>OU753559.1:10015000-12515000 GCA_916701695.1 Agrochola macilenta | reverse complement strand
TTGAGTTCAAAAACTTTTACCCTTGTAACTGTTGCTCTGGTAAACTAATTGATGTATAGGCAATGTGTATATGTATGTAATATTTGAACCATATTATACTTTACTTGAAAACTGACTGTAAATCTGGTTTTTCACTATACGCGGGCTGCGGGGCAGGAGTGATATTATTTATCTAGCAATATACCGCTACTTCAGTCGTGCACTAGGATCTGACGAAGTTTGGCTCCGAGGAACTAAGCCATCATGCTTTATTATGCCAAAACAATTTGTAATTAAATAAACTGTAAATAAATAAAATGTTATAAATAAACATTGTATTTCATCGAATTATTTACTTCTGTAAACAAATTAATTTGTGTTCTAAATATAAAAAAATATTCAGATAAGATCATTTATTTATCCAACAAATGAGTATACCTACACACACATGGCATGATCGCAGAAAGGGGTAGGGCCGCCCATTGTATATTTTGTATTGTATTACTTATTCTTTAAGTATCTGGGGTGTCCCGTCATTTCACCAAAAAATAATTTTCAAATTTTCACTTTATAAGTAACGATTGGCAAAAACATGATTTGTTATTTCATCATTATACAACAACGTTTGCCAAATAATTCACTTAAGAAAATAATTAACCAATAAACTTTTTTTTATTAACCTAATATTAGATAAACAATTAATTTTTTATTCACGTTATCTCACAAAACAATGTTTGGACTAAAAACATTTGACATATTGCATTACGCAACTTCCTAAAAATGAAACTCAATAAATAATATTAATTTATAAATACAAAAATTATTAAAAAAAAAAAAGCTAATTCACAACTTGTGCTAACAGAACTAAAAATATTATTTTAGTAGGCTACCCGGAACCGAACTAGTTAGATTATGTTAATTATATTTATTGTAAAATGATATTTAGTAAACGTGATTTTTCCAAAAGAATCTGAATATAAATGAAAAATGTAATGTAAATGTTTAAATATCATGCGAAACATTTGTAAAGAGAAGCATTTGCTAAATATTTTTTTGTAAAGCGAGTGTTTATAAAATAAAGCATTTGCGGAACAAGTTGTTTGTGAAATAAATATGCTTACGTCTATGGAAATAAATAGTATACGAAACGTTGGTTGTAAAGTAAAAATTTGATAATGGTGTTTTGGTGAAACATTAGTGAACCATAATCTGGTGTACAATAAAGTATATATAAATAAATAATGGCATGCAAGATGTTATATTAACTTCTATAATGGTAATTTTTTTATTAGGCTCTGGCGGTTTCATACTTTTGCCTATCCTTCAACTTCGAAGGGACAGTGCGTATCAAAAGCACAGCAAATCAAATTTAAACTCACCATCACCTGTATAAATCATGTAGTTAGCAATCTTTGTAATCAAATCCAATTCGATGTAAGTACTGAACTACCTTGTTGTGGTGGTTGTTACATATTCTAAAAAAAATTGTTTACACAACTGTAATCAAGATAAGGGCAAGCTGTATTGTCTTATTTATAATAAACATATTTGATTTAAGATTAAATTTGTATACAATGTGTTTTTTTTGATATCCCATAACTCTAGGGTATGATTGAGACCATATCAAAGAACCAACTGGCATATGAATTATTCTTCAATCATATTTTTTTTTTTGTTTTAATTTTTCATACAAAATAATTCGACAAAGGCACGATTATTAATATAAAACACCCTTACGTGAAATATGACAACGTCGCATTTTCTTAGCTTTAAATATGAATAAAAATGTAGTGTAGTAAAGTAATTAATTTAGTGTAGTAAAGTAATTCTACTTTACTACACTAAATGAATTACTTTACTACACTACTGCGAAGTTTGGCAACGTCGCAAAAGTAAAGATTCGTCACACTGGTGACAATTTTTTTAATTAAGATTGATTATATCTTCGAAACTATGCATTTTTGGACCACCTATTCTAGGAGATTTTGTGTTCTTTTAACTTAAATAATATAACCCTAGAGTTATGGGATATAAAAAAAAACACGTTGTATAACAGCATATTTTTTGTGTTTTTGTCGGGACACGAATAATCTTGTTTAGTCTAGAACTTCCTACCTCCTGGCTCACATAGTACGGAATAGCCGCGCACCGGCAACGAATACACGCAGTAGTGGGTGGGTAATAATAATAATATATTCGTGCCACTCCTTTACACAGTTTGTCCACCGGCACCGTCAACGGGACCTTAACGAAAAACGTGATTATTCGAACCGAACGTGACGTCCCGGCCGCGGCGTAAATGTATCGTTACTTCGACGCCGTCATCTCGTTCTCGTTTACGCCCCGTTGACGGCCTTTAGTGCTCTCTACCTATGCAACACCAACAGCACTATGAAAAACCTTTGCGAGGGACAATACTACCTAACGCTGTCGACGTGGCCGACTCCTGGTCGAAACTATAGGAATGTAGATGCAGACTAGCGCGACGCGACACTGTTTATTGTTATACCGTGCAGTTTTCTTAGAAATTGTAAAACATTGTTCGAGTCGCGTCGCGCTAGTCTGCACGAGGCTCCAATCCAACGGAAAGAAGATATATTACATTGTCACCGAAGTTACATAAATATGCCGAATTTCTGCTCAATCGGATGCAAGTTTCTTGAAAAATGGATTACTACCTACCTACCTACCCTACCGGAACCATACACTTACCAACTTACGAAGAATGACATGACAATATTGTTTTTTGCCCTAACATGTTCGAACTCCGATTGCACCAAATAATATCCTGTATTTATTAATTATTTATTTATTTCCCTAGTCGTAGTTCCCGAGCTCGTTTCGCTCGCTCTTGGACTGATTAGTTCAAGTGTTGTTGGGATACGAGACACGACACTGTAAATATAGTCTTATTAGTACGATCGTGAGTCAGTAGGTAGGTACCTACTGACACGCGGTAGACCGTACTACACAGAAATATAACTTTTTTTTATAAAAAAGCAACAACCGACTTCTTTTTTGTAAAAAAGTTTTTATTTTTCACTTTATAGTTGTGGTAGGTACCTACCTATCCCACACAAATTCGAATACCACTACCTGCTACCTATGTATATAACAGTGACTGATAATAATTTTTGCATCTCGCCACGAGTGGGATAGGTTTTATTTTGTCCATTTTCATACAGAAAGAGGACTAACTGTGTCGGTATATACAAGATAGATATAAGAGTATGATGCAAGAGCGAGCGAAACAAGCTCGATAATGTCAGCACTCCGCCTAGGTCCGATAAAATTTTCGGAAATAGGAGTTCGGTACTTTGTCAACTAATGCACGGAAGCTGTCGAATTGATAGATTGCAGGAACTTATTATAACATCATTCATATAGGTTAAGTGGGGAAAAATAAGTAATATTGAAGCTAACTCAAAAACTGCCCAAGCAAAGCTAATAAAATTTATATGGGACCGTTTGTGAAGCTATGGTGATGAAATTATTTACAAAAAGTTAAGCGCCTGCCTGGGTTCAAACCTAAAACCTACAACTCGTATTGTGAGGAAACCGGCATGTTCTAGAACCAAAAATTTTACGATATTTGTGACATCTACCAACCTGCACTGGGCCTGCGTGGTGGATTACAGCCCACTCCCTCTCAAAGACAGGAGGCCTGTGTCCCAGCAGTGGGAACACTATAGGCTGATTATGCTTTGAGGGCCCACCTAGGAAGTATACCCTTTGAGGGCCCACCTAGGAAGTATACCCTTTAAGTGCCCACCTAGGAAGTGTACCTACCCTTTGAGGGCCCACCTAGGAAGTATACCCTTTGAGGGCCCACCTAGGAAGTATACCCTTTGAGGGCCCACCTAGGAAGTATACCCTTTGAGGGCCCACCTAGGAAATATACCCTTTCAAACCGATTCTAAAAGAAAACTTCAGTAGGGACATTCCAAGTTTTGAATTCATGCCCATTTCTATTGTCGCAATTAAAAAAACATTCAAAAGTCTTAACATAAAAAACACTGAAGACTTATGGGGGATTTCCGTTAGAGTTCTTGGAGAAATCATTGACACAATTGCCCCTGTCCTAACAGGCATATTTAATCAATGTATAGATAGCGGTACGTTTCCTGATTTAATGAAACATAGTAAAGTAGTACCAATTTTCAAATCAGGTAGTAAGAGTGACCCCACTAATTATAGACCTATATCTGTGCTACCAGCATTGAGTAAAATTTATGAAAAAATCATGCTAGACCAGATGTTGTCACATTTTAATTCTAATAGAATTTTACATAGTCACCAGTTTGGTTTCACGAAAGGTAGGTCGACGACTGACGCAGGAGTAAAACTCATCAGTCACATTTTGGAATCCTGGGGGAAGTCCCAGGATGCAATTGGCATTTTCTGTGACCTCTCAAAAGCGTTTGACTGCGTTGACCACAGTACACTGATCTGTAAATTACACCACTACGGAATTCGTGGACAAGCTGCTGATCTTTTTCTTTCCTATCTTTCAAACAGGCAGCAAAAAGTAAACGTTAATGGGGCGATGTCCTCGGGGTCTCTAGTTAAAATGGGCGTGCCTCAAGGTTCTTGGCCCTTTCTTATTTCTTGTTTATATAAATGATCTTCCTTATATGATGGCTAACTTATCGGATATAATTCTATTTGCTGACGACACTTCTCTTATTTTTAAAATAGATAGAAAAGATACAGATGTCTTTCATGTCAACGACAGTCTGGCTGTTCTTTCGAAATGGTTCACAGCTAATAATCTTTTACTTAATGCGAACAAAACTAAATGTATTAGGTTCTCATTACCAAATGTACCTCAAGTAGGTCTAAATCTAAAACTTGATGGCAAAAAACTAGATGCAATAACGGAAACTATATTTTTAGGAATTACTTTAGATTCGAAATTGCAATGGGGCGCCCACATTAGAACTCTTTCAGGTAGATTAAGCTCAGCTGCATATGCAGTAAGAAAAATAAGGCAGTTGACTGATATAGCCACAGCTAGGTTAGTATACTTTGCTTATTTCCACAGTATTATGTCTTATGGCGTTCTGCTGTGGGGATCGGCAGCTGACGTAGATTCAATTTTCATTTTACAAAAGAGGGCAATCCGCGCTATCTATACAATGGGTCCTCGTGAGTCGCTTAGAAACAAATTCAAAGAAATTGATATACTGACTCTGCCTTCTCTTTATATCTTAGAAAGTATTATGTATGTCCGCCAAAACTTAGGACTTTTCAAAATAAGAAGAGATTTCCATAATAAAAATACACGTAGTAGACATGAAATTGTGATACCCAAATTTAGATTAACTAAAACAAGCAAGTCATTTCTTATAAACAGTATCCGCTTTTATAACAAGTTGCCAAAACGGTTACAGAACTTAGCGATGGGAAGTTCAAAACCCACATCAAACGTGTCCTTATCAAGAAAGCATATTTAGGAGTATGAGGAACAGGGTGTAAAGTTCACTCATTCCCCATAGAAAAGGGAGGATCCTCCGACCAGACGGGTGTGATGTCTGGCGGGCAACTGCCCAGAGGTTTGAAGTTGGGAGATTCTATATATGTTTATCGCGCGGTAAACTCTAATTGCGCGATGCAGGATTTATGACGTCAGGATGTTGTGTGACGTCAGGTCTTTGATGCGTAGTTCGCATGTAGCGATGTAGATGCCGCTACACATATTATAAAATTAAAGACTACGTTGAAGACAAGGAAGTTTGGCAATAATTCCTTCTGCACATGTGGCTTCCCTGGTACATCATTAACGGCACATTATGTAAGTCTATTAACTGCTCCCAAATTAACAACTTTTTTTTTTTTTTTACATTCTTCCTTGACATAATCATCCTAATATTTGACATTATATACCTACAATTTAATTTCAACACTTTATTAGTGGCTTTTGTATACATGATAATTATTCAGATTTGTTACAGTTGTAATACCAATCATGTCATTTCGTTTAAAATAGGTTTTTATTTTTATTAATTTATTCATATTTTATATACTTAGATTATTTTTTTCTATTTTGTGAATGTGAGAACACCATAGAAATATTTCTTATATCTATGGAGAACACTGTAGGTTTAGTGGACTGTAGATTTATTGACCATCTTCTATCTTGTTAAGTACCTGGTACTTGTTGAAAGACCTACACTGTCCTCCCATACCTACTAATACCTACTGTTATTTAAAAATATTGTAAAAAACAATTATTTTTAAAAGAGTAACCGTGGAGTTTCTTGCCGGCTCTTCTCCATAGGAAACGACCAATTGGAACCGTGCACCTAGCTTCTGACGTTTCATAAGTGCCCATGTAGGTTTATGTGAAATAAAATATTTTGATTTTGATTTGGAAAAATATTTTGAATTTAACGGAAGGCGCGGGCTTGTGGACGGTGAGTAATGGGTAGCTCGCCGTCCGATAAAGCGTTGTATTCCACGCGCGCGCCTCAAAGAGATGTCAGCACAACAGGAGGGGTCTGCTAGGACCGATGCCTGCCGGGGTCGCAGAAACGTCCGAATGGGATACCGTGGCCCCTGGCAACGTACAGGCAACTGAAGGAACACGGGTGGATTTTAGGGCTCCACTGTACTTACAACTACTACATACATACATAATACTCCATAACTTCAATTTTTTTTGGTATAGATGTCTTCATGTAAGACGCTTTCGCCAAATTTCACACTGCGCAAACGCCTAGTTTTCAGAAAAAAAAATCCTTTTCATAAATATTGCTAGTTTTTCACTTTAAGGACGCGTTTGCAAAATTGATAGGTATAGAATCGAACTACTACGTCGACACGGGTCACACACACAAGTGTACGCTCGGTTAGCTGCGGGAATAGTAGCGAAGTGAACTAATTTTGATACTTTGGAAAATTGTTTTTTTATCTAATGAAAAATAAATGTTCTTTATATTTTTACTAACCTCCGGACTTGATGCAGTGACCTGAAGGTGTACTTCGGTGACTGCTACTGGAACTCCTCGATGAGTAGAACGAGGTGTGCCGAGTTTGGGCTCGTTTTGTTAGTTATGATGAGATCTTACCTCCGGACTAGATGAAGTGACCTGAAGGTGTACTTCAGTGACTGCTACTGGAACTCCTCGATGAGTAGAACTAGGTGTGCCGAGTTTGGGCTCGTTTTGTTAGTTATGATGAGACCTTACCTCCGGACTAGATGGAATGACCTGAAGGTGTACGTCGGTGACTGCTACTGGAACTCCTCGACGAGTAGAACTAGGTGTGCCGAGTTTGGGCTTGCTTTGTTAGTTATGATGAAATCTTACCTCTGGACTTGATGGAGTGACCTGAAGGTGTACTTCGTTGACTGCTACTAGAACTCCTCGACGAGTAGAACTAGGTGTGCCGAGTTTGAGCTCGTTTTGTTAGTTATAATGAGATCTTACCTCCGGTTTTGATGGAGTGACCTAAAGGTGTACTTCGGTGACTGCTACTGGAACTCCTCGATGAGTAGAACTAGGTGTGCCGAGTTTGGGCTCGTTTTGTTAGTTATGATGAGACCTTACCTCCGGACTAGATGGAATGACCTGAAGGTGTACTTCAGTAACTGCTGCTGGAACTCCTCGACGAGTAGAACTAGGTGTGCCGAGTTTGGGCTCGTTTTGTTAGTTATGATGAGATCTTACCTCCGGACTTGATGGAGTGACCTGAAGGTGTACTTCGGTGACTGCTACTAGAACTCCTCGACGAGTAGAACTAGGTGTGCCGAGTTTGAGCTCGTTTTGTTAGTTATAATGAGATCTTACCTCCGGTTTTGATGGAGTGACCTAAAGGTGTACTTCGGTGACTGCTACTGGAACTCCTCGATGAGTAGAACTAGGTGTGCCGAGTTTGGGCTCGTTTTGTTAGTTATGATGAGACCTTACCTCCGGACTAGATGGAATGACCTGAAGGTGTACGTCGGTGACTGCTACTGGAACTCCTCGACGAGTAGAACTAGGTGTGCCGAGTTTGGGCTTGCTTTGTTAGTTATGATGAGATCTTACCTCTGGACTTGATGGAGTGACCTGAAGGTGTACTTCGGTGACTGCTACTGGAACTCCTCATTTTTAAATAGCTGCAGCAATTAACTCAATTATGAAGCAAATAATATAATTAATGAAATAAATAATAATAAAGTTTTATTTGTACTCTTTAAAGATTGTTGGTAACGAAACAGAATCGAATGGAGGTGCCGCCAGGGCCAATCGTTATTAGTTTGACAGTTCTCATTCATCTTAAGTACAAAAGGCAATGTTAAATATTGATATTAGGAAAACTTAGGATGCATGAGCGAGCTCGGGACTTGGGGCACCCCGACTCGGACAGGTTAGGTTAAAAGGGGATGGCGGGGTACAAAGACCCCGCTATCCCCTTCGTGGTCTATTCAGAAATAGGAGCTCGCGAAGCGGGCTCCGTCGACTACCCTTTTTGCTTGGAAACAAATTTAGACCCGCCATGTGATCTTTCCCGCTCGTAATACTCCCACTATCCCACCAATACCGTAACAAACTTCAGCGATTTTTTTCTCGTCACCTATGGTTTTGCGCACTTTGGGGTTTTCAATTATACACTAAAAAGGGTCTATTCTATCCAACAAAAAAATTGCTACTATAAAAAAGTGACGGGTGTTAAAGTACAGTGGTTCCGGTTTTAGTCAGTAAGAGTCTGATATCTCCCGCTCCCGCCAGAGCGGGAGAAGTTATTTGATAATGTCCCACCCTAATAAAAAAGAAAAGGTAAATTAATTTTTAATTTTCCAAATCGGTTCAGCAGTCTTCGAGAAATCGGGGAACATATACATATAGAAAAAAAAAAAAAAAAACGATTCCGTCGAACTGAGAACATCGTACTTTCGTCGTTAAAAAAACCACTTATTTGTTTTATCTATGATATTACATTATACTATTTGTCCCCGACCCTGTATTTCTACAGCGTTGGTTACTTTCTGGCACATTCATCTTAAAATACTAACTAATAAAGTAGGTAGAACCTCGCAAATATTCTAGAAGGAAAAATACACACCTTACTTATATAATTATATTTACTATGCTAGAGACGTTGGACACATTCGTCGTTATTAACTTGAATGTATGGTGAATGCGCAGATGTGCTGTTTCTATTTCACACCTTAACATGGTTTGGTACCTAGGTACTCCAGATAAATACATTTTTATCTGAATAGTTGATGCTGTACGCATATTGCAGTAGGTACTCGTATACTGAATGCCTACTGCAATATGAGTAATATTGTAAAATATCATGTTGACTTCGGCTGCGGATAAAGGAACTTGACTGGAGCGGCAGCTGATCAGATTTCGAGCAGGGAATGGCAGCGGTCTGCGTGTCTGTCACATTTTTCATACGCTTCAACACTTGGCGTACTTACTCTAGTATTTGATACCTACAGTCATTTGAAGAGAATAACCGTAACATTTATAGTCACACTCACACACATAATTCACTAAGAGCACTACACCTGGTGCTGACCTTTCAAATGGTCATACACATCACAGAATAAACTAATGAATATCTCCTTATATCCAAGATGTCAATTCTGAAACAAAGATACAAAAACAGTAAACACACACAGTACAGTAAACAGTAAACAGTAGTATTATATTTGATGCAGGTAATCACTACATTTCATGTTCTTATTCTATGTACTCGTATCATGATCATCATTTCAGGTGAGCGTCGTCGCCACATTTCTATGCATATATAAAGATAATCATTATAGTACACATCGACTTCCAAGCAACTACTACTAACTTCTACTCTATTAACTGCACCTCAACACTCAAATATTCAGGTGGTGGTTCGCACAGCGAGAGACCGGAGACTGAGACGCAAGACAGAGACAGGAGACCGGTTCCGCTGGTGCATGGTATAATAATATACTTCGCCAGGTATGGCATTCCAAAACACAGTGGTCACGTGGGCAACACAAGACTACGTCATCACATCTGTGTTACCAGAAGTTTGTAATAATAACTCCCCAACCACCTTTATTACCTGTGCGAATCCGATAAAACAATGAGGTTTTAATTAACAATTACGTTGATTTATGTTTAAATTGAATTGTTTCGTTTGATTAGACCAGGGACCGTACAACCCCGGATAAGAGTTAAGCTTTTCGAAAGGGTAAGCCGCTCATGAGGTTACCTTTATCATATGTAACCCCTTGAATGGGTTCTATGCTTGAAACCCAGTAAAAGGGTAATCTCTTCAATATGGATAACCCATTGAATGGGTTCTATACTTGAAACCCTGTGAAAGGGTTACATGATAACCCATTGAATGGGTTCTATATTTGAAACCCAGTGAAAGGGTTACATGATAACCCATTGAATGGGTTCTATACTTGAAACCCAGTGTAAGGGATACCCCTTCATTACGGTAATATAAGGGTTTTGATCGGGTTACCATATGGTTATTCAATAAACTTGTGCTAAGTAGGTGGTGGGTGGGGTGGAGAGACCACCACGGACCATCCACAATCGCTGGCGCACATTGCCTTTATTTCACTAGACATCGTAGACTTGTAGACGAAACACGTGATACCTAAATTTTAGATGCCTACATAGTTCGGTGGTGTGTGTCCTGAATTTCTGACAATAGTTGTCTTGGACCCGTATTATCATAGTCAATTGAATTAGCAATGGGTAAGTAAAAATTTGGTCTGTCTTTTATTATAGCTGTACATATAATGTGTACCTACCCAGCTAAAAATACATATACTCGTAGGTATAGGTACAAAAAGTCTTAGTCTTTAATTGTCTAAGAAAAAAATGGTATTTCATATTTCGAACGATTACGAGTTATAATTTGATTTGATTTGAGAACAAGATTTTTGTTTAGTTTGTTGCTTGTGATTTCAATATCAAGATTTCGATATCCGGCCACCAAAGTTAAAATGAACTCTATATTACATGCAATAATGATCATAGATCCCTGTTTAGTACCCGTTCTGTACGGAGCCACAAAGGTGCCACCGCGGCCGCTTAACGCGTGCTATTCCATTTTGCAACCTATGCCCGTCATCGAGAGATCATAATATTGCATTGCTCCGAGTCGGAATGTTACACTGTTATCGTTTAGAGTTGAAAGTGTAACCCTTTTGAATGGCTTAAATTAAGCCGTTTAAAAGGGTTACCCACATCGTATGGGTTTTCTATTAACTGCTTAGAAAAACCCTATCGAAAACCCTTTCAATGGGTAACCAATATGGTCCCTGGATTAGACACACGAAACGACAATTTAAAAGCTTTGGTTTCTGAAAATCTTTCCTTAATCGTGTTTTGTTGCAATAGAGTGGCAACTGGAAAGTGAGGTAAGCATGTGTTAGTCCCGGAATGCCAGACCTTGTTTTATTAGACCATGCACTGGTGAACCTGTGGGCCGAGACCGAAACCAAAAACTAAAGATTGTTACCATTAAAAGTATATTCGATTCAGTCGTTGGAGTTAGTTGTATTGTTGAAAGTTATTATTAAGTCATATACATTCGTTCAGATATCAATGTATTATACATTGATATCTGAACGAATGTAGATGACTGAATAATAACTTTTGAATAATAACGGTGCGTTCGGAGAAAGTAATGGAAATCGATTAATATCGATCCCGGTACTCCTGGCCCACCAACTTAGAATTTTTAAATTTCGATCGTCGTGAACAAATAGGTGTGAGCCGTGACGACTGGGTACCTATATAATAAATTCATAATGAATAGTCAGAAATTTGTAAATGTCTCGAACATTCAGACTAAAATTTCATCTTTTTATTAACAATCATATACGGCAAAGATTGTAAGAAAACTAAAATCTGCACCACCTGGAAATTATTTCTGCCGGCGCCCATGAATGGTATACGCTTTTATAATAAATTTCCAAGCCACGTACAAGATGTAAGCCTTAATAAATTCAAATCATTCACTAAACGTAAGTTGTACCAGAAAGCGTTATAAACCATTAAAGATTACGTTGAGGGCAAAAAGGCCTGGGATTAAGCTGCTCCAATTTATTTATTTTGAAAGTCAGTTTTTTTTTTAATCATATGCACAACGTTATGAATATTTACTTTGTGAAGATAATATTATATATTTTTTTTTTAATTATTGTGAACGTGAAGACAATGTACGAGTAGGTAATTTTTATGTCTCAGTTACTTTTAATGATAATCTGGCAGTTTGAGTACTTTTATGCGGCCTACCCAAATGTCCTTTCTTTGGGATTGTTCGTCAAATCGTTGAGCTCCTTAAATTCTGAGTTGAGCTGCACGGTCACTGACAAATGCGTGCACTGACTGGACAGGATCACTCAATCGGTGTGGTTCTTTCCTCATAAGAACATTTTAGACACCAATAATCTACATGATCTTCAAGTGATCAGACCAAGATTATGTCTGGACTTTAAAAGAGACTGTGACTTCCGAGTTTGTTTCGGCCTTTCTTCTCGGAGAAGTCAGATAGGAACACCGACCTCATAAAATTTAAAAAAATATGATTGACGTATAAAGTGTTTTGTACAAACCTACTTACAGAAATAAATATCATTTATCGTTTATCATTGTATGTAATGGAAGGCCAAGTTATCAAGTTACTATTGGAGGAAGAAGAAGACGATGATTTGATATTATATCCTTACACGTTATAAACACAGTCCGCACAGTTGCTGGACTAAAGTGGAACTGGGCTGGCCACATCTGTCGCATGTCGGAGCAGCAATATGCAAAAATCACCACTCAGTGGATCCCAAATAATAGCAGGAATCGACTACGCGGCAGGCCCAGAAAGAGATGGCGGGATGAGCTGGACTCCTTCTCAAAGGATTGGCCCGCAATCGCAGTAGACCGGGAAAAGTGGAAAGAGGGAAGGGAGGCCTTTTCCCTGCAGTGGGACAACACACGCTTATAATAATAATAATAACGTTATAAAACGAAGTCCCCCGCCGCGTCTGTCTGTCTGTTCACGATAAAGTCAAAAACTACCTAACGGATTTTCAAACGGTTTTCACCAATGAACGGACTGATTTATGAGGAAGGTTTAGGTGTATAATTCATTAAGGTTTTGTGTATATTAACTGAAATATGACGGTTACGATAATTGTTGAAGATATCGGAAAAAATCATGCCAACTGGGAGCTTTACTGCCGTGCGACGCGTAAACCGTAAGAGACACATACAATTTATGTTCTACAGGAGTGTACATCTTAAAAAGTTCAACATAAAAGACCGGTTCGTCCGCTTCTAAAGATGATCCCACAGTAATAATTTTATCTATCGGAATTTTATAAAAAATTCATGGTTATTTCCTTCGATCAATAATGCACTAGATACACTATCCCATACAAAAGTTCTCCTAAAACTGTCGCCAATTGTGTTTACGTAATTCTAGTTTAAATAAATATGCATTAATGTAAATTCAACCTTAAATGCAATGCTTAAAGTTGTATTCACAAAGCTATGTACAAAAAACAATAAAGTCAAACATACATCAAAACAAATTCAACCTTACACGCATGTTTTAAAGTTCGAATTACAAAGTGCTAATAAAAGCAATAAAAATTTATGACCGAGGCTCGCCGCTTGGACAAGGAATGAGTGGAGTCGAACTGTGTAATATATTTTTGTTTATACCTTCGATCAATAATAGTACTAGAACAAAGATACGTCGCTGGAGTGGCCACGTTTGTACACACTTTAGTACATTTATATTTCTTTATATGAAATACAGAAAGAAATAATTTATACTAACAAATTCAGTTAATTATAAAAGCCTTGGCACTCAAACATAAAGTTTAATTACAATGGCAAAATTAAATCTTTCTGTCGTCGGAGAAACAAATATAATGTCATGTGTCATGAAAATTAAAAGTTATTTTTATATACATAAGTTCAAAAATATTTATTGTTACTGTTGTACTGTTTTTAGTAATCTACGCCTTTGCGTGTTTCCAGTTATGTCCAATCTATTAAAATGAATCGAACAAATTGACAAATTTTTATAAGGCTATTACTATTAATATTTCTATTGATATCTATTAATATTTCTTTTCCTCTTTTTTTCGCGGAAATCTACAAACAGAAATAAAATATAAAATAACAATACTACACCATGCATTCCCTGTTCCAGAACAGTCGATGTTTGGTACAATAGTTGGTAGTTGTCACAAACATTGGTCAAACAATCATAATATTTGCTAAATGATTTATATTTACTATTTAATTCTGTTTTTATTTTATGAAAATCACTTATTGATAATAAACTTACGGAAAAAAAAATATTCCTTCCAAAATCTTGGTGTTACGGTGGTTATTTACATATTTTTTGAACGCGTACTGCGGCATTTTGACGTCTTAACGTTGGCTATGATTGGACCATACTAGTTTGAAATAAGACCACAACCGAATTTGTGCTCTTATTTTTCGTTCCGTTTTTGAAGCGCTTACCGGGAATCTAGTGCATTATTGATCGAAGGTTATTTCCGAAGCTATTTTGACCGGTACCTATTTTGTTAATCCATAACCAATAAAATATGTTATTTAAATTTGGAATTTTATGTAGATTAAAATATGACATCATATCATTTAAATGAATACTTTAAAAGATACCACAGATTCAAAATTGCGTGTAACAAAATAATTATGGTTGACGGGCGTAATAAATACAGGGTGTCAGGGACATCGACGCGAAGCCGGCTACCATGGATTCAGTACATGATTCAGAACCCCCTGCGTTTAAATTTTTCGTCGCTTATTAAAAAAAGAAACAACTGCTCCATACATTTTGACACGTAGGTATTGCACTTTTCTATGAAACAGCAGTTTTTTTTTTTTTATAAGCGAGGAAAAATTTCAACGCAGGGGCGTTCTAAATCATGTACTGAATCTATGGTAGCCGGCTTCGCGTCGATGTCCCTGCCACCCTGTATACATCAGGTTTATGTTCACGGTTTATAATGCTGTATTCGCAAAAAAAAACGTACATTTAAAATAAAAAAGCCCTCAGCGAGGGCTCCCGTCATCCCATTTGCGGCTAAGTGAACCCTCCAGGAAGGCTCCCGGCACTGAACGTGTTAATATTTACCTGTTTTGGTAAATTTGGCAATACTTATTACTGTATCGAAATATGAAATGTGGCTAACTAGTGAACTAAAATATTGATTATGAAATGCACTCCCGGCACTGAACGTGTTAAAGCATTGTTTTTCGAAAGTTTATAATTGGACTACCGACAAATCGTAAACAGGTATCAAACTTGCTTGCTACGTAATGCACCTAGCGCTAATACTAAATATCCTGCCTAGCTGCGAGCTACATGACAGTAACGCTCGCCGGCTGCTGCCGCGGCACCGCTAGCTTCGATCGCTCGGCTCGCGCACGGTCTCAGGTTGGTCTCAGTTCTAACCTAATCTAACCTATTGCACCCAGTTTTTTTTTTTTTCGAAATAATACCCAAAGATTATAAACTAACAGTTCTCACAATCTTACAGTGACATATACATACAGTACAGGGGTAAATATTTAATAGGTAGGTGTATGGAAGCTACGCCCTATATAAGTACCTAGTTCTTTAACAGTATTAAAACTGTATCAAAGGATTTCTGAGATATATTTTTCAGGCATAAAATTAAGTTTTTTCGCCTCGAGCATAAAGCAAATCAACCGCAAAGCCCATGGTATCAAATTGACTAGATTGGCAGAAAGGGCGGTTTTCGAAAATATGCGGTAGATCGTACCTCCCGTTTATGACAATCAAAAGTTGTAAATTTTATGAAGTTGCAATAAATGAATGAAAATCAACATTTTAATTTCCAATATGTAAAGATTTATTTCCTGTGCTGAGCTAGGTTATTAAGAAAATCTTAAATTTAATTACCTACTTTCATGAAAAACGTATGAATGTACAGCTTGCAAATAGTCGATTGGACTAAAGCCTTTGTACTTACCGACTTTTAGTCAACTTTCTTTGGACTTTCTGCATTGGAGTCACTATTTGGCTGTAAAAGATAAAAACAGTTACGATAAACAAATTGGGTATTTTTTTGTATCAGGTGGATAGCGCCCGCTGCGCGTCTTGAGAGTAGTACAGAGCGTTTATTCTAAAAGTGGGCAACGTCGCAAATAGATGTCAAATATTTCGTTGTTTTGATTAATTTGGCAATATTACTGTATGGAAATAGAAAATGTGGCTAACTAACGAACTAGAATATTAATAATGAATTGCAATTATAGTTTTAGGTGTAAAAAAGGCATTTGAAATGTTTCCAAATACTTTTTTACATCTAAAACTAAATATTCGCTCTGACGATATTAAATATTGCATTTCATAATCAATATTTTAGTTCACTAGTTAGCCACATTTCATATTTCCATACAGTAATATTGCCAAATTAACCAAAACAGGTAAATATTTGACAGCTATTTGCGACGTTGCCAACTTTTAGGTTATACGCTCTGAGTGATCTTGTCAAAAGTTTTTTTTTATGATTTGTCGCTCTTCTAGTATGTATGTAGGTAGTAGAAAAGCGACATATCATAAAAAAACTTTTCTATAAAACATCTATTTCAATTTAATAATAAATAATCTACATTAAACTTACTAAACACACAAAAATCAGACGACGCACATCTTAAACAGCTGGGTCTAGCTTAGAAGCATGAAATTTTGCACAATAGTTGCTTAGATTATACCAAAGTTGCACTTAGGAAGGATATTCGAAAATTCATCCCCTAAAAGGTTTAAATGGGGGATGAAAGTTTGTGGGGAAGTTCCTCATTTTTGCCGATTGAGATCCCATCGGGCATTCGGGCACACGGCTTGTGTAATTAATAAATCAGAAGGCCAATTCTCGTACTTAAAAAACGTTCACATTCTAGTCGCAAATTGTCAAACTTGTCAAAAATGTTGGTAAATTGATTGTATTTTTGACAGATTGCGAATGAGATGCGAATGTGAATGTTCTTAAAAATTACGGGAATTGCCCCTCTGGTACTTTAATCTTTTACTTATTGTCTTAAATGGATGTATATGTTGTGTACTTACTTTTAAGTGACATTATTATTCACATAGAACAATGAACAAAGTGGAACTATTTTGAAATAAATGAATAAGAGGTCGTTGGTGTGCCTAATAAATAAATTATCAAACAAAGGTCGAATACATTATTTATAAAAATTATGTTAAGAATTTCATTCACGAGGTAGGTACCTACGGTACGCGATAAAAGTCGACTAACACCACGTGCTTTAAATTAAAAGCAATCGTCGCACCATGAACAATAGGGATATTGCCCGGGTTAAAAAAAAAAAAAACTATTTAGTCCGTCAGTCAGATAATAAAAAAATATTAGACACGTATTTTTTGCTATATCATATTAATAAAAAAATACTTAGATAAAACGCATTTTAAGTTAGGGAGTGGGGGTCGCTACGTCACTAGTATGTATAAAATCTACATACTCGTGACGTCATGGCACATTTTACCTCAATGTATCGCCGTAATCCTTAGATTACGTAAAAAAAGAAAAAATACGTGTCCAATATGTTTTTATACTTAATCTCAAAGACGGACTAAAAATTTTTTTTTTGTCATCATCCCTATTATTAAAAAAAAAAAATTGTCAATATGCCGATAGTTCGAAAAATCATTGTATTAAGACTTGAAGGAAAGTTGTTTACATTAAACTAAAACATCAACATTACGTAGTCAGTAGTTGAATGGATATGCCATTTCAAAGTTATCTCGAAAGCAAAACTATTATAAGAAGACTGATTTATCATTGTTTTGCGCTCCTATTCAAGTTAATGGTTATGTTATCAGTGTAAACAGTAACAGTAAATTGAAAAAAAAATGGTGCACATTAAGGAAGGTCTGTACTTTTTATTGGCTTATAAACAAAAAATGAAATAGATCGATTTATAATATTAAAAAAAACTTGAGAGGTGTCAAGGGACACCAGGATGGAACGAAGTTCCTCTTTCTATGAGAGAGAGAGAGAGAGAGAGAGAGACAGACAGAGAAACACGCGCACGCCGCACGGCTTACAACTATAGCAAAAAGTGTCGTTACAACTTTTGGTCTCGAAGTATAAGTATAAGTCTCTTGACTCGTGTCGTCTTATACACTCGCTCGACTTCAACTTCGACTTCGACTTCGACTCCGACACCGTCTTCGACTCCGACTTCGACTTCGACTCCCACTTCGACTCCGACTTCGACTCCGACTTCGACTTCGACTTTGACTTTGAGAGAGAGACAGACAGAGAAACACGCGCACGCCGCTCGGCTTACAACTATAGCAAAAAGTGTCGTTACAACTTTTGGTCCAAATTTTTTCCGTCTAGCTCCCTTTCGCAACGCGCGATAAGGAACTTCGTCCCAAAAAGTGTACTGATATTTACTAACTTTGAACTATGTTAAGTTTAAAAGTACAAACTAGTACGCAATCATTGCGATTCCAATATACAGGAAAAGTTTTTAACCAGTGCGCAATTTTTTTTTGGTGGTTCAAAATCAGTAATAGAACACATTTCCATTATTTATTCAATTTTTTTTTTTTTTTTATCCTACTTTAAATCAGCAAAATATGGACACAATCTATTCGTAATAATATCAATGGGCGCACGCGGCGGCCGGCCCAAGCGGCGGTGTTGCACGGGGGTGAAACCTCCCCTCCCGCCCGCGCGCCGGGCGCTGTGACCCTGACCGTAGAGATGGGCTGAGTGATGATTTTTCTGTATCGGTGACTGCATGACAATGACAAAAAAATATCGGTGACGGGAACAATGACAAAATCATCAATGATTTTTATTTGAGTATTAGATCTCGTCACTTCATTTGTGAGTAGATACTGAATGATCGCGGAACGGCTTAGTGAAATTATCATTAGTTATTTATGCAGACATGAGTCGAGTTTGTCAGTTGGCCGCGTAATTTAAATTTTCTTAGTTTGTGACATTCATTGCAGGTTATTTAGGTATTGATTTATCGTTATGGAAATCATCAATATGTTTCCATTTGTGATATTTGCTTTTAGGTACAAACTGAGAACATAACACTAAACGTTTCTTGCCTGATAGAAAAATATAATAAGTAAGTAGGCACACCCAACTTGGTTATAAAATCAAATAATAAATACACTTCACTGAACTAAATTCACTATAACGTATGTAAACCCAATTTAATTATAGCGAGTCAACACATTACACTACGTATTTCGTACACGTAAAATTAAATTAGGGTGGTTGTTCGTCCTCGTCTGTCCAAAACAATGATTCACGAAATACTAAATGCTAGATAAATTGCATTCGTGATTTGCCGCGCATTTCGCACGCAAACATAAACAATGCAAGTGAAAGCATTGTTGCCGTTCCGTGCGCCCATGGTATAATTGTTTTATTATACCATGCGTGCGCCCAGTCCCGGTCATTTTATCGAAACATGTGACTTCCAGTCCAGTATCGCCGATCGCGCAGTCTCGCAACGTCGCAATTCACAGTCACACCGCCCGCTGCGCCCGAGACGGCCCGATACCGTCCGATCCAAATCACCGAAGTTCGCGTTCATTGTCATTCTTGTAATGATTTTTAAGCATTGATGATTTTGTCTTTGTCATTGCATGATGAAATGATTTTAAAATATCGATGATTTTTACATGTGACATGATATCGGACTCATCTCTACCTGACCGACAGTTCGCTCATCGCACGCGCTGTCGTGTGACGTCGCGTCTAATCGCTTTCCCGCGCTGCACGTGTGTCGTACTTGTACAGACCTACCGGTCACGATGTCAGACTTCACTAACCGCGAGTTTTATGAGATGGTGCGAGCCCATGGAATCCTTAACCCCGTGAAAGGAAAAGACCATTTTAGCGGCATAAGGTATTAAGTAATGTAAATTTAATTGATAATAATGCTTTATTTTCTGTATTTTGATGGTCCTAAGCCCATTAAAGTATGAAGGAAAAATTGGAATTACTCTTCAAATAACTTGGTCACGGCCTTAACATAAAAAAGTCTAGTTCGAATCTGATAAAATTAGCTATCAATACATTGTAAGTATTGTAACCGCTGATAGGTAGGTACTTTCGCGCGTTCCGCTTCGCCGCGCGCCGCCGGGTAGCCATACAACCACTTTTAAAGTAAACATCTTTCGTTAACGGTAACTTTTTTTTTTGTACTATGACGTATCAAAATAAAAAAAGTATGTTCAATAAAACTCGTTTAAGTTTAATTTGTCAAAATTTGCGCAGTGGATAAAAACTTTTCCTGTATAGCAGGGACCATTAGCTATATAAAAATATGCATTTATTTCCGGCGATTTTCTATAGTAAAAAAGTGTTTTTATAGGTAATGGTACGTGCCTCAATAAAAAAATATTGATTGATTCAATGTTTTGTCATTACATCGACCAGTGAAGCCGCTATCAAACGACAATAAAATTAAACTACTGATTTATATTTTGAAGACTTTAGAACAACCAGAAGTTGTGTTAGATGAGGAGTGATGTAACAAAGTACATAAAATATTAATTACTTACCAAGTTAAATTATATGAAAACGATTTTTCGATACTATTTAATTTTATAAATATACCTTTATTTTACGATTTCAGTCATTAATAATTGCGTCCCACTATCTTTTGGAAATTGATCACTGTGCGTCGCACGAATACACAATCTTGCGAACTTTATGTTCGGTGAACCTGAGCGCGTAGTAGCACCGACAGAGGGCGCTTTCCGATTTTCCGAACAAAAAGTGACATAAATATGGACGCGACCAATCGCGTATTCGCGCAACGATTGCTTTTAAATAGGACGCGGCTAAAACTGCTACTTTTACATAACATCTAAATTGACACATCGGACATTGTACATTTTGTACTTCAGCATTTCATAAAATACCTAGGTAGTATTCTTTCATTTTACTTATGTTCCGATTTTAATTAAATTGTTAATTAGTTCAGTAATTAACATTAAAAAAGATTCAGTTACATGGATAGATACAGGTCAAGCTAATAAAAGTGTGTTAAAAAAAACTGAGGTGTTAATGTACTCGTACTTTGGAACTGTGCACCTAGTTAAGACTGTTTAGGTACCTATGGAAACAATACTTTAAAAAAAGTTTCTTACCTCAAAATATCTATGGTATAACACTACACCGTACACACAGCCAATTGAGACTAAAATTTGAATGACTAGCCATATAATTACATTGACCACTTGAGCTTGACCAAAAAGTTCTTTGCCATTCTTGATGCACAACATAGACTCAGTCACCATAATAGCTCCATATACCCAACACTGGGTACCGACTCGCTTACAATTTGGATCAGTAACATACGTGTAATATTGTCTGAAAACAATTAAATAGAAAGGTTAGTTAAACCTAAATGCATAATAAATAATATCCTGCTGACTGGAGTTTGGCCGCGGCGATAAATCTCAATTTTAACAAAGACTAGCCAAGTACGCAGGTGATATTATTATAGAGCCCAAATGTGTGCGCAAACACAAGTGCACTCTCCTTCCCTCACTCTCATAGTCGGAAGTGACGGCAATCCGACACTAACGGGATGAAATCAGTGGGTCTACACCCTAAGCGAAATCCATAGTTTGGGCCGAAGTTTCTTCGTTCTTCGTTTCACTAACGTACTTACATACCCTAAGTGAGACGGAGCACGAACCGCCAGTAACTTCGACCGAAACTACTGATTTCGCTTAGGGAGTAGACACCCTGGACCGACGGTTTACCTACATGCTCTTCGAGACACGCCTTGTTAAGTGGTGGCAAGCACATATTCTGAGCATGAGGTCCTGAGTTAGATCCCCAGGTCGAGGGAAATGTTAATGGGTTTTTGATTACGAATCTCTCAGTAGCTGTCCGGAGTCTCGATTCGTGCTCGTTGTAGGCACTATTGCCTTGCTTGCATACCTGCCACACAATTTGGAATATAACTGGCTAAATGAGGGTGTACGCCTTTTTGGGGATTACGAGCGTGATTTTATGTCTTCGAAATATGTAGTGGCGGACTGTTTAATCAGTGGCCCACGCCACTGATTAAACAGTCCGCCACTCACTAACAGTCACCTGAAGATCTGAGACTGGCCAGCCTGTTTCGACCTGTGTGTGTCTGTGACATTACGATACCGGCCTATCGGTACTCGTGTTGACAGGTATAGGCCGGACAGGCCGTGACCTCAAGACCGATTCAAACACACATTTAAAGGTAGTCAGACGGCGGCCTAGGGAGCGTGGTCTTTCGTTAAAGCACTCGTGGCGACGTCGTCAGACGACGTCAGGCCGATCGCGGACTGCTGGCTCAAAATTCAACATGTGGAGATTGCCAGTTTATAGCCGGTATGCGATCATTACTTGCAGCCTTCAGGTAATAATCGTTGTATTGCTATGTAGACCTTGGCCGGCAGGCCGCCCGATCTGGCAAAGGCCTGCAGGCACACTATAAGTCAGTTTGACCTTAATAAAAAATCATTCATACTATTTTTGTAGCAACTTTTTTAAACTACAAATGACTTCTCATTGTTTTATACCTATACCTATTTGTGACAGTTTTAGGTAGATAGGTTTTTTTTTACATTTAGTATCCCGATAGTATGTGCACAAAAATCCAGCTTGATCACGATTTTCCTGTCTATGATTATATTATCAATACGTTCATTTTCCTGGACTATTGACTATGTATAGTACTTGCAAATGAACATTATTATACAATTAACATTATCGAGAACATAACTTCATGTAAAATTTGGATACGGTAGTGGACAAGTTACAAAGACCATTGTACTGAGTAACCTACTGTATCAAGAACAATAAAATAAGTGGACACATTGTGATTTAAAAAAAATACATTACCTTACAGACGGAGCTACAATAACTCCTATTAGACAAAGTCGTGCGATAACCAGTGGATGAGAAGGTGGCATTTCAAATATATGTTTTAAGAAAAATGTATTCAATTCAGAAATTTGCCAAAACACCACCAGTTGACTCAATGCGCAGAATCTCATATATGTGCTTGTAGGATCCAACCATCGGACCGGTGTCCATTGTACCGGTGTGAATTGTAATATAGCTCGCTTAATTTTTCCAGTAGTAGATGAAATATCCCTAAAAAAAAAACATTTTTGATACAGAATAGAATTTTGCAAAATGCAACAGTTAGGTAGGTACAAAATTAAAGAGTTGAATTACGCAAAAGCACGTTATAGGTACCTACGTTACTTTTTAAGGCTCTTTCCCGCTACTTCCCCCGAATGGATTTCGTATTTTCCCCTACTTTTAGCAACCTCTCCACCATGAAAATATAAATAAGATACCTTAATGTTTTTACTTTAATTTAAGGAATAAGATTTTTCCTACAAACCAAATTCCCCTTTTTAAAAATGCTGCAAACTAACTTAACGTGTAAAATCAAAAGAAATAGCAATTGTTTAAGACATTACGTAATTAAAAATGTAATATAAAAACTGACACTTCCTTGGATTTTAGAAATAATGATCATTTGCAGTATTTGATCTTAGTCAGCAACACTATCGCACAGTATAAAAATACAGGATGTTTTTTTTTAAGAAAAGGGATCGGGTTCGATTCCTTGCCCAGGCAGAAGCTTTAAAAAAAACTAAATGAGCAGTTATATTTTTCTACTCTACCCATCCCATGGAAGTCCCATCTCAATAATTGCCCTGTTTAAACTGATTTAACGCGTCCGTCGAGCTCTTTTATTTGTAATATATTATGCATAGAAATAGTAGCGCGATTAATGAAGTCGCGTTGCAAGTACGTCAAAGTTCAGACAAACGATTGCGCACGACGTTGCCGTACTCGCGTGACTATGGCTTTTGTTTAGGACACGGACTGTATAATACATTTAAATTTATCTTAGCTAAAGCAAAAATCTGAAGGTTTGGACATGTCATTATGCCGTGCGAAGCTCGGTTCGCTGGTACTAAGTATAAAACAAAGTTAATTTTCGTGTCTCTGCGTGACTGCTTAGATCTTCTAAACTATATAATGGATTTTGATGAGGTTTCACTATAACTTAGATATTTCAAGTGTACGTATATATATATTAATATTTATAACTTAGATATAGCACAGGAATCTCGATGTTTTGATCTGTCGTCATGTCGGCACGGGTGTACTGTGCGAAGCAGGGGCTCGGCTCGCTAGTATGAATATGTTACTTGAACATGATAATTATTTCCAAAATATTAGAAATAAAACTTTAAAAAAAAAATACGAAAATTACGGACCAAAATAGTAGGTAATAAAAAAGGAACCCTTAAGGTCTTCGTCTGACTGTCTGTTTGTCATGTTATTTCAGGAACTACCAATGCTAGCGAGTTGAAAT
This sequence comes from Agrochola macilenta, assembly GCA_916701695.1. Lineage (NCBI taxonomy): Eukaryota > Metazoa > Arthropoda > Insecta > Lepidoptera > Noctuidae > Agrochola > Agrochola macilenta. The sequence continues at coordinate 12,490,626 of OU753559.1, read as the reverse complement.
TTTGAAAAGATAAATTAATGCTTGTCCACCTGTGTAACAAGCAAATTAATTGAAAAAATATTGTTAGTTTCCTTGCAACTGGAGCCGAAATGAGAGGTTGAAATTTTAAAATGTGGTGACTAGATAAAATGGGATATCCTAAGAAATAAAGAAATATTTAAATGGCATACTTAAAGAATAAAATTTTAAAAAAAGCACATAAAATTACATAAGTTGAAAAATATTACAGATATTTTTCAACCTTATTAGGTACCTATGTCAAAGACACAACCACACAAATTCAAATAATTAATTATTCGTCCATCACAAATGAAAATAGAAGGATGATGTTGTTTATTTTTCTATAATTTATTGTATGAATGAATATGTGTGTTAGTTCTATAGTTTTTACGAAAGTAATTTTTTTTTTTTTTTTTACGTTTTCAAACGAAATGTGGATTGTTCATGAATAAAATTGAATTGAATTGAATTGATGGATTTTCCAATAATCCGGTCTTTTGCAAAAATCTTGGATTTTCACAAATATTAGATTTTTGCAATTATCTTGCAACATACAGGTGGATTTTTGAGACGAGGCAGTAAGGAGACATTAAACGTTGTAGCTTAAGAACACGTTCTAAGGAGACTGTCCTTAACTTTTTGAGGGATTGTTTAATGCATTCACCGATTTAGAAAAACTGGTACAGCCAGCTAAAAAAACTTCAATTCACACTTTATATTTTTGTAATGCTAATTGATGTAGTTTCGTCTAAGGATTATTTTAAAGACTCTTCTGTGCCAACATAGGCTAGAAAAGCCACAAATCGCAAAAAAACTTTTCCCTCATACTAATCCAACATCCATTAAATCCATGAATCTAACTTATCGCCAGTTTTAAGAGAAAAAAACTTGTTGTAGAACAACCAATACATATTAACATCTTACCTTATGCTGACCCACTTGTATTCTCTCATTTCTAAGACTTTGCATATTTTTAGCCCACACCATATTCCTAGACCATTGCAAATTAAAACATCCAATATAACCGAGTCCCACCAACATTCTAAGAAATTAGGAAGCAAGTGTGCAAATGCTATTTCGGTTATTTCCCACATTATAGAGATAGCCCATAACAATCCTGCATGCCTGAATAATATGGCTTTAAACAGCCACCCTAAAAAGTGTCCCCAAGCAAATACATCCACATGAGACCAGAATTTTGCCAAGCTTATATCTGAGCAATTAACCGCATACTCCTGAAAAATATAAAATGTAACATAAACATTTGTACATAATTTCATACATCCTTATTAATATTATAAATTATGCGAAAATAACTGTCTGTCTGTCTGTCTGACTGGCTGTCGGTCTGTCTGTTTGTAAACTTTCCGTACCTTAATAATTTAACGTAATTTCAATGGACACACAGGTAGACCATGACCTGGGTTAGCACATAAACTACTTTTTTAACCAGGAAGTATGTTCCCGCGAGATCCACAGGCTGAAGCTAGTAGGTTATTAATTATTTTTACTATAAATGAAAACTAAGCATTTATAATGCAGGTACAAGCAAAGAGGAGCAACTGACAGTAACAGCTGCACAGTTGCATTTGTAAAATATTTCATCTTTACAAAACCAAAATTGCACAATTTTAGAATAACTTCTAAGTATGTATGTGGTTCTATCAGTTAAGTTTACTATGCATGAGTTTTATTATTATTCTTTACTCACAAAGCTTTAGTGTCAAAGATCTCAAAAAAGGCATAAATAAAGATACTTAGCATTTTTAGTTGAAGCATTTATTGCTTCTTGTTTACAAAAAAGATTATCTTTACTTATTTATGTGAAAGAAAGAAACAAATTAAGTTTATTTGTGCCTACTAAGTTTAATTTTTATCAGTTTATACCATGGAACAAACCTAGAGATATTACTCTAGGTTTGTTCCATGAGTTAACTGTCTTCCATTCATAGTTCGTCTTTTATCCATATTTTTTCAGAGTATATTTGAAAATGCTAATGTTGACATTTATCAATTAATAAAAGAACATACCTTATCCATATCAATGTGGAAATTGCGCAGATTTGGGTCTATCCAATACATTACTTCATAAACAGTAGAATAACTTTGGAATAAAAGAAACAATAATGCCAGCAAGTATAGTACTGATGAGCCAAATACAATCCTCCAAACAGCTGGGTGTGGTCGTGTAAATGGTCCATTGGGGAATGTAAGTACTGATACTATAAGAAAAAAAAACACTACGCAGCATATTCCTGACCATATATTATCTTGAATACTGGATGTATCTCTGAAATAATAAGAAAATGTACATTGTTGAATAAATTAAGCTCTAGTCATAAAATATAATTCCTAAGTATTGTATCCTTATTCAGTTTCTGCACACTTATCATTGAATTGTTAAATATAATAGTAAATTGCCTTTTAAATAGACTCCACAAAATATATTGTACCTGTTTATTTTACAGGAAAACACAATACTGAAGGACTTTACTTACAGGCACATCAACAAGCAAAAATATAAATATTTGTTTAAGTTAGAAATTAATGGTTTTGTGGTATCTGAAGAAGTGTGGTTACATCATAAGTTATCATCGTAACTTAATTATAAACAATATGCTACATATTGTGGAATACCTTACAAATGCTGTGTAGATTACTGATGCGATAGATACTGCCAACAGCGTAATAGTATGAGGTTTATAGAAAAATTCTAATGAAATATCGTCCACCGGTCTCTCATTAATAGAGCTAAAAGCGACCGTATATTCATTACTAAGCGTTGTGCTGCTACCAGACATTGTCCTTTCCTTTGTGTCCTTCATGTTTATAGTATGGTCTGAATTTTGTACTCTAACACAACACTCAATAAATATTATCAAGATATGACCATGATGAAAACTGTTGGCCCTGTGGCGTGTGGTGCCAATCGTCGCACTCGTGCTAACTCGCAATCGTCACAATGACAATGACTGACATTGAATCATTGAATGAATGATGAAATTACAACAGGATTTTAGTGACATTGACAATGACATGGTTGTCACTTGTCAGTGGTGACCATCGAGTTGAAAAATACTTTTTATGTCTATGGTGGTAATAGATTAGTTAATATCGGATCTTTTGGCGCATGGACAATAACGAAACCATAAACAAAGATAATGGACTGAGCATTCCGTATTCAGTTGTGCAGTGAATACAGACCGAAAAGTACGAGAAAGAGAAAGCGAATATACGGCCAGTAGTTGTCGTATCGTTCTGCACTGCATCTACAACTGTATTGTAAGTCAGAAGACACAGGTATTGGCCGTCCAGTCGCTTTGTCTATTTCTAGAGAGTAATCATTTTTGTAAGGCTTTCATAAATCATGGAATTAGCAAGAACTTTATAATACTACACTGATGTTTCCACAGAGAAATGCTAGGTACCTAGTTCATCGCACACCTTAACTTTAGTCGCCAGCGACTCGTTAGCGATTTCAAAATCTTACGTTCACTCGCAGATTTTGGCATCGATAGCGTGTGCGTCTATCTGGCAGGCCCCAACGAGATTTATCAACAGGTGATAGGTTTACATAAGGACATTATTTTATACCTATAGAAAAAAAGACGTGTGGCACTCGGAGACTGCCGCGGTAAAGCTATTGCATAGCATTTTTTATCAACTTATGCAATTATAATTATTTATTTATTTTATTTATGCAGTATTTTTTTTCCTTTGTTCTTTTATCTTTGATATTAATTCAAGTTACACTTTTTGAGCATGGTGACCGTGACCGATAAGAAAACAATTTTTTTTCTTTTATTAAATAAATGAGAAGTTAATATTGTTCAAAATATTTTTATTATCTTACAATACATGTAGGTTCTTCAGGAATATTTATCATTGAAACTATAGAAAGACCGTAAAATCACGAACAAAATGGTATATAATCTTACGTATAAAACAAATAACAAACTTACATACCAAGTATTTATCAAAACGTCCGCTAATACAAAGCACGCACTGTTCACGGCACAGATAAACAAGTGATTTCACCCACCGCTACAATATTTATTATGCTTCTAACAACGTAACGCCATCTAACGAAAATGTCAGGAATTTATGTGGCTTTCTGTCAGTACAAGAACGAAAACTGAAGCTCCGTTCAAAAAATTTCAAAAAATAAAAACAGAGTGCGCTGACAAGGGTGTTAGGTTTTTTCGTTACGGAATTTCTGGTTTCGGTCTCCACGCTCAAGGCTCGCGATAGAAGCTATGCAATAGCTTAAAAAATAAGATATATTTTGTACCTCGACAGTTTTTGATTAAATGACGTTTCTATGAAGTGTCTTGCAGCGGGCCCCTAATGATTATTTTTATTGTTATTATACTTTCAGATCGCCCAGTAGTGCTCGGAGTTAGAAACTATTATGTACCTTACAAATCCGAAATTTCGACTTTCTGTGAGCTATACTTTAGACGATATTCGTTACTTAGACAAACGTCCAGCCAGCGGGCCCCTTTTTTAAATACTACTCTTTTATATCATACAATAGCATTAGGAGCTTGATACTATTATGTACCTTACAAATTCAAAATTTCGACTTCCTGTGAGCTATACTTTAGAAGATATTCGTTACTTAGACAAACGTCCAGCCAGTGGTTTTTTTTCTAAATACTATTCTTTTTTATCATACAGTAGAATAAGGAGCTTATTACTTTTATGTACCTTACATATCCAAAATTTAAACTTATTAACTAATTAATTAATTATTCACAAAAAAAAAAAAAAAAAACGCAACAAAACATGTTGAAATCTCTAGTTCCTGTCAAAACTTTGAACATTGACAGAAAATAAAGATTTCAACATGTTTTGTTGTGAATGTTTCGCCGCTGCAAACGCACAGTAAGGCATACTAAAAATGGATGGCATGGAAAAATGGATATGTAGATAAGCAGTCAAGTAAAGCAGACCACGGCTCTTAGGCACTTAATATTTGAGGCCCCCTCCATCCCGAAGCCAATTTGGAAATTTAGCAAATAAAATGCAGTAAGTGGTACCGAACTCAATAACTGACTCTAATTATTATAATAAACATCAGAAATAATGCTAGAGTTTGCGCCACCACTCAAGCCCGATTGACGCGGAGCTAGTGTTTGTCATTGTAAAAAATATAGTTCTACAATTTTCTGCCAGACTTCAGTGGTGGCGCGAATTCTTTGAGTCTATCTATGCTTACGTCAACGCCATATGTCGTAGCAAAGAGTAGGCATTAGACACATTTATTTTCTATCTCAATGGTTTAAAACGGAGTCGTCGTAAATCGATGTTTCTAAACACAGACGATCTTTTCTTCGTTTTCCATAACATTATCTACTTGAACCAATTAATTCTTCAAACAATACTAATTATAGAGTACTTTTGTAAAAACCCACATGATTACTTTTCACAAAGCTGGGGCAGTGGTTGAACGCAAAGATTTAAATCGATCTTTAAAGTTTTAATAAGTATTTTTTTTTAATCTTTGACATACCAAACGTACGTAAGTACCCGTGCTATCTTGTTCGTTTTCACGGTATGGTTTTTCGGTCGGCCCGGGTACGTTAACAGTACGAGAGCGGTTAACCTAGAACATATTTCAATGGATTTGTTTTTTATGTGAAAGTTTACAACTCAATATAACAAATACTGATGAAACACTACCAACAAAAAAAAACCGTAACATCGAAAGTACTAAAACTAGATCATACTACCACATCACTAAAACCATAGACAATTTCTAGTGGCCATTGTTGTTTAACAAATTTTGAAACGCGACATTGCAGTATGGAATTAGTAAGTACTATCATGGCAGCATGGAATTTGTATAAAGAAATTGACTTTGAATACATGGAACTAGTATGAACTATCATAAACTATTAAATGAGCATTCTCTATTTTAACCCGAGTAGAGATTTGTGCTGATGAGTTTTTTTTTTATCTCATAAAAGAGACTTCTTGCCTTCTAATCTGTGTTCGCAATTCATTTGCCAAACATATAGCAAACACGAGTTTTAGAAAAAAACAACAGTAATGCATACACAAGGTTCAGCTTTCGCTACAACTTCATATTTTTTATGACTTATTCAACAATACTAGTCGTTCTAAAATCAACTTTATTTACACTATTATAAAGTTGATGTTTGTCTAAGTGGAAAACTCGTGCTTGTTTACATGTTTAGCAAAAAAATTGCGCACGCAGAGTATGTTCTATGTAGTGTTGGGATTTTATCCGGATAAATACTCAAAATGGATAAATACTCAATAAATGTCCGTTTTTACTCGAGTATTTATCCAAAAAGCGGATAAATACTACTTACAGTTTTAGTTACGTTATCTAACGTAAATTTTGTTATTTTACAAGAAAAAGGATTGAAATAAATGAAAATCGGAAAATATCGATTTGTACTGTGCTTTATTAATCACTTTAATAATAACAAAAAGCCTGTAATACTCAATCAAAAGATAGATAAAATTATTAATTTGTGATAAAGTTATTAATCGCAAAATTAGTTACTTAAATCATTGTAATATTAAGAAAATGACATAATAAGTAAAGAAAAATACTAAAATAACAATAGACCCCATACAATCATAATCTTTTTCGTCAAACGATGTCAATATAATATGAAAATATAGATTAGTACGTTACTTTAATTACTTTAACAATAAGACAATATTATAATAACAATGGTTTCACTACACTTATGAATATTTTGCCAATTACTGATATTTTCTTAAATTAACTACTATCACTATTAGACGCTTGTTCATCATTAACAGAAAAGCAATTTATAAACTGGAACTCACTTCCCGATTCTCTCAAATCCACTGATTCTTCATCAGTATCTGTCTGTACTGGACATGGTGATGGAAAGTCTTCGTCGTCACCGTCGCTGTCTGCACTCTCTTGGATTTTGTTAAAAATATTCCAATTATATTTGACGAATGTAATTTTTGCCGCATTTTCTGTGGTCAGGCGATATCTTTTTTTATTGTGAATGTTTGCATGTGTACTAAAAGACCGTTCTGTTGCGGCAGAAGTACACGGTGCTGAAAGAATACGCACTGCGATTTTATTTAACTTTGTCGAAGAACATATACCTTTCCACCAGGTTAAGGGGCTTGTTTCGTTAATGTTCTGCCATATAAAAGGTTTTCGCCAAAAACCTTCCTTGGCCTTATATGCTGCTAATTCTGGCATTATTTCCACATTCAACAAACCTGCCATTTCGTAAATAAAATCCATTGCTTCCAGTTCTTCGTCTTGATTTAACTCGATACCTTGAGTCTTTGGGTCAAGCAGATAAGCGGATAAATGTAAAGGCTTTACGCAGTCTTTCATCCTTTTTGCCACCGCTGAGAGAATTTGATTCTTGGCTTCATTTTCAAGAATGGTGATACTAGGTAAAATGAAGCTCATTTTAGATTTCATATCCTTGAAGATCATAAACACTCTATGGGCATTGCATTTGTTGGACTCTAGTTGAAAGATAGGTTCTGTTATTGGTTCAAGTACAGATATGCATTGATCTACGTAATTCCAAAAATTATCATCAAGCAAAGCTGCTTTTGTGTCATTTGACATGACGGTATTTTCTTCTATAGCTAACGCTAAGAGAGCGGCTTTTGTATTTTTCAAACTCCTTAGCGACTTAAGGTAACTGCCCCATCTTGTGCAGCAAGGCAGCTTTAATTTTTCTCCTGATTTCTTTAGTTTCACGATTTGCTGTAGCTTTGATCCCAGTACTTGCGATTTTTTTATAGATTTTATTACATCTATGCAGAGTTTAATGAAATTGTTGAAACCTTCACATTTCAGTGCGTCATGTGCTAGCAAATTAATAGTGTGTGCGGCGCAGTTTAGAGGCACAACATGTGGTTGTACTTCTTTGACTAATTGAAAAGCCTTTTGAATATTTCTCGCGTTGTCACCAATAACAACAACAAACTTTTCTTCGCCGTATGTTCTCATGACTTTTAAAATTTCGTCCCGGAGATACTCACTTGTGTGGCGATTCTGTTCAGTGTTTAAACTCTCAACAAAGAATGGTTCTGGTTTTGAAATAATAAAATTAATAACACCTTCGTTGTTTATATTACTCCATCCGTCCAACTGGAGATGCATATAGTTAACGGTAGCAAGTTCTTCCTTCACTTCTTTCTTTATTTCGTTGTAGATTTTATTCAAATATTTGGTTGATAGGGCTTTTCTGGAAGGCAACTTAAACGATGGCTGAAGATAACCAAATAATTCTATCCAAAGAGGATGTTCCATCAGTGACAGTGGGGCTCCTGATACAATTATAGCTATGGCGAGCTTTTCAGCGAGGGTAGATTGATCAACACCTGAAGAAAAACTTGTGGAAGGCATATTCTGGCTCTCGATGCTCATATTTGAGTTATTACTATTTTTACTTGGTGCTTCGTTAGTAAGATCACAAGACGAATTGTCCACTGGTGGCGAATTTTCTGATCTTGTTTGCAACGGCATTTTTTTTGAACTCAAGTTATTTTTCTTCATTTCTGCTCGAATAATTTCCGGGCACTTAAAGCATTTTATTAAATGCGTACACATCCTATTTACGTTTCCGATTTTATATTTTTTGTCGCAATAATTGCATTGTACAGATTTTGAATCAACAATGCGATAATGTTTCCAAACACGTTCATTTTTTGGTCTTCCCATGATACCTAAAACAAAGAAACATCAAGTTAAAACGCTGAAAAAAAACATGCAACAATCTACACTGATTGCTACAACTATTAATTGTATTGTCATCTAGTTCTAAGTTATGTTCGAAGTTACAAGTTTCTAGCTCATCGGGAAGAAAGCAAGTCACAAATTGGTAAGAGTTTGTAAAAGCATTTTTAATAATACAATAAAATTAGATTATCAATCACTATAACACTACCAAAGTAACCATTTGGATTAGTACAATTAAAATGAGTAAACTTACCTTGAAACGTTATTAAAACGCAAATTCAAAAATAATAAACAATCTCTCGTAGATATTATGTTGTTGTAAAACTTACACGCGCGTGCGCTCTCTATGACGCGAACCTGGGCACTGCACGGACACTATGCGGCGCGCGGGGGTGGAGGGCAGAAGATAAGCAAAACAAAAGAAACGGGACAAAAGGTGGCCGGGATAGGGTATAGTGAGAACCCCGTTGCTTCGTTTTGACATCAAAAGTAATAATGTAATAGTGTAGTATTTTGGAAAGCCCAAATAACAATACTAGCCATTTTTTTTTTTAAATACCATCCGATTCGCAAAAAATTTAAATATCCATCATTTTGAGTAAATATCCGATAAAAATGGTTGAAAACGAGTATTTATCCATTTCGGATAAATACTCGAGTAATTATCTTCCGAGAATTTATCCTCCGCCCATCACTAGTTCTATGTTATATGGTTTCGTTTCCTTCAGGTCTGTGGACCATTGTGGGTGGGTACTTCTTGCCTTTTTTATGCCTACTGTGTAAATAAATAAAATATGATAGATTACCATACTATTTCATCAAATTATATATTTTTTACTACATATTAATCTTAATTTGCGTAATCAAATTATTATTTTGTTCAATATTTTTTATAGACTGTTCAGCGGTTTTGCCTATGCCTTTATTTACAACTGCGCGCGCATAACTAGCAGAAAAAATAATACCAGCGCGCCATTTTCCGTAAATATTTGATAATCAGAGTAATAACTAAAGCAGTTATTACTCTGAGATTTGATATCGTTTTTGTTTTGTTATAATAAAAAATACGAAATATAAAGTATTGTCACCAACGGACGTACAAAAGTTTTTAAAAGAAGCTCCGATTGACAGTACCTAGCTGGCAACAAAGGTCAGTTGAAGACTACATAAGGACTAAATCTAAAGGACATCATTCAAGTTTCGAACATTTTATACCCAAAAACTAAAGTAAAAATAGGTACGCCAGAAAATAAAAATACGGTTTTCTGGGAAATAACATCCTCAACATTCTTTACTACTACAATGAGAGTGTACAATTAACCCTTCCGCTGATATATAAGTTTGAAAATACAAAAAATCTATTTTGTTTTAAAATGTTTCGAGCATTACATTAATGTTTAAAACGAGAAACAACATAGCTAAGGTCTTCATCATCATCATTTCAGCCGAAAGACTTCCACTGTTGGACACAGGCCTCCCCCAAACATTGCCACTTCGACCGGTTCTGTGTTTCTGGCATCCAGCGGATTCCAGCGGTCCACCGCAGGAACCTCCACCTCGTGAGAGGTGTTCCAACGCTTCGTCTTCCGGTATGCGGTTGCCACTCCAGAACCTTTCGGCCCCATCGGCCATCTATTCTGCGAGCAATGTCTACCCACTGCCATATACGTTTGGCGATTCTTCGGGTTATCACAGTTACCTTTGTTCTCCTGCCGATCTCTTCATTTCTAATTCAATCAACGTCGTCAGGGAAACTCCAAGCATAGCTCTCTCCATTGCACTATGGGCGACTTTAAGCCTTCTAATGAGACCCATTGCGAGCGACCAAGTTTCAGCTCCATAGGTCATCACTGGCAACTCGCACTGGTCACGACTGCGGTATGTGAGACGAGAAGATATTGCGTAGCTTCCCGAACACTGCCTAGCCGTGTCGGATTCGATGATTGAAGACCTCTTTCTCGAAACTAAACCTATCTAACTGGACATTTTGTCCTAGGTAAACGTAATCTTCATGAGGTGTTTGTTACAATGGGCATTTGACATGAACTTAGTTTTGTCCATGTTCATTTTAAGACCTTCTCTTTCGTAAGCTCTACTAAGGTCATCGAGCATTGTACCGAGGTCCTCCGATATAGTAGGCGGGGCTACTTTATCGTCGGCAAACTGAAGGTAAGTGACGTAGTTTCCATTGAAGTTCATGCCTACCCCTTTCCAGTCCAGAACCTTGAAGGCATCCTCCAATGCAGCGGTGAACAGTTTCGGAGAGATAACGTCTCTCTGTCTCACCTCACCTCGCTGCGGAAGGATAGGTTTCGAAGTCTAGTCCTGGATTCGGACCAACATATTAGTAGTGTTTTCCTATAGACACTGCAGCACCTCGATTTACCGATTGTGGATCTGGCACCGTTGGAGAGACTGCAGTACAGCTACAGCCCATGTTCCGATCGAATCGTAGGCTTTCTCGTAGTCCACAAACGCTAAGCAGAGAGGCCGGTTATACTCTTCGGTCTTCTGTATAACCTGCCGCAGCGTATGTATGTGGTCTACGGTGCTAAAGCCTTTAGGGAATCCGGCTTATTCAGGAGGCTGGAAATCGACAACCTGCGCGCGAGACGGTTCGTGTTGACTTTTGAAAACAGCTTGCACATGGCTCAAAAGTAATATGGGCCTATAATTCTAAAGTAAGGCATTGTTGCCCTTTTTAAAGAAGAAAATCACCAGACCTCTGTCCGTCTGTGTCTGTCTGCGGCGTTTTACCCTCGAGTACATATGACGGAATCAAACAGCTTCTGGGGGCTCAAGAACGGATTTTCCATCGGCCTAGCTACCTGCTGTATATTAATAAAACATTTCCCTCAATCTTTTTCTCGTTATTTTTTTAATACTCATCATACCTTATTCTACGTAACGCCCCATGCTCATGGCCATTTCTACCATGGGCAATAAATGTTTGACTTTAAACGAATGTCGAAAATATTGTCGGCAAAAATATGATTTCTGGTACTTTCAAACTCATATAGCAGCCAGGGGGTTAATTGTAGACTTTCGTTGTAATATAAAAAAATGTTCTAGATGTTATTTCCCATAAGAAAACAGCATTTTTCGTCTGGCTTATATTAGTATTTCGGTACGAAATGAATGATGTCCTCTAACATAGAGATGTTAGAGGATGAAGCAGACTTGTTGTAAGAACTTATGCTGGAATAACGTAAGTATAGAGATACTTACGTTATTCCAGCATAAGTTCTTACAACAAGTCTGTTTTGTTTCCTCGCAAGTTTGTTGAAAAACGTCGTATGAAACGCGTGTGCAATTGTGCATTGATCATTGCACTCGGCTAAACTATCGCGCTCGCTTATGGCTTGCGCGCCAGTGCCGCTTTGATACAGCACACTCGTATCATAATGTACTATTGTTGAATACCTAGCTCCCCAGTGGTCGGATGCACAAATTTGTACTTACCATACACATCACACGACATCATACACTAAATATCTACTAAACTGAAATGAAGAAATTCGACATTTTTCCGCTGCGACTGCGCACACATCAGAGGACCTCGTGGCTAAGTAACAACAGCCGCACTGGTCGATCCATCAGGTTAAGCTACGCTTGCCGGGGTTGGTCAGTGGATGGGTGACCATCTTTACATACCGAGATTCCTCCGTGCCTCGGAAAGCATGTTAAGCCGTTGGTCTCGGCTGTCATTCGTGGATCTTTGACAGTCGTTACGAGTCGTCAGAAGCCCGAAAGTCTGACACCAGTCTTACCAAGGGGTATCGTATTACCCATTTACTGGGTTGTGGAGGTCAGATAGGCAGTCGCTCTATGTAAAATACTGGTATTCAGCTGCATCCGGTTAGACTGGAAGCCGACCCCAACATAGCTGGGAAAAGGCTAGGCAGATTGATTGACTGCGCACACATCAATTTAAACATACACACACACGTCCATTTACATTGTACGGAGTTTACAATTTGGAGGGATGTTATATGGAATGAAGCGGTGAGTCTACATATTTGGCCTGAGTTTTTTAATACAACCCCACACAGGTTTCGGGCTAGGCCCGCCATGCAACGTTAAATTGTTGCCACTGATGTGCGGTTGACTGTACACCTACAATGCGTATCAATTTGCTCGAACATAGAGCCACGCTCAGCGTCGCGCTTGCAACTTTAATCAACCAGTACTTGGGAAAATAAAACAAAAATAAACTTTTTGTAGTTTTTATTATCGTAACGTAACAATAATCTGTGTCAAGAATACATCATTCAATAAAGTATTAAAGCATTGCATGACATTTCTTTCATTGCTCGTTTAGCCCAAATTTAAATATAATTAGTGTAGGTATTTCAAAAATTTACGAGACCAAAATATTATTATGAAAATTTTATACACTTAGTTTCTGGTACGAAGTTCCTTAACGCGGCTTATGGTAGGAGTCGACTGGTAGAAATCGTCACGTAAGGAAAAAGCGTTATGCCTCCTCCATGCGACATTCTCTCTCTCTCTCTCTTTCTATTATATACGAGGGTGTCTGTGCGTGCGAGTATCGCGTAAGCTACTTCGTTCCTGACGGGGGTTCCTCGACCGCACACGTTTTTTTTTCAACACACTTGTTCGAATCGGCTCTTATTGAACCACTTTTAGGTTCACAATGCAGTGTATTTATTATGTGTGCTTTTTACTTTGCATTGCCGCACTAGTGCGGGAAAGTGTTGCACAGTTAAGGTACTTGCCCTTAGGGCCTGCTGCCTACTGCCCCGTCTCAAGACACCTCTTTTTTTATCAAAGAAAGACATGAAGGCTATTGATGAAATTAAAAAAACCTACATCTTTGACTAATTTATAGAGTTTTTTTCAACTGGGAAAGTATGGGAAATTCCGAATCCATAAGAGTTACCTACGGGGAATCTGTCTTAGGAACGAAAGCTTCTTTAAAAATTATTTAAAAAAAAAAAAATTGCCAGGTTTAATTTTTTGTTGAGTGCATACACATTGTAAGAATTTATTTTTGTATGTATACGAGTATGTACATTCTGCTATATCTACAGTTTTTTTGACGTGACAACGTCTAATAAATCGATGCCGGCTGCACGCACGAAAGTGTCCCGTTACGCTCATTGTAACGTTACGATCGGAGCGAGGGAAGGGAATATTTTGTTGTGACGTTGTCACGTTAAACTATCGTCCGTAAACCGACTTTACAGCCAACCAATTTTTTCTTTCTTCCAAAATGAAATGTTCCTTTTAAGAGGCGAATCGCATATAAAAAAACTTACATAGTAATAAGGATGTCAATTTTAATTATTCTTATGGACAAGTGGACAACTTGTTTTTTGTTCATAGCTTACTTTCGTTAGAAAAACATACTAAATGCGACTTGTCAGTTTTCTTCAAGGTAACAACCTCAAAAAAACAAATAACTTTAAGAGCGTTTATTCTGAAAATGGGCAACGTCGCAAATAGATGTCAAATATTTCGCTGTTTTCATGAATTTGGTAATAATAGAGTAGTTTCGGGTATTATGACCAGGTCGGCCACTAAGGACTACTAGTATTTCTCAGAAATAAACCAACACTAGCGTTTAACTTAGGTATATTGCCATGTTGGCGCAACCCTACTCTCGCCTCCTCAGCCAATCCGTGCAGCGCGGCGATTGCGTGAGTATCCTGCCTGCACTGCTATCTAGAATTATTTAATTATCTGTATTTCGATGTTATTTTATGGTAAATTTAAATAATTTCAGTTATTCGAATTATTAATGTTTTTATATTTTTAGTGCAGTTTTGTAGGCAAACCCTTAATCTGTAGTGAGGTAACAGTTTTTTCTGTTTGTTCAGTTTTTCCATACAATAATATTGCCTTAATTAATCAAAACAGGTTAATTTTTGACAGCTATTTGCGACGTTGCCAACTTTTAGGATAAACGCTCATTAAGTATAAAATTAAGATTCACAACACTTTGTCAATAAGATAATTTTCTTTTTATATGTGATAGGATACGTTGTTAAAGATCTTAAATAAGATGATTAACGTTTTTTGCGATTTACAGTTTTTCTTGTTGGTACATTATGTATACCTACTCTAACCTCAGTTGGTCCAGAAGTTTTTTAATCCACGAAAATACATCGATTGGCATCATAAAATTATATGTGAGAATTCGCGTTTTTTCTAGTTGATTGTACCATTTTATCAAAATCTGTGTCAAGAATGTTTTCTTATAGCTACAACGGCTAAGGCACCTCGGCTTTCTTACCTACTGCCCCGTCTCAAAAATCCACTCTCTATAAGAGTACAATTTTGTCTGGTAAATGACTGTAGGTATGCTCAATTTTAATTAACAAAAATACCTTTTCATATAATTAGTACATAAGTAATTAAAAAAGGTATTTCAATTTAGAATTTATTTACCAATTTTTTTAAATTATCATTTAAAACTGTGTTAATAGTATTTACTAAATATTCAGGTTACAATCAACATTCATAAAGATATTATTGTCTATTTAATTGTATTATTGTTTATTCTTGAACATCACATAAATGGTGTATGCAAGCTCGACGACCGTCACTAAGTACCTACCTACTTAGATACGCTACTAACTGTAGGTATGTAATTACAAGTAGGTACGTGGTTCGTGCACTGTTAAAGTTAATGCATTTTCATAAATTACACAATACTTAGGCATTTGTATCACACAGCTAATATAATTATGATAATAATCATGAATGAACTAAATGCACCGACCCCAGCGTGGTTTAACCAGATTCGATAAATCGAATGAACCCCAAGATTTTCACTAGCCCCTGGAGCCTCATGTTTCATGAGGCTACAGAGGCCATTGCATATACGCGCGCGCTATACAGTGTGTCCTGGGTAAAGTGCACAAACGAAAATGGGTGAAACTACATCATTATTCATCGACAAAAAAATCTGCAAAAAAGTAAAAAAAAAATCTAAAACGTAAAAAAAAACCATGAAAAATTCACACAAAAATTTCAACATTTCTCAATGAAACGTGTTTTTTTTTAACTTGATGAGTGTTTTAAAGGGTTTCTTTGTATTTTCCGTGCAATATCAATTATCAGCCATCATTATTGTTTTTATTTTACTGAAATTCACTCAATTAATAAAAAGTTATTACATTTACAGGGGAATTTAATAGGCAGAAAGTTTTTTTTTTTTTTTTGTCGATGAATAATGGTCTAGTTTTACCCATATTCGTTTGTGCACTTCATTTAGGGACACACTGTATACAGGGTGAAAAATAACTTTAATTTCGGAAGTCGGTGTCTTGGGTTTTAAATTTTCGTTTTTTGCCACCGACTTCCGAATTTAAAGTTATTTTTCACTTTTTAGTTGTGGTACATACCCCACACAAATTCGAATACCAGTACCTGCTATGTAAATAACAGTCACAGAAAGTTATCATCATTTCATCCACATATACTAAGTGGGAAAAATACGTATTATTGAAGCTTACTCAAAAACTATCCCAGCAAAGTTAATAAAATTTATATGGGACCAATCTGGGAGCATACCCTTTCAAACAAAAAAAGAATTTTCAAAATCGGTACACAATTGACGGAGAAATCGACGGATATACATAAAAAAAAAAAAAAAAAACATACGCGTCGAACATATAACCTCCTCCTTTTTGTAAGTCGGTTAAAAATAATGTCCTTATGTAAACCTATCACCTGTTGATAAATCTCGTTGGGGCCTGCCAGGTAGACCCACACGCAGATGGATGGCGAATCTGCTGTTTTACATAACAAAACAGCTCAAGGACGTTTAGCGATTTTCCATAAATTATTGAACTTTAACACGCAGAATTGCAGAGGTAGACGTTTTGCATTTATCAATGCAGCGGGTCAACGATTAGAGGTTATGTAAAACACCGTGAAACGGCTGTGTGCCATAACAAAAATAATAGCGTCCAAAACAGAAATAAACAAAATGAGTAATATGAGTGAAAATGACCCTAACTCAAGTGAAAACAGTAAATTTAACCTAAATGTAAGTTTCATGAAAGGCAGTTCTAAAAATATTAAATACCTTAGTAACTGCGACCAACTTGGAAGTAGCGAACGTTGTTCAGCTGTTCTACATAACGGAGCTGTTTTGTAAAACAGCTAGTGGTACCCCGGAGCCCAGAGAGTTTTTGAGTGAGAGTATTTTTAGCATATGCAGGGCGAAAAGTTGATAGCTGAGTAGGATGCATTGTATTGGCATGACGAGAGAATACCGATAATACATTTGACAAGTTTCAGATAGGAGCCCCATGGTCCAGAGTCCATTTTCCTCCTAAAATTATGACCTTATTTATATATTATATAGACGATATTTATACATACATATACCTATTCAATATCAGGATAGGCTTACACTATTGCACAGAATAACTTTTAATTGCCCTGAATATCCTTGTAAAAATTGCACAAATCTGAGTTTTCAAACTCGTCAGATTTAGGGAAAGCCCAGTTTCTTTATCAGATTTGCTTAATTAAGTCATTATGGTTTAATTCACACACGATCATAGCAAAATCAAAGGCTCTGAAGATCAATTTATTTTTGGCCCAATTTAGAAAGCTGAAAGTGGACTTCTGACCACGGGGCTGCTATCTGAAACTTTTCAAATATATTTTTGTCATGCCGCACCCCTACTCGGCTATCAACTTTTCGCCCTGCATATGCTTGCTCAAAAACCCTCTGGCCCTCTGGGACCCTCTAAACCTACCATAACGGTTTGTACTACAGCAGATTCGACAATCCACCTACGATGTCTAAAATTTCAAGCTTCTTGACCCAGCGGTTCAGGCTGTACGTAGTCTGTCAGTGAATTTAAGATTTGAATCATATAGGTACAATAAAAAAAACGGTATTCGATCACTAAATACACTGTATAATAATATAAGAAAAGTTATGCTAGTTTAAAATTTAGCACCGGTTTTTATATAGGTAAAGCAGATAGGTATACTTATGGTAGGTAAAGGTGTTTTCTCCTACGACTGAGATTTAAATAAAAGTATCCGAAAATAATATTATTAATATTTAAAGAATAGTCTTCAGACACCGTTTAAGATAAAGTTATAACTATAACAATAACTACATGCAATGATAACAATTCCTTCCTATAATTATAGCCGATTAAGGGAGGGACACTTAACAAAGCGGAATCGGCTTGATCCGGTCAGAAAGAGTACCTATATAGTTTTTTTCTTGCAATAATATGAAATGATCCTTACGAGAAACTAAGTTGATAATCATTAAAACAATATTGGTCAATTTAGCTACTCCTATACAAATTGCATGAATATTTTTTTTATCAAACGCCCACTTCTGCTGTCCTTTTTTTCTTGATACAATGAAATGTACCTTACATGAAACAGTCGAACCACATAAAAGTAGCCTAGGTATTGACCTTTTTAAAAAGTAAAACGTAAGGGTTTTCATAACGATAGAATAAAATAAATAAGGGTTCCGAATCACTGCAGCAGATTCTAGCTTAGCCTACTCCTGACTTAGGCCATGTTTCGAATAACAAAACTTGCCGGGTAATGGTAAAGCTAATTGTAGATGGCGTGATCATAGCTGGTCCCTACATAATAAAATTGACATAAATTTTACATTTCTTTCATTCATGCAATTTTGTTTTCATTCATGAGTTTGGTTTTATTTCACTATTTCGCTATGTTCGGTGATTTTAATATTTTAAATATACGAGTATTAGACATGGAAAATGTCAGAATTAAAAAACTTCAAATATTTCCTCGTAATCACTTTTTTTTAAATGTTTTCGACATAACCTCGAACTCTGTGTAATAAAATAAAATAAAGCGATCTCACGCCTTGTCATAATAGCTTGTTATTTTGGGATGTAGCTACGACAGCGCCATTATGATCTATTGCCTTCCCCATAACTTTCATTTTGACAATTCGACAACACTCATTGCGTTATTTACGTTGTCGAGCAGACGAATTTTTTAAACATATGAACCAATGGATCAGAAATTTTCTTTAAAATCCTTCAGATTGTGAAAGAAAATGTGTTACGCAAATACGGGGTGCTAGTCTCCGTTATGATTCAGAAGCGAGTGTGATAATGAAAAGTTAGTCTCGTGTCGATAAGTGCTCTGTGATATTTTAAATAATTAAATTTTTTTGTTAAGAATATCTAATAGATTAATTTACTTATCATTTCTATGTTTGTAAAGGCATTGTTACAATTTTAGTTTAACAGTTATTGTTTTGTTTGTATTAAAGTTCAGTTCATTGTTGCAATATTCATGTTGTCTAAACAAAACATTTCAACTTAATATTTTGCAAACGGATTCCTGAATCGAAAAATGTTCACTTAATTACACCAATATTTCTATAATTTTTGACAGATCTATCCAACGACACAATGGAATAGACGAGCAAAAACCGAACGCGCCACAAAAAAAATACTCTTAGGGTTCGTCCATAAATCACGTGAGGCTCGAAAGGGTGTTTGGAAAAAATCAACAAATATCACAAGGGGGAAGGGGTGTAGTAAGATATCATGTGTATGAATTTTTTCGTTAAAGGCGCAATTTTCAACCGACAAGCGGCCATACAAATAAAATATATTTCTTTCTTTTTAAAGATAAAGTATTCTGTATTTTTTAACCAACGAAAAAAAAGGCGGACACGCATAACTTTTTAAAGAGTAGTCCGATTTGAATGATTCTTGTTTTATTGGGGAGGGTATACCTCGAAGTTGGTCCCATGTAAAATTGAAAACCAAAATCCACCCCTTGGGGTAAAAAAAATGGGGTTGATTGATTTTTCACCTACAAAATTTTCAACTGTGAACCGATTCTGTTGTGATTTCGCGCACATGTGTGTGCACTGTAGTTCTGATGACACAACCACATAATAAAGACCTGGAGTTGATCTGAAGAATGGAGACGGAAGACAGTCGCGAGAGCTGCTGTAAACTGCTGAGGAGCAGTTTACAGCAGCTACATCGTGTTTGGGCTTATTTCATTCACCTTGATGAGAACTTTAGACCTAGCTGGGGTATGACTGTCATCGTGGGTCTGACGATGGAGACGGAATGCTGTTAAGGAAATGTCTTACTTGAGGAAAACAATAAAATTAAATGGTAACTCAAAAAAACAAAAAAACCTTTTTTATAAAAATTAAAACGACGCAAAAAAAACAAATTTTGAGGCGCCAAACACACATTCAACGAAGATCCATATAGCTACCATTATACGCTATATTTAATTAATTTGTTTGTTTGGCGACGCATCAAAATTTGTTAATTAACTTAGTTTAGGAGCTTATTATTAAAAGGTTATTTTTTATTTTTCGCTTTTCAGTTTTTTTTTGCGTCGGTTTAATTTTTTAAGATACTTTGCACCAAAAAAATACAATTATTTTTGGTAGGGGGGGAGGGGTTAGTCTATAACCTAACCACGTATCACCAGGGAGGAAGGGGGGATTAAAAGTTGTTAAAAACACCACGTGATTAATAGAAACCCCTTACAGGTCTCTTTAAAAAAAAAAAAAAAAAAAAACAACTTTGTACGCGTGATTACTATGTATATGCCAAAAATCTCAGGAGTTAAATGACGAACATACCTTTTCCTTCTTTGGAAAAGGTCCTTGGTTCCTTGTTTTACTATAGAACCCAAAAAAGAAGAATGATCAAGATTGGACGGTGTCCTGTCATTTGACAAAAAATTAATCACAAATTTTCTTTAAAAATAATCTTAGGTAAATTTATACCTACTTGACAAAGTTATCACTTTACAAACTTTCATTTCTGTAAAAAACTCATTTGACAAATAATTGAAAGACAACATTTCATTACATCGAAAGATCATTTGACAAACTAATCCTTTTATAATCATGTTAATTGGTAAAACAACGCAAAGCATAAATAACGTATTGACAAAATGCATTGCTGATAATTACTTACTTAATTTACCAAAACTTACTTTACATAAAGAAA
This sequence comes from Agrochola macilenta, assembly GCA_916701695.1. NCBI lineage: Eukaryota > Metazoa > Arthropoda > Insecta > Lepidoptera > Noctuidae > Agrochola > Agrochola macilenta. Next base: position 12,469,911 of record OU753559.1, on the reverse strand, counting down.
TCTTTACTATACAGAACGTAGACTACAAGAATATACTTTAGGTTCACAGAAACAGAAAAAAAATATACTTAGTAGGCTACCCGGAACCGAGCTAGGTAGACTAGTTAAATATTTTTACTCACAAAAAAAGGTTAGGTTAGGGTAGGTTAGAACTGCGACCCCCTACACCAAAAACGACTAGAATATATAGAAAAATAGTTATTTATGCTATAAGTGCGGAAATCATCTTACGCACGTGTATCATACAACGTTTTACTATGCATTGTGAGAGGAAAAAAAAATCGAGTGAGCCTTACGATGATGTGAAAAAATCGACTTCGACTTCGACTTTGACTTCGACTTGGACTTGGACTTGGACTTCGACTTCCACTTCGACTTTGACTGTGACTCTGCCATTGCCATCGCCATCGTCATCGTCATCGCCATCGTCATCGCCATCACCATCGTCATCGATATCGTCATCGCCATCGCCATCGTCATCGTTATCATCAAGTTATCATCATCATCTGATTTGTAAAACTTTTCTCTAATAATAAAAACTCTTTGCAACGGGCTGACGACGGCCAAAAAAAAAAAACAGAAAAGTAAAAAGCACTAGTGAAAAAAAGTGACACTTTCCGCACTAATTTACTGCTTGGAAAAGGCTCTTTTCGAACAAATGTATTGTAAGAAAAAATACATTATCTACTTTCAAATCGTAATATTCGAATTATAAACTTTAAAACGAGTTTATGACATTCTTTATAAACACAATATCGAAATTTAGAAATAGAATCATACTTGTAACAGTTTTTCTCTAACAAAATAATGCTATATTAGTAGTTTATGAAACTGTTGCATAATGAGGGGTATTAAATAAAATACGAGTGTTTTAATACCTAGTTATGTGCAGTTTCATACACTAATTTATCTACTCTCATACATTGCGATTGAACCTACTAAATAAAAATAAAAGATCAAAGTTAAAGATCAAGAATACAAAATTTAGTACAACAAAACGTATGAATGGCGCCTGCAGCCAGCACCTCACTACGCATACGCAAGAGCGGTGCTGCTGTCCCCCGCTAACGTTCCATTACAAAAGTTGATGGAGACTCCTTGGTAATATGTACTTTTTGGATTTGCCTTGTATCGTAATAGAAAAAAAAATGTTTTATACTTCGATCAATAATGCACTAGATACACTATCCCATACAAAAGTTCTCTTAAAACTGTCGCCAATTGTGTTTCCGTAACTCTAGTTTAAATAAATGTACATTAATGTAAATTCAACCTTAAATGCAAAGCTTTAAGTTGTATTCACAAAGCTATGTACAAAAAACAATAAAGTCAAACATACTTCAAAACAAATTCGACCTTACACCCTTGTTTTAAAGTTCGAATTACAAAGTGCTAATAAAAGCAATAAAAATTTACGACTGAGGCTCGCTGCTTGGACAAAGAATGAGTGGAGTCGAACTGTGTAATATTTTTTGTTTATACCTTCGATCAATAATAGTACTAGATTAAGGATCAGGAACAAAGATACGTCGCTCAAGTGGCCACGTTTGTACACACTTTATAAGTACCTACATTTATATTTATTTATATGAAATATAGAAAAAAAAAAATATCCTAACAAATTCAGTTTATTATAAGCCTTGATACTCAAACATAAAATATTTAATTACAATGGCAAAATTAAATCTTTCTGTCGTCGGAAAAACAAATATAATGTAATGTCGCTTGAAAACTAAAAGTCATTTTTATATAAGTTCAAAAATATTTATTGTTACTATTGTACTGTTTTTAGTAATCTACGCCTTTGCGTGTTTTCAGTTATGTCCAATCTATTTTAAAATGGATCGAACAAATTGTCGAATTTTTATAAGGCTTATATATTTATTTTCCTCTTTCTTTCGCGACAATAGATACCCATTCTGCACAGCGAAATGGGTCGCTAGGAAATCTACAAACAGAAATAAAATATAAAATAACAATACCACACCATGCATTCCCTGTTCCAGAACAGTCGATGTTTGTTACAATAGTTGGTGCGTTGTCACAAAACTCACAAACATTGGTCAAACAATCATAATATTTGCTAATTTATTTATATTTACTATTTAATTCTGTTTTTATTATATGAAAAACACTTACTGATAATAATCTTACCGAAAAAAAACATATTCCTTCCAAAATCTTGTTGTTACGGTGGTCATTTACAATTTTTTTTGAACGCGCACTGCGGCATTTGGACGTCTTAACGTTGGCTATGATTGGACCATACTAATTTGAAATAAGACCACAACCGAATCTGTGCTCTTATTTTTCGTTCCGTTTTTGAAGCGCTTACCGGGAATCTAGTGCATTATTGATCGAAGGTTTTATAGCATTATTTTGTAGAGAAAAAGTGTTATACTTAATAAGATTCTATTTTTAAATTTCGGTATTTTGTTTATGAAATATGTCAATATAAACTCGTTTTGAAGTTTATAACTCGAATATTACGATATGAGAGTAGATAAAACATTTTTTTTACCATTAGGATGCAGGACAAATCCAAGAAGTTAATATCAATATCACGAAGAAATTTTCATCAAATTTTGTAATGGAACGTTAGCGCGGAACAGCAGCATGCGCGGTGATGTGCTGGGATTTGGCGCCATTCATAAGATTTGTTGTACTGAATTTTGTGGGTTTTTTAAATTCTTCATCTTTAACTTTAATCTTTTATTTAGTAGGTTCAATCTTAATGTATGAGAGTAGATAAAGTAGTGTATGAAACTGCACATAACTAGGTATTAAAAGACTCTGTGACTATTAAAAACCTTGCCAACGGCAACGGCTCAGTTTTTAAACAAATACTTACTCGTGCTTTAATACCCCTCTTTAAGCAACAGTTTCATAAACTACTATTATAGTAGGTTTTAAGAACTTCAGTACTTGCCTGTAAATTACTTGACCCAAATGGAAATTGAAGCCATGATCACTTTGTGACGGGTTATTTTGTAAAATCGCAAATTTGCCAAATGTACTTGGTCAAATGAATATTTTTCGAATGGTATATCATTTGAAATATTTGCAAAGTAAAACATTTGCGAAATATGTATTTTGTCAAATGATTACTTAGGAAGTAACATGTTTGCAAAATGAGATGTTTGTCAAATTATAAATTTTTACAATGTTATTTTTTAAATGATCATTCGTCATTCGTTTTTTGTCAAACAATAGTGAACCAGATTGGACTTCTCTGTAAAAAGTTATGCGTGAGGTATTGTGGTGTATATTTGAATACTTGGTTATTAACATAATTCTTAAATACTAACAAAAATATGGATCACTGTGTCTGATTTAAATAAATACTTAAATTAAATGTAAATAAAAAAAAATCCTTCGCGTCGACTTATGAACCGTCCCTATTTTTCGTCGGTTAAAAAAAGGAAATTAGGTACTTTCATGGTTGTATCTCATATTGCGGGTTCGTATTTCCGAAGATAAACGATCATTGTCGAAGCGCATACTTTCGTTGGGAGATTTGTAATTTGTACATACCTAATAGAAGAAGAAGAAGTACCTAACAAAATTACCTAACTATTATTGGTATTTATTATGAGTTTTTATATTTGTAGGTACAAGAATCGAATACTGAATTAATATAGAAAAATATTTCTGTCATCAAAATAGGTTGGTTACCTAAGTTGTAGAAGAGAACGGACACCAAAGTATGGGATTTTACTCACCCGCCAATAGCCATTCTATACAATTGAATAGGCACCAGTAGAAATATCTCAATAATGAGTTTTTATTATACTTACTACTTGTCTCATTTATTAGGCCGTTCGAATTTACACTGCGTCCTTAATGTTACAAGTATTCTATATACTATATAAACATACTACTTACATCTTAATTAATTATGATCCAATTAATTTTATTGCTACTGGCGGGTTGATTGGAATGATTTTCAAAGCAACATAAAACTGTACTATTACAATAAAACTGTACAATTATATTTTTAGGAAAGCAAAATGGGTGCATTAAGCACCCATTTTGCTTTCCTAAAAATATAATTGAACACTAATATTAATAAAGAACGCGCCTGTTTCCAATTTTGGGGTCCTACAAATATCTGATAAATAGTCAAGTAACTGCAACCAACTTGGATGTAACGCTCGCCGGCCGCAACCGCGGCACCGCTGTCTTCGCTCGCTCGGCTCGCGCGTCGTTGGTCACAGTTCTAACCTTACCTAACCCCTTCGGTCGGGGTGTCCCAGCTCAGTTACTGCGACCAATTTGGCTCGCGCGTGATTATACCGCGACCATTTTGAGAGCTTCATTAATTTAAAAAAGTGTACATCATTAGAAGGTCAATAAGTTTTTAGATGATCAGTTAAATATTGCCCTTATTAATTAATTCACAATCTCTTTCATCTTTCATAGCAAAATATTAAATCTATTCTTATTAATTGATTCAGTAGATGTGGACGAGTGTTAGTTGTACTTATAAAAAATGTATACCATTCAGGACATTATGTTCTAGGAACGTTTCTGCGCCCACTTCATGTCGTCAGCTCGGGGTTTACAACCAGTTACTGCTTCTATCAGTGTTTCTAGTATAGACCAGAAGTGAAGTAATTCTAATGGCCAGTTGAGCCACCCGGTGGTGATGCAAAAGTAAGTCTCGTGCGGCGCTACGTGGTGAATACGATGGTGACGACGCGGCAACACTATGTGCCATTCTTGTAACCACACCACCCATATTGGTAAACCAAAATATGTATGGGACCATTTATGGATCTGAAAAACAGTTTATTTGTTATAGGTACGTTTAAATACGAATCGGTTGTTAATATAATATTATCTTTAGGAACGAACAGTGGGGTGTACCTCCAATCAAACTATATTCATTTAAGTATAAAAAGAAGCCTGGGAGAAGTCACATGATGCCCTAGGTATTTTTTGTGACTTATATAAGGCTTTCGATTGTTTCTAATGGTACATTGGTCAGGCAATTGCATCACTATGGTGTTCTGCCTTGGATCTTCTTATTTCTTATTTGTATAATATGATCCAAAGAGTGTACGTTAACGGCAAGCGATCCCTGCGGTTTTATTGTCACTATGGGAGATCCGCAGGGCTCAATTCTTGGCCCTTTTTTATTTCTCGTATATATTAATGACTTACCTTGCCTTATAAAGAACAAGGAAGAAGGGTTCCGTACCAGCGTACAATATTTAACACTACATATTTTTAAGGTAAAATTAAGTTAAAAATTAAAGGGGACAACTTAATTTTATTTTGGGAACCATACAAGAAAGACGAATAAGACATTATTCGCCTCTTTTTGCAAAATATTACATGGTGGTACGGAACCCTTCGTATGCGAGTCCGCCCGGACTTGGCCGGTTTTTTTACTGAACGCAAAAAATTTACACGTCGAATATATCAACTTTGTACTCTACAAAACTATTTTGTTGTAATAATAAATCGACCACTGTGACATCGACAGAGATCTATTGACACATTCAACTAAGTACTACAATGTCGGTATCGAACGAAATAAAAACCGGCCTAGTACCTACGTGCCGTCCACGCACAGTGACGGGTTCCGTAGTTGGGATGAATATTTACACATGCACAGTATTGATTTTAAAGACCGCAATAATAAGTTGATGTTTCATAGTATTTCTCTAAAAGTCTTATAAGAAAAACAAATTTATTAATGTGATTGTAAACGAAAATGTATAAAAAAAAATAACTGAAATATAAGTCACTTAGAATCACGAGAAATCACGTAATGTTTTAAATTATGGGATCCAACAAAAACAATTAAATTAGGAAACGGTGAGGTGCATTTTTTTTTCATCACTCGTTTAACTGTATGGGGAGAGCCACCCCTAATTGTTTTTATTCGTAATTTCACTACATCATTGTTACATAAATACAAAGAATACCCCTTTTTAAAATTTTCATTTTCATCGATATCGTGCTTATAGTCTACGAGTAAAATGGAGACGGACGGACGGACATACGGTCAGACTGACAGACTGTGGATCCATTTTAGGCTTTTGGCTACGGAACCTTAAAAAAAGCGCACAAACGTTAAAATTTAATGTTTAAATTGGATCTTTATAGTGTGCCCCGCGTTGTACTCCTACTGTCCCTACAAAAAGGTAAAAAAATAAAAAAGATACCTGATTGGTCAATGCTACGAAGATACAACACAAGTACCAATAAGCAATCCAATGAAATTGTGCATTGATGTTTTCATCGTCATAGGTAAGGAGTTGCCACACTATCCTTGCTAAAACAGGAATAGTAATCGCGAAGTTATCGCCATTAGTCTCGATAAAATCGTGCCGAGTAATTGATGTCGGATCGATGTGATGCTCACGAAATGGGCGCAGGAAATTCTGTAACAGGTAAAGCAAAGATGAGAGAATTACGATGTGTTTTTGCAAAATGTTAAACTCGTTAACAGCAGGAATAACATATCAATTGAGTTTCCTGTAAAAGTGCATTGCCACTAAGCAGTAAGCAAGTAGGTAACTGCACGTAACGCGATACCTTCGGGTTGCCGCATGTGAGGCTAAACAAGAGCATTTTGATGATTCGCAAGAATGAACCTATTTAAATTCTTTTAAAAGCGTTTGTAGTTGTACGCATTGTGACAGTAAAAAATGATGTTCGTGTCAGTCTAAGTATGTGTATGTCTAGCACCTTAGAGTATATAACATTGGAGAAGCTTTACGAACACTTCCCCTCTGTAAAAGTACAAGAACAAATGTTCTAGTACGTTCATAGAAACTACTTTCAAAATCGATTCTAACGCACTTCGTAAATCGTTTTAAAGGCGCGCGGAGCTCCGTGAAAATGCCTAGCTGTGCTGTTAAATTCTGTAAAAAGCGTTCAAATACGTCAAACTTACTTAAAGAACTTAATAACCTTCCCTATGTTAATTTTTTTTATAATATTTAGTCATGGTTTTATTGAAATTTTAAATCCTACATTTCAATTTTTCATTCGATTCAACCATGATTCAATATAAAACGTAGCATGAATCGAGTATTTTACTCACATTGCTTCTGTGACGTCACCTAGTCTCGCTACATCTCGTTTTTACGTTCATATAGATCAAAATACTTTTCTTTTGCATTACGAAAATATACGTGAAATCATAAAATTTTACACGCACTTGACATGCGATTATGTCCTTTAGTAAAAATGTTAACGAGACTACCGTAGGGTTGAGGTCATGTTTGAAACCAAACTTAACATGTCGATAATTTCTTAGTAAGAATGACTTAGTAATTAATTTTGTTTATTCTTTTTTGATTGTTCAATGTTTTATAACTTTTATATGTCCATTGAAGTGGTAATATAATAATAATATAATATATGTGTAAGAATAAAAAAAATTGAACTTGACCTAATATATTATTGAGATTACTTACTTATTACTTTAGTTACTTTAATTTAATTGTGGTTATTTTCTCTTCTATTAAAATGTAACTATTATATGCAAGTGTTTTATTTCATGGATTCAAGCAAAATTCCGAATAAATATCGATATCGATTTAATAAAAATGTATGGTACGGACTTCTCTTTCCGGGGGAGCGGCTTTTGTATTTTTTTGTAGTAGCTACCGCGTCCCCCTCGCTAGAAGTGACAGACTTTTTTGTTCGGAATATTGTGCATAAGGCCTCTCCAGTGTTATATACTCTAAGTCTAGCACCCTTATTTCGTAACACACTTTCAATCACAATCTGAACGATTTTTTGAAGTTTATTGCTAATACATTGCTTCATATGTTCGAAAAATTTATTTGCTCAACAACATTAATAACGCAATGAATGTTGTTGAACTGTCAAAATGAAAGCCATACTGTGTGTTACGCAATTACCTCGTACGTTTAGGCAAGTACCTACTTTCAACAAACATAGGTCTGAGTTACTAACGAAAAGTTAAGTCGGATTGAAGGACAAACTTAACTTTGTAGTTGAAAAAATCTTTTGATTGAGTGTGGACCCGACCAATTTGAATGAGATAAAGATTAATTATTAAGGCCTTTGACGTTCTAATCCCGGATCGAAGGACAAACATAACTTTGAAATAAAATATTCTTCCATAGATCGTTTTCTTAATTACGTTTGTTGAATTTAAACTGTAAATGTAAGTTTGAAATCGCAAAAACGAATGTTTCGTTGTTTATATGATATGATAACTACAAATTAACGATATTCGGATTTTTTCCTTTACTTGTGCTGTGAGAGAGGCATGAAGAAATTCTTGCCAAATTTCATGATTCGAGCTCAACCCTATAGGTTTTGATTTCTTGGCGTGTTTCAAAATATGCGGCTTATATAAACGTATATTTTTATTGCGTTGATTTAGAAGCTTGATTTTTTGACAGCTCCAAGTGCCTTAGTATTTGATATCCATTTCAACTTGATACCTCCACGAGAAAAAGGGTGTAGACATACGGACAACGAAGGGATCATATAAGGGATCCGTTATTTCTTTTTGAGGTACGGAACCCTAAAACCACTCTGTATATGACACAGCATATCAGCATATTAGTTATCGAACGGGCGTGGACATTCCTCTATCCAGACGTTTTTTTTAGTACTCGTAGATACATTTAACTTTTATATGAAGAATTTTTTATTAACTTTGTAAGGAATCATTGACTTATCGTTAATCTGTTTCATTACCAATTAATCTGGCCAATTAATTCAACAACACTATACAGTACCATAAACTACTCGGTGCAAATCAGTGCCTTTGCTTTATGTGATCCCATACTTAGATCTGTTTCATTATCAATTAATCTGGCCAATTAATTCATCAACACTCTACAGTAAGTACCTACCATAAACTACTCGGTGCAAATCAGTGCCGTTGCTTTATGTTATTTCATGTAGTGATCCCTAAAATATCCGTTAGTGAATGTTTATTTAGATAAAAAAACACTACAATGTCAAAAATAACATTTGGCTTTGTATTTTCGTTTTAAGCCACCGACTGCCGAAATTAATGTTATTTTACCGCGAAGCAAAGAGGAGGGTTACGATTTTGACCGGTATGTATGTTCATCTATTCCCTCATATCTTCTAAACTACTTATCATAATTTGACAAATGAGGTATCGTTGGAAGCTTCTTGATCGTCTGCTGGACCCGGAGTCACACGTAATCTGTTCCATTTATTTATTTAAATTCAAACTCAAAAGTAATTTAAGTAAGTATTCAAACTAGGCTGAGAATCAGCACTTTTCTATTGTCAAAATTATTATGTAATTTTGACGTGCATGTGTAATTTTGGGGGACTGTCAAAAGACAGTACAACACGCCCGCCCTTCACCACTTCCTAGTGCTTTAGCTGGGAAGAAGAAGTGGCGCAACAAACTCCCCAGCAGCACAGCTCTGTTCAGTTAGAAAACAACTTGATTCTTTATAATAGTATGCAAAATAATTTACATTACCAGCCAGATTTTTTGAAAACAATTGTAGTGCCAGTGATAAAAAACAAAACGGGTGACATAACTGACATTAGTAATTACAGGCCGATATCTTTGGCGACAATCATGGCAAAAGTCCTGGACAGGCTAATTGATAACCACCTAGCTAAGTATATACTTCTACATGATGGGCAGTTCGGGTTTAGACCTGGCCTGTCCACAGAGACTGCGATACTTTCCCTTAAGCACACAGTCAGATATTATGTGGATAGAAAGACGCCAGTCTATGCCTGTTTCTTAGACCTGAGCAGGGCTTTTGATAGGGTTTGTTATGATGTCCTGTGGAAGAACTTGCGTGATGCTAATGTACCTGAGGAGTTATGTGCTGTTCTTGGGTATTGGTACAATAGGCAAACAAATTTTGTAAAATGGGACAGGGCTCTCTCGGACCCGTTTACTTTAGGATGCGGAGTGAGACAGGGGGGTATATCTTCTCCACTTCTTTTCAACCTGTACATGAATAATCTGATAGACGGACTCAGTAGGAGGACTTTCGGATGCCATGTAGATGGAGTTTGTGTAAATAACATCAGCTATGCAGATGACATGGTACTGCTGGGTCCATCTATCAGTGCACTCAGAGAACTGTTACTAATGTGTGAGACGTATGCTGCCAGCAATGGCTTGCAGTATAAGGTAAAAAAAAGTGAGTTCTTGGTATTTGCTCCTAGATGCAGGAGATTAGATAAGGTTCCACAGGTCATGCTAGGTGAGACTGTACTTCGAAGAGTCTATGAATTCAAATATCTGGGGCATATAGTCACAGACTCTTTGAACGACGAAGGTGACATGGAAAGGGAACGCAGAGCGTTGACGGTCAGGGCTAACATGCTAGCCCGCAGGTTTGCACGCTGCACAAAAGAGATTAAGATTTTGTTATTTAAATCCTTTTGTCAGACGTTTTACTCCAGCAGCCTGTGGACAGCATATACGCAAAGGGCTGTCAATGCTCTGCGGGTCCAATATAATAACGCATTCAGGATGCTGCTGAGGCTCCCGCCGTTTTGCAGCGCGTCCGCCATGTTCATGGAGGCACGCACTGATGGTTTCGCGGCAATCTTACGCAAGAAAGCGGCGTCCCTGTTGCACAGGGTGCGTGTGAGTAGCAACAGCATCCTGAGTGTGATAGCGGACAGGTATGACTGTCCGTTCTTTAAACATTGTATGCGTTTATGTGTGAACTAACATAGTTTTAAGCATTATTTTTTTTACTAACAAAATGGATCATGTTGTCTGAAATATAAATAAATAATAATAATAATAATTACTCAACACAAAACATATTAAATTATTTGCCATAATGACAGCTAGCACACGCCAATATACCAACAAAAACATCGAAATCAATACCCAAGCGAAAATAAAAACGTAAACAGAACTTAATACCCGAATAAAAGCCTCCTGGCATAATGGGCGTGCCCGCTTACATATAGCTAATATAGCTGTAACTCGAAGGCACATAATATGATATAAACTATAGGACCATCGAAGTAAAAATAAATAAACAGTTAGGCAAGAATAATATATGATCAATTGTCGAGGTCGCTAGCTAACCCATATTGCAATACAACTCATAAAAAAACATTGTAATGAGTAGATGTCAATAATAAATGAAAATAAAATTAATAATCCCAGCTATTCTTATCGTTTAAGTAGTCGTTGATAGAATACGAGTAGTATAGTATGCCTTTGAACAAAGGTTGGATTTTACTTTAGCTTCAGCCATAAACGCTAAGCGCGATATCTCGGATTTATTTATTAACACGACGTGTGACTCCGGATCTTTAATTTGTCTGTCTGTGATTCTTGTTTATACCTTTTTGTTGGCGTTTTCGTCGTAGTTGTGTTTTAGTTTAAAATTTTATCACTTTTTGGTTGTGGTACCTGCCTCACACAAACTGGAATTCGGCTTCATTTCAAAATTTAAAATTATTTTCAAGTAGGATTAAATGGCTTCATTTGTACTCAGCAGTAGCAGTGATAACCTAGTGGTGTAACCGTCGGTCTGCGAAGTCATAGGTCTCGAGTTCGAACAGAAGCCACGCACCTCTAACTTTTCGGATTCATTTGCGTATTGTATTATTATCACTTGCTTCAAACACATCGAGAGGAAACCGGCATGCCTGAGAGATATTTCTCGATGGCATGTAAATTCAATAAGTCAGAGGCCCATGGGCGGCTTTAAAACTCTGGCACCAGGTTAGTCACTAACCATACGAAAAAGAAGATTTGTATTTGCATATAATTTCAAAGTTATTTTCTAGTGGGATTAAACGGCTTCATTTGCACATGCAAATTTCAACATTATTTTGAAGTGGGATTAAACGGTCTCATTTCCACTTGCACATTATAAAAAATATATAGGGTGACTTGCAATACAATTTATTGCTTCCAGAACGTGTAACCCCTTTGAACTGCCCCACTTAATTGTTACAAAGCTGCAATGTAGCCCAAATGAAAATATGTATATTTAAAAAAGGACTTTATAAATAATCTTATAAAACATGTCCGATTCAAGTGAAAGTACGTTAACCGGAAGTGATTTTGGGGACCAATCACTCAGTTCACAGAGAACTTACCTATAAATGCCGCATCGACCATATTGGGGAGTTGTTATTAATAATAAGTTGTTATTAATTTAAATAAAACAGCAGTGAGTAATTTAATCACCGTAATCCTCATAAAAAAGTAACCTTTTTATGTCAAACTGTAAATTACCTTTCATTACTCCTCTCCAGCGTTAACTACTTTTTCAGCAAAATCTTGTATCATGTAACACTTACTTGCAGAGTTTTAATTTGATATAATTTAATCCAGTAATTTTTAAGAATGATTAATTTATTTTATTTCTTTAATAAGGCTAATTATACACGTTGTTTTTTTAAAGTGATGTTGGTTATTATAACGGAACGCACGGGACCGACAAGTAGACAGTAGAGAACCATTGTTTTCGTTAGCTAGATAACCTTTAACAATGATTGTGAGACGTCATTCAAGGATAGATAGAATTATACTGTCTATCATCAATAGCGATCTGTCTTTCACTGAAAATAGGTTATTAGGTTCGGCCGTTATGTATGTATTCGGGTAATAAGCGTAGACAATTTCGTTTTTAAAAGCTTTTTTTTAACTTGCAATGTATGTATGTATGTTTGTTCTGGTGGAATCTTGCTACTTAATTTTGAAGCCGATATCTTCAACCGATTGAGCTGAAATTTTGTACACACGTTTAGTTTGGATGTGTGTGACGTCATTCTAAATCCAATATGGCGGACCACCCAAGATGGCAGAATAGTTATTTTTAAAGCTTTTTTTTAAAGTTTTCTTGCTTTTAATTTATTATTTATCACTCTGTGGTGCTAATTGCTACGTCAACGTGCTATGAATGAGTATATAAATATCATCGGCTGTGCTTCTGATTATCTGTTTTGCATTTCTGACTGACTTTGTCAAACTTACTGTGAAAAGTAGGTTACCTATTCGCAAAGCGAAGACGTGACAAATTTATGTTTATGACGACGGATTGATGATTGCCATTGAAAGAAATGAAAGCCATAAAATTCGAGAGTTAAGAATAAGCTGATATTTCCTGAACAATTCTGGGAAATCTTCAGAAACACAAAACTTGGGTTTTCTCGATTCCAATGGATTTCCCCTGTGCAATATGGGGTGCTTAATAATGTTGCAAAGGGTTCACACTAAATACTGCTATACCGAATTACAAGTTACCTTATTTTTATACGGCAGAGCTTTTGAATTATACAACGTCTTCCTTTTGATATCCCATAACTCTAGGGTATTAATGAGACCATGTCAAAGAATCAACTGGCAGGGGTTTTTTTTTTGTTGACCTTTTTCGTTCTAAATAATTCGATAAAGTCACGATTATTTATGTAAAAAACCTTTACTTTATAAAAAAAACCATTTAGTTCAGACAAGTACTGTCCAGGAAAATGTAAAATTTATAAATACTTAACATCAATATTGTAATTGAAAAAAAAAAAGATGAAAATTGAGGTAAAAAAATGTTACTTAAATTTTCTATGTAAGTAAAACATCTGTTGATATAAAATGATACATTTCGGGTTTTAAGTATCCAAATAATCAAATCAAAGCACTCAATTTGTAAGTGGCCCTACAAATTGGCATACAGAAGTGCGTTTTCTGATCCACTTGCTTACATTAATGGCGGATACTTTTGGAAAGACGATCCACTTGCTTACATTAATGGCGGATACTTTTGGAAAGACTATACAATGTGTTACAAAAACCCTGTCCGATCCGAAAAGGGCACATAAGTACTGCAATAACATTACCAAAAAGTAAAAAAAAACTTATTATGATTGAAAATAAAAAAACATATTGTTATTTAAAATTCACGTTTTTGCTTCGATCAATAATATTGATCGAAGCGTTTTTGGTACCAAAATTATCTAAGGCCATTAAAAATTAGTAAATTTTCAACAGGAGTCATAAGTTAAAACTTGTAGACACCCGCTAAACGACGGCCGCCCGCGTCCCAAGTAAAACTCCCCATTGAAAAAAAATTACCACATAAATAGGCTCTTAACATAGATTATTCTTAACAACACCCTCACGGATCGATCCGTGAGGGGATCGGACAGGGTTTTGTTACACGCTGTAGATTAGCAAGGCTGTATGTAGTAGATTGCAGTGCATGGTACATCCAAACTTTTGGTACTTATTTCTATATGGGCTGTGGTTGGTCACCTTAATTTTACATGATTTAGCATTTGAGTATGTTTTAAGAGCAATTATTTCAAATGTATGTATTTTTATTTTCGCTATACAAATTCTATCTATCTAATCTTTGATAGGAAGTGTACGTGTACTTATATCAATAAATGACAAATGATTTATATGGAAAACGAAATATCTGCAATGAGTGGATTATATAGATAATATTAAGCATATGTGAATATGTATAGACATAGCACAGTAACAAGAACATAGCTAAAATGTACTTAAAAGTTTTAATGAGCATAATTATTACTTTGCCTATGACAGGTAGATCAACTGCTCCCCAAGTGTCAGCAGCCCAATGCACTACGCCTGAAGCAAAATCTGCTGTTAGAACACCAGAAATTGCCGCTAAAAATAATGAGGCATCTGCTTGTACGTGTCTGGCCATGAGAATACCAGCACACACACACAACGTGCAACAAATCACCACACAGACCCATTCTTGTAGTCTTTTGCCTGTTAAAACAAAAATTTCAGTCTCAATTCTTTAAAATTTTAATTTCTCATACAAGTAAAACGTAGCAAAATGACCTTTAGGTGAGTCAACACTTACATTTTGTAAAATCATTGTTTACTGTTTGTTTCATGACAGCACAAACAATAATAAGTGCTTGAAAAACCTAAACATTCAAAGTACAATATAAGTACATAATAAACACATCAACAATGTCTAGGGATATTTTACTCAACAAGTGCACATGTTTTTTTTTTCCTTAAGGACGCGTTTGCAAAATTGATAGGTATAGAATCGAACTACTACGTCGACACGGGTCACACACACAAGTGTACGCTCGGTTAGCTGCGGGAATAGTAGCGAAGTGAACTAATTTTGATACTTTGGAAAATTGTTTTTTTATCTAATGTCTTTATATTACTTGGTACCTACAAAAAATATTTTAGTACGTTCTTTATATTTTTACTAACCTCCGGACTTGATGCAGTGACCTGAAGGTGTACTTCGGTGACTGCTACTGGAACTCCTCGATGAGTAGAACTAGGTGTGCCGAGTTTGGGCTCGTTTTGTTAGTTATGATGAGATCTTACCTCCGGACTAGATGGAATGACCTGAAGGTGCACGTCGGTGACTGCAACTGGAACTCCTCGACGAGTAGAACTAGGTGTGCCGAGTTTGGGCTTGCTTTGTTAGTTATAATGAGATCTTACCTCTGGACTTGATGGAGTGACCTGAAGGTGTACTTCGGTGACTGCTACTAGAACTCCTCGACGAGTAGAACTAGGTGTGCCGAGTTTGAGCTCGTTTTGTTAGTTATAATGAGATCTTACCTCCGGTTTTGATGGAGTGACCTAAAGGTGTACTTCGGTGACTGCTACTGGAACTCCTCGATGAGTAGAACTAGGTGTGCCGAGTTTGGGCTTGCTTTGTTAGTTATAATGAGATCTTACCTCTGGACTAGATGGAATGACCTGAAGGTGTACTTCGGTGACTGCTGCTGGAACTCCTCGATGAGTAGAACTAGGTGTGCCGAGTTTGGGCTCGTTTTGTTAGTTATGATGAGATCTTACTTCCGGACTAGATGGAATGACCTGAAGGTGTACTGCGGTGACTGCTACTGGAACTCCTCGACAAGTAGAACTAGGTGTGCCGAGTTTGAGCTCGTTTTGTTAGTTATAATGAGATCTTACCTCCGGTTTTGATGGAGTGACCTAAAGGTGTACTTCGGTGACTGCTACTGGAACTCCTCGATGAGTAGAACTAGGTGTGCCGAGTTTGGGCTTGCTTTGTTAGTTATAATGAGATCTTACCTCTGGACTAGATGGAATGACCTGAAGGTGTACTTCGGTGACTGCTGCTGGAACTCCTCGATGAGTAGAACTAGGTGTGCCGAGTTTGGGCTCGTTTTGTTAGTTATGATGAGATCTTACCTCCGGACTAGATGGAATGACTTGAAGGTGTACTGCGGTGACTGCTACTGGAACTCCTCGACGAGTAGAACTAGGTGTGCCGAGTTTGGGCTCGTTTTGTTAGTTATGATGATATCTTACCTCCGGACTTGATGGAGTGACCTGAAGGTGTACTTCGGTGACAGCTACTAGAACTCCTCGACGAGTAGAACGAGGTGTGCCGAGTTTGAGCTCGTTTTGTTAGTTATAATGAGATCTTACCTAGGTGTACAACAAAACGAACCCAAACTCGGCACACCTAGTTCTACTCGTCGAGGAGTTCCAGTAGCATTCACCGAAGTCCACCTTCAGATCATTCCATCTAGTCCGGAGGTAAGGTCTCAACATAACTACTAAAACGAGCCCAAACTCGGCACACCTAGTTCTACTCATCGAGGAGTTCCAGTAGCAGTCACCGAAGTACACCTTCAGGTCACTCGCATCAAACCGGAGGTAAGATCTCATTATAACTAACAAAACTAGCCCCGACTCGGCACACCTAGTTCTACTTGTCGAGGAGTTCTAGTAGCAGTCACCGAAGTACACCTTCAGGTCACTCCATCAAACCGGAGGTAAGATCTCATTATAACTAACAAAACGAGCCCAGACTCGGCACACCTAGTTCTACACGTCGAGGAGTTCCAGTAGCAGTCACCGAAGTACACCTTCAGGTCACTCCATCAAGTCCGGAGGTAAGATCTCATCATAACTAACAAAGCAAGCCCAAACTCGGCACACCTAGTTCTACTCGTCGAGGAGTTCCAGTAGCAGTCACCGAAGTACACCTTCAGGTTATTCCATCTAGTCCGGAGGTAAGGTCTCCCAGTCGAATAGGCATTTATAAACCGTACTTACTTTTACCGAAATCAAATAATTATGATTATAAAAATCTGTGAATGCAAAATTATCTTACCATTGCAAATATCAAATTTGGTTTATCGAATATTTTGTATTTGTACAACGATCTTTTTCCACACGAGCCGCTGCAAAAAGGCAACACAGGGTCCACCACCGACAGCGGCCAAGCGCGGACTGAGGTTTCTTTCGAAATATTTGTGAAATAAATCAAAACAGACCAAAAATAAAATAACCCTTAATACAATCGATTACGATTCATCCGTAATAGCAAAATATGTGAAAAAGTTAGTTTCGCATTTTTTTTTTTTTTTGCTGCTATTTGTGACATTTTGAAACATTTTTTTCCTAAGGTTTAAAATTGAACATGTCTGCCTACTAATAGTATTTTTAGAAATCTTAAAATATATTGATAATAGAACAAAAAATGTACCTAAACTCAACCCGATAACGTTAATTTTGTGGAAAATGGCAACGGAAGATCGTTTTTACAATATAAAAAACTATAATTTTGAACAAAAAAGTTCCTATCATTTGAAGATGAAGAACCAACCTATATGTGGTAGTTATTAGTTACATTTGATTCGGTTTAGTTTTGTCACAAAATCTACCGAAAAACAGCATAATTTTGTCCGATTTGCAAACGCGCCCTTAATTGTGGAGCGAAATAAAGGCTATTAATGTATTTTCATATCACCTGCTCGATAATGTCAAATTATGTGTCGTACAAACCTAACCTAAAGCAAGTCATTTCAGCCCAAGGCTCTAGCCGGGCAAGAATATTGTACTGAATTTAATTATAACCTGAACCTGGACTAAACAATTTGTATGAAAAGTTTTAATTTTTTTTTTTTTGTTTTCTTTAAATATACAGCTCAACCAAAGAATTCTCACTTTATAGGTTTTAGTTGCCGTTGTCTAGGAACAAAATAATTAAATTACGCAACGCAACAAACAACGCATTAAGCCCTTTCTCGTATGTATATCACACAGTACCTACAGTTTGCAAAACTGTTTTTTTCTCATTTTCCTCCCAAAAGAGTAGGAACGTAAATAAATGAATTTTGAATATGCACCCATATTCAAAATTCATTTATTTTCGTTACACTACAGTGTTTGGGGTCAAAGAAATTCATTAGATTCGGAGCAAATTGGCTGTGACAGATGGATAGACAGAGAGACAGACAGACACACGAGTGAACGTGTAAGGATTTCGTTTACTCTTTCCGACGCACGTAACCCTAAAATAAGACAAAACCACGCTTGTATTCCCCGAAAGATTAGGCAGAGGTAATATAGTACACCCAAAGAGTAATCACAACAATACACTACATACTATAGGTACACGTCTGCCTAACCCTTCGGGGAATTCAGGCGTGATGTTTATGTTAATTAGAACAATAAAAACGATTGTTTTCTGTCTAGATGGTCAAGTCCGAATTTTTTAAATAACAAAAGTTATTTAAGTTTCTTGAATTACCAATTCGTAAATCGAATTGGTTTTTATTACTTCGCAGAAGGTGCGAAAAGTAGATTATTCTCCTCGGGAATAAAAGTGTCGTCATCTTGGGCCAGCTTGATTCCCTCGCTGCATTCAGGATTCTAGTCTTAACCCTCACTTCGGTCAAGACCAAGAGTTAACTTAGGGCTCCCATCGCTGCGCCCGGAAGCCCTAATCCTTCGTTACGTTCGGGATTCAATATATCGCCCGTAACATATGACACTGCTTTATCCCCTTGGTGTTTTTTTTTTTACTCTGTATATATTTATAAGAACAAAGTTCTTAAAATAATTAATTACATTCTAGCCTAAAATACTAATTCAAACTACGCGTACCATGCACTTTTGCAGTTTTGGTAGGTTCTGTCCTCCGGCGTTCCGACACATCATCCATCCCAGTACCGTCCTAAATAGTGACATTGATTGCCCACATGCATTGACGCACGATAGTTGCGGATAATGTCGCGCAGTTGTTGTCTGGTAGATGAAAGGTTAACAGTTTTGTGACTTTATTATAAACTGTATGCCCCATTTTCATTTCGACAAGGGTTTTGCGAAATCATTTGGTTCGTATCCATTATTTGACTATAAGCGAGAAACGTAATAACGATAAGGGGAGGATTTTATACTGCTTAGTTTAGATTTGTATTTTGGAATTTGGTTTTTGGAAAAACCCTGAAACACGTAATTCTTTATTTTCGTCCTTAGTATATATTTATAATCCTCCACCTATATACAGGGTGGATTTTTTTAGATGGGGCAGTAAGGGCAGCTACCTCGACTGTTGTAGCTACAGGAAAACGGTCTTAGGAGACTGTCCTTAACTTTTTAAAACATTTTGATCTGCATTCACAGATTTTGAAAAAAATATACAGTTATCAAGAAAATGGGCAGTTTTCACAAAACCTTTTTTTGGCTGTTTCATAAGGATAGGTAGGTAAGGGTAGGTTTGAGATAAATCAGAAATCGCAAAAAAAACCTTTCTTATACATTTCGTAGGAAATGAAATTCCAACTTAACTTATTACGACGGACAGACCCGCCGAAAAAAAAAAAAAAAAAAAAACTAATTTCGAACGAATACGCGATATAATTTTATTTTATTTGGTGTTGATGCTTCTTAGATGTTAAGATTCGGAAATGCTATAATCGCGAGGTGTGAAGTTCCGGGGAGTATCTATTTAAAGTCGATTTGTGTTGTTTTGCATATTTTTCATTTCGATTATCTCTAGCCGGTTCTTATCAAATTATGTTCGATAAGATAGAGAACCAACGAGCAAAACCGGGCATGATAGCATTCAGAAATAGAACGGGAGGTTAGTTGTATCATCGTTTTTTGGAAGCACATCCCCGTGCTTCCAAAAAGCAATGATACAACTAACTTTTACTTAGAAACGTAGTAACTAACACGTTTCTAACTAAAATAAATAATAATAATAAAAATATGCAAACTGTAATATTACGAGGGCGGAGTGATAAGTCTGGTAAAAATTAAACAAGGTGACAACTTTATTTAAAAATTATGATTTATTTTTCAACGTAATTTCCATCTAACTCACTGCACTTCATCCAGCGTTTCTCAAACTTTTCGATCCCTTCCGTAAAGTACGACTTAGGCAACCCTTCGAAATAGGCATTGGTTTCGAGCATGATCTCCTCGTTGGAGCTAAATCTTTTTCCACCCAGCCATTTTTTTTAAATTCGGAAACATAAAATAGTCGCAAGGGGCCAAATCTGGCGAATGTGGTGGGTGAGATAGCAACTCATATCGCAACTCATGTAATTTGGCCATGGCAATCGCGCATGTGTGCACTCGTGCGTTGTCTTGGTGGAAGAGGATTTTCTTCTTAGCCAAATGCGGTCGTTTTTCAGGTAAAATTTGGTTAAATTGGTCCAATAAATTGGCATAATATTCGCCATTGATCGTTTTACCCTTCTCTAGGTAGTCAATATGGATTACCCCACGTGCGTCCCAGAAAACTGTAGCCATCACCTTATTGGCCGATAAAACTGCTTTGGCCTTCTTCGGAGCTGGTTCGCCGCTAGCAATCCATTGTTTCGATTGTTTCTTGGTTTCTGGTGTATGGTGGTGGATCCACGTTTCGTCTACCGTTATATAACGACGCAAAAAAATCAGGTTTTTTCCGTTGTAACAACGCCAAACCTGCCTTCGAAGTGTCAAAGTCAAAGTCAAACAATTTATTTCAATTAGGCACATAAAAGGCACTAATATGAACCACAAATTTACAAAAAAATAGAATTGATTCTAGTCGCCCCTTCCAAAAGGTAGTTTTCGTATGGAGAAGAATGGGCAAGAAACTCCACCGTTACTCTTTTAAAATGTTTTTACAATATTTTGTATACATTAATTATATAATTGTATGTGAAGACGATGCATCTAGAATAAGATTACTATACCACGATAGGTAAAAAAAAAATGAAAAAAAAAATTAAGAAAAAAATAAAGCAATTGCAGATAAATTAATTATGATAGATAGATACATGGTGCTCACATATTTACAAACATTGCAAAATTATACGATATTCCTAACATTTTAACAAGTAACACTAATAAGTCCGTGTGTGAGTTCAAGAAATCACAGAATGTAAAATCAGAGTTATAAAAAATAACAAACTATATAATTAAATAAGCAACCAGTTTGATTTTGTCTAGACTCTAAATTGTCCTATGGAGCAGGACCAGCATGTTTCCAAGCATTCTTATCTTGGATATAATCCTCTAATTTGTAATATGCTTGTTTACAGAGTGTACTTTTAATATGAGTTTTAAATTTTCTTTCATTTAATTGTAATATCAAGGTATTTTATTCTAACATTTAACACAGTACCCCATAAAAGATGTATGTACTTTAGATAATCTGAAAAATGGTTGATCTATTTTATCTTTATTTCTAGTATTAAAATTATGTCTATCACTTATTTTATAAAAAATATGAAGATTTTTTCTTACATACATGTGAGTGTGAACTGAGAGAGTGGTAACTCGCATGCGTTTTTGACATGTTTTTCAGCTTTTTCATATCTAAATTTTGGTGTAAGATATTGCGCACACGTTCGTCTGAGATGCCTACTATCTTGACTATCTCGCTCACTTTTACTCTTCGGTCGTTCAACACTATGTCATGGATTTTAGCGATCAACTCTGCAGTAGTGACCTCAACTAAGCGTTCTGGGCGATCAGCATCACTTGTGCTTGTACGACCACACCGAAAATCCGTAAACCATTTATGAATCATTTTAATCAACGGAGCACAGTCCCATAATATTTATCAAGCCTTTGTTTCGTTTCCGTAATAGTTTTTTTGCGCAAAAAATAATGTTTAATCAACACTCGAAATTCACTTTTCTCCATCTTTGCGAAAATGCGTTCAATTGTTTTTATTTAATGGCGCTCAAAAAAAAACTAACCGGCGGTACTGGCTGAAAATTTAAATATAGTCCCTCAAAAGAGTTGTGAAGAAGGAGGTTACATGGAATTTGCGATAATTTTATTCCAAAATAGATTTTTTACCAGACTTATCACTCCGCCCTCGTATTTAACCTCTATAAAGGAGACGGTTCAAAATGTACCCAGCTCCGGCGCTAATGATTTGTATATATTAGACTAGCTTTTGCCCGCGACTTCGTCCGCGTAGAAGTCGAAAATGGTTCTAATTGGATTTTTTATTGGTTATTTACGTCATTCGTTTTGTTATAACATATAAATTATTATGTTAAATGTTTGAATAAGTACCTTTAAAATATAACAATCTTTATTATAGTGTTGAGATTTAAAGATTAAATAAACATGAAAATAAAATAATATTTTGTTATATTTTATGAACACGAAGCTCGGCCTTTGATTTGGTGAAACTTACTTACACGGGGGTATTATCCTTTTACAACGAAATCGAAATATGTACTACCACCTGCCGCAGTATTTATTTGTAAACAATATTTTTGTTTTTCCTTCGGGTGCTAGAATCACCTTCGGGTGCTAGTTACTCTGTGCGCTTACTATGGAGCATGCTACATACAACTGACCGTGGGAGAAGCAGCTTTCCCTCAAGTCTACTCCCGCTACCTTAAGAGTTTGACCTTGACGTTTTTTTAGGTTAATTGCGAAGCAGACTGATGGGAAACTACACTCTCTTGAATACGACGGGGTAATTTTAATGGTGTTAGGGGAATCCTAGGAATAAATACAGACCTCTGTAAAGCTTAGAAACTTTCAAATGCGGTACTAATATAGTACGGTGACTTTCGAGACATTCCAATTTGCATTGCACCAAGCTTTTATGAGAGTTCAACCTTTTTTGAATAAAATCGGATTGAGTTTTCAAACATGTGTGTCAAAATAAAATGTAATTTAAATGAAAAGCACTAAGGAGTATTGATATCAACTTCGAAGCAACCCCTATTTAACCCCGTTAGACGATGAATTTCAATAAAATACGAAACAAGATGCAATAGGCATCTTCTGCGACCTATCCAAGGCATTTGATTGCGTAAATCACGAAACACTGCTCTTGAAACTGGAGCATTACGGACTGGATAAACTTGCGCTTAGCTTAGTAAAATCATATTTGAATGATAGATTGCAGCAAGTTCAAATAAACGGTGTAAATTCATTGGGTTTAAAAGTCAAAATGGGTGTACCACAGGGCTCGATTTTGGGTCCCTTCCTCTTTTTAGTATATATAAATGATTTACCTCATTTACTGAAAAACCGACCACAAATGGTGTTATTTGCTGATGACACATCACTGATTTTTAAGATAAATAGACATGCACAGGAGCTTGACGAAGTAAATAACGCTATGCTTAAGGTACATAATTGGTTTACTGTAAATAATTTGGTATTAAATGAGAAGAAAACTAAATGCATAAGATTCACGTTACCAAATGTTAGAAGTAGTGAATGTCATGTTGTACTGAATAGGGAGACACTAGAATTCGTCGATAAAACGGTTTTCCTGGGGATCACGCTTGACTCAAAAGTACAGTGGGGTCCTCACTTAACATCACTTGCAGGGCGGCTAAGTTCAGCCGCTTACGCTGTTTGGAAAATCCGCCAACTAACAGACGTGGATACCGCGAGACTGGTCTATTTTAGTTACTTTCATAGCATCATGTCTTACGGTATTTTGCTGTGGGGACGGGCTGCAGATATTAATTCTATCTTTATTCTGCAAAAGAGGGCTGTCAGAGCCATATATAACCTCCGCAGACGCGAATCTCTAAGGGAACTGTTTAAGAAAATTAACATCATGACGGTACCTTGTCAGTATATATATGAAAACATTATGTATGTTCGGAAAAATCTACATCTTTTTAGTAAGATAAGTGACAGGCATCATTTTAACACTAGAAATAGGAACAAATTAGATCAAACACGTTTCAGATTGTCTAAAGTGCACACTACTTTTATGGGGTACTGCGTAAAATGTTATAATAAAATACCACTCGATATTCTTCAACTGAATGAGAAGAAATTTAAAACATGCATTAAACGCACACTATGTAGACAAGCATATTATAAGTTGGATGATTATATCATAGATAAAAATGCTTGGCTTACTGCTGGTCCTGCTCCACAGCCACTTGGGCTCACTGGTTAAAAAAAAAAAATATGTTTGGAAGAGTTGCTTCCCCTTTTTATTTCTCTGACATTACAAACTTAATGTTTATTTTTTATTTAAAACAAGTTTTAATTGTTGAATACTCCAATGGATAATGATTTTCTTTCTTTTTGGTAGTAACATTCTATTAAACTCTCAAATACATTGCAAATTTGTTTTGTATAATTTAGAAGCATTTTTTCAATTTTTGTAAATGTGAGTACCATGGAGCCGTTTTAATGTTATTAAGATGTATGTTGACTTGAAAGAGCATGGCAGTTGAGAGTATGTCATGCTCACTTAAATGTCTCGCTGATGGTGGCGAGTGTGTTAGATCATTCGGTTCCCTACAAAATGGTTGAGCTGGATGGTGCTGATCCATGCGTCATGTTCGTGAACGGGCGCCGTCAGTTGTGACTGGTCATCTCTTATCTGCCATGGCTTATTTTTAATCTTATATTTTGAATTGTTTTGATTATTTTTTGTACATTGTTCTCACATATAGAAGCAACAAGAATAATGTACCCAGGATTTTGTAATTTTCTATATTTAAAAGAGTGTCCTTGGAGTTTCTTGCCCGTTCTTCTCCATAAAGATCTACGTTTTGGAATGGGCAACTAGCTTCAACTATCTGACTAACTGACGCGACTATTTGACAATTCAAAAGTGCCTGTAAATGGTTTAATTGAAATAAATGCTTTGAGTTTGAGTTTGAGTTTGAAATAGGTCTTCCATCAATTCTGTTAAAGAATGTTTCTGCAAAATTTGAAAAAGATTGGACAAAGGAATCACGTTGTCCCATACAAACTTTGCCCCCCTATTTCACCCCCTTAGAGGTTGAATTTCGGAAAATCCTTTCTTATCGGATGCCTACGTCATACAAAGAACACACCCTCCAAGTTTCAGGTCTCTACGATCACTCGTTTAGGCTGTGCGTTGATCCGTCAGTCAGTCATTAAGGACAAAGCATTTCATATGTATAGATTTTAAAGTAACAAGTATATTACTATTATTCTATCAAATGGTTAAATGGGTAAAAATTAAGGATTTTCTTTATATGAAAAATAAACTTGACACTTGGCAAAATTTTTATCCCAGAATTAAAAAGCGTGTGGTCGAGAGACCCCCGAAAGAAACGAAGTTCCTTCTCACCGATTTAAAACAAAACAAAATTTTCGCTGCTGCCATCTAGAATCTAGATTTACATTTTGACCGGACTATCGACTTTAGCACCCACGAAAACCATCGAAACGTAACCCAAGATTATAAATTTGAAAAATTTCGCAGCCGCCATTTTGGATTTTGCATTTTGACTTCACTCACGGTCGGTTTTAGCACCCTCGAAAACTATGAAAACGATACCAATGCAATGATACAAATATTGAAAATTTTCGCAGCCGCCATCTTGTTTTTGCTTTTTGGCTAAATTCATACAAACTTGCGACTGTTTTCGTCTAATTCAAAGAGTAAGAAAGAAAGAAAAGAAAGTCTGAATTTACACTCTCTCTTTCTCTTAAAATTAGAATAAGGCAGCACACAGACTTTTTCGCGTGACGATTACTCCCAATGCGGTCCTACCGCAAGCCGTTAAAGAACTTCGCTCCAAAAAGTGTGTCAGTATTCGTTTATAACCCAAAGTTGTTTTTTTTTGTCAAAAAAGGGTTTTGTTTTTCACGTTTTAGTTCTGGTTGACCAAGGTTTTGATATGTTTTTCCTTTCATCACACCCGTAGCACATGAATACAAATTAGTCATGTGCTCGTAGTTCGTTTCGTATCAATAAGGACACTCGCACACACACCACACGTCACACTTATACGTATTAGTCCATATCTTGAAAACTACGGAACCGATTTTGATGAAACTTGCACTGTTGAAGTAAATGTAAGCAAAAAAATCGGGCATTGCGTGTCGGACCACGCAAAATGAAGGTTTACGTTTGCATGAATTATTGTAGTTGGGATGCATTTATCCCAAGAACAAACTTAACATTGGTGCCGATTCTCTTGTACACCGAACTAAACCAAACTAAACTAACTAAACTATCACTTAAATTCCATACTTTTGGCTATGAGAATCTTAGAGCTATTCTGCAAAAAAAAATCTCTAAACTAATAAATAATTTTGACACAACTAAAATTGAATTTGACAATCGCAAATCCACGTGGTACCCGGCCGTGGTTTGCCCTAACTGCTGTGGCTGTGATTTTTTTTAGAGCCGCGCAGGGATTGCCGCCTCGACGTGTTTTATATGGAATTTGTCACTTTTTGTATGAAAAACATGAAAAAATATTGCCTACATGTTCAGGTTTAGGGGTAAAGGGGGGTAAGGGGGGTCGAAATTTTCATTATTTTTGCGATAGGACGCACCATTTTCGAGATATAAGCAAAAGAAAAAATAAAATACAGTACTGTTTTTGCACGTGAAGTCGAGATGTTGGTGTGAATTTTTGTTCATGACAACTATTTTATCCCACACCTTTTTAATCGCGATTAAAAATTGTCAGGTTTAGTCTGGGTTGGTTTGGATTTAAAATCAAAATAAAAAAAAAAAATGTCGAATTCAGAAAATTGCCATTTTCACTACTAAAAACTCAATACTATCTTAGTGCTGTCAAACTAAAATATAGTTAAGTTGTGTCACTTTAGTCTATTTCAGAATGGGAAATCGTTGTTTGACAGGAATAAACTAAATTTTAGTGATTTTTAGTCTAGTTTAGAGGCATTTGGGACAAGAGAATCGGCACCATTGTAGTTGAAAAACATACCTAGTTAATTGACTCAGGCGTGACTTTGCGGAAATCCATTATAAAATAAAATTTACGACGTATATTTAGTAACCTAATCCGCTTAGCTGTTCTTAAAGAGTCATAAAGAACCTTGTAAGAAATCGACACGAATTTCACCTCTCAACGAGGTATCATTAGGATGACGATTGACTTGTTGCGAACCCGGACACGACGTGTTGCTACGCCAAATGCCGAACGCAGTGTGAGCCACACATCTTTTTTTTTTTTAGCTACGGCGTCTCGCAGGTGACCACTAAGGTCGTAGCTGCTTAACCGGGCTTTCCTGTGGCTGCCTTAAGCTTCTACACTTAAAGCCTCCAGCCAGGGGCAAAAGCCACACCGCCCGACAACGCCACTTATATAGGATTACTGCTCGGTCCACCACGGCTAGAATCGTTATGAGCTCAATAAGGGGCGAACAATCGCAGCAAAGGTGACCTTCGAATACTCGTATTTAATTCGTTCAACAGTGTAACGTTTAACGTTTCAGAGAAATACGTGGTCAAACATACATACAACTATAACATATTGTATTGTTGTTTGGAAGCCCTAATAGATTATTGTATGTGAATATATTATTGTAGTTCCAATAATATTACTTACATATTGAATTGACAACCTTTTTTTTTAAAGTCAGTTTAACACTCACAAAACCGTTAACCTTTCATCTGTCAGACAACAACTGCGCGATATCTCCTTAAAGCAATTATCGTGCATCAACACATGCAAGCAATCAATGTCACTATTTAGGATGGTACTGGAAGTGGTCGGAATAACAGAGGAAAGGAACCTAACAAAACAGCAAATGCGCAGGGTTACACCTAGTTTGTCAAACATGGTTTTTAATCTAGGGTTAAATGCGTATCTCACTGGTAAACCGGAGAAAGAACATTTCTTATATTGATTTAAAAAACAAAAAGCATGATAGCGGAATTCAGATAATTATCTGATTTGTATTTAGAAAAAACAGAATCAAATGCCTTGACTTTGAAAACTAAAAACGTCAAAATGGTGTCTTTACAGGCAAATACGAGGGCAAATATGAAATTTAACAAATTGTACAAATAAAAAAAATTGTATTATGTAATATCAAAATTTCTCAAAAAGTTATGGGTAATACCCTAGGATTGATTTTCTGTAGTTTCAATGGTTTAGGTACTTGCCTTTACGACTTCATCTCAAAAATCCATTCTATATATTACGACTATTGTGAGTACATTTCAATGTAAAAAAATGAAAATACATTAAGTACTTCAAATCATAACAATTTATATCAACAAAGTAAAGTTTTTGATATTAAGGATCAGCCCCAGATCTAGGGGGGGAAACTGGGCCACGTGCCCCGGGCGCCACCTTCAGGGGGCGCCAAATTCAAGCGTGATAGACAAGTGCACCACCCAGCGCACCGCAACATTGCTAAAATTTTGACGCACAGCAGTTATAATGAGCCGCCTCCTCAAACTCCTAATTCTTAAATTGCAAAAGAAAATCTAACTTATCTGATTAATTATGACTCGAAGAGTAAAATTGTAATTCAGAGGGGCAATTCCCGTAATTTTTAAGAACGTTCGCATTTGCATCTCATTCGCAATATGTCAAAAATACAATCAATTTACCAACATTTTTGACAAGTTTGACAGATTGCGACTACAATGTGAACGTTTTTAAGTACGGGAATTGGCCTTCTGATATTATGCTATAAACGCCTGACTTATTTCAAACCCTATCCTAATTTGAATATTAAATAAAAAAAGAAGGCTTCATAGTGGCGGGGAGCAGGTGAGGACAGATTTTGCCCCGCCTCAAAAAAATTGTAGATCCAAGGTTGTTCAGGATAATTCTTTTAAATCTTAACATGGTAATTTATTTGGAAAATTTCAGTAAAAGATTTTTAATTAAGGTATCAAGTGGTTTTAGACGAAATTTTGACATTATTCTTAAACATTGTTGATGTGAATAATGTAAGTGTTAAGTCCCGTATAGATAAAGAACAACTTTTTCAACAAATGGAAGCAACTGACCTGGACTATAAAGTTCAGCTAGCTCTTGAGCTCCACGATGTCGCGGACCCCAGCGGGGTTGCTTACCCACCACACTTGGTACTTGCGTATTAGCATTTGGGTCGTCTTCTGACATAGAATGCTCAAGTATTTCACGTTCAGTTTTGACTGGTGCCAACAACGTTGTAGCCATAGTACTAGCATAATCGAAATGTTCGCAACTTAAGCCACTAAGACCATCTCTTTTAGCACATGGAGGTATAGGTAACGGCAAAGCCATCACTTACGTTGCCTATGACAATAGAAAACTGAAACAATAATGAATACATTAAAACTATTTTCCAACTTGAAAAGTAGTGATTGATGAGCACCGATTAAATAGTTCAAGTTTAAATTTAGAGTAACAAGTAATAATTAATTTAAAGTACCTAAATCTCTATTCTCTACAAGATCACTGCAACGAATAAATTAACTAAGGCAAATAAACGTAATAAACTTGTCTCTTTACGAAGCACCAATAATCACAGGTCCAGTTCAATCACGAAATGTCAACAAAGTGTCAAACAATCAAACTGTCAATGTCATGTCAATGCAATGTCAAGTCCATGGAATTAGTATATACTCTAGAGTACAACGCCAAAGACCAAAGACGACACCAGAGAGATCTACTCTTTCTATGACTGTGGACGAGACCACCAGTGTGTTGTGTTGTTAAAGCTACGGTTTTCTAGAAGTGTGGTGATCGCTCACGTAGCGTCCGCAATTTACGGGCGAATGACGTCGCTGAAACGTTAACTATGATAGTAAGTTGGTGTGGTTACCTAGAGAGCGTTATTGACATCGTAAAGCAAACCCCGTCCCCCAAAGACTTAAATCGCTAGATTTGCTCTCGTAGATTTCTAACGATTTAATTTTTTACCGCTGTCATTATTTACATGACAGCCGTCACTGCGGCCGTCAAGTGCGGCCACTGCTTTTGTATGAAACCGTAGCTTATCACATTCTTTTGATTATTTTTCAACACACTTGCTCGTAAAGTGGCTCTTATGGAACCGCTTTTAGGTTCATAATGCAATGTATTAAACACGCATGCTTTTTACTTCATATTACCACACTGGTGCGGTAATGTGCGCCACAGAAAACTATTTATTAGTCTGAGTAGCATGGAACTAGTATGTATAAGACATGGAATGTATAAACTATCCAATACTATTAAATGAGCATTCACACATACACACACACACATCACATTCTAGCACACATCTTCGACTATTTACAAATCGAAGATGTGCGGTTTTTATCTTATCAAAGAGACTTCATACCTTTTTATGCCTACTGTGTAAATAAATAAAATATGATATAAGTAGGTAACATAATATTTCATCAAATAATATATTTTTCACTACATATTAGCCTTAATTTGCGTATTCAAAACAGTATTTTGTGTAAATTATATTTTTTATATAGCCTGTTTAGCAGTTTTGCCAGTGCCTTTAATAACACCTGCGCTCCCTCTCACAGAGGAGAAACCTATGCTGCGCAGTGGGAACGTTATAGGTTGATTTTAATCGCATCGCGAGCGCGGCGCGCGGAAACACAAAACCAGCCCGCCATTTTCCATAAATATTTTTCAACATTTTCGTTTTGTGGCTAATTATGTACTACGATGGCTACTAAAGTAAAAAAAAACCGACGTTGAAAAGTTTTTAAAAGAAGCTCCGGATAATTAATGCCTGGCAACAAAGAGATGATACATTTATATTTATAAAGCTCAACTTAGAACTTTATAAATATAAATGTATCATCTCTTTATTTACGTTATTGTAGCTTAAGTTCTTATAGCAAATCAGTTTTTTGAAAGTGCGTTGAAAAACGTCGTATGAAACGTGTGCATTGATAATTATTATTCATTACACACACTTGTATCATAATGTACTATTATAGTATTTATTCATGTTATTGGCTGTATAGTTATATAACATTCTAAGTACTGGTAATAAACAGTACTTAGAATGTAATATGAAACATGTGTGTAGTAGATAATAAAGTTACATTAAATATAATGTTACTTTATTATCTACTAGCTGATCCCCGCGGTTTCACCCACATATGTCTCGATCCCCGTGGGAATATCGTGATAAAAAGTATCCTGTCCAGCCGTGCTATTCTGTAAACATCTCACCGTGAAAACTTGGGTGAAGTGAGCTTGATGTGAGCTGTCACTGTACCTAAAGCCAAGGATTGACACTATTGACAGCTCACTTTATGCTCACTTCACCTCACTCTTCACGGTGAGACGTTTACAGAATGGACCTAATGGTCATGGTCTACGCATGTGCCAAATGTCATTGAAATCTATTTAGCCGTTTTAACGTGAAAGCGTGACAAACAAATTTAAAACAAACAAACTAACTAACTTATGCATTTTTAGTAGTTGTGTAATCTGAACAAATCATAAAACCTGACTTCGGCCCATCATTTTTCAGGTGACCACTCAAAATCAGTGCTATGAAGTGGGCCTTGGCATTGTATGTACTGTCTTCATAGACGTATAAAAAACGTCGGACGGAGCTAAAACAAAACTGCTGGACCCGGTAACTCCCGTAATGGCGGCGATAAATTTATGTAAGGTGGTCAGACTTGGCGTAGGGCAGCCCTACGCCAAGTCTGCGCCTGCCCTATGAGTTGAGGTACCTAGTCTTCATTTTCACCAGATCTCTTTTCCCAAGGAAAGGAGAGTAAGTCCCTTATATACCTACTGCGACTACATTACTACGCATCGTAGGTCACACGGATTTCAGAAAATATGGCCTGAAACCGCGAATATGGTTTTTGTAGAGGGTTCAAACATTTAAGAACATAAATAAAATTATTGATGAGGAAATAAAAACATCAAAGAAAATAAGTAGTTTTATTACAAACTAGCTGAGCCCCGCGTTGTCACCCGCCGTGTCGAGCCCTTGGGAATATCGGGATAAAAACGCATTCATTGCGTTATTTACGTTGTTGAGCAGATACATTTTTGGAACAGGATTTTAGCGATATCCTTCAAAATGATTCAGATTGTGATTGATCATGTGTTACGCTATTAGGGTACTGTTTAACATCGAACACAGCAACATTTCTAGGCGATAGAAATTATTAAGGTAAGTATAGTGGCAGCATTCCAAACAAACATTTACTCTCTAGAGGAGCTTTTACTACCTAACTCATCTTCTTTGCATGTCTTGGTCTGCTTCAGAATACTACCTCGTCATTCTTCAAACCCTCATTGGCCCTAACTAACACCAGCTGGGCAAGTGTCTGAATGCGTGATAGGTAGCGTGACATCAGTCCAACATCTATAGATACAGCGATACAATCAAGCGTTCTGTTTCAAAGCTAAAAATACCAGCTGTATGCGCATGCGCAGCACGTCGTTCAACTCATAACACGGCATTTTTTTTAGAAAGTAGTATTTAAAGCTTTTAGTCCTCATGGTTTGATTTGTCAGTCGTTTGGCAAATTGTATCCGTCATATAGAACTTGATAATAACATTATACCGGATACATTGACGCGACATTATTTGTTGGGGAAACAAAATATGTCGGTAAGTACTTATATTTACCTACTTCAATACAATGATGAGAAATAGCTATAGACAGACGTGTACAACTATTTCAATTCTTTTCTATTTTAATTCTAAAAAATACTTCATCATGTACCTATAAAGAGGTAAGTACTTAGGTATCTACTTACGTCTACACATTTTGATAATCAGCTATGAGGTTTAGATAGATAAAGGTAGTGTAGTGCTTATTATACGGACATGCTATTATGGCACGCCACAACAAGTCCCCATCAACATGAATCTCAGAGTCTTCGATCAATAATGCACTAGATTCCCGGTAAGCGCTTCAAAAACGGAACGAAAAATAAGAGCACAGATTGGGTTGTGGTCTTATTTCAAATTAGTATGGTCCAATCATAGCCAACGTTAAGACGTCAAAATGCCGCAGTACGCGTTCAAAAAATTTGTAAATAACCACCGTAACAACAAGATTTTGGAAGGAATATTTTTTTTTCGGTAAGTTTATTATCAGTAAGTGTTTTTCATAAAATAAAAACAGAATTAAATAGTAAATATAAATCAATTACCAAATATTATGATTGTTTGACCAATGTTTGTGACAGCTACCAACTATTGTAACAAACATCGACTGTTCTGGAACAGGGAATGCATGGTGTAGTATTGTTATTTTATATTTTATTATTTTATAAAGAAAGAGGAAAAGAAATATATAAGCCTTATAAAAATTCGACAAATTGTTCGATTCATTTTAATAGATTGGACATAACTGGAAACACGCAAAGGCGTAGATTACTAAAAACAGTAAAACAGTAACAATAAGTATTTTTGAACTATAAAAATTACTTTTTATTTTCAAGCGACATGACAAATTTGTTTCTCCGTCGACAGAAATATTTAATTTAGCCATTGTAATTAAATATTTGTTTCTCCGACGACAGAAAGATTTAATTTTGCCATTGTAATAAAACTTTATGTTTGAGTATCAAGGCTTATAATAAACTGAATTTGTTAGTATAATTTATTTTTTCTGTTTTTCATAGAAAAAAATATAGACACATTTCGACTCCACTCATTCCTTGTCCAAGCGGCGAGCCTCTGTCATAAATTTTTATTGCTTTTATTAGCACTTTGTAATTCGAACTTTAAAACAAGCGTGTAAGGTTGAATTTGTTTTGATGTATGTTTGACTTTATTGTTTTTTGTACATAGCTTTGTGAATACAACTTTAAGCATTGCATTTAAGGTTGAATTTACATTAAGGTATATTTATTTAAACTAGAATTACGTAAACACAATTGGCGACAGTTTTAAGAGAACTTTTGTATGGGATATTGTATCTAGTGCATTATTGATCGAAGCTCAGAGTAATAACTAACATGAATGTCGGAAAACAACAAATGCCACAGAGTGTGCATTCTGAAAGTGGGCAACGTCGCAAATAGATGTCAAATATTTCTCAGTTTTGATCCTTTTGGTTATACCTACCTTTCTACAACCTGTGTTTTGTTCTACCCTCAGCGTCACATACTTTGCAGTTTTATTGTCTGTCTGTCTGTCCGCTGCTTAGCTCAGAGGCGGTTAGTACTAGAAAGCTGTAATTAGGTACACCGTTACCGAGATATTGACAACGAAATCACCTGAGGCAATCATTAGTGCCGATTATCCGGTAAATTTTTGACTGAACATTTGTATTTGCATTTGTTTTTGAAGTGAAACTTCTTTAAAGATTAGGGGTCATTTGGATTTTTTTGTCACGAAAAAGCGTTACGGCCGCGTGGAGGGGGTAGACGATATATCGCGTGGTGAGCGGCGGCAGCGGCGGACGGAGAGAATAGATTGGAATCTCAAGTTTTTATATTGAACCGATTTGAAAAATGATTTCACTGTTGGGAAGCTACACTATCCCCGGGTGACATAGGCTATATTACATTTTCAAAAAAATTAGGGATCCTTACTAAAACTCCAATAATGTAACCCAAGGTGTAAAAAAAAAACCCTAAAATATTCTTTATATCGCGTGCGCTGCGAAAACTATTGATGATAGAGTAAAATAATGTACTACTACTTTACAAAACACATCATTATGTACTAAAAGTGTCGCGACAGCATATGTCTAACTAATAATAGCCGAGGAAAAGGTTAATTACTCCTACCGCTGCGCCCGCGGTTAGCGGTAGCCGTCAACCATAATTTTTATTACGCGTAATTTTGAATCTGTGATATCTTTTAAACTGTCAAGGCACATTTTAATCTAAATTAAATGTCCAAATTAAATAATATATTTTATTGGATAAGGATTAATATAATACCGGTCAAAATAGCTTCGGGAATAACAATTAAATTTTTTACACAATAATGGTTACTGTGGGTGATCCTTAGAAGATAGACATAATTATGCCATCGCGGACTTTTTTGTTGAACATTTTAAGATGAAACATTCTGTAAAACATAATTTTTATGTATCTTTTACGGATTAAGCGGCGCAGGCCAATAAAGCTCCCAGTCGGCATGATTTTTCCGACACCTTCAACAATAATCGTCATATTTCAGCGAATTTACACAAAACCTTAATAAATTGTAGAAACCTTCCGCATGAACCAATCCGTCCATTGGTGAAAACCGTTTGAAAATCCGTTCGGTAGTTTTTGAATTTATCGCGTTCAGACAGACAGACAGACGCGGCGACTTTGTTTAATAATATGTAAGGATTATTGTACAATATCTTCAATAAGTAAATCAAAGGCGACATAAACCATATTTTCGAGAGAGCAAAAGTGATGCAACCAAACTATTAACAGGTGCTGTGACTGATACGAATGGTTTAGCAACACCAATACTTTTATAGTAATAGTGTAGTTACACAGACTTAATGTTTCAATAAAATTATTTCAAGCTTTCTTGCAATTAGATAAGTTATTGACGAAAAAGGGTTTTTTTCGTGCATGGAACCTAAACCTCTGCCTAACCCTTCGGGGAATAAGTACAGTAGCTACAGGCGTGATGCTATGCTATCTATACATTCGAAGTTGATATCAATACTCCTTAGTGCTTTAGATTTAAATTACATTTTATTTTGACACATGTTTGAAAAGTCAATCCGATTTTATTCAAAAAAGGTTGAACTCACATAAAGGCTTGGTGCTTGCAAAGCAAATACTCTTTAAAATTGGAATGTCTCGAAAGTCAACGTACTATACATATTAGTACCACATTTGAAGGTTTCTAAGCTTTGCAGAGGTCTGAATTTATTCCTAGGATTCCCCCTTAGAGTAGAGGATTCCCCTAACACCATCAAATTACCCCTTCGAATTCAAGAGAGTGCAGTTTCCCATCAAAGTATGCTTCGCAATGACTATAAACAAAGCTCAAGGTCAAACTCTTAAGGTAGCGGGAGTAGACTTGAGGGAAAGCTGCTTCTCACACGGCCAGCTGTATGTGGCATGCTCCAGAGTAAGCGCACAGAGTAGCCTGGTGATTCTAGCACCCGAAGGAAAAACAAAAAATATTGTTTACAAAGAAATGCTGCCGGAGGTGTAGTATTTCGATTTCGTTGTAAAAAGATAATACCCCGTGTAACTTTCACCAGATCGAAGGCCGAGCTTCGTGTTCATAAAATACAGGGTGTTCGGCAGAAGGTTGAACATACGAAAATGGCGGATCCGTGGGGCCGTCTACTACGTGTTTAGGTCCAATAACAAGACCCAGGCCACAAGGATTTTTTAAAATTTTGTTATATATGTTTTGTTATATTTTGTAAGTATTCAAACATTTTAACATAATAATTTATATGTTATAACAAAATGAATAAAGTAAAAAACCATTAAAAAATCCTGTTAGAACCATTTTCGACTTCTACGCGGACGAAGTTGCGAGCAAAAGCTAGTGTTAAATATAATTTGCCAGGGTAATGAACCCTGGCAATCATCATTACGAACAACTTTTACTATGGGAACATAGCTGAAATCGGGAAAACAAAATCAGCCGTTGAGTAGGAACAGGGACAGTGACCTCATTGTCTGACCCTCATTGAATAGTGAATTTAGACCTCATCATTCATCATCATTTCAGCCGAAAGACGTCCACTGCTGGACATAGTAGGCCTCTCCCAAATGGGGGGGTTTGCCTTACTCGCCAGGTTTACGTCCGGCACCACACGGAATACCAACGATTACGACGATTTTGACCTCAGTCATAATAAATTTTTATGCAACTTTTCATTACGTGTTCGGCCGGTGTGAAATAATTAACTAGGTAGTTCCGTGATAGATTTAATACCTTCTTGTATTGTGCGATATAGCTCTTCAACACACTTGCTCATAAATAGGCGCTTATTGCACTGCTTACGTTGACTTGATGATTCTTTGAAACGATTGAGTGTTTTTGACACATTGATCTGATGCATTTTTCTTTTTACTGTTTTGTCTTATGAACTTCTGTCTTATATATGTACTGTAAGCTTAAGGCGACGGAAACCGAATTTTAATGATTTTATACTGAAGATTACGTTTAAGCGAGTCGTGTTAGTGATTTATCTCTAGACATCGCCAATGCCTTCAACACCCTGCCCTGTGCGTGTCGGTAGTTCAGCCGCCGGCTCGTGCGACCTCCCCTGCGCCAGGACCAACGTGTCGTCAGCGTAGCAGACCACGCTGACGCCGCTAGAGAGGTCGGCGCGCAGCACCCAGTCGTATTCGATGTCACACAGATGCGGCGCCAAGACCCGATCCCTGTGAGACACCGCACGACATCTCTCGCCGGTTCCATTCTCCCTGGTAACCGGGGTAGATGACGGCCCTGTCCGTCAAATAGGCCTCAAAAACACGACAGAGGTAGGTCGGCGTCCGGTGATACCGGAGTGCCTTCCAGATGCAACTCCAGGGCAGGGTGTGGAAGAGACACCGCCAAGACAACCCCACCCCGGGCCACAGCATCCCCATCGTGAGGGCCCACATGCCCATGATGGCGTCCACTGTAGAGCGCCCTCTGCAGAAGCCAAACTGGCTCTCCACCAAATCCGGCCCCACCCGCACCAGCCACCCGACGAGGCGGTCTGCAATTACTTTTTCGAAGAGCTTGCCCACCTCGTCGAGCAGCACGATGGGCCGATAAGCGGACGGAGAGCCCGCAAGGTGACCCGGGTTCTTAAAGAGGACCAGTCTCCCCGTCTTCCAACGAAGTTGGAACTGGCCCATCTCCATGCATGCACTTAGGGGCCCTCTTAGTCGAGGCCCGAGAGGGCTGGAGGCTTTCGGGCTTCGACTCAGGCTTTCCCAGGTAAGCCGTCGTGTCCTGGGGCGATATTTTTGGCATTCAGCCTACGTACCGCCACTCTCATCTCTACCTCGGTCACCTCCGGAGTATTGTCGTCGTCGTCGGCGGTGTGGTCTACAACGGGCACACAGTAGGCGGAGCCATGGGCGGG
Source organism: Agrochola macilenta (assembly GCA_916701695.1). Classification (NCBI taxonomy): domain Eukaryota; kingdom Metazoa; phylum Arthropoda; class Insecta; order Lepidoptera; family Noctuidae; genus Agrochola; species Agrochola macilenta. Next base: position 12,431,986 of record OU753559.1, on the reverse strand, counting down.
GAGGTCTGTTCCCCTCTCGAAGGGAACAGAGCGCTCACCACATCCCCCACAAGTTGGGGCCGGAGACTCTGCGTCAGCGGGGGAGCCCATGGGCGGAGCTTCTCTCGCACTATTTTATATGGCCGTCCCCACGGGTCCCTGTTCAGAGTCACCAGCGACTCTTCGCGGGCCAGTCCCCTGGCCCGCAGGATCTCCGTTTGGAGGGCGGTCTTCGCCGCTCTGTACCCCTCGTACAGCTCCGCCTGAATGGCTTTCGTATCCGGAGACTGCGGTGCCTGGTGTACTGGCGTCGCGCAGCAACGCACGCATTGCGCAGAGTCGTGAGCTGACGATCAAGACTTCCAGGAGGAGCTCCTGGTCCAGTTGCTTCAGCGCCCATCGCGGACCACTCGGGGCCTTTCGGACCAGCGCGCTCGAGGTCTGGGCGGAGACATCAAACCGGATGTAACGATGGTCGGAATAGCTGTCTCCACCTCCTCTATGACGCGCCAGTCAAGGACACGCGGCGACAGAGCGGGGCTGGCGAACGAGATGTCCACCACTGATTCGCCCCCACCCGCACACACGTGGGGACAGAACCCCGGTTTAGGACGACCAGGCCTGCCTCCAGAGCCCAGTCCTTCACCATCCTGCCCCGTGAGTCCGTATACCGGGAATTCCAAGCCACGTTCTTGGCATTGAAGTCCCCGAGGACAAGCACGGGGAGGGAACGGAACCCGACAACGCCGACTCTCAACTCCGCAAGGGAGTTGTGGAACTCGGCGAGAGTTCGGTTCGGGGAGAAGTATACCCCTACCAAGACAATCTCCCCGAACCGTGCTGCCATGCAACCCCGTCTTCTCTTGAAACCCTCGAGGGACGGAGTATCGGCGGCGGCCGTCGAAATTATGGCCACTGAGCCGATCAGGTCTTCTACCCAGTCATCCCTGGGCGGGACAAAGTACGGCTCAGCGACCACGGCGATGTTAATCGACCACTGCGCCATGCTCTGGAGTAACAGATCCTGAGCTGCGGCGCAGTGATTGATGTTCGCCTGGAGGAGGCGTAATGGCAGTACATTTCAGCCCCCTCCCGAGCCCCCCGTGAGGGCCCTGCCGCGGCGGCAACGGTGGCGACGGTGGAGGTGGCAGCGGCGCCGGCAATAGTGGCGGCGGCTGCGGCGGTGACGGAGGTGACGGAGAGCTTGCCCCTGGTTCTGGCATCTCTGCCACCCTGTATATAATACATAACTATATATATATGTATATATTTGTAATCACGTTCTCGAAAACGGCTCCAACGATTTCGATGAAAGTTGCAATATAGGGGTTTACGGGGGCGAAAAATCGATCTAGCTTCAGCTCCACGATGAATGCCAAATGTTTGCACTGATTGGACAGGTCCTCTCAAATCTGTGTGGTTCATTCTTCAAAACACCATTTCAGACACTAATCTACATGATCCTCATATGGCCTGACCAAGATTATATCTAGACTTTAAAAGGTACTTTGACCCCTGAGTTTATTTCGGCATTTCTTCTGAGGGGTAGCCAGATATGAAATGTGATTAATAACTCCATCTACTTAGCTTAATTCATAAACAGAATAAACAATTTCATTTCATTTCATTTCCTATAGAGCGAACAAACATGGGTTAAAAAGCAGGCTTCGCGTACCCCTATTGACTATATGCTTAAATTGGTTTTGAGATTAGCCCTTAGTCATACTGTAGGACTGAAACCAAAAAACAATAAATGTAATGCTCCTAGCCTCTTACCTAATTAATACCTAGGTACCTCTACCTATATTATTTGCGCGCCCGTTAGAAAATAGTGTGTATTTTCATCGAGTCATCGACATATTAACCTATTATATATGACACGACGCGACGGGGTATCTACTCTGTGCCGTGTCTGACTAGTCTCCGGCGTAATTCTTCGTTGATGGTAGATATAGGTAGTTGGTTTTCAATCACACACAATTCTTAACTCAAACTCAAAGCATTTATTTCAATAATAACGTTTACACTTTTGAGTTATCACTTTGTCACTTAATAGTTAGTTTAAGTTGAGTTTAAGTTAGTTGGTGAAGCTAGTCGCCCATTCCAAAACGAAACTGTAGGTACTGAAGGAGAAGAACGGGCAAGAAACTCCTTAGACACTCTTTTTTATCAAAGCATTAGGTTACAGAGGTTGAACACGCGCCATTGTTGTGTCTGTGTCCTTTTTTCGGTCAGCGGATATATCGCGTATTCCAATACAAAATCTTATTACTTAGTTAGTTCAGTAAAACTTATAAATAATGCTAAAATGCTTATCAGTTAATTATTTTATAATTAAACAATGCTAATATTCACAAATACAAAGGTCATTCAGAATTAAAGTTAAATTAAAACCTTCATTACTTTTTACACCTTCATTCTTTACTACTTTTGACAACACTTCCTGTGATTCAAGAAATTTAATCAAATAACAGGTATTCATTAGTAAATTGCAGTGTAAAATAATCTTATTACTTTATAGTTGGTTTTCTATTATTGAAACTGATTTAGTTCTTGTATTAAATTATTAAATTCAGTTATTGATCATAATATTCGCAAATCGCGCCATCTTCGTGACATTAGGTAGCGCTTTGCCATAAACAAAATTTACTATCAAATGACCACTTGTCAATATGACTAAAAACCCAAAAATCATTAATTAAATGTTCCCTTTTAATTCCAACTATAGTTTTGGCTCTAACATCGAAATTAGTTTAATAATTTCACTATCAGTGATATCGCCTACCCACAGGACTGAGTTCACAAGTTTGGCAATAGATGGCGTGTGATCTCAAAGGAACTGATACCTTGATTAATAATTAATGCTTGTGACAACAATAGGATTATGTTATTATAATCTTTACAGGTTGATGCCTTCGCGGCGACATGTTATAATCTTTACAGGCCTTCGCGGCGACATATATATATTACTTATAGGTACTTTTTACTTTTTCAGGTGAATATGCCAAGGTACAAGCAACCTAAAAAGCTGGAGACCCTAGCATTAGGTAGACTTGGAGATTGGGTGGCTCAACAGGCTGAGCAGCAAATGTTGCCAATAGCAATGCTTACGCAGCGAGATACTAACGAAGCCCAAACGACATTGGCGCACAATGTTGATACCATACGGACATATTTAGACATTAACGTTCCTTGGATGCTTCATGACTTATTGGTCCATGAAACAATCAGAGCATTGTCAGACCTGCTGGAGAAAACTAAGCAATCATTAGGATTTCGTGGTAGCATGGGAAAATTCGTCACACAAATGAATGTAATTATAAAAATGGCAGAAGTGTTATTTACCAAAAACTTAACGGTAGTTTCTATTGACACCATTCCAAAGATATTACGGTCAATATTTTATTCTAAGTTAAACATGCTAAACGGACTCGTTTGCCTTAATCTAGGTTCACTATCCGGAGGATGGAAAACTGCAGATATGGAAGATGCCGTAATTAAATCTTTAAAGGAACTACACTGCTTAAAATATTTAACTATGAATTATGACTGTACGAATAACATATTACAATGTATCGTTGACAATTGTAAATTATTAGAAAAACTGGACGTGTCTTGTTCAAAATGCGTTACCAATGACAGTATGGATATTGTTGTGAAAATTAAAAACTTGAGAAGTATTCAATTATACAGAACTTTTGTGACTTTAGAGGGGTTCCTTAAAGTGCTTTTAAAGTGCAAAAACATCGAAGATATTGGTAGATGTGATGAAATCGGACGCCTTTTGGAGCACATTGACTTAAATTACTCTGAAGTGTTGACATTAAATTTAAAAACATATGTCAGTCGTTACGCGACAAGCAATCAATTGCAGTTAGCAGTACAAATGTGTCCTTTTATAAGAAGTATGACCGTTTTTCACAACCGAGACTTCCAAAGTGATTTATTAGTTCTTATAGGCCTAAGGGATCTTAAAGAACTTAAATTGTTATCATGCGACTTCTACGCAGATCAGATAAAACAAGTTCTTCAAGTAAAGGGCTGTAATATTGTTCATTTACACCTGGAGCATGTTGATCAAATTGATTTAAATGCTCTGATGTATATAAGTCAAATGTGCCCTTTTTTAGAATCCTTAACTTTATACAACTGCACCTTAATACAGCACACGTCCTTGTATACAAAAAAACTAGAAATAACACCATTTCGTAACCTTAAAAAGATTACTTGTGTATCTACTTGTTCAGAAGACCAATTATTATTTATTTTTACAAATTGCTTGAATATACAATTCATTCACATAGGTACCGCAATACAACTTACCGACGACGTAATGTTCAAAATACTAGACAAAAATCCACTCATTTATTTAAAAGAACTGCGTATAATGCAGTCTGATTTCTTAACAATGATTTCCATAGAGAGAATTATACAAAGCTGTATGAGTTTAGAGATATTGGTAGAGTTAGAGAGTTGGTCTCTGTTAACTGAAAATGATCGTGAATACGTTAGAAATTATATAAAAATTAACAATTATAACATTGACACATCTCCAATCAGGAGATATGATTCATAGTTTTTTTTTCAAAACATACCATTCATACTGACCAACTTATGACATAGTAGGTAGTGGCTATTATGTCGTATGTTGGTACGACTACATTTATGTACATTTTAGAGGTTGGTACAGAGAAATAAAGTAAACTTCCCAAAAGTCATTCCCGGTAAAGGGACATTTTCTTAGAGCATCGGTCAGGGTCCCTCAGGGTAGCTTGGTTGACGGGAGAGATTGTAATTGAGCATACCATCTTGCGCAAACACCTAGAGCAGGCAGGCCGCTTCACGTGTTCTGATTTACAAGCAAAGATTGAAAACTCAAGTGAAAGGATTTTTTGCGTTTCAGGAAAAGATTAGTGGAATTTATTTTATTGAATTTGTATAATTAGGATTAACAGTTTTGTCCAAACCTAGCAGTTTATACAATTTGACAAAACATCGAGATTTTTTTATTATATGTAGTACCTATGTACCTAAGTATAGCTTGTAAGTACCTAATTGTTTTTTATTATAATGTATTTTTCTGATGTGACCTATATAGTATATACCTATATAAACCTTCCGGAATAAATTCTCTAAATGATGTTGAGAACCGCAAGAAAATTCGTTGCGTTTTAACTTAGTACCTACTTAGAACAACGTGATCACACAGACACGAAAACCAACTTTAATTTATAAAATGGAGGTAATTTATGACATTCTGACCTTAGGTTATTGTTAACTAGTGAACATTCGGCCCTATTCGGTAGGTACAGCCGATCTCATGTCGGCATCATTGTTTATCAAGCTTAGTCACAATCACAGGTCACAATAATAGAATACGTAGCGTAGCACAAGAAGGCAGGCGGAAAATAAAGTAACTACATTTGTTTTAATGCAATGAGATGAGATGCAATGCAATGCCGCGTCAAAGGGACTTCAGTGGTGGCGCGGACTCTAAAGAGTTCAAAATGGCGACTGACAGAACAGTAGGTGCATCGTGGAATTTTATTACAACTTACTTCGAGCTCACGGGTCTCCTATGTTGGTGGGGGGAAATGTCACTTTGCCACAGTGTGATTTTTACAGAATAGACAGGTGGATTAGTAAATCGTAGGGGTGGGGAGGTACACTTATAATTATGTGAAATATAATGGGCCTTACACACTATGCTGCCGGCATGGCTTTTGCCACGCGGCACGTACCCCCGGCTTTTGCGCCTTCATTTCTTTTGCAATCCTTTGTGCGGCTTAGTGCGGCAGGGCCGGCGGCAGTGCCGGCGGCAGTGCCGGCGGCCATGCCGCCGGCATAGTGTGTAGGAGATCAAGTATTTGCAATGCAACATGAAATATAAAACAGGAACTACGTTTGTGAATTTGTTTCAACGTTGTTTCACGTTTAGGTACTTACATTACACAAAAATGTGTACCAAGCCAAGCACGCCTGTGCAGATTCTATTTCACGTAAAAAACCACGGAAAGGACCAAAATGGTGTTGATACTTATAAAAAAAGCTATTGTTTCAATAATTAAATATTTTATTAACCAAAAAAGTTTGTTTTATTTATCTAGTTCCTCGTAAGTATGTTGAAAGACGTCGTTTCATACTTGGGTACATGTGTGCATTTGTAATGCACTCTCATCTCGGCCCCTTTGTGCCCTCACTTTCGGTTCGGGCTGCAATCCCGCTTTGAGTACAATGACAAACTTTTCACACTATTTTAAGAGCCTGAACACGTCATCATGAACAGACCTATGTTATGTACTTTGCCAAGTGCCTTATGTACAGTCACGAGCACCAATATGTATACACTTAGCACCTTTTAAAAGTGATTTTCTCCTACTGTGGAGATCGTTATTTTATATTGTTACGAACATAGTATTTTGGAACCCACACTAATATGAAATACTTAGGTCTTATCTCAAAGTTGCAGTCGTTATTCCATGCGAAAATCGCTTTTGAATTTTGCTAAGTGGATACATATTGGTGCTCAGTCGTGACTGTACCATGCAACCATGCAATTTTTAACAATTTTTTACATGAAACGCAACACTTTTATTCGGTAGGTTACCTATATTATTTATTATCAACTTATCAATGACTGTGAAAACCATAAGTTACTTACTTTGAACGAGAGAAAGTATGGGTCTACGATTCAAAAGCCTGGCATCCTCTGACCAACCACTTTATTGGGCCCAAACTCAGTTGGTCTACATTTTTTAAGGCCGAGATCATGCCCCACCTTCCTGTTCCATCATCAGTATGTTCACTTGGTCACCATCTCTAATTCAAATACGCATCGTCCTGATGCGTATTTGAATTAGAGATGGCCCAAATATGCATCAGGACTGGTCATCTCTTTCATTTTCATTTTTGTATTGTTCTCACGTGTAGGTATAATTTCAACATGATATTTTGTATAGTACATTACTGTCGCGGCCTGCAACAAGGGCATTGATTCGCCTCAGCCCACAAACGTGAGTCCATCAATGCCTGGTTGCGGCTTGCGGCCAAGTTTTGTACAGTAGGTAATTGTCTCAAATAATGCGCGGAAATTCAATTTAAGTAAATTAATTATAAATTCCAGAATAAATCACGAACAACGATAAAAAAAAAAAAACTCAATAAGTACTTTATTTCAAATTCAGTCCATTCTTCTCAGGAATGCGCTTCCTCTTGATATCAGGGCGGCAGTCGGTATGCATTTAAGCAGAAAAAGCAGTTATTTTCAAAACAAATAATGTAGTCAGCTCACTCAATTAAGTAGGTACCTCTTTCCTTTGAATTTGTATCCTTATAAATATATAATGTAGGTTTATATTATAGTAAATATGTATGTACGTGTATTATAAATTTATAAATTATATTTATGTATTTGTTTGTGTACCTATTTTATTTATAATTCATTTTTGTCTTTTTAATATTTTTATTATTATTTTCTCCTCTAAATCGGAGCACCTGCTATCTTATCTCTTCACCACCCTTGGTTGACTGGTAGAAAATGTCTAAACCATTAAGTCCGTTAAGTCCTTCGTACCTTATAGTGTTCCAGAAGTTGTGTCATTGACTCTGGCAGGGCCACCAACAGGGATTTTAATTTTGATTACACAAAAAAATTGTCGCTAATTTGTCGCCAAATATCAGAATTTGTCGGTCACTGGTTCAAAAGATATAAGGGTTTATAGGTGGCCGATCTGGAGAGAGTCTCCCCAGCAGGGCCACATTTATATCTCAAAAACTAAGGCACCTAGCGAAGATCTGTTTTCTCCAATATTTTGTCGCCAATTTGTCAAAATTTGTCGCCAAGTTACAGATTTTGTCGGTGTGTAATTAAAAAGATATTAAAGAATTCAATTTCCCCAGTGGTACAAGCAAGTACAAAATACTTTATGTAGTTTCTAGACAGTATCTATGACGTCATATTGAGGAATGATTGTTTCGAATTAAATAAATATAAACTTATTCTATAATTTCAACCACCAAAGGAAAGCTGTATTCATTACCTATAAACAAATCTACAATAAATATATGTAATTATTTATCTAACACAATGTGCATTTACCAAGTCGCTGGCAGATAGATCGCTGCGCTCCGTTTCATTTAAGGTAAGAAAGAGATAGATGCGCGTGTACAGACGAGCTACTTATAGTCAGACATGCTAGTTGGTTACATTTAATTGTAAAAATATAAAACGTTCGGCAGATTACATCAGAGGCTTGTGCAGCTGTGCGGACATAATTGCACTTCAGGAAACCTGGTTGCTGACTGAGGAGCAGTCATATTTGCTAGACACCATTAGCTGTGAGTTCAGTTCGACGGGTACGTCAAGCATGGTTTCAGCGTCACGACTAATACGTGGAAGGCCTTACGTGGGTGTGGCTATTTTGTGGCGAAAAGTAATGTTCAGTAATGTGTCGGTTATCGAGTGTCATAATCCACGCGTTTGTGCTGTGAAGATTGCGCTAAGTAATAAATCTGTACTAGTGGTGAGTGTGTATATGCCAACCTATGACGTTTCTAAACTGGCGGAGTTCGCGGACTGTCTTGGTTCGGTGCTCAGTTCGGTGAGTGCAATTATTGACAGTTGTAACTTAGAATGTTGTTATGTCTTAGGTGATTTCAATTCGCACCCAACGGAATTATTTTATACGGAACTGTCAAGTTTTTGTGTTGAACAACAATGGACATGTATTGACACTGAGTTGTTGGGTCTCGGTTCGGATACCCACACGTTTATTAGTGATGCTCATGGATCGCAGAGGTGGCTTGATCACTGTTTAGTCACAAAGGCGGCTGTGCCTACTGTTAGGCATTCTTATGTAAAATATGACGTGCAGTGGTCTGACCACTTTCCGTTGATTATTATGTGTGACCTTAGTTTTGTTCAGATTCAACAACCAAATGTTAGCATTGAAGTGAATAGGGTGATCTGGGGAGAAAGAAGTCAAGAACAGATTCGTGCTTATAGCATAAAATGTCATGAGAAGTTGCGACTTATTGACTTCCCGGATGACTTTAGAGAATGTAGTGGTCAAACTTGTAATGACCCTCACCACTTTCGTGTAATAGATGCGATGTATGGGAAAATTGTTACTGCGTTGTCCGAGTCGGCCACCGAGACAATAACTTATGGGGGAAGTCCTAGAAAGCGAGGAACAGTCGTGGGCTGGAACATGCATGTGAGCGGCGCTCATAGGGAGGCTAGGCGTAAGTTTTTATGCTGGCTAAGTACTGGTATGCCGACATCGGGACGTATTTTTAAAGAAATGCGTGAAGCTAGAAAGATATTTAAGTCTCGGTTGAAGTGGTGTCAAGATCATGAGACTCAAATTAAAATGGATATTCTGGCTTCACAGCATTCAAAGAACGATTTTCGATCTTTTTGGAAGCATACAAATAGACTAAAGGGCAAGCCTGGCCCTGTTTGCGTCGATGGCGTGAGTGATGCTAGGCAAATAGCTGACCTTTTTGTAGACCATTTCAGTGTGCAGTCACCATTAGGTCCATCTAAGTCGACGCTCAATGTTGAGCCACGGAAAGACCTAGGAGTTAAAATAACAGCTAAAATGCTCTTGAACAGAATTAACGCGATGCGTCGAGGAAAATCTCCTGGTCATGACGGTCTCAGCATTGAGCATCTCCGATGTGCTGGTCCGCATTTGCCAAGAGTGTTGGCTATGCTTTTTACTTTTTGTCTGGGTCATGCTTATATGCCGAGTGATATGATAAAAACAACAGTGGTACCTATTGTCAAAAATAAGACTGGTGACATGGGTGATAAGAAAAATTACAGGCCAATATCTCTTGCTCAGAGTCTTGCCACAATCATGTCGAAGGTGTTTGACAGTGTGCTTAACGCTCAACTTAGCAGTCATATACATGTTCTCGATAACCAATTTGGTTTCAGTTCTGGATTATCAACTGACAACGCTATATTGAGTGTGAAGCATACTGTGAAGTACTACACAGATCGCCACACTCCAGTTTACGCATGTTTCCTAGACTTGAGCAAGGCTTTTGACTTGGTTTCCTACGATATTTTATGGAGGAAGATGGAAGAGGTAAATTTGCCACCAGAGGTGACAAATACTCTAAAATACTGGTATGGAAACCAAGTCAATAGTGTGAAATGGGCTGGTGCCCTGTCTAGGCCGTATGGGTTGGAGTGCGGGGTGAGGCAAGGGGGGTTGTTCTCACCAACGCTATTCAACCTTTATGTGAATGATCTGATTGGCACGCTTAGCAGCATGCGTGTCGGGTGTCATATTGATGGCGTGTGTTGTAATAACATTAGCTACGCCGATGACATGGTGCTGCTGAGTGCGTCAATCTGCGGGCTAAGGACACTCGTAGCCACTTGTGAGCAATATGCCAGACTACATGGTCTGGCATATAATGTTAAAAAAAGTGTAGTCATGGTCTTTGGGGCCAGGGGTAAATACCCAGAAGCAGTGCCTTCAGTGAAGTTGAACGGTATACCCCTTGTGAGGGTAGACCAATTTAAATATCTGGGTCACTTATTGACCACTGACCTCAAAGACGATGAGGATATTGATAGGGAGCTGAGGGCGCTGTGTGTGAGAGCTAATATGATTGCCTGCAGATTCAGGCATGCATCTAATGAGGTCAAGCGCACTATATTTACTGCTTACTGCACGTCTTTTTACACTTGCAGTCTGTGGGGTCATTATACTCAAAAATCATACAGCACCCTTCGCGTCCAATACAATAACGCATTCAGGGTGCTGATGGGGTTGCCCCGATACTGCAGCGCATCAGGGATGTTTGCTGAGGCTCACGAAGACTCTTTCTACACGGTGATGCGGAAAAGGTGCGCATCCTTGGTCCGTGGGGTACGGGGCAGCGCCAACAGCATCCTGTCTATGATTGCAAGTAGGTTTGATTGTGTTTGTGAACCACTGCTGCAAGGTTTCGGCTGGGTCTGTCACCTTGCAGCAATGATGTAACAATCTGTTTTCTGTTTTGTTTTGTTTGTAAGTGTACTACAAACATAGTTTGTAAGTATATTGTTACTAACACTATGAGTCCTGTTGCTCGAAATAAATGATTTATTATTATTATTATTATAAAAATGGAAAAAAAAACACGTTTGTTTTATGGCAGCCCCCCTTAAAAATTTTTTTTTTTTTTTTTTTTTAAAGTGAATATATAACTAAATATTCAGTGAATATTTCAAGCGTCTACTGTCTGTTGCCGTTATCAATATCGAGCAAAAATATGACGTTTGTTGTATGGGAGCCCCCTTAAATATTTATTTTATTCAGTTTTTTTTGTATTTGTTGTTACAGCGGCAACAGAAATACATCATCTGTGAAAATTTCAACTGTCTAACTATCACGGTTCATGAGATATAGCCTGGTGACAGATAGACAGCGGAGTCTTAGTAATAGGGTCCCGTTTTACCCTTTGGGTACGGAACCCTAAAAAACACTACTTAGGTGCTTCAGTGCATAAATTATGACTGTAACCTAATTTTCTAATTGGGGTGTATCGGGCAGGGTATGCATTATTCCATTTACATGTTGTATATGCCTCGCGAGGATATGCTCATTTAAGACGAACCATTTAGTAGGTATCTATTGAATTTTAAGATTATATCTGAAATTTTAAGTTTGTGTAGTGAAATGTAGTGAAATTAACATAGGTACATAACATAACATCACACAAAAAAAAACACACTCATAAAACAGTTGCATGCAACTGTACATCTTGACACCAAATAGACCAAGAGCAAGGTTATCTCAATACACACTTGCTTTTCCAACTCACTTTAGACATTGGCAGAATAGTCGACATCGGCTTTGCTTGCCATATTAAAGAATAGAAGTTTGGAGGAGTATCGTAGGTTGGTTGAAAGGAAACTCGGACTCCAGATTGTAAAGATTGAAAATAATACTGTATTTTTATTATTATTTTTTTTTTATATAGGGCATCTCGCAGTTAACCTCTGAGGAGGTCGTAGCTGCTTAACCGGACTTTCCTGTGGCTGCCTTAAGCTTCTACACTTAAAGCCTCCAGCCAGGGGCATAAACTATTCTAATTAAAACTAGGCGAACGCTCGCTAAGGGCACCCCCTGTGGGGTACGGACCTCGGCTTAGGGCGTCGCTGGGGGGAGGACAGCAAGATGGGACAGGCTGGATCAAACATAGATTATTATTATTCGGGGAATTTAAGACTACGGGCTCAGCTTCGACGCGGGCTGGCGCATCGTCGAGCAAGGGTCGGGGGGGAGTATCATTTACTCGGGAGGGACGCGGTCGCGGACCTCTGCGGCGAGGTCGGAACGTGTGTCGGTGTGTGTGTTTCTTTACTGTACTGGTGGCCCTATTGCTCTCCTGGAGGAGGGTTATGGGGTCATCTGGGTCGTTGAGAACATGCCTTGGACGGCGGATTTTACTTATTCCAGAGGGAATATAACTGGCGGCCTTCACAACTAGAGGGTTGCGATGTATTGCGGCTTTATCAAAATAACGCGTTGCATTGCGTTTTAGAAATTGGGCTATTGTGGGGATTTTAAGGTCGAGATGGAGGATCTCGTTCCTAACATACCAGGGGGAAGCCGTCGCCATTCGAAGGAAACGGTTTTGGAGGGTCTGCATCTTATGGAGATGGTAGGGTTTGGCTTGTGCCCAGGCGGCACACGCATAGGTCATAATGGGTCTAATGCACGCCGTGTAGGTACGCAATTTGCACCTGAGTGACAATTTGCTTCGTGCATTGAGAACGGAGTGGAGCCTACCGAGAGCGAAAGCGGCTCGCGAGCGTGCCTGCTTTATGTGCTCGGAGAATGTGAGTTTAAAATCGAGGACCACACCTAGATATTTGGCTCGCTTCTCCCAGGGGATCGGCTTGTCAAACATGGTGATTGGTCGGGGGAGCGTGTTAATAAGTTTTTTGAGTCTCGGTTTCTTGAAGAGAACCGCTTGACTCTTATCGGGATTGACCTCGATTCTCCACTTTCTGAACCACTTGCCGAGCTTGTCGACTGCGGTTTGGAGAGTGAGAGCTATCGCGTCGGGGCTTCTGCCTGAATAGTAAATGGCCGTGTCGTCTGCGAACAGAGCCAACTGCGCCTTGTTACTTTTAGGGATATCGCTGGTGAACAGCGTGAAAATGAGAGGAGATAGCACGGAGCCCTGAGGGACACCCGCGCGTAAGGGTCGGGGGGAGGAGAGCGCTCCTTCGATGCGATAGCGGAAGGTGCGATTCGACAAAAAGTCTCGTAAGATGAGCACGAGACGATCTGGCACACCGAGTTTGTAGAGCTTATATAATAAGCCGTTGTGCCAGACTTTGTCAAAAGCTTTCGCTATGTCGAAGAAGATAGCACCCGTCATCAAGCCGCGCTGGAAACCAGCGCTTATGTCCTCGATGATGCGGTGGACCTGATGCACGCTAGAGTGCTGAGTTCGAAAGCCGAACTGTTCGTTGGGAATAAGGCCCTTGGTCTCGGCGTATTCTCTGAGACGCTTATAAATAAGCCTCTCATAGATTTTGCCGAGAACCTTGAGCAGACTAATGGGACGGTAACTAGAAGGCTCAGACTTGGGTTTGCCTGGCTTCGGGATGCCGATGACGTTGGCTTCTTTCCACGTTTGTGGGAAGATATTGTTGCTTAGGGCACCATTGAAGATGGTGGCCAATAACATTATCAAGTGGGCAGGGAAAAGCTGGACCACTCTGTTGGTGAGTCCGTCTGAACCGGGGGCTTTACGAGCTTTAAGACCCTTGATGATATCGTGCACTTCGTCTGGAGTGACGGGAGGCAGAGGATTCTCAGGGTCTTCTACGGGAGGGAGAGAGGCTCTACGTTCGACTTCCGCGTCTACCTCTGCGAGGTGAGCTTGGTCTACTGGTAGGGAGCTGGGTGAGCACTGAGCTTCTAGACTGTCGGCTAGGCACTCGGCCTTGTCGACGTCGTCGAATGCAATGGTCTTATCGGGGCGTACTAATGGGGGCATGGAAGTGACTTGCGGGGACTTGAGTTTCCTCTGAAGTTCCCAGAAGGCTAGGTGGGTAGGCTCTAACTCGCTTAGCATCTTATCCCAGCCCGCGTTACGCAGCTCCGCTACGCGTTTCCTTACAGTTCTCTGTAAGTAGCGCATATGGGCTTTGTTCGCGTCGCAGGGAAAGCTACTGTACGCACGGATAGACGCGTTCTTCTCAGTCAACAGATTACGTACATCGTCAGGTAGCTTCCAGCGACGGTCATCCGTCACTGTGACTTCCCTTGAACATTCGTTCACGACAGATTGTATGTGATCCGTGAATGAGTCGATCGCGGCCATCGTGTCCGAGATAGAGTCAAACTGATCGGGGATGTTATCTAATTGGGTGGACGTGTTGGATTTCAGCTGGGTGCTTACTTTCTTCCAGTCCGTTACCTTTTTAGTGACGGGAGGTTGATTGGGGTCGGAGAGACCTATGCGCGGGGCCAGTCTTATGACTATGGGACGGTGATCAGAGTTAAGCTCGTGTACCGTCTCTATTGAGTCTAAACGTAGATTGACGTTCTTAAGGAGCGCCAAGTCTAGGACATCGGGTGTATGGTTAGGGTTATGAGGGTAGTGGGTTGGGGTCATCGGAGCGATGACATCAAAAATCATAGAGGCAGAGAGGTCAAACAGGTGTTGTCCTCTGGTGGAGGTTCTGGTACTATTCCAGGAGGGATGCTTGGCGTTGAGATCGCCCGCCATGATAACGGAGTCACTCAGGCCAAATAAGATAGAGAGATCGTTTGCAAAGAGTCGGGGGTCGTCTGAAGTGGGTTGGGGAGGAAGGTAGACCGATATAAGGGTGATCGGCTGATGGCCTGACATGCCTAGGTGGCAGATGGAGACTTCTAATACTGAGAGCGGGGGAGGATCCATGGGGATGCAATAGAGGTCTTTTTTATAATAGATAAGGGTGCCGCCCTTGTGACAACGAGTCCTATCGTTGCGAACTACACGATAGTTAGCGATTGACGGATCTCGTTTATTAGGTTTGAGGAAGGATTCCTGTAAGAGGAAGACGTCTATGTGGTGATCGCGGAGGAATTTCGCGATCTCGTCGCGTTGGCCATTAATGCCGTTTGCATTGAAGATGCCTAACATGAGGGATCGGGGTTTGAACCTAGCTAAGATGGTGTTAGACATTGTGGGTTCTATGGGAGGCGCGGGATGTCAGAGCACGCGTAATGTCTGGATACGCGTTGTAAATAGCTTGGATCTTTATGAGATCACAGGCGTCTTGGGCAGCCTCAAGTTGACTGGCCATTTGGAAAGCGCGAGGAGAGAGGAATGTCATCGCGGAGGAAAGGACATTTTGAGGCATGCTAGAAGAGGCTACGGGAGTGTTCGCGGGTTGCGGACGCGGTGCTATAGGAGCAGGTGCGGGCTTATTAAGGGGCGCGGGGGGGTGATAACGGGGGCCCATAAGGGGGGGGATGGTGGGGGGTGGGGGTTGGAAGGTAGCCATGGCTGGAAAGGCCTGCTGGTGGTGGAGGTAATTCCACGGAGTGGGCCTCTGAGGGCTTAATCTCTCAGGAAGTTGAGAGGATGGGATTCTATAATTTGAGGGAGTTTCCCTCTGTAGATGGGCGCCTGCGCGCTTGGTCAGTTTAGGGGATGACGACTTGGGAGCTTTGGGACAGCCACGGTAGTTGGCAGGGTGGCCCTCTTGCCCGCATAGCACGCAGCTAGGTGGCGTGAGGCATTGGGAACGGTCTTTTGGTCGGGAGCACTCAGAAGTGCCATGCGCGCCCAGGCACTTTACGCACCTGGGAGTCGCGTGGCAAAACTTTTGAGAGTGACCGTAGAGTTGGCAATTGTGACATTGCCCTACTATGCCATTTTTCCTGGGTTTCTCGATCTCGAGACCCGTGAGGTGGCAGATAGATTTAACTTTAAATATAGGGTGATAACCCTGTACTGGGGGACAGATAACTAGTACCATGTCGTATTGCTCTCCGCCTCTAGCGCGGTGCATACGATGGACTTCATCGACTGGAATATTTTGCGACTGAAGGTCGGCTAAAATATCTGCGGCTAATATTTCGCGTGGCATCCTTTTGATGACAACGCGGGTCTGTTTTTCCTCTGGGAGAGAGAAAGTGTGGAATGCTACCTTTCTCTGTCTCAGAAGACTAGTGAGGTCCCTATAATCGCGGGACGTAGGGACATTTACTTTAATACCCTGTTGGGTGTTCCTAGCGTTGGTGTATGCGATTTTTTGGTCGCAACACCATCTAGAGACGTCCGTCCACTTGCCCTTGTCCTGTATGAACACGGGTGGTGGCGGAGGGACCTTCTTAGGGCCAGAATTAGGTGGGCTGGGAGTAACCTGCGAAGAGGATGACGCGATCGGGCGGGGGTCGGGGGAGGGGGTATCCTGCGAAGAGGATGACGCGGTCGGGCGGGGGGCGGGGGAGGGGGAAGCTACGGTAGTGCAAGTAGCGGGTGGGGTTGGGGATAGCGGGGAAAGTGAGAATGAGTCACGATCCTCAAACGCTACTACTTTGCTGGCCTGGGTGGAAGATTGTTTCTTATTCTTCCGCTTTTTCCCTTTTCCGTTGACTGGGGTGAACCCATCGTCATCAGAGTGGGATGAAGCGGAGGAAGAAGAAAATCTAGCCTCAGGTTCCGAGCTGTACGGGTAAGGGGTCGTGACGCGTTTCGTTGAAACGACTGGTTCGTCTGTGTCCATAGACATCAGCGGGCTAAGAGGGCTATCTAGCTGGGGAGAGCATGGGCTGTCAATGCTGCTTTCAGCGATGATAGGATCGGAGGGAATTTTCTGAGTAGGCCGTCGTAGTGCAATGATTTCCGGGCCAAACTCATCTTTCAGGGAGGGCGAGACGGTAATTATCCTTTTAAGGATGCTAGTGAGGGCTGCATTGTCGCTTTTAAGCGACTTAATGTCGTCTTGAAGAGACTTCAATAATGCCTCCATTATAATGGCTTTAATTAATTTAATTAATAAGAGGAATGGTTCCTATTTCTCCTAACAATTTCTAACACTAACTCCCCGGGCGGATTGGCCGGGGATGTGTAAACCCTCCCTGTCGGGTATAGACAGGGAGGTTGTGTACTTAATGGTGAGCCCTAAGCTTGCTTTTGCCCGTTGCCTATCTTATTGTGCAACGGGGTCCTAACCAGTCTAGTGTGCCGGGTGTAGACACACCCGATCGACACTAGGTGAGTCGCTGTGAAGGGAAAACTGTCACCAATGTCGACTAGGAGATCCCCCAAGGCCGAACACTGGGACCCGTCCAACTGATTGCCTAGCCCTGAAGGGGTTCGGCGGGTGTAATTGGGGCAACACCCTCTCGGTTTCGTTGGCACCGTATAGGTTTCCACCGAGAACCACGAAACTGTGGATTTTACCCAGAAGGGGCCAAAAACGCGACGATTACGTTTTGAAACAACTCTGATTTAGAAATATTTATTAATTGTGTCTTGAAAAAGACAAACAATTAATAGGTCGATGATAGTCCACAGACTATAGAAGAACTCGTCGCAGGGCGCGACGATAGGCGGCTCGGGAACCACTGCAGGAACCGCAGCAGGAACCACTGAGCCGGAAACAGGAATCTCGTACACACTGCGCAGCACGTCCGTCCGCGAGCGGTGTCGAGCGTAGGTTTTTTTATTATAAAATGTTCCTACTTAAATACTATTTACAAATACAGGCTAAACAGTACAACTAAGGATACTTCAAGAGTTTGAACCAATCAGATCGCAGCACACTGTTGTCCATTCGTTCCGCACGTTGTCGCTGCAGTCGCGAGCTCGCGCACGGGCGCACCTCGCCGCTCGTGGCGCTGATGTTATAAATATAGGTGACACAAGCTGGCGCCCGCATTCATCGATGCGGCAGTGTCCAGTGAAGATGTGTGTGTTGTGCTCGTGCGTGCGGCTGAAGATTGGGGCGAAGGCCGACGGCGTGTGGCGTCGGCAGTTCCTGTACAATATTTATTCCGTGTTTCTTGTACAGAATGTCTAAAACGTGCTGTGACCATAGTTCTTTTGAGAACTGTTCTTTTCAATGTTTCTTTTACACGAGGTCAAAACGTGGTGGCTACAGAAGGTTTAATGTTTTCAAACAAGTTTAAGCCACTCTTACCTAGTATTTAAAACATAAAAACATGTATTTAATTGAGAATTTATGTGTCTCGGACATTTCTAAGGACTGTAGACCGATAAAACTAGAAGTATATTATTACACATATTAATAGAAATATTTTTTCTTGCCAATTTTTCGTGAACTCTTCGATCTAGCTCCTGGACTATACCTTACTAATTGAACTCATTATATCTCCTAAACTAAGACCCGACAAATTCTGATATTTGGCGACAAATTAACGACAAAATATGGGAGAAAACAGATCTTCGCTAGTTGCCTTAGTTTTTGAGATATAAATGTGGCCCTGCTGGGGAGACTCTCTCCAGATCGGCCACCTATAAAACCTTATATCTTTTGAATCAGTGACCGACAAATTCTTATATTTGGCGACAAATTTCGACAAATTAACGATTATATGGGAGAAAACAGATCTTCGCTAGGTGCCTTAGTTTTTGAGATATAAATGTGGCCCTGCTGGGGAGACTCTCTCCAGATCGGCCACCTATAAACCCTTATATCTTTTGAACCAGTGACGACAAATTCTGATATTTGGCGACCAATTTCGACAAATTAGCGACAATTTTTTTGTGTAATCAAAATTAAAATCCCTGTTGGTGGCCCTGCCAGTCATTAACACCGAGAAATTTATATAAATAAACTGCTTGTTTTTTTTTCCCCAACCATAGGTACAGTGTGGTTTAGTACCTACTTAACCGGATTTATCTCTGCAATGTTACTGAATCGTCTGAATTATTTGCAAATCTATGAACTTATAGTAATTAGGTGATAAGTAGGAAGATGTAATTAGAATTTTTTCGTTTCTCCTGGTTCAGGCCCCAGGTCGGTACCTTCAAAAGAAAATTAACTAAACTAGAGTAACTGTTTGGTTTACTCTAGTTTAGTTATTTTTTATTAAACAGTATGGATTTTTTTTATTTTTTTATTTGTGTAACCTATATTAATCAATAGTAACAATTTCTGAATAAAGGTTTATTATTATTATTGTATAATTAAGTACAACAAGATTGCTAGCACTGCAGAATACACATTTATCTGTTAACCCAATACAAACAAATACCTTGAATTTTATTTCATAACTCCATTTTATTTTCTGGAATATTACAAGAGCTTTTAAGTGCACCATTTGTTTTAGTTATTGACTTCTCTAATTCTTTGTGATTAGGTACTAGTGCAAACATATACACAGGATATATGCCATTAGGAAAGTTAGCTTGTTTACATTGCTTGATTCTCTTCAAGTAACACTTTTTAAATATTCTAATGTATTGCTTGTACGTTCGTGTGATTGATGAATCAGTAGAATCCTTTTCTATTTTTCCAGAGGAAGTAACATTTTCTTTTACAACGATGATACCACTTGCAGATAAGGAATCCCTGAAATTAAAAATACATTGGATTCCTTAAGTGAATATTCCACTAACTAATAATAATTTAGGTATATATGTTGTATAAAACAATATTTTGAAATAAGTACCTGCATCGTATTAGATAAGCCTCTAAATCCTCATCTTTAAGATATCCTAATACCCACTGATTCCAAATAACATCATATTTCCTTGAAGGTATAAACTCTTGCAAGCCAACCATATGCAAGGTGCCTAATTTCGAGCCAAGCTCTCCCACATACTCTTTAATGGAATTGACAAATTTTTCATCAGGTTCTACAACATCAACTAGATCAAAATGAGGTAATAATAACTGTTTTGTTATTCTTCCAATGCCAGCACCACAGTCTAATGCCGCGTTCGTCGAAGGAGCATTGCCTGAAGAAAGTAAAGACTTCAGGAACAGTTCAGATCCTTCAATATCTGCATTCGAAATAAATCCAAATCCCCCAAGTACTCCATCGACCGTTGGCGGAATGTCTGCCCAGTATTCTAAAGATTTTTTATAATTAATACTAAAGACATCATTGTTGTCGTTCATATTGATGCGCTGAACCAATTTTGAAGTGTAAATGTACTAATGAGTGAGTGGGATTACGGTACAAAATTAGATATGCAATGCTGGCGATTGCTTGCAATAGCAAATAATGTTAAGATAGTGTAACTAAAATTATAAATTATTTTTGTGAACACAGAGAGAGACACAACAAAACAAAATGCTTTACGTATCGCTTGACAACTTTACTTTGACAAGTGAGTAGTGACCACAGAATATATATACTCTACGAGGTAGTGACACTTGACACCACAGAATATAAATACTTGACGTCTTGACACCTGACACTTTCAAATGAAACCACCACATGCTCTATGGAAACAGGAGGTGGAAACCTTAGAGTAATAACTAACATTATTACTCTGAGGTGGAAACCATTGAAATCTGAGATTGAAATAGAAAATAAAAATATATTTATTTACTTCTAAAACACGCCTATTTTACATTTTGGTTTTAGTCACACAACGAAAACCTCACAGGGTTTATCTGTGTGCCGGCGAGCCGCTCTTTTAAAGTTTAACATATTAATTTAAATGTTCTTAATGATGAAAATAGTTCAAACGTACACTACTACATACATATGTACATTAGGAGATTTTTTGTGTAAGGAAACGCTTTGATTTGTACTTATAACTTTTCGAACTCGTTTTGTATAACGTTTGCAAGTCCTCTGGAAGTTTATTAAGAAGAAAAGGTACTAAAGAATCTGCAACTCTCGTCTCGTACACATTATTACATTTAGGTAGGATGTATTTCTTTGTAAGTGGTAACGTTCTCAAAAAATCAGGTCTTGTTTTTTCGATTAGCAGCTCAGGTCTATTGATTTCCACAAGTGTACAAAATTTTACTTTATTGAACACATTCATAACATTACAGTATTTAAAAAGATCGTCGTCACTGTTTTTGAATTTCTTGTTTAAATGTTTTGGAGCAATTACTTTTAATTTTCTTAGCTGTAGCTTATAAATATCTGTCAGGTATGTATGATAAGTTCTTCCATCGCTGCTGAGTCCGTAGTTGATAATCGAGTCTGCTAGGGCCATATATATCATTCTAAGCGTTTTGTAAGGCAGTTTATATTTAAGTATGCTAAGCTTACCTAGAATAGACCTCAGTTTGTTGCATACGTAATCTTTGTGCGGTCCCCAACAAAATCGGCTATCAACCATTAGGGGGGTATTACACTATCAAATATCTAGGATCACAGATCTATGAGTCATATTTATTTGATAATGTAATACAAACCTATGAATCAAATCGTCTTTGATCAAAGATTTTTGACATTTGTTGGAAGATGGGATCATAGAAACAGGTCTTACCATATTGAATAATATATATTGAATTTTCACATTTATTTTTATAATTTCCTGATACAAAATCCATCCATTAAAATATGTGATTTTGCTTTTTCCGTTCTGCTATTGCCATATCCTGAATTGTCGGTTTTATTGACGGATAAAAAGTAAGTAGGTACAGACGCCAGCACATCAAGCTACTACAATCTGTCAAATTTATTTAATAGATTTTCAACTTTAGCACTACAGCATAAGGTTCAAGGTTGATTGCGAAAATTTGACAGTTTCGGGTAGCTTGACCTGCTGGCCTCAGTACAACGAAACTTTAGCGTAAGTTCACACTATGCTTTAGTTGAAATCAAAAATTATTGTTGGCAACACTGCTGTACAAAAAATAAAAGCAAACTGCTGCCGGGCGGCCGGAAGTTCATTGTTTTAGCTTTATCGGTGTTCATTTATGATCCTAGACGTCATATATGTAGGATAAGAGATAGGACCCTATACAGAGTTGATATGACAGAGGGGCATTAAATAACACTACGTATACTATACGTGATTAGTATTAATTCGATACGGTATAAAAATAAAAAGCACCTAAAATGAGTTTTTTTTTTTTTCAAACAAACTAAATAGCTTACAAATCAGAGTAAAACGCAACCACCCTTTGAAAATAAATTTAACTGACCTACAGATACCTAGGTAACAGCGGCAACGTCGCGCGCGTCGGCGTGTGTTATCTCGTCAAAGCGGGCGGCCGCCCCGCGCCGGCGCCGCGGCGGCGGCGGTGGCGCGGGCGGCGCCCCCGCTCGCGGCGGCTCCTCGGCTCGCGGGTTTTTGTTTTAGGTATGGTTTTGAAGTACAACAATCACAAAAAAATTAAATTCTCGATGTGTCATTCACATGAATGCACAAATTATACCGACAGAGAATAATGTTATTTATTTTTCTAATTAAAAATCATGTCAGTGTATTCTAACGCCGTGTAAGTTACACGAGGCATTGTTGAACACTTTAATTACACACACACACACACACAAACCCAAAGTTTAATTACGTGTCGTATCACAATAAAAGCAGTCGATCACAAAAAAAAACACTAACACTAAATAATAATAATCCAAAGTTACGTGTCCTGTCACAATAAAAAAAGAAATACTGTCTTAAACTTATTTAGTGTCCTATCACAATAACAAAACAAAATCCCAATTGTCAGCGCGCGAGTTCGACAAAACGCGTACGTTCCGAAAGAATAGCGTCGGCGCACTGAAAAAACCAGTTTTTAGAAGCCCCACTGCCCCAGCCCCACTTACCGATCGCAACCCCTGCCCCTCGATCGCTAGGATGCAATAGCAACACACTGACCTATTTCTATTTCTTTTACGCGTGCTGTTTTGCAGATGATTGTCCCTCTCGTAATGAAAATGCAAGTGTGTGTGTATTTATTGCTTCCTTGTTTGCATTGTCATCTTTTTAGCGAAAATATTTGGTTGTACTTGTGACTTGCGTCACAACGGCAACAACGCATAGGTTATACTCAGATTTATCGTTTTAAGGTGCATGACCTATGCGTATAGACATAATCAGCTGTTAGGAAAGATACATCGTGTTCAAACGGGGCAAAAACTTAAAAAATCATTTGCGACTAAACTACTGCTCCTATTTAATTGATTTTTGGTACAGAGCTTGAAAATGGTACCTAGTATACTCAGTTTAAAGAAAAGCCCCTCTGTCGTATCAACTTTGTATATGATCCTAGATATTTGATAGTATACTACCCCCCGACCGATATACATGTGTTTGTCAACTACTTCTAATAACGGGCAATTGCAAGTCTTTGGCGAGCTATGTAGGCAAGTGTGTTCGTGTGCTGTAACTGAAACTGAACTTATAAATATATATATTTTATATGTCTAAGGTGGAAACGTCGATCCATTGTACAGGGGTGGATATGTGGATATTACACTATCATGATCATTTGATCAAAGATCTAATGAAATTTTAAAATAGACATAATTATTGGTAATTTGTGAGCTACGTAGATAGATAAATGATGTAATATGATATTGTATACCCGTAATGTGTCTACTTTACAATTTCATTATACATTTGAATCTTTGATCTTATAAATGATTACCCCCATAGATCTAACTTTAAAACATTTCAAAAAACCAGAAAGAAGTTTTTTTTATCCATAAGTTTCCATAATTCTTACAATTTACAAAAAACAATTTTCTCAAAACTTACTCCGATTGAGATAACGCCTTTCCGCTTAACAAGGCAAAGTAATAGATATTTTACTATCTTGTTCCCAGGCCTTCCAATGTCTTCCGGTACGCGGTCGCCACTCCCAGATCCTTTCGGCCCCATCCCAAAAAGATAGAATCACAGGAAACTATTCACAACCTCTCGATTAGGGGAAACCACAGAAAAGGTAACAGTAATATTGCCGAATTAACCAAAACAGCGAAATATTTGACATCTATTTGAGACTTTCTAATTATTTGCTCGTGGCGAAATATCGAATTAATGTTAATGTTAATGTTAGTTCGATATTTCACCACGTTCATATAGAGCCATGTTAGGCTGTAGATTTAATTTATTTATTTGAATACTTCGATGCCTAAGTGTCCCTTTGTTTTTTGTATCTATTTGTGTAGTTAGCTATTGTATTTAGTACCTAGTGTAAATAGTTAGTAAGTTATAGTAAATTATAAATATTTAAGATTAAAGTTGGTAATTTTTTTTTTTGTTATTTTATACCTTTACAAACAGATTTTAACGCCTTTTATTACAAATAAAAAAGTGTTTAATATCTGACAGCTGACAGCACAACAACGTCTACGGAATACGGAATCTGAAAATTCTTGTTCTGTGGGCAACACTGATCATCGTTCATTCATGACATTATTGTTCTTTTCTGTACGTCAAAAACGCGAGTAGAGACGTTTTCAAAATGGTTTGTGAAAATATTTCTCATCTTTATATTTAAGACCAATCTTCTTATAATAAAAGATTGTCGAGGGTTAAAACAAATTAGTGAAATTAATTACATAGTTGAATTCATATATTTCTTGATGGAATGCTGTATGGAAGTCATACAAGACCGGCCGTAGGCCATACCCCAATGATAGAATGTTTTGGTGATAATGTGATTGGTTCAACAATGTGTTTGTAACATTGTGTGTTAGATGTAGTTATTTTCGTTCTTTCTAATTATGTGTATATTTAGTGAAGTGAAATCACCAGTTTGTTGTTTACTTAGTGTTATCCGTTTTTATTTCAGGGTAAGGTTAAGTGCTCTGAGTTACGCACGAAAGACAAGAAGGAGCTGTTCAAGCAGCTCGAAGAGTTGAAAACAGAGTTGACTAATCTTCGTGTTGCTAAAGTGACAGGAGGTGTTGCATCCAAACTCTCCAAAATGTAAGTTTTTAGTTAAATTTCTTTATTTTCAGTGTGTGAACTGGGAATAAGTACTTACCATTATTTCAGAACCAATATACCCATATGAAAGTACTTGGGAAACAGGCGTGAGTTTGTGTATAAGTATGTAAATATACTCAACTACATTTTTAAATGTTGTCGAACCCTCACGTATGGTTTGCTTCTTGAAATAATGTGCCATTTCAAAATAGCACATATTTTTCATATTAATATTAAGGACTTTACAATTCTTGCATATCTTTTCTTACACTCCTGTTCTGCATTTTACAGGACAGTTTTATTGACTGTAGGATGTTAAAGGTGAAAAAAAAATATTCATAACAAATATTGAGTTGTGCTCCGTTCATTAACAAAGTTTCCAAAAAGAGGCCTATGCATTAAAAAAGTACGTCATTTTCGGTTCGGTTAAAGGTTCGGCCAATGAATAGTATTTATCAAAATACCATTGGCCTTATTCTGGTCAAATCAGTTGAAGGTTTAGCTGATCTTAAACCTTAATTAAATCATTTTAAACTCTGCACCTAATTTATTTAGGATTGTCGCCTGCAACAGAAAAACAGATTTCAAATTTGTTATTAAATACTAGCACACACTATTAACTAATGTGATTATTTTTGTTTTCTTATATTTATTTTACATTGTTTTAGACGTGTCGTGAGGAAAGCGATTGCACGAGTGTACATTGTGTACCACCAGAAAATGAAAGTTAATCTCCGAAATCATTACAAAAACAAGAAGTACAAGCCCTTGGACTTGAGGACCAAGAAGACCCGTGCTATGCGTAAGGCTCTTAGCAAGCACGAATCTAAAATCAAGACCAGGAAAGAGATTAGAAAGAAGTCTCTTTTCCCTCCTCGTGTTTATGCTGTCAAGGCTTAAAATAAATAACTAACTAAAATTAGCATTTAATTTATACTTATCCCCGGTCCCCCAATAGATAAAGGCAGAGGTGTACCTATAGTACACCTCTGTTGGTCTGAGTTTTGCCAGTAAGTCCTATGTCCTATAGGAGGCGAGCCTATTGCCAACAACTGGGCACAAATCCAGACTCCGGGCTGCTACTAAGAAATGCCTGATAGAAAACCCAATAACAGTTCCCGACCTGGGACCCGGACCTCATGGTCGGAGCAGCGCTTACGACCGTTCTTTCGATTTGTACTTGAGTCCGTGCACAAAATTCACTGGACAGAGTTTAGGCAAATTATTGCGATGCTATGTTTGTGTCTTGTGTGCACCGTTTACGCATACACGCCTAAAGATCGAGCGTAGTGGTCGCTTAAACCAGTGGTCCACAGGAGCCAAAATATGGTCCCCGAACGATCTATGTGAACAAGGGTTTTCTGCTTTGTTTGTTGGTAGGTAATTAAAAATATGGCCAGGAATCTATTGAAAGTGATGATTTGCGGCAATAATTACGGTGATTACCGAACTTGTGCAGAATAGATACAAGCTCAAAAATCATATTGATTCAAAATTTATTTAACTGTGTACAAAAAAAAGTTTCTTGTGAAAAAAAAAATGTCAAATAACACTTTACTATTGAGTTTTTAATTAAAGTTTTTTTTTCGGATTAATTCAGTTTTTTCTTGTACATCGTGAAAAGTCAGTGATCTCCAAACTACGGCCCGCGACAGGTGGGTATTATACTTGTGGCGAACCAACTAATTATCTATGGTTCCCACTGTAAGATATAACCTGACAACACTAGTTTGTCTAGGGCAGTTAGTCTATGGTTCATAAAACCACTAGTATCCTAAGTAGTGTGTGTGATAATATTCTAAGCTAGTATAGAGGATTTTGAATCTGATTATTTATAAAAAGATATTAGCTCAATGATATTACGAGACACTGTGTAACCTGTAATTATAAAGTTTGATAACCTGTGTTCGTGTATACATTCCGCTGTCCCTTGGATACTGTGCTGTATTGTACAAATACACATCTATTATAACTGGATTGAGTTTCATTTAACGGGCGCCTTATCGCGCCTAAACACTATCAAATATCTAGGATCCTATATCTCTTAACCTACATATTATTATATGACCTTTAGGATCATATCTGTGTATTACACTATCATATTATTATATTATCTAGGATAACAGTCTAGGATCCTATTTTTTGTCTTAAGTGGTGGCAATCGTCTATTAAAACAAAATACTGAAGCCTTTCGGCACACAATATGACAAATAGAACTAGCTGGGAACAAATTATCGGACGCGTCCGTAAAGCTGGGAACAAATTATCGGATGCGTCTGTAAGCCGTGACTGACAAACAAACAAACTTCCGAACGCTCAAGGGCACGTCCGCGTTTGCACAGTGTAGTGCTAAATGTACTATCCAGATACAAATAAGCCGCGACTCTCAGCCGCGGCTTACGGACGCGTCCGATAATTTGTTCCCGGCTTAAGCCGCGACCAACAGACGTCCGAACGCTCAAGGGCACGTCCGCGACTTACGACCGATAGTTTGCACAGTGTAGTGCTAAATGTACTATCCAGATACAAATAACCCGTGACTCTCAGCCGCGGCTTACGGACGCGTCCGATAATTTGTTCCCAGCTTAAAGAACACCGATGAAGCTAAAACAATGAACTTCCGACCGCCCGGCAGCAGTTTGCTTTTATTTTTTGTAGAGCAGTGCCGCCAACAATAATTTTAGAATTCCACTAAAGCATAGTGCGAACTTACGCCAAAACGTTGTAGGTACTTACTTTTTATCCGTCATTATAACCGAAAATTTAGGATATGGCTATAGCAGAAAGGAAAAGGCAAAATCACTTAATTTAATGGACGGATTTTGTATCAGGAAAATAAGAAAATAAATGTGAAAATTCAATATCCCATCTCAAATGTCAAAAATCTTTCATCAAAGACGATTTGATTCGTATGTTTGTATTACATTGGTGCCGATTCTCTTGTCACAAATGCCTCTAACAAGACTCAAAATCACTAAAATTAAGTTTAATCCTGTCCTCAGAGTAATAACTATCCTGTCAAACGACGATTTCCCATTCTGAAATAGACTAAAGTGACACAATTTAAATATAGTTTAGTTTGACAGCACTAAGATAGTACTGAGTTTTTAGTTTAGTGAAAATGGCAATTTTGCTATTCTGCTATTAACTAATTTTGCTATTATTTATAAAATTTTGATTGTAAAATACCAAACCAGACTAATTTTGACAATTTTTAGTCGCGATTAAAAAGGTGTGGGATAAAATAAGTTGTCATGAACTAAAATTCACACCAACATCTCGACTTCACGTGCAAAAACAGTACTGTATTATTTTTTTCTTTTGCTTATATCTCGAAAATGGTGCGTCCTATCGCAAAAATAATGAAAATTTCGACCCCCTATACGTAACCCTAGTAGGGTTACGTAACCCTAGTAGGGTTACGTATAGGGGGTCGAAATTTTAATTATTTGGTAAAAAAAGTGAAAAATTTCATATAAAACACTTCGAGGCGGAACCCCCTGCCAAATTTTACTTATACTGCCGGAAACCACGGGTACCACGTGGATTCGCGACTGTCAAATATTATTTTAGTTGTGTCAAAATTATTTTTTAGTTTAGAGAATTTTATTTGCAGGATAGCTATACGATTCTCATAGCCTAAAGTAAGAAATGTTAGTGATAGTTTAGTTCGGTGTACAAGAGAATCGGCACCATTAACCTATTATATATATGACTCATAGATCTGTGATTCTAATAATCGATAGTGTAATACCTCCCATAGGGTTAGTGACAGGTCCGCGACAGCCAATTATTGTTACTATTGCTGTGTTAAATTGAAAAAAAAAACACAGAATGATAATTAAGTACTCGGTTTTATTTACTTGCAAGATAAAACTTAACGACAGAAATTATGACGCAGAAAACTTAAGTATCTAAGCGTGCATAACTAACAAATAATTGAAATGAATCCAGTGGTCTCGAATGTCAGAGTGCGAAATCGGTAGAGCTGCCCACAAAATTCGGTACATTAGTACCCAAAATCGGTATATGACAAAAAAAAATACAATGTTCAATCAAATTCGTTTATTTATCAAAAAATAAACGTCTAATTTACATCAAACCAAACACACTTAAATATAATGATTTTTTCGATCTTTAGGATCATACCAATACTCTTTGGCCATAGCCGCGGTCATCTTTGAATTAATTTCTAAGTCATTACAATTAGCGTCATTAAAGAGTCGTTTTGCATGTAATAGAACAGTGATTGACTCAGTAGACAGCCTATTTCGCTGTTTTGTTTTCATAAGATTCATAAGATTTCAGAGGACTCAAGGGTATTCCTCAAAAAATATGGAACTAACTAGGTACTTACTTTCTATTGAGGAATCCCTCAATAGGCTGTCCGTAACGTAAAACATAAATGAAAAAGATTGCCAACGTAGAAGTGTAAAATCGGTAGAAAAATCGGGATTATTACATGTATTCTCTGAAATCGGGGAAAAATCGTCGCAATTCGGTATTTCGGTAGGACAGAGCCCATATCGGTAGAAATACCGAAAAATCGTTAGGTTCGAGACCACTGAATGAATCACAGTAAAACAAAAAACACAAATGAGATTCATGTAATTGTGATTTTCCACCGACAATAGTTTGTATTTGTGGATCAATTATACTTGTACCAATTATTAAAAGAGATTTAAGATGCTCATCGTTTAATTTAAATCTGTAAACATTATTTGTGTACTTCATCTTGGAAAACGTTTTCTCACACAAGTAAGTAGTACCCATAGACGTATACAAAAACAGAAAACAACCCACGAGCAAATTATTTTATGCAAATTCACAAATTGTACCAGTGGAAGACTCTTATGAAATTCCAACAAAGATGAATTTTGATATTTGTTCTTAATCATATCACTGCAGTGTAAATCAATAATTTCCATAGATTATGGGTCTCCAAATTCGAGGTACCTAAAAAACGCCGAGCCAAAGGCCGCGCGGCGTGTTTTATCTCATTTCAAAGCGGGCGGCCAGCGGCGGCGGCGCGGGCGGCGGCTTACGCCTTCGCTCGCGGCTTTTATGTTAGGTATTGTTTTGAAGTACGCGCACAACAACAAAAACACTAAAATTTTAAATTTTCGATGTGTCCTCCATTCACATGAATGCACAAATTATACCGACGGAGAATATTGTTATTTATCTAATTAAAAATCATGTCAGTGTATTCTAACGCCGTGTATGATACACGAGGCATTGTTGAACACTTTAATTACACACACACACACACACAAAACCAAAGTTTAATTACGTGTCGTATCACAATAAAAGCAGTCGATCACAAAAAAAAAACACTAACACTAAATAATAATAATCCCAAGTTACGTGTCCTGTCACAATAAAAAAAGAAATTAGTGTCCTATCACAATAACAAAACAAAATCCTAATTGTCAGCGCGCGAGTTCGACAAAACGGAAGCGGCGCATGTGCTTCCGTGTTACGTAACATAAGTACGTTCCGAAAGAATTACGTCGGCGCACTGAAAAAAAACAGTTTTTAGAAGCCCCACTTACTTACCGATCGCAACCCCTGCCCCTCGTCGCTAGGATGCAATAGCAACACACTGACCTATTTCTATTTCTTTTACGCGCGGGATTTTTTGCTATGATCGTCACTCTCGTAATGAAAATGCAAGTGTGTGTGTATTTATTGCTTCCTTGTTTGCATTGTCATCTTTTTAGCGAGAATATTTGGTTGTACTTGTGACTTGCGTCACAGCGGCAACAACGCATAGGTTATACTCAGGTTTATCGTTTTAAGGTGCATGACCTATGCGTATAGACATAATCAGCTGTTAGGAAAGATACAGCGTGTTCAAACGGGGCAAAAACTTAAAAAATCATTTGCGACTAAACTACTGCTCCTATTTAATTGATTTTTGGTACAGAGCTTGAAAATGGTACCTACTATAGGCAGTTTAAAGGAAAGCCCCTCTGTCGTATCAACTTTGTATATGTCATTAGATAGGCATTTTATTATACAGGATGTCAGGGACATCGACGCGAAACCGGATATCATGGATTCACATGATTCTGAACCCCCTGCGTCGAAATTTTTCGTCGGTTGTTAAAAAACAAAATCTGCTGCTCCATACATTTTGACCGCGTAGGTATATTTTTTTTTTATAACCGACGAAAAAAACCAACCATCAGGTGCTCTAAATCAGATACTTAAAATTAACAGGACTCGTTGAGACACATCTAATGAGCAGACACCGAATGGATTTACTAGTAGCAATTCAAAGGTTCTGGGTCGCGAGTCGCGGCGCGCGGCCACGCCAAGCGCCAAGTGATATATATTCTGTGGCCAAGTGCCAATCAGTGTTGCCATATATACAGATTTCCCCGTATTTATACAGATTTTCGATTTATGATACAGATATGTACTGGATACAGATTTTTATACAGAATTTTCTAATTCTATTGATTAAATAGCCATAATCTGCTTTAAAACGGAACTTAGGTAAATATATCGTAATTGGTGGTACTGTACTGGTCAGTCAGTAGCCAATTTCACTTATTTTTCAAATGGGGAATCCGCCAATTACTTAAAAAAAATTGTTCTCCAAAATACTGCGCTCTCGTGATGCATTTATCGTAAATAATTAATTCCGTACAAACTTTTAATGGTAATTGATATTGATCCCAAAAATCTGACAACCAGTCTTATCAAGGAGTATCGTGTTACCCAGTAACTATGTCGTGGAGGTCGAGGTCGAGGTAGGTGAGGAATCAAACCTATTCTCTTCTTTTTCAAAAGAAGCAGAATAAAGTAATTTGACTGCATACGGTATGTAGGTATATTATTCTGTTTCGGTTCTTTTGACCATTCATACAGATTTAATACAGATTTTAAGTTAAAATAGCATACAGATATAAATACAGATTTTAGCAGTTTCTACTACAGATATAAGGTTCAATGCATCTGGCAACACTGGTGGCAACAGCGTTGCCATATATACAGATTTCTCCGTATCTATACAGATTTTCGATGTGGGATACAGATTAGCACTGAATACAGAATTTTATACAGAATTTTCCAATTCTATAATTCTATTGATTAAATTACCATAATCTGCTTAAAACAGAACGTAGCAAAATAAATCGCGATTGGTAGCACTGTTCTGTCAGTCGACTGAGCAGTCGACATTCTAAACTCTATTCTTAAAATCTCAGAGTATTATTTAGAGATACTAAGCTTGACAAGCAAAGGTGCTAACATGACGGCAAGGGACAAGTTATAGTGAACGAACGTTCTGCTTCTATTCTTTATGGTTATTTTTTTTTTTAACAAACGACGGTGTTTTGTGAACCATTATGGCATCTAAAAAACCCAGAGTGATGCAAAAGTTTAATCGGAACTGGATGGATGATTCTTCTTATAAGGCTTGGTTGAGACCTAGTAATAAAGGTGATTATTTTGCTTTTTGTACATTTTGTAATTCAGATCTTTCAATTGGAAGTGCTGGGAAGAATGATCTCTATCGACACACAAAAACAAACAAACACGTAAATTATTCAAGTTCTGGTGGATCTAGCTCGCAAACATTATTGACAGATTTATTTTCAAACAAAAATATGGAACCAGCCAAAAGAGGGGAGATTTTGCTTTGAGCGTTTATAGCTGAACATAATATTCCTATGAACGTTATGGGACACTTGCCGCAGTTAATAAAAAACGTCTGCCCGGATTCACAAATCGCAAAAATGATTAATTGCGACAGAACAAAAACAACAGCTATTATAAAAAATGTGACTGGCTTAACTGGAAAACAGACGATTATAGAAACATTACCAAAAATTAAATTTTCTTTAATTGTTGATGAAAGCACAGATAGAGGTTGTGTGAAGCATTTATGCATATTAGCACGTTTTTTTGAAACCAAAGTTGAGGATGCATTTATTTGTCTAATACCACTTGTAGAGGCAACTGGTGAAAAGCTATACGAACATATTAAAAAAGTTTTAAGTGACAATAATATCCCAATGGAAAACATTATCGGATTTGCAGCTGATGGTGCGAATGCCATGATGGGACAGCACAACTCATTATCATCCCGTCTAGTCGCCGAAAACCCTCACCTGTTTGTATTAAAGTGTGTTTGTCACTCTTTTCATCTTTGTGCATCTTATGCGTGTTTAAAATTGTCAAGAGAGCCCGAAACTCTCATACGAGACATTTATAATTATTTTAATAACAGTCCCAAAAAAACTGGCATTCTAAAAGAGTTTCAGCAGTTTTTAGATTTAAAGCCTCATAAAATCCTCCATCCAGCTCAAACTC
Source organism: Agrochola macilenta (assembly GCA_916701695.1). Taxonomy (NCBI): domain Eukaryota; kingdom Metazoa; phylum Arthropoda; class Insecta; order Lepidoptera; family Noctuidae; genus Agrochola; species Agrochola macilenta. Next base: position 12,398,842 of record OU753559.1, on the reverse strand, counting down.
GATGGCTTTCGCTTAGAGCAGCAGTGTGCCGTATTCTGGAACAATATGACGCACTAAAATTATATTTCACCGAAGCCGCTCTTACGGACCACTTGAATGCTGATTCGATCTTGTTCAGATTAAACAATCCATATAATAAACTTTATTTAGAGTTTCTGGAATTTTCATTAGAAATATTTAATAATATGAATAAGTTGATGCAGTCAGAGCGGCCACAAATTCATAAGTTGCATGAAAACATGGTGACTGTTTTTAAAACTTTATTAGAATGTTACGTGGCGGATGGATATGCTTCGCGAACTGAAGTCGGATTAATACAGGTTGACAATCCGCGACATTATAAGTCAATAGATAATATTTATCTAGGAGCAAAGGTTACAGCTTCTCTTGTCTCTACGAGTTCAAACGCTCTAAATCAAGAAGATATTAAAGCATTCAAACTCAAATGTCTTGATTTTTTTATTGAAGGAGCAAAGCAGGTAAAAAAAGGTACAATTTCAGCAATGATGTAATTAAACAAATGGAGTTTCTTGACCCCCAAGTTGTCAAGTCTCGTAGAATTGATTCATTGGTCATTTTGGCAATAAAGTTTCCAAATTTGATCTCAGTTGATGAGCTGCAACAACTAGATACAGAGTGGCGGATTTTGCGTAACAATAAAGACCTAGTGCCAGATGATTCAGATTCAGAAGACCTCGAAACCTACTGGTCATTGCAGCCCGAGATCCTGCTAATTACAAGACTAAGTTATATCCCACGCTGTCCAAATTTGTTGCCGCCATATTAAGTTTACCCCACTCTAGTGCCGCCGTAGAAAGGATCTTCTCGTCTATAAATTTAATAAAGACAAAACAGCGTAATAGACTTTGTACAAGCACCATTGAAGGTCTTTTGCATACAAAGCAACTGATTGGGATTGGAGAAAAATCTTGCTATAGCCTAGAGGTTGATAGTAAATTGCTGTCAAAATTTAACAAAAATATGTATGACTAATTAGTATTTACTGCAAAAATAATAACGTAATTATTAGTTCGTTCGTGGCAAATGTTTATAATTGTGCGTTAGCACTGGCGAAACATTCACAACAAAACATGTTGAAATCTCTATTTTCGATCAATGTACCATAAAAAGTTTGACAGGAACTAGGGTTTCAACATGTTTTGTTGTGAATGTTTCGCCAGTACAAACGCACAGTTAGTTTGATTTGTTAATTTGTTGTTTGATTTAATTATGTTTTCAATTTTAATAAGAAGTACATAAATAATTTTATTAATTTGTCTATTTTTTATTAAATGGCGTATGCTACTCAAACCTATTCCCCTATTTGTCAAAAGAATTAGAACAAAATAACTTGACTGCATAAGGTAAGTAAAGAACCGAAACATAATAATAAACAACATTGTACCTACAATGTTGTTTATTATTATGTTTCGGTTCTTTTGACCATACAGATTTTATACAGATTTTAGCAGTTTCTACTACAGATTTAAGGTTCAATGCATCTGGCAACACTGGGTGGCAATGTCAAACTCAGTCAAACGCACAGAGTTGACAGAGTACTTTTTATTTTTAACATAAACATACTGAAAGTCCAATCAAATCAGCATTCCAGCGGCATGCATGCATCACAGAGTACTTTATAACATAAGCATGCATTCTCTACGTTATGGCACCACAACACTCATACTGTGAGATTATGTTTATTTTTGTAAGAAACGAATACCCAACTTTTTTTCAACATGCTAAAACAATATATCTTTTTATTACTTCTTACGCTCCATAACATTGCAAGTGTTTTCTGTTATGACAAAAATGGCTTCATTCTGTACTGTCCTTGTATGGGTAAGTAAACACAATTCAAGCATTTGTTATTAAACCTATAATTTCTACTTGATTTAGTACATAGGTACCAATCTTTCTACTTTTATTACAATAAATTTATTTTTTTAGGCAGGTTTGGTAATCAAGCAGATCACTTTTTGGGAGCATTGGCATTTAGTAAAGGTTTGAATAGAACTTTGGTTCTTCCTCCATGGGTGGAATACAGATTTGGAGAGCCTAAATCCGTACAAGTACCTTTTATTACATATTTTAAAGTTGAAGGTTTATCTTTATATCATAATGTAATCACAATGGAGAACTTCATGAATGATTTGGCCTCTGTTATTTGGCCAATTACGAAACGAATCTCATTTTGTTACACTCAAAGAATGGGTGATCACGAAAAAAGTTGCAATGCAAAATCTGGAAACCCATTTGGTCCATTCTGGGATACATTCAACATTGATTTTGTTGATTCTGAATTTTATGGGCCTTTGAATTATGATGTATATAACAAAGCAATGATAGATAAATGGAAACACAAATATCCTCCTAAACAGTGGCCGGTTCTGGCTTTTACTGGTAAGTGCATACTTATTATTATTCTCTCCTTGCTCTCTCTCGTGGCAAAGCTTCCAGCCTTCCAGCAAACAACCCCATTATGCTGCACTGGAATATTAAACAAGTGCATAGCTCACATAATGTAAAGAGTATTCTATCCATCTTCTTCAAACTTGTAGATGAGAATGCTGTACAGTTCTGCTGTAGCTCTTCCAATGTAAGTTCAAGCAAAAATGGGGTAAATGTTAATTGTATAATGTTTTTATAAACCACAGGAGCCCCTGCAAGTTTCCCAATACAAAAAGAAAATGTCCATTTACAAAAGCACCTATGGTGGAGTGATGATATAGTCAATAAGACAAGATTATTTATAAAGAAGAATATGAATGGAGGTGGTTTTTTGGGTATACATTTGAGAAATGGACAGGATTGGGTAAAAGCTTGTCAGCATGTTAAAGACAGTACTATGTTATTTGCCGCCCCACAGTGTGTGGGATATAAAAATGAAAGAGGACCACTGTCATTATCTATGTGTCTACCACAACCTGCTGATATAATCAAGTAAGCTCTTTGAATTAATATGACATTACTTTTGGTGATTTTTTAACACTCTTACCACCATGAATACTTTTTCTCTTTTTTTAATCATTACAGTCATCAAAATCTGAAAAGAAATGGCTACTAAATAATTTCTATGATTGGCGTGCAGTGATTTTAAATAGCGACATAAACATAATCAAACATATAGTTTGGACTTCATGGTGTGCTAAGCCCAAACTCAAAACATGGAAGTCTAGGTGAAATACTACGCTAGTTTTTTTTTTGACTCCCGTATGACGCCATGCCGGCGCGGGCACGGTGCCGCAACGTACCACGTGGTGGTGAGAGTGTTAAAGTTTCAAAAACAAATGATTAATATTTAACTAATGTAAGATAAAATTACAGGCAAGTGAAGAGGGCCATCAAGAAACTGGATAACATAAAATACATATTTGTGGCATCAGATGCAAATCATATGATAAATGATTTCAACAAAGCACTACATCATACTGAAGTATCAGTTATCAGGTTACAGCCAATGAATCCACATCTAGACTTAGCAATTCTTGGTCAAGCTAACTATTTTATTGGCAACTGTGTTTCATCATATTCGGCATTTGTGAAGAGAGAAAGAGACGCGAGAGGATTACCCTCGGAATTTTGGTCATTTCCACACAGAAAAAAAAGTAAACACGAAGAATTGTGATTTCATAGATAATACTAGGTTATACCCGCGACTTCGCCCGCGTGAAATTTCGGCCCCTAACCTACCGCGCCGCATCACATAGCCCGCCCGCGCTTAACTTAATTTTCCCTTAGCGTTCTTTCAGACTTTTTTTCTTTTTGCTTGGCTCCCTAAAGGTCGTAGGCCTCGTAGCGTGATGTTAGGTTTATAGGTAAAAAGAATGTTTCAAATCCGACTGGTAGTTTTGGAGATAACCGATAACCCCTACATACAAACACAAAAATAAACTTTTTCTTCCATAGAATATTACTATTATAAAGGGTGGATTTTTGAGATGGGACAGTAGGGACAGCTACCTTAACCGTTTTAGCTACAGGAAAACGGTCTTAGGAGACTGTCCTTAACTTTTTGAAACATTTTGATCTGCATTCACAGATTTTTTTTAAAAATAGTCTGCAAGAAAATGCGCAGTACCAATTCACAAAAACTTTTTTTATGCTAATCGGTCCTGTTTCTTAAAATAATCAAAAAGCTATGGGCCTATAATTTTAAACTTTCAGACTTGTATTAGGAAATGTTAAAAAAGATTAGAAAACGGAAAAAAACTTTTGTATGGAAAAAGTTTTTTTAACAGCTACACATTTTGTTCTCAAAGTTATAACGCTCATTCGTTCGAAATTTGAAATGGCCTTTTTACTTTATTTTCGTCCAGTCTATCCATCGTAAAAAGTAAGTTGGAGTCTCATTTCCTACAAAATGTATGGGAAAACTTTTTTGTGATTTCTGATACTTTTCTAGTACTCAAACCTCAGTTGTTCCAATAGAGTTTTCTGATCCTTATAAGAAACAGGATCGAAAGGCATCTAAAAAAAGGTTTTGTGAAAACTGCCCGTTTTCTTGGTGACTGTACATTTTTCGTGAATGCAGATCAAAATTTATCTCTCCTAATAAGGTTTTCCTGTAGCTACAATAGTTAAGGCAGCTGCCCCATCTCAAAAATCCAACCTGTATTACTTACTATACAGGGTGGTACATTATAAAATAATATTTCTTCATGTTTACTTTTTTTGTGCCCCCACCTTCTGCCGCCGTAAAACTACGGTTTCCTAGAAGAGCGGTGAACGCAACATAACAAAAAAAAAAAGAGGAAGTGATGGGATCGCGGTTTGACTTTACGGTGTTAAAAAAAACGGTCTCTAGGATTCAGTGACATCATTCGACGGTAAATTGCGGACGCTATGTGGCGTTCACCACAGTCCTAGGAAGCTCTAGCTTAACCAAAAAAATCGGTAACTCAATAAACATAATTATGTTTCGAGAAAACATGGGATAAGTATGTAAAAATGTATTTCTCATTATATTTTTTCTGGTTCATTATTATTTTATACATAGATTTGAGATTTAAGATCCACAGTTATTACTGATTTGTTTAAAATAAGTACAATTTTTTATATTTAAGTGGTTTTTTTTTTGGTGTGTAAGTAGGTACCACCTCCCATACCTCATTGTGTGCGATCTCTGGTGAACGTCAAGATGGACGGTCACCATCACCACTCATATTACACTTTGAAATAAGTAGATAAAAAAAATTGCTATCTATGTATTTTTTTTATACAACAAGGAATTTTAAAGAAATGCTCTTTGGTCAATCATTGCTACCTATCTTTCAATGATTTTATGAGTCATTGGTAGATTTCATGAAATATCAAATGACAAACTAACCCTTTCGAATGGTATCAAACATTCAGGGATGTTCTTTTTTCGCATTTGAGTTGGTTTGATTAACGGTTCAGGCAAATCATTTTTCAAAAATGATTGAATGCAAATTTTCTCGAAAAGAAGAATACTGCTGTCTTTCTCGAGGTACAACAGGCATTCGATAAGGTTTGGCCATGGTTTGGCACTTGGGCCTGCTTTTCAAAATGAATAACCGACTGCCACATAACTTCTATCTGCTCTTATTTGGAGGATAGAATATTTAGAGTTAAAATAATGACACCTACTTTGCCTTTCAAGATATAAAAGCCGGGGTACGGCAAGGTTCCTACTCTATATCTTATATTCACTGCAGATATACCCACAACGGATAATATTCTATCTGCCACATTCGCTGATGACACCGCTGCCTTTTGCAACCATGAAAATCCCAGTGTAGGTAGGTTAGTTAGTTAACAGCAAATGGATGGAAAACTGGGCGCATCAAGGCCAGCTCCAACAAATCAGTGCATGACAGTTTTACTTTGAGAAAGGACAACTGCCCCCCAATTAAACTTGGACACAACGGTTTTAACCAATCAACATTCAGCAAAATACTTAGGCATGAATCTTGATAGGAAGCAAACATGCAAGATTCATATTTAAAAAAAAAAACGCGGTCAGTTAAATATACGGCTAGGAAACCTATACTAGCTAATACCCTAAAGATCGCACGTCAGCATGGGAAATAAGATACTAATCTATAAATTTTATAATCAAGCCGGTTTGGACATAATTATGGCATTGAGTTATGAAGATCATATAAAATCTCTAACATAGAGATTTTATAATGGTTCCAGAATAAAGCACTCAAAATGATAACCGTACCTTTATTTATCAGAACCAGTGAATGGCATGAGTACACAGAAATGAAAACAGTTAAGGAGGAAGTAGAACAGAGCAAAAGCATACTAAGACCGTATAAAAGTTCATACTATAGTGTGGCCATTTGTGCTGTGCACTCCCTGTGGTATGCGCGCGGCGAGACGCGGAGAATCGACCTGCTGCGCTGTCAGTGCGCCGTCAACGCTCGTGGCGGCACACCTCTCTTCGCCTCCCACCTCGCCGCGCATACCTCAGGGAGTGCATAGCACTGGGTGATGCTAGGGCAACAACATTATGTGAACCGATAAATGACAGAAAGCTCAAAAGAACACATATGGGACCTTATTCACTAACAAATCCTAATTTAGTTCTCTCCAATCAATAAAATCCCACTACAAATCTGTTAATTGCTTCTCAAGCCGATCGCAAGTAAAAAAAAAAAAAATGCAAGTTTACTTATTTTGGAGAAAAAAAAATGTTTCCCTTGAGAATCATTATTTAGGGTTCTTCCCTTCCGGGGGTCGTTTCAACTTTCCGCCCTGTAAACTCAAATGGATGTTGCAGCAAACAGATATGGCTGTTTGCTTGAGACTAATACTACTTGACTCAACTTGACTGACTAAAATTACTTCGAAACTGTCTGACCAATTACCATGAACGTTGGCATCTAATCTATTTTTGGTTTTTACAGGGTTTTGTTGGGTTGGGTAGTACTTATGTAAATTTTAAAGAAAATAAAAAATACAAACTCTGTACTGTGTATTAAACTAATCCAGAAAAGAAATCTGATGCGTTCTTTAGACTGCTTGATGGTAAGTTGTTGCTTAAGTCTCGTCTTTTATTTTGTTTTTGAGTAACGTCGATAATGGAATCAATAGATTCAAAGTATGAGATATTCCAAAATTTTACGTCATTGTCATGAGAGCATGAAGCGACATATTGGCCATCGTGACTTATGTCGAGGTGTTCCACAGGAAGTCTATGTTGGCCTACCACACCTAACTGACGTTGCGGGAACATATGCGCTGCTCTCAAAATACCATCTTCACCTGACGACACCACAATATTCTGGGTGATAGGTATCATGCACTGAATGGCATGTTTCTGTCCAACATATTCGTCGCTGTGTAGTCCAAATTCTTTCCAATTAAATAAATATAATTTTCCTGTTGATGAGGCTACAAGTAGCTTAGTGTCTGATCTAAACAATCCCATACAAGTTAACTCTGCATCATATTCTTCCGATGTTGTGTAAATTTTACTGAAACAATAATTAAGTACTTACTATTAGTATTATATTTGAACTACCAATAATATGCAATTTGACTTAATTTTTTACACATACTTAAACAGAACATTTAAAATATCCTACTACAATATGTAGAAAATCCTTGTCCGATCCGGGAGAGTATCATTAGGTATCATGATTTGATTCTACTCGTTTTTTTTTCGGAATTTAATTAAAAATTAATAAAGACCTGGTTCATCAAGTAAAAATAAAACAAAAAAAAACTTTTTCCAAAAAAAAAAAAAAAAAACAACAGACTTCCAAAAAAAAAACACTACAAAGTGAAAAATTACTTTAATTTCGGAAGTCGGTGTCTTTGGTTTTGAATTTTCGTTTTTTGCCACCGCCTTCCGAAATTATAGTTATTTTTCACTTTGTAGTGTTTTTTTTTCGGAAGTCAGTTGTTTTTTTTTTGGAAAAAGTTTTTTTTTTACTTTTTAGTTGTGGTACCTACCCCACACAAATTTAGTGATGGATTAATTAGCATTCGCGTTCATTGTTAGCATGCGAATGCTCATTTAGCATTTAGCAAATGAAATGTAGTTGCGAAATTCTGTGAAGTGCGAAGTGAATTTATCGCTTCGTACTTTTATATAATATCATACGTCAGAGCGTCGACGCACGCAGCGGTACTGTGCGCTCTCCTTCGCACCCACGGGAAGTCGGGAATACTAAATCTATCGGTTTCACTTGACCGTGACCTCGTTGGCGAGTGAAATTTATTAGCAGATGCTGCGAACTTGCGAAGAATGGGTTAAGCAATTGTTATGTTATTATCTTTTATTTGCGCGTAGTATATATTAACAAATATCACATATTTCATTATTATCAATTATCGTCATATTAGCGAATAGCATAGCAATAGCAATTATAATGCTAAGACTCAAGAATTCACATGCTAATGAAATTTATGCGAAATCGCATTAATTGACATTACTACACAAATTCGAATACCAGTACCTGCTATGTAAATAACAGTCACAGGAAGTTATCATCCACATATACTAAGTGGGAAAAATACGTATTATTGATATTGAAGCTTACTCAAAAACTATCCCAGCAAAGTTAATAAAATGTATATGGGACCAATCCGGGAGCATACCCTTTCTAACAAAAAAATAATTTTCAAAATCGGTCCACAATTGACGGAGAAATCGACGGACATACATAAAAAAAAAACAAAAATATACATACAACCTCCTCCTTTTTAGAAGTCGGTAAAAAATGGCAATACATGAAGTGCTGGCGCGGGCGGCCGTCGACCAGCCGCTGCCTGGGGATTGTTGACTCCAGGATTCGTCCGTACTATCTGTGTCGTAGTCATAACTTAGTTCAGCAAAATGTTATGTAAATTGGAGTAACTTGGTTAGTAGAAACATGAATATTTTTAAATCAATATTTTTTTGCTATTGCGGTACCTATATGCCCCTTTCGGATCGGACAGGGGTTTTATTACACATTGTATAAACCATCCATGGCCATGCTATTTTATATCTTCTTAGAATGTAGATCCAGTTAATGTAGGTATCAAACATAATTAATCCGGGTTATAATTATTTACCTTCCTTTAAGATCAATTGATGTCAGAACACCATCTCCACTTGCACAAACTAGATACTTCTGAGCATCATTTGTTATCATATCACTAACATGTTCTTCACCAATTTTTATACTAAAAACAGGATCTGGCTTTCTCATGTCCCATAATTTGACTGTTCCTCCATCATCACCTGATTAAAAATAAATTGAAATATTAAATGAACATCTCACAAAGAAAAAAAAAAAAAGAATTACTATAGTTCAAAAATAATCAACATACCAGTAACAATTTTGTCTCTGTCTAAATTCAAAAGTCGATAAACTGGTTCATCATGTGCATTTTCGTAGCATCTCTTCAGCTTCCCCGATTCAACATCAGTGGCCATAATTGTCTTGTCCTTAAAAAAATAATAAAAAACTAGTATGTTTATCATCATTATACAGTATTACAGTTACATAGAGGGGCTCGTGGCTAAATAATAACAGCCGCACGGGTCAAACTTCACGGTTAAGCAACGCTTGCCGAGGTGCGCTCGAGATGGGTGACCCGGTATACCGATACCCCTCCATGCCTCGGAAAGCATGTTAGCAGTTCGTCCCCCGGCTGACATTCGTAGCTCTTTGACAGTCTTTCCGGGTAGTCAAAAGCCCGAAAGTCTGACAACCTTGTCCGTGTCGGGTGTCGTGGTTGTGTTTTGGAAGGCAGATAGGCAGTCGCTCCATGTAAAATAGGGGCATTCAGCTGAATCCGATTAGATTGGAAGCCGACCCCAACATAGTTGGGAGAAGGCTAGGCAGATAATGATGACATTTACATTACAGTCACTTAGTATATTTAAGGCGAAAGCACTAAGGTAGCCCGCCAAATTTAAAATTTTCTTAGGTTTTTTTTTAATTTGCAGCTATGTATCAGGCTGTAAGGTATATTTGCAATGTAAGTTTTTTTAAAGTATAAAAAAACCCCCAATCAACACGTGTATACTTATCATATTATTTATTATCATGACTAGTATACAGTAGTTATTTTTTTTTCTTCCAAAAAACGTAAAAAGTTTGATAACGCAAAAATAACCCAGTTTGGACGCCAATTTAATCGGGGTCTGAGTTGAAAATTTGCTCTAGTATAATCCATTTTGAAGAATGCACTACATTACCAATTACTCCGTATATTATACACTAGCACTTTGTCCGCGTTTTTAACACGCGGACAAAGTCGCGTAGTTTTCGAAAATGTATATTTACGATCTTTATCATTTATTTAGATAAATAAGTATTTAGGCCAATTTTAAGTTTATAGATCAAATGAATAAGATTTATAACAGAAAAACATTACAAACTTTGGCAGTTGAGTATAAAGTGGTGCCCTCATCATCAAATTCTATGTCTCTACAGGCTTTTAAATGCAATTCTAATGTTTTCACTAGTTTTGTCTCTTCATTGTTATATTCATACAATAGCACATCTCCTACAATGTTGGCAATTGCTATTAAATTCTTGGAAGGATGGAGAGATATATCAACAATGAAATCTTCACATATAATGGTTGGAGGATGATCACGGAGCTTATTTTTTTCAGCTTTTATAGCTTTGACAACATCATCCTCATCTTCATCATCTTTCTCTTCAATTTTGTTTTCACTAGTTTCATCTTCACTCATATCATTTGCATCTGGATCTGAAAATAAAATTAATATTGCAATGCCATTTTCACACTAGCACCCTACATGGATTATAAATGTGTATCATGGATTATATATTATAAATGATCGTTATTAAGAAAAATAAATTTAAAGCATGATATTTTAAGGCAGTTTATATAAAATACCAAGTTTTTATTATTATTTTTTAATAACAAGTACATGAGCCGATTATCCCTATCTCAGTCCTCAGGGTACCACATCATCAGGTCATGGAATAATAGGGAAAGATGTTCTTCTCTCTTTTCACACTTATGCAGTCATGTGGAAGCCAGGCTCGAGGTTAACTATAAAATTGATGACAATTTGTAAAAGCTAGCACTGCTATACTATCTATACATATTATAAATAGAAGTCGCTTTTCGTGTTTGTCTATGTGACTGTTGTTCGTACATTAATATTAAACTTACATATAATAAAGAAAGATATCTCGATGTTTTGTTAATTTTTTGTCCGATTTAACAAAATATCCAGATCATGCAAAGCGGGGGAGGATTGCTGGTATTTTATATAATGAAAAGCCATGAAGATAAAGATACTTTATTTTTATTACAATTATTAAGTAATCTAATTTTAACTTAAGTAAACTGCCATGTAAATAACTGTTAAGACTGGATCAAATGAGTTTTCTTGAGGAAAGACACTTAGTTCATGTGTACTTTAGGAGCAGCACTTATCACTACATTTTGGCTGTCACTAGACAGTTCAATTATTCCAGTGTTTTTGAGTAGCTGGATTGTCTTGACAATCATGTGGTAGTGAAGACTATATTCATGAGTTTCTGTGTAATTCTTAACAACTGTGTTGATGTTTCAAATTTAAGTCCCTGTGGGATTCATTGTTTCTGATGTACCAGGGTGTGTTATTAAACAATAGGTACCTATTTTATTTTGAAAAAGCTTGATGACTTGGCTCTGCTTGTCTTCCTGATACATCCCCACAGTTGTTTATACCATAACTGGTGTGCATTCGATTAATTCATAAATAAATAAATAAGCAAATAGGATGTTATCGTTCCATCTATGTACTATCAAGGATGAACTTCCCCCATAGTACATAGATGGAACGATAACATAACCTCTTCCGTAAAGATTTAGCCCCCAAGATTACCAAGATTTAAATTGTTTGCCCTTCCATTAACCTAATAAGGAACATTGTGGCAAACCCACACCATAGAAAATAACAACAACCATCTGAACCTAATAATAATTAAATTTAATATTGATGTTATCATCTTGAGCAAACGTGCTCGACCGTGTGTTGGTTTTCTTCCATACTTTAAACTGGTTAATTAATGAATTAGGTATCCATCGTACACCACATCGTCGCTTCTTATAAGTGTAGCTTCGAGTTAGTGTTCAAACGCGAGCCTGTTATTAAATTACCAAATAATAAATAAAACAAAATGCGCCGTAATAAACTAACCATTAATAACTGATAATGCATCATCATCATCACTGGAATCAATATAGATGCTAGACGAACTGTCCTCATCCGACGAGTTCTTATCAAATTCCTTAAAATTCTTCGTCATGTCTGACTTCCTCTAAATCGATGATTAGAAAATAAATCCAATCCACATTTCACAACACATGAAACCCATGAACACAGAACATAAATACTCTACGAGCCCATGAACACAGAACATAAACTCCCAAGACTCCCATGAAACATGAAACAGCAGTGTTGCAATGTTGCAAACAAAAGCACCAAAACAAGTAATGAGACTTGCCAGCTAAATAACGTGAGAAATCCTGATATATTTTACACGAAACGAAGCCGACCTTCTTTTATTTTTCTATTGCCCCACTGCTGGGCAAAGTCCTTTCACCTATAATCATTGTAATAAAAAAACCGGCCAAGTGCGTGTCGGACCACGCACAATGAAGGGTTCCGTAGTTGGGATAAATTTATCCCAAGAACAAACTTAACATTGTAGTTGAAAAACATGTTCTCCAATACGGAATGTATGGACGCACGTTTTTCAAACTGCAAATTTAAGTTGGTCGATTATTACTCGTTAACCTGTACAGCCTACTTAGCTCTGATAGTTTTCCTTTTAATTTCGTTATAATATTATTATATATACTACTGCTGTGAATTTTTTCACAAGTCCAAGTACAACCATTTAGCTAGAAGGGGCGGGGACACTTAACTCTAACAAAAAAAAATCAGTTAATAGTTAATATTTCGCAAACGATTCCCTGAATCCAAAAATGGTCTCGACAAACTCACAATATTTTTGAAAGACCTTTTTAACGTGCCCCACAACATGGGATAGAAGAGGAAAAAAGAAAACATCCCCACTTAACGTGTATGGGAGGTAACCTAAAAAAAAAAAAAACTAGATTTTATTTTACCACTTAACACTTTGTCGGCATGATATGTATATAGCCCAATTACACCTTTCTAGTACTAACCGTCTCTGAGCTAAGCCGCGGACAGACAGACGGAGAGACGGACATGGCGAAACTATAAGGGTTCCTTGTTTACTACGGAACCCTAAAAACGAACGAGCCTTACTTAACAGTGGTCGCATCACAGAACATACTCTACGAGGGTCGCATAATTATGATGACGTAACAACATCTGACATCTCACCTTGGTAATAAGCAGCGGGGCCTCGTCAAGGTCGTTTCTGACGGCAAACTTTAGCATCGCGCGCTCATTGGTCACATATTACAGGAAAGAGAAACCATTTCCACAGATTGCAAGAAAGCGAGAGGAAAGATGTGGAAACACTGGTCAGATCAATCAGTAGTGTGACCAGATTTAGCAGAATTCTGTGATTTTAGCAGAATTAGATGCCTAATATAAGGCTCAGCAGAGTGTGTCGTGCAGATTTTTTGGCAGAATCTTATAAAACCTCCGCAGGAAATTAGCAGGAGTAGACATTTAACAAATTGCCTGTACTTCACTTGGGTAGTTGCGCTAGAAATATTTAAAGAATTCTACCATACTTGAATAATGTCCGATTGTTCTTACTCCACTGGTAGCCCTCAAGTACATTTTAGGGGAATTCCCTGTAAATGTATATTTGGCTTCGAGTTGTGTATGGAGTACATTTTCTGCGGAAACAAAATATGACCTGCTATCTAAATAAGTAATTTTTTTTCGTAAATGATTATGACTAATCTGTTTAATTTTGGCAGTTCAACAACATTCATTGCGTTATTTACGTTGATGAGTAGATTTTTTTTCGAACTTTTGAACGGTTTCAAAACGATATCGTTCTGAGTGGGGTAAGTATTATATTTTTCATCTTGGTTATTGCGTTTTTTGCTGTTTATGAATGTTATTTATTGAGACTTGACATATATAATAACAAGACCTACAATGAGCCCTTTAAGTATTTGTACTAATTTAAAGTTAGTGGTGTATATCACCGTTTTTTTTTTTATATTCCTACCAATGTCGAATTATGACTTCATTTATTATCAGAATTTCGGCATTTATTACAAAAATAATAATTGCGGACTAGCAGAATTTAGTCGAGCATCTGGCATATTGTTCAATTTAAATTTGGTCACACTGTCAGTCAGATGAAAATTTTCTGTCAGATGTCAGACTGAGACCATGTGTCAGTGTCAGAGTCAGACGATTGTGGATGATTGGCACCTGAACTTCCACCGCTGTGTTCCACAGATTTTTAATTTATTTAGTGTTTTTGTTGTTTGGCCAGAGTTTGGCGGGTGTGTGGACCTGTGGTGTGGACGGTTGTCAGTTTTCGAGTGGTTTATTTGAAACTTCCAAAAGTGTACATCATAATTGTAAGAAAGACACTTTACACATTTACTCTAGGACAGGTAATACCTATTCAAATTTTAAGTAGTTTTTATAGTATAAAATTATCTGTACTTCTACGTGAGCGCACGTGAGCGGTTCAGCCTGTGGGTTCAGCCACAGAGTCACAGCGTAGAGTTTACACTGATTTACACATATAAGGTAAAGTGGATAAATTTAGAACTTACAGTCAGTAGTGTTGAATAAAAATATTCGATCTGAATTCAGAACGCGAATGTATCATTTATTTTTGGGATGAGAAACAGTTTAAAAGGTAAGGGTTTGACGCATTTGGTGCACATCTCAACTTGTACACCATGCTCAAATGGTGAACTTAGCAACTGGTGCACTTCTCATATGGCACACTTCGCAACTGGTGCACTTCTCAATTGGTGCACTTCGCAAAAGGAGCACTTTTTAAGATGAGATGGAGATTTGGAAAAATTGTCTAAAAATGAAAGAATCTTTGGTTTTGTGTAGGTAATTTTCTTAAAAATACAATTAACAAATACCTTTCAAGTAGGTACACACTTACTTAAACTTAAAAATTTTCAATAATAATATAAAAAATAAAAAAAAATGTCACACGAAAGTAATAAAAAAAATATGTAAGACAGATTTTGTAGTGTGACTGTGTGTTACAGTGATTATGTAGAGTTAATTTAAAATTATTTTGTTGATTTATTTATTTTTTTAATTTTTTTTAAGAAAATTACCTATGCAAAACCAAAGATTCTTTAATTTTTAGACAATTTTTCCAAATCTCCGCCCATCTTAAAAAGTGCTACTTTTGCGAAGTGCACCAGTTGCAAAGTGTGCCATATGAGAAGTGCACCAGTTGCTAAGTTCACCATTTGAGCATGGTGTATAAGTTGAGATGTGCACCAAAAGCGTCATTAAAATTGGGCTTATTCTTAAACATTGCTTTAAACTCCCTAAAGGTATGGTTAAGCCAAAGAGATTTAAGATTAAAATATTTAAATGTCTATGGGTTAAGCTCAAAACAGAGAGGAGTGGAAAGGAGAAAGGGAGGCCCTGCAGTAGGATAAGACAGGCTAAAAATATATAATATGCGTTAAGTAGATGTTAAGCATTACTTGAATTTAAACAACATTTTTAAAAACCAAATTTAATTTTAAATATTTTGTTCACAAAAGTGTAAGTACAAAACAAATAAAAAAAAACCTAATGCACAGCAGTTCTCTTTGAAGGGTGTCCTTGAGACAGGGCTAAAGCTTCCTTTAGCACTTTCCATTTAAATGCTTCCTTTGCCATAGTGGGTTAATGCTTTTCCTTGGCTCATATGACTACCCCCTCCTCTATCACTTTTATTGTTAATTTTATTCTTTGGTTTCTTTGAATTTTGCTTGGATCAATTTCGAGGATGAGGTAATTTTTTGGTATATTTGAAACCATGGCTCCCATTTGGGGGGAGGGGGGAATGGGAGCCATGGTTTTAACTACAAAACTTAGTAAATGAATTCCTATAAGAACCTCAAGGGATTTTGCGTGTCAACTTTATTTTGTAAAAATTCAAGCTAATAAAAACTTTATTTTTTGGTTACCTACTTGAGATTTCAACCCTAGCTCCGAAAGTCCGAACCTTGTCAGAATGAACCAACAAATAGGTTGCGTTGGAATTTGGATGATCCTGTCTAGACAGTTTAGCGAACACCAATTTATACTTTTTTTCTCTTTTTACAATTTACATTAATGACTTTCCAATGGCAATTAAACACCCTATGACACTGTTCGTGGATAACAGTACAATAACTACACCCAGTAATCAAAGGGATTTTTAAAAATACTTAGGACATAAATAATACATTAAAAGAAATTATAGAATGGTTAGACAATAATAATTTAAAAATAAATGTAATTAAGACTGTAATTATGCATTTTAACTAGCACGCATTGACCCCTTCCAATCTTGACATAACATACAATGACATTAGAATTGACACAGTTAATACAACGAAGTTTCTAGGACTAACAATAGATCACAATTTAAATTGGAAGGCGCATCTAGAGACCCTGACTAAAGTAATAAGCAGTAGTGCGTACGCCTTGTACATTTTGTCACGCACTGTTAACATAGATGCGTTACTAACTGTTTACTACGGGCTAACGGATCTGTTCTCAGATATGGTGTTATTTTTTGGGGTAACTCAACTAACAAAGAAGTTGAATTTAAAGCACAAAACAGATGCCTAATGAAATAGGGCTTACAACTATCGGCCGTTTTTAACTTAAACGTGGCCCTGATGTTTAAGTTAAAAACGACCGATAGTTACTGTTGTAAGCCCTATTTCATACGTTATAAAATATTGACATTGGTATCTCTTTATATTCTGGAATCAGTAATGTGTGTTAGAAATAATAGTAATTTATTTTCGCGAATGGCTGATACTATTATCTTATTTCCCAGAAACAAGCGTGATTGAAGTCAGCTCTGTCTGCATAGTAGTAGGACTGCACTTATGCGCAAGAGTATTTTTTGCATGGCTCCCATTATTTATAATGAGTTACCGAAAAGTTGGAGGGAGCTTAATAATGTACAATTGAAGAAACAACTAAAGTCATTTCTAACTGACAAAGCATATTATAATATTAAGGAATTTCTGACAATAAAAATAATTCATAAAATCTATTTTCTCTCTAAGATTTTATGAATTATTTTTATAAAAATAATTAATAAAAATTAAAGATTTTATGAATTAAATTTTATAAAAATAATTCATAAAATCTACAAATAATAATAATAATCTATAATTCATAAAACAGATTATATGAGGTATTTTTTATTTACTGTTGACATTTATAATTTATTAATGTTTGCTAAATTCAAGGTAATCTTAATCATATTGACTTGATTTCCTAAATTATTAACAATCATAATTATTAATATTTACACGCCATTGTGGCAAACATGTCGGAACCTGTATTTTTTTATGTTATCCTGCATGCACGTTTTTATTTCTGTATGTGTAAACTGTGTACACATGTTTGAGCAAATAAATATATCTTATCTTATCTTAAAAACCAACGATCGTTCGTTGACCTATGTGAACCTGGCACCCTACTTGAAAAATCGTTTTTTTTTGCGCATTCTTGAGAAGCTTCGTGTGTAGTTGATTGTAGTGATAAAATTTTTGTTTGTAGTTTGACCAAAAAAAAAATTATGGGTCACCCAAAAATAGCCATCCCCCGGAATTAAAGAAATTCAATTCTAACGGTTGATTTGTATGGGAAATCGTTAGTAGTTGTTTTTAGTGAACGCATTTCCGTTTGTAGTTATTATATTTGTTTTTTTTTTTTATATTTACTCGTTATTGAACCCTTTGTAAAAATCACTTTGATACATTCAACTAAGTTTTGGATTCAGAATTTTTTTCTCATTTTAAGTTCTTTAACTTAACTTAACTATCTTTTACTTCTTTTCTTTAACTGGCATACAATTTAAAGCGAAGCAACAATTGGCATCATCTCTAAACTAAACAACACGTACTTATTGTTGCTCAATACGGGCAAGTTGTCTTTCAAAACAGACAAAAATGTCTCAAAAAGTTAAGGACAGTGTCCTAAGACCGTTTTCTTCTAGCGACAACGGTTAAGGTAGCTGACCTTACTGCCCCATCTCAAAAATCCACCCTGTATATACGTATACAGGAAAAGCTTTTATCCACTGCGCAAATTTTGACAAATTATACTTAAACGAGTTTTATTGAACATACTTTTTTTATTTTGATACGTCATAGTACAAAAAAAAAAGTTATCGTTAACGAAAGATGTTTACTTTAAAAGTGGTTGCATGGCTACCCGGCGGCGAGCGGCGAAGCGGAACGCGCGAAAGTACCTACCTATCAGCTGTGTGATCGCTCGATTCGCCGGCGTAGGTATTTACGTGGGTTACAATACTTACAATGTATTGATCGCTAATTTTATCAGATTCGAACTAGACTTTTTTATGTTTAGGCCGTGACCTGAAGTTATTTGAAGAGTAATTCCAATTTTTCCTTCATACTTTAATGGGCTTAGGACTATCAAAATACAGAAAATAAAGCATTATTATCAATTAAATTTACATTACTTAATACCTTATGCCGCTAAAATGGTCTTTTCCTTTCACGGGGTTAAGGATTCCATGGGCTCGCATTCGAGGTATGCTCTGTGAGCTGCTCGCAAAATTTCACCTCTCAGTACATACACTCGCACCATCTCATAAAACTCGCAGTTAGTGAAGTCTGACATCGTGACCGGTAGGTCTGTACAAGTACGACACACGTGCAGCGCGGGAAAGCGATTAGACGCGACGTCACACGACAGCGCGTGCGATGAGCGAGCGAACTGTCGGTCACAGCGCCCGGCGCGCGGGCGTCGCCTTGCCGCCCGGGGTGGGAGGGGAGGTTCAACACCGCCGCATGGGCCGGCCGCTGCACAGTGGGCTGGGATTACAAGGTTGGGTCTTAAGAGATCAAATGTGTGTGTTTTTTGGTATCTAGGCATAAATTTAAAACGTTTTTATTCTTTGACTTTTTTTAATTTAACGGGGACTTTCGGAGATATAGCCATATCAAATTTGTATGAAGAGTCATGTTATTTTAGTTAAGCAATTTATTCCAATTAAATTTAAATTGAAAATAATGTATACTAAACGGCCTGAAAACCTCAATACCTACTTAGTTCTTTAAAAAAAAAAACAATGTTCGACATTTTCCACCACCATAGGTAGGTAGGACGTAATTTGTTTTGAGACTTATTTCCGGAAATCAAGGGATAAGAGTGCGCGAGCGCAACAACAAGTTATGACGTGTCGTAACGTGATTGGTGCAACGATAGGGTATCTACGGAATGGTCGGTTGCATTCAAACGTACTTCAGTGTTCTATTACCCACCATAATAGACGCACTACCCCCACACAGCGAAATTTCACGAATATGCTCAAGTGACCATGCAACTGTATTTGGAATTATATAGCTGGTATTATATGCCTTCAAGTGTTCATAAAGTTCTTATGCATGGTGCAGCTATTATTGAAAGTTTTGGTCTAATACCAATTGGACAGCTATCTGAAGAAGCTGCTGAAGCTAGAAATAAAGACTTTCGTAGGTACCGCCAACACCATTCCAGAAAATGCAGTAGAAAAACTACAAATGAAGACATTTTAAATAATTTATTGACCAGCTCTGATCCACTCATCTCAGCGAAACGTCACAAACTTCGCAGAAAAAATAAAACTTTGTCAGTAGAAGCACACAGTTTATTAGTAATTGAACAAGCGGAAACATTTGATGATGACGAATACGAAAATTTTGCATTCGTTAATTTGGATACCCTTGACAGTGATTAAATTAAAACAGTGCAGTGGCCAGTAGTGATTGTGATTTTTACTTATTTATTTTATTAGTCCTTAGTGGATTAGGCCTAAAGGGGAGACCACTACATAAAAAAAAAACGCGCCCCTCTATGGTGGTGTGGAATAGAGAACAAAATTTGAAATTGCGACCAAATCGCAGAAAATCGCAACCCGAGAATAGGCGCTAAAATAGGACAAATATACGTACTATGCATACGTAGAGTCAATTCTTTGAGAAAATTTGAGAATTTCGAGATTTTCACATTTTTTTCTTTTGCTTCATACAAAAATTACTTTGGTTATTTATAACTCCGAAAATACTAAGTTATCTGAACGACCCTCATAGAAATAATTACTTATAATCGATAGATAAATCCAACACAATATTTAAAATTTCAGAAAAAGATTTTTTTTTTTTTATTGCTAAGTCCTTTACCGGCCCGTTTCAGCCCACTGTGCGCCGCGCCGCGCGCGCCCATTGATATTATTACGAATAGATTGTGTCCATATTTTGCTGATTTAAAGTAGGATAAAAAAAATATTGAATAAATAATGGAAATGTGTTACTGATTTTGAACCACCAAAAAAAATTTGCGCACTGGTTAAAAACTTTTCCTGTATACAACGTGTCCCAAAATTCAACGATAAGCGGGCACCAGACGGTGGACCTGCTCACCGCTAACCGCTAAAAAAAACAATATTTTTTTGGAAATTATAAAACATACATTGAAATCCTTTGGAAATTGACACCCCTTAAAGCTATTTTTAACTACCATACCAACAGACCACAATTTTTCTAATACTTCTGTTTTTTTTTTTAAATCGGCAAGCTAAGTAGCTCTGCTATCCACCACAACCCTTAAAAATCCCAGAATGCCTGTAGGTTTTACACAAAAATCAATCAAAATTATTGTTTTCCTTAAAATGTTCAGAATTTTCACTTTCAGTCATCGTGGTGTAAAAAAAAAGTATGGACACTACTACGCCAAGTTTTAAAAAAAATGGCGCAACTAATCAAGATTCCAAAATGGCATAATACTCTAAAAAAAATAGCCACAAAAAAAACTGGGTACTATTTCTAAACAAGAAGGTATATACATATTTTTTTTTTTTTTTTAATGTATGTTCGGGCATAACTCCGTCATAATATACAGGTTGGCAGGATTTTTTTTTATAACCGACGAAAAATTTCAACGTAGGGGGCGTCAGAATCATGTACTGAATCCATTGTATCAGTTTTCGCGTCGATGTTCCTGCCATCCTGTATAGACAGACTTGAACATTTTTGTTTTGTAATTTTGTTAGAAAGGATATAAGTACTTCCGAGATGGTCCCATTGTCATTAGGGCAGGATCTGATGATGGGATCCTGGGAATCAGTTGCTCTCAGAAAGCACCATTTGGTGAAGTGGGACTGATGATGAAAACCACAGATGATCACCGGAACTACTTAATAATAAGTATTTCACGGGTTGTGATTCGATTAGGTACTGCTAAGCAACTTAAGCTCGTCACAATGCATATATATACGTATGGAGAAGTGGAGCTGATGGTGAAGTACCAGGACAACTCCTCGACGATTAACGTCCCTGCATCGGGAAAAGCAATATTTTGTAAAAAGGTGATGAGTAGTTGACATTAGGCTATTGTAACTTAGATAAATTACAAACTGACCCATTAAAAAGCGAAAAATAAAAACTTTTTTACAACCAAAAAAACACTACAAGTGAAACTTAACAACTATGATAACAAATTTAAATGATTAATAGTAAGTAGTTAAAGTGTTTAAAGAGATTTTGAAATTATTATAGAGTAGGGATAAAAGTTTCGGTACAATAAAAAAACTTAAAGGAAATTCGAAGTCTTTAAATTTCTGCCATTCATTGTTCGCCGTGGGGTGGGCCCTTGGCGTTGTACATTACAGAGAACGGACGTCACCGGCACGGGGGAGTGGGAGGAGTAGGTAGGTGGCACCTCGCCCCGCTGACTTGACGACGATCTCGCACGTGCAGTGTACACGCGACCGCGTGAGCGTGACCTACTATTGACGCTTTGGATTACGAACGTTGTTTTGCTCACGTGCGGGTTAGACCTACTATAGATTGATCCATGAATTCAAGGCGTATTTAACCTGTTTATCGAAAGTTTTTATGCTTTAAATTAAAAGAAAAGATTGTAAAGAACCTGGTGTTTACCAGCAAAAAACATCACCCCTTCTGGGGCAGTCGGGTAAAACCTGAAGCAAACTGTTCATAGATTTATTGAACATATTTTTATAGAAGTTGTACATTGTTCCTGTTGTGTGTTTATTGTGTGTTTGCTTTCGGACACTTCATGGGAAATTAAGTAGGTATATCTACTACTAATTATTAAATATTTATAATAAACAACAAGGCACGCAAAGGTGTCGCTGCAGATGATAACATAAGCACCTACCTACCTACAAAACAGATTGGAGAAAACTTGTAAAAAAATATTAATCTACTTAGTCTAAATTAACCTGCAGGGACGATTGTGTAGAACAGTATTGTGTTTTAATTTAGATCAGATAGAAAATTTTGATAGAGAATGGGTCCCAAAACAGATCCCTGGGAAACTCTTGCTCTTATGTCATAAAACCCCAAGTAGTAGCCGTAGTAGTAGACTACTACTACGAGGAGGATACTACTTACTAAAGTAGTATCCTCCTCTTTATCTTCATCCGGATTAGTGTATATAAGTAGGTATGTACTTATCTATTTTTGTTCTTGTCTATTTTTTTGGTACACTCTGTAGCCTAAAGGGCTTGATGAATTTTAAACTGACTTCTAAAAGAAGAGGAGATTCTTAATTCGAGTTCGTCCTAAACTTTTTAAATTTTAATGTATGTTCACTTTTCACAAACGTAACATACATACCAATACACCAACAATAATGATTGTTCATATAATGTTGAAACTCAATTAATGTAAGATGTCCTAGCCTAGAGGGTCAGAAGTTAAGCTCGTTATAAGCCTTAGCACTAATTTGCGAGTAAAAAATCCGGAAATCAATGTTATTTTTTCGTGTGTATAACTATCATCAATTATGACACCACTAATGCTCCGCGTCCTAAACCAAAAACCCTCGTCGCGCGAATACGCGATCGTCGAGTTAATTTCGGTTTTGGCCCGCAAATGTGCCAAATTGTGATCTATGCTCGTTCCGTTCCTTCGCTGTATATGATGAGGCCTAGGCCCTGCAGTGGAATAGGGGACGGTAACATTAAAATACAATCATTGATATTGTTTCAGATACAAGATGGAATGGGTACTTCGCAGTCCACAAATTCATAGCACATTCGGCAACCTTGGATTTCTACATCCAGATGGATATCACGTGAACGAAAACTGCAATGGTATTTATTTTTTCTTACTGCTGCTTGAGTTAAACTGTTTTTTTTTAAATATCTATTTTGGCTCACTAAGTGATATCGTGTTTTTGTATACGTTTTAGCTGCTTTGGACACAATTCTTCACAATATCCTAACAGAAGATAAATACTTGCGCACATATCGTAGGAGTATTAGCTTTGGACAAAATATAAAGAAAGATCTAATACCACTGTTAATTCACGCGAAAGAAGATGCAACGATAGAGCTGTTAATTAGAATACTAGTAAACTTGACAATTCCAATAGAGTGTTTGCTATCCGTAGACGTCATTTCCAGAAATGATTTTGGGAGACATACAATATTCGAAATAAATAATCTGCTTTCTTCCACCAAAGTAGCTTTTACTGATCAGCGAGCGACTAAAGTGATTATAGACTTTTTAAAGAAAAATGTTGATTTCGAACAAAAAGCAAAGTTAACACCCGACCAATGCACAAATATAAGTAACAGCCTCTTGTTGCTCCGGAACATCTTACATATACCAGAGGAGCCTAGTGGTCAAACCTACAATGGGCCTCCTCACGCTATACAGAATCAAATTTTATGGAACATATTTAGCCAAAGTATTGATAAAATTCTCATTAAGTTAATGATTATTCCTGATGCGGTAAGTGATGCAAAACTATATTCGTATATAAGGTAAACATATTTAAATATTATTATAAGTGGAATTAATGCTGTATTTAATTTAATTTGTATTAATCTGTTTTAGACTGAATGTGTATAGACGCAACAGTGTGGCAGTGATACAAGTAACATATTTACGAGTAGGTATGCGAAAAAGTTTTAAAGAGTCGTGATGTGTGTTTTGTATTTGTATTTTCTTCCAGAATAAATGGGCAGTGACAATGGTTCAACTAATAGCATTGTTGTACAAAGACCAACATGTTGTTACCCTGCATAAACTTCTCAATGTTTGGATTGAAGCCTCTTTATCCGAAAGTTCAGAAGATAATGAAAGTAATACTTCTCCACCAGACAGAGGTATTTTTTATTCACAATATTTAATCTACACTTTCCTACACGGGTATTCAGCTGAATCCAAAGTTCACAGAAATAAATTGAAAGGGCTTGCGTATACCTAAATGTTTTGGAACGCAACAACACATTTTCGTTAATGATTAAGTCTAATCTGTTTAATTTTGACAGTTCAACAACATTCATTGAGTTAATTACGTTGTTGAGCAGATTTTTTTACGAACTTATTCAGAAGCAATGGTTTAGCAATCTCTTTCAAATTGAGTCAGATTGTGATTGATCGTGTATTACGTAATTAGGGACATTACAGATAACTTTAACGGACCTTTACTAATAATAATCTGATCCCTATACTATACCACAAACTATCGAGTACTAGTTACGAGTACCTACTTCTGGTTTGTTGTAGTTGTCAATATTGGCACTACTTACTTACAAAATAAAAGTATTGTAATTCTTACTTACAAATAGTAAGTAAGAAGTAGGTAGTGTAGTTTCGACACTGGCACTTAATGATTTAATAAGTAGGTACCTATTTAACTATGAACATTAAGCTTGTCATCTTTTTTGGGTGTAATTGGAGTAAGATGAAAATGCATGATATTTTTAAATTTTTTACCACACCGCCAGCGTCGTATTCGTATTTCAATATTTCAGGATTTTTGCTAATAAGCAGGTGGCGTAAGAGGAAGTTTAAAGATATTGTTTATTTTCCCGGATTTGATTGTTTAGTGCAGTGTTTCTCAAAGTGGGCGATAACGCCACCTTGTGGGCGCTAGAGGCCTAGAGGGGTAAGGGGCCCAGAAAAAATGAGGGGTGTTGAAGTGGTTGAAGGGGGGGGCTGATTTATAATTCCATCTACTTAATATTTTAAAATTCACTGAAATTAAATCTACCTACTAAAAAACATCGATTATTTAGTTCATATTTCTGCCCTGTTTGATTGTATAAAAACTAAAAATATTACATCATAGATTTCGTAGGATAGCCCATGAGCAATCAAGTTTTAATAACGCGCTTTGTGCAATCCTGTATCAATCGGCTGGTTCTTCGATACTTGTGCTGACCTACTTGCTCACTTTGCTCAGTACGATTGAACGTCGAATGAGATAAACTAGTTTGCGTTCTAATTGCTCTCACTGGTAAAAAAAGTCTAGTTTATAATGTAAGTTTACACTCCAGACCAGACTATTATAGCACATTGCAATTAAATTAATTAAAGTAATGCATGTCATTGTGTTTTTTAAGCTGTGGTAAAGTTAACAAAAATGGGGGGCTCTGAAAAATAATTGATTTTCAAAGTGGGCGGTAGATGAAATAAGTTTCAGAACCTCTGGTGTAGTGTGTAGTACTTACCTATGTCTCAAACTTATCTCCTAATATTATAAATTCGAAAGTAATCGATAGTAGTAGTAGTAGACTCTGTCTGTCTGTCTATTTGTTACCTTTTAGCGCCCTAATGGCTGAACGGATTTCGATGATAGGTATTTATCTCACAGGAAGACTATGATCTAGGTTAGGTTAGGACATAGGATACCTATTTTTCATCCAGTAGTACGTTCCCGTGGCATATTGTCCGACCTCTCGACCTATTAAAAAAAACATTGGGTCCAACTTTATGTCTGCTGTTATACTGTAGGTACCTACTCTGTTTTTGACTGAGCAAGGTCCGCAGCATTGCTCAGTCTCAGAATACTCATTTTGCGTCTGCTAAACATCTTGGTATTTTGTTAAAAATACGTTTTGATCACAGGTAGTGACTCTTCACCAATGTGTACCTCTGAACCGACGTCGGATTCATCAGACACTGGTGGCAGCGGCAAGAGTAACGATGATCCTAATTCTGTAAATAAGGATTGGGATGCATCCTCTCAAATGAACAACACCAGTGAGAATGGTAGTCCACCGTTCCGGACACCTGAAGAAAAAGAGTCCGATACGGAAGAGAAAAATAACTCTTTGGGAAGTCCCAACAATAATATAGTGCTCTCCGATAATGTACGCTGGATTTTTTCGTTGGTACTCATTCAATTTAGTTACTTCATGTACAATTTATTTATTGAAAATTTTGTTAATTAAAGGAAATAGCGATGTCTTGCAGCAGTGGCGTACAGTCTAATAGAAACAGTCATGGTCACTCTTCTGGCAACACTGAAAAGAAGCCTGTGATTTCTGAAACTTCTGATTGCGGTTATGGCACACAAATTGAAAACCAAGAGTCCATTTCTACATCAAGCAATGAGGATGAGTTACCGTCAAAGAAACCTGTCCACCAAAAGCCGCATAATCCCAAACAGAGGGTCAACACCAAGGCGCGCGCGCAACACCAAGGGGTCTCCATGCATGATCGGAAGCGGAAGAAAATTGTCAAGAGAGGCAAATCGAACATGTAAGTTCGTTCGACTATGTCGCTGTAAGTACGGCGTTTATTGAACATGTAGTTGATACTGATGTTTGTTATTTCAGACTTAACGTTCAAGGATTATCGCATAAGACACCAACAGATGATGACATTTCTAACATTTTAAAAGAGTTTACTGTGGATTTCCTTTTGAAAGGATATAATTCATTAGTCCAGACACTTCATAACCAAATTCTATCTAATCTTCAACTGGAAATAGACACCTCGCACTTCTTCTGGCTGGTCACTTACTTTCTGAAGTTCGCGACGCAAATCGAACTTGACTTGGAGAATGTTGGCTCGGTTCTGTCTATCGATATCGTGTCGTACTTGACTGCAGAGGGGGTCAACCTATGTGAACAGTTTGAACTGGCCATAAAACTCGATGGTAATGATTTAAAGAATAACATAAGGCGACTTCATTTGGTAAGTGTTCAAAGTTTCTTCAAATATTCATTAATAATGTGTTTATATGTCGCAGATGAATTGTCGGATCCATTGTTACATAACCACTACCTGTTTTACAAAACAACTTCGTTATGTAAAATATTAGTAATTTTGTTACGTTTGTCATTGCGTTACGTTTAATAAAACTGCTACCCACGTTTAGACGTAATGCAGGATGGCTTATCCGCAGTCACACTAAGCGTTTGGTGTTGCTTCTGCTGAGCGGATTCAACAGTCCATCTGCGACATCTCGACATCTACGTTGAAATTTTTCGTCGGTTATTATAAATAATATCTGCTGCTCCATACATTTTGACCGCGTAGGTATTGCACTTTTCTATGAAACAGCAGTTTTTTTTTTTAATAACCGGCGAAAAGTTTCAACGCAGGGGGTTTCAGAATCATGTACTGAATCCATGGTAGCCAGCTTGGCGTCGATGTCCCCGCCACCCTGTATACAAATATTGTATGTACAGTTTTAAGCTAAGCGTACATTACACTCGCATCGAACCGCAGAGCATCGAATTCCACAAAATACAAAAAAGCGCGATACGACCCGCATGCAATGTGCGATGGTTCATACAAAATCTACGAAAGTGATGTGAAAGGATTTTTGCAATGAGGCGAGGCCCGCCCAAATGTGCGCCAGACTTTAGAGTACAGTCAGCGACATCATAATGATGTTCATTACATGATTTCGATGAGTTAACATTTTGAGGGTATACCTAATAAGCCACGAAACTCGAAGATTATGGAATTTTAATTATTTTATATCAGTTAACCTTTCTAATGCATCGGAATATACGTTATAATAGCCTTCAAAGTATGTCCTGCTCTTCAATAATTTGTTACAAACAAGAAATAAATAACAAGTTTTTATTCATGAATCTCCTCTGAAACTTGGATGGTGTTAACCTAATTTCGTGTCTAACTCTTCTAAATCGCAGACCACGGTTATTAGGTTATAAATCAAAGCAGGCATCATTATTTCAGAAAACGAAATCTAATATAGACGATATCTGTTTTTAGGTTGTTACGGCCATAAGGGAAATAATACAAGCTATTGATGTATACAAAAAGCTTCCACACATATGCAACGAGGATCAAGATGCACTTCTCAAGTTACAACTTAAAATGTGTGAGACTGAAGAGCTCAGATCACTTCTTGTGCTGCTATTACGTCATTATAATCCGAAGTATCACTCGAAACAATATCTACAGGTACAATTAACAAATCTATTTGGGTAGTTGGACTCTTGCAAACATACATAAGAGCAAGCCACCTCTTCATTACCCCTGAGTATAATAATTGTGTTTTTGTTATACTGTGTTTCAGGATGTCATAGTTACAAACCACATATTGCTGATGTTCTTGGACGGTGCAATGAAGTTGCCGGAATACAATGGCTCCACGAATATGCTTGATCATATCAGACAGTATGTATCCTAAAAAAAAAAAATATTTCCCATTTCCAGCAGCCCCAATGATGATTATGATGATTGATAACCATCATTATTAAATCAGCCATATGGAGGAAATAGGCATATGGCTATAGACAAATAAGATAACATTAATCATTATTATTATAAGATATAATTTCCAATAGGTTTGCTACATCTGAAATAATGTACCAGTACGGGTTGCTGCTGGAGGACTACGCCGCTAACGGAGAATTCGTCAACGACTGTATATTTACACTGATGCATCATGTGGGGGGAGAGCTTGAAAGCGTGATCACTTTATTCCAGCCAAAGATTTTAAAGACATTTACTTCCATTTGGAAATCAGAATTCGAGATTTGTGACGTAAGTTTTTTAATCATATTTTTTGCTGAAGAAGATAAAGAGCGATAGGTAGCCTAATAAAATATTATAGGGGTGAACTTGTTGTTAATTTTACATAAAAATACGACGATATGAACTCCTCTTGTAGGGTGTAGAAGCTCAAGTTTCAAGTACGTGCAAATTTATATATTTTAGCGTTCCATACCTCAAAAGGCAAAAAACAGAACCCATAAAGGATCACTCGTGTGTCTGTCTGACTGGCTGTCCGTCTGTAACAGCCAATTTGCTCTACATGTACTGAACCAGTTTAATTGAAATTTGGTATACATATGAATATCAGTGACCCAAACGAATTTTGAATAAGGGGGTCACTTTTCGGGGGAAAATTCCAAAATTAAAAAAAAGTTTCGCAAACTTTTCCGTGTGACATATCAAATGAAAGAGCTTGTTGTGAGCATCTATATATATTTTTTATAATTTAAAAATAAGTACTTAAGTACCTATTTTAAATCTAATCTAATAAATCTAATTATATATTTTTTTTTGTATTATAACGGTTGTGCGTCTCTTATGACCTTGTAAGCAAGTCTTACTTCTCGCTCAATTCTGGTTTTGATGTGTTTTAGGATTGGTCCGATCTTATTGAGTATGTGATAAACACTTTCATCAAAAAACCCCATTCTCTGCAAAGTACGGCGAACTTTCGTCTTGAAATTGAGAATTTCGATGACGTCGAGATCGCACCAAAGCCGACCGTCACTCCAGCGACACAAAACAATCCAGACACCACTGAGGCTGAGGCTATGGAGAAAAGAAATCCTGCTGACAGTAGTGAGAGCTGCACATCCAAAGGAAAGGTGGAGTTGAGGTAATTCTTATTTACATAATAGGTCCCAATGTGTCGATGTTAATGGTGTGAAATCTTCCGGGCTACCAGTTCAGTTAGGTGTACCTCAAGGCGCAATACTGGATTCATTCTTGTTCTTAGTGTATATCAAAGCTGCTGATATTCAAAATATATTTGTCCTTCAAAAACGAGCTGTTCGAACTATTTTCCAGCTAGGAACCAGAGTTTCTCTGAGAGATTTTTTCAAAGATTGGTATCCTCACGGTGGCATCTCAATTCATCTTCGCCAACATCTTATATATTAGGCAAAATATACATTTATACACAAAAAAACAGTGATTTTCACAATGTACATGTGTGTAACAACACTAGAAATAAGGACAAACTACGAGCTCCCTTTCACCGGCTTCATAAGGTTCATAACTCATTTGTTGGGCTTGGTATAACCTTTTATAACAAGCTACCCTCTTCTTTGCTAGATTTGCCTTTTAATGCGTTTAAAATGAAAGTAAAATCCAAGCTTTGTTACTACTTTAATGATAAGAATAGTTGGTCGCTGTGATTAACTCAAGACAATGTTTATGTTCTTTCTCCAGATTACCTACTGACAAGTTATATGAGTTTATATAATTGTTTTTTTATTTGACTTTATAAGTCCAGCTATTTTAATTTAATTTTAATTTATTGTTGACATAATCTACTCATTACAATGTTTTTTTAATGAGTTGTTTTGCAATATGTGGTTAGCTAGTGACCTCGACAGTTGATCATATTATTTATTGTTATTAGTAATTAACTGTTTGTTTTATTTATTTTACCTCGATGGTCCTAGTTTATCATTTATAACTTCCAGTTACAACTATATGTAAGCGGGCTTGCCCTTTATGCCTGGAGGCTTTTATTTAGATATTAAGTTCTGTTTACGTTTAGTTTTTATTTCTGCCTGAGTATAGTTCTCGATGATTTTGTTTGGTATATTGTCGTGTGCTAGCTAACATATGGCTAATAATTTAAATTATGTTTTGTGTTGCGTATATAGAATCTTTTTTTTTCTTCTAACTGAACAGACAGCTGTGCTGCTGGGGAGTTTGTTGCGCCACTTCTTCCCAGCTAACGCACTAGGAAGTGGTGAAGGGTGGGCGTTTTGGGGACTGTATTATGTAATTTTGACGTTCGAAAATTGCTGAGTCTCAGCCTAGTTTGAATAAATGACTTTTGAATTTGAATTTAATAAACACAACCACAACACATGATTTTTAGAACTTATTATTTCATATTATTGTTTATTGCTGCAGGTGGTCGGAAGATGAACTATCATCGTTAAGTTGGAATTACATGCAGTGTAGTGCTCTACCTGACGTAGTCGGAGAAATCATCACGCTGTATAA
The DNA here is from genome assembly GCA_916701695.1 of Agrochola macilenta. Lineage (NCBI taxonomy): Eukaryota > Metazoa > Arthropoda > Insecta > Lepidoptera > Noctuidae > Agrochola > Agrochola macilenta. The sequence goes on along the minus strand of OU753559.1, from coordinate 12,367,735 downwards.
GGAAGACGGTATCATTAAATCGAGAGATTCCGTAATCAAGGAGCTTTATACGCAGAATCTGATTAATAAAGAAGATTACGATAAATATGTGAAAGGGGAAACCGACAGGAATATCAAAAGTGTACAGGTTATGAAAGAGATGAGAGATGATGAAATAAATAAGCTTTGTGAACAGCTCACACAAGATGGAAAGTCAAAGTTTTTAGATTGGGTGCAAAAAGTATTGTTGGAAACCTGTTACGCTAAAATATACTTGGAAAAATTATCCAGAAAAAATGAAATTGAAAATACCACAGATGAAAATGAAATAAAATTAACCACATTGAAGAAATCGAATGATTTACACATACTGTCCCCAGTCTCATATCACTCCCTTCGTAAGTTTTGTTTTTGGATTTGACTCTCTAGCAACATATTGAACACATTGCAGCACTAGCACTAGCGACATATTGAACGCATTGATATCTGATCCGGTCTGATTCCGATGCGGTTTTCTTTATTAGAAAGCAGGTTTAATTGGGTGGTTCTTAGCTATGATTCATGAAAATCTGTTCTTCCATTTTGAATATAATCTGCTCTTTTCTGATCGGTTTATGGATGGTAATTTATTGCACTTTCATATAGACTTGGAACTTGATACAGACAGCGACACTATTTATGGGACCCCTTAAGTATTAAAATAATATACTGCTAGTTATAACATTGAATTTATTACTTACGACTATTCCTAAAGAATATTTAAAAAAAAGAGCATGACTTGAGGTGGAGTCGAACCAACGCATCGTCTAACCAACGCATCGTCTAACCAACGCATCGTCTAACCGCGCCATTCAATAAGTTTTCACAAACAAGCTATTACCACAGCTCGTTGCAATTGCGATATTTGTAATCTACTATCGGCCGTTCTACTTTATCTGTCTAATTGCTGGCTGTTAAAATTTGTGGGTTTTCATTTTATTCATTTTATTAACCACAAGCTATGTGCCCGATGGCATTTCCCATCGGCAAAAATTACGAACTTCCATACAAACTATCATCAAAAATAATGTAATGTAGTTTTTCCTATTATTTAGCAAACCTTAGCAAGAAATTTAAAAATCACACATTAGCCTTCAGCTATCCTTGAAATAAAATCAAAATTTTATTTTATGATTATACAATATCTTCATTAAAAAATATAATAGATGACGTATATTTAGTAATCTAATCTGCTTACCATAAAGAACCCTGTAAGAAATCGACACTGTAAGACATCGTGTTGACACGTCGGGACCGGGTTCGCAACAAGTCAATCGTCATCCTGAGGATGCCTCGTTGAGAGGCGAAACACGTTTCGATTTCTTACAAGGTTCTTTATGACTCTTTAAGAACAGTTAAGCGGATTAGGTTACTAAATATACGTCGTCTATTGTATTTTATAATGGTTTTCCGCAAAGTTATGGCTGACTCAATTAACTATATAAAAAAAAATACTTCATTAAGTAAATCAAAGGCGAAATAAACCATATTTTCGAGAGCGTAAAAGTGATAGAACTATTAACAGATGCTGTGACAGACACGAATGGTTTAGCACCACAAAGACTGTACTTTTATAGTTACACAGACTTCAAGCTTTCTTAAAATTACTTAGATAAGTTAGTGACGAAAAGGGGATTTTTTTCGTGCACGGAGCCTTAAGTAGAAGATTCATGCTTGCTTCTAGCTAGACCAAGTAGTTGTCTGCTGTGAATATATTTAAGATTTGTATTAAGATGTTTTAAATGTTTCTAGTTCTCAATCACTCCGTACCACTGGTACCGTGGAACTGCAAGCAAGCATCCATTTGTAAGGATCTAAAGTTTCTACAGCTACTGCATAAGTTGGGATTCCACATGCCTGTGGATTCCGGGAAAGTATTCATTCGGATACCCCAGTTCTGGTCTGCTGATTTTCTGTATGATGTAGCAGGAAATATATCGCCGATAGATAAATGTAAGTTACTGCATTCGTACCTCAGTATCCTTTAATGTATATTTTGTTACTTAAAATCCTTATTTAAATCGAGCAAAAGGTTTCCATGAGCAAGCCAAATTTAAATCTACCTAGTAACTGACATCTTTTGTGTTTGAATAGTAACATGGTTATGATATTTTAATGTATTTTGCAGCTAAACTTAAGTTCTCTATAAATGATATATCAGACAGGAGCGTTTCGAACTCAATGCAACGAGACAGTGTACTACAGTTGCCTGATATCACAAAAGATATCACTATGATAGTGAGTCCAGAAAATGTATATCAAATACACAAACAGAAACACCTTGCCACTATGGTCAACTTCACACCAATGTGAGTATAATTGTCCTGTATTCGTTTTTTTACACCTTTCAAACATTATTACGTAACAACAAATCCGTGGTAACAATTTGTCATTGACAGCGCCTGTATCGTTTATTCCCGTCGTCCCCGTACGCCGTGGCCCCGTCCTACGGGGACAACGGTACTTCAATTAAATATTTAAAAATACTTCCCGTTGTCCCCGTGGTTTGGTTTTACATTCAAAAATATGTTTCTGGCTCGTGCGTTGTGTGGTCACAGTTCTAACCTAACCTAACTGTTTCGATTTAAAAATTGGTTTACTTCCCGGGAATAAACTATACATGTCGTGGCAGTAAGGGCGGTTTTTGGAACGAAGTTCTTTAACGTGGCTTGCGGTAGGAGTTGACTGGTAGAAATCGTCACGTAACGAAAATGCGTTATGCCCCCTCCTTGCGACTTTCTCTCTCTCTCTGTCTTTCTTTTATATATAATAGAAAGAGACAGCGAGAAAGTGTGAACTAAATATAGTATAATAAATAAATAAAAACACGTCTGTGGGTGGGTAAGACAGTCTATGCGATCTAAAAGAAACTTCGAAAAAAAAAGTTTATTTCAAGTGTCAAAAGATTTTTTGTTATTATTTAGTTTTTATCAAACGTTGTTAATTTATTTCATTGTGCCTGATAATTAATACATAATATACAGCGAAAGGAACTTCGTGCCTCTGAAAGAACGTTAAGGCGTTGTTCCCGGCTGTTATTCGTGGATCTTTGACAGTCGTTACGGGTCGTAAGAAACCCGAAAGTCTGACAACCAGTCTTACCAAGGGGTATCGTATTACCCAGTTACTGGGTTGTGGAGGTCAGATAGGCAGTCGCTCCATGTAAAATATAGTATTCAGCTGCATCCAGTTAGACTGGAAGCCGACCCCAACATAGTTGGGAAAAGGTTGGGTAGATTGATTGATACAGCGAAAGGAACTTCGTTCCAATCGGATGTCCCACGACAACACCCAACTTTAGTAGTACAAGTGTACCACTAATGTGCGGTTGACTTTACCTAATCATCTGCTCAGCACGAAACGGTCGGTGTTTTTCGAGAATCAAGTACCTACTCATTTGCACATTTTAATTTAATGAAGGTGAGTAGTTGGTGGTTTAGCGAAATTGAGAATGACTCAATTTTTAACTACTTTTGTTTGTAGCATTCCTTGCGCATAGATGTGCAAGAAGTCAGACTTATTATTCGTGAAAACACACAAAACTAAACAATTTCATTGCATCAAGTCTTTTTTTTTATACATAAATTCTGTTTCAGGCCTGGGTCTTCGTTTAACTCGGATAGTGGTGATGTCGATAAGAACAACTGGTTGGAAATGGTGCAAAAATCACAAGAGTACAAATTAGCTCTTAACTTGGGAAGGTAAAGAGAATATCCTTATAAAATAATTTAATTAAAATGTTCAATTAACTTCTGATTTAGTTTGTGCAGCTTATGAATATTGCGGAACATTTACATAGTAACAGCAACATGTTAAATCAATGGGTATAGGGTCCCCCCCAATAAACTTATTTACACATAATCCCAATAAGTCAATTTATTTCTCAACGAGAAATAACAAAGATTTCACTTTCACCATTTTTTTTTTTTGTAATCTATGTGATGGGTATCAATATCTTAACACGATGAAACAAAAAGAACAGCTATCTAACTACGCAACACATTTTCGTAAACGAATACGACTATCTATATATCTGTTTCATTTTGACAGTTCAGCAACATTAATTGCGTTATTTACGTTCGCGAGCTGATTTTTTTTCGAACTTATGAAGCTATGGATTAGCAATCTGTTTCACAACGATTCCGATTCTGATTGATTGTGTATTACGCAATTAGGGTACTGATTTTCTCAACTCATCAAGTAGCTACTCTACCAGCAGTACCAGCTATCGTTGAACCCATTTTGTTTTATCATGAATGAATGAATGAAATGCACCGATCCCAGCGTGGTTTAACCAGACTCGATAAATCGAATGAACCCCAAGATTTGCACTAGCCCATGAAGCCTCATGTGACTCCAAAGGCCATTGCATGTCGAGGAGTAGACCGGGGGGCGCGGGTAATGGTAAGGAAGACACGTGCCCTTAGGATAAGGAAGGATTTGAGAGTCATACCGGATATGCATCCTAGAGTAAGCATTGGAATAGTGGAGAGACGGGTGTTGATTATCCATGGATGCAAAAAATTAAGGACAGTGTCCTAAGACTGTTTTCTTCTAGCGACAACGGTTAAGGTAGCTGTCCTTATTGCCCCATCTCAAAAATCCACCCTGTATACATATATGAACATAATATAGTCTTATAACATTAGCTTAGAAAATAAGAGTTGAATGTGCGCTTGGTGTTAAACGCCCGGCACTTCGCCATTGCAAATAGGCGGTCGCGATGTTGTCCCATAATCTATAAAATAAAATACCGATTTTGCAGAGGGAAGGAATGCTCTAAAAGCTATGGAAAGATTTCACCAGATAAGCTTGGGTTCATTGTATGCTCTAGAACTCTCGCCTGAGATCAGGAACGCACTTAGGTAGGCAATTATTAACACTCAGGCACACTCACTCACTCTGTCACTTTAGCACATTTTCAATGTACATATTTATTTGGGGACTGTGTTTTTTATTTAATCGCAGCAGTATCAAAATAAAAATCAAAACCACTAGTATCAACGCGCTGTTCAAATTCGCCGGCAAGCGTCGCGATCTTACCATATGTGCACAGCTCAGAGCTCCAAACGTAACACAATTTTTTTTAAATATTTTTTTGTGTCGGAGCTCGCTCCCAAACGACCGCCCTGTTCGACGACCAACGTCCCCGAACCCATTTTGTTTTATCATGTTTAAATATTAATATCCATCACGTGTTCGGAGTTTCGCTAGCTAATTTCAATATGAACTATGAAATATTGTTCATCTATGCAAATAACATTTCTTTTCGAACATTATTATGATTTACCAACACAATAATGAATCTGATAAATTCACGCGCAAAAAAAGTAATTAGCGTGGTTGCACATAAGTTGTTAAATACGTAAATTATAAGAAATGTGATGCTGTCTCCGTTTATACACATCTTGTACCATTGTATTTGGTACCCTGTATATTTTTTTTATATCAAATTTTTCGTTTCGATTCTGATTCGAATTCGTTGCAAAGACAAGTCACTCACTTAAAAAACGTGTCCTATTTCTTTTAGTACTATTATTAAAAACGAGGAGGACGCTCAGTCTGACATCATCATGCAACTGCCTGTGAAAGACGCGGAAGTGTCGGTGTCGCCGCTGCAGCTGGGTGCGGCGCCCGCGGGCTGCGCGGCCGCCGTCACCAGCGCCGCCCTCATGATGCCCACAATCATGAGCATCAAACAAGAAACCACGCACTTTAATTTGCCCGTCCCTGACTCCGAACATTATAGGTATGATAAGGATTTTCTTTTTTACATTCGTTAAAAAAATGTTCGGCGACATATTTTGTTCCTGGACTTCATGAACTATCATTTATTGTTACAGTAACATATAAATAGAATTCAATTAAAAGAATTTACAGGTCTAGTGATAACGTCTAGTGATAACGAATAATTAATTTATGAATTGTTCTCAGTGCGTGCGAGACGGCATCAGTCGCTTCCGACCTGACTCGGATGTATGTGTCGGACGAGGATGAGAAGCCCGAGGTGGTGCGACCCATCATTAAAGTCGACCCTATCGTTGATGAACAATGCGGTGATTTGGATCAAGAAGATGCAGGAAAATGCGTAATTTTCTTTTCTCCTTTTTAAATTAAGTTGTTAAAGTTATATTTTTGTTACTTTTTTATATTATTTTTATTATGTTGCAAATAAAATGTGGAAACGTATTCTCGTAATCCTTTTTAATAGATTTGTTTAAATGTTGTTACTAGTCTTTGGCTAATAAATAGATAATATTATACATACCGTGTTACGTAAATCTAAGTTAATATATTTATCTAAGATAACGTTTTTAGTACGTATTTTTAGAAGAGAATGGAATGGTATGTGTTTGACGGTGTAACTTTATCAGGAATTATACAACATATTCATTGTAAGTTGTAATATTATGCGAAAAAAAGGACTAACAACCCCTCCCGTCACAAATTTAGAAGGTACTTTATGCATTCAATAAATTTTAAGTTAGTTGCCTAATTAATGGTTAATAATTAATATATAAAAATAATATATTTGTTATTAGTTTGTAGTTATGCTGTGAAAGATAACCAACACTTTGCATAAGTCCACTTAGAGTAACAGTTTTAAAACGAGTGGCGTTCTGTAGTTCCTGCCTTCCCCCATGGAAAGAAGGCGTGAGTTTATGTATGAATGTATGTATTTTTAAAACATTTTTATTAGAAAATAAATGGATTTCGATATTATTTAATTTTATTTGTAATAATTTATTGAAAAATTAACAACACGCTATACACATCTAGCAACAACAATAAAATAACAAAAATAGACTAAGTTAACAATAATATTACTGTTTGAACAAGCAGCTCATACGAGTCACACTCACAATACAAAAACTATTTATGTACAGGAAATAAATGTAAAACTATTATAAAACAGTCCAGTCAGGTACATTCCTACAAAGTTTTATATAAAACTGATTTATTTGTAGTTAAAAGTTTTGAGCCCAGCGCTACCTCCACTTGGGTTCATTTTATGAAGGTAATCTTTTACAGCTTGATCATAATTTTTGGATTCAAAGGATTCTGCATCATTCCCGCCGGTATTTCCATAATAGCTGTTTGCCGGTGCTCCGTAAGAATTACCAGAGGATCCCTCAGAAGAATACTCATCACTATATGGTGCAAAACTTTGGCTGTGACCTGAGTTTCCTCCATTGTAGGATTGAATTTCAGGACCGTATGAGTCTTCGTTTGAAGGTCCGTCACGGGAATGTGCTTCTTGTACCTGATAAGAATTGCCAGGATAATCGTTTTGGCTTCCTTGGCTACCGTGCGGTTCGTGTGCGTGCACTTTCGGAGGAGATTCAACATGGGGAACCTTAACTAAATGTGGCACGGGTACTGGGTAAGGTTTGTTAATGTGAACGGGGTAGGGTACTTTTTCGATCACTTTCACTGGATATGGCACTGGTACCTTGACAGCTACAGTTTTCGTGATTTTTATCACTCTGACGGGGGTTTCAGGAATTTCGACGTGCTCACCGAGAACTTGCAATTCAGTTTCATAGTTTTCCACAGGTATAGTGTGGACGTGGTGTGAATGTTGTGATGCAAACCCATAATACGAGCAGCACAGCAATATTATTAATTTCTGAAAGAATAAAATAATATAAATAATTACAAAATTAGGCAATTTTTTAAGTGCATTTTCTTTTCTTTTTCTCTATTAAAATCTACCTAAATGATGCGCACTTCTGACCTTTCTAAATATCCTGTCCCAAAAGTATGTAGGTATAACCTACAGTTATGAAAGCAATACACCCAATGTCATTGCCATCATATGCTACGTAATAAAGGTAACATAATGTCAAGCCTGTTTTCCCGGTCAGACTTCAAAGGTTAGGGAGAGGTTAGGTGAGTTTTCAAAGGTTTCAAAGGTGAGGATTGTGTGGTGACGTACACCACATTTTGCTTGTTTTATCTAAGTCCCGTGTAAGGGTGCGAGCCAAATTTGTTATTGCCAACCGGGCCCAAATCCAGACTCCGAACTGCGACTGTGAAATTTCAGATGGAAAAACCACTTGTAATGAATTTACAGGTAGGTATAAATGGTGACAGGAACATCGACGCGTAACCATGGATTCAGTACATGATTCTGCACACCTTGAAATACAAAGTCTGTATACAAATCGTAACAGTTGTTAAAATGTGTTGCATTAATAAGTTTGCAACTACTTTAAATATTGTCAACTGTAATCATTTTTTTTCTGACCTACGTAACACCTAGTGTAAAAACAGGAAGTATTATATAAGAAGTTACATAAGATCGACAACATCAAAGACTAAACAAAAAAAAAATGAGCACAATCGTGGTAAGTGCAATGAGAGCAATTGAATTGTTTACTAACCGGTATTTCCATGTCGTACAAGTGTGCGTCTGCGCCGCAGTTAAAAAACTACCGAATGGCGAGACACCTTAGTTGCTTTTATATCGCACATTCTCTCTGGGGCGAGAGACAGGCTTACGTTCGACGCTGCGACCGTCCAATTACTTTCTTCAGCAGGCTAGAGAAGTGGTCAGACTCGCAGTCATTGTGACCGTATTCAGAGCTATTCAAATCATGAACGTTCTGATGTTTAGACCACTGACTGATTAATCGGGTTTAAAGTTTAGTTTAGTTTGGTCAGACCTATAACCCTTATATATGATTAACCGCTATATGGGTTAATCCTTATATAAAATATGGAGGTTATCATTTAAATATTGCTGATTAACCGGAATGAAAAGACAGGAAAACAGTACTTATTCCACAGCCGCAGTTACTAAGCGGTAGGTAGGTTACCTATGCCCGTCGCGTCGCGATTATTATGTAGGTATATACTTACGTACCTACCCACTTAGGTAGGTAGCACTATTATTGTTTTCTTTGATAAAGGCTCGTGCAGACTTGTCGCCATTTCCGGTAATTTTTTCACCGAGAAGTTTTCTTAGAAATTGTTTTGTTAGAATTGCGTCGCGCCGCACAGCGATTCGATTAGAACATGCTAGCTGGACAAAAGTCACTGTTGAATTTCCTGGACTTTATTACCTGAGCACCTAGCCAGAACCCCATTTGTCCCAATTCCAAGAATTATTTTGCGGTAATTTCAACTAATGATATGGTAATGAAGGAAGTATAAAAAGAAAGGGTTAAAAAATTACTTATATAGTTCATTTTTACGCTTACCGAAGTAACACATGTCAGCGAGTTTAAGTTTTTTTTTAAATATTACTGATGGATCTTCAAGTTAAAGGTATGTACTTTTTAATTATAATTAGTAAATGTATATACTTTAACCGCACTTTTTATTATTACGTTGAGTTTAAATAATTTTATTAGTTTTTGTCAATTTTCTGTATTCATTGGACTAGAAACTACTTGTACCCTCATGTACCCGGGCTAGAAATATATATCATAGCTATAACTATTAGCTTTAAAATTGTAGTCATTTCAGCTTGCGCACTTGAGTACAACTTTGTTTCTTTGCCTGTTTTTCAGAATACGAATTCTCAGTCTCAAAAATAGAGTTTTTTGATGAATGGCAGAAACATCCCAAAGAGAACCGTAATAGTAGATTATATAAATTTTCTATCGATGAAAAATGATTTTACAAATATCACGGAAGCATCTGCGAGGGAAGTTAAAATGATAATTGGAAGATCGGCATCCAAGTTGACAGAAAAATGGGAAAGGTCTGGGAAACACCGCGATCGCTTCCTGACTAAGAACTCTGAGTGGTTGGCTGGGTAATTTACGTTCAAAGTATCCGTCCTGCACTCAGCACCATCATCATCAGGAAAGGTTTCGATTCCTGGGCGTCCATCATTAGATTTCACTGAAGCTAGTGAAAAAACGAAAAGGAGGCGCGTGGACGACCTTCTTCAATCACGGGATGCGAACGAATGAGTGGCAGCTGAAATATCAGCACGATTGTCCGGACATCGGAACTTGGCTTCAGTGATTAAATAAACAAGTCCTGAAAAGTGCCAAGTAATAAAAAAAAAGTGTGGGTGTTCACGAAGGGCCAAGATGTTTATCAAAAGACGAGGCTTTGGCATACTACGTAGTAAGATTTTGGTGGCACGCGAGGATTAAAAAAAAATACAATAAAATTAATACATTTATTGTACCGTTTACAATTGAATCTTAGAATCGACTGAATATAATTAATTAATATTTTAAGACGGACACTCGCAGGCACCGTCTTATCGTAGAGACAAGTCATAACATCCCTTTGCTGTGTCAGCGTCTAGAGACGCACGGAGACAACATCGCGTGGGCGAACAGTGGGAATAGGATGCATAACTCCTCCCTCCATAAGTTCGAAGTTATCAGAGGGTGCATTTTCCGTCTGATAACTTCGATTGATACGAAATTTATATAACAAAAAGGTAAATATGCTTATTACTATGATTACATACAGGACTATAGTTCCTAAGGCTATGTTTCTTGTATTCACTATTCCTTCATTTCCAATAACACTGCTCACTATCTCACTATCACTTTTCTTCAGGATGTACGAAAGTAAACGAAGATTGTTCAGTTCAGTTCCATCCAGATTGACGGGTTTTCTCTCTTGTAGTAGCGGTGCTAACATTGGTATTTCAGGAAATTGAATTATCGGTAGTCTAGGAAATGTTATCTTTTTACCCATTAGCTGGTGTTTCTTCAGGAATATCTCCTTAATTCGCACCTCACAGTCATCATCCATAGTAATTATGTGTGTTCCTGTAATACTATGACGGGTTATTTCATTTTCACAGTATTTCGTGAGTAATTCGGTGGTTTTAGTGAAGAGAAGCCATCGGTTTGGTTGTATAGGCTCTATTAATATCTCATTAATTTCGACTGGAACTAGGTGACAAGAGGTGGTATTGGCCTTGAATTTCATCAGGTTGGCGACGCAGCTATCTTCTACAGGTAGGTGTCTATCTCTTTCGTGGCACAGAAAGCGAGCTTCGTCGATTTCAGAACATGGCTGGGATAGCGATTTGGTTTTCAACCCTTTCACTAACAGGTAGGGGTATTTAGGCAGTTTAAGGTGCGTTTGGTTTAGGGAATTAATAACAGGTAAGGGAAGGACTTTATAGTAAGTATATGTTTCTTTTCGAACCAATGGAACATTCATAATAAACGTTATCTGATTTTCTTTTAAATATGTTTTCAACTCTATGCTTTGTTCAATCTTAATTAGGTTTTCAGGGTTTACTGGGTATACAAGTTTATCAGATTTTTCTATAATCATTAGCAATTTTAACAATTCATCGCTATCTAAAATTGACTGATGTAATATTTTTAATTTACTAAAAGCTACCGCAGTTTCAATCTCATCCAGTTTTATGTAGAGCATTTGGAAATTGTGTAAAAGTGAATTATATACATTAATTAAGTCGTTGTCAATTCGTTGCATTCTCGTTTCATTTAAAGATTCCTTTATTTCCCAAATGGCTTCATCCAACTGTATGAAATTATTATCGGTAGTGTTTGTAAGGTTCACGAGGGTATCCACCATTTCGGCAACCAGGGTAACTTTCTTTAAAACAACATTATGACTATTCTTTATTTCCGTAATTAGTTTATCATACTTGATCGCGTCTTCGTTATCCAAATTCCCGGTAACAAATTTAATCAATGAACCAATAGGATTTATCAAGCCTCTTTTCATTATTTTTGAAGGAACGAGCTGGTGGAATTTTTCAGCAGTTAAATTCTTAATGTGTTCTACTTGTGTTCTTGTATTCATAAAGTCTGATCTCAAATCCCTTTCGTTAACACTATTCTGAACCCGCATTTTCAACTCAGTATATCGATTTGAATTAAACTCTAAATCATCATATAGTAAACTTAAATCTAAAACCTTAATTATAGTCCACTTATCGTAGGTAATAATCGCCTGTCCCTCCTTGATAGGTAGTACTCCCGAGTTGTTAAGAATCTGCTGCAGCTGAAGGCCCTGGGTCCTGAGAACTTGGACCAGGAGAAGGACGAACCTGTGAAGGGCGTTTGATGTCTTTAACATGTACTTTCGATTTACGGTTTCGGACTATTACTGGTGCTACATTTCTAACAATATCTCCGGAGATTCGCGCTTTCTCATAACGCGGTTTATCTTTGCTCCTCCTAGTGTTCACGCCTTTTATAAATACTACGTCCTCGTCTTGTATATTAAAGTCTTGTTCCCCTCCGCGTCTCTCTCTACTAGCTTCCTTTTTAGCTATGATTTTATCTGTTAGGTACTTATAAAGATACTTCGTTCGCTTAACATGCTCGCTCACTAACTGTTGTGTGTAGTGTTTATCGAAATTAACGTTAAATGTACTGGAAGCCTCCGTATGACCGAAGAGTACCTCAAATGGCGTGAGGCCTGTGGTGGAATGTATAGAGTTATTAAATGACATCACCGCATATGTCATGACGGACGCCGCGTCTGTCATTTTGTGTTCATATTCCGCCAAACGGTAGATTTCTAGAATAGTGGAGTGGAACCTTTCTAAGAGTCCCATTGAGTTTGGGTTATGTGGCGTCCCTATGTGAAGGTCGATCTTATAAAAGGTCATCGTATCTCTCATTAAAGCGTTATTAAATGCCGTGCCAGGGTCTGAGCTAATGTTTTCGGGGACACCATAGAATGAAAAATACCTAATAAGAGCTCTAATAACTTCAGGTGTCGAACGGTTTGCAATATCTATTGCTTGCCCTACTTTGCTAAACACATCTATAATAGTAAGGAAGTATGTGCCCTTTATAGTAAATAAATCGATAAATAGTTCCTGTAAGGGTTTCGTTTGAGTCTGTGTTAACTGTAATACTGGTTTTAGTGGTTTTCGGTCGTATTTCATTTGTTTACACGCGTCACATGCGTTAATCAGCGTCGCTACGGTAAGATCCATATTAGTCCAAAAATAGGTACGTCTTAAGTGTACCAAAGTTTCCTTAATACCCCGGTGGCAAGTTTTGCCATGGTGGTATTTTAGGACTATGTCCCGTTGTTCATTTTCGTCCTCTACATAAATAACTCTCATAGTGCATTCAAAAAACTTCACAGTAGGTACCCTTTTTAAAAAGCGTTATAACAGCTTCCGTAAATTCTTTACGATGGGTTTCGTCCTCAAACTAAATGAAATGTTTTACTTTTGGTCTGGTATATTTTATTAAAAATTGTTTTATTAGGTCCGGTCTCCCAACAGGTAAATGGACTTCCAAAACTCTCTGCTTGTGCCTCGAAAGGTCCTTAACAGCTGTTTCGTTTCGGTTCCATGTGTGGATAAGAATTTGGTTAGGTTTATTATCTATTGCCTCGCTCAGAATGGGAATGCCGTCTGTTTCCGTGTCTACCGCTGAGTGAGCAGTTTCAGTACTGCTGCTCATTGGTCTTTCCGAAGCTGTGGTGGTACTGCTAGTTGGGCTTTGTACTGAAAATGGGGATCGAGGTCTATTTTTGTCTATTGAGGGAATGCTCAACGGGAACGTAGCGCTAGTCCGATCCTGATTTCTTCGGATTCAGAAGCAACCGCTTCTGAATCCGAAGAAATCAGGATCGGACTAGCGCTACGTTCCCGTGAGGCTTCCCTGTTATGTTGCCTACCTAGTCTTTCAATGTCACCGGTTAACTCTTGAATATAGTCTTGTAACCGCTCATTGTTATCTACATTAGCTTTCATGGATTCGTTCCCATCTTTATCGAGGGCGTTAAGTTTTATACGCGACAGCGCATCGGCGTTGCTATTTTGCAAATCAGTCGGTACTTTCACACGTGTTTCGGATCGGGGTTCTAGACTTATTTCGTATGGGGGTTGTAGATTATGGGTATATCTGTGTCACGTTCGCAACACTTGATTTTTCATATCTAAGTATTGTCGCATCAAGTTGTTTTAATAGATCTGATCCTATTAAGCCGTCGTATCGGCTATCTACATTATAGACGTAGAACTTATGTTTGGATGTACTTTAGAATGTTTTCAAAAGAGGAATGTGTATGACTTCGTCATGTCTGCTCCGCGCGTGAGTGCTTATGACCTCAATTGGTTCATAGTATTATTAATCAGAAAAAATTTGAGAAGCCTTTGCTGGACTTATGAAAGACCTAGTACTGCCAGTATCAATCATAAAACGTGATCCTATTTCTGGGATTTCTATGTGTGGTAGCTTTAATATACCATCACAATTTAATTGAACTACTTCGGGTGGTCTGTCTTCGAGGCTGGTTTGGGAAAAAAATATTTTCCAAATTTTCCGGGTAACTGATAGCTAATTCAGGTGACTCTACCAAATAATTATCAACGTTTTCAGTATTCCCTACGCAATCATTGTATGAATAATTTTCATCGTAACAGGCTTGGTCGTTATAGCCGTCGAAAGCATCTAACTCATTACTATAGAACACGTTATTCATATCCGGTGGATTAGATAACATGTTTTGTCTCAAGGGGGCTGCTGTACGCATCGATACATCAGTATTATATGATATATGGGGATGATACACAAAATATCTTTCGGAATAATTTGGATTTGCGCCATAATGTTTACACAAAATTAGAGCAATAAAATGATTAATAAACGAAAATCAGTTAACACTACCGTTATCCTAGCGATTTGGTCCAGAATAACGTTATATACTTAATACACCCCAAAGGAATAGATTGGGAAGAGACGGGAAGTGAAAAAGTTTACTCACACGCCGCTCCGCTCCATATCCTCCAAGGATAGCTGCTTTGAAGATCCTCGACGCACCGCCGTGTCCACTCACTTATTTATTTGGTCCGAGGATATCCGTGTCCTGGATCCGAAGCCGCACCACGACCGATTTTGTGCCGAAAGCAACAGCCTGCGAATAGGATCTATACGAATATCCTACCGGGTGCGCCACTAAGATATTGGTGGGACGCGAGGATTAAAAAAAATACAATAAAATTAATACATTTATTGTACCGTTTACAATTGAATCTTAGAATCGACTGAATATAATTAATTAATATTTTAAGACGGACACTCGCAGGCACCGTCTTATCGTAGAGACAAGTCATAACATCCCTTTGCTGTGTCAGCGTCTAGAGACGCACGGAGACAACATCGCGTGGGCGAACAGTGGGAATAGGATGCATAACTACGTAGACGCCAAATCTACAAGCCATTCCTATAAACAAACAAGGAAGTGGAGCATCAAAGCAGGACATCAGGTATTTCCATCATTGTATAGTGTAAGGCAGGCAAAAATTTAGTGTTACCCTCCCGAGGAACAGATTTTTGTAAACGAAACGCGTGCAGAAATTAGACTTCAAGCGGTTTTAAATAAAACGGCCGAACGTCTTATTTCAGCACAGCATGAAGTTTTAAAATCTTTAGTTGCTGTCTCATCATTCTCCCTTATAAGCAAGTGGGGGTGCGATGGAAGTTCCGGTCATAGCACTTACAAACAAAAATTCACAAACAGTGAAGGCAGAAGTGTTTTGTGTAATTAGTAGCTAGGTTATAAGTAGTTGAGTATTTTATGACTGTTGTTAATAATTTTAGGATTGTTATTTTTTTACCTGTCTCAATATACGAAATATTGATTGCCATTTGTTGTTTTGTTTTGGTACGCGTGACCCTGCCGTCTTTTATTTGGGTGTTTTGTGCTGAAACTGCATTAAAACATCATAAGAAAGCCGAGAACGAAGCAAAATACCCCAATAAATAATTTTGTCTAGCTAGCATGTTCTAATCGAATCGCTGTGCGCCGGTCTGCACGAACCTTAAAGGATTCGCGGCCCGTAAAGTTTTTTAAGCGATTTCATCGAGCATCATTGCGAGTAATAACTAATATTACTCTGAGGATTTCATAAAGAGGATGAACTTCGGCCCGGTTTATGAATCGGTTTTTGAAAGAACGTATAATAACCCCATGAAAGTTCTAAATGACGAACAGTAGGTAACAATACCACCGGTACCGGTATGGTAGTGGTGGGCGGGTGGTACCTATATACAACTACATATTCTGTTTCATCCGTTTGGGGTACCATCATATCATCATCTGGGGGCCGAGGGCGGCTGTAGGAAATATTGTATGTTAAAAAGGGTAAGTCTTTTCTGTGACGATAGGCGTAAAAGAGTGTAGGTACCTATAGAATGCAGAAGGAACGGTTCGCACAAGCTAAGCTTCAAAGAGGCAGTGGTATACGGGAGCTCGCGTATGTTCTGGAACGGCGTGTCAATCGACGGAAAAACAAACCTTGTGTATCTCAGTGCGGAAGCGATTGTGGGCAAGAACGATCCTCGGTATATAACATAGATCCTGAAAGAGTAAATGGTCCCCGAGATATGCGGGTTTGTTGGCAGTGGAATCACGTTAATGCATGATAACGTCGTCTCTGCTTGCTTCAAGAGAGACTAATTGCCAAGCGTTGGACATGTGGGATCCTGGGCATGGTTTTATGTAAACCTAGCATGAAATTAAAAACCTCGGGCACGAGATTATCAAACCAAGTTGAAAATTCCGCGGTAGTTATGTATCCTATTTTATACTAATTTTGATACATCTAAGTAAGTATGGAAAAAACTGGTATTCAGCTCATCAGGAGGAGCTCGTGGCTAAGTAACAACAGCCGCACTGGTCGATCCATCAGGTTAAGCTACGCTTGCCGGGGTTGGTCAGTGGATGGGTGACCATCTTTACATACCGAGAATCCTCCGTGCCTCGGAAAGCACGTTAAGCCGTTGGTCCCGGCTGTCATTCGTGGATCTTTGACAGTCGTTATGAGTCGTCAGAAGCCCGAAAGTCTGACACCAGTCTTACCAAGGGGTATCCTATTACCCAGTTACTGGGTTGTGGAGGTCAGATAGGCAGTCGCTCCATGTAAAATACTGGTATTCAGCTGCATCCGGTTAGACTGGAAGCCGACCCCAACATAGTTGGGAAAAGGCTAGGCAGATTGATTGATTGAGCTGCATCCGGTTGGACTGGAAGTCGACCCCAACAAGTTGGGAAAAGGCTACACAGATTGATTGATTTAGGTACAAGTTTGATTTTGATTATTTGTAAAGGAGAAAGGGAGGCCTTTGGGCAGCAGTGGGACAACACAGCCTAAAATAATAATAATAAGTACCAAACATGTGCGTAGGTAGCCAAATAAATTCTCCACTAATTATAATAATAATAACGGCCTACTTATTATTGTCACACTGCAGGGCAAAAACCTCTTCATACTGAGAAAGCACGAGCATTTATCACCACGCTGGCGATTTCAGACTTATATTAACTAAGTATATACCTAACTCCACCTATCTAACTACGCAACACATTTTCGTAAACGATTACGACCATAGAAATATAAATAACAGGAGAAGTGGTATGGGGGCGTGTCTGTGTCCGCGCGTCTTGATCACAATGCTCATGCCTCAGGCAAATGGCCGTCTCCGCTAACTAGTGCGCTTTCGAGCGCGATCGTGATAACATTTAAGAATACCGTGTTGTTCAGTGGTTTCTTGTAAAAATCGAAGCTAAACTATAAACTTTATAAATCGTAGAACCACTTTTCATAAATCAGCACAAGTATTTTGCTATATTTGTGTTGAAAATCATGAAAAACAACAAATCGTAAAATATTTCTTGCCTTTACTACGTTATTTTTGTTTTCATATATCACAGCGACTGTACTTTTATTGTAGTAAATACATTGCTTCTTTATCACTACCAAAGTATGTCGCTAAGTAACTGGACAAGCAATGTAAAAATTACAAAACGATATTTACTTTAAGCGGTTGCATCGTTAGTACGGCCGCAGCGTCTTGTGACGGATTAGTGATGTGGTTGTGCAGATCCACTAACGTAGGCTATCGACAATAATGTCGATTGTCGTATGAATTTATATTACTATTAAAGTTTATTCTTCAATTTGTCAACAGTTATAGCCTGATTGGAAGACCGATGTGAAATCTTGTTTTATACTCATTTAGATTTTCTCATAATGTTGTTATTTTTTTGGTTTACTTAATATTTCTTTTTTTTACTTACTTATTGTTTATTTATATCATCTTATTATATGTATATCGTTTTTTATTTATAATTTTGTCAGCAACTTCCAAAAATTTTAATACAATAATAAATGGGAGAATCGATAAGTTTCCGATTTAGTCAATCACTAGCGTATATGTAAAATAAATGGCTTTTGCACAGCACAACGATAGCGAACGATGTTTTCGTGTGGGTGAGTTGTACGGTTCATGGTAAATGCACGCTGTGTTTGATGGGATAAGGTTTATAATTGATTATGTAGTACGTTCTGATTTGTAAATTGCAAGTGTGAGCGGGGCCTCGTATTTATTGGGTTTACTGATCGCATGTGTGATCGCAGGCTAGAGAGTAGGGATAGATAGAAGACATTGGGTTTCGATACATTTTCAACTACCGGGCATATCTCCTTCTTTCTTATATCTATGATTACGACTAATCTGTTTTATTTTGACAGTTCATCAAAATTCAGTGCGTTATTTTCGTTGTTGAGCAGATTTTTTTTTTCGAATTTATGAAGCCACGGATTAGCAATCTGTTTCAAAACGATTCAGATTCTGATTGATCGTGCAGGTTTCCTCACGGTGTAATGTTCAAGATAAACTCAAAAAGAAAGAATATAATAAGTATATTCTTTCTGTTTCGAGTTTATCTTGAACATTAGTTTTCCTTCACCGATGTCAGTAATGTTCAAGATAAACTCAAAAAGAAAGAATATATGTAGGTATATTCATCACATCGGTGAAGGAAAACTCTTAATATGAATCGAAAGTCACATTAGGTAGGTACCTATTTGCCCGGATTTGAATCCACAACCTCGTGTAGATAAGTATGAGCGGCGAAGCCACCACGGGGCCATCAACCAGCTGTTAAGAATTAGGTACCTACTCACTCCCCTACAGGCACGCTTCACTGTGACTCTGGAAAACGTTGGAGCTTTAAAAGAATTAGAATTTTAAAGTGTTGGTTTTTTGCTTGAAATGGCTTCTAATAGCCAACTATGCATAACTATGGCATAAGAATCTGGTAGCCAAACGGGAATATTTTTTTTGTAGCTATTAAACTTATCTCCGGAACCGAGAGAATAACCATTAAGTTTAACCTTGCACACGGTGATGTATTGTACCTATTTTTTTTACATACTTACGTCATTTAACGAGATTTTGTCATCTGAAAAAATCAAGTAGTTAAGTACCTACTACTTACTTGATTTTTTCAGATGTCAACATCTCGTTACTTCAAAAAATCATATAAAAATAGTTACATCACCGTGTGCAAGGATATAACGGTTACTCTCTCCGTTCCGGAGATAATTATAAGCATTAGCTCCATAAATTTTATTTGCAAAAAAAGTAGTAAAAGTAAAGTAAACTACCTATTTTACGAATTTTCATATCTGGGGGTAGGCCCCCAGATATGAAAATTCGTAAAAGAGGTACTTTTTTTGAGCTATACGTCCTGTAGAGCTTCATCTCTTTCCCACACTAAAGTAATAATAAAATAATACTGCTTTAGAGGTGGTGGACCTATGCCCCCTGATTGTATCATAAGATATATTTATGCATAATATTGGCTATTAGAAGCCTTTTCAAGCAAAAAAGCGACACTTTAAAATTTAACCTCCAATCTCTTCGAGAGCCTTTTTTCGTTCAACATCCACAGTGCGCTGGCACGATATCCAACTCTCTTCTAAATGTTGAAGCTGCACTTTCTGTTTATCCCGAACTTTCCAATTTTCTGGGTAACTTTGCATTATTGATCGAAGGTAACTTTTCCAATTTTTCATTCCCTAAAAAACGAATTCGAATGTGATACTTACCTACTTTTACATACATTTATATAAAAAAACCGGCCAAGTGCAACCACGTTAAATGAAGGGTTCCGTAGTTGGGATGAATTTATCAAAAAAACAAACTTAACATTGTAGTTGAAAAACATGTTCTCCCATACATCGATATACGCGACGGTCGATTTACCAACTGCAAAATGTAAGTTTGTAATCCCAAAAAATATTTTTTATAAGATAAAACTACAAATTAACGATTTTCGCGGACGTTTTCCTTTACTTGTGATATGAGAATGAGACCTTGCTTCTTGCCAAATTTCATGATTCTAGGGTCAACGAGAAGTTCCCTATAGATTTCGATTTATTTGCGAGTATCGAAATATATCGCAAAAATGCCAGTATTCTTTTATTGCGTAGAATTAGAAGCTTGATTTTTTTTGGAGTTCCAAGACACCGTAGACCTACATTTCAACTCGATACCTCCACGCGTTCCTGAGAAAAAGGGTATTGACTCAGACGAATGGAAAATCACACCGGATAACAATCCCTAAAAGTAAGAGTTACTTTGTCGGAATGATATAGCAGTGTTAGAGAACGTAAACTGCAAGAGCGAGTGGAAAATTTTTTGTATGTCAATTTGATAAACAATTTATTTCCCTGACTGTATACATACCTAACATAAATCAAGGAAGAAAAAGGATGATGAACATTCAGTTTTATAATGGTGTGTTTTATTTATTAGGTGTGGTTTTAATTCTTTATGTGCAATTTGATAACAGCTTTGATACAATTCCCTTTATCTGTAGGAGTACAGGAGCAAATCTGCACAAATTACATCAACAATAGCTCCAGTAGTTGTGCCTTCATTACTCTGCACTAAGAATTAGAATTTATACAAAAAAAATGCACACAAAACAAGATTTTGCGACTGTAAATAATATTTATATGACATACATAAACCATTTAATAAGCTTCAAATATTAATACTGAATAAATTAAACTCTCATTCGATCAGACAGTACTCTGACTATGGAACCGGATCCACCAACATTAAATGCTTTTTCATGCCACAGCAATAGATGTCCACTTGATCCTTCAGTGGGGAATTCAAATCCTCTATAAATGTATTTCATCAGAATGTCTACATCATCCAAACACAGGTTTCCCACCGCCTCTTCGATTTGAGTAGACTTTATGGCTAGCAGGACTTTCAAAGTTAGTTGCAGTGCATTATCCTGAAAAGAAAACGTCTTTGATGAATGTATGAACATACTATACACATAACATAACACACCTGCTATCTAATTGCGTAACACATTTACGTAAATGATTAAAACGAATCTGTTTCACTTTGACAGTTCAACAACATTAAATTGGTTTATTTACGCTATTGAGCAGATTTCTTTTTTGAACTTATGAAACAATGGATTAGCAATTTGTTTAAAAACAATTGTGATTAAATGTGAATTACGTAATTAGGGTACTGTTTCATATTATACTAGTTATATAAACAACCTTGTAGGTATTTGGAATAACAATCAAACAATAAATAACATCAATGACAATAATCTATTTACAACCAATCTATGAATTATTTCATACATATTTATAATATTAAATAGCTTTGTTACCTTTGTAGTGCAACTATAAGAACATGACTAACCGTAACCATGGACCTACTGGGCATATTTTGAAGTTGAAAGAAATCATAATAATTATGATACGATTTGGATCTGTGTAACACAAGTATGACTTACTTTGATTTGCTGATTGGCTGATCCTACTGGTGCATTGTTCAATACAACTTTAAGGGCATCAATATACCGACCTGTATTGTAGAGTTAAGGATATCAAACATAATAATGGCCATAGTTAGTAGTAGTATGAAACTTTTCCAGCCTTGTTACCAAACAAGCATTATCTAAATTAATTTGTAAACTGAGTCTATTCTTGTCAGTTTTGTATTAGTAGTTTACTACACAAAACTACTACACTACTAATTTTACTACGAAAAATCAAAATGGGCTCAAAAGTTTAAGTTTGGACTATAGTTAGAACCAATTGAAATCTTTGGTTAGAACATTGTTTTGTAATAAGACAGTTCAAGTTTAACAAAAGTCAAAACAGCACAGATTCTTCTGAATAGTTATTTGGAAAAATCCCAAAACAAACCTAGCTAAGTTGTTTGCAGATAGGGTTACCGTCTATGTAAGGGAGGCTGCCTGTATAGGATGTACAATATGCCTGATATTTGAGAAAAATGCCTGTCCGAAAAAATACAAAAAAAAATGTAAGTGTTAAAATAAATAAGGTGCTACAGATAGTTTTAAAGACTGGCATTTATTTAAAATGAAAAGTATGAACAATTTACGACCACTAAACTAATTAAGAAAAACGAACTTACTAGGTACACTAAGTGATATAATTTTTTTCCGAAGACTTTTTTTTTTACTTTCTTTTTTCTAAATTATAAATATAAAAATTATCACACAAAACGTTTTTAAAAATTTCTTGGGTTGCTAATAACACTTTTACCGACTCTATGGCCAGGCGATTCCTTTCTTTACTCAACTATGCATTTATTAGGGAAATCCAAAAATGCCTGTCTCAGTTTAGCGCCGGCCGCACGTCGTCGCCGTCTTAACCGTAAAATGCCTGTCAAATGCGGCAAATGCCTGTCAGGTGGTAACCCTATTTGAAGATCATTTAAAAGTTGTAGGGCAATAACCATTGGTCCTACACCATTTTCGTCAAACACTAGGTTGAATGAAGTTTCGATGGACGTTACGGTATTCAAAGCATATTAAAATTTACAACAACGAAACATGAATTGAATATCCATAAATACATGAAACGCAGACATACTGATAAAATAGGGTGATTCATATGAATTGTTACAAAAGGAAAATTAACCATTCTTCCTTTTGTAACAATTCATATGAATCGTGAAGCAAAGTAGGTACCAGTATCAGAAGTACAGTTTTTATCATAAGGTCGCTCTTGTGTTTTATTACAAAATTTGTTACAAATTAGTGTTAATATATTGTTTAAAAAGGATATTGATTCAGTAAAGTGCAAACTTCTCCCTCATCCGGTCCAGTGGGTATGGATTGTTCCGCTTCATCTTCTCTGAAGTTATCTTCATTATATTGATCGATATCGATCTTACGAAAGGCAGAACTAGAAGTATTTTTTGCCATTTAAACGGATTTTTATTTACACAATATTTATTTCAAATCAGAAATAGCAATTGATACAATAAAATTGACGAATTTGCTAGTGCTGACACTGACACTAGTGACACTGACAGACAGTGACTGCTGGAGTGCGCACTGCGCACTGCACAGTGCTCACAGAGTACTTTATAACATGGCAGTATGGCAGTACTGTACTGGCTAAAGTTACATGCTCTGTGGTGCTGGCGTAAACACTATCGGACGCGTACGCCACGACTGACAGTCGCGACCGATGAATGTGCACGGTATGCGGACGGCTCACTGTGGATCGAAAAAAGGCTCTCGAAAACATTGGAGCTTAAATTTTAAAGTGCCGTATTTTGCTTGAAATGGCTTATCTATCAATCTGCCTATCCTTTTCCCAATTATGTTAGGGTCGGCTTCCAGTCTAACCGGATGCAGCTGAATACGAGTATTTTACATGGAGCGACTGCCTATCTGACCTCCACAACCCAGTAACTGGGTAATACGATACCCCTTGGTAAGACTGGTGTCAGACTTTCGGGCTTCTGACGACTCGTACCGACTGTCAAAGATCGAAAAGAAGAAATGGCTTCTAATAGCCAATATTATGCATAAATATATCATAGGATACAATCTGGTAGGCAAATTGGCAACATGTATATTTTTTGCAAAAAAAAAATGTATGGAGCTAAACTAGTCCATATGGGATACTTTTTATAGCTAGTCCACATCGATCACTAATAAAGAACTTCTTTATTAGTGATCGATGCTAGTCCATAAGGGATTAGTTTTAACAAGCGCCTGAGGGGCGCGCACAATACGTCGCATTTCGGGCACGCGTTGAACGCTCGTCAAACGCAGCAAGATTTCCACATTTTGTTGTAACTTTGAACCCTCAATATGCTCAGTACCTGTGTTTCTTAATTTTTTTTATTACTGATGTAGAAAATACGAAAATAAAATTAATAAAAAAGGAACTTGCGTCCACGCGTTGAGGGTGCACTAAAGGCGCCCTTTGACGACAGTGCTTGTATAATTCGTTACATAGAAATTCATACAATTTTATTAAGCGCCTAAAACGCAGGGTACCGCCTCGGCGCTTGTTATGACTAGGGCCTAACTGTGCGTCTGCACTGACGAAACATTCACAACAAAATATGTTGAAATCTCTATTCTCTGTCAATGTTCCACACAATGTTTGACAGGAACTAGAGATTCCAACATGTTTTGTTGTGAATGTTTCGCCAGTGCAAACGCACAATTACGAATAGGTTCGTTTACACAATTTTTACAGCTGGACATAAAAGAGTCTGACGTGGTGACATTCGGAACTAAATATTTTACAGACCTATGATGATGGTACTACTTTGCCGATAAGTGCTAGTAGGTTTTAATTTGAGTCAGTACAAGCAGCGTTTTTTGTTGCACATTTATTAAGGCGAAAGCGTCAAGGTAGCCCGCGAAATTCAAATTTTCTAACGTTTTTTGCAATTTGCAGGTCAGTATCATGTTGTATGTTTATATATAGAATAATAATCATAAAAAATGATCAATACAACTCTCTAAGTTCATATAGTCGCATTGAATGACTATTTCATGAAATCATGACTTTGTGCTTACATAATATGTATACTCCATATTATGGAGTTGTATTGCTGATTTTAATGATTATAATTATGTAAAGCCATATTGGTTACGGTCGCAAATCATATTTTAATCAACATAAAACCTTACACTGACCTGCAAAATGTAAAATACTAAAGAAAATTTGAATTTCGCGGGCTACCTTAGCGCATGCCCCATAACAATTTATATCCCATTCGAAGTGACATTTATGTGCGATAGTGGCGCCCTCATTTTCATTTTATTCTATTTTGGCAAGTTGTTCCGATTGCCATACACCGGACAGTGCCTGATACATACTGGACAGTGCCGCATACGAACTGACTAGTGGTAGACACAAACCCAAAGTGCCAAATACATCTCCCCCTGTGCCGGACATGACTCGGAAAGATATTTTACATACCGGACAATGTCACGTACGAACCGGACAGTGCCAGATAAAAACATACGCATATGGGCTGACTTATTAACCGTCAGTCAAGTGCAATTTTTCATGAGTAACATCTTTCCTCTCACTTTCCTGTAACCTGTGGGAGTTGATCATTGCGTTAGGATCATCAACTGGTGCTGCACAAACTATAAAGGGATACTTGGAGGCTGCTTGTGGCGACTGGTCGTCGTACTGCATGTTTTTGGTTTTGTTAATATTAATTATCTGATATGATGGTCCTAGTTTATCATTACTGACTGTATGAACATGCATTCTAGCATCACACATGTAAGCGGGCACGCCTTTTATTTAGGTATTAATTAAGTTCTGTTAACATTTTTATTTCTGCTTCAGTGCTTGAGTATAATTTACAATGTTTTTGTTTGTATATTGGCGTGTGTTAGCTGACTTATGGCAAATAATGTAATTTAATGTTTTGTAATGTTAATTTCTTTGCTCATTAGTGTATCTTCATTGTATGTATGTACCTACTATTGTTAAAAGTGACTTGTGATTTGATGATTTTTTGGTGTTGGTAAAACTCTCAGAGTAATAGTAAAACTGGACAAGACGTATCCGATCGGTTTATTTTGTGACACTTCTCTGACTTGTGGGATGTGAGTTGTTTATTGTCAATTTCATGACAGTGTCAAAATATTAGTAGTCTGTGGTATCAAACTGCTGATTGCCAATAAATAATTAGTGGATTTGTTTCTCGTGGTTTTTCCAATAGTATCGAAAAACTAGAAGCTGCAACTTTGTATATTGATAAATCATATTTTCGTAACCACAATGACAATGGGTGATGAACTACCTGTTACTTCTTTAGTTTTACCCGTTCTCATACGTCCCGTTTTAACTCAGGTATGTTCTATGCAGTTCGTTTTGCCTTTCGTAAATTAAATGTATTGTATTGTTTGTTTGAACAAAACAAGCGTTGATATGTATTTTTGCATTGAATGAACTTTTTTTTGAGTCACGACGAATTCTTTAATGGATTTTTAGCATAGAAAGCAAGTATGTAGGTGCTGTTTCAAGTAAGAAGAATGTAAGTAGGAAGTGAATGGGACAGATTTTTAATTATCAATGAATCTTGTTGCGAAATTTGACACATTTATGTTATGTATTATTTGTCATCAATTAATTTACCCATGCCCGCAACCTGAGCAATGTTGCAAAATGTGTGTAAATATTTAAATAGTGTTCATGTTGGTACAATACTTACATTATCCAAAGTAACAAGATAAGATTGTGATACTCATGATTGGATTGTAAATGCTTAACATAAAACAATTGTGTTTTATATAATATCTATGATTCATTGAAACAGCTAAAGATTGATAGACATTCTTGTTGTTGACTGAAAGGAAGAACACATAGTGGTCTAATTAAGAAATAAATGTTATTTTTCAGTTAGAGAAGTATGATCTGGGAGCTTCTCAGACACTCCGTGCTGCCCTAACGAAGGCAGAAGCAGCCGTCCCTGGCTTGAACTATGATTTGGTGGCAGGTATCATGCGAAGAGCTGATATACCTGTCAACATGAATGAAAGCTTGCTGCGTCTTCAAGGAACCCTGACAGAAGCTGAGTGTTAGTAGTCTTTTCAGTCTTTTATGGTTATTTTGAACAACACTTTAACTAAGATAAAGAAAGTTGAATGTGACTTGAAGAACAAAAAGTCATCAAAGATTTAAAAAGTAATAAAACAACACTCATGACCTAAAATAATCTATACAAATAATAAAATTATGTTGCTTTTTGTATATCTCCATGTGACCACATTATTCTTCTAAACTATGCACCAAATTTTGGTGCGGTTTCCAACGTAATTTAAAGAATTTAATCCTGAAGGGTTTATGTGTATAGAACATTCATATTAAACTTTAAAATAATAAAGAAATCTCGATGTTCTGTAAAGTGTTAAAAACCATGCAAAGCTGGGGCAGGTCACTAGTTTATATAATAGTAAAAATACCAGCCTACTACTGTCCCAAAGCATCTTCTCATACAGAAAAGTCACCAGCATTGATCACTACGCTTGTACGCTGACAATTACAAACAATTGATTATAAAGCCAGGTTTCCGCACAATGTTTTCCCTCCCCAGTGACAGTGATTAAACAATTAACATTTATTTAATTTGATACTTTGTAGTATTGGTGGTTTTCTTAAATGTGTATTAAATTAATTACAGGTGCCGATTTAAGACTGAACAGGACTGAAGAAGCATTCCAAGAGTTGAACAAAAAGTCTACAGCTTTGAAAAAAATCTTGAGTCGCATTCCCGATGAAATTACTGACCGGAAGACTTTTTTGGAGACCATTAAGTAAGTGTGTGTATATGTTACAAAAAACGAAAACATCAGTGTATCAAGGTAGATGCTTGAAACAATACATGAACAATACATGATACTGATCTGCTGGGGAGTTTGTTGCACCACTTCTTCCCATCTAAAGCAATAGGAAGTGGTGAAGGGCAGGTGCTTTGGGGGACTGTTTTAAGCAATTTTGACGTTTGAAAAGTGCTTACTCTCAGCCTAGTTTGAATAAATGTATTATTTTTTTTGGTAAATTGGCCAGTTAGAATGGTCTGTGTTTTATTCTATCAACATATTAACACAGACCATTTCAACTACCAGTACATTTTCCTCCTCTTTTTTTGCTCCAACTAAGTTAAATATTCTGCCCACAGAGAAATTGCTTCAGCAATCAAGAAGTTACTGGATGCTGTGAATGAAGTTTCCACATACACACCAGGAACAGGCAAACAGGTTCTAGAACAAAGGAAGCGAGAATTTGTGAAATATTCCAAGAGATTCTCTAACACTTTGAAGGAATATTTCAAAGAGGGACAGTGAGTTCACTTTTTTACTGTTATTATTATGTGAAAGAAAGCAGTGTGTTTCGTGCTGGTTTGTATCGTTTGCTAAAGGTTTTAAAGGAGGAGTTGATGTCAGGAGTTGATCAGTACAATTATGTGGTACTAGCATTTTCCCCGCGGCTTACCTCGCGTGGAAGTCGGAAATTATCCCATGAAAACGTACTGCTGGGATGAAAAGTATCTTAGGTTAACACCTAAGATACTTTTCATCCCAGCAGTACGTTTTCATGTTATAAAAAAATAAGTTAAAAGTTATGCACAACGTCTAATGATTGAAATACTATCTTCAATTCATGCAAGCCTAATACTTTTTGTGCCAAGTTTCCAGTTTATTAACTCAAGGAATAAGATTTTTCATACAAACGAAATCCCCCCTTTTCGCCACCATAAAGGTGGAATTTTCAAAAACCCGTTCTTAGTGCTCCCCTACACCATAAAAGGAAGCTGTGTGCAAAATGTCACGTTCCTAGTCTCAGTAGTTTCGGCTCTGCGTTGATATGTCAGTCAGTTTCTCCTTGTATATACATAGATTTGAAATTTAGTGAATTTTTAAAGCTTGCAACATAATGATTTCACAAAAAAAAAATTGTCAATACTGTGCACTTTTACTAATGTACATTGTATATGTTTACAGGGCCAACGCAGTCTTCGTGAGTGCTTTATATCTGATACATCAAACCAATCAAATCCTATACACTGTTAAAAGTAAGTCTGAGTAAAATTCATTAAAACAGTGTTTGAAATTTATCAATTTTTTAACCAATTATATTGTATTATGTAAATGACTGTCTTAAAAATGATTGCGCCTGTTGCTGTTTTCTTGTTAAATAAGGTCCCACAGTATATAATAATAAAAATATATTAAGGTTTATATATTTTTATTGAATATATTAAGGTCAGTGGGAGGAATTTATTATATTTATATCATAGAAAAACAATATGTAAATAATATAGCATACTAATCGTTATATAACTTATCATAGTATTCCAACAATCATATATTATGACTTATTATTTCCAAAAATATTCGTACCTAACATGGTTTGGGTTCAGCCCTTATTATTATTAAATCATTGATTTATTGTAAAGTACATAAAAGTTATAATCTATTTTTAAATGGTCTGTTGTATCCATATGCATACATCTAAAATGGTAGATAAACATACCTAGAGAGTGGGTAAAATAAAGCTTATATTAATTATTTTAAATAAACTCTCAATGGTAATCCTTAAATAAATAACTAAATAAATACTTAGAGAAGGTTGTACAGTATGAGTAGCGCTGTTGGTTATGCTTTTAATGAGATAACTAGTAATTCCTTTAAAATAATTGTTTTAGCACTACTTGCATCTTACTTCACCATACAGTTTTTGAATAACGCTGACTTGTTGCATTTTTGCCACAATTTTTTATAGAGTTGTCATCGCCATGTTTGGCTTCATAACCAGTGATCGGATTTTGGGGAGTATTTAATGACGATATCAGAATATGAATAAGCCATATAATTCCGGTGCCCCGGAAATTGCTTATTTGCAATGTACATACCTACTTGGTTATAATAAAGTACATACCAACTTGGTTATAGTAAATTGAAATATCGATTACATAGGTCAATTTTAGTAGGTAAATTTCAATTATTTGAAACCAAATTTGCATTTTCTCAAGAATGCGTAATTAGGCTGTCCATGGGGGGAAGTCAAAGCTTGCCGCCCTATTGTTGGTCAAGAGTGAATACCCGCGAAATTTAGCGCTGTTGCTATAATTTTTAATTTATATTCTACATGGCACCTCTTTAGGTCATGAGCTAACCGAATATCAAAAAATAATTCGTCTGGGTCTAAAGGGGGAGGAAAAGGCGTTAAAACTGATTCGCTGTTACAATATACAGTAAAAATAAACTTAACTAGAACATAGAACAATTCAAAAAATATTTCTTCAAAATTTAAAAATTCCAGGATTCCGTGATTTCCGTAGGCTTATCCATACTAATGATATTGTTTGAGGTTGTTGACCCTAAATTGCACTATCTAATCCGATCACTGATTATTACAGTCGGTCAAACAAGGCAAATCAGCCTAATTAAAGTTCGGAACATAGATTCACAGCCTTTGAATATTATGAGATCTTTTAAAGCGATTGTATCATAGTGATTGCCTGCAGAAATACCTATTGATGAATGAAAAGCGATGACTTTTCATTCATAAAACTGAAATTTATTTGTATCGAATAAAAACACGTAGAAAAAGAATACGATAACACATTATACTATGTAATAATACTAACTTGACTAACTAGTCGTCTTCGATAAAATGAGGTATTGATCTACTTTGTATATGAAAATAATAAATATTGTAGTAGTTACAATAATTATGTTAAAATTTTATTTAATTAACAATAAAGTGCAAGTAAAATATGTTTTTATTTGTTATCAGGTATTCCAAACAAAACGTAACTTGCATGATAGGGATAATAATCAAAGAATAGCTTTTAGGTTATGGGTAAACCTACTAGTTCCAGCTTACGAGGTTACAAATCAGTAGATTATGATTCGACGAGTCCGCACTTCACTGGTAGGTTCGATTAGACCGTTTAACCAAGCTACGTAGCTTGGTAACACGGTCTATTGGAACCCACCAGTGAAGTCGAAGAATCTAACCAGAGACGAAACGCATATCAGAGACACAAGGCGTTCATCTCAAAAGTGTGAAAGGTCTCAAGATCAGTGTTGTGTGACCTTAAGTTGACCGTCCACGGCTAAGTAGGACGTGCACGGAGCGGTTTTACCCGGTTCATTTGTTTCTTGTTTAGCGTGGCCGTGGGTCACAGTGGTCGTTCCCGCCAACATTTGAATACAAAGCGCAGCTAAGTAGCAGCAGCAGTGGGCTGCTGTGGAGCGGCGCCTTTAACGACATCGCAACACTTGGGTATCTGAAGCATCTGTCCCACCGCCGACGAGGAAGCGACTAGTTAATGAAAGAGATAACATTTTTACTCCTGAAAAGTTGACCATTTTGTGTTAGGTGGTGTTGCGACGTTATGTAGGAAAGTCTGAGATATTTACACATGCAAAATATGGTTTTATCGTTGTGTTACGTGGTTTTATCGGCAGCACTAAAACGAGGGTGACACTGAAAGTTCTTAGAAAATCAAGAACAGAACAAACTAGCAAGTTATTTTTTTATTATATCTTTTCAAAATAGTGTCCATTTACATCAATACATCGCTGCATCCGATGGAACCATTGAGAAAAGCACTTTGCCCACTCGTCCTTAGGGGTCTCTTCGACGGCATTTTGAAACGCAGCCAGTGCTTCCTCGGCGTCCTTAAAACGTTTTCCTCGAAGTTTTTCTTTTATTTTATTTTCGGAAATAAATAAAAATCGCAAGGTGCGAGGTCGGGGCTATAGGGCGGGTGACCCAGTAATTCCACGTTTGACGTCGCCAAGTAGTCGATTGGTTGCTTGGCGGTGTGCGACGAGGCGTTGTCGTGGTGAAGGAGGATCCTACTGCGAGGTCGTTTCTCCCGAACTTTTTTGAAGACAAGTGGCAAACAATTGTTAGTGTACCACTCTGCAGTAACTGTTTTCGATCCTCTAAATAATGACCTGTCCTTCAGAAAAACGAGGCCACCATAATTTTTCCCACGCTTCGACCTCTCTTCACTTTAGTTGGCAACTCCTCGGAAGGAAACACCTAGACAGCAGACTGTCTCTTAGTTTCAGGAACATAACAATAAATCCAGCTTTCGTCACCCGTAAGTACGAGTATGTCGAACACAGCATTTGAGTCACCTCCGTTAAATCTTTGAACCATTTCACGACACCAATCAACAGGAGTTTTTGGGTCTCTGTCAAATTATGAGGTATCCAACGGGCCGGCAACGGGCACAAAGCTCCCTGACCGTTAAATGTTCATGGAGGATTTTGTGCACTTGACTCATACCGATGCCTAAGCTTGTCCGAATCTGCTGATACACGACACTGATGTTATCTTCAGTCGTCGCCGTAGAAGGCCGTCCCTCACGCAGATCATCGGTGAGATTAGTGCGACCACGTTTAAACTCATTAAACCAGCTGTAAACAGTGGCACGAGATGGGGCTTCATCGTGAAAGGCCAATCAAAGTCTATCATGTCATAACTTTCTTGTTGACTTAAATGACATCGAAAGTCATAAAAAATCATTGTACGAAAATTTTCTCGCGTTAAATTCATGCTGGCGTGCCAGACAATTTTGAATTTGCCGCTAAATCGTAAACAAATGTCAAATGAATAAAATACGTACACAATATTAAAAAAGAGTTCAAAATTTGTTTTTTTATTTTTATTATATCGTTTACAAGTGGCCAGTTCTAGAAACTTTCAGCGTCGCCCTCGTAAATTTGTATTTCATAGAAAAAAAGAAAGAAAGAAAAATATTTTATTTGGGACACGCACAGGAAATACAAACAGTAAGTAATAATAATAATAATTTAAAAAAAATACATACATAATAGTAACGACCTGTGCGAGGCCACTATCTCGGCATAATGCGGCGATATTTAAAAATAAATACCGCAGCGGTGGTATTCTGATAGGGCCCACTGTGATGTCACGGACACATCTACGGACTTAGATAAATCCCATGGGATCTAAGACCAAATAATAATAAAATAAAAGGCAATAAAAATAATTATAAAAAAAATTGCACTAATAAAAACTGAAACGAAATAATAAATCAATGTATACACGCCCGACGTTCCAACTTCCAACATCACTTGTCCATAGTATAGAAAAACATAATAGGTAACAACGTCTCAAATAAACTGAAAACCAAGTTATATTTGCGGATGTAAACGAAAATATCACGTATCTCAAAACTATGGACTATAAAAAAGTTTAATATACTTAGACGACAAAATTTTTAGGGTTCCGTACCCCAAAAGGAAAAAACGGAACCCTTATAGGATCACTCATGTGTCTGTCCGTCAGTCACAGCCAATTTTTTCCGAATCTAATGGACCGATTAAGTTGAAATTTGGTACGCATATCAATTTCTGTGACCCAAACACGGACGTGTAACGAAAATAAATTAATTCTAAATAAGACGGTAATTTTCCTGGGGAAAACGGAAAAAAAAAACTGTACCGTTGATATATCAAATGAAAGGGCTTGTGAGGATCATTTTTTTTTATTAAATTAAAATTAATACTTTTAAAGATATTTAAGAAAATAGATGGAAATTGCCCATTCCTCCCACCTTATCTCCGAAAAGACTGCACATAAAATTTGAAAAAAAAATACAGTAATAACTAATAAGTTCTATACTTATAGATTACAGGAGAAACTATAAGAAGTCTATGGTCCTAAAATAACATGGTAAATCTCCCAATATTGTGCATACAAACATACATTTGCAGTTTGTCTTGGGATAAATTCATTCCAACTACGGAACCCTTCTTGTGCGTGGTCCGACATGCTCTTGGTCAGTTTTTTGAATTACGGGGTTCGTACACACGCTCATGTGCACAATTTATTTCTTTTTCAACCCTCGTTTTTCGCTTTTCTTACGAAGTGGTCTAACTGACATCGATTGAATTGTTCAGGGGCAAGCTATTTGCGGCTGCGTGTTCAACACTTTTGTCCGCATTGCGTTCAAATAAAATATACAGGGTGGCAGGGACATCGACGCGAAGCCGGCTACCATGGATTCAGTACATGATTCTGAACCCCACTGCGTCGAAATTTTTCGTAGGTTATTAAAAAAAAAAAAACAGCTGCTCCATACATTTTGACCGCGTAGGTATTGCACTTTTCTATGAAACAGCTGTTTTTTTTTTTATAACTGACGAAAAATTTCGACGCAGTGGGGTTCAGAATCATGTACTGAATCCATGGTAGCCGGCTTCGCGTCGATGTCCCTGACACCCCGTATACAAATAAATAGCTACAAATAAATAAAATTGAAGTGCCTGTTTGTAATGTCAAATCACACCTTTTACTGTATGCATATGAAAGTATATACGGTACTTCTAACAAAAAAACAATTTTTAATCGTCTGTCTGTTTGTTTGTTCCGGCTAATCTCCGACACTGTTGGACCGATTTTGATGGAACTTTCACTGGTAGATAGCAGTTCTATTTTAGAAAAAGAATTGGGGTCCACGCGGGCGAAGCCGCGGGCAACAACTAGTAATAAAAATATTGCTTTAATCTCGGATTGAATATTTTAAATAGAGCATATTGTTTTACTTAATTAAAAATGTTTTTAACAGAATAAACCACTCCGTAAGAAAAGTTTTTTTTCAAAAGTGGTTCTACCTAACAGATACCTACGTCAGTATTTATTTTGAATTGAGGCCTTAGCCCACTGGGTACCCGGGTCATCACTCATCACGGTAAGTCGCTTAAAATCTAAATACCTACTAATAATAAAGCTGAAGAGATTATTTGTTTGAACGCGTTAATCTCTGGAACTGCTAGTCGGATTAGAAAAAAATATTTTTGCATTTGATAGCCCAATTCTTGAGGGAGGTTATTTGACATCACGCTATGGCCCTTAGGAGCCGAGCTAAAAGATAAAAATTTCAAAGAACGCTAAGCGAAAACGAAGTAATAGCGCGGGCGGGCGATACGATGCGCCGCGGTGGGCCGGGGCAGCAAGAAACACGTGGGCGAAGTCGTGGGCAGAAGCTAGTTATTTATATAGGTACATAATGTACCTGATCTGATCAGAAAATAAATTAAATTCAAATGTCAAATGTACCGTACATTTGACATTTGAATTTAATTTATTTTCTGATCTAAGTACATTTGTACTATTTTTCAATCAAAATCGTACTTAGAGAGGAAAGAACTAGCCGTGTGTATACGTGAAAATTTTTACAACCCGCTCCTACATAGATAGTTTAGAAATATATTGAAAACAGTTATGAACGTATAAACTTCGTTTTTCGTTCGTTTTTTTTTGTGTTTTTTAAAAAGTATGTAGTTTCTAATTTAAAAATGTCTACTTAAATATCAACCAAAACCGAAAATGGAAACGACATGTAAAAATGTACATGGTCTTCTCAACCAAGTGAAAATAATCAATAAAAGTAAAAATTGATATTCGCTCGAATTTTAAATACCTAATCAATGTAGAAGAGGACCCCTAATAAAAAGTATCTACTATGCTCTAGCGCCGCTGCGTATATGGAATCTATACCTTCACACAACGCTCATGACGTCAGAGACCGTGTTGCCGTCGAGTATGTTTTCAAATCCAGAAATCGAGAATTAATTCATTAAAGCGTACTTTTACCTAACATTTGTGATGTCACTGGCCAAGTTGATATTGGGTATACTTACTTTCGGATTTAGGAGTTCGTGCGTAGGTAATTTAAAACGGAAATAATAAAGCTTCCGAAAAACAAATTAATTTCCAGCGATCTGGGAGAGACAGTGAAACGGGTGTACATTACGGTATAGCTAAATGGAGTGTCCTACATGAAGGTATACTCCAGAAAAATGTTGCGGGAAATCCCTAACACGGGCGTTATATACGCCCGTGTTAGGGATTTGAATGATTTTTATTTTACCTATACCTGAACTCAACACTATACTACAGCGTTGTGTGAAGGTATAGATTCCATATACGCAGCGCCGCTACCTCGGTACCTACTGCTAATAGAGTACCTACCTACTGGAAATATTCCAGCTACCTTCTTTGCCCATGTAGGTACTTATGTATAACCGCGGCATTATCAATTCAACATTATGTATGGATCTCCTTTTTACCATGAAATATCGATTCAAATTTCAAACGTAGATCGGTAAATCGAAAATAGTTTCACAGTGAGAGTTCGTGGGAACAAAGCAAGCTTTTTGGCAGTTTAAGTTGGTAGCTGGTGTCAGTGAAAGAGTCTGGTAAAATGATTTCGTGACCGCGTTTAATGGGTCATGATGCCTGCGTTGCGATTCGTCTCGTCGTGCGAGCGCGGACAATGGCTGGTCGTGCCTCCTGCCCTCGAAGCCCCTCCGCTCCGCCTGCCCGTGACACTTGACACAGGAACCCGCACTCCTCGACCTCCAAATATTTCCGCGTACACCTTTTTTATCTCCCAGAAACGTGGACTGCCTACCTACGCATCAATTTACTGACCCAAGGTAAAAACGACAACATCGACTTTAAAATTAGGAATGAAAAAGGTATTCAATACTCGAGCAGAATGAGCTTCAAATAGGTTTTTTTGGGTTTCGTAGTAAAACAAGGAACCCTTATAGTTTTTTCAAGCCCGTCTGTGTTTGTCCGCCGTTTAATTTAGAGACTCGGTACTAAAAGAGGTTTGGCATGCTTAGGTATACCTACATATTAATCAAGCGTAGGTTAGGTACAAACTTGTAAAATATTATCTTGAAAAACACTTTACACGTAAAGCGGGTTTTTTGCTCGTCATTTCGATTGTGTGGAACACCCCACTGGTCTTTCAAAAATATTGGGGTATGTGGTGATTTTTAAGGCTTGTGCAGACCAGCGCGACTTGTCGCGCGACGCGACACGAACAATACAATTTCTAAGAAAACTTCACAGTATAACAATAACCGGTGTCGCGTCGCGCGACAAGTCGCGCTGGTCTGCACAAGCCTTTAAAGTGGTGATTTTTGTTAGAGTCACGTGTCTCCCCCACCAGCTAAACCGTTGTTTTTGGAAATGTGAAACCTCTAGTACCTATACAGCGTCGCGACATTAATTTAACACACGTTGCGGTTTCGCGTTTTCGTTTTAATGAAGATACCTACCTATATTTTAATTTCATTAAACGTTGTTATTATTATTATTTATTGATTTATATATAATTTTCTAAAATAGTATCTTGAGGCAACCTGTAGGTAATTAAAGAAAAGGTAATTTGCCGCGGCAAATGACCTCGGCGCGGATCATACATTGCAGCAAAGAGTAGGCGATTGAGGGAAAGCGAGAGCCCTATGTCGGCGAGCGTTTGAAAATTTAATTTTTCTAGCATCACGTCTCTAATTCCCGAAGGGTTAGGCAGAAGGCAGGTTTAAGTATTATTTTATCTTATTATAATTTTTATGATTAGGTACTGGCCACTAATGTCACCATTGTAGCGGCACGTTGTTTGTAGGTATCATTAGCTACATAATATACAACGAAGTCCCCCCGCCGCCGCTGGCCATCGACATCGAAATGAAAACTGTTACCATGGATTCAGTATGATTATGAACCCCCCAGCGTTGAAATTTTCGGCCGGTTATATAAAAAAATACCGCTGTTCCATACATTTGACCGCGTAGGTTTGCATGCATTTGCAGGTTTGATTGCACCTACCCGGTCAAAATGTATGGAACAGCTGTTTTCTTTTTTTTCAACGCAGGGGGGTTCAGAATTATGTACTGAATCCATGGTAACAGGCTTCGCGTCGATGTCGACATCCTGTATACATATATATTTTTTTCAGAATTCCTCTACTATTGTCATTTGTGTTTTTAAAATAAATACTGGTTTTTTTTTGAAAAAATATCTTTACCTACGTTTTTATTTCATAGTCGACAAATTTTCATTAAAAATGAAAATAACTCATTAGCTTTTAGAAATAATAAACATAATCCAAATCGAGCCAATAACATCGGAGATCGCAAACGCTACTCAAATAGATGAAAAAAAAAAACATGAAAAATATTAAAGATAGACCCGTATGGGCCACATTGTACAGTAGCCCAGAGCGTTTTTGAGTAGGTAAGCATATGAAGAGCGAAAAGTTGATAGCTAGAGTAGGTATGATGAAATAACACCGAAAATATATTTCAGATAGGTGCGACCCCCGTGGTAAGATTTCCAAAATTGTCAAAAAATTACGTGATGTGCAGCGCCGCCGCCGTTTATTTTTATATGATCGTGTGCGGCCTGGCGCACCTATCCCGCAAGTAAAAAGCACTCTTGATAAAAGCCACTATTCGAGCAAGTGTGTTGAAAATCTCACTAACTCAGAATGTCTCCTCCCTTTGGGCAAAAACCTAGATTCGCGCCTGGAACGTATGTAGGTAGGTACCTAGCCTACGATACAATAGCGAACTTTCTTTCCGGATCAAATACGAACGTTCGGTACTTCCTATGACACCGAAACTCAACAATGAGTCAATCACACGGAACAGTTAAAATATTCATAGCTTTAAAGCGGAGGCGTAATTGATTTTAACTTCGACGCATTCAGTCCTGCGCCGGCGTCGCACTTACCAGATGAAAGTGTATGATACGACGCCATTTAATATACTTACCTACAGGGTCAAATTAAATTAACACTACCAGCAGCCGTAGACCCGTAGTCAGCTATATCTGCCTACCCCATAAAATTAAATATGAGTAAAAAAAATCGTTTATTTTATTCGTCTGCGACCCACGGGCGGCTTTAAAACTCTGACACCAGGTTAGTCACTAACCACACTAAAAGAAGAAGAGACGTCTGCGAAGTTTCGTCAGCTTATTTAATTTGACCCTGTATACTTGGCCGAGACTGAAGTGTCATGTTACCTCCAAGACATAACACTTACTGGTAGGGAGGTATGTTACAGTTGATTTCAAGTAATAATAGTTAAAACATTACCCTCCTTTAGGGCTTCGCCTCAGTCTGGTAAAAAATAAACCAAACCGACGCGTAAGGAGGTGCATCTTTAAGGCGGGTGTACACCTGCGCACGCGCACGAACAGTGTGGTTCGCGTGCATCTTAGAAACATATCTCGCGGACACGAACAGTACGGTTGTCGTGCATTTTAGGACACCTTCACTTCACGCTTCGTGCGCATGAGCTTCAATTGCGCAGGTGTGGATTCTTGCACGCGAACCATTTGCAACATGCGCGCGCGCGTAGAATGTGACGCGTCCATAGCCATTCGAGGCGCCTAGCGTGCACGATTCGTGCGCGTGCGCTGGTGTGGACCCGCCTTAAAAAGTTCTATAGGCACTAAGACATAATAGTTGCTGGAATACCGTTCTCGAAAATTTTAAACTAGTATCTAGATACCAATAGGAATACGCAAAGGACATGCGGTATGAGGTTTGTATCATTGATGCAGCTGCTAAGGCAGGATATTGAAAAAAAAACAAGTATGTAGGTACAAAGTGAGTGATCGAGCTTTCTTCTCAAAAGGCATTATGAAAGATGTTAGGCGTGCCGTTAGTAGCTAT
The DNA here is from genome assembly GCA_916701695.1 of Agrochola macilenta. NCBI lineage: Eukaryota > Metazoa > Arthropoda > Insecta > Lepidoptera > Noctuidae > Agrochola > Agrochola macilenta. Next base: position 12,328,631 of record OU753559.1, on the reverse strand, counting down.
TTCGGTGAAGTCGATTAGGTACTAAATGGGTCTCTGTAATAATCCAAATCCTTGCTTCTTTCCAATAAACATAGCTAAGTTATAGGAAGCGTCATTCATTACAATACACATTCTAAATATTAGCATATTAAAGTTAAAACAGCAGATCATAAAAATCACATTCGATATAAATGTAGACACCCGATATAAAAGCAGATGAAATGTAAAGTAGGATGATGGATTGATCTTGTGTGTTACCATTTATTTCCACTTACTTATATTATTAGCATCACAGACTTTAAAAAAAGCTGTTTGTCGATGCAACACATTTTGAATGGAGGAGCATCCCGTAATTGTTGCACATCAATCTCCGTTCGTAGTTGCAAAAACAAAACATTTATTACTGAACGTATTATGATTCTGGTAACCGAAACTGTTATCATGATTTATACCGACGATTCAAATTGGTACATTATTCAGAACGAAATGCATGAAAGTTCAACGACGACTCGAGTGCTTAATTCAGGACGGATGACGCTAATGTTCTCAGAGTACTTACCTATATTGACACATTCGAATATCAGCAGCCTGTTTTCCTTTAATTACATACCTGTTGCCTGAAATATATCACCTGAAATTATCAAATCGGTAGCTAAGTACCTACTTATTGCTAAACAAAGCATTACAAAAATGCGCGTATAAATATAAGTCGGTACCTAACTTGATCAATAAAATCGTGAAAGCTGAATAATGGAACTTTGAAACTAATGTCAAATTATTCAGCACAATATTTTCCAGTGAATCGGTACGCATGACAAGTGAGAGCGTGTTTTGGGAATCATAGATGCATCTTCGTCATTTATAAACGGTTGTTGACTGTATACCAGACGTGTGCATGCATAATTGATGTGTTCATGTCTAGATTTCTCGTTTAATGAATAGAAAATCTAGGAAGATATTGATAGACACCAGTAGGTACCACATAAATTTCCTTAAATGTTTTCAGGAGATGATATATTTCCATGTTTCAGTAGACAGATGTGTCGATGAAAAGTTTGTCGGTAGCAACCGGACTATGAATTGATGTTGAATGTGATGCCTAATACAATATTAATGGAGCATCTGCTGGGTGGCGAGGTGACGGGGCAGGCGTCGGGGCGCGGGCGCGGCGCGGCGTCGCATATGCAATGGCGTCTCATGTATCGGCAGCCGATCATGAATATACGACACACTCAATAATGTGCTGTTTTGACGGGTCAAGTGTCTGATTGTTGTACGAGTATCACAATTTATTTTCCAGGCGCACCCTTTTCCGTTATTTTTAAGCATTTCAGTTATGTTATTGTTTTATACTTTTATTATTACTTACCATAAAAGTGTCAATAATTTCGGCTCGGCAAGTTAGGCCAGTGTAGCAGTCCAGAGTACGCGGTAACGCTGTGGTATAGAAACACCTGTAACTATCTAAGTGTTAAAGTCAACATTTATTTCGATTAGACACATATAGCACTTTTGAACGCCAAAATATACAAAAATAAACAATTTTTGAATATTTTTGTCGCTCCTTCCAAAAGGTAGTTATCGTATGGAAGAGAATGGGCAAGAAACTCCACCGTTACTCTTTTAAAATACTACTTTTACATTAATTATACATGAAGACGATTGACCTAGAATAAAACTACTATACACACTAGGTAAAAATAATTAAAACTGAAGCAAGGACAGACAAATTCATTATGTGATAGATAGGTAGGTACATAGTGCTCACATATTTACAAACATGTGAGCACCATATAATTATGTAAGTGGTTTATACTATGTAAACATTGTGCTTGCAAGGTAATTCTACTTCTTCACCTAATAAATTTATTACATTAATTGAACCATCAACAGCTCAATAGCTACACTATGGGTTGTAAAGTACTCAGCATAATTGTGTAACAGTGATGAGCATTGTTATTCCCACAGGCGGCTTCATTTCCCACAGCTCCCACGGGGGTCACTGGTGAGACAACAATGTGAGTGACAGTGGCTGCGCCCCGGCCGCGGCCGGTCGGGCGCCGGGCGATGCGCGGCCGCGCGGCATCTGCTCCCTGTCGTGGGAGTGCGTGCGGAAACCGATCGCACCACCGCGCCAACAATAACACACAAATCAACGAGCCGACGTGGCAGCTCACCCCTCTGGAAGCTGTGGGAACCACGCAATTAATAATATCATTCGCAAATCCCCATCTAAATCTAAACAAACTGTTCTCGAGTGCGATGTGGGGTGGGATAATGGGTAAACTTTTGTATACAAGTACACTGACCGGAAGCAGTTTTATGTGTGACGCTTTATTGAGCAATATGCTTTTACTTAACGGGATTCAAATAAAACGTTTATTAAGTTAAAATGTCTCTGGATATAACTATCTATCTAGGTATAACATGGTACCTATCAGGAACCTGGAACCACCTGGCTGGTGCCTGGTATCTTAATACTTTACCAGAAAAATTACACCTACAATGTTTATTTTCTTTCGAAAGTGTAAGCGTGAGTCCAGATTATGTAACATGATATAAAATTTCTGTTAGATAACACGTTCACATTGTTTACCATTACTAATCTCCATGTTTGGTTATATTTAGGTACCTATAGTGTGCACTGACCTTAAGGTGGAATTAATTGATACTTTTTCCTTACAAACGGGGGGGGGGGGGGGGGGGGGTTACTCCACTGTTTGACATTGTACATCCAAAGTTAAACATGATATCGTTTTGTCTCATTATAAATTTTGTCTGTGCGGAAACAGAATAGTAAAATAAAAAGACATTAAAAAGTTATGAGCCAACAAAATTCGCTTTTCTTGCAAATTTTAACGCAACTTTGGGCGTAAATAATTAATAAAAGATGTGTAAAATCTCCAAACCAAAATCGGCACCGACACAGCTTCAACAGACTTTATTTATAATTGAATTTTGCCGTGGTTTTTTCATGAAACTCGGTTTACCAAAGGACATTTCGTAATTTTTTACGCCCTCGTTTTACTAAAATAGTTCGGAACGGTGTTTGTGTGCGTGCGAACTAGACGTTGTGCGTGTAGACAAACATCTTACTGCTCATCACTAATACTATTTCTGTCGGCCCCTATGCCAGGTGATACAGTGTGCTTTCTGGTTAAGCACACCAGTGACTTCGAGCCCGCGACTAGTTCAACCTTAAGGTGCACAGTATTTTTTTTTAAAATCTGCAGCAAGATGTATCGGGCTACCTATAGCTTTTCTAAAAAACCTTAGTTTGTATGTGATTTACCGATTAGTTTAGGTATTCATTCCAATCCGAAATCTATATAAAAACTTCTGGAACTTAAGACTTGTGAACGTTCAGCCTTCAGATCCTGGAGTGGCAGGTATACACCGAGCCGTGCTTTTAGAAAATAGATTGACAGATTGAGGTTAGTGATCGCGCTTAACCTGAAAGAAAACCGATTTTTTCTTTATCTTAGCAACAAGAGACATTACCTACCATCTGAAAAAAAAAAATGATGTCACCATTTGACATTTTTCAGCGATTACTGAGTATGATTAAAGTTACTATTACTTCGAAATTGTTTAACAAAAAATATTAATTAATTAACTGACGGAGGTAATATGCATTCGGGTCGGCATTGCAGGGGTGGCCAACCACCACCTGACGCCCGTGATGAGCTGTGCGTGACCACAATAAACGCGTGCGCATGTACGATATTATCATTTGTATTTAATACTCGGTAAGTAACATGTTTTTAGGTATGTAATTTAGGACTAATCATTTGATTCATGGTGCATTTCAGCACTATTCACTGCGCCTTGTGTCACCTAAGAGTAACTGTGATATTATTTAGGTATTTTATTGTATTTAAAAAAAAATATGATTCATAAAAGTCAAAAGTTAACTAATTTATTTCAATTATGCATATAAAAGGCATTTTCGAACGTCAAAATTTACAAAAAATATTCTAGTCGCCCCTTCCAAAATGTAGTTTTCGTACAGAGAAGAACGGGCAAGAAACTCCACCGTTACTCTTTTAAAATGTTTTACAATATTTTGTATTTCATGTCTTGCGGCCGTTTTAGGGGTCAAATGGCAAAAACGGAACCCTTATAATTTCGTTTCGTTCATCTATGCGTCCGTCCGTCTTAATGCCACCACAGTCATTGGCCTATCCAAATAAAGAAGGTAGTTAGATGTTAGGCAGGAAATTGTATTCTAAGAAGAAAGAAAAAGGAAAAAAGTTTCTAAATGGCGTTTATTTTGTCTAAATCTCTAGTTGATGAGATTGCATATCTCACTTCGAAAGTCTCGAAAATTGTGGACAATTTTTTTAGATATACAGTGGAATAAAATAAAAAAAGTTGCCGTTTATTTGCGAGTTGGACTCGCACACGAAGGGTTCCGTACTACCGTACCTACATACAATATTTTACACAACACGTTTCTTGTGTAGGGAGGTCCTTTAATTTTTAATCTTGTTTTTCTATTTGTTGCTATAGGCGGCCGTAGTACTGTGAAAATTTCAAGTGTCTACCTATTACGGTTGAAAATATACATATCTGTGACAGAGGGACGGACGAGCGGACAGCGGAGCCTTAGTAATCTAGTCCCGTTGGCACCCTTTGGGTACGGAACCCTAAAACGCTTTCAAATAAAATTGTTTTTTTTTTAAATAATATATGTCGTGTAATACCTACTTACTTGAGATACCTATGGTATATTTTCTGCCCTGGGCTGCGCATGGTCCGACACGCACTTGGCCGGTTTTTCTTTTCTGACGAAGAGGAAGGGTGACATAATCGAAAATAACTATCACGTGCCCAAAGTTAAGGCTGAGGAATTATTTTTCATGTACTTAGTTGCAAAGCTGGCAACAAAATGAGCATCAATGTAGAAATTACAAAAAGTAAATAAATGAGAGTGAGTTGAATAGTGTTACGGTTCCGGACCATAAGTTTTTCGATTAGATCGCGCGCGTGCGCGCAGGGCGCAACTGTCATCGGTCGCGTGCCCGCTTAATAAGCTCTTAATGAAATTAACGACTGTGCCATATTGATGGGGATGACCAACAAAAACGTAACAATTACAAATATACTATGTTGTTTGATACGCTACCCTCTGTTGTCGTATAAATTACTATTAATGTGGACCTGCATGCTTGTTGCACCACATCGGAAATGAAAACGTATTATCGAATTAAACAATAGGTGGGTATGTAATTTACTTTTTTATTATCTTTTACATTTGCTTATTAGTATGTGGTTAATTCGTTAGTGTAGACGTAGGAAAATATTCTACTTTATTAATTTTCATAAATACTTTTTTTACAATTTAAGAAGATGCCTCCGACTGGTATGAGTTCCTCGTTTCCATCTTTTTTAGTTTCTTTTTTTGAATTAGGATTTTTATAAATAGTTTCTCATTCAAAATTACATTTAAACATATAATTTGTATAAATTTTTATAATCACCTTTTAAAACCCTTAATTTTGATACACACTAGGTCTGAAAGATTTTTTTATTTTAAACATTATTTTTAGCAACAATCCGCCATTTAGTTTTTTTTTAACACTCGCGGAATAAAGATGAATCTAAGGACATAAGTATCCTTTATTAAAATCGGTTCAGCCGTTTAGCAGTTACGAGGGAACATTGAGACGGACATACATACAATACAGGTCAAACACATAACCTCACATTCTTAGGTGTGATCAGATCACAATTTTTCTACGGTAAATAATCACGAGAGATTTTATTATAAACTGACGGTGATTGCAATTATACGGTGACATTGACATATACAAAAAAACCTAAATACATAACCTCCATGTCTTATACCCATGAGTTTTCTACTGTCCCAGGCAAAAACTACAAAACGTCACCTGCTACGATCCTAATGGAATATACTTACTTTAGTCGATTTTTGATTTATCTAAGTAGGTAGGGTTAGGGCAGTGTAATAACCTTTCACTGCGCCCTAACTTTGTTCAGCAAATAAAGATACCTACGATAAAAATAATATTTACGAAATGTGAGCATGATATTTCCCTTTCCCAACCATGGAAATCATGTTTCTACTATCAGATTTCCACGCTCTACATACAAATTGTACCTTAGTATTGGTTGGTTTACCAGTGGAGTACAAAGATTTTCTTTGTAAAAATTATCAAGGGCCGCACATGGTGGTGTTTATCTATGGGTTGCTTAATGTCCCATAGTCAGTATGCGAGCCCTCGCAAGACGGGGGACGTGAATGAACACGTGCGGTCTCGCAAACACAAGTGGGCCAGTGTTCACAGTTTCACACCGACTCCTTTCAGAACCTGATTAGATAAGCAGAAGCTCTGAGGTAATTAAGTGACACGATTGAAAAGTTGGCTCTAATGCTTACTTGTAGCACTTTTGACACCATTAGGAAAAGGCGGTTTTACCTAATGGTATATGCCCGTTTGACGAAAACATTCTGTTATTAAAATTGCTATCGTGGTCGAATCATGGGACTGAAACCAAATTGATAATTTCTATTAGATTTTTCATGAAAAAGACATATAGTATAAAATAAAAATAATATAAATACCTACATGTTTCCAAACGTTTTGTGGAACGAAACATCTGTAAATCATCATACATAGAATAAGTAAAATCGTAGATCTCTATTCGCAGATTTTGAAAAAAAATTACAGTCAGCAAGAAAACGGGGAATATACAAGTTTTTTAAATTTATAATTCCAGTTGGTCCTGTTTCTTAAAAGGATTAAGAAACTCTATTGGATCAACTGAGTTTGAGTTCCTACTAGAAAAGTCAGAAATCTCAAAAAAACTTTCCCATAAATTTCGTAGGAAATGAGACTGAGATGAGAGAGAACACAATATACCATCAGTGTATGCAACAGTCGAATTATTCCATTACTTCACTGGGATGAATTGGGAACAAATATAGCAGATAGTTACAGATTAAACCTTTTAAATTATTAACATCCCGCTATAATATTTATGGAGTTAAGCAGTCAATCATGATATTTAATAGGTAATACGTGCTGGCGTCTAAAACTCCACGTCAAAGCGCGTATTTTGCGTAATTTATGACATTTTAAAGAACGGCTATTTTAGTATCAATAAAGCAAATAGCTTAGTGGTTCGATGACTGCTTTGAAAACCTAAGTCCGATTCCCAACAATTGATATTTTTAATACTTCTATTTTTACATTTTGATATACTAATGATAGTTCGTCGACTGTACACAGAAAAACATGAAGTTTAGGCCTCTTCTGTTATCAATGGTTATAATAAAAATTAAAATCTATGGTTAGGTGACTGTTAATGAGAAATCCCGTTTGTTTAACCTTTCCTCAAGAATAATATGTAAGAATGCATTACTCAGTGTATCAGTGTTGTGCCATAAGGTAGTATATGCAGAAACGCAGGCGTAAGAAATAAGGAATTATGTCATATAGCGTTTTTTTATAATCATCCCCTAAGGGGGTAAAATATAGCAATTGCAAAATTTACATAATTTTGTATACTTCATTAAAATAAATTTAAGGGATGGGAAATATAATCACAGTCCGTGTCTTGAGATAACATTTATTTTTATTTAATTAAAATCGGTCAATTGGGTTACTACAATTAATTAGCTATCTGTTTGTTACCTTTTCACTCCTTAACGGCTGAACAGACTTGGATGAAAAGCATATATACGGATAAAAAGTAACCTATGTGTTAATCCATGTTATAAACTATCTGTTTGCCAAATTTCATCTAAATCCGTTCAGCCGTTTTTGCGGGATTGAGTAAAAAAAATCCAAACATACGAAGTGTCACATTTATAATCTTATTTAAGCAGTAGAATGATGATTTTGTCTTTTAATTTTAACAAAAACATATTTTCTTTAGGTACTAAGTGTAATATGTATTACTTAAGCAAAACGGCAAATAATAGTGATCTCTATAACTATTTTATTTACAACACTTATGTTTTGACTTTAGTGCTTGCCAGGTAGGTTATCAGTTAGGGGACTAGGGACATAATAGGTACTATATTTAAATGCAAAGGGTAACACATCTGGTTCACTGGGATGATTCCACTAAGTGCATTCCTCATTCAACACCGTTGTTTAACATTCTGTTTCTGGTACATTATTTAAAGGTTATACGTCGTATTATATAGATACTTTAACTAAGTAGATATAAAATCCATAGATCCTATTCTGATCTAAAATATGAAAACCATGTTAATTACCTACATCCTACATCGACCTCTGGACTTACTGTTTAATCATTTAATATGCGTTACTTAGGAACTGGTCTGTTTATGTATATATATGCACTTGGACACGATTATGTGCTGCTTTAACAAATAATTATAATATTATTTTCCAAAATATAAAATGTAGGATTACTGCTGCACTTGCATTAAAATAATCAATAGAGACTTGTTAACGTGAGAATATTGTAAATTTACGTTACATTATGAATATTCAATAAAAAAAGATTTATGGAATAGTTCAGTTAATTGTTGTGTAATGTATTTTAAGTGCTCCACATCGTGTGATCTCGGAGACGGATTGGGCCCCGCACACCTGCACACAGCTTCCGATTGAGTACTTTGAAAGGGAGAGCCCGTACGAGCCGACAACCAGTCATCGTTATTCTCTCAAACAATGTATACTGGTTTATAATTAATTCAACATAAATATGCACTACTTTTTTATCGAGCTTTTTTTGTTATCTGCCGATCGATTTTGTCGAGGTGTACGAACTAACATTTTGTCTGAAGCAACGTGATATATTGTTACCGGTAACAATTCTATTGTTACGCCAAGGGTTATATTCCAAATGCATAATTTTACTGTTTTTGTTATATATAACTTTAATGTAGGTACTGAATTTGGTATAATGCTACTGGAAAATGTCAGAGTTTTGTTCTGCTTTAAACGAGCGTACCTACTCAGCATCAAAAGATATTTGATATCTTCGAATATTATTTAATGTTTCAAAAATATCACCATAATAAAGATTGAAAGGTTAATGTTACCTTAGTCGTAAACCTTAGTTGTAAACCTTAGTCATGAAAATTCTCCTTCTCTCTCTATGTCTCTTTTGTCATCTAAGTTTAAGATAGGTACTAAAATAAGGATTTTTGTAGGGAATTGCATTAAAGACTGAAACAATTATTACGACAAGGCAAAGTGACACTGAAAGCTTCTTAAATTTGTAACGAATATTAAATTATATCTGCATTTATTAACCCGTCCTATACCACAAAACTTTACAATTACCATTAACAAAGGAGAATGGGCGATTCTGCCCTGAAGCCCAATACGTTAAGATATATACCAATGGAAAGATCTCATTAATGAGAATATTTCTTATTATGGAGATTTCTCTTGATTGTTAGTATGTAAGGAGAGCATAGAGCGCTAAATGTGAGCAATTAAGTATTATTGAAAATCTGGTATTTCGTCAATTAAATGTTTTACGAGTAAGTCGGTCGGCCCGACAGAACGTTAATAATAATAATCAATCAATCAATCTGCCTAGCCTTTTCCCAACTATGTTGGGGTCAGCTTCCAGTCTAACCGGATGCAGCTGAATACCAGTATTTTACATGGAGCGACTGCCTATCTGACCTCCACAACCCAGTAACTGGGTAATACGATACCCCTTGGTAAGACTGGTGTCAGACTTTCGGGATTCTGACGACCCGTAACAACTGTCAAAGATCCACGAATGACAGCCGGGACCAACGGCTTAACGTGCTCTCCGAGGCACGGAGGATTCTCGGTATGTTAAGATGGTCACCCATCCACTGACTAACTCCGGCAAGCGTAGCTTAACCTGATGGATCTACCAGTGCGGCTGTTGTTACTTAGCCACGAGCTCCTCCGTTCCGAACGTTAATAATAATAATAAAATAATAATCCATTTAATTCAGGCGACGTAGGCCCATAAATAAATACTTTTACCTAAACATACATATATTTTTATTATAATTACTGCAAATCGTTATTCTACACGAAGTGATGACTGTGTCGGGTCGTGTTGCGCTGCGTGGTGTCGCGTAACCTTCCACGAAATCGTCGGTACGCCACACCTTTCGGCCAAAACTCTTCTTTCATGAAGGTTTCTAGGTACTGAGTTGGAACCCGCACCACAAACGACGAAGTTTATGTTATGGCGCGACTCCAACTTCTCTACTCTCAAGGTCCACTTGGTCTTGGTTCTGATGTATTCCACGATGTCTTCAGTCATCGTGGAGTGATGCAGACGGGATACGTACAGCTGCGTCGACGGTGTAGCAGGATGCAGCAACATATTTGGCCCCGCCAGAGCAGTACCACATCGATTACGGCAAGTGGGCTTCCTTTGCTTAGATTCCACCTTCAGGAAGCCTTCCTTGTCTGGCTGCCCTTTCTTAGGGGCTGGGGACAACATACCGGGAGCCGGTTCATTGCGGCTCTTAGATGCCCCCTCGGCTGATTTTGCACTTTTAGCAAAAACTAAGCCTGCCGCATCCCCCAATAGCCATAAGATATATAATACTAGAGAAAAACGAAAAAGGAATTCTCTCTTCTGTGTATAAAAAATATGACTTGGGATAGAAGATCTTACCACCACTTACGGTGAGAAAAATCTTCAGTTTTGCATTCTCTCAGTTTGTTTTAAAATAGTAAAAAAAAAAAAAAATGTAATGAATGGCATTATAATTGCGAGTGTGTTTCTGCCCAGAAGCCCACTTTAGGACAGAAACCCAGAATTCGGTGCCCATTCTCAGTAGCACGCACTTGTAAGATACAAGTGCGTGTACCATAAAACTCTAAGCAACACAATTGTAACGAAAAAACCTTACAAAAATGTTAAATTGTAGCGACAAGTCTACAATATTGTAACTCATACATATATTCGTAATTTCTGTGTTACGCAGAATAGTAGATAATTATTAATTAAATTAGTTAGAAAATTTGTAGAATAAAATTGTAGACTTGTCACTCAATTTAACATATTTGTAAGGTTTTTCCGTATTAGTTTTGTATTATAGGGCCCAGGATGTCACAAGTACCTACGTATATTGGTATCGAGTGGCCGACTGGCCGGTAGACCCCCAACACACGGTTATATTGGACAGATCACGTTGCCATGTCAATAAATCATCGGAAGTAGTCGGCAGGTGTGTTTATTGTAGGTATAATATTCTATTGCTTCACTTCACCAAAAATTGTGTGTTTCATCCGTTATCGGTACAATGCTCACACTAAGGTCTTCCATATTCAATGTGCCCCGGGGCACATGTACCTATGCAAATAAAATCAAGTTGTAGGTACCGAAGTCGCCTGTACTCGCTCCTACTCCGGATGTAAGGACTTCAAACACGAATCGTATTTACGTAAGAGGCGAGGGCACATACAACACGTGCTCGGCACATAGGTGTTCAGGTGAAGGGGAAGCGTACAGCTGTTTCCACAAGAGTAACATTAAACCACGCCTGCCTTGTGCAACGCTTTAAGAATTAACAGTTACATTTATTGTTGCCGTTTATAGGAAAAGCGGTTGAAAGAAGGACCAGTGTATGAGTAAGTATTTAATTAAATTGATTTAAGTATGTATTAAACTAATTTGTTATATATAAATAATAACTTTTTTCATAATCAACCAGCCTGAATGCAGCACTAATGTAGCTTTATCCACTCGAAGCCACCTCTGAATTGCTGTGGCGCATACGTGAGTAAGCTCTCGTAATAACAGGCATAGCATAAGGCAAAGTCTTTTTGCGTAAGAGTCCTTTAACGGCGAACCGCGAAGTGTTGTGGGTTTTTAATGATAAATGATAAATGATTTTATTTCTGTAAGTAGGTTTGGACAAAACACTTTTACACGTCAATCATATTTTTTAAACTAGATGAGGTCGGCGTTTCCTATCTGACTACTCCGAGAAGAAAGGCCGAAACAAACTCAGAGGTCACAGTCTCTTTTAAAGTCCAGACATAATCTTGGTCAGATCATGTGAAGATCATGTAGATTGGTGTCTGAGATGGTCTTTTGAGGAAAGAACCACACAGATTGAGAGGACCTGTCCAGTCAGTGCACGCATTTGTCAGTGACCGTGCAGCTCAACTCAGGGTTTAAGGAGCTCAACGATTCGACGAACAATACCAAAGAAAGGACGTTTGGGTAGGCCGCATAAATTACTCAAGCTGCCAGACCGTGATAAAAACTAAATAATAAAATAAAAGGAATGACCCACATAGTCTTCACATTCACAATTATTAAAACAATATAATACTTTAAAAAGTAAATACTCATGTCATTGTATATATAAAATTCATCAATGTTTTGATTAGGAATACTTCAGAAGCAGCCCGGAGTCTGAATTTGTGCCCGGTTGATGGCAATACGATCGCCCACTATTATAGGGACGAAATGTGGGTGTACTATACTGAATACAGTCGTGATGTTATGTTATATATTTTTTTACAACCAGTAACCATACTTATGAAAAATTACTTTATGCTGAAAAAAAAAAACTACGTTCGTTGATTTCAACGATCGTCGACAAAAAAATCGATTTTAAACAATCGCAGTCGCACATTGTGTGGCGGGTGCATTCGAACGAAGGTGAGTTTCTTCGAAAGTGAGACCATTTGCAGCGTTGCAACAACCTGCAAAGAATCAATTGTAAGGGAAGGATCAGACGCGCAGCTGCCGACGCGACGGCGCGCACACTTGCCTCAACTGCCATTGATACTGCAAGATTTATCCTGCAGTTGATGTGGATCTTGTGGATTTGATCGATAACTTATCAAGTTAGATAACCTTTTTCAATGTATTCATAACATACAAAATAAATTATTCTAGACTATTCAAGACTGCAAAATGAATTAATTTAAAACGAAAAGCTACCTAAGTAATTATCATTAGCAATGGATTTCATTTAACTAAGGTACTAGCTAACTAACCCTATTGCTTCCTGAAACCAAGGAATAAAACAGTAGATTGCTACTTGCTTATTTTCATTAAGTTTTATAAAAGATGAATGGAGGTCGTTGTGATTTTATTTAACGACATTTTTTGTGCTCAAAATTTATATGGAAAGGGCTTTTATTTATTTTGTGACATAAAGAATCTATTGCATTGTGCTCACCGTCCTACCTGTGCGTCAGCACATGCCAGTTTTTGTGCGAATACGTAGGTGAAGAATGCTTTGTGTGCGACTATGTGCCGCTATGACATACTACCAACTGCACATCGAACGATTGTGAAAATATAAAGTTTAGAAGATTTTTCTACAAATCATGTTTTTCTCGAACATGAAGTTGCGCAAACGTCGCCAGATCCGTTGCGCAGATAGGCGCGCTCGTTGCTCAGGCCCTGAACTCAGCTAACCTAATTGACAAGCGGTGCCCGCGCACGCGCACACATCATCGATCAACTTGACCACCTCACAATCGAGTTACGAAATTCACATTCGTCTAGATATTGATCCTGTACAATTACCGTAACAGCTGGAACTGGACTAGTTCCATTACGAGGAAGTTTAAAGGCATTTTAGTTAATGTTTTGTTGCAATAGATATCGACAACAAAGTACCTTAGTTAAACCTATTAAATTACATACACATATTATTATTATTTTTTATTTATTTTTAAATCTATCTATAATGTTGTACATATGGATCTATCACCCCAAACCACTAAACCCAGTGCATCAATAAGATAAGTAACTGTTTACATATAAGTTACTTACGTCCTACGTAGCCTCTTTGTGTACCTATGGTATTTACGAGTTTGTTTCGGGATTCCGAACAAGTCGGGCAATCCAGGATACGTCACTGCAACCATACGGTTACACTGACATTTTCTGGATTACGAGTACATCAATAAATATGAATGCGTCTCACGAAAGTTATGATATGAAAATATTTTATTGCCTGGTTATCCAAACATGTAAGTACAACGAGACCGAAAACAGGTAATAAACAAGCATCGATGTATTTTATTATTAAAGTTTATGGTAAACAACCGATTGCAAACACATATTACCTAGCCAGGCACCAATTCTTGGTAGCGACGACGTAAACCCAATAATAGCAGAATTTATTATTTATTGCGATAGTTATAGGACTAGTTATAGAACTGGCCTCTATTTCCGCAATTTTGCACGGATTACAAACAATGGAACAAGTGGCCAGGGTGGAGTCAGTCCGGGCGTTGGCTCGTTTGAAATCTACTACAGACTCGACAGAGTGCTACGAGATGGCGCGTGCGCATACCTGGCCGGTGCGCCCGCGCTACGCGATTATATTTTTTTTTCTTAAGGTGCGTCTGTACCACAGCTGACACTTTGGCTAGATAAATCTGTAGCCTCTGTGCTGTAAAACTGATTCTGCGAATTGCCTAGACCGCATAATTTTAGCATGAAATGATACATTATGATTCATTAATGTAGACAGATGTGGTATAGAAAAAATCTATCTTCAAATACATACATCAATTATTTAAACATTGACCGTAAACACCTTTAAAATAAACGCTTTTATTTCTGGACAATAAAGTCTTGTTTCTATTTTTCTAATATTAATTTAACAAATCCAATGTAGCTATCCAAATAGAATTGAACTCAGTTAAACTGTTTTAAACAGGTAGTGATACAAATCCAAGTAAATAAAATTTTAGTGGCACTTAATATTAGATCATGGTAAATAATTACGTAAAAGTTAGTACCTATTAAATTAATTTAGAATTATCAGCAGTTATTGCAATCAGTACGCAACAGTTGTAGGTAATAAATGGTGCCGTTAAATGTAGTTGGACTCAAAACTGGAGTTATGTCAATACATCTTATTAGCACATAGCAGTGGATGACATGTCGCTCGTCGCGCCGGACGGAGGAACAATCGGCAAGCGGCGCCCGCGCACCGATCTGATCTGCACTCCTGCGCAGTGGTGCAAGTCAGCGGCGAAACGTATTATTTGATAAACTATTGTTAATACTTGTTGGAGTGTATTTTTAATGCTTTGACTGTTTGTTGCTGAATATTGGTGTTGAGCTATATCCGGTTAGAGACCACAAGCCGGCCCCAACATGGTTTCGAAAAGGCATGACTGCTGTTTCATGACTCTTATAGGTAAACTTTGGCGGAGAGGATGATATTGTTATGGATTTGGTTACTTATTGTTGTTGTTTTGTTTCGAGAGGGGAATGTGGCTGAATGACTACACAGCAGCTAGTCTGTAGCCACCAGGTATAAAATGATTTCTTACTATTGGATTTTAGGAGTTCACATTGATGTAATGGTCAGCAGGCGGGAGCGATCCGTCTGCATATCCCTTAAAATCCAGCTGGCGTTCCGCGTTAGGCAGCTTATAACTTGTGGCTTCCTCTCAGCGCTATGGTATTGCTTACAATCGTTTCCTGCACGCAATGCGCAATATTATACGTACATCATTATTTCTTGTTACTGACAGCGCAGATAACTGAGTGAAGATGTTAACTGACGCGTCCTCCTTATTATATTGTTACAAACTGCACTTAATTTCAGTTGTACCGTTTTTCAAGATGTGAAGTTGACAATCAGTTGGTTTGATGACTGAACGGACGTTAATCGGTGAAAAATGGCTTTAGAAGTCAAGCGAGGAATTAAATTAAGCATAAAAATACCTCGATTTATAGAGTTGATGAACAATATTTGAACATCAAATCGAATTGAAGGCACATCACATCTAAATTTTATTTAACAAAATAGCGGCTCCTACCTATACCAATTACAGAATATGAGTCCTATGATTATTATGAAATATAAAATTTTGTTCAAATCAACTTTTTGAATCGGTAATCCTAATTTAATTAGAGGCAAGGGGTATATACCTAAGTAGTAAGTAGTATTGTAGTTACATAATGTAAGTACAAGAAGAGGAAGTATCTACCGAAGTAACTTATTCAATAAGTGCATTAGAATTTGTAATGTTTAGATAATTTCGAACGAGAGCCGGTTTTAATTTTCAAACAAGAATCGCAAGTGAGTACTATGAGTACGAACATGACTAAGGAACTGATTACGCTTAAGGCGTCTCGCAGGAAAACGTTAGGCGTCAGCAAGTATTCATTGACTGCGGCGATCAGATTCATTCATAGCTTATTTGTCTGTACGGCGTTCATTCCATGATGTTAATTGCATGACGTTAGTGGTTGGTATTGGATCAGCTATCGACAGATACCGGCTGTAAACACGTCGTCAGTATCGCAACAATCTATTTATAATCACCGGCCGGCGAGACCACTGTGTGTTAAATGTCTGATATTTACGATTACGAGCCGAGACGCCAGGTCTAGTGCTGTTTGGCCCACTCCAAAACTGAACATATCGATACTTTTTGTTATTGCCTTTTTGGTAAAATCTTAAAATTAAGTCATTTCAAAGGAGTATTATTGTTAAAGAATTCTTTTTTTAAGGACACTCATCCAGTGTACGATCTTTAGGAATAAATATATCGAATGGGCATCTTTTCAATTGATAATGCTTTACAGTTAGGCCTTAGTTGACGCTAATCAAACGTTTAATAAATGTGACAGTAGGTACCTACTGGTATTTCAATGGCGGTCCGTACACGAGACGCAACCTATCACAAACTAGTTAATAACGCGTTAGTGGACGATCGGTCTAATTTCTATAAATTATTCGGTAAATATATTCCAGTTAATCAAAATTATTTAAAAATGTGACGATTGCTCGTTGATGTCTTTTTAACGGAAAGAATACGATTTACCTAAATCTAGTTAGAACATTCATAATAACGTGTTGCAGTGTATAATTAGCACGTGTCCATCATTATACGTAGAGTATAAGTTATCGACATGATTGTTAGGTAAGGCACTAAACTGGGAACGATTAGCGCAGCCGCGGCCGCGGTGCGGCGGCGAGGCGGCGCGCGCGCACGTGCGCAGCCAGCCGGTGAGTAAGCTCGCGCTCCCACTTTACACAGATAACTTTGTTTATCAAACAAAACTTTAATACCACGAAACGCTTTAATACCACCACATATGGTTCAATTTCGATTGACGCATTCCTGTGACATATGCAAATATGAAATTGTTGCTGCACTGGCCCTTAGCACAACTATCTCTAGACTGTCACGCAAACAAAATCCAAGTAAACAACTGTTCAGAAAATGTGTCTCGAGTATTGTAATTGTAATAATTGTAAGCAGTGTAGGATAATTGAGCACCTGTTTTTGTTAAATTTTGCTTGCGCAAGAACACAACATTCATGCAATAGGAGTGGATTTTAAATATAGGTTAGGTACATGTACGAGTACTACGAGAAATATCGTGGAATTGAAAATTAAAACAAATTTTTAATAAAACCTAACTAGTTAGGAATGTTTCTGAACTACTTGTTCAGTAGTTGGGGACATGTACTGAATTCATAGTTTCACTTTTTTTTACGGAGGACACGATTATCGTTTCACGCTCCTTTGAACTGACTCCCTGACCTTCTACGAAGTAGATTGCTTTTCTTTTTACAGTTTTTAGGCATGCGATATAAGAATCTGCAAAAGCCTGCTGAATAAGTACCAATAAATCACATTTAAAATCATGTTGGTTATTAATAATAATCCTCTATTTCGCGTAGGTACCTACATGACGTAGTTACATCCTTTGAGGTGACCCCAGGGCCGGCTGCTACGGTTACAATTTACAAGTAAGTAACACAATAAATCAAAGGTTAGCAGAAAAAACAGCGATAGATATACAAAGCGCCACAGATGCGCGGCGCGCTGATACTGTCACCTGCGCGCACGCACGTGGGCCGCGCGCAACAAACACGCTGTGACGTCAGCGCTGCGATTAATAGACAAACATAACGGTGTACAGCTTCGCAGTGTTTATTATATTCGCAAGTAGTAGGTACTACAAGTAAACTGTTTTTTCATATTCAAAGCATGAAGTTATTAACGGAGATCAGATAATATTCACACCAGCTAGACTGAAAAAAGGAATCCATCCAATTTCTGAAAATAGAATAAAAACCAGCCAAGTGCGTGTCGTGTCCGGCTAAGTAACAACAGCCGCACTGGTCGATCCATCAGGTTAAGCTACCCTTGCCGGGGTTAGTCAGTGGATGGGTGACCATCTTAACATACCGAGAATATTCCGTGCCTCGGAGAGCACGTTAAGCCGTTGGTCCCGGCTGTCATTCGTGGATCTTTGACAGTTGTTACGGGTCGTCAGAATCTCGAAAGTCTGACATCAGTCTTACCAAGGGGTATTGTATTACCCAGTTACTGGTTATGAAGGTCAGATAGACAGTCGCTCCATGTAAAATACTGGTAGTCAGCTGCATCCGGTTATACTGGAAGCCGACCCAACATAGTTGGGAAAAGGCTAGGCAGATTTATTGAGTGCAAATAGTCTTCGAGTAAAATGACCGTGTGACTTACGGGTAGACAGACAGACGGATATCGGACGAATGGACATCCGACCAAACCGAAATGACCTTAATTAGAATTAATAGTTATTGTAAAAACGTAATTTGTGTCATGTTCGTCTCCGTTCGTCGGAACCCTAAAAAGAAGTAACCCCAGAGTAAAATGAAATACGAAGTAGTATTGACAAGTCTCATTGTACAAACAAAGTACTTGCTTTATTATATTTTTATACCTAAGTACTTACACTTCAAGGTATTTAAATGAAAGTAGTAGTTGTTATAAACGACCAGTAAATAAGTAAGTAATAAACGATTCAAGCTTTTACTGTACAAGCGATGATAAGATGCTGCTGGCGAATTTAAAGCAGACAGATAGACTTGTATGTTTGACTTTTTTAATCAAACGCCCAAATAGTAACCAAACGTGATAATAATAACGTGTAGTTCCAGCTCCGTGTTACCTGCGTGCATTAGTGCCGCTCATCACATCACTGTTGCGACCACCCCTTCACTCGAAGCGTGGTAGTCTCGATTAATTTTCATTAACCAATATCCATTTACGTTCTCTAATGAATTTAAGATGATTCTACGCTATTTTGTTAGTCCCAAGCGAATGAATAAATAATTAATTAAAATGTTTTTATAAAACTTTGGGGTTTCTGCTTACTTTTTCTGAGCTGTGTTTAATGAAATATACACTTAAATTAAGTCGTTCTAAAGAATACTATCGTTGTTATTGTTGTATAGTATATATTATACCTATAGCAATGCATAATGTATTGTTCCTTTTGTAACTTCACCTTTATTTTTTTAACGGTTAAAGTTAAAAATGTGTCCTTTGTTACACCTCAGTCCGATTAAAGAGTTATAAATCCAAATCGTTTTAATATTGTAGGTTTATATTATAAAACGCATTTAATGTAAGCGCTACCCGTTATTACGATTTTGATCCCCTCATTAAGGAACAATCGGAAATTTAAATAATAATATACCAAATAAAAATATTCTCATGGGTGTACCAGATTCAGAATTGCTTCATTTCAAGTTCACAGGGGAGAGCGATTAGGTATCGACAAAACATTCGCTCGAGACGAACAAAACGAAATTGCACCCATTATTATGCAGAGCTGTTATAATTTTGTGTGCCCGCAAATAATTTTTGATAAAAGGGTTCAAAATAAACTATTTCCCATGTAATATGACTAAAAGAATAAATAGGAATCGGTAATGTGTATTATTGTTTATGGGATTCCCTCGGGTTTGTTTCGGGATTGTCCCGACAAGTTTCTGAAAATAATGCGCAAAAAAAACAATTTGCGTAAATCCCAACAAAACACATAATTATGTTTACGAAACTGGCCTCACGTCACTGTTGAGAGCGCCACAGTATAAAAAGTAACAGTATTATACCTTTATAGAAAAAGGCCGAAACGACACGCTTCGAAATCTCAGTGTATATCAGTACGCAATAGTATCGAGTGCGCATGCGCAGGCAGCAGTTACGCACGGACGCGGAAGGTTTATCTACCGAGCAGCCGTAGGTAATTATTTCAAGGTCACTGCCGAGATATAATACTGTTATGTTATTATACTGTGACGGCGCTGTCTTTGTCTTTTATTTGGTTTGAGAGGGACCGAGGTATGAGACGCGAAAATTCAAGAGACAAAGAAAAAGAAAACGTTACAAAACTATGTAAAACTAAAACCTAATAAAAATCTGATAATTTATAGTAAAGATAATTAGCCTTAATATTTAAATAGTATTATCAAGTTTTAATGAAATCCCTGGCGCAGTACGAATGGCAATTACCCGCCTCTTTGTCAAGTGAGATAAAGGGCTTGGCAGCGCGACACTAAATAAAAGATAGAAAGTGGCTTTATTTCACTACAAGAATAGATTCAAGGAGCTAATTTACCACTCGTTTATATCGTGCAAACTAGTTAGAATACAGTTTTGGTCTTATTGTGCTGCTTGTGTCTGTTTTTCGAGATGTAGGAAACAATGTTGTTGGTAGTTTAACGTCATTAGTAAAAAGTTTAAAGTTTTGGTTTAGTGTGAAGCTTTGCGTAAATTTTCTTTTCTCTGGTTCTACTTTTGCTACCAAGATCCACTACGATTTGATTTTGTAAGAATTGAAAGCTGCTAATACCTATTAGTGTTTTCCTTTACTAGAGCTTCATAATTAGCAATTAGCTTTTATTTTTGTAAAGAAAACTATGCAAAAGATTTGACATTCTTTTTTAGACCACAGTAGACTTTCCTCGTTTATTGAATCGCAATTCTTTTGCGAAGACGTACTACTACGTTGAATGCTTTATATTAATTTAGTCGAGATTGAGTTAAGTGAATGTTGGAAGCGCAGGCGGCGGCGGCCTCGCAGCGCTACGATAAAGCCTGCGCCACGTTAGCGCTAAGTGAGCCGGTGAGCCCCGATAGCCGCTGACGAGTCAATCGCGCCCACGCAAACTGTCGCCGCCGCTGTCTTTAATAACGTACCCCAGTCCAAACAAAGCCTTATAACAATTTAATTGAAAACAGCTTTATTGTTCTTCAAGTTTTACAGCAAAATAAGGTTCGTTAGGTCTACGATTCATTCGAGTTACTTTTCGTTACGTACTTAGAGAGCTACTGATGTTAGAGATTTTTGCGATGGTTACAAAGTTTATGTCATACTAACGTAATATCTTACCTTTTGTTTCATACACACAGACAGAGTGAGATTTTATATTGCTACAGGCCACAGAAGACCACGGCCTAGCAATACAGGTCCCTTCGAAAACTTAAAAAGTTTCACAACCAGTTTTACTTAGATACTCCGACTATAAACAAAGAATACCTATTCGCTAAGAAGAAAACTTTCAACTGATACGGTGCACAGTAGTAATCTGCGGCATGCATAAATCTCAGTTGACCTTATCTGTATCTTATATCTAAAAGCAAGCGCTTAAAACTTATTCCATATTTACATGTATATTGCGACGGAGCTTAAATAATTAACTGCCTTTTAAGTTATTCTTTTAGTCTTTATTTGTGCACACAAAAGAGAAATGCAAGCGCGATTACATGTTAAATGCGCTTATGGCGGCAAAGGAGCCGCCGGGCGGGCGTAGGAGCCCTAATGCAGTGTCTATGTACGCGGATAGCCGGCGGCTATCTGCGTCGCCGCCTGCGCCCGCGCCGCCGCACCGCGTACCGCTACTCACGCAGAATTACAATCGATAACCCTTACGACGATGCTTCGAAGATCTTATTTAAAAGCCTCACTAATCACCCTTGCTACCTACGAGGTTTCTAGAACGGCTTTGTAAATTTGTATGTTTTGTTAGAAAAGGATTGTGATTGTTTAGTACTTGAATGATTTGTAATTGAATCAATTAAAAACCTATATGTCATAACCGCATAAAATTTATAAGATGCAATCGTGTAACATTGCAAGCGAAACATTGTACTTAGTGTCAGCCGATACTCTATCGTTAGAGCGCTAAAACAATTGAAATTTATAAGACTCGTTCGAACAAAACGTCGTTTCATAACGCGATGATAGGCGAAGTGGGTACCTACGTATTCATTAATTGAAAACCGTCTGCAAGATGGCGTGTGGCAATAACGCCAGCAAGCCACAATTATCTCGTCACAGTTGTGAGATCAATCAAACCATATCACGTTATGTGGGTCATTAATTACTGTAAACAGTAATTACTTTAATTATTCTTGACAGTCTTTGTGTAAAGTCGTGAAGTGGCCGCACGCCGTCGAAGGTCGGCGTGGTATCTATTACAAAGAGGACTCGAGAAAGGTGATCATTCTGCTGTCCTGTCAAATGCAAGAGTTTCAGAATGGGTAAGTATTTATGACTAGCTTCTACCCGCGACTTCCGCTTGGAAGTCGTAAGACACCACAATAGGTATACTAAAATAACAGTCACATTTTTATAAAAAATCCCTCTATACTAAAAGTTAAGGACAGTCTCCTATATACGAGTATGGTCGTTTTCTTGTACCGACAACGGTTAATGACCTGCCCTTATTGCCCCATCTTAAAAATCCACCCTGTATTGACATTGACTACTTAGCTCCATAAGGTATGGCGTGATGATAATCATTCAAAAGGTTAAATCTGTAACTGTCTGCAATATTCTAACCTTCTGGATCGTCTTTTTACAATTTGTGGTAATCTATAGAAGAACACGAACGTAAAGCAATATTGCTCATAGCAAATAGCAAACATCGTGATAATTTAAAGCTATAAAATTTGAACAAAATCTACCTGGTAGTATTTATTTATTTACTGTATTTATTTATTGCACACAAATGTACAGAGGCGGACTTAATGCCAAAGGCATTTTCTACCAGTCTACCTTTGGGTGATGCAGAGACAAACAGTGGTAGGTGCAATAGCGAGAATTGAGGAATAAATATTTATTTAAATATAAAGATATACATATAACTTCCTATTCAAAACTATAAATATAATATGTACACCTACTTTTAAATAAATATAAGCACAAATAAATACACATACTCCTATATACACTAAAACAACTAAGACAATCAATGGGAAAACATTATCGTTGTGATGATACTGCCAGCTTCTTGCGAATGTGCTCGCGAACTTTAACTTTAAAAGATAATCGGTTGGTCGCCATCCTGATTGAACCAAGACTGAATGAAGAAGGAAGAGTGAATGAAGTCTGTGCGATGAGAAGAACACGATTGTGAGATGAACGTTGATTTCTATTGTGGTTGGCGCAAATGTAATTAAAGGTGGGGGGCTATAACTAGGGGAAGAGGGCGAGTCAAGAAATGAAAACAAGGTGCTCTGCGCCCTTTGCTCTCTGAGCTGGTGTATGGGCAACCACTTTAGAAGCGACCGATGCGCAGAGACATGATAATATTTACGCAGATTGAAAACGAATCGAATGCAGTTATTGAGAAGACGGTCAAGTTTGGCGAGTAGATCTGCATTCAGGTCATAGTAGCACACATCACCATTATCAATGATAGGGAAGATCAAGGTCTACACAAGCATTGTCTGCGTACTCGATGGTAATACATACATTCAATCGGTGCAGAGCCCGCAGCGTTCCAGTAACCTTCTGGCTTACCCTAGCGAGTACGCCAGTTCAGGGTACTATTAATGTGCAAGCCTAAGTCTTTCACGTCAGTGCTAAAAGGAACGATCGTACCATTGAAGAGAACTGGTGGCAAGATTGTGCTATCCACCTTGCTAATACCGCGAGGACTGCCAATGATGATCGCCAGACACTTCGTAGGGCTTACGGCTACACCAAATCTATCAGTCCAGGTTTTTATGGCTATCAAGTCCCTGTTTAATTTGTCGATAGCGCCAGGCAATTTATCAACCCTTCCCTGTCAGTACAACTGCAAGACATTTGCATACGAGTACAGATGATACGTACACTGAAGTTTGTAGTATCGTTCGTTTCGTAGTATTTGCGTGATGCAGGAACATACATGCAGACAAACAGATAAACAGACAACAAAAAATTTAAAAGCAATATTTTCGGCATTAGAGTCGTTCCCAGTCTCAGTCCTCGTAGCAATTTACTTAGTCAAAAATATTCAATGTACAGTTTGGACTTCGCTATGATTGTACAGTGTTTGAGACAGAAGAACAGAGACATATCAGAATAAAAACGCGAAGAAAGGATCTACCTAATTTTATACAGCCTAAGCTTAATGTCGTTAAACATGCCTCAAGAGTACCATCAGTAAATATGTACAATAAATTGCCTGTACAATTTAAAAACTCTATGAATCCAAATACAAACGTATTCAAGAGAGAATTAAAGTCATTGTTATTGAAGAAATGTTATTACAGTATTGAAGAGTTTCTCAAAGATAATAAATAGTAGTTCGAACTAAAATGTGATTATATTTTAATGGCTTTAAGTAATATTTTACCCAACATTCTATCATAACATTACATAATAATAATGAGTTTTATTGACATACCTACATTTCTTTAAATTGAATTTATATTGAGTTTGAATTATTAAGTTAAATTATTATGATTAATATTGTGACCAATGTGGATTGTAGTGTTTGTTTTAAATTATTTTTTATTTTTGTTATTTTAGTGGGAACTGGATGAATTTTGAATATAAATACAATGTTGGTGATTATTTAAATTATTGGTACTAAATTATTGACATAAAATTATGTATTAGTGATATTGACACATTTTAAATGCGTAATGAATTTTAAATATTATTGTAATGTTCTTTTAAATTGTTATTATTTTATTTATTATCACTGTAATATTTTCAACACAATGTATTTTGTTAAGAAATAAATGACTTATGACTTATGTATTATATGTAGGTATAGATATAAATTGTGCAAAAGACAATATTGCAAGTGACCAGCAATGCTGTGCAGCTAAATATCACCTACCTGCAAAGTTTGATTAGGAACAACTTAAAAAAGCCATTTAGTCATAAGTGCAGTGGTTTGGGCACTAACCCATCAGATTTCAACCTAGCGGATTTGATTAATTCTTAGATCCATCAGTGGAAGACTTTTTTATGTTAAGTATGCAATTTTTTACACAACTTAATAATATATCAGAATTTAATCATCGGAACTGAGTTTTTATATAATTTCTGACTAATAAAGGCTATTTTCAAAATTCACTTCACACTCATATTGTTGTTTTTTGTTGCTCACACTTTTTGCTTTGGCGAGTAAACGCTAAATTGCTACCTTTTTGATTATAGAGGCATTACCGTGCAGGATGCAGTAACAAGGTGCTAATTTCGATGTTTTGTTGTAACTTTCAACACGTAATTTGATGAAACGCGCAGTTTGTTATAGTGTTACAAAAACGTAGGTGATGATTCACTTGGAGCAATTATATTTTTGTTTTGAAACGTTATTACGTTAGAGCATGGATGTAATATGTGATTCATAGTATTCAGTGCTTACAGTGTACGTGTACTAGTTCAGGCACAGTTAGGTGGTCGGTGTGTGTAGCCTGTAGCGTACAGCGGAGGTGCGCGTGCGCTTTGGTTCGCGCGCTGTCAAAGCACCCCGTCAGGTGATCTTTGGGTCCGTGACTCAACAGTTACACTAACGAACCGGTGCACGGTGCGGCGCGTGCTTCATTGTGCCGTATTATCTATCATTATCTCGGTTAGCCTAGATACAGACGTATTCAATAACGCATGTAGCAATATGAAATGTAAAACAATAAACTTTTAATAAAGAGAATGCTTACCGCAACTTCTTGTGTTGAACCGGATTAATAAGTTGTGTAACTTTGATCGCTGTGTCATGAAAGGTTGCTACAAGCGTGGCTGCGGGTCAATGTTAGAATGTCCAATACTTTTAGCATTAATTGTTCGCCAGTAATTGTGCAATTCTAGAATTATAACGTGCCCATAATGTTAAACAGTAATTTATTTCATTGTTTCATGTATTTCCAGTTGGAGCACTTACCGTATCTGTATGGTACGTGTAAGGTTCAGTGGCTGAACAATATCGTAGCAGGTGTAAATAAATCACCGGCAGATTAAAGATACTCACCTAGTCCGGCGAGCTAAACGTTTAAGGTCCGTGATTAATTCCATTATGTTCAGTTTATGATACTTATCAACAGTTATTATGTTTCATTAGCGTTGTAAACTATCTGTACGGTCAAAACGATCCATCAAGGTGTTAAGTAGACTCATCGACGGTTTGGGGCACAAGGTACCATCGAGTGTGTTAGAAGCCCGATCTATAACACCTGCCACAGATATCCAATCGTAACATATGAGGCGATCGTATTCATCGCGTCGTTAAATCATCGGTGAACATACAGGATGGTCACTGATCAACACACCAAAAGAAAACCCTGTTTTTAGAGTTGATAGCAATTATTTTAGGATTTATAGAATCCTAAAATAATTGCAATTTAGGTACTCATAATTTCTCTATTCATATTATACCTAAGTAAGGTAGAGAAGGTCTGAATAGTTGTGATAGAGATGGTAGGTAACTTCTTCTTATCAGACAACGCATGAAATTTTGCACTAGAGTTCCTAAAATAACGAAGGAGCACTTAGGAACTCCATAGCTCATCAGGAGCTTCATATTTCTGACTGACCGATTCCTTGATAGTTCAAAAGTGCCTGTAAATGGTTTAATTGAAATAAATGCTTTAAGTTTGAAGGATTTTTGAAAATTCATCCCCTATAAGGATTAAGTAGGGGATGAAAGTTTGTATGGAAGTTCGTCATTTTTGCCGATGGAAAATCCCATTGGGCATACAGCTTGTTTCATATAATTAACTAACTTCTTAAATGGACTTCACCAATATAATTGTATTCAAATGATAAAATGCCAGTTTATGATAAACCGAATTAAAATATTTTAATTCTTGGTAAAATATTTTCTGCGAACCATCCTGTACCTACACTGTTTGCTGATGGAATTGATGACGTGGTGAAAAGTCAATCTCACACATTATTTAGATAAATATAACTGATACCGGAATCATTTCATATTTTTAATAGCTTTAGTTCTACAAATAAAACTATAGTATCATCTAGTAATCATCAATACTATAGATTTAATAATAAAATATCGGATATATTTTGAAATGATAATTATAAGTATATGTCCGATGTTTTCGGTTATGAATTCAGTATTTATTCGAAAATCTCAAGTCATTACAAAAATTACGCTAGCCGTAAAAATACATATGGGCGTCGACACGGTTACAGAAAAAATGTGATACCCTGACATCAGAGCTAGGTTAGATATTTCAGGAGCCAATGATTTCTTTCATTTAGGTTACAATTAAGCAAGTAGGTATTATGCAGCAATGGTAATAAAATTATATTTAGCAAAAAAAAGTTTATAATTAAAATTAGAATGAAAGCAAATTAAATAAAGGCGTTAAATTAAAAACAAAATTAGAATATTTCAAGAAAACAAAATAAGATATTAATTGTATTAAAAAAAACCTGCATCTATAAAGATATTCTTCAGGAATCGGGATTTCTAAAGAAACGTTAGATTTTTTTAGTAATATTGCTTTTTTCTTTGTTATGGTTTACATATAATAAAATAAAACTATACTTTTTCATTTGGTCATGCATGACATTTTCTACGATTGTATTGCAAACATGACACGTCCAGTACAAACGGAGGTATCAAACACTGCTGCGTGACAGAACTTCAGCGGAGTGGACGAGCGCGCGAGTCGCTTTTGAAAGCTTCACCGTGCAAACGGATAACAATTGCTCCAATATTTGTCATTCTTTCGTCCCAGCATTCGCTCATGTAAACGATGATCCGAAACCGTTAGTCACGATCTGAAGATTAATAATATCTTATGCGGTGTCGCAGTCGTTATCGAGACGAGCGAGGCGACTTTTTCACAACGCGCTATGTGTACCGGTACGAAGAAGGAGGCTAAGTTCGGCATCACGATGTCGCTACTCAACTTTCGACTACGGCTGTCGATTAAGAATCACTTGCGCCAACACCGGGTTGATCGATGTAGCCCTTGGCATTTGTGCGACATAACTGTACACTTTATAACAAACAGATGACACAGATAGTATACGGCACAGTTACGAGTGTTGCTCTATTGACACGATGTTTATATTGATTAATCATAAAGCATACATAATGAGAGTCGAGGAACCGAGACGCAGCGCGCTCAGATTAGGAGTAGGTGGGCAATCTCACAGACATAACGCGGTACGTGGAATTCGCCCAGTGGTTTTATCCAGATGCCTTTTAAATCTGCCACGTGAAGGCATTTCTTGTCGTACGTATAAACAACCGTAAAACGGGTAGCGTCTTCTTAATAAGCTTAACATGAGAACGGGTTGTAGCGACCGCACGTGGATAACCGCCGCGGCCGGCGGCACATCAAAGCAAACACTCGTTTAAGCCAATTGTGCGTGCCGGCGCGCGCGCAACTACAACGTGTAATTATACGGTTATAGGGCGCACCCCCGCGCGCCACGCTCGGCGCCCCATCACCGCGACTGATAAAAAACAACCATCTGTTGAACCGCGGCCAGGATAACGCCTGCTGGGTCAGTAATTGACCGCCGACATTGTGTTTTCTATATTAAGTTTTTTTGTATGTAAATGATTACGAATGAGTGAATTATCATTAAAATTGGGTCGATTACTAATCTATCTAAAATACACAAATACACATTCTGTTACGTCAGTCCGTGTAGGTATTCGCTTTGTGATAATTGAGATACAGACAGCGTTTCGTCTATAGGTTACAAACGTTGGTTACATACGATACGGACGAGATGAGGTGATTCCTAAAGGTGATTCGAATGAAGAAGATTGGACATCATCACAAACGATCATAACTGGTTCGGTTACATCGATTAAACGGAAATCTGTGAAATAGAACCTGAAAGCCACTTATCTTACTTAAAATTGTTAAGTATCTAGTTTCGAACTAATCTTAACAAGAAAATTTATTAAGTAGCTCCTCCATTGAGATTAGATGAGATTAGGTTTTGATTAGGTATTTTTATTTGGCTTTCAGTTGCATAGATTTCGGTGATCATCTTATATAGCAGGTGATGAAAAGCTAGTCGAAAAACAAAGAAGCTATTTAAAGTTCTATTTGGCCAAGGCCCAATAAAAACAACTTTAATTACTAGTTCCTTTATTTCCAAAGTAATATTTGTTTTCTTGTATTCAATAAATTTTCTTAAAATCAACGTACAATTAATTCAGGTGTCTATAATTAATTTTTTTGTAGTGATACAGGGAAGCTTTTTTGGAAAAAATCCTACTGGAACATGATATTAATATTATTAATAGCATAATTTAAATCAATTTCCGCCGCACGGGTTAACCCTTCTAGTGAGGGCGTTACAATCATTTATGTTTCATAATAGTGTGTAATCGCCTTATGATCTGTGGGCTCTGTGGCGCTCGCACCAGCTGTGATTCTAACTGAATTCTATTTTGGTCCACCTTGATGGGTGTTATGATTTTATGAACCGTATCAATTATGAAATGGACTGCTTCGATGCGGTTCTCATGTTGAATAGCTCATATCAATGTGATTTAGTATTACTTAATGCCTTTAAAATAAAATATTAATTGATATAGGTACAGTGTAGGCATTTGATCGGTTGTTAGTTAATTGGTCTATTTGCTTTTTCATCTCTTTGGTTTATGCTGACTAACTTATTTTTCGTCATCATACGTACCTACAATGTTATCATGGACCGAATATATTATAACAAAATAATAATAATACAAGATCAAATAAAATATGCCACCGAAACTCCATAGACGAGATAGGTACGGATATGTAAAAATTACGAAACAAAAAAAAATTGTTCATTATTTTCGGGGTCAACGACCGCTGGTATCGGAGTTACCTTCTTGAAGTATGAGTTTAGAAAATCAGTTTCTTTTTGTTTTATGGTGTTAAGCTATCGATACGCATCACGTTGTGAAGTTTACATACAAAAAAATACTGATAGTTCAAGTAATTGTCTCAATAATACCATCCCATACTTAGACAGAAAAAGCCGGAAATAGTTTACGTTGGAGAAATATACTCGACAGACTAAATCCCGCGGCTGCAAAGCCTCAGATGATGATGTTGTCATACTTCGCAATGGAACGAAACAACTGATTTGTGAATTACTCAAACTCAAAGCATTTATTTCAAATAAACCACACTTAACATGCACTTTTGAATTGTCAAGGGGTCGGTCAGTTACAAAACTTTTCACCCATTCCGAAGTATAATAGGATCGAAACTCCACGGACACTACCTTGTGGAATTGTGGTTTAATGTGAACAGTCAATGCATACGAGCGAAATCTTCAATTAGCTTAGGTTAGATAGGCAGATTCTAAATGGGGAATAGTAACGCAGTGTCTCGAACATATTAGATATATCAATCCACTCTGTGTCCACTCTACAAGGGGAATGGACCGCTTGTTAAACTGTGTAATAATCAGCTATCGCAAAGTGACTCAGCCAAATGAAGGCAAGCCACCTGGAAGAAACCCGTACCTAAATTCTAGACACAGCACTACTGGCTGTGAAACTAATTAAAGCTGTTTCCAGAAAACAAACTACTCATGTTTCATCAAGTCGAAGATAAACCTCAATGGGAATAACATCTGGGATGAAACAAAACAAAACAATACAAATAAGTATTCGTCAAATGAACCTGTTTGAATGGTTCTTGACAGCCGTGTGAATTCAGCGACAGCGGACCGCCGGAAGAACGTCTCGTTGTCTTGTAATAAAGTAATTTAAATCAGGTGGTCGCGTAGCCGTTGTCCTTCTACATAGGCTCCACGTGCTGCAGCCGACGACAGTGTGGCCGTAGGTCCATTGTTCCGGCAGCGGTAGGTAGCACGGCGGTGGAGCCGGCGCGCCCCGCGTCTGGCCGCGCCTGGCTCGCAGGTGGCGCAAACATCCTTGTTTTAAAATGAAAGTCGATTGTTTGTATTTTACGATTATTACTCAAGATTTTACAATGCTTTTCTTAATAATTCATTTGTTTGAAATATTTTAGTGGGAAAAAATTGGTTCCTATCGTTTCCTCGACGTCCGTCTATTGAGTTCTCCAGAACTGAGTTTGTCAGCGACTCAGCACTATTCTTGGTTCTGAGTCGTCAACTTAACCTCATTCTTTTGCCCATATCCCAATTTATTTGGTGTTAGCGCAACATGTCTTCTGCTTGGTGATGAGTTTGTTAACAAATACGTCTATTACTTAGGATTTTACATATAAGCTGCTTTAGACAAAATAAAACCGGCTTAGAGTGGTCATTTGACTTGTTATTAAATAGGCCTGTCCATCTAGTCCTATCCTATCGCAATGAAAATAAAGCAGCTAGGTCATAGGTACCAATTTTTTTATTTAAGTATCCTTACCACGTTACGTAACTCTTTTTTGTATGCTCTGTTCCCACAGATAAACTGTGGTTTTGTGGGGCATAAGACTGCTGTAAACTTTTATAAACAAAGAAACAAACTCAATAAAAAAATCCTTAGAGATGGATCAGTATGGACGAATCTAAAACTATTAAGATGTAGGGAAATGGAAGGAAAGGAGTTTATCATGTCGTCGATTTAAGAGTTGAAAAAGATTCAAAGATATTCAATATCTCAACGGAATAACCTTTAGGTAGGTATATTTATTGACCAGTCAGCAGGAATGAAAAACGTTTGATTTCCAAGGGTGTATACTCGTACAAATAGGTCTCTTTACTCCTATTCTGACAGCAATTTTGAAACTACGTAATATACCTTTTTAAACGTCAAAGTTATAAAAAACTAACTAACGCATTTGAGGCCATTTCTTAGTTATTGTTTTAAATCGAAACAAAAAATAATGAGAAGATGACACAGTAAGATTTTTAATATCGATCGCGGTCGCAACTATTACCATCTATTACGTAGATAAACTATTAATAATTCTTGGACCATCAATCACCGTAAGGTCAAAGCTGCACGCGGAAATGGAATGTTCACTGTTAGCAGTTTTTTATGAATTGTTTTTTTTCGTGTTAGATATCATTAAGTATGGAAGTGTACCGGTCGACGTTGGTGGGCGCCGCAGCGACACGTAGCAACGGATTATTTCGACGGACTATTTATAATGTGGGGCTCGGAGACGCGGATTGCGGACGATGGAATCTGCTCCTTTGTCATTGGAGCAACCTGTTCTCTCGGGTTGGAGCTCACGGCGAGCACAATGTAATATAACGGGCCACCTGATTAACCGCCATTCCGGCCGGCATGCAGATATCGAGTGCCGGAGAGCTGCGCCGCACCACCGCGGCACCGTCATGCCGCCGCGCCGCCGATCACTGATCATATTAATTTCAAATGATAGATTGCTTTTATATTGTTAATGCCTTATTATGATAAAGATAAGAACATCAAGGTTACTGAACTTTCTACGGCTTATATGGAGGCGGGCTGCACGATATTGTACTCACAAATGATGCTCCTATAATCGATAAAGCACTGTGGGAACGGATCTCACAAGTGCACAACTCTAAATACTTTTTTGTCTGGTCGTACGTACTCATCATAACCGGCACCATTTACGTTTCCTTCTTGTGTTTTTTGCTTTGAGTTTTTTAACCGCGACACTGTAGCAGGTGAAGGGAACAGAATTTCACACGAGTTATGGTTTGAAATAATGAAATTATGTTTCTACGGAGATTTCAGATACGATTTTTGCGGTTTTGGATGCTTGTCATGCTTTTCCCTAAAAAGTCTATATTTGAGCAAAGGAAAAAGTCGAAAGGTCATATAACTCATAAATAAGTTTATATGTAACTAGGTAGGTACCTATATATTCTAATTGAGGCCAGGCTATAATTATGTTCGAAACTATAACGGTATTAACTATTAAGTACAATGTAAGAACATTGTGATCTAATGGAAAAATGCCAGTTTCCTTGCATACCATATTGTTCAATCACAAGTTGAAGAGCAGTTCTCAGGAGTGACTAAACAGGAGACGGAATCACCCTTAATCCCATTTCATCAATATGTAACACTTATAAAAAAACGGGGTACCTTTAGCAACATCCGCTGTCAATTCTCACGAGACAGGTAGCAGCTTCCGTTGAATCTTTTATTAAACACACTGAGGATAATCATTACAGTGTGTGCAATGTAGGATATGGGTAACTGTACCGGTCAGGTAACATTCCCGCCTCGTGATTCAAGCGAAATGTATCACAGTTAATGAGACAAGTCCAATTTGATCTGGCTCGGCGTCCGACTCTTGATTGTTTTGATATCGATATGACATGAGCTTTACGTATTGATTTACATTTTAAAGATTATGACACACTGGTCACTGTATGTGGATGCTGGTCAAAGTTTATACAAAGTGAAAACTTCAATGATAATATCTCGACGAAAGCTGTAGGTAAGTGGTAAACTAGTCGTATTCAACGATTTTGAGGGGCAATGGAATAAGTTATTTAAACTGTAAAATAATAATAAAGTTTTACATTCCATAAAATTACCATAACTACTTCATTTTCATGAATGCAAATTCCGGGGTACCTACTATCTGCATATGCCTAAACATTATAATAATATGCAAAATCTTTTTGAAACTGGAACAATTAAGTATTATTTATTTAAATCTATTCCGTCTAATATTAAAAAATATTATGCAGGTACGGTAAGATGCAGTGTTATGCAAAAAATAAAGTGCATAAATTGCATAAATAATTGAGGAAGTAATTTGACAGGTCACCTTAGTTCAGGAACTGGTTCACAGCAACAAGTTGTAGTCACGCAGACGGAACAGCGAGCGCGCCGGGGAGCTACACACGTGTATACTGGGGTTGCAGAGGATTGCACACTGTGCCACTAGTGCAATACGTCAGGTTGACGTTCCAGTCTATAATAGACTAATAAAAAATATATATGTTTAGATTAAGTCGTCTAATATTTTGAAATAGTTTAATAATGTCTGGAGTTATTGTAATGTAACGAAAATCGGGGGCACGTCAGCATGCACAGTGATCACGCAAGAGTTCCTAAAGAGGGAAGGCAGTGTCGAAGCTGGCCCAAAAAGAGTTGACGAGATGAATTAGAGGTGTGCTATGAGGGCTGTTCGAAACGGCGCGAGAAAAGAGTACTTTGAAGGACTTGGCGGAGGCCTTTGCCAAACACTGAAACATATAACGTTAGAAAAAGAAAATTACTTATAAGCGTCTGTAAACTTATTACAACCAAACTATAGCTTATACAGCTTACAAGTTAAAACAATGCATTTCGTAAGTTATTTAGGCCAATACACAACGGCGTCACTCTCTGTACGCAACTACGCACATGAATATTGGTCGGTCGGAGCGGCGGCGCGGCGGCGCGGCGGCGAGGTACTTCCAACCCTCCATACATCCGCGCTCGGTGATCTATTGTTTGCCGAGAGAAATGAAACGAGAAAAAACCTCGTTCCCAAACGCATCGTGAGAATTCATTAAATGTGCTCCCAACTCACTGGGAGATGCACTAGCGGGAATCAATAAAATAATATCAGGTTACCATTCACTGGCCGATACCTTTTATAAGATGGTCGAACCTTTGAATCTTTGCCAATTAGTTAGCTTTTGTATTTTTCTATGAAGTTACTACTCGGGTGGCTGGACTTTTTTTATTAAGTACCTACTTAAAAGATTTAGAAATTATTTATCTGCATTCTTATGAATGATGTGAAAAACACATTGGAAAACACTAACACAAGTCTTTAGTAGAAGATACATTTGAAATAAAATTATAGCACTTAAACTTTTATGTAGGTACAAGTAGTAGGTTACAAGTAGTTTTTACAACAACTCTTCTCCATTACGTAGCCAGTGCTACGCGTTACGCTACGGGCTACGCATTTTTATGTAACCGTACTTGTCAATTAAGACAGACAATAATGCTACGCAAAGTTCCTTGCCGAAAAATACTTTAATAGCAAGACGTAGATTGTTAATGAGGAGCGTACCATCGTCGTCATGAACTACCCTTGTTCGTATTACCATATCCCACTCCGTTACTTTACAGTTTTTTGTGTATTTTTTTGTTGCGTTGCATATTTGTTTATTTTTGTACAACACCCGTGGCTTTTTTTTGTACAGTTACAAGTGTCGTTCCCATCCTTTTTTACTAGACTCAGGAAAAGGAAGGTTAATGAGTTTAACCGTCTATATAGGCATGCATTCTATGTGTGACTGTAGGTATGGATGTTTGCTCGAAGCTTAACTACTGATCCGATTTTCAAAAAGGAGGTGTCGATTTTTATCTCTTTAATGTGCACTTGAGTATCATAACTACTCTGCTATGTATTTTTATTCACATATTTTTGTGAAAGATATAGAGACGTTGTAAAGACGCGCTTTTTTCGGATGATAATTCAGATGGAAACATTAATTTCTTGGCAAAAATTTAGTTTTCTTTAAGTATATACCTACATAATTATTTCGAAAACGTTCCCAATAATTATGGTTATAGTACATATTTTATTTACATATTTTAAAAGCTAACAATCTTAAAATAATAATAATAATATGTACAAGTAGGATATAAAAAGTACTATTCATTTTTAGATTAGAATATTTCCTTATCTATCAGCAAACATGCTATGCCATTTACAGCTGGAGACAGACCTAAGATAAGATCTCTTTCGAAAAAAAGTATGGAGGACGCTAGGACATTAATTAACGATAAGCACGTCGTAGTCGTGATGGCCCATTGGTTAAGGTCTCCTTTCTCACGCACGAGGTTGTGGGTTCAAATCCGGACAAGTACCAATGTGACGTTTTCAATTCATATGTACTTTCTGAGTTTATATTAGACATTACTGACATCGGTGAAAGAAAATATCGTGAGGAAACGTGTACTTTATAAGTTAATATAAGTCTGAAATCGCCAACCCGTCTTGAGCAAGCGTGGTGATCAATGCTGATGTCTTCTCTGTACGAGAAGATGACTTTGTCCTGCAGTGGGATAATAATAGACTGGTATTATTATTACGTCCACGTAGCTCACCTCGACATTGTCGATGCCGGTGTCGGTAGCGCGGCGCGGCGGCGGGCGGCGCGCGGTGGTGCGGTGGCACGCTAATGTTGCGCCACGGCGCGCACGCGACGCCGCGACGCCGCCACTCGCCTCACTGCCTGACTCATGCCCATGGATTCCTGTTTTGTACCAACAACCACTGTACTATCACCGTAACATTATGCCCAAACGGTCTGCCAACGCATTGTCTTTGAACTTACTGTTTGGCGATAAATGTCAGTGTTGATTTACAGTTGTTAAATCTCGACGACTGGCGCATTGTATGCCGTTCGCTGAATATTATAATATTCATATTGACTAAATTACGTTTCAGTAAAATTATTGTGACTACTCTATTGATATACCGTGGAAAACGACGTATCCTTGTAGTCATTCAGCGAGTTAGCTTACAATTAAGTAGGTTACTATCTTACTAGCCCCAAATAAATTGAATAATACAACCTGAACATAAGATATCCGCTAGAAACATTGTCGTACATTGTACCTTACATACAGCCCTTGTCTTTGACTGAAAACTCTAAAAAGATTACCAGGCTGACGAGGTAAATAAATATTAATAACTAGACGCCGACAGACGTTCCGTCCGTCATAAAAAATCCCTTAGAAAAAGGACGTTCAGTTTTCCCCGAATTTGAACAAATTTCGCGAAACTTAAAAAAACAAAACGATTTAAAAACCAAATTTGGACTATTACGAAGGCATTTTATAACAAAAAAATTGGAATGCAACGATACGGCTATTACGATACCAATACGAATGACGAATACATCGTAATGGC
Source organism: Agrochola macilenta (assembly GCA_916701695.1). Lineage (NCBI taxonomy): Eukaryota > Metazoa > Arthropoda > Insecta > Lepidoptera > Noctuidae > Agrochola > Agrochola macilenta. The sequence continues at coordinate 12,291,870 of OU753559.1, read as the reverse complement.
CAAGTACGATAACGAATTACGATACGAATGCATTATGATTTTGGTTGAATAGCAACTTATTGAATTTATTTGAAGCTGTGTTTGTATTTATTACTTTGTATGTTATTATATAAATATAAAAAAAAAAAATTACTTACCTTTTTTAATTGTTTTATTTATTTAAATTAATAATCTTATCTTATATATAATTATAGTCGTAGTTTATTTCACGCAAATTCTTATTAAGAAATACAACATTTTGGTGGATCTGCAGTGGTAACCCGCGAAGTTCACATATAATCATAATTCTGTAAATACATATTTGTGTATATGGTCGCGAATCATATTTTGATCAAGATACAACCTGTCACTGACCTGCAAAGTGCTAAAACGTAAGAACATTTGAATTTCGTGAGCTACCAATGCGTTATGCGTTTTGTTTCACTGGAAACTGTAAAATACGAGTATATTGGATAAGAATGAATCGTAAATATCGTATCGTAATGTTTACGATAAAGAAAGATCGTAAAAAATTACGATAATCGCCGATATACGATTATCGTATCGGTATCGTTGCATCCCTACAAAAAATTGCCGCAATTCGGTCCAGCCGTTCTCAAGTGATGCGCTTACCAAGGAACGGCATTTCATTTTTATTATATAGGTACTAGCTTCTACCCGCAACTTCGTCCGTGTGAAATTTCGGCCCCTGACCCGCCGCATCGCATCCCATCGCCCGCCCGCGCTTTTACTTCGTTTTCGCTTAGCGTTCTTTCTGACTTTTTGCTTGGCTCCTAACGCGTATCGTGATGTTACATAGCCTTTAACCTTCCTCAAAAATTGCGCTATTCAATGCAAAAAGATTTTCAAATCTGTCTGATAGTTCCGGAGATTACCCCCTACATACAAACTACCAAATAAACAAATGTATATTAATTAATTAATTAAAGTTCCCGAGATTATTATTATTAGTATTAAGTATAGACATAGATAGATGATGTCAGTCTACAGATGTATATAAATCAAAGAAAAGATGATAAACGGTAGTTGTTTTAGAATCGAAACAATTTCGCTAAGTAGGTATACAGTATGTTTAGTATCTAAGGTTTTAGCTATCGTTGGCCACAGCTGCGTCACTAATAAACAAGCGCCGTCTCTCGACTGTCAAGTTATATTGTACGACTCGATTACACGATGTAGTTACGATATTTTAACCCGAGTATCGACCATACCGGAATGTTCTATTCATTGTTCACTTAAAATACCATGTTTATCAATGAAAAGTCTTCTCCTTTTATTCGAGTTATTCTTTATTAGGCGATGCCTGCTACAACTTCTACGGGCTACCACTATCCACTACATAATGTTCGTTACAACTGGCCCCAGTCCCACAAGCATCACCTTTCGATCGTTAGCCCGCTACGACCCACACGCGGTGTTGCAAATGTCGACTGTTTGTGCCCGGAGCCCATACGCCACGCTCGACATATTGTTTTCTCGACTGGGTATCATTTGTCACAATTAAAAGTTTGTCATTCTGGCAATATATTATAGAGATGGATCTTGACTGTGTTTATTAAAAATAATTTATCGGTATACAAACGTCGCAAGTGTTGGTAAGTTGGCTGGCGGGCGCGGCGTGCGGCGCTTGACGCGCGGTGACGCGCGCCTGCACAGGTACTACGTAGCCGCACCATACTGATTTTATTGCGATCTTGATTAATATTTATGATTCAATTCTTTGTACCACTCGTGAATTACATATGACAGTACGGTCCGCACAGCTCGCGCTGACCGTAATTTGATAAATCGGTTTAGGCAAACTTAAGTATTAGCGATTCGCAACGCATTTCCACGGGTGATGTAGGTGTTCAAGAGTCGTAAAATCAGCAATGAATCATGATTAAATGTAACAGTAAATAACACGCAAATAAACCTATATTTAAAATTGCTTTCACCCTTTCGTAGGTATCAAAGTTAAGAATGTTGTCAGCAGACAATGCATTTTAAAGTTAGGGGATAATGCAAGATGCTGGTGTTTTGATTTTGATAAAGAAACTCTCGTGCTTATTGATATGAAAGCAACAATTGTCGCAGGCCGTTGCAGCAGCCCACCCACTTTGCGTCATCTGATAGAACAACTTTCTCGGTTTTTTTTGTTCAAATTCAAAGGGTAATCCAATCTGACAAGCACGAATGATTTGCGACAATTGTCAATCATGTACCTACTTACAAATAAATCTGAGATGCGAATAATTACCTAAATACTTATGCTAATTCTCGCACGTGGTGCTATTAGAAAGTTGGAAGAAAATAGTGGGTTGTTCTGAGTGATGGACAGCTGATAGTGGAGTGCGGACATGTCCTCGATGACAACGGGGCGGTGTCGGCGGCGGCCGCGGCACGGTAGCAGCGTGGCTCATAAACAAACGCTCCTGTTTGACAGATACAATCAGCGTCCGCGCGCCGACGATTGTCAGCGGTCCATTCTATTGTGACAGCCACGAACTGTGCCAAAAAGAAAAGTCATTACAATTAACCGGTTAAATTTTTAGTTCACTTACCTATCAGTTGAGACGAACTAAGGTGTTCATCAATGTGCATGGTGCTCTCATTCAGGCATCGAACATTCGGTATAGTACAGTATGTGTACAGTACAGAACACAGACAAATCTGTACAATCAATTAGATAATGTACCTACCTACTTTTAATATTTACTACGATTATCATTAACACTGTTACATTTATATACCCCACTATAGAAATTAGTTGGGTTTAGAGGTTTTGAGTGGTTTCAATTAAGTACACGTTGTTTAATCGTGATAAATAATTATAATTTAAAAATTGAATCGACAATCGACTTTCATTGCTGACTGTAGATACCAGTGAATCGTTGATGAATGAGAGCATTTAAGGAAATCCTCTTAAACGGATTAAATCGTCGCGTCTTTGAATTTGATTGAGAAAACCTCCATTACTTTGCTTCCGTTTTATTTTATTTTTCAAAATCTTTGTTTGCCGAAGTGCGAGTAAAGATTAAGATTATTACGGTATTTGCAAAATGATTCACTTATAACTTGGCACTACTTTGCATAACTGTAAATTGTATTCCTTAAATAGAAAAACAAAAAAAAAGGAAATTGCTATTTCGGGATTGTTAGAAAACGGGATATTTTAATATTTGACGGTAAATAGATAATAACAGGTTCGCGATTGTAGTTCGCGATTGTAGTTCGCGATAGTAGTTCGCGATAGTAGTTCACGATACTAGATCGGATTTTGGGCGTACATCTACAGGAAAGCTGGAGCGTACATCATCTACAAATAATGTCTGTAAAGGTTTGTTACAGGCAGTCTATAAGTCTAGAAAGTCGATCACACACAACGCAAACAAAGCCGAGATATATGCAGCCGGACTTATAAATAAGTAGGCTTAATTCGAAGAATTTTGGAAAAGGCAGGATTAAATACAACACGTCTGCATAATATTGGGCTCATAATATAGTTTCGTCAGTCGTCAGTATCGCCACTCAGTGCTGCGCTTGACACCCGGATCCATGAGCAAAAAACAAAGCCTTAATTAACCATTATTATAAATACAATGCAGCATATAATAGCGTCGTGAATTAAAAGGCTCCGTTAGCCTGTTATTTATGAATTGATCGACTTCTGTCCGCTGACGAAAGCAGACCACTTCGTGATCAACGGTGCTCCAAAATCAATGCTAAACACAGTTGTCCCAAGCTTATCTTTACGACTGGATTGTATGGGTACCCACTTACAGCGGAATTTTAATTCGTCATGAATTCTTTGTATCTTATCTGACCTATTGAGACTGTATCAAAATATTTTTGGTAATGAGTTAAAAAATTGCGGTTTAAGGTATCGTGAAGTGTGGTGGGTAACTAAATATACTAACTAACTGGGTGGGTATTGAATGATTTAAAAATCCTACGTTAATTCATACGTAATTTGGTCTGAGTTCACATCATTAATAATAGTCATGAATCTTAAATGTTAAGTATCATGATCGTTCTGTCATGGAATAAATTACACACTCGATACTACCCATCATAACAGATACTAAGTAGCACTGAGTACACTACGAAAGTCACGTACTCGTAAATATCGCATCGAAAACAAAGTTGTTTCGTTGTCAAACGCGCAAAATGTAGTTTATTGCGGAACCGGCACTCGATAGGCTAATAACCTGTCGCCACTTACGAGTTACGCGTAGTCGTGACCTCTGACCTATCCATTCATTGCTTTTACTGTCGCTAGTCGCTACCGACCAGTGGCGTGCAAGGCATTGGTTCAATGTACATTATTATCTACTTAGGATATTTTAGAATGACAATGATTTTTTAATCAGAAAACTAATCAGTAATTTAATTACGGAATGTGTTCCAGTTCAACATTTCATCATGATGTAAATTATTTTTAAATGATTGAGTTTATTTTGATAATATCTCTATAAATAATTATTGTGCTCGACACTCAATGCGACTACATTTAATTAAATGGAATGTAAAAATATTAAAAAACCCATGTTACGACGAGGATGGGATTCGAACCCACGCGTGCAGAGCACATTGGATTAGCAGTCCAACGCCTTAACCTCTCGGCCACCTCGTCTTCTGCATACACATATAAATATATGAACCCAAAGTCTGAAAGACATATCTTAGTACTCCGTTATGAATGAAAATTTTATTAGTTCCACCAATAATGAAGATTGTAATGAAAACCTTAAAAAAAAACAAAATAAATGCATAAATACTCCTATAGCCTATACCCATTGCTATTCTATTAATATCGGCACAGTACAATGCCATGGCGTATTCCCAAAGTACATATTTTATGGCCCTAGACTATATTATTGCTGATCATATGATATCCCGCCAGGACCCTTATCTTTATTGCCTTTCTATCTTTGTTCATGTTTGCCTTCTATCTGTATATCAATTTGAAATCAAAATATACGCATATAAGATGGAATCAATTGTATGGCAATTGTTTACTTTCGTTATCTGCACTTCCGGAGACGTTCAAGATCATTAGTATTTAAATACTTATATGTGAGCTCCAAGTTTGGTTGCAGTAATGAGATACACATTATAAATATTATTCAAGTTAACTATTAGGAGTTTTTCAGAAGTTTAATAATTATTTCAAACATTAAACTGTTTCTTTATTTTTTTAAACACCTTATATTAAGTAAACTTGTAACCTGCTCTCCAATCAATCCAATCGAATCTCTCTGTATTCAATTAATCAATTAAATAGTGGTCCCATTAGAATGGTACTATTAATAATAACCCGGTTAGGCACGTCCGATTCACAAGTAGTTTTGAAAAACGGTGGATGCGTGGCTTTTATAATGTGTCCACATTTTCATTGGCTACGCACGTAGCACTGCCCTACCGAATATTTTCTCGTAGGTGACAGAAAAAATCAAAGAAGTACTATTGTGTCGGGGGTTGTTCGCGCACGGTCAACAATTTACATTCCTCACGACTTGAGGTCGGCATGCCGGGGTCGGGTCGATTTCTACATGTAAAGGATCATAAAAAATCGTGACAAAAGAAATCATTAGGAATTTACAGAAACCTGCGTGGTTCACGGAATGATTGTTAAACTGACCATAGGAATTTTTGAGAAAATGGGTTTAAATCTTCAATTCCCGAGAGGTTGTTCGGTTGTTCTAATCAGATGAGGGCACGAGTTAAACAAATAACAGGCAGGAAGGGGGCGGTTGCGGCGCGGGCGCCGGGCGGGCGGCTGGGCAGGATCAGGGGTCACGCAGCGTGCAGCGGCTGCCCGATTAGTTTAGTACGACGTCGTGCACCCTCCAGCTGACTACTGGACGTACCTGACTACCGATAGACTGCACTAGTCATAGAAACGACACATTCGTTTAAACGGACAATGCTACAAGTGACTGCTATGCTTCAAGCATAGCAGTCACTTGTAGGTACTTAATTGTTGTTGACCATTCTTGTTTGTATAATAATTAAGACGGCTTGCGGCATCTACTTTTTAGGCACAGAATTTTAATTAGATAGTATTTTTGGTATTGTATTGATTTGATGCTAGTGGAGTTATAAAGAGTTATAAAATAATTACAAATTATTAAATTAAGTAAACAATTCGTTATTATTTTAGACCGCCCATTGTGTCAACCTACGTAAAACAAAAAAAATATGTCTGTAATTTTTATGGATTAGTAGATCAGTTTAGTACATAATAAAGATTTTATCTATCTATTTTAATTAGGTATCTTAGTTTTATAATTGTTGTTTAATAAGCATATAACATTCAAAAAATCTTACAGAACTGACATAAAATAGCATTGCTTTAAAATAATAATTATGTAATAATTATTATGTACCTACCTTATTGTGATGATATTATACGTAGGTACATAATGTAAAATAATAACATTATTTTATTAGAAACACGTCCGATTCTTTTGACAACATGGTTTTATTAACGTACAGTACCGCGATCCCGATACCGGTCAGAAAGCGGTTACATCAGGCTATTGTCTCAGTTTATTGACTTTGCTCAGATAAGTGAGCTATTAGCCTGCGATCGGCTCTCGACAAATTTGGCAATACATTGAGTCCCTGCGCTTCGTGCAGGATTAATGACGAGATGTCGCAGTAGCGGCCTCAGGCACTGTGAGTTAGTAAGGCCGTTGCTACAACTGCATTCTCGATTTTTATTGATTTTGAGAAGGATCATTGAAGCATATTGAATAAAACTTGTTTATATGAAGCTTCTTTAACTTTCAATTTAAAATTCAATTCATGTTGCTGTTTTCAGTGTAGGACTATATATCTGTATAAAATCATTTAAAATGACTTTACTCGGAAATACTAGCTGTGTAAATTAGAATTATTCCTGTTTTAACCACTCCAAGTCCCTTTGCTAAGTCAATACTGCACAGGGTTCGGTTTGTTTCTAGTTTGAACTCACGACCACTTCGTTCGCCAGTTCGCGCAGTAACCGTTAGACTATTGTCGCTAAATAACATACCCACCCCATATACTTGCGTCAGCTTCCATTTATAGTGTGTTGTGAATTTGTGATCTTTAAATTCATGTTATATTATACTGCCATCCATACCCATCTTTCTCAGCTCCAAAAACTCAAAAGATTATAAAACAACAGAAAAAGCTATGAAACTTTGTAAAAAACAATGTCAAGCAATGATGTTATAAAACTATTTAGTAATGCTTATATAAAGTATGGTTCTACAGAGGCTCTTTGTGAGACAGAGATGTATAAAGTCGTTCGCCACCAATTACAATACAGTACTGTAAGTTATTATTTCCTAAAAGTGATAATCCTGTAAGCTCTTCATGAAACGGTGACGCGCGACATGAACGATTAGTCGGTGGCCATTGCACCTTCGACTTCATACACGGAAGTCGCACCTACCGGCGCGGAAGCTAGACCAATCTCAATGAAATAATAATACACAATTTAGATACCATATGGATTAACTTCTGGAGGGAGGTGGGCTGGTTGGAATAACCACCAACGGCCGCTGTGGTCCACGCATAATGGTCCACTGAGGGTCCAAACCCCATAACATAGAACAGAGATAGATACCATATACTCATGTGGTGTAGTTGTTTAAACAATGACATACTAATTTAATGTTTCTGTGTTGGTCGTTCTGATTACTAAACACATTTTAATTGATCGTACATAATACCTAGTGTCTACCTAAACGCATTTTTCTTTCTTTCTTTCTTTACCTATTCACTATCACGTTGTCAACGGCGAACCAAAATGGCTAAGAGCGTGTTGACGCTTTGGTATAAGTATTTGGTTAATTGAGATTATCAAAAATACGAGTAGTGAAGAAAACAAAATAAAGCAGTATACTGATGATTCTACGGTTCAAAAATCAAAACAAAAGGAAACCGGCCAAGAGCGTGTCGGACCACGCACAATGAAGAGTTCCGGAGTTGGGATGAATTTATCCCAAGGACAAACTTAACATTGTGATTAAAAAACATGTTCTGCCATAAATTCCAACTGCAAATGTAAATTTGTACGAACAATATTGGGAGATTTACCATGTTATCTTAAGACCATAGACTTCTTATTATAGGTTTTCCTGTAATCTTTAAGTATAGAACTAATAACTGATTTTTCTTCAAAATTGTAGGGTCATTAGTTTCGGAAATAAGGGGAATGGTAAATTTTCATAAATTTTCGTAAATAGCTTTAAAAGTATTTAGTTTATAATTATTAAAGAAAAATGACAACAAGCCCTTTCATTTGATGTGTCACACAGTACAGTTTGCAAAACTTTATTATTTATTTTTTAATTTTCCCCAGAAAAGTGATTCAAAATTAATTTATTTTTGTTACACGTCCGTGTTTGATAGATTTGAAATTGATAGGTGTACCAAATTCCAACTTAATGAGTCCATTAGATTCGCAAATTGGCTGTGACAGACATACACACGAGTGATCCTATAATGGTTTTGTTTTTTCATTTTGAGGTACGGAACCCTAAAAATAACTTTCATAATAATTAAAATACAAAACAAATCATATTAAAAATCCGTTTTTATTAGGGTTCCGTAGCCAAATGGCAAAAACGGAACTCTTATGGATTCGTCATGTCTGTCTGTCCGTCCGTATGCCACAGCCACTTTTTTCCGAAACTATAAGAACTATACTGTTGAAACTTGGTAAGTAGATGTATTCTGTGAATCGCATTAAGATTTTCACACAAAAATAGAAAAAAAAACTATAAATTTTGGGGGTTCCCCATACTTAGAAGTTTAGAACAGAAACCCAAAAAAAAAAAAAACATCAAACCCATACGTGTGGGGTATCTATGGATAGGTCTTCAAAAATGATATTGAGGTTTCTAATATATTTTTTTTCTAAACTGAATAGTTTGCGCGAGAGACACTTCCAAAGTGGTAAAATGTGTGTGTTCCCCCCTGTAACTTCTAAAATAAGAGAATGATAAAACTAAAAAAAATATATGATGTACATTACCATATAACCTTCCACCGAAAATTTGTTTGAACGAGATCTAGTAAGTAGTTTTTTTTTAATACGTCATACATCGTATACCGCAATACTTGCTGCTACGGAACCCTTCATGGGCGAGTCCAACTCGCACTTGGCCGCTTTTTTTAAATAATAACAGACAACAGTTTCAGTAAGTGCCTACTGTAAAGTGCGCGCAATAGCTCAGTTGTCATCAATACTTCGACCCACAATAACAATACCCGTCGCACGCTCACTCATTACTGCCATGTAGGTACCTCTTAAACTAATTAAACTTCAAAGTATATAAATACATGTTTTTTTTTTTGTAAATAAAACGTATTGTTTGGTAACAATACCAAAGTATGTACCGCCACCGGAAATTTTAATTATTTATTTATTTCCTATTTTTTTATGATTGTTACTGTCCTGTTGCTTTCACATGAACGGAACGCTCGTAAGTCCCTTAATTTTTCTTCCATTTCTTTCATTTAATGATTAAATTATTTAACTCAGATTACGGATGAGGAAAAGAAGATGAAAACTAATATTAATTAAGTAGCACCTATGTAGTAGGTACATATTTAAGTGAAATTCTTTCCTCAAGTAAATTATACTTATTACAACGATGATACAAATGTTTGCAGATAACCTATTAACCATGCGTACCAAACAAGTATTTACCAATATTATATTTAAAAAAAATATGTAAAAAAAATCTAGCAAAAAGACTGCTCCAGGTGAGGCTCGAACTCACAACCCCGGCATTGCTCACGAACACTGTCTTATAAGTACCGTGCGCTAACCAATTGCGCCACTGGAGCGATGGTCGGGTCCTCCAAATTACCATGCCCCCTCCGATAGCTGTGGTAGCCCTGTGGTAACGGCCGCGACTTACGAGTTGTAGGTCGTAGGTTCGAACCCAGACAGGCGTTTTACTTTGTTTCACCACTGCTGTCAAAACGGTGAAGGAAAACACCGCGTGGCAGAATACAGGCTGAACAGGCGGAACATTGTAGGCTGATTATGTGCCCCCTCCACCCCGCCCCTTTACCCGTATCCATTCATGAGGAAATAGATGACTTTGAGAATTGCGTCATAATTTATGTAAATTACTACGGTTTTACAGCGTTAGTAAAATCATGGTGTTTAACACTTGTTTGATAAATAGCTATATCGAACAAAGTTAATAGTTGCCGATAGAATCACCGCGCTATGCAATCAATTTGTTATCTATGACTATGTAGGTACTTACTATGTTCTCATATCTGACATTCCGTACACATTATGACAGTTAATTGTTAGCATTTTATCAAATTAACTTATTGTTGTTATGCGATACGATATACATAATAAATGAGATACGTACCTAGGTATTTAGAAAAATATTGTTGGTTAGTTAATTTTCATGTTAAGTACCACAGCAAATTAATATAGGAAGGATATTATGCTATGATGACAAGCTGCTGCCCGTGACGTCACCCGCGTAGAACTTTATTTTTTTTCCAGTAGCATAAGTTACTCCTTATAACATCAGCTATCTGCCAGTGAAAGTTTTGTCAAAATCGGTACGGCCGTTTCGGAGATTAGTCGGAACAAGCAGACAGGCCGACAGATAAAAAATTCAAAAATTGTTTTTTTGTTATAAGTACCGTATATACTTTCATATGCATTTGGTAAATAGCTGTTATTTTGATATAAAAACAGATATGTAGTTTAGATAAATATATGGAGTTAATTACATTATACTAAACTTAATTAAGTTAATCACTGTAAATACATTAATTGCTGTTATTATGGTTCCGTACCCAATGGGTACCGACCGTACTACCAATCTTATGGCTGTCTGTCTGTATTCTGTATGTCACAAGGCTGCCATAGGTACTACAGGGTACTACGCAGTTGAAAATTTTCGAAACTCCATTGTTACTATAGTCACAATCATGGTAAAAAGGAGGTAAACTAAAATAGTTTGTGATCCGGAGCCCATAGTGCCCGGTCATGGTGCCATGGTGCCCGGGGCCCGTAGTCCTCTTGGCCGCACTTGGCCAGTTTTTATAAACCCCACGTTTTTTATTTTCAAAATGGTCCTATTCATGTTACAATAACTGAGAGACAATTCCCATATCTTTATGGACGCGTTTCGCATTCTGATCTCAGTCTCAATCTGTCAAAAATAATCACGTCTACCAATATTTTTGACAAGTTTTTGACATTGATTGTCGCTAAGATGATATGCCACTAGCTAGATTTCTATCGTTTTTATCTCTGAGGTTTTTATTAAATACAGGAATAGGCCTTCTGAAGTAGGTAACTGTACATGGGGCCTATTACGAACTATTTAAAAACCAGGCAAGGTCTTTAAAATTATTATGAGATATTGGTAGTTTTTTTTTCACCACACTCTTTTTGTATTAAGATTAACATTTCTCAAAATAAATAAAAAACACTAATAGTACATTATAACACAAGTGTGCTATGTTGGTACGCAATAAGCTGCCTTATAGCGCTCGTCTACGGTTCGCGTGAGTAATACCGCCTCGAGTGTAATGATTTAATGATCAATGCACATGCGTTTCATACGACGTTTTTCAACACTCTTGCGAGACAAAAAATAAATAGTTTTATAAACTAACTAGCTTTACTACCGGGATAAAAAGTATCCTATATGTTAATCCAGGTTATTAAATATTTGTCACCCAAATCCGTTCAGCGTTTTTGCGTAATTGAGTAACAAACATCCAAACATACAAACTTTCACATTTATAATATTAGTAAGCTAACCTATGTAAAAAAATATTTGAAATAAGGCCCGCGGATTCCTCTTATCACAGTGTCTTCGCAGGTTGAAGGAGAGGCAAAGGTACGAAGCCGTCGAACAGTCTAATAGGTATTAAAAGCATAAAAACTGAATATTTGTGTATGTAGAACACGAAAAAATTTTATATTTTTGACAAAAATTAATAATTTGATGAAATATTATGTTACCTAAAACCTCATTCTGATAGGCTGCAGGCGCTGCAGCAAGTACAGCGCATGTGCGTTCCCGATTTACGTAGGAAAAAAAGCCTCAAAAATACTGTTTTTATTGAAATAACTCAAATAATAAAAAATAACCTAAAATAAACATTGTCTGATTTTACCAATTTGGCCATTCCTGGGAGACGTGGAAATTGGGGTCGTGAATCCTTCCTAAATGCTCTAATTTATGGCCAAATTCCAGCCCTGTAACGCCAGGTCCAAGTTTCTATGGAATTTGGGTTTCTCCTTTAAATTAACATTCTCTATTTGAGTAAGTTTTAAGTTGTTGTATCATATGTTCATACTAATTCCATGTATAAGTACATACCAATTCCATGCTGCCATGATAGTACATACTAATTCCATGCTGCCATGATAGTACCTACATACTTACTAATTCCATATTGCCATGTTATTACTCCGACTAGTAGTTAGTTATTTGTGACGCAAATTACCGCACTAGTGCGGCAATACAAAGTTAAAAAACACGTGTTTAATACACTGCATTATGAACCTTAAAGTGGTTCAATTGGAGCCACTTTACGAGCAAGTGTGTTGAAAAATTAATTATTGTCAAAAATTTACAAAAAAAAAAAAATGTGATTTGCAAATTCTCACACATTGACGATTGATGTCGCAATCATGTTCGCCTATGATTCATGTGATTACGTTCGCGTTGCGAATATCGACTCGCTATTCAGACGCGACGGGAATTTTACCGGAAATTCATCCATTACATTTTCTATTCCCTCAGTGTTTACTTAATAATGAATTTGGGTAATTCCCACTATCTCACACATCGTCTTACGGATAGGAGTAAACTGTACAGAAGTATTAAGTATTTCGATATACATAGTTTTTATTACCCGAATATCAATGTTAAGTAAAAGAGAACTAATAATATATACTTAGTATTTCATTGAACTGTTTAAGTTGTAACGAGTAGCTTCGGTAGTTGTTGGTGGCTGGCAGCGGTCAGGCTCCGACGGTGTACACCCGCGCTTGCGGCCATTCGATTAGCGCACTACAATGATATGTTAATGGCCTATCGAGAAATATAGTTTATTGTCCTCAACCGCGCATCCTGCTACGGCTGCTACCAGCTATGCGTCGGCCCAACTTCAACATCGCTGCAGGCGCAATTAATGATTTGTATTACCTATATTATTTTGTTTGGTGGTGTGCGGGTTAGGTAAGTACTTACGCATAGTATGTGGTGAATATCTATAGGAAATGTAGTGGATTTGGCCAAGGGCTGGGTAAAATACAAGAAGAGACTTGGTGGATAGAGCAGTAGTTAGATGGAAAAAAAAAAAATGGTAAACAGAACGAGAGAGCAGGAATTAGAAATTAGAACGTCGTTCTACTAGAAGGGTTAACGAAATAAACATTAACATAGATAACGTGAATGCGATTAGCACACTGCGGTGAACGGCAGAACTACTTAACAATACTACCACAGAACATCTTTTTGAGGCTGACCTAATTAATCGCCCAAGGTAGCTGGACTTTGATTTCAGTAACATTATTCGCAAATAAGGAGTAATTCAAATGAGACCAATCAAATGGTGACTGGTGGACTACTTTTTTACAGTATGTTCAGTACAGCTACAGCTGAAGGAAATACTGCTGCGTTACAGATATACCTACCTTCCAAATGGACCTATAACAAAGTTTTGTAAGGGTTAGGAGCGCAGTAGGTAGTGTTGCTATTGAGGATAGTACCTATTAGAACTCATTGTATGAATTTGTATGTCTACATTGGTCATTGTCAACTAAAGGCAAGGGTCATAAGCTATCGCTAAATTAAAGCTCAAATAGGCGCATGTAACGCAATTCATGCAAGAGTTGCGTCATACGAGGCGGGCTAATAGTATTGAGTAGAAATATCGAGCGGCGGCAAACTGACTGATCAGACCGATTGAGCAGGACAATTGCCCTTAATGAAAGTAATTAACGCGACGCGATCGGCTGGCATCGATAGCGAGCCGCCATGCCACGCTGCGCCAGCGCAACCGACCGCGCAGCCAGACACCACAATATGCGCCTAAATCAACCTACACACGCTCCGATTTAATTAGAAAATAAATCACTCTTCTATTACACCCAATTCACTTGGTATAGGGATGCAGAACATCTGTACCTGGACCTCCTCGATGACATGTGAAAGTTACGACTCGGCTGTCTCACTGCCTTACTTATTACTTATCTATGTATTATATTTAAGTGCACATTGATATTTTTCCCACCCACAGTAAGGTGCGTGTTTCTCAACGCAATTTCGATTCAACAACAGGTAGTTCGGCTATCGAATATTTTTTCTGTGTTCATTCAAGCCGTTCAAATTCCCAAAATCAGCTGATTCAGGTAAAAATATTCCGCAAAGAGAATCGGTTTGTAAAGACGATTTGGAGTCACCGACTGACTGCGTGAGAAAGTATATTACTGGCTATACACTCACACCAAACATGAAACATATTCTACCAAAAATAAACCAGATACTTGTTGATCGATTTACCTTTGAAGATTATTATTACCACTAGTTTCGATATGATCCCCTTTTTGTTGCGATCGAGGTGCAGAAAGTCTGCAGCATGGCATGCTTTAGAGAACTCACAAAACGCTGCGTTCTTATCTGGACTAGGAGAAAACGCGTCACACTCAAAACCACAGTACGTACCTACTTAATCTTGAAGGTTAATCCATATTATCATTGACACAAAAGTTATATAATTCGTGGAATATGAACTGGCAACCACAAGCAACACTAACCCACCTTTGTTTGCTCACATTTTCCAATATCAAGATGTGTGTAGATCAAGGTTACGGCTGCATTTATCTTTTATGGGCACTGTAAATCAAGAACAAATTTATCGATAAAATGGTATAAAGCTAACAGTGCGACTTGTTGATCTGTTTGTTTATGATATTCTACAGATATCTATGCATATGTAAATATATAAAATAAATATTAACCATGTTCCGGCCGAATTATTCAAGGTTAACTTCATGAGTGTAGGAAAAACTGTCGTTATTTTAAGTAGATAGGTATGGATACTGGATAGATATCATGGAATCTATGTTAAGCAATCAGTAGGTTAGGCGTAACGTTTGCCGAATTAATAATGTAGGATGGTTCTGTAAATATTTTTGTCTGGATTTAAGTGCGAAGGAATTAAAGTTAAGAGCGCAGGCGAGTCGTGTGGAAGTGTCGGGTTTAAATGGGCCATCGGTATGCGACAACGCCCTGCTCGCAATGTGTTGACCAGCACTTTATCAAGGTTACCGCCAGCACGTGACGCGCCCTACACAAATATTATGGAACTGCAAATTACATCCCAAAATGTCACGTGCGACTACTCTAGATATAATTTTGTTTGAACCGTGATATATGTAATAGGTTCAATGAAATCAATTTCATAACAATGCATGTTATGTATGTATTATCTATTACTACTTAGTACTCTCAAATTTCACGTAGTAGGTAAGTACCTACGACTATCTTCCATTGTTTGCGCTTACGGTGATGTGTTATATTAATTGATACACCTGAACGCTTAGTATCACCACAATAGAAAAGGGATTTGTCGACGGAAGAATAGACAAAATTACAGATAAACAATCACATCCTTCATTTTGTCTACTCTCCGTCGACAAAACCCGTAGATAACTCTCTTCTATGGTTGTCATGGTACACACGGCTACACATCAAGCTATACATTTCCAGTTTATGCTGATCTCGCATTGTATAGGATTTCCGTACAATACGAGGTCAGCTTATACTGGAAATATATAGCTTGATGTGTAGCCGTGCGTACGCGTGCTGTGCTACGTTGCTATGCTTCTTGATTATGAGTTTACAAATATAGGTATTATTTTATTACTTGTTAAGGTTTTTAAACATACATAAACTTGAAAGGCGTCCTGAACTCCTGACTATGTCATCTATGTTTTGGTCGACCGGACGACCGTCTAATTAAGTCGGAGGTAGTTTCCATAAGGACGGTACCTATTTATTAAAATCAAATGTCGTCGATCTACATATAAATAAGTATGATCAATAAGACAATCTCCATATCCATCGTCGAGGCACGGTCATATCGTCAATGTGAACGAACGAGACAATAAAAATAAGATCGAGTTCTGCCAGCAAATATAAAAGAATTCCTCGGCCAACGATGAATGAATCGGGCATCATTCTCAAACGAGCATGTAGTTCGTTTTGTTTGATTGTACGTCCGTAATGAAAAAGCGCGTCTGGGCTCAGGTGCACACCTGTTGAGGCGCCGAGGCCGTGGGATACGGCTCATGCAGGTAAGGAGACGCGCAAAAACCGATCTATTGTACTTACGATCTGTAATGCCGAATATCTAGATATTCGGCATTACAGACAGTTTGATTAATTTCAACTGCTGTGGGTAGGTACTTATTCTTCTCTTGTAGTTACAGAACAAGCACTACACCATTAGTAAAACCGGCTATGTGCAAGTTGGTCTTGCGCACTAAGAGTTCCGTACCACCAAAACTTTTTAAAGATGTAAGTATTTTAGATACATACCTTCTTTTTACAACTAGCTACCTATTACGATTATAGAAAAAAAACAAGAAAGGGTTTGGTACGAAACTAAAAAAGTACATGCCACGCTAAAGTTGCCTGGTTTACCCCGCATTCGGGTATCTGAATGTCTTTACCCGAATGCGGACATGTGGGTATGGCATTGGACGACGAAGCTGGACGAATATTTTGCTTGACATCCCATATTTTGGTTGCTAGCCCGAATTCTATTGGCGTCCGACTGCGGGGAATCAGCCAAGTGTAAGAAGATGTAGGGTAGGTATCCTTACCGATGTTTAAAGCCTCGTGCAGACTGGCGCGACGCGACACCGGTCATTGTTCTACCGTGAAGTTTTCTTAGAAATTGTTTTATAAGAGTCGTGTCGCGCTGTTGTGTCGCGCCTGTTTGCAAGAGTCTTTAATGAATGCTTGCTTATAGGTCAGACATGAGAGCCCTACACATTAGCAAATAAATAAGTAACTAAGTACCTCTATAATAAATTACCCCAGGTATGTTAAGTGTTTTAATTGAGGATTGAGTGCTGCAGATTAAGTACCAGTAATATTTTAAGTAGTGCTACCTAAAAGACTTCAAACTATTTTCACTTAAATAGAAATTTGTAGTAAAAAGCCTGTGAAACCTGCGTGATATGCAGATCGCCGACAAGATTTTATTTTCTTTACCATACAGGGGCGGGACATAAAGAAAGCACGAACGCAACGCTTTATGTGTAGGCAGAGACCCACTCAGATATGTACGTTCCGTGTTTCAATTTTTGCCCATATCTGGCAGCGGCGGTGTGCCGCCGCGTGTAGACAGATTCAGATATGCTAAGAACGTGCAGATCGACTCGGCAGGCGCGAGCGCTGCCGCAGCGCCCGCGATGTAGGCGTGAACAGCGCACCGGCCGCGGCCGCTCGACCTGCAGATTTATGCACACAGCTCCCAACACTACCTGCACCCTGCACAATGCCACATACCTACTGCATAACGCTTCAAACCCACTCACGAATTTGCTAGCCGTCTATCCCACGCACAAAGCTTCCCGGCTCTACCGAATTTCTCTTTGTAGAGAGATATTTTATCTTCAACATTTTTTCTTACTGTGAGGCGTAAATATTCGTTTACCCTACTATTGAATAATCGGGTATGTGTGATTTAATGCGTTGTTGATTTTATCCACATTCTTCGCCGTTGTACAATACGCCGATGGGCGCAATGCGAAATTCCATTAAGCTTTTTGAATACGAATAAAAGGAGATTTTGGAAAAAATCCGACACTGCACTCGAACAGGTTATTGTTCAAGGTTTAAAGAGGAACAATCGCACTGTTGTGTTTCCAGTTAACCATGACAAATGGTGTTGTTTAGTTTACCTGTGGACTTCTTTGTTATTTCACTTGTTGCGTAATTGTTACAAATGTGATTTGATAAAAAACCGGTCAAGTGCGAGTCGGAATCGCACACGAAGGGTTCCGTACCTACCACCGTACAGTATTTAGCAATAAACGCCGAAAAAAGCACGTTTCTTGTATGACACCCTTTAATTTTTATTTGAAATAAAACAATGTTTTTTATTAAGTGTTTAAAATCACAGTACAAAACAAGTTTAAAATAATGTTTTAAACATTAAGAAAAAAAAAACATAGATTCGCCTGCGTGAGCCCCACACTGCGCCCGCCGCCATCAACCATAATTATTTTGTTACACGTAATTTTGAATCTGTGATATATTTTAAAGTATTCATTTTAATGATATGATTTCAAGCCAAAGTTTTATCTAAATTAAATGCCCAATTCAAATACAGTCAAACCTGGGCAAGTGAGAACTGGGTACCCGAGAAAACTCTATGAATATGAGTAATTTTAACCCTCTAAAACCTCTATAAGTGAGAAACAGAAACCTCTATATGCGAGAGTCGGGCGTAATTTTACATCTGGTATTTATGACACATGCTTAAATTTCGTGGAACTAACATTGTCTTTGTTCTCTTAAATTTCGAGGGACTAACTAACATTGCTTTTGTATTGTATTCTATTCGAATGGCCAGATGTGCGTATGTATCGACTTATTTGTCGAACTTACTACAGTTGATAAATGTCAATTGCGAAGAAAGGTTCGGCGCGTACTCATAATATTAAAACGATAAATCAAAGTGTTGTGTCGAAATCGCGTCAATTTATGTCAAATTCTAATGAATGATACCCATACAATAACATAAATAACAAAAAAAAAACAGTAACTTTTTTTTTTTGTAAACCTCTATAAGTGAGAAAGGCCTCTCCTGTACCTGTGTGTCCCCCATTATTTAAGAAAATAAAAATATTACCACTCCCAGCATTATATATTTTTGAAATCTGTATTTTTGTGTACCAAAATAAGCATGAATTTGTTCTGCATAACGATGTAGTATCCAGACCTAGCCGCAAAGTTCACATGCTTCGTGTACCTAGGCGAAATAATAAACTATTTTCTAATAATGTATTTTGTATGGCGACCAAAGTTTATAATAAACTACCAGATTGTTTTAAAACTCTAGACTTCATGACTTTTAAATGTAAATTATTCAATTACCTATTAAGTAAATGCTACTACTCGACTAATGATTTTATGAATGATAAGTAGACATAAATATTAGGAAATAATTATAATATTATTCTCTTCTCTATATCTTTGACTTAATTAAACCTTTTTGAAATTTCTATAGCTAATATTTGACTAATCTGCCATTGGAATGTTATCCTCATTTATTTAATTCAATATTTATTCAATGTGTGATCTAATAAACGGTCCAAAACCCTGACAATGTATTTGTACGCCGGAAACGGCAGAATATTATGTATTTAAAAACTATGTAACATCTCTGTAACTATATTCTTACAAATAAATGCACTATTACCTCTATAAACTAGAAAATCGAGTTAGTGAGAAACCTCTATAAGTGAAAAAGAGATCACGGTCCCTTGAACTCTCGGTTATCCAGGTTCAACTGAACTTATTTTATTGGATAAGGATTAATATAATGCCGGTCAAAATAGCTTCGGAAATAACAATGAATTTTTTATCAAATTCTGAAAGATTAGAGCGGTCATCCTTAGAAGTTAGACGTATGCTATTGCAAAATTTTTCGTTGGAATTTTTAAGATGTACAATCCTGTAGAACATTAATTCTATGTATCTCTTACGGTTTACGCGGCGCACGCCAGTAAAGCTCCCAGTCGGCATGATTTTTTCCGATATCTTCAACAATAATCTTCATATTTCAGCCAATTTACACAAAACCCTAATGAATTATACCCTAAACCTTTCTCATGAATCACTCCGTTCATTGATGAAAACCGTTTGAAAATCTGTTCTGTAGTTTTTGAGTTTATCGCGAACAGACAGACAGACGCGGCGCGGGGACTTTGTTTTATAATATGTAAGGATAAGGATTGCACCAAATAATAGGGTAAAATGCCCAGTAATCAGCCCTGCACTAGAAGTTAGCTTTTTCAAGCTTCATTTAATTAATAATAGTACTGATATTGTCTTAAGTCCATAATGACTACCAATCGATTCTGTAACATCTTATTTTTTATTATGCAAGCTTTTCCGTGAAGCCGCACAAAACGCGATCATTCGAACCACATCCACTGACTTACTCCAAGGTTACTCTGGTCTGCAAACCTAGTAGTCAGAAACATATGATGTGACAGTAAATTGAACTGTAAGGCTTATTAAACGTAAAACACACATCGTTTTTCTACAATTTTACGTTACCGTTTTTATTTAACAATAAACATTATGATTGAAATTCAATCTATCCATAAACGGAAGACCAGTTATTGAATGCTATGGCGGCAATGCGAAAGGGTATCAAAATATAGGAAGCAACGAGGGACATTTCAAGATATACCTCATTCGTGGGTTCTAGTATGCTGCGTCGAATGGCCCATTTACAGCCTACTACACGTCAATGAAGAAAACGTTATAAAAGACTGAGCTTAGCAAAGTGTGGTATCGGTTTAAAACAACCTACTTATATGTCCACATATTATTTTAAAAGAAAAAAGACCAAACTCATTTGTTCATAGTTGTCCAGAAAAAAAATAGTACTCGTATCATACTCCTTCTTAAAAATAAATCTTAATTAGCAGAGAAAATACTGGAAAATATATACCCTCTAGTCGATGCGAATAAGCGGCTGACTATTGGATACGCAAAGGCTGACCTCAGGTTCAAAGAGGTTGACTAATGCTGAAAAAAAGCCCTTTTTTAATTACCCGACTACGGCCAAGCAAAAAGGAGGGTTATGATTTTGACCGATATGTATGTACTTACGTACGTATGTATGTATGTATGTTCATCTGTTACCTCATAACTTCTAAACTACTGATCATAATTTGACAAATGAGGTATTGTTGGAAGCGTCTTGATTGTCCGCTGGTTATAGGTTATGCCATTGTAATTTTGTAGGTATACAAGCATGCGACCACTGATTTACCTTGACCATTTTTGTACCTATGTCTTGATTTCTGTCTGAAATCTTTTCTTGTGTCTTACTTTTTAGAGCGTGATTTTTCAGTAGTCGGGTTTTAGTTTTTTAACCTACTGTTTTAGATTTATAGTATACTATTTGCGCCCCGCGGTTTCACCCGCATAAGTCTCGAACCCGAGGGAATATCGGGATGAAAAATATCTGACGTCCTAAATCATGGGTTGACCATGATGGTCAACTCATATGCCAAATTTCATCCTAATCCGTTCAGCCGTTTTAGCGTGAATAAGGGTAACAAACATACAAACAAACAAAATCAGTTTCGCATTATTAATAAGGATATTATAATACATAGTTAGGATTTTTAAATTCTACCTTAGAAGCTGACTGTTTGTTTTATATTACCTACTCACGTTTTTAAAAACCGGAACCAAAATTTTGCATTTCGTCAGAATATGTTGCTCATGATGAGACTAAAGAAACACGCGACATTAGGCTGGCACGATAGATAGAAAATCTACTTAAATTATGTGCAATAAGAAAGAAAGGATTTTTTTTTATATTTGTCACAGAAACACTTGTATATTACATATACAGGGTGTGGCGTAAGTAGTGGTCCACCGTTCAGGATTCGATGAACCAGATAATTAACTATAACAATTAAAAATTTTAACCATTTTTACCCAAGGGTTACGAAAATATTTCCTTTCTGTCTTTTATTTACGAAATTTCTACCTTTTATTACAAATTTGTTTGTAGTTTCAACAAAAACCATTATTTTTTAATTTTGATTTCTGCTAATTACTGCTGAATACTAGAGCTATCATGATAAATAATGTTTTTTTATGTAAATTTAGCTCTTTTGAAGAAAAAGTTGGTTCTTCTCTAATTTTAACCCTAATTTTTACATACCATCGAAGTTCAAGGGCGATTTTTGTAAAAACACGTACTACACTGTCAGTGCCCATTTATTTAATATTTTTATAATTGTTATAGTTAATTATCTGGTTCATCGAATCCTGAACGGTGGACCACTACTTACGCCACACTCTGTATACAAAAAAATACATAAGTTAAAAAAAAAAACCGATCTAAACGAGCACAGAACAGAAATACGTGGATGTGGATCTAATTCACATAAATTGCTGTATCATTAAATAAATATTCAAAAGTCGCAGCGATTACAAGCCTTTATCTCTGAAGTCTTGAAGCCATTATTGCAAAGGAGGTAACTGTGGTACTCTGGGCCGACGATGGGTGAAACACTTGTCACTGCTTATTGCTTTAGTGATTGCAATCTTCATAAAACGGTACACTGCGTCATGATGATATCGTTCGCAGTTTCGTATGACCCATAACACAACATAAAAGAGAGCAACATAAGCTTTTATTTTATCTTTGGTTAACATCATTGTCTCCGTTGCCCTTGATATGACACAAACTTCCGTGTTTCAAATGTGATGTTGATTTGAAACGAGCATTTTATCACGTGGTCACCGATACGTCGATGCGATCGCGATGAAGACGGGGATGCGCGATAATAAAACTGTGTTAGTTGGATAACGCACGTCCGAACAACGTGCGGATGTCCTCGCCAACAGATAAGCCCCACAACCTGTCCAAGCCTTATCGACGTACCTAAGTTCAGTCAACAGTGCCTATGCAAATAACACGTAGATACAATTTTTATTATTAAACTTAATGTACAATAACTTGATGCAACCCTGAAGTGTCAATCATATTCAGATACCTATGTTACCGATGTGTATCTTCACATGTAGATAATAAAATTCCCATTGCATTATTATAAGTGGCTGTAAATAAACCTGTATTGTAAAATTGATAAAGAATATAACCAAAATGCAGTTATTTCTATAGTAATAGGTACCTCACCGAACTTTAATTCATTTAATAATATGTATAACTGTTATGTGTAAGTGGAACGTTTCAGTTTGCTATTACATCGTAAATCGCGTCTCAATTTGTTTATAGCGGACAGCAGTTGCTGATCTCGGAGGCAGGTATTGACAATGACATTGGCTTGTTACGAATGACCGACCACAGCTCTGTTGTAAGCACACGGTTTATTTGGCGCGTGCTGTATTGGGCTGGCGAAAGTAACAAAGTTGTAGTACAAGTAGTGGGATAAATAGATAGTATAGAAATACGCGAAGGTCGCGGTAAGTGGGTCGATGCGAGGCACTTCCGGCCGCGTGGACGGCACGTGCTCGCAGGATGCGCATGTGCGCAGTGCGCCCTTCCGTGGCGCTGCAATTATGTAACGAGCGATCCTCCCAGGCTGCACTCAGATACATTCCCGCATCTATGTAACTGTTCTTTACAAGCTCACGTCGCGATGTCCTGATTTATGGTCCTAAGTTCAGCTAAAAGTAAGCTGTGTGTTGAAGTGGGTATGTAAGCATTTCATTGAATAATCACGTTTTATTTTAAAGTGATATTAATTTTAATTTATTTAAGAAAAATCCCTCAAGATTGGTGGTACTTCCTCGTCGTGGCAGCGAGGTCGCAGTCGATGTATTTATGTGTAAGTAAAGGTATTCTATTTTGGGTACGAAAGATAGTCGTTAAACATCACAATTTACAATTGAAAAGCGGTTGCGAAAGCGCAACATAAGAAGGAATATTTCTTTCCAGTTGTGATAAACGACGACATTCATAAAGGTGAAGAAAAAAAATTAATTCGTGAATTCCTTAAGTTATTGGCACAAAAAGGGAAAATTTAAGACGTGCCAACTCAGACAATGCGGAGTGGTGTTAATCTTGCCACGATCAATAAACTCTCTGATTACACATTCATGGAATACTTTGTGGCGTGTCCCTCCGAACATGCAGTCTGAGCCGTGTTGCATATGTACATACGTATGTACACGGCTACCTACTTACATTGTAATGTCGTGCTATGCATATAAGCGAATGTAAGTAATTCTTTAAACGGTTATAAAATGCTTCTTATTGTTTGTCGAGTCTGTTTTTCTGTTCTGAAGGTGTTTCATTTATTTATATGCTTTTACATGGATGAAATTTGGAATGTCGAGAAATAATGCGGTATTGTATTATTTTATATCCTGATTAAAGTTACTTTGCAGTGGTTGATTTTCTCTAGAAATGTTAATTAAATCTCTTTACCTGTTTTCCCAATTTATCAGGTGTTTCATAAATTCGCTCATTTATTTTAATACTCATAATGGCCTGGTTTCTTTTAATTTATATAGCGTATAATTATTATATTGGTGTGTTGAAATTCGTTACGTTTACGAGACATATGGGTCAGCAGACGCATAAAATTCGACCAACTGAGCCAGATTGGTAAAAAAAATATGCCAGCTGACCGTTTCCTATACAGACGAGTTAATAGTTGTTGTAGGGAGGCGGGCGAGGTGACACGGACTAAATTGGCACATCTGTCATTGCTCACCTAGCTGAGGCCTGCGGGCCGCGCTACGAGCGTCATCTGCGAACCACGGCGAACGGTCCCTTGGAGATATATGACTTTTTATGGTTTTAATAGCAAGGCCAGTATAAATACGTTAATTAAATGAACAATTGAATTTAGTTTAATAAGATTCTCAACTTTCATTTTAATGCTACGCAGTTACATGAAACTGTGCAGAGTAAAAAGATTTACGACATAAAAATAGCACTTGTTTACTCAATTTGTTATTTGTCTACTATGCTAATGATATAGCTATGGCTATGGATATGGCTATGGAGAGCTCATGCAGTATTCGCGACATTAGCATATCTCTGTGATGTAAATTATGCTAGCCAACATTAGATTAGTGACGTGACAAGACAACGGTTACTAAACAGACAATTGTTTATGATTATCGTGGAAACGAATTCACCAAGTTATAACTTCGTAAAACGAAAAAAATCAATAGAACTAAAGCCTTAGCTCATTCCCATATGAATGAAGTTAGTAAGCCTTTATATGAATGCCTGGCCACGCAACGCCGCGACGATCTCACGCGCAACAAAGTCCCACATTTGACAACATGTCGCTCTCTATAGTAAAATCCGATGACACATCTCAGTTCTTCATCGCTCATTTGAAGCGGGTGACCATATAAATGGTAATCTCCAATGGCATTTCATCGTTTTATTATTTCACAATAGCTTACTAACTTCCTTTAATTTTAGTCACCAAATCGCTTTCTAGCTACGTTAATATTCCGACCATGATTTATACGATTGTTGTAATAACGTAGATAAGCGATAAGATAGATATTAATGGCTTTTTAGCTTTTGTACAGTTCATGCAAACAAGTTTCTACTGTTTGTGCCACAATCAAAGTCAAGATAATAAAGTAATTAACTATTCAGTTGCGGATTTTAGTATTGTTAAATCTGATACCGGACCCAGAACTTTCGATCACTTAAAGTTGAAAAGCCCGAACCAAAATATGAATACCTAATGTTCAGGTTACGAACTCACGAGACGTCAGAGATCAGCGACCGTAAACCTCCTAAGACACACCTGCTCTCTATTCAGAACGCCAAACAGCGAGCACAATAAGACCTATTCAAACGTTAAACAAAAATGGCGTTCGACAGACAGCAGCACTATATTGAATTAACTCGAAGGCGGAACAATGCTTACATCGATATCTCTACCTACTTTCTTTTCGAGAAAGACAACAAAGTTCCTTCTTGCGAGGACGCTGACAAGCAAGCCGCGACACAAAGAAGATCGACGGCGGTTGCCCGTAATGCACAAAGGTCAGCTCGGCTCGAGATCACCTTACATCGGTCGCAGCCGCCCGCACCGCGCTCCTCCGCGCATCGTACCACTATGCATCGTGCGCCCGCGCCGCCACAGCTCTATACTTTTGTGAGTCGACGACGACGAGTATTATCGCGCGATCTGGGAGCGGAGATGCTTCTCATAATGCGTCTAGATAAACCCGCTTTGTGTCGTGTGCTCTCTATAACAAGAACAATATTCCATGAAAGGAGTGCGCAACGCAACAGGTACATGCCCCCGCGATTATCTTCTAGTTTAGGTGACGTGTGGTCGCCTCTTTTCAATTCTCTAACTATATTTTTTTTCCTTTAGAACCATAGAAACCCCCACCACCTTTACTTGGAACGTAAAAACCATTATCAGTTATGTTATAAAAACTATTTATATATCTAGAAATTAATGCAGTTACAAGAACTCATAATTATGAAGGACTTACTTAATGTAAGTATTCAACATCATGTTGGTAGAATAAATCCCACGGCTCTAAAATTCTCAATCAAAATTCCGCTAAATATTAATTTACTAAATACAAACTAAACTAATATCTGCGCAAGCTTATGAATCAAAGTAGTACATAGTAGTGACTGGGCGCATGCGCCACGAGCCACGAGCAACGACACGTTTAGAAGCACTGAATTAAACAATCACGGCTGAGTCATAATACCGGTTGGCTATAAAGACAACTCAAATAATCTGTGTCTAGTTTATTTCTCAGACAAAACGCCATGTTACTCCGATAGCATAATTTAACATTGTTTTATACTTACTCCCAAAGCTTAAACAACATTATCGCTGATTCATAAATCGTTACGAACGGTGATTCAAAATCATCCGATTTGTTTTGTTGCTTACTTGCTACGTTGGTTTCCTTATCCTGATATTTAGTTCATAAGGTACGACGTTGCAGTTGTGTGTGGAGGTAAAAGTGCGTGATGAACGAGGTGGATGTTGGTGCCTTATATCTTCATGAACAGTATCTTTTGTACTAAATTAACCCCTACGATTCATACGAATGAGTGACAAAGCGAACAGAGACTCTTGTGATTATCGGCCGTAATCCCGATCTAAGAAAGCGAAACAAATTGCGCAAAACGTATTGTCTGCGTATTTATGTTCGTGGTGTGTGGTGCGATGCAGCGGTGCGGCGGTGCAGCGGTGCGGCGGTGGTACAGTGGTACCTGCGGCGAGCAATGTGGAGCATGCGATAGAGCGGCCCACCCAGCGCGGTGCACCAACAAAGGCAACGCGACCGTGAAGTGAACGCATTCACGCAATCTGCGAACCAACCCTAATAAGTTATCTACCTACCCGCTGTCCGTAGCGCACTAGCGCCC
This sequence comes from Agrochola macilenta, assembly GCA_916701695.1. Taxonomy (NCBI): domain Eukaryota; kingdom Metazoa; phylum Arthropoda; class Insecta; order Lepidoptera; family Noctuidae; genus Agrochola; species Agrochola macilenta. The sequence continues at coordinate 12,264,708 of OU753559.1, read as the reverse complement.
GACACACTCTGACACACTACCTTCATGCTAGTTTATACGTACTGGTCTCTACAGACTACCGGCCACTGTGATCCTAGGTAACTATTCTATAATGTAACATTATGTCTGGATGATGCTGAGATAACAAAATGAGGTTCTTATAATCGCTACACGCGAGGCAGTATCTCCTACATGTTCGGAATTTATTTGATAGCTTGCTATATGGGAGTCATAAACATGGGGCGGATATTGTAGCTGTGTCTCAATTAGTGCGTCCTACAACAACTGAATGTTCAGCGAATATTGATCGCTCCGCTACTAAAACACATCGGTTTCATTACAGGTAAGTACGTAATTTCTACTTGTCAATAATTTTAAGAAAATACTTTAAATTTCAACATGGTATACTAAATTAATCCTAAGTTATACTTAACTTAAATATAAATAGACTATTAATCACCTTAAGATATCGATCTAATTAACTCTATCTAATGCTAATAGCGTTTTACGAGCAAGCGGCTGTAGGCAAATTGAAGTGATTGAATGTGACATGCAAATAGTATAGGTTCGCATACACTTGTAGCTGCCAAGTGGCGAGAAATTGTGCAGCGAGTTGAAACAGGCCAGTTGCGAGTCACCGTCTGTGTGGTACAATTAAATCACGAGAAACAACGCCGCTTGCGCAGCTCCCGAGGGTGCGGCTGCCGCTCGCCCCGCGACCACTGTCCCACTGTACCACTCCACCTTGACGTTAACTACCCATATTTCTTACAAATGTATTTGTAACTCCGTTTACTATATTATTTGGACAATAACAACACCTTATTATAAGTCGTAAAAACTACGTATTTTGTCTTTGTGTTTGTTCAGTCAACACTCATGACAAAATTCAATAGGCATTCATCAAAACCTGTCCGTCGCTTATTCCGTTGGTTAACATATTTAAATGCACTGCAACTTCTGTGTATACGGTTAATTCTGTTACTAAGTAGGTTTAACAATTTTCCAATAATTATTGCCTAATCCGAACCTGAACGCCTAATGAGATCTGATTAAGTTATGATGTCAGTGAATATAGAGCAAGCGGTGCGGTAACTTGACGTCGAAGTAGTGATTTCACTGTTTCATCGGCGGAGCATCGATTATTGTGATTGCGCAAGCGGCGGCTGAGCTCACCGAAGCCTGCCCGTGCCCGATGCGGCCACTACTGTGCAAATCGGTCCAATTATGCAAGTGACTCGATTAGAAAATGAGATGGCCTGTGTGCGATATTTGAACTCGATTGATTTACTTACGTAATGGATGCCAGAAACAATGTCAGAGCTGCATTCTAAGAATAGGATCGTTAGGCATTGTTACAAAAAATGTCAAGCTACAATAGGTATGAGTACAGAGTATATTGTGTCTGAGCTGCTGATGCATATAGGTATGCAGTTAGGGCTTGCTTTTTTTAGGGTTTCGTAGTTTTTAAACGCTTTGCTTGAAATACACATTACAATAATGTGACAATAATCTTTCGTGTCATTGTTACGCTCAAATGTATCAATGTACAAGTTTCGTAACATATATATATAATTATGTAAACAAATAAAAATATTACCTAAATGTTGCATAATGAAACGTATTTATATTACCAAGTAATGAATTTACATTATTTGAAGCATTGCATCTACGTAGGTTAGGTATGTGCAGAGAACCGGTCGAACAATAATGTGCATACGCATGTCACGTCCGCGAACGTACCATATTAGCCGGCGAATTAGCTTGCTTCTGATTACTTATGGTAAAAGGATAATTTTGGCCTGAAAGACATGATCGGGTGTTTTTATTTTACTACTCACAACCAGAACTCACACACTGACTTATTAGTATTACTTGTTAAAATGTTAGGAATATCGTATAATTTTGCAATGTTTGTAAATATGTGAGCACCATGTATCTATCTATCATAATTATTTTATCTGCAATTGCTTTATTTTTTTTCCTTTTTTTTTTACCTATCGTGGTATAGTAATCTTATTCTAGATACATCGTCTTCACATATAATTATATAATTAATGTATACAAAATATTGTAAAAACATTTTAAAAGAGTAACGGTGGAGTTTCTTGCCCATTCTTCTCCATACGAAAACTACCTTTTGGAAGGGGCGACTAGAATCAATTCTATTTTTTTCGAAATTTGACGTTCATAAGTGCCTTTTATGTGCCTAATTGAAATAAATTGTTTGACTTTGACTTTGACTTTGACTACGCTTTTTTTTTTGGACGTTCATTTTCTTTTTGAGGGTAAAGCTCGAGAATTTAACAATAGTAGTAGGTATACGTTATAATTATGTACTTAATTAAACTTTACGATTTATTGGACAACCGTAAACAAACAATCACTGCATACATTATTTCTAAATTAATTGAAGCCTTTATAAGGTAATAAGAAACAAAAAAAAACCCCGTTGTGTAAACCCCTAATAAACAAACAGTCGTGTATCCGACCAAACAAACTTTAAAACATTCGTAATCGTGTGATACTTTTGTCAAATTATCTATTTATCCCATAATCAATAGGAATGGTAGAAAACAGTTTAACTATGTGAGGAAATTGAGATGTACGGCGTCGCCACCATTACTTTAATCAACAAATTATGGTGCTGTATGTTTCAATTACTACATAACCACAGTCTGCCTACCATATAATTGATTTGAAGGCTTCTGCAGTTACACGGTAATTACAGAATGGCTGGTATTGTTATTTATGTGCTTTTTATTTAACAATTATCTCTTTTTAATATCGTACTATGACATTAAATGATATTTGCCGAAAAAATTAAGGACACTCAAGATATTTTCCACTCGCATTTTCCACGAAGATATGAAAAATGTAAACATGGAAAGTGTTTACAGTATTAGAGGTAGATCAAGTAAATTCCTTTGCTAAGCTAAACTTACTTGATTGGAGTAAAGGTATACTTACTTACGTTGTTATTCATAAATTATGTTCATTGGTAGGATCCTAATTTCATCAGGTTATTAAATGTCAAGAAAAAAAATGTTGTCTAAAAATAAGTAGAATTAGATGTTTTTTTCAATTCAGTATTACTAGAGTATTACTGGAAACTAAATACCCATGTATATTGAGAAACATGTTTCCAGAACATGACACACCTGAGTTTTTTTTATCAATGTACAAAAACACTGCCATGTGATACGGATCGGAAGAGATCGTTATTCTCACTAAGCTCGGTAAAAGTAAGAGAAAGGTCAAGAACATATGGTTCCGATATTTTTGAATTTCATGAGGGGAGCAAGCTGCGCGCCGGGGTCAACGCTCTGTTTGATGTAAAGGAGGGTTGTCACCGTGTGGTGCGACGCTTACGTGGGATAACGTGAGGTCGCCTTGTGTGACTCGCATTTCGGGAAGCGCCCGCGCAGGTGACGACCTCCTACACACTGTTGTATAGAACTCCTCACAATCCCACCACGTTCAATACAACAGAATTCCGCAACATAAAACGACTCTAGATTACTTTAGGCTAATGAACTTCTCAATTTCACGCTTTAAGTTTGATTTTGATTGCTGAATTGGAACATTCTGATTTAGTAACTTATTCTAAGTAGGTAATTATGATGGACTGAGGTAACTATTAAGAAAATGTAAGTTGCGTTTTTAACTAAACATTATTTTTCACGCCTGCGTTTGCGTATCATATTGCGTTGAAGACGGTAATTTCCACTAAAAATAATTACCAAGGTAAATAGAACTTTATTCAAACCAAATGAAACAATGCAATATTTTACTATGACTTTACAGACACTTGTTGTTATGTAATAATCAAGTATAAGTAAATGTAAATAAGTACCTGTTTTGTTTACCAACAATGTTTTAGGTAGGTATTTTCTGTTACCAAAGTATAATAAACTGTGTACTATACAGTTTCAGCTTTCCCAATTATGTATATATAAAGCCACAGTATTTTTCTTAGAGAATTGTGTAATACCTACGCATAAACATACTTTGTTGTTTCTATTTTTATAACTGTAAGATTTAGGGTATGGTGGATATATAAAACATGTCATTAATTTGGATATAAGTAGATAAAGTGAGTACCTAGGGACAAGAGGTAATGTTACAATATCGTATTTTACGAAGCTTAGTGACTGGCTTATGATGATGATTTATAACGTTTGCCGATTTTACGATATGTATTGATGTCCTGTTAGATCAGAGAGACATTGCCAATAAAATAAACAATAAACAGATAGATGTATGTACGAGCGCGGCGATCTTGTTCGCGATATCAGCCGGTGTACGATTTCCTTACAATGATATTTAAATTTTATGGTACGTGCGCTTGTTAGTCACAACTATCCCAAAGCTTTTCTACTTCATGTTTATGACCTATGATTTACATGTTTACCACTTCAGCGGGTAAATTGACGATCAGATACAGGATTTAACGGAATGTAGGTATCGTCGAATTAAGGCGACCTTTATTTTGAAAACAAGGGTTGATGTTCCGAGTCCTATTTATCCAAGGAACCATAGTAAATCAGAGCGTTTTGATAATTTTTTTAATACCTACCTACGTAGGTAATCCCAGGTAAATTCAAAGTTAAAACTTATGTACCTTGAACAACAACAATGTATTCAGAAGCTGATACAAATTATACAGCGCATGTCATTTCTTACACTTCACTGAATATTTTACATACCGTATTTCGCAATAATGTGAACCTCCGAAATAGTCATGAAGCGTTTGTTTTTTCGATGAGTTCGTCATGTGATGTTAATGATGAAGGTGGTGGTTGGCGCAAGTGGCTCGGTGCTGCTCCGAGCCATTAGCCGCCGCGGTCGGCCGGCGGCCGCGCCTTTGCTTGTCTCATGCGAACGCCATAATCTTCGCTCCACTGCTCTTTATAATCGCTCAGTATTGTTTCCAACTCCATTATATTGTCAGATATACTCCTTCGATAAATTTAGCCGTCGTTGAGCAATATTGTGTTTGATTGAGCGAAACAGGATTCCTATTAAGTTAATTTCCTGAAAACATGATTGTTCGACAAGTTTTATGAGAATTTATATTCGATTCATGTATGAAAATAGTACCTGCATAATCTGATTTTGTATCCTAAACGATCGCATGATTGAGTGAAAACCTGCGGAGTGGCACTTTGTGCTAAGCGACGCTATTCAAAATGATGGACTCCGTCGGTTTATCAGCGGAGACAGACGCAGCGAGCACACAGATAGGTGAGGGTGACAGTAATTGACAGGTCGGCGGGCGCAGGACACTTGACGCACGTGCGAGAGCGGACTCGGGCCCCCGCACTAAGCAGGATGTCTTTAAATAGACTAAATGCCTTTGTGAAGGCATGCCCTCCGAAGGGTGGCGGCATCCGGCTCCGATCGCGCACACGATTCGCTTCTAAAGAGGAAACTTATAAATAACTTCTTCAATTATTCTGAACCATTCAACTATAAACATGAAATACTCGTTGCGTCTGAATCAATGCAGTGCGGCGCGGGCGCACCGGGAGTCGTTTGCGCGCTACCGAAGTACCGGACCCTTATCGCCCATCTCGCCGACACACTGTTTCACGGAATGCCTATTGTTTGATTAATAATATCTGTGAACAACTTGATATATTATTATTTGTCGTAAGTGATGTAACGAGAAGTTCGTAGATTGGCCGGTGTGTCCTCATTCTGTCCTAAACTTGTTATGTGTACATTGTTTATAGAACTGCGTCGCAGTATATTTAATTTGTTAAAGGTACGGAGATTTAAACGATTGATGAAATAGTTTGCTACCTATTTGACACAACATTCTCAAAGCAAAATAAGTCAGCATTCATAGCAATTTTTTTATAGAAACGTCAAGTCAAGTAGATATGCACGGTATCTTCATAGTAGGTCACATCACATACCTAGTCTTCATTGTTCGACAGCGAGTACCTACTTATGTGAAAGACTTGTAAACATTCAAAGAAGAACGACGCAATAAAATCCGGATCTCAGTGAGGGGATTACGGTGAGTAAGTACAGGCATGCACGTGTTCATGTGAAGGGTCCCGCGGTCCTCCTCCCGTATGTATATGTACGTGGCGGCAATGGGAACCTACCTGCGAGTACGCACAAACAAGTGTTTCCGGTCATGGCGCGATATCCGGCGCTCTTGCGCAACTTATCCTACGATTAATCGGCGGATCTCATTTCAGTTTCGACCGTCATCGTCATGAATACAGCGAACCGATTGATTGTGAACATACTACATTGAGATGTGACGGAAGTGAGTACTTGTAAGACGGTCTGTTTGTTACTTCTGCTGTTCGGGTTTGGAATTACAAACTCATGATAAACCCAAATTCGTTAGAACATATATGTTACATACTTACCAAAAGTATTCGCTTACCTATACTTATCTACATCAGGCTGTTTACACAAAATAGATTCTACAAGGCAAGGCGATCACTGGTTTTGTTGGTCTCACTTTAAATAAGTATCTTGTCGTATGCATCAGAACTGTTTGTCAAACTAAATGGATAACAACACGTGTTACAGCAGTCGTCAATACTGCCAATACTTTGACTACCCCGTTGGTCTAATGGTCGCAAGCACTACTGCTGAGCCTGAAGACTTGGGTTCGATTCCCAGGTCAGGCAAGTAAGGGTTATTGGGTTTTTCCAACAGGATTTTTTCAGTAGCAGCCCGGAGCCTGAATTTTTATCCCGTCAATGGCAATAGGCTCGCCCCCTATAGCATGGGACTTAAACATAACTGGCGAAACGTGGATCTAATACAGGTACACCACTGCCTAACCCTTCGTGAATAACAGGCTTGATGTTATGCTATCCAGTCATCAATCTACTGGAAGAAGAGACAATTCTTCGAAAAGTATGTAACATAACGCTGATGAACTTGTTTCCTGTACCTAATGTACCTGAAAATAATTACGTCAACCGGTTCTCTAACAAATGTATTGGTCGGGGTATAGGGACCGCTTTTATCATAATATGAATAGACTCTGAAAATAGGGTGAACACATTTGGGTTGTGTGTGTTTGAAAAATAAATAACAACACAAAGTATTTAATAAGATTATAAAATACGTAAAGCATAATTATAAACTTGCTTGCTTGAAATAAATTTATTACGTATAAAAATATCGCAATATTGATGAGATAATGAATTATGCTCAAATAAAATATTTATGTAAGATTGCAGATAGGCTACATTGCGATTGAGTAGAATTTGCCTTTTCGTAGAGTGTGTTTAGATTGGGCGCAGCAGTTGCCGCAGCGCTGTCGTAACGGATGCGTAGCGCTTCCGTAGCAGTTGCCCAGTTCGGTAGCATCTAGGAAGCAGCAGCGTAGCGTTGCTGTAACGCTGGCGTAGCAAATGCGTTGTGTTTCGGTAGCATAGGCGTAGCGCGTAGCAAAAGCGTAGCGTTCCCGTAGTAGTTGCATTGCGTTTGTCACGTAGTGCCGTAGCGTCTACGAAGCGGTAGCGTAGCGCGGACGTAGCAAATCCGCCGTGTTTCCGTACCAAAAGCGTAGCGTTTTCGTAGCGGTTGCATTACGTTTGCCTCTTGGCTGCATAGCATCTACGAAACGGTTGCGTAGCGTAGTCGTAGTAGATCCGTAGAGCTTACATTGCAGGGGCGTAGGGCGTAACAAATGCGTAGCGTTCCCGTAACTGTTGCATTCCGTTTGCCTCGTAGTCGCATAATGCTTAGCGTCTATGGAACGATTGCGTAGCGTTGCCGTAGCGCGGACGTAGCAGATAGTAGGCGTAGAAAATCCCTAGTGTTTTTGTAGTGTAAACGAAGCGGTTGCATTACGTCTGCCTCGAAGATGCTTAGCGTCTGCACCTAGGTAGCGTAGGGTTGGGCTAGTGTTAGGGTTGCGTTTACTACTTAAGTGCCGTTCACGATGCTGTTTCCTGGTACATGCATAGCTACGTTATAAAAGCTTGCATGTTATTATAATTACTCAATGAATTGCTGGAAAAGAACAGCACAGCAGCATATCATAAAATGGTTTCATTAACACTTTATTTGAAAATTTTGATTACAATAATCATAATCATCAACTGTTAGAACTTCGAGACATATAACATGTGCTTCAAAAGCACATGGTTGCCGGCGACCATAGCGGGGCACCCCGACGCAACACGGCGAAGGTGCGGCACACGGCGTCATTCAGCCCCGACTGCCCCGAGCCTCAAAATAGATAAGTTCAGAAAGTAGACTCCATACAACGAGCGAAAACAGACACACATATAGACATGTGTCTACGTACAGTGAAGGCAAGTGCAGTCGCGACTTTCGCAGCTTTCTTTTCAAATCGCCGTTCGTACGCGTCTGTATGTACGTAGGTTTTCCACTCGTTGTATGGAGCCGGCCTTCTGCACCTCTCTGTTTTGTGCCGCGGAGCTCGCAGTCACAATAACAACGAGTCCTGCAGGTGACGGCCGCTCAATAGCGCTGATTACACCGCCATTCAACATGCGCCATACTCGAACAACCTGTTCCTATTAATAAATCACTTTTATACGTACAAAATCAAATATGTTAAATTGTAAACCCATTCGATCAATGTTACCAGTTTGTAATAATGTGCTGTTGAAAAACTTAGGTACTTCTTTATTTTTAGTATTTTATGTTCAGTTGAAATAAATATATTGTGCTCGAATTGCCAGACAGACTAGAATAGAATTACTGTTCAAAAAAAAAATAACATCTCCAAAATATATTTACTTAAAACATTTGTAAAAACAAGGTGGTGGTTTTGTCGCTCGCGGCAATATTTTCCAGACAACGTTTTTATGCACCCGAAAATTACGAAAGTAATAAAAATGTTATATTTTTCGGGTGTCGTTACATCCCTACAAAAAGTAAGTTTCTTTTTATTATAAAACACATATGATTCTTTTTATGCTACACTGTAACCTAATCTTAAGAGTAATCATGCAAATATTAAAGTGCCATTTATAGTATTCAGTTACAGTGTAGATTTATTGAATGCAATTGCCATATCCGCTTCCGCTGCGTAGTGTTGCGCACGCGCCACGCGACTCTCTCTGAGAGCTACTTCCGCTGTTCTCGACTGAACGCCTTTTCGGCCCTTTCTATACGACAGCTATAAATCAACTGAAATAAATTATATTTTTTACTCCAATGGCGCACGTGTTCAGTGTTAACTAGTTATCATTAAACTAATTCGACGACCCTATGTGCTGAGAACTTATCTAGCATAAAATGTATTATTATCAAGGCGGATGTTAACTATTTGAACCTAGATGATTATCTTGATAAATATTAGTAAAACAAAAGGACAGTATATCTTCCGTCCTCCGTCAAGTCTATTCGAGCGAGTCAAGTTCCAGTCAAGTGGCAATGCGTAAGTGCGTCTGTGCGCAGGCGAGGCGCGACGCTGCGCCCGCGCGCCCTGAGGAACCATCCCATTGTCTTCCATATCATTAAGGCCATTATATTTGCTTGTTCAAGCGTACTTTTATCGTTTGTTATTATAACTTTGATCAGTGGCTGACATCTTCATAATGATTTTCAATAATCATTGTTTTATGATTCACAAACAATAGCTGTAATCACAATGCTAATAATAATCTCGACTCTTTTATAATTTGCTTTAGCAGAAAGCGATATCGGGGTTGCTCCGGGTACGTAGGATGTGAAAAGAAAGTGGGTTAGATGAGACTTTCTATTGTTTCAGACGTTCACATTAATTGATTGTAATGTTTGTGCTGTCTATCAATACGGCTATCGAGTACTTATCACCAGAATTATACTTAAGCTCATTACAATGGGTATGCTATGTAAGCATACCTATTTGGAATTATACCGGTATTGAAAAGATCTTGTTACTATTTTTTTGCAATTAACGCAGTCATAAGACACCGATCAACGACACAAGTTTGGCATACATTTTTGTAAATATGACTTTGCGCGATATTGCAACGAAATTCCTGAGTCAGGCGAAGTGAAGAGGTCAATGACAAAGTACAAAGGACAATTATTTAATAATAAACAACGGCTCTAGTTGTAACCGAAGTCCTTCACTACATTGTGATTTGTATCGATGTATTGTAACTATTTGGGGTGAACATAGAGTCCCTGTTCACTAGGATCTTTACTAATGCTCGGTTCCTATAAACAAAGACGAATCGTTTTTCTTATCAATGGTAGCATTTTTTATTAACAAACTGGGCATATAAATATGTTCGTAAATTTTACTTGTGATAACTACTTCCATTTGGGTGGGTCTACTATGAGGTCTTTGCTTTATTATTGGTAAAGATATAAGAGTCTTCATTTGAACCAATAACGGTCCGTATTTAAGTATAGGATTCGGGCATAAAGGATCAAAGGGATCACGGGTAGTTAAAACTGGTGCATATTGAAATGTCATTTGATTATTTGGAATAGCGACTGTTCCATTATGTTTCTTGAGGAGAGATTATAAAGACTAGGTTAAACCAATTACATATTTGAAACCGCTAGTCGATTAGATTAGGCTACGACTGTACGTAGCTACCGTAGGTAACCAATACAATTAGTTCTGATCGTACCTAGTTTAGTCGTTATTTCTCACGGTCGGGAAACATACCTACCGCGCTTCAAAAAACTTAAATTCATTTAATTATTCGTTTTCAATCTTTTTGAAAAATATATCATACACGAGCATTATTATTTACTATTAAGAAAAATCTGTAATATCTTTTTGAGAAATTACCGACTGGTCGTCATTTATTACGAGCCCAAAAAAAACATCGAGTCCTTCTCAAATCACGGATTTAAGTTCAAGACACGTCAAAGTGATTTACCTTTCTTTAGCACTTAAAATTCGAAGGCCATTAAACCGAACGAGATTTCAACGGAGACGATGGCCCGTAAAAGTTTCGCAAGAGCCGGTCGTAACCCATTTTGGTTATAACTCGCCGTGACGCGCCGAGCTTTTACACGGCGAGCGAAGAAAATAGGGAGACGGGCATCGCCGAAAACAACAATGAGGTACTGTTACCATAATGACACTTTATGAGCACAAACATCGGGCCGCAGCCGAACACGACACGGTCGCGGTCGCGATGCACGAATGTGGTCCGCGCATTGTTTCCGCATTATACTCGTACCGCCGGCAACGAGGACGACATTGATGCCTCGCGGACAAAGGCACCCATTGCAACAGCGACCCGCCGGAGCTGCCGACCTCCATCGACATTCAGATCAATTCTGTGAAATGGATTTGATTGCAGAACTCATAATTTCCTCGCTCCTGTATATTCAATAACTAAATATAATCTGTTGATAAGAAACTCGTTCCAATAACTGATTCCAAATCGCGACAAGAACCTTTGCCGCACACACACAATGACAAAGTAGTGTTCTATGCTATTCCTAGCCCATTTTAGGTAGGTATATGAGACCTACTTAGGATGCTCTTAGGGCATACTGACTCTTAACACTTAATTTATGAATTATCTATGAAAAGTCGAACGTGATTTAGGCAAGGGTGGCAAGACTAAGTACTTACTAGATATAGGTTTTGTCTAAAAGAGAACATGTTTTTGATTTACAGTTATCCATTTTATTTTGCTCATTTGGTGACCGGCCATTTAATTACAAGTAATGCAAACCATATCATTGTATGTATCATTATGCAAGTGAATTCTTGTACCGTTCAACCCAGCTCATGTCTGCATCTTTATGTCCGGGATGATGAAGTTGTAAATAAATACTTACGTAGCCACAAAATTGGATGATTTTACTCATTCCTATAAACGTGTAAACGATAATAGCTTTAAATTGAGATATAAACTTTCTGATTTCCAGTAACTTTCTTTGTTAATGATAATGTGGTAAACGGTCATTGTGGGTCAGTGGAATATCCTGATGGTGGGGTTCGCGCATGCTAGGTAAACGACAGTATCCTAGGCTATGAGACCACATAGACAGTGCTCGGTGGGCGGTCGATAACATGACACGTATCAACATTAGCGTACACGAGGGCCACAGCGTCGCGGCTCACCGTTGAGCGCGCGCGCACGCAATGTTCTCTGCACAAAGTGATGCAGTGTGGCTTGCACTCAGCGCGCAAGATCGCCGGCCGTGTGGTCCTGCAGTTGACGCTGCGCTCAGCAGAGCCCCCAGAGCTTACTAATATTATGACATAATATGTCTAGTAGAGGGTAAAGTTGTTGCAGTCTTGGCAACTTTATGTATCATTTGTATATACGTATATACCTACATAAACAATTCTCAGTACAAAGAGTATGCTGCTATGAGAATCATTTATAACACTCTACCTATGGCTAAACATTCTAATTTCCTGAAATCTAGTTGTAATGAGAGTTATTTCACATTATTGCATTCGAAAATTATGAAGCAAACAAATTATTAACCATACAGAATAAAAATACTTCCATATTACAATCTATCTTCTGTCTATCTTATCCTACTAATATTATAAATGTGAAAGTATGTATGTATGTATGGATGTTTGTTACTCTTTCACGCAAAAACTACTGAATTTCAATCATTAGACGTTGTGCATAATTTCTGAGCAGTAACCTAACAAAAAGTACTAGGCTTGCATGAATTCACGATATCAGTCAATCATTATGTTATGCTACTAATAGGATTCGGCTGAGGCAGACAGATAGTATATAGCTTTAATTAACACATAGGATACTTTTTATCCCGGTTGTACGTTCCCGAGGGATAATTTCCGACATCCACGCGAGTGAAGCCGCGGGCAAAAGCTAGTGATATTATAAGTAAACAGACGTAGATACCCAACATTCGATCTTCAAAAACGACACAATGTCACACTATTGATGACACGTGGAAGTAGGACGGCATGTCCATAATATCGGGAGCGAAAAGAGACAATACTATACGTAACTAGGCTAATTAGCCTAGTTTACGTACCCTTTTTTCACTTATAAATAGCTTTTACCCGCGACTTCACCAGCGTGGATGTCGGAAAATATCCTACGGGAACGTACTACCGGGACTACATACCTAATACCTGTGGAAAAGGTCATTGACTCTTACCACTGCGCCCGTCGCCATCGACCATAATTATTTTGTTACGCGTAATATTAATATTATATGATATTTTGAATAAATGATATCTTTTAAAGTATTCATATAAATGTCGCAGGTAGAATTATGTCAAGGCATACTTTAATCTAAATTAATTTCCCAATTTTTGCCCATTGATATTTTAGTGGATAAGGATTGATAATACCGGTCGAAATAGCTTCCGAAATAACAATTAAATTGTTTCCAATTTTGAAAGATAAAAGTGGTAACTGTGTGTCATTCTTAGAAGATAGACGTATGCTATCCCGAAATTTTTCGTTAAATTTTTTAAGATGTACAATCTTGTAGAACATTAATTTTATGTATCTCTTACGATTAACGCGGCGAACGCCAGTAAAGCTCCCAATCGGCATGATGTTTTCCGACATCTTCAACAATAATCGTCATATTTCAGCCAATTTACACAAAACCTAATAAATTATACACTTAAACGTTCCTCATAAATAACTCCGTTCATTAATGAAAACCATTTGAAAATCTGTTCGGTAGTTTATCGCGCACAGACAGACACACGCGGCGGGGAACTTTGTTTTATAACATGTAATTATATCATTGCTTACACACATACCTACATCGATATACCACATACCTAAAAGCTTCTAATTGTTTTTCAACTTTCATTAGGTACATACGTGGTACATACCTACTTAGCAATTTGGCTGATCACTCATAATAAATCAAATTACTAGTTTACTAGACGAGTTTGCAAGCTGAAGATTTAAAAAAAAAAATTGTCATAAAACATCTTTTTCAAACAAAAAAAACGTTGAAAAGTTAATAAATTTTACGGTTTTGACAGATATATATTATTCAAATCTTTATGCATGAACATAATTGACAAGGGCAGAGGACACGGTAAGTACATCTCATGTGCTGTGTGGTGCAAGTATGGCGCGCGCGGGGGCCAGGTGCGCGCAACAATCTCGGCAGTTGCCGCTGCGCACGCGCACCCTCGGTGCGCTTTTAATAAATTTCAGTACATCTATAAAAAAGGATCTATCAAAAGATGGCGACTAAATCAACCGGTGTTCGGGTGCAAGTATGCAGCGCGGATCGGTCGCCCTCCGCGAACAAAACACCGTTTGTTGGGTGTGCAAACAAGTTCTGATTAAATGAAAAGGTGTCCCGGAACGGGTGTGTCCGTCGTTCGCTCAAAGTAATTACATTTCATTTGATATCTGTGCCTAAATACATACTAACTATGTCGTTTGAACGGTACGGTTAATTAATTTTCGTAGCTAAAACGTTAGCTACTTAGAAGTACATAGAGATACGACTTACGAACATTATGTTTGTTATGCCGAGAAGCAACGTAATGCATATTACCTACATAACACGTTATGTTATTATACATGTTTAAAAATTTTACTTTACGTTGTTGTTGTAAGTAAGAAATCCATTTTGAAGTTCTCGGCCTTTGTTAATATTGAGGTGAAAATACTATTCATAATACCACGAAAAGACCAAGTTTTTGTAAAAAATTTGGATATTCTTTCCTATTTTCGGCGGTGTACAGCCGTCCTTCAATAAGAGGAAAATGATAGTTCATATTACTATTTCCCAAGGATAATATTATACTTTCAATGCGGAAATAGTGATAACTAGGTAAAACTCTTGCACATCAGGTAATAATAGAGCCCCATTTGTGGCAGATAAAAAATTATAATGTAACCGTTATTCGTCATTTACGGTTCTGTTAATCCTGTACCGAATGATCTACTTGTTCGAGCTTGCTCCGGCGCATTGGATGCAGCTGTCCCCGCGACCCCAGGTCTTCTCTCCCCTTCATACCGTAACACTATAAATACCTTTTCGAGCTAAGAAATGCAAAAAAATCCCTATAACGGTGAGATTTTCGAAAAAAATATCGAATGTGGGAAACGGACGATTCCTGTTTCCCTAGATTGCAATGTTATTGTTCCTACATGTTGTAACTGTATGAATGGCGTCACATGTGGGGCACAACGCAGATACGTTCCGCCTGTGACGTAAGCTTGATGCAATGTTGAGTATTAGAAAATTAGTCAGATTTGCTGTTGCCGGATACGATGAAGAGCACTACCTATACTATTAAATGAGCAATATTTGTATATATATTTGTAATCACGTTTGCGAAAACGGCTCTAACTATTTCGATGAAAGATGCAATATGGGGGTTTACGGGGGTGAAAAATCGATCTAGCTAGGTTTTATATCTGTGAAAATTCGTTTTCTCTATTTTCACAGCCTCGGGAATGTGATACAACGTTGGTATACCTTGACGATATGTTTATCTATTTTCACCCGGGCAGAGCTCGGTCGACCAGGTACTAGATATACACATGTATAGGTAGGTATTTCTCAAGTCTATCGTAGTGTAGAGGTTATTCAATGAAAAAAAAGAAGAAAATTACAAAAAAAGAGAACTGTTTTAAAGTTTCGTCACCGTTTATTAAAAGCATCAATATGGCAATTTATAATCTTATCAATCATATAATTACGAATGTTGACAGTAAAACGCCAATATGTGCCCTGTTTACTGACATGACAAAAGCGTTTGACTATGTAGATCATAAGACACTAATTGAAAAACTAAACACTACGCTATTAAAATCTTATTTAAGTGACCGCAATCAATATACAGAAATAACTAGAGTCAATTTAAATATGAAACGGGAAATAAAATACCTATCAAACTGTAGAAAACGTACTATGGGGTACCACAGGGCAGTGTGCTTGGGCCACCATTATTTCTTATATACATTAATGACCTACCACGACATATAAAGCATCCAATGATCCTCTTCGCTGATGACAGTACAGCACTAATTAAATGTTCCAATAATTTGATTTATGAAGAAGATTAAATAACACAAAAAATATTGATTGGCTTGACAGAAATAACTTGGTTATTAATACACAAAAAACCAAGTTATTGCATTTTTACCAAAGGCTAAAACCCAACGTGCAGATAGTGCTGTGACTATTCACATAGTTATTAATAATCGAGTTAAGTTCCTTTTTAGGTTTTTTCAATTTATTTATTTTTGTATTTAATCAGAGTTTATCAGGGAGAAGAAATTTGTTAAAGTTTATAAAGATAAAGATATATTTATTTGTAAGCATGTGTAACATTATACATATAAATGCAAATAAAAAAGTTGATTTTGATTATATTCTATGAAAAAATACTGTAAATTTTGTTTATTGACAACAGATTTTGTTGATGGTTGTCCACTTTATATCAACATTAATATTATGTTTATTAAACTTTATAACTATTAAATACATTTTTAAATATTTCTCAAAAAACGATTTAAAAACATTTAAAAATATAAAATATTGTGTTCCGCCGGTGTCGGGAGCAGGGTTCAAGCTATTGGTGGTAAGGGCTGCAGAGACAGGAACCTCCTCATAATGCGAGCCGTATCGTATTTATTATTAATTATTATTTTTGATCATTTAATTCAGAATAAACATTCTATAGTTTAGTTTTGTTAGTAAATAGTACCTATAACTATGTTACTAAATTATTATTTATTTATTTATTATTCATATTATTTACAATTGCGCTATTTAATATTATAAAGGGCACCTCCAGATCCGTGAACGGCATTCCAGTGCCTCATAACAGGGCAATCAACCCTATCCAATATAGTATTCACATTATGTGTAATAACGATGTTTTTCTTTATTTAAACAACAAAATTAAACACAAATGAAATTTTCTCGGTTTCTCGGGTATTATCCAGAAATTGAGTTCGAGAATTCTCGAGACCCGAGAAATGAAAAACCTTGAGAAACCATAAACCCTACAGTCAATAGCAACTTAGCTTTAGATTTGCCAGTTATTTTTAAAAGTCATTCTATTTCTCCGATAAAGATGAAGCGGTTTCCCAAATTCACAAAAAAAAAAACGAAAAACAATTAGGTAGTTCAATAAAATGTTACCACACACACTTACTACTGAATCGGAGCTTTCAATTACATTGACATTTAAGTACCACCAAAAACCATTCATCTTCTCGATACCTACCTCAAGCAATCGTTAGGTATACATAGGACGTTGCGCATATGCGTAGATATAAATAGTGCGTCTGCGCATACAAGAAGGCCACAAGTCGCAAGGGAATGCGCGAGGGGTGAAAGGTGGCCGGTGCGCGGCGCGGTGACGCACCGGCCGCGTAGCGTGTGCCCAAATCTCAGCTGTTGCCGCGACAATCTATACAGGATGATGTTTTTATTTAGTTATTATTTCTTATTTTAAATTAGCAAAGCAATGGAACGCATTGAGAAGGATAAAGACATAAACGCACCGTGAATTATCCTTGTTACGGCGTAGCACGGTATTTGTTTTTAATAAAAATTTACATTTTTATTAACATTATCTTAAATAAAAGGGCATTAAGGAAAAAAAAACTGTACTAACAAGTATAACTTGACGGTTAGTCTATTTTATTTTTGTAATAAAAAAAATGGTCTCCACATAAGAGAACTAATTATTTATTGTAGAATTAAATTAGTATAATTTTCAAGTTCTAATATAAATATTTGGACTTATGGCGAACCATCACTAAACAGATCGAATGACAAATACCTTCAAAATTCCATCATGTAAATTAAAACGTTAAAACCTCAGTTTAATGAACGGCCTGTATAAGACGCAATCCATCTGTATTTAAAGTGTTTATAAAAGCGTTGAATGGCCCTGTACGCTTTATATAGAAAACTCTACAGCTATGCCATTATTTAAAATTAAACTACTCACCTACCTGCACGCAACACTACGGGTACCAAAACTACATAAGTCATACAACATTTTTCAATTCTATTTTAGACCTTACGACCAACATTTTATTTTTACGAAAGCACCCTACTGCATCCGATTTAAAACTATATTGACAAGTCCATACGGTCTATCTTTGCTTCTTCCCCTATAACAACGATATAACCGAAATAGGGATTTCTCACTTCCAAAGTGACAAAGTTGCAGCGAGCAGAGCGGTGCTTGAGACCTTTCGTAGCCCACGACCGAAACAATGAATGGGGGAGACCCTAATCGAGTTGCTTATTTCCAGAAGGTACTACGTGTCGTGGCGTTGTAGGGGTTGGTATGGCGTTAATACTGTTTGGTTGCGAGCCGGCGGTTCCATGCAGATGTGCGATTCGGGTACAGACATGTGATTCTGCACGCGCAGCCAGCTGCTGGCATAGCTGTGCACTGATTCAATACAATGCAGGGTCGGACTCAGCTCGTGGGTGCCTACCTTTGTATAACATTGATGTGTAGGCAAGCTCAACAAACAATGATACAAATCCATACAACAACAATGGTAGGAACAGTTCAGGTGTGCCATGGGTCGATCGTTCGACGTTATAATAATAACAGATAATTGTCTAGATAATAATACAGATAAAACTTTATGGCTTACTTATTGTCTAAAGTTTGCACGTAAATTAAATTATTCCTTATAAAGTGCTAAGTGGTCATGAACTAATGATGATTTAATGTCTGTTTTTTCTGATTAATTTATTTATTTGAAAATAATTAGTAGAACTGTATTGTATGTTCCAGTTTATTATCCTATCTAATAATATAACTAAGTAGATGAAACCTAATTAGTCCCATCAAATGCCGATTACAGAAGCTTTCGTAAGAAATGAATTACCTAAAAACTAAAATGGCATTACTGGTAAAGATTTGTGTACATTCATTGTCATCTTTTGCATTTTATAACGACAGCGGTCATCTAAGTAAATGTCAAAATTTAAAAAGAAATCCCAGCGCATATTAGGTTCATTTGTATGTAATGTATGCGATGAATTAACCGCCAATTGTGTGACATTGAGAGCGCTGTATCGCACCACCTGCGCCGGGCGCGGCGCCCCTGTCCATCGCTATTTCCGCCATACTCCATAGCGCACGGCGCGCGGCCCCTGCGCCGCTCGTGCCGCGACCGTTACGCACGCGCCCCTGCCCCCGCGACATAGCACCTGGCCGCCCTGCGCAGCCGCCCCGATACATATCACACTTGTTAATAACGAAGATACGATGGCACCAACGTAATTAACACCTATTAATATATGTATAACATAAGCATAACTATAATTTACGATTCCCACAAAACAAGAAAAAGATATTTCATTGGAATTTTTACTGGCAGGAACATTAATTTTTTGCGTTTTTTGCTAATTACTACCGAAGTAAGTATGACTATGTAAAGTATGTGTAACACACCAACGGTCAGTGGTCTAATTCACAATAAAATACAAAATTTTACTGAATTCATTCTACGAATTGGTTATTAGTTTTGTCACTAAGGTAAACAACGTGATAAACATTAGTCAAGTAAGACAATTTTATTCTCTTAACGAGTTGACTAAGTACTTGTCCATTATCAATATGCCATTCAATTTGATAAAACAATAATATGTCTAATGTTGTTTACCATCAACCATCTTTCGGTGTTATATTTACGTTTCCCAAGCGTAATCGAGATAACGTTTCATTCACAGGGACCCGAAATAATTAGTTAATGAGTGACTGTCTGTTTGTTATAGTCGTGTCATTATCGCCTTCTTACAGTGTCGAAAGCCTGCAATGACTCGATAATGAAGAGCTCTCATTTTGCCATACCAAGTATTATTGTTGACCATCGATCGAAGCGATTAGTCACAGTATTATTAAATACAATCGAGATGTTGATGTCAATTACACGTCGATCCCTTGACACATACTTGTAGGTACGCTGAGTCACGAGGTGAATTTCACCTCGCGCCATGATCCTCGTCATCATGATATCATAAGCGATTTGAACGTTGAACTTGCATAGCCAGCAAAACGTACGGTGAAATCATGTCGCAAAGATTAACTTCCTGTGTCCGTCTGGATTGAGGAGCCATGTCTCATATTTGAACGAGGGTACTACCAATATTTAGTAGTAAATTAGCCGATTTTGTAGGCCGGATCCTGGAATTTGTAGTAAAACCCTTAAAAAGTTATAAGACATTAAAGGTGGCTCCTCAATCCAGACGTCTGAATTGAGGAGCCACCTTAGAACTCGAAAACTAGCCAACGGATATTTTTGAAAATTTGGAGGATTTAGTAGTACTTATGCGTAGCCTGTGCTACTAAATTATACTAAAAATCTGTTGTAATTGGTTGATTACTTTCCGAGAAACAGCGCGGTGAAATTTATGGATTTTTATGAAAAATCAAAGCATTGTAGCTATCTCAAATTCAGTCCTACAAAACCCATTTTTTTCGTAAAGGCTACGCATAAGTACTACTAAATACTACAAAATTTTCAAAAATATCCGTTGGCTAGTTGTCGAGTTCTAAGGTGGCTCCTCAATTCAGACATCTGGATTGAGGAGCCACCTTTAATGTCGTATAACTTTTTAAGGGTTTTACTACAAATTCCAGGATCCGGCCCACAAAATCGGCTAATTTACTACTAAATATTGGTAGTACCCTCGTTCAAATATGAGACATGGCTCCTCAATCCAGACGGACACAACTTCCTTGCTTATTCATAGAAATCTCACAATGAAACGGCGACGATAGTATCGAAAAATAATGCATAATATTAGATTAGAAATAACAGGGTCAATCTCTTTATGCATATCGTATGCAGATATGAATGTATAAGTGGGATTACTAATACTGAGAATGTTCTCATCCGTCTCTGTTTATGTATACGTTATAGTTTATACATTGTAAGTACTCAACTATGTTTACTTTGGGTGGAAATCTCATGAAATTCAGCTACGCGTTTAATAGCGACACCAACAAATCTAAAAAAAATAACAAAATAAATTATAACGTAGGCTGATCGTCGTCGTCGTGACAATCAGTAGCGTCGCGTTCAAGGTTCATATTGTGTTGTGATTTATAAACATGAGGGGTTCGTAATTTACCAAAACTTGGCTTCTGAAATATCCAAGCCTATATACGGTCTACAAATCAATCAATCTGCCTAGCCTTTTCCTAACTATGTTGGGGTCCGCTTCCACTCTAACCAGATGCAGCTGAATACCAGTATTTTAAATGGAGAGACCTACCTGACCTCCGCAACCCAGTAACTGGGTAATACGATACCCCTTGGTAAGACTGGTTGTCAGACTGTCGGGCTTCTACCGACCCGTAACGGCTGTCAAAGATCCACGAGTAACAGCCCGGACCTACGGCTTAACGTGCTTTCCGAGGCACAGAGGACTCGGTATGTAAAGATAGAAGCCAGCCTATACGGTGTACATTAATGCATAATAGCTTTCCTGAAAGGGATGCACATAGCACTTTACCTTTGTAAACTGTGAACTTGTTCTGTGAGAAACCCAAATTGCCCGACGAACAGTCTGACCTGTGGGAATTAACACTGGTGGCATAAAAAATATAACAAAGACTCTATGGACGTTATATTTCCGCGTGGGGAAGGGGTTGTAAAAATATCTTGTTTGGTTTGATACACACAAGGAACTGTTTTTGTTAACGATCTGCAGTATAAACGGGTTCTCAGCCTTCCGGTTCCCGTTTATTACTATTATTGAATTAGTAATCCGTTAGGATCGTGTGATTTTCTGAGTGGACATTCCAACATGATTCTGTGATTGTACTGGGAGTAGTTTTTATCTGAACTCTGTATTGTTGGGTCAAAGTTGAAATAGATATATTGTTCACTTTCACACGATCTTATTACTGACGACATCTGGCTATTGACATCCAAGCTTGTTCAAACATAATAATTTTCATCTTCTGCATTGCTTTAAATCAGTGCTTCGATTTTGATAGTAGTTTTATTTATTAAAGGCTCTCGCAGACAGACCCGACGCGACGAAGCGACGCGATTCTGGCGGAACAATTTCTTTGAGACTTCACGGAAATTTCTTTACCGGTGTCGTGACGCGCCTGTCTGCGGCAGTCTTAAAGAAAACCGACAGTTATTTAAAAAAAAAATGTTTAACACGTATGAACCTGCTTCACAAGACGTATTAAAATCGTGACTAGCATTCCTACCACAATAACAGTAGCTATTTCCTCTTAAAATCACTTTTGTACAAGCAACTCAACCATTAGATTATAAATGTTTTCAGTTCCGATCGTTTCAAAAGGCAAGTGTCGGTGAGATATGCAAATAAAATTCATTCCGTATAACTTGTAGATATGATAAGCGTTACTCTTATGTAATTGTTGGTTTTGGCGCACAATCGTAAAAGGAAGACGAATCGCAACAGGAAGGAGGACAAGGTCAAATGAGACGATAAGTTCGTCCCGTGTCGAATATAATTAATAAGAACTCGTTGTGTGTCATCGTGGTTCATATTACATACCTTTTTCGCTAACTAGGTCGATACATAATCACACCTATATGATTTTGATTAAGTTACTGTAGCTTTTCGATCAAGTTTAATTTATCTGCGATCCCGTCGTGACGTATAAGTGCGTTCTTTGTTTGATGCCATAAGTGTTAAGTAGGTAATACTTGAGTCATACTGTTTATTGCTTTGTTTGTGCTTTTCAGTTGTTGAGTTTATTATCTTTAACAGAAAACTGATGTTTAATGTTTTCTGGGACTTCATAACGTGGCGAATTTTTATGAATATAGATTTTTCTCTATGAGTATTATAGAATGCATTTTATTTAATATCCGCGGAATTCTCCTAAAAATAGGTGTACCTACATTCATAATTGAATGCCTAACTGACAGTAACTGATATTTGGATATTTACATAATCACCTACTTAGGTAGGTTCTAAATTCGATCACCTGCAGTTTATAATATATTGTGTTACAGCAGTGAATTCTGCGAATGTATTTTGAAGTGCACAAACATTCATTAGCCATATTTAATAAAGCTCGTATTCTATGGTCTGCCAGTGCCTCTTCGTGCTTCCTTGTAAAGTTTAAGTGTGTCAGCTTTGTCTGTAACAACTATTAGTTGCAAGGTGTAAGTCGGTGATTATCCAAAGGAACTATTGTCGTAGGCGGTACCTACAATATTATTTTTACTTCTTATATGTTTACCTATATAGGCGTGCTATAAACTGCGTACCCAGTAGAAGAAAGTATTACTTAACTGTAATTTTTCACTACTGATTAATCCAAAATAAACAAAGGTTACGATACGATACCTACTTTGATCTGACTTTTGATTCATCATTTGTGTAAAGTCCTTAGAACTGAATTGTCATTCTATTTTTTTTTCGTCTTTTAGCTTATCTTATACATAAGTATTTTGGGTAATTACAATTTCATACGAGAAACGTCCAGCTGTTGCTGATGTCGTCAAGTTAAATTTACAATAGATGGAACCGAACAAAGGTATCGGAGGCATTTCAAAAAACGGCATTGGTTCAGTTCAAAGGTGCTTAACCCCAAGTTTTGTGCAAAAAATAGTTTCATTTGCAGCGAGAGCGTTCTCACCGGTGCGTTGGAGAAGCTGGGCATATCGCACTGAGAGGCAGCGGTTCCGCCGCGCCGGGTGCGGAGGCGCAGGTGCCGGCCGCCCCGCGCCGCGCCGCGCCGCCATTGGCCGCAGCCCCGCGCCCTCCGCCGATTGGGTACGCCGCACGTGCGAGGCCTACCCGCCGCCACCTGGCCGTGTCGCTGACGGGGAGCGCTTTATAAACGGCGAACCTTCCCTCACCGCACCACTCGAGCTCAGGACGCCGACGAGTGCACGTACACGTTTGTCGCGTCCCGAACACGATACTGTTAACGCGATTTCGACGATATATTGTGATGTTTGGATTGTTACGATT
This sequence comes from Agrochola macilenta, assembly GCA_916701695.1. NCBI lineage: Eukaryota > Metazoa > Arthropoda > Insecta > Lepidoptera > Noctuidae > Agrochola > Agrochola macilenta. The sequence continues at coordinate 12,240,867 of OU753559.1, read as the reverse complement.
AAAAGTGAACTTGTGATACGTTTTACGAACATTTTTTGAAGACTTTTTTAAGTGTTAGTGAATATTGTGCAAGATGCTCGTGGAGGACTCACAGACCACTCGCGCTCTGATGACGAAGAAGTACGCACATTGTCCGCTAAAGAAGCGGCCGGTGCTGGTGCGGGAGGAGCGGCCGGCGACGCCGCCCACTACGCCGCCTCACCCCGCCCACCTCGCCACGCAACTTTACTACGATTATCATTGTAAGTATCGTGTTATATGATCAATTAGCTACTAATTACCGTTAAATTGAAACATCTTATGACTTAGTTTACTTGCCTACTTCAAAGTAATAAAAATTTACTTTTAGACAGGGTTAACGCTATAAAGTAATGTTGTTAACATTATTTACTATAAATAAATAAAAAATATTATTAACTTTTAAAATCTTAAAATAATGAGTTAATAATTTTAATCATTATTTACTGAAAATGTAAAAGAGAAAACAAGTAGCATCGCTAAATTTTCCTTTTTTTTTTGTCAACAGGTGATACAGAAAACGATGAACCCCAAAATCTTAGTACAAAACCTGAAGACCTTTCTAAAACTGGCAACTACCCAAGCAAAGCTTCATCGCCGGTGTCAACCACAGCAGTCAAGGTGGAACCTCGCGAGTGGCCTCAACAACAACTCGAGTACTTGGCCGCGTGTCGTGCTCGCCTGGAGCCTGCGCCGGCAGAGCTGGCTCGCCCCACACCACAATACGCGTACCTGCCGACGTTGTACGCACCTTACCCCTTGGAAGAGCTGTACCCGGCAGCACCTTCACTGTCCCCACCTGCGCACCCGCAACTATACGCGCATCATTATACGCCCGCCTCACCACCATCTTCAGTGTCACCACCTCCTTGCCCCGAAGACTTGCGCTCACCCGGATCAGTCTCCTCGGACTCCGGAATATCCGTCTCAGCACCTCGACGCCCTCGCTACCAGTGCCCGGATTGTGCGAAGTCCTACTCGACTTACTCCGGTCTGTCGAAACATCAGCAATACCACTGCGCCGCGGCTGAGGGAAGCCTTGCAAGGAAATCATTCAGTTGCAAATACTGCGCTAAAGTATACACATCTCTTGGAGCGCTGAAGATGCACATCCGAACCCACACCCTACCTTGTAAATGTCACCTCTGTGGCAAAGCGTTCTCCAGGCCCTGGTTGCTGCAAGGACACATCCGCACGCACACTGGAGAAAAGCCGTTCTCTTGCCATCATTGTCGCCGCGCTTTCGCCGACAGGTCGAACTTGCGCGCCCACCTCCAAACTCATTCAGACGTTAAGAAGTATTCTTGTTCCGGCTGTGGAAAGACATTCTCTCGAATGTCCCTGCTGAGCAAGCACCTGGAAGGAGGCTGCGGCCCCGGGACTTCGCCTTACGAGTACCGGCCGGAGGCGATGTCCTCGTCGCACTCGCACCAGCCCATCCCGCCGCCCGCTCCTGTGCATGCCTATTAAAAAGACTGAGCCCCACAGGATCCTCGATCTCTTATTTAGCTGTAACGTCCTCTAAGTGTAAGCGTTAGCTGAACGACGCTCTAGTAATAAGTATTTAAAATTAAATTATTTTTGTAAATGGTTTAAATCTCAACTGTGTGTACATTTATATTTTTACGTTTCTTGTATAGGGGACCATTATAAATTTAGACTTGTTGGCATAAGTTACAATAAGTAGATGTAAGGTTATATTCAGTCACGTAAACCGTGGCTACGCTAGTCATATGGCATTTGCCGAGTGTCATACACTTATTAAAATTATATTCGTATCCTAAGCCATGTACAAAGTGCCTTAAGTATAAATGATTAATATATTCGGAGAAAAGTATAACATTATGCTATTATTTTAATGTACTGTATTAAAATAATACTTATCAATGAGGCTATAGCTAAGCCGATGGTTTAATCGCGTTCCTTTCTGTTACCTCCTTATGCAGAAAATTAAACATGTCATAAACTTAACTAGCTGTATTCTTTCATATAACCCTGTGTTTCCTAGCATTTTACAAGTCATCTGGATATGAGAATTGGGCATATTATGTTCTACGAAACAATGGCACCGAAAGCGGGATGCGCGTGATCATGATGCGTGATCTCCATTTTGGGAAATAAGTGCTTTTACAAGTTCGTTATGTAGTAATCGCTACTACAACACCACGATAATTTTACTTACGAATGTTTCCTAGTATTATTGAAAATAATACCAGGAAATATTCGTAACTAAAATTTTGTTAGGTACCTTATAAATCGCCCCGAACAAACACTGACAATTATGTGATATCAATCAGACTCACCATACCTTTAGGTAATAGCAATTTTTTTTAAACATTCGCCACAATGTGGGTTCCGGAAAACGTTCAACGGCTTCGCGGCAGATTTCAACGAAGATGGCGGTATGAGCCGAGTCTATACAAACAGGCTCGTCCCGCCATATTCGTTAAGAATTGCCTACACTATGGACAATACAGAATCGCACAAACACAAGATCCAAAGCACTGGGACAATAAAAACAGGCCTTAGGCCCGCAGCGGGCAGCACAGGCTAAAAATAATATTTACATTAACAAAATGTAGTAGGAGTACTAGAAATACTGAAATGAGACTGAAAGAGAAAAGTAAGTAGAAAAAGATAAGCTGCGCTGGCGTTAAATAAATTGGGACAATCCCTGGAGGATGATGATAACGTGTGAATCTACTTACTTATTTAAAGACTTCTTCTGGTCTCTGGACTTTATCTTAGAGAGGATCAAACTATTATTCTTATCTACTGTTCTAGAAAACTGATATTAAATGAAACCGAATTCCAAGAATATTACAAACGTCGCATCATGTACCAAAATAGAGGACAATCGAATTTTATGGGAACTCGAACCTTCCAATGGTTACCGCTAAACAAACAACGTAGCATCAAAATCTAAACTATAAACCATAAGCAATGTTTTAATAGGCAACAAACAAAGTTCGCGTCGCGTCTACTTTAGACGCAATTTGTGGTTCAGTAAGTGGTTATTTAGCGGCATCGAGTTTATCGAGACAATAGCGCAAAGCACGGGCACCGGTCTGATGTGGGTCGAGCATTAGCCGGTGGGCGCCAGCCGCCGCCGGTCACCCGGCCACGAGGTCACAGCGGGCCCGCACCCGCCGCCGCCTCCCCTATACCTAATTAATGGAAATACCTAAAATGTACACCAACATTACTCTACTCACCACTTAGGTAATAAAATTTCTTCAGGTTTGTCATAATTTTTCATATTAACATGTCCGGGATACTTTCGTGTTATGAGGACACTTCTTTGAATATTGATGCAAACATAAAAATGTTTAACTTACACAATTTTACAGCACATAAGATAAATCTAACGAACTAGCATAAAATATTTAAAGCTATCCTTGAGATATAAAGGCTACCGTTATAACTACTTTTCTGCGTGTGCGCGGTAAGAAGAAAAGACTAAGTAACTATGCAGGTACTTTACGGTTCACAATAATGAGGTAACGAGCTTTGTGCCGTCCCGTAACCCGTACCAGTACCTCGTAAGATTTCCTTTATAGAAGCTACGGTTTTTCAAGCAATAGGACAATTTTAAATATTCCTTTTTCTGCAAAATTGTAAATACACAAGGTGAATGACGAAACCACGACAAACTTCATATTCCCCAGAAAATACTCCGAAAACGAGAGAAGGGAGAAGAAAAAGTTTATCATTAGGTCTTAATACTCAGGCCTGCACCGTAATTGCGTAACACACGATCAATCATAATCTGAATCATGTTGAAGGTTATTGCTAATTCATTGCATCATATGTTCGACAAAATTGTCTGCTCAACAACGTAAATAACGCAATGAAAATTGTTGAACTGTCAAAATGAAACAGATTGTGATTGATCGTGTGTTACGCACTTAGGGTGCTGGTTTTCCTTGGCTGGTGTCAAAAGCTCCGCGGTCTAGTAAAAACTTAGGGAAATAGAAAAGCCCTAATGAGTTGTAACTGTAGATACAGTTAGCTTTTGCTATGATAAAATTAATTACACATTGTGTATATGATACAACTGTAAATTAAGTTAAGCTTACTGAAATTCCTAATCACGTTATTAGTATCTGCTAAACTACCCTCTGAATGCTCCAATAGCCATGGCATTAATTTTGTATCTCCAAGTTAAACTTTGTAGGTAAGTACCTAATTCAAGTCATCAAACGCGAGACATTGTTTCCCAACATTTACGCAAACCACTGACTCATTCAATGAATAAACATTTAAAATTTAATTGACATCATAATCCAATAAGTTTATCAGAACATAAAGCAGATCATGAGGGTTACTAGTACGAAAGTTGTCCAATAAGATATTAATCTCTCCGATAACCTCTGACCCTGTCAAGCAAGTGCACGTTTCTGAAACGTCAGATACGTACTTATTATTGGCACTTTTCTATAGATTTGTTTGAAATTAAGATATTATCGAAGCCATTTACGAAACTTATTATTTAATGTAACAATTTATTAAGCATTGAGACATTCTTAAATCGTAGCGACATCTGTTGACGAGTAGTAACAGTTATAGAACGAGAAAAAAACACTTTTGATAACTAAATTCTGTCGCTGAAAAGTATATTTATTTAGTTAGTTATAGCAAGTGGCTCTTTACGTTCTCATAAAGAGAAAAAGTACTCTTTTCGGTAAATCATGTACGTAATAAGTACTTCTTTATAGGTAATACTACATAATATTCATTACTCAACGCAATCAACCTGGACCTGGAGCCTAGTTAAATTACGTTAACGATAGTGCGACTACACACACGGCGGCAATAATAGGAGAAAATACACATTATCTTATACGAATGCCAATTAGTGGTATTCGTAGTCAGTGAAGACGTGTTGTTGAGAGCGCGAATGCGTGTGCGAGTCGCAGTGATTGGTCACCGACGACCACCGCGGCCGCCCGCACCGAGCGCGGCGCGTGCGCTGCGTCCCCTCACTGCGGCCAATCCAATGCATTCTCATTAATTAATTCTGTTGCTATTTGCATCGTGATTATCTAATCCGATATCGATCGCTGATATGCGGTACCAATTAGAGTTCACACCTAATAGTCTAATAGAACTTTGAACTTTTCTATTAGTTATAACTTATAAGTGATCGCCTTAAAGATAACGCAAACGGGTTTCGACACTAATTTGACCTCGTTCGAGAAGAGCTGTGGTATTGTTATGTTTAATTATTAATATCTTTTAAACTAGAAACATTATTAATGTAGTAAGGAGATTTTAGATAGATAATAACATGAACGTGTGTACGTACTTGTTCGTGAAATAATTGGCAGAGTTGCGCAAGGCGGCTCGGCGCAGTGTTACCGTTCGGTACTATGTTATGTGCAGTGCTGAAGAGGCCACGTCGTACGTAAATATCTAGATCCGTCTAGATTTAGGGCTGGCGGCGGCAATGGACCAAGTCAAACTGCGGCGATAAGCATGATTTGTAACGTCGCGCGTCGCGTCGGCGCGTGCGCACAAATAAATGTGATTTCAATGCGCACCTCTCAATAAATTATCTAACCCACTCTTGATATGACATTGTAACGATTTATAATCTCCTCACACACTCGATACATTTGAAGTTGAAGATTTCCGCCTGCAACCTTTGTCTGGAACATGCTGCGACGTCAACATGATGTTGTTTACTGTCACATCGAGCTTTTCAGACAGTACGGGAATACCCATTGGAGAACATTTTTAATCATGATAAGCATTTTGTTCATTGATTTTATCATACAATAATTTAAGTGTTGATTACTTTTATTAATAGGTGTGTGTAATATGACTCGGCGTGTTTATGCGGCGCATTGCAATTACACAATAATATAATCGTAGCACGATTAATCAATACTATGAACATGGCCAATAAAGTTAGTAACAGCTACATGCACTAATCACATTAATACTGCTCGTGATAGGTACAGCATTATAACAGTTATTGGATTTGTTTGATAATACTATTAAAATACTATTAAATAGATTAACTTGTGCCTTAATAGGAATTTTATAGAAATAAAATAACCAAGTTCATATGTGTTAACAGTAAATATAAGATGTTTATTATTCATCTAAAACGTATAAGCTACATGACTACTTATAAGCTACATTGGTGCTTACATAGCTGCATGCCTCCTTTGCACCTACGTTTTAAAATCCTAAGTTGTCTTTAAATTATTTTGTTTTAATTGTTTTGAACGGAATGGTTGCCAAGAGACGGTGGAAAGGGCATTGGCAGATCAACAGCCAGATGGGTGGACGACCTACAGCAGATCGCGTGGAAGACCTGGATGAGAGATGCACAGACCAGGGAAGCATGGCACTAAAGGGAGGAGGCCTTTACTCAGTATTGGGTGGAACAAGGCAGCTAATAATGATGATGATGACCAGGGCACTACCATTTTTTTTTTTAAATTTATGTGAACAGCTATACTTCTGTGCTTGTAAATATTTTTGATAAAATCATAAAAAACCTGAAAGCTTTCCCGTAAACAGTACGGTACTCTCTATTACTTTACTTCCGTTTTTAGAGTTATAGAAAGTATTACATAAAGTATTTGGGCGACCGAGCTCTGCTCTGGTGAAAATTGTGAATGCTCATTTAATAGTATAGGATAGTTCATACTAATTCCATGTTAGTACCTACATACTAATTCCATGCTGCCGTTATAGTAGGTACTTACTAATTGCATCCTGCCATGATAGTAGGTACTTACTAATGCCATGCTGCCATGTATGTCAATTATTGTCAATTGTCAAATGTCAAATAGTCTAAGGCATAACCATCATGTTCTAAACCTTCTAAACTTTGGGCGACCGAGCTCAGCTCGGGTGAAAATACGGAGACAACGAATTTTCCCAGATATGAGACTAGCTAGATCGATTTTTTGCCCCCGTTAACCTATTTTGCAACTTTCATCGAAATCGTTAGAGCCGTTTTCGAGAACGTGATTTCAAATATATACTTATACATATATACAAATGTTGCTCGTTTAATAGTATAGGATAAGGTGGCGCTTAAATGTTTTTTTTTTCAATTCCCCACGAATCAAACCCGGGTTAGTATTATAATATAGGTTTTGTTATAAGATACCTACTGGTTCCTTCAGGCGTGGCCGGTTATGTCTACAGCATAAATAAATTGAATCTACTGAAACATGGAGACACCGTTCAAAACGCTTTCACTTTACATACATTTACAATTTTTGAGGAGTTTACAATATCAAATCTGTACCTATATCTAAATTATAAGTAGTTTCGTCACTTGAGCTGGAGCACGAACTGTTACAACCCGCAGTCAATACGACAGCCGAGTCACAAAGTCACAAGCACATTATGATACCAATGCCAATAATTTATAGCTTTGTTAATTGTGTTTGATATCCTTTGCACCGAGTTTCATAACTAATAACATTATATTGGTCAGTTTCTGAGTGAGTACGACCCATAAAATCTTAATATCGTTGTAATAACATAGCGTTGTAAAACCACTGGACTGTAGTCACTTGTTGCACCGTTTTGTCTATTTCGTAACAAAAGAAGTTTAACTTCCATAAACGATCTTATAAATTTAAATATAAAAATCCAGCCAAATGCCAGTCGGACTCGCGCACGAAGGATTCCGTACCACCGTATAATATTTAGCAAAAAATGCCGAAAAAAACATGTTCACCCTTCGCGTGCGAGTCCGACTCGCACTTGCCCGGTTTTTTAGTTCAGTTAACGTTCAGTACGGAACCCAAAAAGTTACAAACAAGGTATAATATCTAAGTCTGGTTTAATAAAAATATCATGTCATGAATACATTAGTAGCGGCCGACTACAATCAGAGAACAAACACGCGTGAGTACGTCATCTCGTACGTTTTATGATTACGCGGGAGACAGATGGTGTCGTTAGCGCGCAGTGATCGAGGTGCGAGCCACGTGTGTCACTGGAGTGTCGCCGAGTATTCGCAGTGTCCGCAGTGTCCGCAGTGTCCAGAGAGCGAGTGTCGCGGTGGACGGAGGTGTGAAGGCGACGCGATAAATCGCGCTATCCTGTGCCAATAAGCACAACACAGCGGCCCGTGAGCTATGGGTAGCTGCGGCGCGTGGGCGGCGACGTCGCGCTTCAACGACTCTGAAAAGATTATTCACCGGTAGCGATGCTTTGTGGATCCGTGTAAATGGATTCTGATGCTTTATTTCCTTAAGCTTGGAGGCTGTGATTGCGCAATCTTAGTTTTGTATCAACTCGATAAACAGAAGTGAAATATAAGCAAATATTTATAGCTTAGAATCTTAGATGTCTATAACTCATTGTTTTTGATACAATACTTACCAGGTATTTTACTTTACCGTTCAGGAATTCGATGCGGTTCTGATAGTGAAAGATAGACGCAATAGGGAATATGCATGTAATTTTTTTCCACTACATCAATAAAATACAGTAATATTAAAATATGAAAAGTATTAAAAGATTTGCTAAAAAAAAAAATGAAACTGGAACAATTTTCTACTACCTACTGTTCAAACGTCCGTTTCTGTCACGGTCAGAATGTGACGTCATTTGGCACGTTATTGCTTTGTTTACATCTGTTTTTTTTTTGTTTTTTTAGCCCCAAATCATATAAATTCAATAGTTTTTGTGCTTTATTCAAGCAGAAATCGCACTTACAAACTAACCTTAGTGAGAAGTTTGCTAAGAAAATATATTTATTCACATGCCTTTTGAGGTTACTTCCGGTATTTTTGAAGACGATGCGTTTCGAGTTTGCGTTCCGTTCCACCAAAAAACATAACATAAAATAATGAATAAAAAAATAAAAATATATTGAATTTGTTTCTTGACTCTTTTATAATGTATATTTAAATAATGAATATCTTTTGAATATTCCCTATTGCAACCTATCCATATACTAAGCACGAATCACCTAAACGTCAGTTTGTTATGCTTGTACCTACCAATTTTTTCATAAGTGCGAATATATCAATAATCTATGTAATAAAAATGAATCGCTAAATGTGTTGCTAAGCGCAAAACTCGAGAACGGCTGGACCAATTTCGCTAATTCTTTTTTTGTTGTGTTTGTTATTGTAAGGAAAGGGTTCTTACGGGAAAAAAAATAAGAAAATTGCGCAGAAAATTGGAAAATTTCAGAAAACTTAACGACTATTTTAACTTCGCGCGTTGGACAGTTAGCGCGTTTGATGAATGTGAATTTAGCAGAGTAATAGGTTCGTAGGTATGTAGGTAGGTAGGTAGGGTAGGTATGTAGGTAGGTAGGTGTAGGTAGGGTATGTAAGTTTGTAGATACGTAGGTAGGTAGGGTACGTAGGTAGGGTACGTAGGTAGGGTACGTAGGTAGGGCACGTAGGTAGGTAGGGTAGGTAGGTAGGGTAGGTAGGTAGGGTAGGTAGGTAAGGTAGGTAGGTAGGGTAGGTAGGTAGGATAGGTAGGTAGAGTAGGTAGGTAGGGTAGGTAGGGTAAGTAGGTTAGGTAGGTAGAGTAAGCAGGTAGGGTAGGTAGGGTAAGTAGGTAGATAGGTAAGCAGTAGATAAGTACATAGTGGTACCCGAGCGAGGCCGGAGCGGGGCAGTTAGTGACATAATAATTTCAACAAAATTACTATTGTTAACAACGGAGACGATGACAAACCTATGTAAAAATATTGGGGTAAGAAAAAAAAAACCGGCCAAGTGCGTGTCGGACTACGCACAATGAAGGGTTCTGTAGTCGGTATGAATTAATCCCAAAAAAAAATTAACATTTTAGTTGAAAAACATGTTCTCCCATACATCAATATACGTCACGGTCGATTCTCCAACAGCAAATGTAAGTTTGAAATCGCTTTTTTTTTATTAACTATTAACTATTTTCGAACTATTTCCTTTACATGTGCTGTTAGACCTTGGTTCCTGCCAAATTTCATGATTCTAGGTCAACGGGAAGTACCCTGTTTGATTTATTTGCGATTATCAAAATATGTCGCCATAAATGGCCGTATTTTTATATTGCGTTGACTTAGAAGAGAAGCTTGATTTTTTAGAGCTCCAAGGGACCATAGGTCTACGGATTTGATATTAATTTCAACTTGATACCTCCTCCACGCGTTCCTGAAAAATAGGGTCTTGATAGACTGACTGACGGACAATGAAGTGATCATATAAGGGTTCCGTTTTGTCCTTTTGAAGTACGGAACCCTAAAAAACACTTGAACTAATCTAAAAGATAAAACCGTAATGAGAATAAGCCTCTGTTCAGTGTAAATGTTATCTAACTCTAGAAACTTGAATTCGATCAAGTTTAAACATTTCGTTAATCTAATAAAAGTTACACAGCGGTCGGGTAGACTGCCGCTAACAAAAGACATCAACGGGCAGCACATTTACATCATTAAGATGAAAATGTTTCAAAGGTTATAAATGTGAATAGTTTTCAACATAATAGTCTCTAATTTATCACGATGATGTAAAATCGGAAGTAGGTATAATCTGCTGTTCGTAACTTTCATTGACATTTTTTATATGATACCAATAAATAAACAAAGATTATGGAAGTGTGTAGGCAGGATGAGTCATGTGTCGAGTATCTTGAGACTCGCAATAAAAGCATACTACTCGGCAGTTGAGCACCCGCCGCTAACATTAGCATCCGATGTTAATTGCGGACCGTTCGCGTCGTCTCTCACTGTGGTTATGCGAACCAGATAATAAAAATATGCAGCTAACTTTTCATCCGCCATTTCAGGAATTGCAATTGGTGATGTTAATAGTTCATAATCATAATAATTTTTTTATTTGTGTAACATAGGTAGTGAATACAGTTCTTAAATTAAAGTTATAGGTCGCTATGATGTGCCAAGAGGCGTACAAATATGGTTGCATGCGAAATAAGAACAATAAAATAATTTCTACAGACAATGCATAAATAAATAATCATAAATTTTAATTAGTCACAATATTCAATAAAAAAATATTTCTCCAGTCAAATAAATAAATAAGTCTACATAAATTTATCGTTCAGAAATTCATCAGTCGTATAATAAAATTTTTCAATTAATAAGAGTTTTTATTTTGTTTTTGAATTGTGTAACAATCAATTTTTTTTATGATAACTGGTCATAAAAACAATAAAATTATTTAATTACTAGCTGCACCCCGAGGTTTCACCCGCATAAGGTTCGATCCCGTGAGAATATCGGGATAAAAAGTATCCTATGTTTTAATCCAGGGCATGGTCTACCCATGTGCCAAATTTCATCCAAATCTGCCCTTGAGCCTTTTTAGCGTGAAAGCGTAACAAACAAAAAAAAACTATTGCTGTACCTTTTTTAGTATTGTATACATTTTTATAAAAAATTTTTTTTTTTTTTTTTATACAAAAAGTAGGTGTACCTGGCAATATATCTACTTCTTTCATTCTTCATCGCTATAATATGCGAGTATCATGGAGTGGGTAGTATATTAATATTAACTCACCACCCTCTGAGTGTAAATCCCAATGTGTAGAAGAGTTTTGATTGACCCGTATCATTAAAGCAGCGAAAATTTGGTAACTCCGTGATTTTGAATTTCCTGTCCCTCACGGAACACTTGTAAATTGTCATAAAGAAAAAAAGATGCGAATCAAACGAACATAAATCCGTTATCAACATTTTCTTGACTGACGTGACAGTTATGTAAAACTGTGATACGAATTTAATATGATTAAGTATTACAAAGCGCTCGGGGCATGAGTTATTTTTTACATTTCACATCGAGACAGTTACTCGGATCAAATCGAAGCGGTCTTTTGTTCTCGGTCGGTTTCCTTGTTCGCTAGAGGGCGCGGGCGTTAATACAATAATCTGGTGTCTGCATAAAAATTAACCGGTGTGTAACGGTACCGCGCGTAGGAGGCGCACCTCGCCGCGCCCGCCCTCACCTCCGACCTGCCGCGTCACTCGGATCACAGCAACTATACCTACATCAGGTTCACGTATTACTAATTATGTCATTCCGGTATTACGCCTTTTTGTAATTAAAGTACTACATACGTGAACTCCCCAACAGGTTAAATTAGTGCTGGTACACACGGCTACACATCAAGCTATACATTTCCAGTTTATGCTGATCTCGCATTGTATAGGATTTCCGTACAAATGTGAGGTCAGCTTATACTGGAAATGTATAGCTTGATGTGTAGCCGTGCGTACATAACGACGACGTATCACTACGCGCTGTAGGACGTTTTGCGACTAGGTATATCAATTTACGCCATTAACGTTTCAAATTGCCGAATTCATTTGGAAACTGGCGTAGCTACTAGCACTGACAAGACAGTACTTTGGTATGATTTTTTGTAACACAATGGTATAGTGTTAGGTATGCGTTTGTTTGGAAACTATAGGTAGAGCTACTGTAATCAGATTCCTAATTACGCTATACTTGTAAAATCGCATCCTGTTTATAAAACACACGTTATAAGTTTATGACGACCATCATCACAACTTGTCAATTATTGTTTTGGATCCTGAAATTCAGTGTGTGATTGTAGTGGGTAGGATCGCTTTCAGATTTGAGATTTGTAACTGTACCTAACTTTAGTTGCACAATTGCTCACACAAACAATTAAATATGTAGAAAGTATGTCCTGACATGAGTCGACGTTAAATTGATATCCCAAGAATATTAATAATTAATGAAAAGGATCATCAATATCAACCAAAGGAACAAGAACATTTATTATATGAAAGTTAAACATTAATGGTAAATTCTCTTTTACTTTCCTTTTACATAGTGTATCTGGACTGGTGGAACATTAAAAACTTAATCATATCAATTAAATCGGCACCGCTCACTATAAGATGAGATCGTTACACGTGCGCGTTTATAAGGAGAAATCAGCACGGATATATAGTCTCATCATTAAGAGCCATTCGTTAAAACCTACAGACAGTAAAATCTGTAACAAGCAACGTAATAAATGCAATAACAATGAATAAAATGGCAATAATAGCAGGTGAAATCGCGACAGGTCCGGGTCTCGGGTCGTCGTCCGTAATTATAAATAAAATACGGCAACCGCGCAGCTCCGCCGCCCCCGCGCGGTTGCGTGCGCGCTGTGCCGCGCCGCACAGAGCCGCGTCGCGCCGCACTCCTCCCGACACCTAACCTGTATTACTTTACTCACTGCTTTCAGAGCACAATAGTGCATTATTGTCCTTATAAGGACTTTTATACACACACGTTCCAAATTTTGTAGCGAATACAAGCTCACCCATTAATGCAAGGATACGGGCGTTATTTGGACGTTTTGTTGTTTAATAAAAGTCACTTGGTCATACCGTTTTATGGTAACTAGTTGGCGTACAATTTAATACTGTCGAAAAAGTAAGAACACCAAAAGCTTAATTGTATGCATCGCTGTAGTGTGTATCTATGCAAACCTGCGACGTGCGCTGTTGGTTTCTATTTAGACTTTGTTGCTTTTACTGATGCAATAGTTTTTCCCAAAACGAAGTAAAGAAGACTAAAGTCAATCTGTAAGTTTCATATTATACAATTTACGAGCAAGAGTTTTTTAGTATTTAGTACCTAAGTAAGCCACATAGGTAAATTAAGGCTGCCTTGTGCCTCCACATCTGACGTTGCTTGACGTCGCGTAGTTACTCGCAGCGTCACGTCAGCATGACTGTATCCAAACACAAATCGCAGCGTAATCGTCGCGTTTGTGCAGCACATATGTTCGCCTACGGTAGATGCGACGGGTGCCCATTTTAAATTGGGTATGGTATGGAATCGTATGTTACGACCACATAAAATAACTATGCTGGTCTCGGTCCAGTTGATATATTTAAATATGCACAGCCATAACTTACGCATCCCCCGTTGTTTTAATTACACGGGCGTGTTAATGCTATAGCAGCGTTATCAGTTATCAGCGTCTAAGTCCAACTGTCGCGCACATGACGGTTAGAAGAGTATTTGTACAAATGTAACAAGTGGTAACGTAGAGGATAGGGGTAGAGGGTGTGATGCGGCGATAAACCCACGCTGTTTCCCAAAATAATAAACTTTATTCAAGACTGAGAAGTTCGCGTACAGAACGACACAACTCAGCTGTAGCATAAATTAAAAAAATTGCATTCATTCATTAAAATTTTACGAATGTATTTGGTTATATGACTTCTCTAATTATTGCGTTTGCGTAAAGATTATTTTCACCTAAAGCAGTAATAAATAATGGTGATTTTGACGGCGCACTCAGTTCAGATGGTGATCAGTTTTACAAATTTTGCCGATGCTACATCTAAGTTGTGTCGTACTGTACGAGTAAAATTACTTCAAAGGAAATTATTGATTCATAGCACCTTTGCTGCGCTACATTTATTATTGTGATGATTTAATTGATAAACGAAGATATAGAAATCTACTATTTTGTTTACCGTTTACACCTAAAACAGGTTGTAAAGACTAGTTATCAATAAGACATAGTTATAACATATCTGTAACAACGTCAGTTGCAACGCCAAGATTCGATGTGGTATCGTGTGAACGTGTGTATGTGTTTTGGCCCTTAGTTGACGTATATTAGGCATGTGATTTCAAGTCCATCCGTAACGAGGACGCAGACGCGACTTTTTTTTTTAAAACGATTTCTCACCAAACCTTAAAATTAACTAGCTGTTAGTGCTCGGCGTTGCCCGGGTGTTTTTCCGACTTTTACGACAGATTTTCCAAAATTTTCTTTCATGCAAACCGTGTCTAGACAATTACAAATGCAACAAAAAATCTGCTAAATAGGTCGAGCCATTCATACATGCGGCAATAGATTTTGATTTATAAATAGCATTTTTAACACCTTAAGTTCAAAATAAACTTAACGTGAATTAATGCAAGCCTAGTACTTTTTTTTACGTTACTCTCAAAAATTGTGCACAACGTGTCGTGAACGGAATATTACCAGTTTGTATGACGACAGCTTTTTTTTTGCATTATCCAATTTTAATTAAACAAAGCCTATATTCTGCTCCAAATTAGTCTCTGTCTACCTGTGAAAACTAAATAAGAATCCGTTCAGTACTTCCGGAGATGTGCGTGAACAAACAGACAGACACCGGATTCTACTGTTTTAATAAATGTATAGATTACATAAAAGCAACGCGTTAGATATCAATATCCTCATAACATCTTGTCTATTTCTGGTTAGAAGCAGGTGAATGTGTGGCATATAAGCGGGTACCCGCATGATTTCTAGAACACATGCGGCGTGGAATAGAATTGTAGAATTGTTGTGAGGACACTTGCCGGTGCACTGGTTATAATTCAATGAAGGTGCCACGCTTTCTAGTATCAGGCTAAAAATACAGGCCCGCTGAAGCACATTTACCATTGTGGACCTCCTTTAAACGTTTGTAGAATCACGGTGCACTACGTTAGGGCGGTTTACTGTACTATAAATCAAAAGGGTTTCACCTTGACAAGCTTAACCAAAACGTTATTTTACATTTTCGGTGCCGAGGAAGCCGGATTCTCCTACCTTCAGTTATTCTCAGTGTATCACTGAGCTGTATTTTACTGAAACTGATATACTTCACACGATGCATCTTTTGATGCAACGTGTCAAGTATATCAGTTTCTCGATTTATCGGTTAGGGAATCTAGGTGTGTTCTAACATAACTTAAGCCTTAGCATACAGAACGTTAGCGTGCATATTAGCCTAATTATAATGCTTTGACAGATAATTCAAAGTAGTCCATTTACAGTGTTTTTCTTTATTATTATAAAGAAAATAATGTAAAGGGACTATTTCGTTATTCCGAGTAGTTCCGAGTAGTTTCTCGAGGACCATAATTGCTAAGGCATGGACCTTTTTACAGGGAGTTTAAACTAGGCTTGGAAAGTTTGTCCCTAATTACAAAATTGAGCATATTGAGCTTATTTATATGAGCTTTGGGCACGCTATCGTGAACCGATCACGTCTGGGGAAGGAAAGACTGGCGAGCATGATCCAAAATGTGATGGTTCAGGCTTAGTGTTACAGAATATTGGAACAGGCAAACGGATGAACTCGGTAAGCCGGTCCAACCCGACAAATAAGCTTTAAACTGCTTGTATATGTCGTAGGATGATTTGATATTTCGAACTTTCGCGGAAACCCTAGGGATATTGCGAAAACACGGATAGTTTGATAATTGTGATTAACATTTCTGCGAGCACCTTGGAAGTAGCGCGGTTGGTCACAGTTCTAACCTAACCTAACCTATTTCAACCAAGTGTTCGCGAAAATCAATTTTAAACTAGGTACCAAGCAGATGAACGAAGGTGCGAATTTAGTGGATAACTAAACCATTATGGATGAAGGACGGCCAGAATAGAGACACCCTCAGCTTGATGCTTTCTTTGTTTCCATGTTAAAACACAAAACCATTCACTGAGCCATATGAACTTTCAATCCAATCTGAAACTCAATCTCTCAATTGCAAATCTAAAGTGTTCGCCGGCAGGTGTGTATGTTTCTTCTGTAATGGATTGTCATAGCAACGTCGCGGGTGACGCTATGCGGCTGTGGTGGCGCGTCAGGTGTTGTCCACGGTGGGTGCGCTCGGCGGCAAGTGCAGGCGCCCGCGCCGGCCACGGTTGAGCGTCGCTGGCAGTTGGGCACGCGCCAGCACGCGTCAGCACGCGACAGGTGGACGTCACGCAACGTTACATACATGTACTAATGTCACAACTACTTGAATAGTAACTCATACTTAATGGAAAGGCTAGAAGAAACAACAAAGTGGACGCTTTTTTGTAGGTGTTTCTTGTCAAAGCTCGTTTTATGGGCTATGCGGTGCAGGAAATTTCTAAGACTGTGTTGTACCTGTCTCCTATTAAAGGGAATACAAACATGTATTGAATTCGAGGTTCATCATCTAGAAAAAAAAATCGTTTGTTTTCCTTAAAGTTGAGCTTTTTGTAGATGATGATGATCATTTTGAAGATGATTATCTTGAAACAATCATGTTTAAAACAAATGTGTCTACTTATTAAAAATTTCCACTTTATTTCATTCTGATCAATGCTGATTCTATTCTTAATTTCATCTTCTCATCTGTTTACTTTTTCTTAAACACAGTGGTGCAACTGGTGCTAAAACGTATTAATAGCAGTTATCACATAGCAGACATTGTGTTTTAACTAAAAGTGGCCTTGGTGTGAACTTAACGGGTGCCTTATCTTCATATATAACAAACGAGACATTAAGTTTTAATGTCACTTTTAAATATCAATTTTAAATGTTACAGAAGTGGATCAATCGTGAAGTCATGACAAGTGTAAATGAGTCGCTTGTTTTGACGATTTATTTGACGGCCGCCGATCCTTCCATTTGAGAGTGGACACGCGGCTCGAGGGACCGAGGTGCCTGCTCGAGAGTGCTTCGAACTCACGTACCACAATTTACAGCTTTATCACCCGTTATTATTCTTAATAACATGTTGTAGGTACGGCGACAACGCATTAACCTGGCGAAATTCGTGAGCTTTTTCATATATACCTACCAACGTGATCATAATTTGTATAGCCTTTCCATTGCTCAAGAAAATAATTAAAAGGATATTGCCTATACTCGTATTCTTAAATAAATATGTAATTCCAGCAGAGCAAGGAGTTATTTCCAGCTTAATAGTTTCCCAAATGCGAACATAAATCACATGATGCCGTGAAAAATGTTTCGGAGAAGATGACGCTCACTATAAACAAGTTCAGTGCATCTTGGGTAAATCTTGGATCTTCAGATTAAGATCCTGACTGTTCGCAAAGATTTTGAATTCCACGGATCGAAAAAACTCTTTAAAACTCATTACACCACCGTTATGGGCCGATAACAGCGTGAAATTCTGGTAATTGGTAATGTTGAGGTACCTGCGCATGTTCGTATATCTATACCGTCTGCATATTCCGACATTTATGCATCTTCTTCTCTCGTATCGACAAGAACTGTATACCGTGCCATCTATACCCTCAATAAAAATAATGAAAATAAATCACAAACATTGTTCATGTAAACGACGCCAAAACTATGTTGAAAAAAATATATATAATATATATCACTAACTAATCTACTTACAAATAATAGTGTTGGTATTATTAGTTACTACCTCCATGAGACTTCTTGTACAATTACGTATTCCAAGAAAGAAAACCGTTCAAAATTACTTACACGTTGAGAATGATTACCAAGCATTTTTTAACTCGCAGAATAAAAACAAATTATATCAAGGAGGTACTAACTGGAATATTGGCGCTCGCATTACAAATTCCATAGTGTAGTCGCAATGGTATTTAAAATACCGTATTGAGTGAGTCGCAGGCAGGCGTCGGTGTCCATTACGTTATAATCAATCATCGTGTACGTTCAGGTTTCAATCTGCTTTGCGCCGCTTTTGGCCAGGCGAGGCTTTCGACACGGGCGCAATCAATATAGCAGATAAGTGCGATAAGATCCGACGCAGCCTCGCGGCCGTCGTCGTCGTTTTGCAGCGCTCTTCCGCGCCCTGCTCTCCTCCTCACTCCTCCTCGCACCTACTCGCGCATCTACCTCCCCCACTCAACTAGCCCCAAGACATCTCAATCTGAAGCCCTTATAACTATCTACCACACAGCCACACTGCCTGCTCTTATATAAAGATGTATTTAGCTGTAGAACTATTTCCTTTTAATTAAAGGAACTTAGTTTGTAGTCTCTTTTTCTGTTCGGTGAAATACTTTTTATCGAATTCGATACAACTAGAAGCTAAGCTGAATACATAAGTAGAAGCTAAGCTGTCAACAAACGATTAAAACCAAGCGAGAGCAGTAAGTTCACGTTTCTCAAATTTACCAATTATCGTGACCCAAAATTAGTAAAAAAAAATGGAACCCACCGTAATACGTACGACGTAAGTGCATGGCAGTAGCGCGTGCGCAGTGTTATGTGAAGTGCCCTTAACGACTTAAGTGTTGATGTGCGGGAGTGGGATCATTTATTATTTTATCGTATGATTGAATCTTGTTTTTGATTCAGTTCATGTTACAGACAGACATATCTCAGATATTCTTGAAAATACACTGATTCAATTTAAATACAGCCTCATAACCTTCCGCTGTATGTTCGACATGCAACGGTACATTTGCATGCTCATCAAAACACATTTTATTTTATCCTTTTTCAAAATAATTTTCTTTTTATGTATGTATAAGTTTCTAATAAATAAAAATTAATTAAAGGTAAGTAGTTATATTATTTTTACTTTCTACAATCTGTGCAGTATGTTGCGAGATAGTCGGTGTTCGTGACAAACGCAGAGTTGGAAGTAACAGGCTTCTCACCTGTTATGGAGATGAATAGGTTCATTACGTTGCATGTGGCGTGGTGTGTGTGTGCGATATCGCTCGAACCCACGTAATAATAATAAATCCAATTCTAAACGTAAGTAAGTAGGTATGTCGCGAGTGGACGAATGTATCATGCTGCGTGTTGATGTGATCATCATTTATGTAGAAGCGGGTATGCGGGCACAGGTGCGCACGCGCCGACTTCGCGCAGGTAGCCGCTCTGCCACTCACACCTCGTATGTCCTGTCCACCTGTGTTCCTAAACACTGACCAACATCACTGAAACCAAAGATTAACAAAAAATAATTGCTTCCACAGATGGTGCTGATTAACACTTATAACCAAAGGGTGTCAAAAAACAACGATAGTAACCTTTAACGGTCCCGCTGTGTGCATTATTAGTTTTATCTAAAATTGTTGTGCCATAAATATAAGTGCGACTTGACCTGACTCGCTCGATTTCAAATGTTTATTTAATAATAGTTGAATGAGATAATTAGGTGCCTACCAGCCTCTTAAATAACAATGTGAAATGTTGTTTGAAGTCGATTAGTAATGGAAACTATCCATTAATGAGCGACATGAGACGGCTGCTATCGTCGGCAATAAGTTACACGAGCATTAGTAAACTAGGGAGTAATTGCGGAGGCGGGCCGATTTCCTAGCTAGTGCCGAAGCAATTAATACTCTCAACGTGATCAACAGCGCCGATCCCCTCTTCGTAGTGCATTACAGATCGATGCCACAGTTCACAAATAACGATATTATTTATCTATGTCCCACACTTTGTTGCCTTATTTAGTTGTGAGTCAAACAATCTTTTTCACAATAATCTTGACCAGGAACCGTAATATTTTTAACATTACCTATATGGAAAATTACAAGTTCATATGCTCTGCATGACGTCGAACTCGATTAAATAAAGAATAAACCGTTTATCAATACAAAAGATGGAACAGGAACTAAGGTGATGAGATGACTTGACACGTTATTTAAATTTGAAACAGGTCCATACGTCCGATTTTTTATTCGATGTTTGATTGTTTTGTCGGTGTAGTTCCATCCAGTTTTTGCACAGGGACGCAAAAAATATTACACCATATGGAGTCTTATCGTCTCTAAAATAGGCAGTTTAATGAACAACGAAAACATATGGCCAATTAATTTCTGCTTGCTTCTAAATGAACACATTTGGAACGAATTTGAAAGGTGCAATAAAATGTTAGATCTGCACTGCCTTATGGCACGAGCCTACAGCACTATTTATAGAACGTACACTTATTTTTAAATGAAACAAGAAGCACGTAATATGGGTAGTCCTTGGGTGCCCTACTGCCAAGGCTATGCAAATTTAAGTATGCAGACGAGGAGTTACGACCTTGAATAAATTTCTCCACCTACAGTGCAAGAGACATTTGGCTGTTCACAGTTCGTAACGATTAATCGTATTTGTTATTCAATTTCCCCTGTATTCAAAAGCGCGAATAAATATGCGTGGTAAGTCACAACCTGCTCAAAAGCGGGTTTCTCGACGCGTCGAGGCGACCATCTGGTGGGCGAGAGCTTTTTTTATTTTCCAAACGTGTCGTCTTGGATTCTCGTTTTTTGCACTGGCTGGCGCTCGCTCCTTTTCTTTTTTTATATTGCTGAGTTGCAGTTAACAGGTGGCTGGCCGTGTGCAGGTGAGACCCGAGATTTTAACTCGCGTCAGGTTCACCTCAGTGTGAAAAATTACGCGTGCTACCAGGCCAATTAACATGTTCCAAATTTTATTTAAAAAGTATAATCAAATTACATGTTTTTTGTAGAAATTCGATCCGATAGTTAAAAGTTTACGGTGCAAAAAGTGTTACCTTTATCCCTTAATTATTTTCTTAGTTTTAAGATCCTCAGCTTATATTTTTATTATTATGATTATGTAAATTATTATAATTAGCAATGTATTATTAATTTAATGTAATTACAAATAAAAAATATCCTGAATACTGATCAGAAAGATATAATTGATTTTTAACAAATAGCAAAAATATCATTATCTCAGACACAAAAACTTTTAACAAAAAAACTATAAAATGAAAAATTACTTTAATATTGGAAGTCTTTGGTTTTGTATTTTCGTGTTTTGCCACTGATTTCCGAAATTGAATTTATTTTTCACATTGTATTGTTTTTTTGGAAGTCGTTTATTCGTATTACTCTACGTGTTGTAAATAACAGTGACAGGAAGTTGTTATAATATCATCAACATACACTAAGTGGAAAAAATACGAATTATTGATGCTAACTCAAAAACTACCCACACAAAGTTAATAAAAATGATATGGGACTGTGGCGGCATCACGCCACATGCGAACTACTCATCAAAGACCTGACGTCACACAAATCCTACATCGCGCAAGCAGAGCTTACTGCGTGATCAGCATATATATAGCTTTCCGACATCAATCGTCGGGCAGTTGCCCGCCAGACACGACACCCATCTGGTCGGAGGATCCTCCCTTTTCTATGGA
The DNA here is from genome assembly GCA_916701695.1 of Agrochola macilenta. NCBI lineage: Eukaryota > Metazoa > Arthropoda > Insecta > Lepidoptera > Noctuidae > Agrochola > Agrochola macilenta. Next base: position 12,218,971 of record OU753559.1, on the reverse strand, counting down.
GGATGATTGAACTTTAAACCCTGTTCCTCATAGGTATGAGGAAACTACTACTACTACTACTACTACGAGTATTACTACTAGAGAAAACTTCGTCCTTTGGAGGTCCAAAGGACCAAGTTTTCTCTACCAAATGAAAATAATTTTCATAATAGGTTTACAATTGACGGACATATGGATGAACATACATAAAAATATATACAATGTCGGTTACAGAAAACCTTCGTAACTTATCTGAACTCACCATGACAGTTCAAACAAGATGAATTTTAACGGATAATCAGGTGGGTGGGTCGCGGAGGAAAGGCTATGTTCACAAGTGAATTAATAAAGCCAAGATGATATAGCGATACATAAATATCGAGTTGGTTATTACAGAAATTAACTTTTAGATGTATGTTTTCGTTACTTTAAATATTCTCTACAAAGGATCGACGCAATTCGGATAAAATTAACAATAGCAATATATGCATGTATTTTTTTTTTTTTTTCGATACTTTACATTGCCAAATAATAGTAAAAAAAAATTCAACGCCAAAAAAGCAATTCAAAGTACTTTAAAAAAAAGTTAAAAATAACCATACGACCCGGGCTATTTAAACGCCATTTTGGCGCGCTTGGTGTGGTGACGTCACAGTCTATGACAACAAACAAACAAATGTCAAATGTTGAGATTATGTTGAAGAAGTATTGTGCTCTGCTGCAAATATACAGTGTTTTCTATTTTCGACTAATACATCATCATGGAACCAACTTCTCCCTCTATAGAACAATGCAAAAAACCGACATACAAATACTGCATTGTGCCTAAGTGCAGAAATACATTATGAAATGCACCCGACCAAGAATTTTTTTTTTGTCCTGTGAGGTTCGGACTTACGGAGAAAGTGGTGTAAAATTATGAAAAGAAACATGCTATCTCCCAACTTCTTTTCAATATCCTAGTATTATGACAACATTCTATACTTAACACAATCTAGATTTCGATAATTTGCGAAGCTATGTTATTTTATTTGTTTTAGGTTATGATGCTTTTTAAAACTAAATTATTCCGGAAAAGGTGTGGAAGATAAAATAAACATTATATGTTATACTTAATTACCTTAAAGCTTTCACTCCTTTGATTTCAACAGACGTGAAATCGGTATTTGATGTAAAAATGTGGTCATCATGAACACATCAGCTTTCGGCAAACTATCCGATTGGGGTTTCACAAAACCGCTTTCAGTCATTTTCGAAAGAGTCTTTCGTGTATTAACAAATGTATTACGTCTAAATGTGTACTAAAATCACAATAAAACTGATTGAATCGCAAAAACTCCTACAAAACACATTGACATTACATTGTTGTCATAGATTGTTACGTCACATTCGCTCTGACCAATAGCGTCGCTTTTCAAGTATTTGAATTTCTCACAGATTTTTTTCACTTTTTAAAAATTAATTTCTTGCTCATTATTAAATTATAATAAAAAATATTGATGGAGGCATAATTCTGAAGTAATATAGTTTATAAAAAAAAATATTTGACCCTTATTTGAATCTCATGCATATTCCCTATTGTTAAGAAAAATTAAAATGACTGAAGGCAAAGGCTCTCAATACTTTTGCATTTTCCTGCAGCAGGAAGCAGAAAGCACTGGATGTTTTTAGAACTTTTTGAAACGTTTGATAATTTAAATCAAGGTATACCTATATATATGTCACAGTAAGATGGTTGAAGCGGTGTAATAGTTATATCCCTAGGGATATAGCTATATAAATAAAACTAATACGAAAGCGGTTCATAACTGTCGGAGTGCCCTAATTTTGTTACTGCGACCAATTTCGACGTAGCTGTTCACAGTTCTAACCTAACGAATTGTGTCGGAGTGCCCTACTAGTAATATTACTAGGTCGTGCTCGTATCATAGTTATATTCCTAGTAATACAGTTATGAACCGCTTTCATATAACTATATCCTAGGGCTAGGGATATAAGTACATCACGGCTTCAATCATGTTACTGCGACATATATAAAACACAACGTTAAACTATTACGATGAGAAGTCAATATAGGAACATACTATTTTCTAGTCGAAGCGAGGAAAAACAGTAGCCATCATCAAAACGACAAATGTCTATTGCAAGTTATCTAGTTCAAATGTGTTCCCAAAGGACTATAATATATATTGGGGAAAATGTCTTCTCCTTGACAGGTAAAGTAGTTATATTGCAAAGTTTTGTAGGTATAAGATATTATTGAGATTAAAAACAGCTGGGTAAAGTATTTATCACAGATCGTATCAACAAGTATCTATATTAAAATCCATAACATGCAGGCACACATATTATGTGGTTCATATAAATAGAAAACCGACTAAACTAGGAGCCGATCCCAATATACTTGTAAAGAGGCTAAGCTGCTGATCACTTTAAGACTCTCATTACCTGTCGAGTGTGATATTAGATCCAATAACAAGACGTACGCTCGTAATTTGTCGGGTGTTGTGGCGTGACTTGGAAGGTCTACATAATGGACTTCGAAATCTGAACTGATTTAGTTACAGCCATAATTAAACTTCTATCGATAGTGAACGAAATTAGACGATAACCTGTATATGCATACACATGAGGATTATTCGATCTTGTACACACGGCTACACATCAAGCTATACATTTCCAGTTTATGCTGATCTTGCATTGTGTAGGATTTCCGTACAAAGCGAGATCAGCATAAACTGGAAATGTATAGCTTGATGTGTAGCCGTGTGTACGTTAGTCAGTATTTTCATAATTAAGTGTATTATTGTATTATAATCTGTCAACATCGGATAAATGTAGCCGTGGATATATGACTCCAAAGCACCAATTTTTACTCTTTTACGTTTAAAGAGTAAAATAATTAACAGCTACAGAGTACAATCATTAACAGAAAAAAAAAAAAAAAATCAGCAATGTTGGATAATACATCATTCGTGGGTTTTGGGCTTAACCGGGTATTAGTGTGGACTTATGTGAAAGCTTGAAAAATTGTGCCTATTACAGAGAGCGCACTCAATAGGCTCGCAGACCTGCACCGTTAGACTCCAGATCACGACGCGGCGGATTATTTGAGAACACAAAGAGATCGAGTGCCGAGCGACGGACGGACACAATCACTCATAGCGTTGCGTTTGTCATAGAGAGCGAGCGCGACAACGACGCGTCGATCACCGGCCGACACGCTTTGTCAGCCTGCTCCGATTTGTTAACTGCCGCGACACTCGGGGCCCGCCCGACCCACAAACAAGCGTGCGTAAATATCCCACCCGATAAACTTACGTGTTTATTATTCGATGTGAAATAACATATAGCCTGCAGGCATCGAGAATTCTGTGTATCATACGCCTGCTCTAAATCTAACTCCTTAGTCATCAAATATGAAGTAGGTTTACTCAATGAAAAGTCAGTATGACATGAACTTGAGGTCATAGCAATAAGGAAAACTTGGCTTTCTGAATTGTCTGATTATTTCGAAACAATTTCAGAAACTTTCTACAGAGCCGTAGTCATTTGGATTGTCCGCGAGAAGGCTGTAAAAATCGTTCACCCATAAAGTGAAATATAGGTTAAGACGGTCTCTCTCTCAAAAATTCATTCAAAGTACCGTAATCTCGTCCTTTTATTTTGTAATTTCTTCTTACCACCAATTTTGAGCAGTCGTTTAACATTTTAGGGCTCGTTTTATGGTCTTGTGTCTGATGAACATCCTCTTTTATTTCTTGTTTCGACTCCACGAATACGAATGTTAACCGCTACAATGCATGGGGAGTCCATGCATACACGTCCTCACGAACATGCTACCTACTTGTTGTTATTTTTAAATCAAATAAAAGTTTGCCATACAATATTACGTCTATTTAGAATTCCATCTCTAAGCTGTTTACCATATGGGTTTGATGATTGGTGCAGAAGGAATACACCTCACCTTCTACTGTTAATTGTCAAGACAATATTGTGGTTATACACGAGTGGTTTTCGGAAGTTGATACGAATGTTTAGGTACAACAATAGGTTTGTTATTAGTTTTGGCGACTGCGGATGAGACGGTCGGCGCGTGCGGTGGCGGTGTATTGTTGGGGCGGAGTACGGGAGCCGTGCGCCCACGCGACTCCGCAGCGCCAGGAACAGCGCCTTGTCCGTGTCACCGGTACGATGCTCAACAGCTTAAATATCTTACTTTCACAATTGTAATAAGCAAACGTCAAGTACTCATCATGTTGGACAACAATAAGGCACGCGTCTGTGTCGGCTCCGTGCATTGCGATTTACAATCTTGCAATGATCGCTGTGATGCCTTGCCTTTTACATCCACTGATCTCATTTAAAACTTGAATAAACTTTTTGTTATAGCAAAAATACTGAAGATTCTAGAAGACTGGAGACCTCTGGATGTTTCCACTTTTACATCGTCACTCAATCGATTAGAATTCATGAATCAACTGAGCATGACATGAAACAAACACAGTTCGCCGTAGTATTAAAAAGCAATTGAATTGTTAAAGATCAACGTGTTTTTCATGACAGTAATTCATATACGTACTTATGTATATCAACGAGACTTTCTCAATTAGGTACTTATAGTTACTAATACATTCTCCGCAGAGATATTATTATATTATAATTTTGATGGCTGGCATGATAACTATAGCGTTTAAGATATGCAAATAAAGAACTTTCATTTCGTTGTCGGAACAATGGTGATGTATTCGCGGGGGTTTGTCTAGTTGACAGTGGAGATAATAATACGATGAATAATAATAGTGTGAAAGCAGAGTAATTTTACACTTAACATTTTATTATTATCAGTGATAAATGGCAAATTCTTCGAACGCCAATTGTTTTTTGTATGTAAATAAAGTTCTCAGAAAACACACTACCTTGATTAATACGATAAATTCTCTTTTGACTAAGCAATCATTGTTCATTCACTCAGATGTGTTCTGTTAAGTATAGATAGATGTCAACGAAAACATATTGATAAACGTCACAATAGCCCGCACCCGCCGTTGTTAACAAAATAATTTAATGCTAATCATTAGATGCAGTGCTTTATTATGGTACAAGACACAGTGCGAGCACAACACGCCACACACTCTTCCTTCGAACAAGTGAGTGCACTAATGAAGCTCAACTAAATATTCATGAAACCAGTCATCGTGCTCGCTCCCAAAACTGGAAGGTAACATTAACGCACATAGAGGGCTCTCTACAAAAGGAACACGGGGATATGCGCCCGTGTCTAACAAATGCCTACACATGACATGACAGAAACAACCACTACTTAATTGCTAAGACTCCATAAGGGAATACCGTATGCGTAATTGTTATATAGTTTTGTAGAGACAGAACTAACATTTTATAATTATCGCTTCAGGCACAACCATTGGCACGTTTAGGTACGTTTTTCTTTGTTTAATAGATTCAAACGTTTTTGCAAAAATCTTCAATGGTCACATAAACTACTGCTCGTTCACCCAATATAATTCCTAATCCGACGTACTTCTCCATTATATCCCTAGTAAGACACCCACGTGAATTATTTTGAAGCCTATTATTCTTAACTTTAGCCAGACGATGATGTGGAAATAGTTATTAGTTAGATATGATAATTAATTACGGTTTAATGGTTGTTATTCAATCATTATCCTGTCGATAAACAATATGCGCTATCACACAAAGCCGATAAAGCCAGTCCATATCCAGGGATATCAGGGATCTGCAACGGCTTCTGTTATCCGCAACCATTTTTCCTGGCAATACACGGGGAATCATGATCGATTCTTAGTTAAGGTAATAGTCATGAAATGCTATAATTTATATTGAAAGCCCTAACTTTCTCTGTCAACAAAATAAATGTTTTAGATAACATAGATACAGATTGAAGAGCAGAGGTGGACTGAGAAATAAGCACTCAAGATTGCAAATCAGTACGGAGGTCGCGCGGTCTCGCGACGGTGACTTGAATGACTCATAAACACCTTGATTTACTGAACACACCGAAGATTTGTAGTGTATTAATTCCAATGTCGCTGGCCGGAAGATATTGCAGAGCCGCAACATCACTCGCATCTCGCATCACACATTTACACTCAATTACACATTGTTATTAGTGCGGCCGGCTTGGACGTGCAACCTCTCAACAAACAGTATCGACGTCATGCCTTCACCAACATCAACAATTATTAAATCACGGGTGGCACGAGCTCTCCTGATCAACATAAAAAAATCTTATCTTTATTATCTTATTGAAAAACGAACGCGAGTAGGAAATACATCTATAAAAGAGACGATATTTATGACCATGATTTATGTTATTTTTATTTTTACATGTCGTATTTTTGTGTAATCCATCGTAAATGGTTTTACACACATGCCTCGAATCATTTACAAGATATTATAAGTATCACAGGTGATTGAATCGACACAGGTTACAACAAACAATAAAACTGAACGATGCTGTATCTCTTATCGCTGCAGGAGTAATTTCAAAATATATGTTATACTACAAATAGTCCTTATTGCTCACATTACAAATTTCTATCAGAGTGCATATAGAATATTATGTACTTAATAGAATATTCTTTAAATAAATGAGAAGTAAAAAAAGACAATAATTACGGAATGTGGTTGAGGTGAGCAACCCTAAAGCTCACATTCTAAATTGGAACGTAATGCTCGTATTAATTTTATTGCTATTATAGAGCAAGCCGCAAATCAACGATTGTAAAAGTAAACTTTGTAAAGGGACGTAGGTCTGTATACTCACAAGTTCTACGACCATACATGCGCTTGATTCTTGAATTGGATAATCTGAATTTAATCATTTTCCTGAGTCCGACTAAAAATTGATTTTTTATTTGTCGATAGGTTGTTTCTTTCGTAAAGATAAAAGAAATGCAGGTTCAATCTTTAAATCATTATATTTTACCCCTAAACTTACATCACACAACATTTTTAATATAGACTAGCTTTTGCCCGCGACTTCGTCCGCGTAGAAGTCGAAAATGGTTCTAATAGGATTTTTTATTGGTTTTTTACTTTATTAATTTTGTTATAACATATAAATTATTATGTTAAAATGTTTGAATAATTATAAAATATAACAATCTTTATTATAGTGTAGGGAGAGGCTAAATAAACTTGAAAAAAAAAAGATTTTTTTTATTAACACGAAGCCTTTGATCTGGCGAAAGTTACACGGGTGTATTATCTTTTTACAACGAAATCGAAATACTACACCTACCGCAGTATTTCTTTGTAAACAATATGTTTTGTTTTTCTTGCGGGTGCTAGAATCATCAGACTACTCTGTGCGCTTACTCTGGAGCATGCCATATACAACTGGCCGTGGGACAAGCAGCTTTCCCTTAACTCTACTCCCGCTACCTTAAAAGTTTGACCTTGAGCTTTGTTTATAGTCATTGCGAAGCATACTTTGATGGGAAACTGCACTCTCTTGAATTCGAAGGGGTAATTTGATGGTGTTAGGGGAATTCTAGGAATAAAATACAGACCTCTGTAAAGCTTAGAAACCTTCAAATGCGGTACTAATGTATAGTACGATGACTTTCGAGACATTCCAATTTTAAAGAGTATTTGCATTGCAAGCACCAAGCCTTTAAGTGAGTTCAACCTTTTTTGAATAAAATCGGATTGAGTTTTCAAACATGTGTCAAAATAAAATGTAATTTAAATCAAAAGCACTAAGGAGTATTGATATCAACTTCGAAGCAAATCATTCCCAAAATAACTTTCTATCCCTATTTAACTCCGTTAGGGGATGAATTTCAATAAAATACAAAACAGGTCTTCTATTATTTCTGTTAAAAAAAAATTATGCAAAATTTGAAGTAGATTGGACCAAGGAATCACGTTATCCCATACAAACTTTGCCCACCGTTTTCACCCCCTTAGGGGTAGAATTTCGAAAAATCCCTTCTTATCGGATGCCTACGTCATACAAAGAACACACCCTACAAGTTTCAGGTCTCTAGGATCAGCGGTTTAGGCTGTGCGTTGATCCGTCAGTCAGTCATTCAGGACAAAACATTTTATATGTATAGAAGATTACTTTTCTCAAAGTCATATTAAGTGTTGATTATCAAACAATCTGATTTTATATATATACAAGATAAAGCATTTTATTCTGCATTGTTTTTGCACAGTTATTGTTTTTAGTAGTTCTAGATTCGATTGTCTTTGAATAAATAAATTGAAAGTATTGCTTTGCACTAAATTATTTTCGGCCGCGGCTGAAAATTGCCAAAACTGGATATTTCGGTCGAAAATTGCTGAAAACCAAAAACGAAAAAGGAATTTGGTCGGACTCTAGTAATTTCTAAGGGTTAAGTTTTGCACTAAAAGTACCAATTCCTTACGGACTCTTCTTTTGTAAGTAATGTGTAACATTATTATGCGAAGTTGTAAATCAATCTATCTTCGTTGATGTACTAGGTACTAACAAACTGCAGTGTTCAGCAACTAATGAAGGCAACGGAACGCTCCTAAATTTTGTACAGGCTGATTTATAGGATTATAATTATACACGAAAGTACTCACTGTACCTGCATAAATACAACAATTACTTTGCGTTTACGAGTAACATAATTTGTATTTTATTGTAATAAATGTTTAAATTACTTAGCGTTCGGTAACACACCGGACAAACAAGCAAAGCCATTTGGTTGTTGTAAGTAGCAGTGTTCTCCACGTCATAACATTTTACTACAGCTCGTGAAATCTAGTCAACAATCTACATACAGCAACATTACCATACCTAAAATAACCTCGTGAATGATGCAATGGTTTCTCTTTGTGCAGCGTTGCATCTCAGCATCCACATGTGACGTGACGCAACGAACTTACGTTAAATATCAATGGATGCATAGTCGAATCTCTTCCACGAATAAAAATATGAGCATAAATTAATATACATATTTTCCCTTTAATAACTGTGTGATACATTGTGATCGATGGTCCTCTTATATCACAAACGCCTGTAATTATTCAGATGAAATCGGACAGTTAAGTCATTACGGTGTGACTAATATGCCTGTGGAAATCCGCGCGCCGCACCAATTATAACATGGCACAGTGAGCAGTATTGACATGTGGTATATAAATACCAATGGTGAAGGTCCCTAGAAGTTAGACATTCGTTAGTTTCTGTCGATGGCTTCGTTCGATATTAGAATATTTGTTAGTTATTCAAAAATATTCGCCCTCGTTATTGACTGTAGCAGCGGCGTGAGCTATTATTGCCAGTTGCTCGTGGAATTCAGTTATAGCGCTATTGATCGACATCTATTTGGGTTTCCAACTTAAGAACAGAGCAAACACCCATTATTATATTAGCGTGTAATAAAAACGAGTCGTGAACTCTGTCCGTCGCAGTTTAGTTAGAACCGTTATAAAGATCACGGTCAATCGTCCTAAGCCCGAGTTTAAACTATATTGAGATAGTTGACTTTCTAAATTTTCTAAATTTGATTTTTCATGACTGCATTGTGATAAGTTCAAATTGTTACCAAATAAACGCATACCATATGCGTTTATTTGGTAATATAATAGTTATATAATTAATATAATAAATAGTTATTATAATAGTTATTAGCTAAACTATGAGTTTTATAAATACATATTTGTTTTCATGGGTGTATGAAAAATAATTTTCATTGGAAAACCTCTTAAACCAAACGTTAAAATTTTACGTTTGGTTTAAGAATTGAATCTGAATATTTAATATTCAGAGCAGTAGCAAAATATTCCACGACAGGTTCATATTATAACTTAGGATAAAAGGACCACTACCTTAAATGTAGTTCGAAGTGTTAGTACTATTGTCACTATTAAAATGACGAAGGGATGATTTTTACGAGTGTCAATAGGCATTAAGTGCGGGACTCGCCATGTTTATAGAGCCGTAGATTCAGATTAGGTGCCATTAGCACGCCGCGGCTGGACGCCGCTCGTACGCCCCGTATCATTAGCGTCCATAGCAAACAACATTACTACGATGATAGCTCATGAGACCGGTTCTTATCGGGCTATTGATAAAGCCTTTTTATATCCACTAATTTATTTTGCAAAAGATTTGGATTATACGATGAAGATTGTTGAAAACTATTTGAGAGTTTGTCGAGATGCCACGAAATATTTATTAAAGTCGAATGATTATTTTCAACACTTCAACAACACAAAAATTCATCAGCTAATCGCAACACTTGACTTGCGTTTAATTTTGTCGCGTCGATAATTTTCTGTCCAGAAACTGGGCGTTAGCTAGCTAAGCTTATATTTGTGTGAAAAAGTCTTGACTTTTTACAGTTATTAGAGAGCTGTTCGCTGCTGAAGATTCTACAGCTACATTCAATGGTAGTAGTAGGAAAACGAAAAGAAAATAAGTTAACAGTAAACAATTTTCTTGAAGACAAGAAAGCTCGTCATACCACCGCAGGGTTACAAGTAAGTACTCGAATGTCAGGAGAAAGCAGCGCATAGTGTCAGCCGCGAACCCGACACGTGTCGTAGTTGCTAATTAGTGTAGGGTGTCGGGAGCCACCGCAGCCTGCAACGGTTACCTGCGGCGACCGGCGACCGGCCGCAACCACGCCGGAACGTAACGCAACACCGCAAACTTACGGAGATCACATGCCGACAAACGCACGCTTCCTGAAACTTTCCGTAAAATGTCCTCTTTCCTTCTGGTTTGTTGAAATGATTTCCCGTTTTCGATGGTGGAGAGTTAAGCAGCAGAAAATAATGGTTTAAATCGTGATAAAAACAAGTGCAAAGCACGTAAATCTGCTACTTCGAGCTAAACTATCGTACGAGAAGCTTTTACAACTTATGCCAGACGATAAGGCGCTCGATTTTGTTATCCTTTTTCTACAACTAACTAGTCCCAGATAAGTGACGACTCCTTATTTACTAATCAAGCTACTGTATAAGACAACCTGCCAATAACACAAAAAAAAAAATACTAGATTGTGTAAGCTAACTTACTCTTTGTTAATTTTCATCAGAGCATATTATAAAATTGATGATGGTATACACAAATGAGTTATGATCAGATATCTATAACTTCCTTTGTATTAAAAGCGTGTATCGTGTTAAGTAACGTAGTTGGCTAAGTCACGTTCAACTTTATCGATACGGCATCGCAGAAATGACGTAACAACAAAACAATCATGTTTCGATTGTAAAGAAGACGTAGCTACGGAATCACTGATGCTGTTTACTTGTGTCATGTTGTAATCTCAGAAAGAACTTTACAACTTCACTTTACTCTACTTGCTTCAAATCCATAAATTAGATCAGGGATGATGTACTCGTGAAAAGGTAACCTTTTCCAATGTTTTTATTTCACTGAAAGTTCTCATTTACCTACTTAGGTAAAAAAAATAGCTACCATGACATATTTTTACACAAAACAGTTATATTCTGTACCTTTTCTAAAACCAAAATCAAAACTCCGAACAAAAGACATCAACGACATCAAAAATTTTAACGATCGAAATTATAATGTACGGAAATAATATTTCACTAGCCGTTATAACAATTTGTGAGGAATTGTTATAAAAAGTATCTAGTCCACTCTGTGTTACGATGCTAGTCCATTTCCCACATAGTTGGAGGTCCGTACTAGAAGAAATCGAAGGTGGTTCGGCATAAATCGTGGGAAGATCTACATAGTTAGCCGGAGCGGGATCGGGTCGGCGCGTGTTGCTGCGCCCGCGCCGCTCGGGGTGAACGTCTCACTTAACTGTTGTGTGCACCTGAGCACCACACCGCACCGCACCGCCGCGCCGCCGCACCGCCCGCCGCTACTTACAACCCACTACTACGTGTTAATCCATCATCATTTCAAATGCTCCTAATTTCTTTAATCATGTCAAGTAGTCTACTATCTTAATACCACATCATAAATGATGGCCTATTTGAGTTACATGAAGTAGGTTGAGGATGTGGTGCTGCATTTCCAAATGAGGCCTATTGCGATTAGGCAAAGAATTTATTCTTATTCTGGTGAGTTAGCACTACTCTGCGATAAATAAGTTATATTGATTATCACATAAGAGGTTGTTAAACAACGTTACATATGAAACGCTATCTAAATTTTAGGATATATACCCTCATGGCTCAGCGTCAAAAACTTTATAAATAATGTTACTTACAGATATTATAAACCGTAACACCATTTGAATCTGTAGCAACACGATATCTACCCATCGAACAAGGTGATAAATCCTACGTTAGATAGATATGTATCGAAAAATTACCTTCGCTGGGTCGGCACCGGCACAACAATCGAACATCGGCGCTTTTGAGTCGTCGTTCCACAAATACTTGGAACAAATATTTTTATAATGAACATACGTTACGTGTTTTCTATAAATACTGGCAATTCTTTATATAACAGGTCGTAGGTATGTGAAGGTGTTTGGAGATCAAAACGAGACTGTGAATGTAGGCTATCGGAGAGCATAAACAACACGACTCTTTGTCTCGCTTCTTAGAAACTCTAACGAAATAAAATCAGAATACCATGTTTTTTACAATGTTGCTATACACAAAGCTTATTCGCCTGTCAACGTCCTAAAATTAATAGATGTTATTAATTTTAACATAAATGTTAATTAGTTATTTTCTGTTAGATGCTCAACATTATTGCGACATTTTTACGTCAGTATTTTGAAACCTTGTTTTGAAGGACTATATTTTATCCACAGAACAATAGATTATGATTAAAATTAAAATCGTATAAGTATCAAAATATGCTATTGAAAGATTAAAGGCGTTATTAATAATAATAACGCCTTTATGCAATAACTACACTACCTGAGTTACTTACTAAGAAGTAGGTAAAGACGAAACACTCTGAAAAGAGCATTGAAGGCTAGTTTATACTTCCACAGCAACTGTTCGTGAGTAACGTTCGCTAGTTTGGAACAAAACATCATAAGGTAACGATTGCGCAAGCACAACCATCGTAACGCGGCCATCTACAGATACAACACACGTTCGATCTCAAGGTTAATTCCTAAAAACCAAACAATATAGGTAAAGCATGCAAATGAAGTGAATTGTAGATCGATTGAAAATAGATCGTGTGTCAGCGATCGGGAGGCTTCGGGGCATGATCATCGGTCCACGAGCGCACGCGCACGATCCACGTCGCGGCCCCAGGCCCCCCCACTCCTGCCCCCCGGCGACACTCACTGTATACAACCTTACATTCCCAACTATTCTGCTAAAGTTCACGCAAAAAATATTAGTCCAGTTGTAAACTGTAGCAGCCACTTGCTGTGACGTTTGGTGTCATTTTGTTGTATTGATGGAATACCTTTACACTGCTTAGCAGTCATCGCAAAGTTGTACGAGTGAAGATTTATATCCCATATTTACGTTAGAATAGAAACAAACAAAACTAAGTCAATAAAGTAAAAGCTTTGCAATAAATTGTACCAACATCTAAACCACTATCATGGGACATAACATGATTTTAATACGAGTATAATAATAAAAATTAAAGCAGAACGAATATTTTAGAGGTATGAGGAACAGGGTGTAAAAGTTCACTCATCCTCTATAGAAAAGGGAGGATCCTCCGACCAGATGGGTGTCGTGTCTGGCGGGCAACTGCCCGACGATGTCGGATAGTCTTATATATTATGTAGTTCGCGCGGTAATAATTATTATTTATTTTCGTTGCTTAAATAGTTAATATATATATGTGTATCTATGTATCTATTATAGTGTATTGTGTATATATTATTTATTTGCACCAAAGACAGCCCCATTTTATGTCAAGAAAATCACTGTCCATTCCAAGGTTGCCTGGAAGAGATCGCAGTAAGCGATAAGGCCACCCATTGTATATTACTTTTTCTTTATGTAATGTATAACCTGGTGTACAATAAAGTATATATAAATAAACAAATAATAATTAAATAAACTCTAATTGCGCGATGCAGGATTTGTATTCTGTTTCTGAAATGTTATTAGAAACCAAAAACATACATAAAAGCCATAAACGGCCACCATTCTTCAAATTGGCGCTTTTGGACAACACAGTTTATTGGTGAAAGTGGATTTTAAGAACAGAAAATAAAACGATTTCCACTGACCTTACCTATTGTTCGTGAAACAAAGGAGATCGAAGTAGTCGCTATATAAACACGCAATTAATGATTTCTAAAATAATAATTTATGTTTCAAAGTTGTAGCCATCTCATTAAAAGAAAGTTGACTTACAGACACATAGTTTTGCGATTTTATCGTGTTTCATCGAATTATAGAAAAATCAAGATACGATGGTCGAAAAGATAATCATTGCCTACTCTTGTGGGTATTCTAATACGTACTCTGGTGCAATTTTATTCGTCAAGTATCTTTGCGCACATCATGCAATTATAGGTAGAGTCGTAAACAAATCAATGTAATATCTAATATTGATATTACGAATCAGCTTTAACTTGAAGTGGAGGCCAATAAATCTCCGCCACCTTAGCTGCTTGACATTGAATTATGGAAACACAAGGCGCCAGTTGAATAGGTAAACCGTAAGTACAACATTATGATGAAACGTAATTGCCTATTTCATCCAAATGTCCGTCTAAGGTGTCCGAATGTAATTACCAAAAGTCAAAATGGTCCCGCCCACGAGTGCTCTCCCGCGCCGTGACGCCGTGACCTCACCTCACTGACAACCTGCTCACAAAAGCAAATTACACCACTATATTTAGTGGACTGCTTTTTGACTATTATCTTTATTATAGGTTTGTAACGTAATGGCTCATTTTTGTTTATATTGCCAATATACACGTACGGTTAAGTTTATCGATTAGTTTGCTCAGCCACGCTGGCCATAAACAGTCCATTAAGTTAAAATCTTTTTGTAGGCAAGCTTACCGAGTTATTGTAACAGTACAATAACTACAGCTTTTGTTACTTAAAACTTAAAATATTAAAACTAACCAAAACTTTTGCACATTAATATGATCAATTTAAGTTAATATGGCACTGGATGGATATCTTAATTATGACAGCAAAGCAGTTTGTCCTGAGTGTTGTCTCTATTTAAGTTGTATCATACATGCATTTCCGGAATGGATGATCTCACATAAAGCAAATGTACCGAGTGGATGGAGCGCGTAACTCCGCCGGAGTGACAAGACAATCATTGTAGTGCGCCAGTGTACGACGCGCCGCGTATATCTAGCCAGACAAATTTACGTTCGCGCCGATGATAGACAAACAATTCAACTACAAACCTTGCTATTCATTCCACTTGGTATTCTCCAATAAAACTTCATTTGTCGAAATACTAACACATTAATTTCTTCTCAAATAGATTATACAGATGCTAAAGATAAAACAAGCCCATGCTTCAACAACGTATTTATTAGCTGGACGATGTAATTCAACTAACGTATTGAGTATAAAACAATTATAATGAGAAAACTCACTGGGTCATAGACTGATAGATAAAAGTTTAAATCATGAATTCGTATGTAAACAATATAAACAGTCATTGCACTCGGCAATTTAATAGGCAATACATTCTTTGATTCAGCAGACCGCCCGCTCCAGTCAGTTCCATCAATTAGAGTGAGCATTTAATCGGATAATGATGACAGATACCTAATAATCTCGAGACCGTTAAAATATTTTAAGCGTTTTAAAATAATAATGGCTGACATTAGTCTCTGCTAGAAGCGAATTATTATTTATTATAATACTTTACGTCTTTTAATCTTCCGGCTTCATGCAGCGTGAACTATTTAACATTCGAAAGTATTAATTTTTATGACGGTGTGCGAAAGACATAAATGTCTTCACGAAAATAAAAACAAGTCATTAAGATCGTATTTGCATACATCCTGGATTATGAAATGCACACAACTTCATAACCAGTTACATTATCGCAGGTAAAACTACTGTTCAAATATATTTGGTAAGTGGCATTTAAACTTTATAACTATCAAACATTTACGCTAGACCGCTTAGATGTTTTATTTTTAATAACAACCCTAACAATAAAGATCGACTAATGGCAACCTAAAAACACCGGCCATTTACTTTTTAGATCACAGCTTAAAACATCACGACATTGTCTCGCTTGAAAAGTAGATGGTATCATTGCATCAGTGAGTGGTGCGGAGTGCGGCGTGCGCGCAGGCTCCCGCGCCTGCGCAGTGCTCAGCGCCGCCACGTCCGCGCCCGCGCCCGCGCCCGCCGACAAGTGAACGCAATCACTAATTGAATCAGTCGCTAGTCATCGCCACCGGCATGCACCATGTAGGGCCCCCATCTGTGTTTCTAAATACGGGACATTTAAGGGAGTAGTGCCATGACTCATGTCACACTAACCACAATCTAGATTGTAAATGGTAAGATTAAAAGCTGCTAATATATAAAGTTGCGGGTGTACCTATAATTATTAGACGACATGGTAATTACTAAAACCTATTATTGATTGCTGTGTCAAAAAAATATAACCATCAATGTGTCCTAGATTTGTTGAGGTTTTCCCAGACATGAATACCTGGTAGGTACTATCATAATCATATTATTAAGAAAAATAATAAAAAGTTGGAAAAGAAACTGAAAATGGTGATAAAAGTTAGGTAAGAAAATCCTAGCCGTAAAAATAAAGACGTTAATTAATTAATCAACAAAAACACCGCTACGAAGTGCGACACTTGAATTAGCTACGAAAACTTTATTTTTTCCTTTGTGGGTTGTACTTAAAGTCCAGATGGACGACGTTACAAATAGATATCAACATCAGCACAATCTGCACTCTGCACTTAACTTAAGCTCATAACAGTTTTCGTAGCTGCTACGAAATCTGGTGAAAGCTACGAGAAGTTCGTAGCCGTTAAGCAGAAACTTTTGTAAAATGTAGTACTAACTAGAAAAAATATATGTATTCTTCTGAAATTGTGTTTATAACCAGAGTCCAACGTGTCCCAGCGATGTCCCAATAGTAATAAATGTATGGTAACCTCAGCTTGACATCACTTTCAGTTGACGAAATTATGATTTCTTCCGCGTTATCACACTAACAGATTTCGGAGAATCTCTGATGAAACCGTGATACTGCCGACAATGCGTGGCTATGAGTGCTCAAGTAGCAGCCAGATAAGTAACTATGCGCATCTGAAGTCAAATCTCATCAGATGGGAAATAATGGATCAGTTAAGAGACAGTTTTTAAGTCATCGATGACTACGATGCATTAAATCAATGTCTTTAACTTGTCTCTATGCTAATCAATGTTGCAGTTATCGTGTGTTCTGTCACCCCGCATACAT
This sequence comes from Agrochola macilenta, assembly GCA_916701695.1. Taxonomy (NCBI): domain Eukaryota; kingdom Metazoa; phylum Arthropoda; class Insecta; order Lepidoptera; family Noctuidae; genus Agrochola; species Agrochola macilenta. The sequence continues at coordinate 12,201,630 of OU753559.1, read as the reverse complement.
TGCAATACCACCTACACACTATGCCGGCGGCATGACCGCCGGCTATCACCGCGCGGCACGTGGCACGCGCGCGCGCGCGCGGCACCCCCGGCTTTTGCGCCTTCATTTCCTTTGCGATCCTTTGTGCGCCTTTGTGCGACAAGGCCGGGCGCGCCGCGGCTTGCACAGCGGCAGTGCCGGCGGCATAGTGTGTAGGCGCTATAGAGTCATCATAACTCTGACTCAGCACTGTCACTATTTACAGACACTTGTTACTCGATACTTTACTTCGTCTCATTGACGCCGGGGCTTATCTTCACTTGAAGTACCAACCCACCCATAAAGCATCACTTTGCTTTTATAACAAAAGAGCATTTCCTGTTTTGGCGCTAACGATATCTATAGGTAATATTCTCTATGAAAAGCTTAATGGTTTCATTCTGTAAAAATTCTGTCATTCATATGTCTACTAACAATTAAATTTCTGTCACTTTTCGAAAGCAAAATTACCATACCGCACCTACACATCATTGACTTGATAAGTAGATAGTACCGACACGCGCGTGGATTTGTTACAAGCCAGTGATAATTATTATTGGCCGACAAATCTTCACTTAAGGGAACCGTTACTCGTGTTTTGTTGCAGTGAAAACATTCATTACTTCATTTGCATACAATGGTCTGGTGCCAAAAAATATTGGAGTGTAAACGCTTACCACGAACGCTTTTATGAAAGTTCTCTTTCGATGTATTATTATGAATAAGTATATGCATACAGTACATTGTTGTGACAATATAATACTAGTTATATGTATCACGTATGTGACTGTAGGTTGTAAATACCTAGCGCTACTTTGTTTGTACAATGTTGAGGTATAACAAGATTAATGGTAGCTACCGCTTTCGGTTGACATTTAAGCAGGTTGTACTGACAAGATTTTAATAGTGGATGATATCGATCACTGATTGGTAAAAGACGAACTATTATACAGGGGTTGCTTTTCATCTCGAGCAGCTAAGAGAATAAAATTGAAGTAGGGGCTGAAAGCTAACGCTTTACATGTTGATGTTTGTGTTTCGGATATTCTTAGCAATTGAATAGTCATTCTATGTTAGTCTTGTCATTTTCCTTGACAAAATCATGAAAATTGGAAAACTGTAATGTAACAAGTGAAATTATATTCAAATTTAAAAAACCCCCTACACAAATATTTCCTAATTTCTCTTTCCTACTTCATCACCGGACTCTGTTCACCATCTATCTATAATCATTGAGACCATTCCAATGACCCCAAACACGATACCTGTGCTGTAAGTTGGTACGGGAATTGGGTATCCTGCAAATTCCAGGTATTGCTGCAGCATCAGTTCAAGGTTACTATGTTCATTTAATATCATTGAAGTAACAAATACCAAATTTCTAATCGATCAGACCTGTTGAAATTGCTCACTATCATTCATCAACTAGAAAAGAGCTGATATTCTTCAAACGGCTGAACCTATTTTGATCAAACATGTCTAAGGTTCGCCCGTTTATGAGCTAAGGTGTCACAGAGAGACAATCACGCATAGCGGTCAAACTTATAACACCCCTCTTTTTGCGGCGGGGTGGTTAAAAATTACAATTTGATTTACCGTGGTTGACAATTAGACATGTTGAAGTCGTACTTAAAAAATTACTTGGTTATTGCCGTTGAATATTAGGTTGTATGTACATATATACATTCGCAATACAATATATTGAACGTCGACCACGATGGCCCATTCACATTTGGACCTGCTATTAATTCATTTATAAAATAAACCGTAATTAAATCGGCCATTGTGATTCCTACGTGTGTATGCAAATGTACTTTTTATTATCTGGTTCAGATGCAATAATATGGAAACAGATTCATTGTATTACCACCGGAAGTGGAATGAAACGCCTACAACATTGTCCAAAAAAGAGGATTCGTGCACTGCAGAGATGCCTTGATTCGCAGATATGCTCTTTAAACATTACGATATCACAAGAATGCAGAGAAAGATGGAATTTAAATAAAGACGAGCCATCTCCATAGTTGGCGAGCGATCACGTAGGACTTTCGAGCGTTCGATCTGGTGATGGTCGATAAACATATTTCGGCACGGAGCTCTCTTGACGCAGATAGAGTGAGCTAACGGAGCTTTTGTAAACGCAATTGTTTTAAACTATTAATTGTAACGATAGTGGCACGAACAATACACGCACTAAGTAACAATGAAACCGGAAAAATCTTTGCACTGATGTAAGGTTTGGCCTCTTAACGTCTCACCATACAGTAAATTACGGCTACGCGTCTTGTCTCTCGCAACGTAGTTATTAAAGTATATTTCATATACAACATGTACAGTGGTTGAAGTAATTTGTAAAGGTAAGCCAGATTTGACACTACGTTCTTCTATGAACATCGCCCGAATAAACTATTTAGCCATTAACGCCACAGTATTTGTTTCAGGAAGAATTCTACTTTCATAAAATGCTTTCTGATCGAAGTGAATGAAGTAAACACCTGTAGGCGCACAACTTTCATAATATGCAACTTCATAAAATTCACGCAAAGTAAATGACAACTTTCACTGTGACAAGTGACATTACTTGAACATCCTTTTTGAAAGAATTGCGTCGGTTGATTAACTTTTTATATCCGTCATGAAGGCATAACAGCAAGTGTTGTAGGCCGTGTGTGTATATGTGCTATATCGTTAAAGATTAGGAGTGTGGGGCGCAATGATTCGGTTTCGCGGGCGGAAACGGGCGCGCCCACGCGCAGGTCAGAGCAGTGACCCCGGAGCTCACCTCGCGCGGCAGCGGCGCACGCCGCGCTCGTCGGCGGCGGCGCGGCACGGGCGCTTCTCTGCAGCGCCTGCAGCCTCATTGTTCCACCTCCCGACCTATGACGAGTGCTGCTTGTTACGTGTCTTAACTCAACATGTTACATTAACAAGTAGCGAGGAGTTCTGATTAGGCTACCTGCCACAATAATCACCTTAATATTCCGCTATTTCCGAATTTGCCACACAAGCGTGATTTTATTAGGAGATGTATTACATAAATAGTAGATTTATTTAATGATCTATATATTGTTATAATATAAAAATGAATCCCTATTACCCTTGGACACGCCATAACTTGCGAACGGTTGCACCAAATTGGATAATTCTTTTTTTGTTGTGGTCGTTATTCTCAAGACAAGGTTATAGGTTAGAGGTTTGACGACACGGTTGGCGCAGTGGCTGAGCGATTGACTGCTGCACAACGTGTCGCGGGTTCGATCCCCGCACGGAACAAATATTTGTATGATCTGCAAGTAGTTGTTTCGGGTCTGGGTGTTAGTGCATGTGAGTTTCTATGTGTGTAAACGCACCCACGATACAAGAAGAAATTCTTAGTGTGGGGCAAAGTTTAAAAAAAAAAAAAAAATTGGTAGGTGTAGGTAGGGCAGGTAGAGTAGGGTAGGTAGGTAGGTAGGTAGGTAGGGTAGGTAGGTAGGATAGGTAGGTAGGATAGGTAGGTAGGTAGGGTAGGTAGGTAGGGTAAGTAGGTAGAGTAGGTAGGTAGGGTAGGTAGGTAGGGTAGGTAGGTAGGTAGGGTAGGTAGGTAGGGTAGGTAGGTAGGGTAGGTAGGGTAGGTTGGTAGGGTAGGTAGGTAGGGTAGGTAGGTAGTGTAGGTAGGTAGTGTAGGTAGGTAGTAGTAGGGTAGGTAGGAAGGGAAGGTAGCCGTAGATAAGTATTTAGTGCTACCCGTGCGAAGCCGGGGCGGGCAGCTAGTATTAAATAATTAATAATCTTATTTGTCCCACAGCCGGGTAGGTTAAAGACTTATGATACTTTCATTAATAATTATATTTCTATGGATAAGACCTAATAGAATATTCAATTTACTCTAACGAGGATAATAAATTTCACTTGTACCAAATGAACTGAACTAAAAGCCATAAGCACACATTTATTGTCATGAGTTATTCGGTGGTTCGCACTGTCATCTACGTTCGTCCCAGTCATTCCATATTCATAAGTCGTTGAGTAAATCAGCTGTACAATGTCCGTCCACGTCGCGCCGGGTTAGCAGATTGGAAATTGCAACATTAGAATCCTACAGTTCACACACACGCATCGTGCAAACAGAAACACTCTTATGTTACGCTACATAAAATTTGTCGTAATTTAAAGAATCCTATCAAATTTCCTCTGAGTATACAAAGATCGCACGATATAAAGTGGTTAAATTACCTTTAGTAATTAGAAACACCAATAGGGCAGAACGCCCATCACTGCACAAATTACACCTGCGTTACTAATACGTCTGGCACGGATATATGTTCTTGCAAGTAATTCTTTACTCCTAACCGTGCTCAAATTGTATTTATTACCACCATCTGTCACTGCGGTAATGACTGCCGCGTGATACCTGCTCGCCGCATCAAACAATCAATTAGCCTGTTTGAGAAACATCACCTTAATGATTGTAACAAAAAACGTTACCTGATTAAAGATGCCTTTCACTGAAATTTTAATAATACATAGTTACATATCATTACTTTCGGGAAAAATCGAGGAGTAAGGCCCGATTTAACCGTTACATCATAAATTCGTTTACATCGAGCAAAAATCTCTTACATATAAACATCGAACTGCGTAAACCGGAGCATTACAATCAATATTTTCGTTTAAGCTACAGTTCGGATCTTGATTTATGGATGTGCGGTTTAAACCTGCGCCTGCGGTATTATTAACAAGTTGTAAATCATTGATCGGAATTAAGACCACGTTCAACTGACTGTTCAGGATTTGTTGACGAAGTCGATATAATGGCTGAAATATGTGATCAGCAGTGATCTATTAGCCACAATAATTAAAGATTTTGATTATCATAATTTTTTGTTATAAACAAATAAAATTAATTGAGCTACAATTTATTAAGGATTTATTTTTATCTTTCTTCCATTAGTATCAGATGTACCTAGCTATGAGACAGACTAACTAACGAGCTCATTTATAAAAATACGGTATTTAAAAAAAGTACCTAGGTACCTTTTTGTACTAGGTACCAGTTTTTGTAAGTATCCTAATTGCCAATTTGTCATCCATGAGATTAGCAATAATACTCGTACGTAAATATATGCTAATATTTAAGGGCTGATATTGTGGTAAGTGATACATTTAAGACCGGCTTTTTTCACAAAAACATAATGAGGATACATATTTTTAAAAATTACCACTTTTTTGTCTAACAGGGAGTACCTATGCATCTAAAATAAATACTTATTTAATGTTGTGTGCTATGGAAAACATAGGATAAGTTAAACCTAAGAAATATTTATACTTGAAAACATGATGTGAAAATTACGAGTTCTCCCAGTACTAAACAATTGTGTTTGATCTGTCTAACATATTTATGTTTGTGTCCATATAATTTAATGGTATTGCTCTGTTGGTGCCTACTTACCGTCCTTGCATGGCTCAATTGATTCAACTACGTTTTATTACGAAGCTGTATACCAACCTATTACTAAATCAGTTATTTTATGTAGTTACTTTTACATACATATTTTTAGAAGTTCCAAGGAATATATTGAGACAAGACCCTAATCAAATTAAAAATGCAAAAAACCTGTTACTTGAAAAAACAAAACATTTAAGTTGACTACTAATGCTACTGTTGTTGATTCATACTATTCAGTTCATGAATCATTAATGCGAACTCCAGGAAACGACCGAATCCTATTTAAATTATGTTTTTAAGCTGTTTTGTGATACGTTTCGAGTTAGCTTTCGGTGTTCTTAGTTAAATAGACTGGACATTCTGTTCCTTGTTGAATTGAAAACTCCACTAACCTCTTAATATTCTTTCATTTCAAATCTTTTGTGCGTTACCATATCTACATTAAAAGGATGTCGCAACACGCCATAATATGTGTGTATTGGTAACTTTGAACAATACCTACATTCAATAAAATAAATATAAGACAGAGACATACGAAATCAACGATGATTGTTGGAACTACATTGGAGAGCGAACATTATGGGACGCGGCGACGGTGGGCGGCAAGCGAAATGCATCACGCGCGATAATGAACCAGCTCGTGTGCACGACTGCGCCAGCGCACTCACACGTAATCCACTATCCTCACCGAGAGTCGTGCTCACCCGGCGCACCGCTGCAGCGTTACCTTATAAAACAACCCTTCACATGATATTTGGCTGAAGTACCTACACCTTACAAGTGTAGCAGATACTATCAGCGATTGTTTGCAATTTATACAAAATGTTTGTAGCATGTTGCTGTTATAGTCGTAGATTGCCGAACACTTCGAATAGTCAAGGCTAGGTATTTAGGTACTGAAATATAAATTTAAATGAAATCGATATCTACTGTGAGTTTTTAATCATTTTAACTATTCAATTCTTAACAATTGGAAATCAAGATTAGAGTAACTCAGTTGCAAAAATAGGTGGCATGTTATTACAACGTCGCTACCTACCTTACTAATCCTAGTATTTTAATATTACTAAGAAATATTATTGATACTGTAATAGCCCATTCCACATTTTACTCCAGCAACTATTTCAAGTACATTTTATTGTATCCATATTTCCACATGGTAAACTATAGTACCTGTTTAATGCATTTCCAGGACAACGTTGCAGTGAAAATGGACGCCATTTGTGAACAAGACAGGATCTCGGATTTCTTAAACTGGCACCTCCCACGTGGTGTCTTGTGCCCTTAACCTTTGCAACGGCCGTATCGCGGTTTATGCTCCTTATAATGCGCTCTCCTTACAGGCTTATACGGCTGCGAGTTTTATCTAAATTTGGAGCAATAGCTACCACTTCACAATTAAGGAAAAAAGCTCTTATAGACCTACAATATTTTGCCGTGCATAATAGCAACTTTACTGATTTAGAAAGACGAGTATTTAAATTTATCAATAACAACTTAATAGTAACTGGAACTCTTTAATATTACCTACATTGTTGCTTGTCTAAAGGATAGGTAGTAGTCGGTCCAAAGTTACCTATTTTTGTATTTACCTCAAGTTATCGCTACCGGTATTACAACAGACATAAAACAGCACAGCCGATACTGCAAAAACAGAAGCGTGTATTTATCTGAAACCGTTTTAATTTAATCTCTGTTTGTGTTTTAATTGCAAATGTGTATCTTTGAATCAATGTATTATAATGTAACAACGTGCAACAAAATTATGAACAGCATAAATACCAAAATTCTAAGAAAATTCTGTGATAGGAACGAACTTTGACATTTCTAGTAAGTTATCAAATGATTTAAGATAATTAATATGCGATAGCGTGTAATAGGAAACCTAAGTGTTGAACCTGACATTTATTGATAAATCACCAGGTAATTTTACAAGCAATCAATTGTAATATTACAGTGCACAAGTGTTCAGAGTTTGATCTCGTATTTAAGTTTAATGCTATGGCGTTATCTGAGGCCGATCCGCGACAATCGCGCACCTGCGCCGCGCCGCGCCGGCGCCGACGCCGACGCACTTTCAAAAAAGGCTTACGTACGGACATAGTCAGTTAACACTAGCTGTTTGTAACATGCTCTATTTTCCAATTTACGTAAACAGGTGGTAATTAAATTAACCACGAATCCATCGACTTTTTGTTGTGATTAAGTATGATAAATGATAAAGTTAGCTTAATTACACATCCAGAAACTTTTTCTGAAAGCTTTTTGCTGTTTAACATACGGATATACTACACACGTGAGAGTGTCAGTTTCACGTATGTTAGGACTTTACTTTAATTGGATCTTCTCAATGACTGCACAATTATAAATTAAATTACTTAATTAAATTAAATAACAGCTCAAACGATCGTTTAGCACCTGTAAATGTGGTAGGTATAAGTAATATGTCAGTGACAGTCAGGGAAATCGGTAGCGTACGTATTGTAAAATATTTTATTTAGTTGTATCGAGTCTCCCACGCCATTGGATTCAATTATGGAGGAAAGGCAGATAGGTCGGCGCGCCAGTGGTCCGCTCGTGACCCGTAAATTGGAACGGTCCGTCGCACGCCCTTGTCGCACCTCGGCCATGGCGGCAGCGGCCATCGCTGTCCCGCAACACAGCCCGATACATATTGTAACGGCATCCAAATCTACATCGTTACAACACACATCCCATGCTACTCTTCACGCACAACCAATTTAGGAGCCCTGCTGCAAGTGTAAACTCTCCTTTTACGGAGCCTCGTTTTCTACCTACAGCGACGGATGCATGTTGAGCTTGAGATAGCACAGAAAGAATGGTAAAATAAAACGAAAAAGCCCACAAAAGCAATCACTGCATTATTTTTGATGGTGTTTATTAAATATTAGCCCCTCATCACATCATTACCAAAAATATCTCTGTGGTCGCAAAATACTATTTGGATTCCACTAACTGCCTATGCAGGTCTCTACTTTCATACTGCCATATTCGTTTAAATCAGTAATGGAATAATACCATACCGCGCGGACTTTCTAACTTAACTAAGTAAACTGGTAAATACATTTATTAGACTACTAAGTTAATAAAGTAGGTTAAGTTAGTAAGGTATCGGGCAGCACTAACAGGTGTGCACTCCGTATTTGGGCCATAATGTTTCAAACAATGGTCAGGCGGCTGGGACTCGAGCCTTAACAGAAATTCAAATCATAACTATTCTTTATTTAACAGTGTTCAAATTCGTTGCCTCTCCTATCTAACGTCTGTAACAGTGTGTTGTATATTGAGAGAATATATCATACACCTATTTTAGGGAACGTGTAGGTAGTAGATTTCTATTTAATTGTCAACTAAATATTTCCGTTCCCAAAATGGAATCGGTAACGAATTACATCCAACAACAAATTAAACTGAGATCATGATGATTCAATTGAACAATAGAATGAATCATCAGATTCAGCTGTTTTTACTAGAGTTATCTACATTAAACGAACTTAAATAATGTCTAACTTTAACTCAGTATTAAGGTATGAAGGCAAACATTATGAAGGAACCATAAAAGTGAATGTAGTAAATCTGTCAGGAGCTGCTCCTTCATAATGACTTCCTGAAATACTTATGACAAGTAGGTCAAGTAGGTCATCTTTTGTGGCAAACTTGACATCTTGGCGTACCATAGCACTGTGAGTAATTGTGATCTATAGACTGTAGGTAGGTACAGGCTACCTTCCTACAGGCGACAGATCACAATTGTACATTAGCACCTAATAAAAGGTCATAAGAACTCTAGTTCCAACCACCACCGTGACCCATTTTATTCAATTAACTAAGTACAGGCTTTAGACAAAAACTCGCATTATTGTCTTCCCTTCTAACAAAGAAGAAAACAATTGAGCCTGCTATTTCGTATAGATGCACTATAAAGTGTCCAAAACAAGTTTTCCAGAAGCGTAAGATTGTAAAACAATGTACGTATGTGAGGCACCAACAACAACAAGACAGAGCTATCACAGTTAATCTCATTGCCTCACTGTCAATTAGCCATACGCGGCAGCGCGGAGTATTTAGTTCCAAAAGATAATATCTCACTTTTAACATGTCCGTAGTGTAATGCAACACACGCGAGTATCAAACACTCTCCGTATATATTTACGGAAATGTCGACTGTTTATTATTGTAGCGTTTAAAGCAGGGTATTTAAGTTTAAGTAGACATTATTCTTGTTTTGTTTAAGAATTATGATTGCTTTAATTGTCGGCTCTGAGCTGCCGGCGGTTAGCGCATGCTTCTTAGCTAATTTTCCAGGTACGCTAATAGTGCTTGATTAAATGAGAATGCAACAGGTCTCGGCGCAGTTATGGAATAGAGATGCGAGTGTATTGTAACACAAGTTAAAATAAAAGGCTTTCTTGTTATTGAGCGTAGACTTCGGATTCCATAAAAACTAAATGAAACCGTTTAGATCTCGCCTTGCGAGAATGGAGAAGTAGAGCTTAGCTGTTTTTCATTATATTCAGGACTAGCTTATGCCCGCGGCTTTAGCTGCGAGGAGGTAGGAAATTGCCCTGCGGGAACGTACTGCCGGGATAAAAAGTATCCAGGTCTGCCTGTATCGCAAATTTCATTGAAATCTGCTCAGCCGGGTAATAGAGCGACAGACAGACAGAGTTACTTTCGCATTTCTAATATTTAGTATGAATGGGCAGCAAGATACAAATGAATGTTCAGAAATTCAGCATATCATGAGATTGACAATCCGACTTATCAGACGTCAGTGCATTCTTCTCATCTCAGGATGATGAAAGGTCGTTCGATAAGTAGTCGTTAAATCAAAATATGGTAAGAATTTGAAATGGAGACTTCTCTAGAACAGCATTTACAAGGCGGCAAACGACGTTATTAAATAAAAATTGTGTTTACTAATGAAAATAAACCTTCATGGCCGGAAAATTGTATATAATTTATGGTTTCTCAACCTTTAAATATAGATCGGTTAAAGAGTTTCGAAATTGAGCTATAAACTGGCAGACATGATAAGAAATATGGTTTCATTTTCAAAAATTTACATATATACGAGTATCTAACCTATTTGGTAGGTATCTATCGAATGATTTTGTGTTTTGTTTCTGAAAATCACGTTTGTAACCGCGGGATAACGTGTTTCACATTTAACAACAACCGTCTACGTCTGCTTGCTTTAGAAAACTCAATAAAAACCATAAACATTCCTTATTAACAATAAATATCAAGATACTTGATACATTTTGATTCATCTTTCTTACCAGTAGATCCTTTAAACAGATAAAATGGATTATCTAAGTAAACGAGTCATAAAATGTCAATTACTAGTGCCGCTCTATCGGGCCCGGGCGGTGTGCGGTGCAGCGCGCGGTCCGCGGTCGCGTGCCCGCTACCAATTACAGTACGGCTTCAAGAAAGTAGAAAAATTACAATACTTTTAAATAAAAATTTATTTTTATTTTATGTAGGTACAAGGTTGTTGAAAAACAATCATAAACTACCTACAAGCTTATATCATTTATAATAACACCTACTGTAGTAAGCAGGTACTTTCGAAAGTTCAAAATTTTTAGAAGTGTTTTAAGAAACTTGTAAATCAGTCACGTGCCCCTTACTGTTTTCTAGAACATCAAGCTCTTCTTGGTAACAATTTGTTTAAAGGGCGTGCGACGGCTTCGCCTCATTTTAATATTATGAACAGGAAACTCTCCTTGAAAAAAATATGTAAAATCGTGAAGTGAAAACTGTATTTAAAATTCACAGCAGTTTCATATATCATCTTAAGGTATTTATGATTGTCGCAATGCCATCTTACGTGTTTAACGGAATAACATCGGTCCCCTTTAATCCCGTAGTTAGAGGACTATGGCAAGACAAAGAGCAGCAATGTCCTCGTAAAACTAAATTATTGTGATCATTATGTAAGTCGTATACCAAACCGACAAACATGAGGATTATGGAATTTTTATTCTGACGAATTTGTTCCGTCATACTGAATAAACTTTAGCAGTGAACATTTTTGATGCTTCTGTCCACCTCCTGGATCTTTACCGCAATAATCAACACCCACGTTGGACATGTGCAGGCGATAAAGGAGAACACACAACATGTTTGTAAACTTCACAGTAAGCCCATCAACGGCCATTCCAAATAATATTCGCATAGCTATAATATGCCTAGATCGGTTATGTTGTTTATTTGCTATCTAAATCTATTTTTTTCTCTATAATAAATGCACCGGTTATTTGGATTGAAAACCGTATGCATGGAAATAACGCTAATAGTCTGCCTTCAACCCGCCTCTTACTTGTATGTATAGGTACTTACTACCGACTTACATCAAGGCACCTGATAAAGTATTTAGCGCTTATTTTATTACTACAATTTTGTAGTCAATCCGAAAACTTAGTTCCTAAGACATTTTAGTTGATGAACTAGTCTCTTGATTCAATGAGTTGAGTAGAAACAAATTTATTACCGGCGGCTCTTACGAGATTATTAATTCTGCAACGTCATCATAGAAAACGTTCACTAAGCACTGTTAAACGTTCACTGCATAATAATAAGTATTTGTGTCTTAATTATGTTATCATTCAATGACGAGGTACCGAATGGGTCGCATTCATAAATATTTAAATAAGGTACACGTTTATCAGAGCCGTCAAGTTGTTCGCGGAAAGCGGCAGGCGTGGTCGCCGGCTCCGCAGCTCGGCGCGAGACACTATTATACTGAGGCCATTGTTCGTCGCGGCCTGATCCGCACTGCATATACTCCTAACGACGATTCTCACATATCATCTTTGATACATTCAAATAAATTCATAAGCACCGCCGCGACACATTTAGCCAGAACACAATCTTTGCCTGTCCCACATTCGTTTGCAAAAATAACCACAATCAACTTGTTACATAGCGAGGAAAATGAAGCGCAAGTATCAAAGTAATTGAAAGTAAGTATTACTCAAAAGGTACTGCTTACAACGTATGTTGTCAAAATAAAAGGACGTAATTTATGGAAGTCGAACTTCGAATAATAAATGAATCGACGCAATAAAAAATTATTCACGTCGTCAGCTTTCCCTTAATACTCATGTCATACATATTTAACAATATGAATTTTGTTAATACTCTGAAAAAATGTCGTTTATCATTTTGTTTATCAAGGTGTATTAAGACCTTCCAAATTAGAACAATAAAATGAAGACATGGCGGCGGCTTGACATTATGCTCTACATCTGATTCGTCGGAAGGTGATCTGGAGCATCAACGTCACTAACAATCAAAGATGTTTTGATTGTCTGAGTTAAATGTAACCAGTCAAATAATTGAAAATGGTAACGGTGTGATTTATGCAAATCGATAGCTTGACGTTCAATTTAAACTGTGAGGCACGTTGCGCCCGCGGCGATGTCGGCCATTAGGCGCTTCGCAGGACACGCGCTGCCTCCCGCCTTATCTTGTGCATCAGACGTGTCCACAGCAAACGCCACGCATTCGCTATCTGTGCCGCATTACATACTATGTCATGTTATTACCGTTCTCAAATTGATAATAAGCTAAAATATTGATAAAACTCTCAACGAACATTATTTTAAGCTCTTCAATTCAATAAAAAATCTTAAATTGTTTCTGCTAATTAAATCCAGTTGATATGTTCGCACTTTATGTCACATTCATTTTCATGTTTCATTTGGTAATTCGTGATTTAAATGTTTGGTTTTCTATTCCTTTTAAAGAAGCTCAATCGGCCATTAATTGAAAAGCTATCTACTTCTAATTAATATAGATCAATGCAACGAGACAAACAACACCTACTAGCTACGAACAAGCGCTTAAAGAGTGTGACTGGATGACTCATCTACTTGAGTGAAAGCGGCGCACAATTTTCGTTCAAGATACTAAAATCGATAGCACCTGACAATCAACAATAAATCACATGGATCGAAACCACATAAACATATCACACATCACTGCATGGCCCCGATAGATTCTTATAACAACAATGCTTTGGTATACCAAGAAAACACTTGAGAGTAGTAAAAGAACGAACAGTCAGATAGTACAATGGCTTGTTGAAGAGCCGCACGTGGACAAAAGGTTAAGTGTCATTGAAACCTTTACTCAGTTCATTATATTTTGTTTACGGACAGCACCCACGCCACGCTGTGCTTAGTGCTTTCAACTAGTGCACACATTCAATACTCTATAATCAATTCAAATTGAAATCCTATTCTGCAATACCACTTGCAGATTAGATAGGCGCCTATTTACCGATCTACAAGTCTGATGTCTTCATTTAATTTCTCACGCATCATCCTACGAATCGATTTGCAATGAATGTACCGTGCTAATATAAATCTCTTTATAGTAATTCAATACATTTATAAGCAACGTAATGTATAAATTTCATCACATTTGAAGATTACTCATTCAAATATTACAATAGTTGTTAATAGAGCACCTTGCGATATAATATACCTAGTGAAACTTTCCAAGCAATTGACAGTAGGTAACCTTGCTTGTTTAATTGAGTGCTACTTCCATACAGACGTTTATTGGGTAGATATATGCCAATACCTTGACACGAGGGGTCATTCACTGAGTTTTTTTGCTTTTATGCGTAGGTGTGAAACTAAAATTGATTGACGCAAAATCTGAGCAAATTCACCTTTGAACTTTTATGAGCATCTATTCAGATACATAGGTACTTCTTACTGTCACAACCTTTTGTATTGATCTATATTTGCAAGTCAATAACAAGAGTTAGATGAAACATGTAGTTTAGTATCATTGAAATAAGTTACATTTTGGTTTTCACGGTACCTACTTACATTATGCAAAAAAACGCATACAAGAATAATAATTTAATTTGCAGTTTCTTCTTATATCGTGTTGATGGCTCGTAACTGTCATATACTCATGCCAAAACTTACACACCGAGAGGGTGTAATTACTGGAGTCGCTCCGCAACGTCAACTTCAAGGCATTCGAGGTGCAAGTATCGAATTGTTATCCCTCGTCATGATATCCACGGCCGTCGTCCCACCAGTAGAACGGGATTACACGTATCTGAGCAAGTTCTCCTTGCTTTGTCTGACTTAGGTCCGGAGTCGGTTTAAGGACTTCCAGGTTGGCCTCGACAGGTTCAGCCCAGGGGTGAGTTGCTCGAATTACGGAACAAAGGTGAGGTATGATGATGACGACTTAAGGAACGTCATCTGAAATGGGATCTGTCGATCCCTTCAGGTCACTTCAGGAAGCTGTTTCGGGTCTCAAGGATCCAAGACACAGTGGAGTTGTATGAAAATAAATTATTGCGATTTATGACTTGTCTAATGTCTAGTGCCTACTCTGCCCATCTGCATGGATTGGTATCGTAAAAATAAAACGTGAGAATTATCGTTTTTCTAGAGTAGGTACTGCAGCATTTATCCAAAATCAGTGAATGGAGTAAACAAAGGTCTCCTAAAAACATTTCCGTGTTGCTACAGCGGTAGCTGCCCATAATGCCCTAATCTCCGATACCATCCTTTCTTTCCGATAGTCTCGCGTTTGACCGTCGCGGCATCGCTCACCTGATGGTTTGCTCCCAGAATAGGTGCGGTCGGCGCTGGTGCGCGCCTGCAAACAAACTATAGCTACAATGTATTTCATAAATGCGGTCGAGGCTCATCGTATCAACACCGACCACCAAAAATAATAAAAGACGATTAAGCAATACTTGAGTCGATATCGGTTGCAAGATGCGGTTTTCAATAAACATCGTTTGCTTTTAAACATGGACAGGCGACAAGTTCGAGGTCATACGTCTATATCTTCTAATCTTGTGAAATTCAAATAATTGTGATATGGCATTACTGGCTACTTCGTCAAATCTGTGTAACTTATTTTTCGTATCAAAGATAACATTGACCTTTTGGAATAGTTTGGAAATCTTCTACAGCCTTATTGATCTCGTCGTAAATGCGCCAAGGGTCACAAATTCACCATTCATATAAATGTCATCACCTACGTATAGAAAGTACCTAAAGCTCAAATCTGTAAATGGATATGATCTTACTTCAATCGCTTTAGTTCTACCCAACAGCGTGAACTGTGAGTGTTACACACACATCTGCCTACTCTTTCCTAATTAGGGTCAAAATGCTTGATAGCTTCGCCATTCCGCGCCTTTCCGCTGTTGTTATCATAGTCCTAGTTTGGGACCGTGCAGGGCATGGAATGGCACTTACATAGTATCGGAGGAACCTTCAAGACGAAGTAAAACTTAGAAATGTGAATAAATTGGTAAGGTACTTTATTTCAGGAATCCTCGCATGACCCCAGATTTTTTTTAAAGGACTAAGTAATGTTTGTTATTATTTACGTATTATTTTGAAGTTTAAACAAGTGAATTATTTTAGAATTAGGAGATACGTAAATAGTTTCATGCGTTTTTTTCCTGGCGGTACCAAAAGAAAGGCGGTTTGAAATAGCTTTGTCACTTAAAGACTGGTCATGGCGTCACCGAAATTGTTGAAGACCTTTCGTGTGAAGCAGTTTTTTTTCTGTAGTTTAAAAAACATATCTGTCCCCCATAGAATCTGTTACCAGACACCAAATCCTTGAGAAGAATAATTCTCCTTGTCTAGTTACAAATTACACATGGAAAAATATTGTCAAACATTACCTGCAGTGAACGTTCTAAAGCAAACTGTCAAATTAATTAATTGGGCCAAACACAGATCGTGCACGGTACATGTTCAGAAACAGGAGTCTAGCAGCAGGTATGAGTTATTAAAACTGGCTGTGTGGTGGTGGGTGAGGCGACACGTCAAGGCACGTCACGCGTCCCTCGCGCATGAGCCGCGGAGCACTTGCGCCCGCGCCACGGGACAGCGCCGCCACCCGCTCCACTGCATCGTGTCGCCGCTATCGCTTTCACGTCGTGGTTATCGCCCCAGTGATAATCTGCATAGTGCGAACCGTTATTGAAAGCCACGGTACTAGTTTGTGCGTGAAGGCTACAATAGCGGCACTTTAATCTGATATTTATTGACCGAGAGATCGAATGAAGCTGGCTGTACTGAGAGGTGACCTAAATATGCAGACTAATAATATGTGTAGCTTAGACACCAAGCCTGCACAAGCTAGGCCTATACTCTTCTCCTGTTATCACTCGGTGGTTGAAAGGAGATTTTCTTACTACCTTCATAAATATTTCCTTGTATTGGTGTTATTAAAATAAATTGCCAATTTTCAGATACAAAGTTCTTGAAATTAAAAAGAGTTAACATTGTCGTGGGCGTGGGCTGGTGGCAGGCGGCAGGACGCGCGCGCGCCTCCTATCAATGATCAATTTTGGTTCCGGCGAGATTATCTTTTGATCGGAGCAATTTCTCTTCGGTCTTGTGTCTGATAACATCTGGAGAACAACGGTTTGCATCGTTCTGCATAATTATAAACCTGGAATTTACTCCGTGATTTTACCGTGTGAGTACATACTCATGGCATTCGTTATTATTTTTGATGTTATTAAACAACAACTGCTTAAGTACCTCGGATTCCGAGGGGTCATAAACCTTAGTAACATTGTAAATAGGTAAAATAACCAAAAAGACTGATCTGGATCTGGCTGTTAGGTACCTATCTAGGTAATATTGATAATCAGCAAACGGTGAATGGGATTTTTGTCAATGAAAGGCATTAGGTACCTACTTACATTTAGTAGAAGAGTAATGCAACATTGATGCGGTAAGAAGACAAACGAATGATCAGTACCATGAGTACCTAATAAAAATAGGAACGTGGACGAGTAGGCGATCAAAGTAGGTAGAGCGAGGCAATCAGAAACAATTTTCTATTACTATTTCTCGTTGGACATATTCCGACAACAAACACGATCGTCCCGAGAGCCGTGGGAATGCCCCAGTCGAGTAACGGACGGACGGACAAATGATGTTGGGCGATCTATTGCCTGTAATTGATGACGACTATTGTGTGCCTTTGAAAGAGCCACGAATGTTTGTCTTCGTTCTGTTACCTTCCGTTTGTTTGTTGCTATTGTTAATCTGTGACTTGTTGCCTTAATTCGCGCTGCTATTATATAAATAACTGCTTGTAGACTCAAGATTAATTCTTTTTCTCGTTGGTACACTTGGCATTCTCAGGTGCCGTTAATCCACTTGACATAGTTGATGGAAAACATGGTTCAATTGGTTGTTTAACTATTGAGGATATTGGAGCTTAGATTTATTCTTTCTTCAGTGCGAATGTCGAAACTCTTTGTTTTGATTGTAAAATTAGCTTTTGCATTATGTGATCTACTGCAAAAGTTATTGCCAATACTAGTATACCTAGTATCTCAACGAGCTTATGCTCGAAGTTTCAGTCACGGATGAGATCCCATATTAGATTATTACTGTCTGAAAATTACTGGAGTCGTCAGTATTGGTTGCAGAATAAGCATGCTTTAGCGTCAGTATACACGGGCCACAATGCCACATGGCCACTTTGGTTTATAGAGATATGAGGAACAGGGTGTAAAATTCACTCATCCTCATTAGAAGAGGGAAGGAGGGGCGATATAGATGCCGCCACATTACTCCTCTCCGGAGACCGGAGGTCGATAGTGGGCCGAGTCTTGTATCTTGCGAAGATTCACAGTGCCAGTTGAGGTTCCAGTGAGTCGGAACCGAGAGCCGCGTAGTTCGCGGTGAGTCGGAACTGTTTGATGTGATTTCCCAGTGAGTCGGGGTGGCGCTGCGTCATGATCCAGTGAGTCGGATGTGGTACAGCGCCGGGTTGTGGCTAGTGTGGCGACCAGAAGAGGGTAGAATGGGCTCTGCTTGTGAGACCGGCCGAAATGCAGATGCTGTGCCAAAGTTGCTCATGCGGCTGAGGGTGATGACCTGGAATGCGCGTCCGCTGCATGCTGGTGGTCAGGATACCCTTATGAAGCCGTGGGTGCTGGCTGGCTGTATGACTCGCCTCACGACTGCGTTGACGTTCATCACGTCGGGGTCACCAATTTAGTGGTATGAGGAACAGGGTGTAAAGTTCACTCATCCTCTACTGAAAAGGGAGGATCCTCCGACCAGACGGGTGTCGGGTCTGACGGGCAACTGCCCAACGATTGATAGTCTTATATAATTATGTCGTTCGTGCGGTAAACTCGATGCAATATTTGTGTGACGTCAGGATTTTGTGTGACGTCAGATCTTTGATGCGTAGTTCGCATGTGGCGATTTAGCTGCCGCCACAGGTTATTCTTTGAAGCTATTCTTTGAAGCTGAATTATTCTGTGCTTTGAATTAAGACCAACGTTTGCTGATTCAAGGCAATAAGCAGATGAACCGAACGCCTGAAGCACCTGATATGAGAAAGTCAACCTCTGGTGAGGAGCTACGGTAATTAACAAGGCTGCCTACAAAGGCTGACCACAAGGCCAAGAATGTCACAGGCTCACAGGCCATCGGTCTAAAAGTGGATAGCAGCACGTTCTAGTGTCTTTGGGTAGTTATGAGCATTTCGCAAGAACGTGCACCATTTCTTTTCCTAAATGACCCCGAAGGCCCTCTTCATGTTCATTACAAGAATTTCTAATACTAAACTTTTCATTGAATAAGAGAAACATTAGAAACAATTAAGGCTAAAACTAACGGCTAAAAATGACTCAATATTAAAAGCATATGCATATGCCCAAGGAGTGGAGGATGGTTTGTGTGAGGAATGATATGAAATAGAAGGGAGTGAGTGACAGCATGACGGTTGACAGGGGAGAGTGGAAAAAGAAAACGTGTTGCGCCGACTCCAAGTAACATGGTACAAGGGCAGGAACATGATGATGTATATACCCAACGAGCTACTAGATATGAACGAAGTTGTAGGAGATCATAATCCATAAATTCAGAAACAATCGACCCACCGGATTGAGAAGTTAAACCCCCTGTATATTGACTTCAACGCACATTTTACATCCCGTCTGATTAACTTGTTTTCAAAATAATTCTAGAGTATTTTATTCAATAATATTATGGATTCATAAATCAGATCCAGGTCCAGATCGAGCTAAGATCTTTTCTTCGGCTAGAATTATAGATGCCTTTATTCAAAACTACAGTACGCGTGGTAGGCGAATACGAATGGTGATAAATTTAGAAAATAGCACTGGGCGCCGGCGCCTGCGATAGCTATCAGCGACATGAATCAGCGTCGTCGCATCGGCGACCACCCGGCTCTGCGCCACCGCAAGCCCGCGGCCCGGCCTGCGCCTGCGCCTACACTACGCCTGCCCCTTGCCCTAATGCTTCTAATATCTATACACGCCCTCAACATTATTCTCTGCAGATATTTTATTCGTACAAATAAAGTAACATATAATCTTGTATACATCAGTCCATTTTCGTCATGACTACTTTATTTTGGAACTTAAATCTTTGCCTAGGACATGGTAGCTCGTGACTCATCATCCTTGGCGCTATAATTTTACTAGATACATAATTAATGTTACTTACAATAATTTATATTGTTATGAACAGGTTTATATATTTTTTTATGAGGAGGGTATTGACCGTAGATAAGAAAAATGGTTTATTTAAAAATACATTTATTCAAAAACTTTTATTACAAAAACATTAAGTACAAAACATTAGTCTTAGTACTATGTAATTAATTTTACTGATATAACACAATTTTTTTAATGAGAAATGTGATGTCACAAATATCGTAGGCTAGTACTCGTATATTAATACCATCACAATAATAACGATAAAAGTAAAGCATTCATTACGTATCACTTAGGTACATATTGCAATTAAAAAATAATAATTTTAGATTAAAATATCTCTAGGACTCATGATTAATACGTTGTTTATTTAGTTATTTGCCCGAATAGATACCTACTACAGATCACAGACATATTAATTTTAAATATAACTAATGTAACACAATTCAGCGTAACTTAATTTGAAAATTTATATTATTTCAATTAACTTCTTGATTTTTATTTCGCGATACGATCTGGTTATGCCAAAAAGTTATGAGCGTGGAGGCCCGAGGGCGCGCGCGGGCATCTCTCATTAATTTCCCTCTGTAAATATTGCCTCCACATTATGCGATTGTTTTACGATTTAATGCTCTCTCCTCCGACCTCTTTTCGATTTTAGGGGTCCGTACCGATTATGAGAAAATAATTAAACGTTTGTACTCTATATTATATTAACAAATTCCACCTTTTAAAGATTTATTTTATACATGAATACGTTCTTGTTCTTTTTATGAAATGGGAAACATTACAAATAAGGGGTAAATATTTAATATGATTAATAAAACTATTTGATCATCACTATTTGTAATACTGATAATCTGACATGATTATTTATTCTCTTTTATTTTTATTTTGTCAAATTAATATTGATATTTGATTAAGTACCTCGTACATAATTAGAAAATAATTAATCTTTAAAAAAAAACAATTATAAAAGATAAATATTAGTTTTTGATAAAAACCTAATATTATACTTACTTTATTTTAATGATAATAAACGGAAAAACAGATGAGATTGCACTTGAAAGTCTAACTTAAAATTATTATTTTTATTGACTGTCAAATAAATTTGTTGACAGTCAATTTTAAAAATCGTGTAAATATTTTACACAATCTGTACCTTATAACGATTTTTTTAAATTGACTGCGAACTTGGTACACATGTGTACCAAAGGTAGCTTAGAGGTACTATTTGTGTGTTTGTAGTATTGCGCTCTTCCTACAAAATCAAATTAAACATTTTCTGGATCTTTCCAGTATAAATACAAAAAAAAAACAATATAAGAATTACAAGATCCCAACAGTAAGTGTGTAACCGTACATGTAAATAACTCAAGTGGACACGGGCTCTCAGCCGATGTTATGAACATTTATCTGAATATCGCGAACTGTAATTATTGAACTTAACGTTCGACGCGCGCTGTTACAATTAAACTAGCGGTGCCTTCACCAAATAATAAATTAACCAGATTACATCAACAACATTCGTTGTAATTTTTCAACGATTATTACCTGTAAGTTACTGTCGACCTTCACTATAAGTTTATGTAGGTAGGTAACATTAATTTGAGTTATGTGCAAACAATCTTCAACTTTGATAAGGAGAAAATATTGGCCTTTGTAAATGGAAGTTTTTAAGAAAATTCTTCAATCTATAGTAGTGTTTTATAATAAAAACGTAATGAACAACAACAAACTGCATGACAACTCAGACCATAGAAGTTTCATTGATCTGAGGGCTCCAATCCTTGAGTTACAACGCTACTAGAAGGAAACGTCGGAGAACTGCTTCTGAAGAAACGCTTGCGAAGATTTCTGATAGCAAAGACTTAAAAATAGTATTCAACAATGTATTTACTAAGGCCCTTGTCTTGTATCCGAACTTGAAAAATATTGTATTCTATGGTTTTTCCATAAAGCGTAGTTTCGGATTTTCGAACAAAAATATAGATTTTTTTTACTAGCTAACTTTGAAATTATATAACTACTAGCTTCCGCCAGCGGCTTTGACGGCGTGATATCTTTGTAAATTGTAGCCTATGTTACTCAGTGATAATATAGCATTCCACTGGTTTTTTTTTTTTTAATCGGTGATATCTTAAGAAATTATATAGCCTATGTTACTCAGTGATAATATAGCATTCCACTGGTAAAATATTTTTTTACTCAGTGATAATATAGCATTCCACTGGTAAAATATTTTTTTACTCAGTGATAATATAGCATTCCACTGGTAATTTTTTTTTTTAAATCGGTGATATCTTTATAAATTGTAGCCTATATTACGCAGTGATAATATAGCATTCCACTGGTAAAATATTTTTTTAAATCGGTCCTGTAGTTTTAGAGTTTATGCATTACAAACAAATAAGTAAACAATAAAAAAAACAAATATTTTAATATTTGTTTTTTCTTAATAATATTGGTTTAGAAAAACCAAAAAAACCCATATAAGTGGGCTTTTAGGAAAACTATGTTCACCCAAATAATAATTATTGAGTGAAAATACAACACGTCTCTTGCTACGAAAAAAGGCTAAATGACAACCTAGTTTCCATTTACTCTGCTTGGTCCACAGGCGGTAAGGATCCTAATGACCATCGAAACGATGAAAGCTACGCGTTGATCATGAAAATTAGAGAATATGTGAAGCAACAGTGTTCAAAAGATACCACTTTAACCAAAGTAAAAATTGTATGCGAAAATGAAAATGACAGCACTAGCGGACTAATGGGGAGGGCTGTTGGCGTTCTACCCCGGACCCCCGGTCCTGCGGTCCTAATATCGAGACGTACTTTTTAATAAAATCCTAAACATAGCTAAAAATATGTTCAGTTTGTAAGTTAGCAGTTCGTAGTTGGTGGCGTATGCAAAATTTTAATGTAGGGTGCAAACATTTTCGAGTTCACTTGGCTCGTTCTTACATCCTACATTCTCTTAATTCTCAAACTTTTCTGCATACTAAGTCGACAAAGTAACTCCTTGTTCTGTACAAATTTTCAAAAGACAATTAACTACAACCTATCCTATACGTAAAATTTCGAGCTCGCTTAGCTTGCTTTTGCATCCTGCATAAGTCGACAAGGTAAGTACCTATCACTTATTTCTGTATGAATGGTCAACAGAAAACCAAACGTATCCGAAGAGGAGGGGCGCAAAAAATTCCGAGGGCACTTCGCTCACTCTTGCGTCCTTCATTCTCTTACTTTCATCGTAATTTAGCTTTGCCGCCCCGAGCTTCATACAGGCTTAGCCCGACCCTGTCAGACAGTGGCAAATATGAAAAATGCATTGCATGAATCTTTAAACAAGAAGGTCTCTTATGTTAGAAGACATCCATCACTGATGGCTGAGACATTACTCGAACCAAGATTAATTCTAAATATCTGACTTTCGTCGGTCTTTCGACGAAGTGGACATTACAATGTCCAAAACATTCCACTCACCGGTTTCAACGTACTATATCTTACAGTTGGTACCAATAGCGCCTGCACAAATTCGAAGAGAAATCTCATGCACAATGGAAAAATACAAACAGGCTTCTGACACAAGACACACTATTCAGCGAAAAGATTAAAAACCCTGAGGCCCTAAAACGATCCCCGATCGAGGCCCGTCGCAAACTATGGCAGGTGATACTTCCCTAATTTCCTACTATCTACCACCAAGTGACCATCTTCCGGTTTCGGCCGAAAATCGTGTTTAGAAGCTTTTGGCAGTTCTGCCACTGCACAGTACGGAAAACGACTGCTTTGGCCGTTCTGTCCAAGGAGGTGTGAGGTCAACATACCCTTCGCTTACCTGTTAGATGCACTTCTTGAGGATTACATAAATATAATTTGCCTGATTATATTTAGCGCGCATAATGCAATGGATTTCAATTTAATTGACTTTTCACGAGATTATAAAACAGATTAGGCTCTAAATGGAGGTAAATTTTCTGCTGGAAATTTCGAATGTACGAGTACGATTCTATTAATTTTTAATTGGGCCATGTTGTACTATGTTATGCAATTAAATAGTGAGTATTGTTAAGTTATGGTTTCCTACGAGTGCGGTGGTCGCTACATAGCGTGACCGATTTACCGGCGAATGACGTTATAGAGGAATGAGGAACAGGGTGTAAAGTTCACTCATCCTCATTAGAAAAGGGAAGATCCTCCGGGTGTCATATCTGGTGGGCAACTGCCCAACGATTGATTTTGGGAGGTCGTATATCGTCGCGCGGTAAACGCTGCTTGCGCGATGCAGGATTTGTGTGAAGTCAGTTCTTTGATGGGTAGTTCGCATGTGGCGTTGTAGATGCCGTGACAACGTCACTGAAACGTTATCTGTGAAATTAAGTTGGTGTGTTTTACTAGAGAGCGTTTTTGACACCGTAAAGTCAAACCCCGCTGCCCAAAGATTTAAATCGCTACATTTGCCCTCACCCACCATTCTTAGTCACGCAAAAAAGTGTCCATACCGACAAACCATACATTATTAAACAGCGTTTTCATAGTAATCAAGTTACTGCGTCATGGTGTGTCGTTTTGACAGCTCTAGGTGTTAAAACGAAACAGAAACGTAACTATTTAATGACGCGGTGGTAGGTCGAATCTATCGATTTAAATCGTTGACACTGCCATCACTTTCATGACAGCCATAACTGTGGCCGTAATGTGCGGCCACCGCTCTTCTAGGGAACCGTTGCTTTACTCACAACACAGAATTTAACTTTACGTACGTACTTAAACCGACATATTGTAATAATACCGTTTCGAATTAACGTTAAAGCTACCGCACTAAGCGTAGTAAGCATTTCATACAATGTTTTCAATCCGCAGTTATAATACTGGCATTCGATACAATTTGCATTTTAACGAGATTCAAAAATACGCAACAAAAGAACCTACTTAATACCTAATTTCACTAAAATTGGAATGATTTAAAGAAAGTAAAACAATTAGGAAGAAATATCACAAGTTAGGAAACAGAAACTGATGTCTGTCTTACAACTCTTCGTGTGGTCGCGTTACTCCGGAGACTTCGAGGAAATCATTGAAGGTTTTTTGTTGACGCACGTGTTCCGTACATTTCTCCACTAGCCTCAGAAACTCACGTACATCGAATGAATAGTTTGTGAACTTTGCATGTGAACCGCCACCAGGCCCATGACCCTGAAAATAATATTTCATATGAGAAATGGCATAAGTCACGAATGTTTAGAAGATGCTATGGACTAGCCTAGCCGCTAAATCTAGTTCTACACTAGCCTTCTTCTTATTTTGTGTCGGCTCATGTCGTGGTCAAAATATTTGCCTGTCAGGAATGCGGTAGCCAGGCCGACTGGCCAGGGCACACTTAGGGCCAGCACCCACTGGCGGCATGGCACGGCAGGGGATCCTTCGGCATCACTACATGCAAGCGCATTCTGACTTAGTGGTATGAGGAACAGGGTGTAAAGTTCACACATCCACCATAGAAAAGGGAGGATCTTCCGACCGGGGGTATCGTGTCTGGCGGGCAACTGCCCAGAGGTTGATGTCAGGAGCTTGTATATATGTCCATCGCGCGGTAATCTCTAATTGCGCGGTGCAGGAATTGTGTGACGTCAGGATGTTGTGTCTTTGATGCGTAGTTCGCATGTGGCGATGTAGATGCCGCCACATCACTCCTCTCCGGAGACTCGGAGGTCGATAGTGGGCTGAGTCTTGTATCTTGCGATGCTTCACAGTGCCAGCTGTGGTTCCAGTGAGTCGGAACCGGGTGCCGCATAGTTCGCGGTGAGTCGGAACTGTCTGCGGTGATTCCCCAGTGAGTCGGGGTAGCGGTTTTCTATGATCCAGTGCGTCGGATGTGGTACAGTGCCGGGTTGTGACTGACTGCTGGCGTCGACCAGGAGAGGGTAAAATGGGCTCTGCTTGTGAGACCGGCCGACAGTGCAGGTGGTGCGCCAAGGTTGCTGATGAGGCTGATGGTGATTTCTAGGAATGCGCGTTCGCTGCATGCTGGTGGTCAGGATACCCGTTGATGCCATGGGTGCTGGCTGGCTGTGTGACTCGCCTCACGAAAGCTTGCGGGAGTGATGATGATGATGAGGACGTCACGCTGAAGTAGTTGCACGAAGGCTGCGTTGACGTTCATACTCGGGGTCACCAATTTAGTGGTATGAGGAACAGGGTGTAAAGTTCACTCATCCTCTACTGAAAAGAGAGGATCCTCCGACCAGACGGGTGTCGTGTCTGACGGGCAACTGCCCAACGTTTGATAGTCTTATATAACTCGATGCAAGATTTGTGTGACGTCAGGATTTTGTGTGACGTCAGATCTTTGATGCGTAGTTCTCATGTGGCGATGTAGATGCCGCCACAACAGCAACGATGCCATGACGTCCTTTTCCAATTTTATTGAAATTTCAATTTTATTGTCATATTACGTTATATTCCTATTCGTCGCATAGAAATGCCTTGCCGTGTCGTGCCGTGAGTGGACGCAGGCCTTTAATCCTACAATAGTGCTAACGTTTAAAGCAATATAAAATCAAAATGTACCTGATCTTGTTGCACAAGTTTTGTTTTATCTTCCCAAGTTACATATTTAAGTCCGCGAAGTCTCGTTAGATCTAAGTAACAATTAGGATCCTCGCAGTTGTAACTGAAAAAAATATATTAAGGGACAGTTTTCACTCATAAATCTACAAAAATAACTTGTGTATTTGTATACTAAAAATCGTACTCACACTTCAAACACAGCCGCCCAATCAGGTAAGAAGAGTAGATGCGTTAATCCGGCCCCGTGCATGCCAACAAACACATCTGTATTATGAGTTATTTCCAGCTGCTTCAGAAAAGGCACAGTTTTATCGTACACCACCCGATTCACTTCATACCCCTCAACTTTGGTCAAAGCTTCAATGATGGCCTTCTCGTTTAATATCGATCGATACGTCGTACCTCTTGATAGCAGGGTTACTCTCACTTTGTCGCTGGTCCGTGGGTATAGTTTTATATGTAAAGAGTGGATTATGTGTTTTGAGAATGCATGGAACAACCCACTCCTTTCGCAACCATATATCTGCAAAAGACGAACAGTAATCAAAATATTTTTTTGCATGATGAACGGATTTGATAACGAATAAACAATAGGGAATATGCATGTATTTTTTTATTTTTTTTATTCGATACTTTACATCGCCAAATAATAGTTTAAAAAAATTCAACGCCAAAAAAGCAATTCAAAGTACTTTAAAAAAAAGTTAAAAATAACCATCCGACCCGGGCTATTTAAACGCCATTTTGGCGCGCTTGGTGTGGTGACGTCACAGTCTATGACAACAAACAAACAAATGTCAAATGTTGAGGTTATGTTGAAGAAGTATTGTGCTCTGCTGCAAATATACGGTGTTTTCTATTTTCGACTAATACATCATCATGGAACCAACTTCTCCCTCTATAGAACAATGCAAAAAACCGACATACAAATACTGCATTGTGCCTAAGTGCAGAAATACATTATGAAATGCACCCGACCAAGTATTTTTTTTTGTCCTGAGAGGTTCGGACTTACGAAGAAAGTGGTGTAAAATTATGAAAAGAAACATGCTATCTCCCAACTTGTTTTCAATATCCTAGTATTATGACAACATTCTATACTTAACACAATCTAGATTTCGATAATTTGCGAAGCTATGTTATTTTATTTGTTTTAGGTTATGATGCTTTTTAAAACTAAATTATTCCGGAAAAGGTGTGGAAGATAAAATAAACATTATATGTTATACTGAATTACCTTAAAGCTTTCACTCTTTTGATTTCAACAGACGTTAAATCGGTATTTGATGTAAAAATGTGGTCATCATGAACACATCAGGTTTCGGCAAACTATCCGATTGGGCTTTCACAAAACCGCTTTCAGTCATTTTCGAAAGAGTCTTTCGTGTATTAACAAATGTATTACTTCTAAATGTGTACTAAAATCACAATAAAACTGACTGAATCGCAAAAACTCCTACAAAACACATTGACATTACATTTTTGTCATAGATTGTTACGTCACATTCGCTCTGACCAATAGCGTCACTTTTCAAGTATTTGAATTTCCCACAGATTTTTTGCACTTTTTAAAAATTAATTTCTTGCTCATTATTAAATTATAATAAAAAATATTGATGGAGGCATAATTCTGAAGTAACATAGTTTATAAAAAAAAACATTTGACCCTTATTTGAATCTCATGCATATTCCCTATTGTCGTCAGACAACAGACAAACAGACGATACGAACTCGTAATAGATCCACTATTAAATAAAATAAACCTTTCAAAAGTGCATTAATTAGGGCAGGGTTTTTTACTGATTTGGCCTGCTTCTTGACTAATGTTAAAAAAATTGAATAAACTTACCAAAGGAGTGTTGTAATAAAGGCCAAAGATCATTCTAGGTAGAAGAGGTAACACAACATTTTTGAAACATACTACTTTCCCTCTGAATGTTTTTAAGTCCCAAATAGGATTATCAGTAAATGCTTCGAATGTTTCTTGAAAGGCAGACTCATAGGTGAATGTTTCCCAGACCAATATGTGATTGTCTTTAGAAAAGGTAGAAGGATGTGTTGAATTCACATGTAGAGATGCATACAAGTTGAAAAAGTCACAGAAATGGTGGTACATGTTAACAGCTGAAACATAGAAATATATTATTGTTAAGTGGACATGGCTCATGATGAAGCAGATTATGTGCATCTAAAAACTAACATACTTGCATCTAATTTCATTATGTATGTTGGTTTATTTATAATTATATCACACATTCCATCAGCAATGGGTCTTTGAGGGGTTTCGACAAAATGGAAAAGTTCGGGACCCCACGATTGTAGAGCACTCATGTGTTCTGCTTCTTTCATCAGCCGCTCAGAATAAAAATTGCAGAATCCACCTGAAACATTACAAATATGCATGTGTCATTTTGTTTATAACTTTTCAGATTAAATTTTGAGCTAAAAATTCTGTTACAAACTAATAATCGTTAAAAAAATATAAATGATTCTTTACTAATGAAAATATCTTACAATTCTGACCAGAAAGTATTGCGAGCTTATTTGATTCTTCATTTAAAACTAAGGATTAGTTCCTGAATAATTAATTAATTCTAGTGAATCACAAGTATGGATAAGTTTAGGCTTAACAATTAATTTCATAGGTATAAGAAATATTGTTGCTACAAAAAAAACTCAATCCAATGTAAATAATAAAAAGATGCATACCTATCTGACCAGGCCCAAGAATATCCATTTTATAACGCAAGTTGTCTCCACGACCCACAAGACCTGTAAAATTTAACATCATGTTCCGTCCGCGACAAAACCTGCAATTCAAACATATTCATGATTAACTAAAAGTTTAAGGGTACGTAATAAAATATAAATCAATGTTATGCCTGGATTTTAATATGTATGAAGGTACTATTTGTCATTAACCATATTTCTAATGTAAGTGGTGAGTCTTGTAATAGGTGAGTTTAATAACAGTGAAACTTTAGTCTTACATCCAAATTAACTGTTATGAAATTGAAGTCAATACCTTAAATACTTTGAACATTCCAGAGAAGTGTCATCAGGATAGGTAGCTTCACACATTACCATCAAATCGTCTATTTGTTCTTTCACATAGCCTGTAATTAGAAAGAGGCACAATTTACTTGAAACAAAATTATATTATTATTATTTAATTAGCTGATATTTTTAAAGAATAGTTAAGTACTCAAGGATATTTGATAGGGTGGGCAATATTTTGCCTCAAGACAACTCACTCCATGTAAATGTTTGTATAAAAATAAAATTATTTCAGAGAAAATGAGCAGCTTTTAAGTATTAAAATAAATATTTAGAGGATCACCAAGGAAATAACTGTATTGATTGTAGCAATATTCTGAAATTCAGAGCGGTGGGCTATTTAATCCGGTTCTCATGGTCACCAATCCTTGAAATCCTATCACATGGAAGCATCCAAATGATCAGATTCACAGTTTTTTTTTTTTTTAATACTTTAGTTTAACAAAAACAGTTTGCCCTAGCCAATGAAGTTTAGTATATTTAGATCAGTAGGGACTTACCAAAATCAGCTTGAGTATAGAATGTATCATACTGAGCCTCTTTCGTCTTTACCCAGCCCCGGTGATCACCAGGACAGACCGGTTGCAGAGGGTATGAAACATTTCTACAACAGTCATGTTCATAGCCCCAACATCCTTTAATCCCTACTAAATCTTTGTATATACATTGAGGTTCTGATAGACAAGCATCAGCAACACTAGGGAAAGCATTGAAAACATATGTTACATGTTCTGAAGGTACATTGAGATCATCAATACCTATTGAACTAATGCTAATAAATAATATAAAAAAATATAAAAAATAAAGCGGCAGCCACATTATTACAACTTTCATTTAAAGTTTTATGCGCCTACAACACACTTTATTAATAATTCTTGTATAGTTTAGAAGTTTAAAGGAAAACAAACTGAAAGCTTTTTGACAAATGACTTAAATGAGGCACAACCGCACAAATCAAACTTCCTATGACATTGACAATGACATTTCTGATTCTGTTTAGAAATGGGCTCAGTCACAGATAATATAATATACTCAGTGCCATATACTCAGACGCATTATCTTTTTTACGGTTCCGGGTTATTGAAATCTGGGCCCGTAAAGAAGCACTGGCGGACTAAGAGGGCGTTGGCAGGGGCGGTCCGCACTGGGCCTTCGGATCACT
This sequence comes from Agrochola macilenta, assembly GCA_916701695.1. NCBI lineage: Eukaryota > Metazoa > Arthropoda > Insecta > Lepidoptera > Noctuidae > Agrochola > Agrochola macilenta. Next base: position 12,170,863 of record OU753559.1, on the reverse strand, counting down.
CGGACATTAGATCCGTCGCATGTCGATTCTTCAGAATGTGTGGGTATCAAAGGGCCCTTTCCCAAGTTAATATTCTTAAAAGTTGGTTTTATTGCCATTTACAAAAACGGAATACAAGTGAATAAAACTCTGTGAAGTAGTATGTATGTTTTACTCAATAGATGGCAGTATTTTCCAATTTATTTGGCGCCTTTTCCAGAATACAAAATTCCCGGTGGATGCCACCGCGATTACCACGTGAACACAACAGCAGTTGTCCAATCAGCTGGTAAATCATAAAACCGCCCGCCCGCCTCTGTCTATTTACTCTTCCGTTGTTTTAAATTGTGCTTTCACGTGTGTTGTTTATACCTTTGTGCTTACGTTTTGTATACCTGATTAAGACAGGCTTAGTGATATTTAAAACATAGTGTTAAAGAGATTAAACAGTAGAATTTCGTTGCATTTTTCTGACCTTCGAAGTTAACCCAAAAGTAATGTCGCCATTTTGACCATACAAATCGAGTTTAGTAGGTATTATTATTTTGTTTGGTCATCAACAAATGTTTGAATGCTACATTAGTGAATTACGTAAATGGCCGTACATTTGCGAAGAATACGGAGAAAATGTCTCAGACGAATAGTACTGTAAATTTTCTTATACATGACGCTAATGGTTAGTAGCCAAGCTATCTTCGTGAAGCTTTTACTTTACTATAATATCATTATCACATAATGTTTACAGTTCTGCTCGTAACATTCCGTAGTCATGCAATTTTAAAAATTTACAGAATCCGTAAAGTGGATACATGACGCGCCCGTTTGGGCAGTGTTTCCCATTGTCAGTTTATTTGTGCATTTGTTACTCACCAATCTTGTCGCTCTATGAATTATTTCTTGTCAATGATTGTGATATTCTTTCTATTGTAAAGTTGTTTTGTAATACCTCCTTGCCTACCAGTAATCCCCTATAAAAGAATGGGGAGCAAGCAAGTCATATCTAATTATCATGTTTTATTTTAGGGCATCCACAAATGGTAAAGGTCGTCCAAAATAATACAAACAATCAGACACTTGGTCAGATCAAAATTAAACCTAATCCTGTGAAAATTATAAAACTTCCTACTGCAGTAGAAGGAAATATTAAGGTATGTGGTATGCCACAGTCATTATATTTTTACATACTTACATATTTTCTAGCATAGTATTTTTCCTTCTTAGCAATTTTTACCTAACCCTAAAGCAAAGCTTGAAAGAATTTAACTAAATACTACATATATAAGTATTTAGAACTTTTGGTAATAAGCCATGAGACAACAGACTGAAAACCTTGAAACTATATAGTTTTTATTTTTATTTAGATTGTTATGAGTTTGCAGCACTCAAATTGATGATAATATGATACTGATGACTTTTGCAAACCTTCAAAACTGTTTTTCTTTTGCTTGTTGAGTTTTTGTAATAAAAAATTAGTTTGCTTATTGATTACCTATACAAAATATAAATGGTAATAAAAGTCTGCAACACCATACTGTCATTGTCTTGATAAGCATAAATTGCAATCATTGGATGGATTACAATGTTATTTTAAGATTTCTTTTAAACATTTTATTATTGTCACGTTTCTTTTATACCTTTTATTGTTGTCTTATGCAAATTTAGTGCAATAAATTCATAATTTAAAAAAAACTGTATTTTGTTCAAATATATTTTAGCCTACAATTATTAAATACTAAGCACACTGCTTACATTCTTGTGAAGAACTTGCTAATTTAAGCTAATATTGTTCTTTTGATCCTTTTTTGTGATAAAATAATATATTTTTGCTACCCTTCATCCAAAAAAATATTGAGTCTATTAATAGCTAATTATCACACAGGGAGCTGTCTTCATAGTTTGATTGGTTTAAAATCCTGATGATAACTTATTGTTAATATGTAAGTTCTGACAGGTTTGTACAACAATATTAGTCAAGTCATAAAGCTATTTATCTAAGACCGCATTCAAATTATTAATATCTAATCCTAATGAATGATTGATCAGTATGATACAGACTTGCAATAAGGGAATAATATGATTGGTAATTTGAGGTTCTATATTTGTCATAGGCACTATAATTTTTATGAGACTGGCTATCAACAGCAAATAAAAATTTACAATCATACTTGTAATGAATATGAAACTGACTTTAGTTTTCAAGTTGATCTTTTTTCCTCCTCATTGAAAACTTCAAACTGTAATAGCAGCATACCAAATTAAAGAAAATACACATCAATAATACAAACATTTCTCTTTACATTGCAGACATCATTATACCGAGCAGTGAAGTTGACTGGACTCAAATGTGCATCAAGTAAGAAACATCTCTTGGCTTTATTTTTATCCTGTTGTAATAGTCATCACTCATCATTATCATTTGGTATGGTTAATTGGTTATCAGTCAGTGCAGCTAGTGAGGTAGGTACTTGTTATAGGTACCTACTTTTTATATTGTGTTTCAGCATGATTTTCTTGAATTCTTCGAACTGCTTAGATTGTATATGCAGGGTCAAATTAAATTGGCTAGGTACTGAAACTCCGCACATGTGATGGGTATCAATATTTAGTAGATTAGATTCAGGTAGATTTGTTGACCATTTTCTATTTTGTTAAGTCCCTGGTACAACTTGAAAGGGCTACACTGTCCTATCAACCCTGTTATTTGAAAGAGTAACTGTGGAGTATCTTTCTCCATATGAAACATTCAATTGGAACCATGCACCTCATCTGCTTCTGATGTTTCATAAGTGCCCGTGTAGGTTTATGTGCAATTTTTTTTTTTGTGATAAATACGATAATACGAAAAAGAAAGAAAAATTGTTTATTCTGCACAAACAAAACGCACATAAAAAAATCCAAAATACACACATACAAAAGCAGCCAAAGGCCCTGTATTCAACCATTAAATAAAATTTAAAAAACAAAAATAATGAATATAATTTTTTAGATAAATTCATCCCAACTACGGAACGCTTCATTGTGCGTGGTCCGACACGCACTTGGGCGGTTTTTTTTTTGGGTCAACGACTTACTGTAGTAGTAGTCACTTACTTTAAATATTTACTTTGACAATCAGTTTTTTTTTTTTGTGTAATCTTCACAGACGTCATGGGAATAGATAAAAGCAGATTTTCTCAACGACTCCAAGTAACTATACTTCTAAATGTCGCTATACAGGGTGGATTTTTGAGATGGGGCAGTAAGGACAGCTACCTTAAACTTTGTAGCTACAGGAAAACGGTCTTAAGAGACTGTCCTTAACTTTTTGAAAGATTTCGATCTGCATTCACAGATTTAAAAAAAATTGTACAGTCAGCAAGAAAATGGGCAGTTTACACAAAAACTTTTTTTGATGCCAATCGATCCTGTTTCTTATAAGGATCAAAAAACTCTTCTGGACCAATTGAGGCTTGAGTACTAGAAAGTCAGTAATCGCAAAAAAACTTTTCCCATACATTTCGTAGGAAACGTGACTTCAATTTACTATTTTACGATGATAGACTGGCCGAAACAAAACTAAAACAAGTTGAACTTCAAATTCATTTTTAATGCAATTTTTGTGCTTTGTAGAGGATAGTCTTTTTTAACGTTTTTCAAACAAGTCTGAAAGTTCTAAATAATTAGATGTAATGTTAAGAGTTTCGTACCTCAAAAGGAAAAAACGGAACCCTTTAGGATCACTTCGTTGTCAGTCCGTCAGTCTGTCATGACCCTTTTTCTCAGCAACGCGTGGAGGTATCAAGTTGAAATAACATTAAATACGTAGGTCTGTGGTCCCTTGAAGCTCTAAAAAAATCAAGCTTCTAAGTCAACGCAATTTCAAATACGGTCATTTATACGACAATTATTTGGACACTCGCAAATAAATCAAAACCTACAGGGTACTTCCCGTTAACCTAGAATGATGAAATTTGGCAAGAAGATAGGTCAAATAACACTCAAACTCAAACTCAAAGCATTTATTTCAAATAAACCAATTACAGGCACTTTTGAATTGTCAAGGGGTCGGTCAGTCAGAAATATGAAGCTAGTTGCCCATTCCAACGCGTAGTAGGTTCCTATGGAGAAGAACGGGCAAGAAACTCCACGGACACTCTTTTAAATCAGAATATTGTTACAAAATATTGGTTACATCATTCATGTTGTAATTATACATGTGAGAACAATGTAGAGAGACGTGCACGTTAAAAGCGTCCGTAATAAAGAAAAAAAACAATTCAAAAATTAAAATAAATTCAAAATAAGCCTTGGCAGCTAAGAGATGACCAGTCCCCACTGACGGCGCCCGTTCACGAACATGACGCATGGATCAGCACCATTTAGCTCAACCATTTTGAAGGGAACTTTATGATCCAACACACACGCCACCACCAGCGAGACATTTGAGTGAGCATGACATACTCTCAGCCGCAAGGGCACATTTAGGTCAATGAAAGACGTAGGTACCCAGTAAATGGTAGCTTTAAAGTAGGTACATAGTGCTCACACATGTGCTATGCAATTATATAATACTATGAAATTGAATTTATACAATCTAAAGATAGTCCTACAATCTTCAGCAGCTCCAACAATATTTTCGAATGCCAATCAATTAGTTTATGCGCCTTGTGGAGCTGGACCAGCGTTGAGCCAAGCATTTTTGTCAACGATGTAATCCCCCAACTTATAATATGCTTGGCAGCATAGTGTGCGTTTTATACAAGATTTAAAATTCCTTTCATTCAATTGGAGTATGTGGGGAGGTATTTTATTGTAACATTTTAAACAGTACCCCATGAAGGTTGAGTCAACTTTAGCCAGTCTGAAACCCGGTTGAACTAATTGTTCCCTATTTCTAGTGCTATAATTGTGTCTATCACCTCTTTTACTGAAAAGACTTAGATTTTTCCTAACGTACATGATGTTTTCATAGATATATTGACAAGGTACCGTCATGATGTTAATATCTTTAAACAGTTCCCTTAGAGAATCGCGTCTGCGGAGACCATATATTGCTCTGATGGCTCTTTTCTGCAGAATAAAAATAGACTCGATATCTGCAGCCCGTCCCCATAGTAGAATACCGTAAGACATGATACTATGAAAGTAACTGAAATAGACTAGCCTCGCGGTATCTACGTCAGTAAATTGACGGATTTTTCTCACAGCATATGCTGCTGAACTTAGGCGTCCTGCAAGAGATGTTAAATGAGGACCCCATTGCAGCCTTGAGTCGAGCGTAATCCCCAAGAAAACAGTTTTATCGACGAATTCTAATTTCTCCCTATTCAATACTATGTCACAATCACTACTTTTAACATTCGGTAAAGCAAATCTTATGCATTTAGTTTTTTTCCCATTTAATACTAAATTATTAGCAGTGAACCAATTTTGGACTTGTAGTAGGGCGTTATTTACGTCGTCAAGATTTGATGCACGTCTATTTATCTTAAAAATTAGAGAAGTATCGTCAGCAAATAACACCATTTGTGGTTGGTTTTTTAATAAATGGGGTAGATCATTAATATATACTAAAAAGAGGAAAGGACCCAATATCGAGCCTTGTGGAACACCCATTTTTACTTTTAAACCGAGTGAATTGATTCCATTAATTTGTACTTGCTGTTGTCTATCATTTAAATAAGATTTTACCAAACTAAGCGCAAGTTTACCTAGTCCGTAATGCTCAAGTTTCAAGAGTAAGGTTTCATGATTTACGCAGTCAAATGCTTTGGACAGATAACAAAAAAAAAAAAAAAAACCTATGGCATCTTGGGCCTCCTCCCACGCTGTGAATATGTGTTTTAATAAGGTGACACCGGCGTCAGTCGTACAACGTCCTTTGGTGAACCCATATTGCTGATCGTGTAAGATATGGTTGGTGTTAAAATGATTAAGCATTTGATTGAGCATTACCTTTTCGAACACCTTGCTGAATACCGGCAGCACGGATACTGGTCTATAATTGTTGGTATCTTTACTGTCCCCAGATTTAAAAAGTGGAATCACCTTACTGTATTTCATTAAATCCGGGAAGACTCCTTGGTCCACACACAAATTAAATATTACAGCCAAATATGGTGCTATAGTTTCAATTATGGATGTACAAACTTTGATAGATAATCCCCATAGATCTTCGGTCAATTTTATTTTAATTTGCCGAAATGCTTTTATAACTATCATAGGGTTTATATGTTTAAATTCAAATTCAACCGGGCAGCCTGCAACGTTCGCTCTTAATAAATAAAGTGAGACATCGGGTGAAGAATTCAAAGCTTCCGTCGTTTTAGATGGAATATCAGTAAAGAAACGTACAAATTCTTGAGCTACTTCTAAGTTAGAGCATATGGCACCATGTGAAGTCTCCAAAGTGTACTCAGTGTTTCGTATTTTTTTCCTATTCGTTTCATTATTTATAACTTTCCAAACTGTTTTTATTTTATTTTCTGCTGATTTGATCTTGTTGCTAATATACAGGGCTTTAGCTATCTTGCAGGTATTTCTAAAAATTTTGGAATATGTAGCAACATACTTGTTGAAAGTTTCAGTTTTAATGTAAGGCTTAAGGCCATACAGTTCGAACAGTCTTTCCCTACTTATCCTAATAACACAAGTAAAGGGAAAGGTCCGAAAATCGTTTACAAACTTACACTTGCTGAGAATTGACCGTGACGTATATCAATGTATGGGAGAACATGTTTTTCTACTACACTGTTACAACTTTGTTTTTGCGATAAATTCCTCCCAACTACGGAACCCTTCATTGTGCGTGGTCCGACACGCACTTGGCTGATTTTTCTCAGAACGTCGGACATCACAAGCAACGAACTATCTTGTTCTTATAGTAAATAAAATTTTAACGCATATTCGTTCGAAGTTTAAATTTTTGTTTCTGTTTGGCTAGTCTGTCTATCATAATAAAGTATTGTTGTAGTTTCTTTCTTACGAAATGTATGGGAAAACTTTTTTGCGTTTTCTGACTTTTCTAGTACTCCAACCTCAGTTGGTCCAATAGAGTTTTTTGATCCTTATAAGAAACAGGATCGATTGGCATCAAAGAAAGTTTTTGTGGAAACTGCTCATTTTCTTGCTGACTGTATTTTTTTTTCAAAATCTGTGAATGCAGATCAAAATGTCTCAAAAAGTTAAGGACAGTCTCCTAAGACAGTTTTATTCTAGCGACAACGGTTAAGGTAGCTGCCCTTACTGCCCCATCTCAAAAATCCACCCTGTTTAGCGTCATGCTTAACAAATCTCTGCCTTCCGTGAAAAACTGGAAGGAAGTTTGTATTTCATACAAAAAACACAAAAGTTATATTTTATTCAAAACTACACATTCATAGGAAAAATAGTAGTATGAAAGTTGTTGCTTAATTCTAAACAAGATGACATCACAAAATATTCAAAAAATGTTCCCTTTTTTTATTGGTGGCAGTTCCATTACAGAGCACAATAGAAATCTTTTTTCAATGTTTCCACATGTTGCGCAATATTTGAAGGTTCTCTTTATACGGCTTCTCAAGCATAAGCATGGTGTTTCGAATGCCGGCAAGTGAAAGGAACTAAAAATTCCACTTCAAATGGTAACATGATACACTCCAAGATTAGGATTGCTATTGCTAGCAGGTTTCAAATTCAAAAGTCATTTATTCAAACTAGACTTTTTTTTTTTTCAAACTAGGCTGAGAATCAGCACTTTTCGAACGTCAATATTAAATAAGACAGTCCCCCAGAACCCTTCACCACTTCCTAGAGCGTTAGCTGGGAAGAAGAAGTGGCGCAACAAACTCCCCAGCAGCACAGCTGTCTGTGTAGTTAGAAGAAAAAAAAAAATCTTTATAATAGTATTCAAAATAATTTACGTTACGCAACACAAAACATAATTTAAATTATAAGCCATATATAAGCTAGCACACGCCATTATACCAAACAAAATCATCGAGAACTATACTCAGGCAGAAATAAAAACAAAAAGTACTTAATATCTAAATAAAAGCCTCCAGGCATAAAGGGCGTGCCCGCTTACATATATTTGTAACTGGAAGCTATAGTTAGTTAAGTTAACTAGGACCATCGAGGTAAAATAAAAAAAACAAACAGTTAATTACTTAATAACAATAAATAATATGATCAATTGTCGAGGTCACTAGCTAACCACATATTGCAATACAACTCATTAAAAAAACATTGTAATGAGAAGATTATGTCAACAATAAATTAAAATAAAGTTAAAATAGCTTGACTTATAAAGTTAAATGAAAAAAACAATTATATAAACTCATATAACTTGTCAGTAGCTAATCTGGAGAAAGAACATAAACATTATCTTGAGTTAATCACAGCGACCAACTATTCTTATCATTTAAGTAGTTGTTGATAGAATAGTATTGCCTTTGAACCAAGCTTGGATTTTACTTTCGAAAATGAAAGAGCATTTGAGCATGCCAAGTTTGTTGTTCCTCAGATAGAGGGGCCTTTGACGTATGCAAGGCCGAAGTCTGACTGGGTGTAGATTTTCATAAAGCTTAGGAGAGGCGTTAATGACCAGCTTTTTTATGATAGTCTACTTATACTGGATATTATTCTATTTCAGAGTTCGTGCATATTGATAATTTAGCAAGTTTGCAAAAAATTAAAGTTGAGCCAAAAGAAGTTGAAGAACTTGAGGTACCTACTAGCTTTAATAAAAAAAATACAAGAATCAAATTGTTACCAAACTAAATAACCAAATACTAAAATGTAAAACTTCCTTTTGTAGGTAAAACAAGAGCCATTGACTGAACTGAAATTTGCACAAACTGTACCACATCTAATTTCATTACCGTCAAAGTCCGAATACCAAGTAACAAGCGCTAGCACTGGAAATAGCTTATCTCCAACTATGTCGCATGCGTCTAGACGGAGACATGATTCCGACAATGATCCCCCGGCAGAATAGTGAGTACAATTTTATTTAACTAGTCTCTTTGGACGAATTTCCTTTAGCAATTTAGCTATCCTTATTTTTAAGCATTTTTTTATGGCGACCTATTGCTCAGTTGTCACTGAGTTCGCGTTTAGGTAGGTTTACAAAAGTACTCATAGACAAGGGTAAAAGTTCATGTAGCCAACATTTGTGATCAGGGTCACCCTCGTCCATGTATATGCATACTAGCGAAATGAAGCAAGCAGCAAACATTATGCATAAGATTAAGTTATTTAAATACTGATTTGTTTCTACACCGCTGCTATCATGTAGCACATCCCAAATATTATTACGCTTTTTTCAGTGTCATTGCACACAGGCGAAAAATCGATATAAGATGGCAGAAATCAATTTGTATTTTGTTTTATTAAGCTTAGTATTAATTATTATCAGTTGCATAATATATTGAAAACATGTAGCTATTTTGTTTATTAATTAATTATACAGGGTGTTAAATAAAACGGTACATGATTAAAAAAACAAAAATATTCTTTTAAATATTAATTAATTTAAATAAATAATGCAATGAATAATAAAAATGTATTCTAAATGCAATTTATGAATATTCATTACTCAAGTTTTCCTGTGTACACGTTTATTAATTTGCTTAAAACACATTTTACATCATTCGATATTTCTGTCATTTTTAAAGCATGTTCCACCGTTTTTTTAAAAGGAATTACATTTTTCTGAGTTTTTTAGTGAAGTAGATTCTCTGTTGTACGCAATAAGAGTCTTCCTGCTTATGCAAATCTCTTCACAGTTTGATCCATGTAAATAAGAAAACATTATTGTTTAACTATACTTCAGTATAGAAATCGTATTTATTTTAAGTTGCGTAAAAACGTGCATTTATTTCTACCTTATTACAATTATTGAAGTTATGACGCAATACGCAGTATAATTTCAATTAATTTACAGCAATTTATATTCAACAGGATTCTATACTTTTACGCTGTACTTGTTATTAATATTTTTTTAATAGCAAGTGACTTGTAATCAAATAGAAAAAAAAAATAGAAATACAATTAATATCCAGCTTATTAATACATATTATTAAAGTTCCTGGAGGTATCCAGAAGTAGAATCCATTAATGAAGTCAAAATAACCACCAAAAACTTTACAAAAAAAATGGTTTGATGTTGTAGTTTAAAACACACAAAACACATCCGCCGTGTAACAAGTCAAAAGTATTTTAGTTCAAAGAACTAAAATACTGTGTAGTTGTGAATATTTGCGCGTGGTGTACTTGCACATACAGGGTGGCAGGGACATTGACGAGAAAACTTTTACCATGGATTCAGTACATGATTCTGAACCCCCCACCCTGCGTTGACATTTTTCGTCGGTTATTAAAACAAAAATCTGCTGTTCCAACATTTTGACTGTGAAGGTATTGCACTTTTCTATGAAACAGCAGTTTTTTTTAATAACCGACGTAAAATTTCAACGCGGGGTGGTTCAGAATCCATGGTAACAGTTTACGCGTCGATGTCCCTGCCACCCTGTATACCTTGCCATATTCCTAAAGGTGTTGTGACACAATTTTCTTCTTGAATTTCTGCTAAGAATTATGCATTTTTCGCCTGTGTGCATCGCCTTTTAATACATTTTTATTATGTATATTTTCAGTACCACTAAGAGACGTAAACATGCGGACAAAGTTGGCAAAGGTTTGAGGCATTTTTCAATGAAAGTATGTGAAAAGGTCAGAAATAAAGGCTTCACTTCTTATAACGAAGTAGCAGATGAATTAGTGCTTGAATTCGCTGCAGGAATGCATGGTTCAGCAGATAGCCAAGTATGTATATGAATTAAAGTGTTATTCATATTATTTTTATGTTACTGGCGTAACTAGTGTAGTATCTATAAACTCCCATAATACAATTGTTGTTATCTAAATGTATTTCTTTCCAAAAAATTAAGTGTGCCAAGTTTAAAACAGGTTCAATGGCAAATTCAATTAGTAAAAATGTAATTCAGATTAATTTAACATTACAGCAATATGACCAAAAGAATATCCGCAGAAGAGTATATGATGCATTAAATGTCTTAATGGCAATGAATATAATATCTAAAGAAAAGAAAGAAATAAGATGGCTTGGACTACCAACAAATAGTGTGCAAGAATGTACTGCATTAGAAAAAGAAAAACAGTCAAAGCTAGAGCAGATTCAAAAGAAGACACAACAATTACAAGAACTGATATTACAGGTACTTATTATATCACCTTACCACATTCTAGTCCACCCAATTTTCATAGACTATGCCATGCCGTCATACATATTGCTAGTGGACCCTCTGGGACCCTCCTGGAGGGTCCACCGGCATTAACGTTTGCGCTAAAGTGAACCCTCGAGGGTTTTTGGTCATTTAGTTTAAAACCTAGATAAAATACACTGCATAACGTAGTATAATTGTGTTTTTAGAGGGATCTCGTCGCTATACGTATATTTAGTATCGCAATGTTTTTTTTCTTCTTTTGTATGTTTGTATGCCCGTCTCTATGTGCCCTAGTAACTACTAAACGGCTGAACCAATTTTGATGAATGATACGTCGTTAGATTCTTCGGAAGAGAAATGATAAAAAACAAAAAATCTGAAAATAAAAAGTTATTTAACAAAAAACTCATCCGCAAAAACTCAATAACTGAAAAGAGAATAAATACAAGATAATATTATAATTATAATCTATAGAATTTTGGTATCGCAGGCGCCGCTGCCGTAACATACAGGAAACAGAAGTTACATCGTATTTCAGGTTAATGGTATGTCCCGCCTGTAATACCAAAATTCTATAGATTATTATTATAATACTTTGTTTTTATACTCTTTTCAGTTATGTGTTTTTGCAGTCGGGTTTTTTTATTTTTTTTATGTACTAATTTTATACTTTTTTCTTTGCCCTACAAGGGCCGTAATTGTACCTTAGCTTTAAGCCATTGTAACAACTTAATATACGTGGCAGGTATACCTCTACCTGAACCGACCTCTTGCCGAGTTCCACTACTCCCTTGCGGAGTTGTCGTTGTCGGTTTCCGTTCCCACCCTATGCTCTTCCTCGAGGACTTCGGTGCCAAAAATGTGGCTTGGGGTTACCGGTATACGGACATATGGGACAGGATGGTGGAGGACTGGGCTCTGGAGGCAGGTCTGGTCGTCCTAAACCGGGGTTCTGTCCACGCGTGTGTGGATGCGGGGTGAATCAGTGGTATCTCGTTCGCCAGCAACGCTCTGTCGCCGCGTGTCGTTGACTGGCGCGTCATGGAGGGAGTGGAGACCTATTCTGACCACTGGTACATCCGGTTTGATCTCTGCGCCCAGACCTCGAGCGCGCCGGTCAGACAGGCCCCAAGTGGTCCGCGGTGGGCGCTGAAGCAGCTGGAGCGAGAGCTCCTCCTGGAAGCCTCGATCGTGCAGGCTTCAAATATGTGACGTAGCAATGCCCCGCGTTCAAACTGGACGTGCCTCGCGCCAGGTGTGCTTGTGGTCGCAGAAGTTGACGACTCTGCGCAATGCGTGCGCAGCAAATGCGACCGGTACACCAGGGACCGCAGTTTCCGTATTCGCCCTCGGGATACGGAAGCCATTCAGGCGAAGCTGTACGAGGGGTACAGAGCGACGAAGACCGCCCTCCAAGCGGAGATCCTGCGGGCCAAGAGATTGGCCCGTGAGGAGTCGCTGGGGACTCTGAACAGGGATGCGTGGGGACGCTCCTGCAAAATGGGTGCGGGAGAAACTCCGTCCATTGGCTCCCCCGCTAACGCAGAGGCTCCGGCCCCAGCTTGTGGGGGACGTGGCGCTCTCCTTCGAGAGGGGAACATACCTCCCCGCCCATGGCTCGGACTAAGGGGGCTCCTAAGCGCATGCTTGGAGAGGGGCCAGTTCCCACTTCGTTGACGACGGGGAAACTGGTCCTCATTAGGAAGCCGGGGTGCCCTGCGGACTCTCCGTCCGCTTATCGGCCTATCGTGCTGCCACTCTGATGACAGGGCTGCCATCTACCCTGGTCACCAGGAAGAATAGAACTGCGGTGTCCCACAGGGATCGGTCCCAGGGCCGCATCTGAAGGATATCGGATACGACTAGGTGTTGGGTGCTGACCGACAGGATCCCGCAAATGATCGACAATGAATCGTGGCCCTGGACAAGTCCGAGGCCAGGTGTTTTCATGATCCTCGGAACGCGTCCCAAAGGGTCATTTCCATCCGGCTGATCCGGGGATAAACGCACGGTCTCCGATGAAGCGGCAAGCCTCCTTGCCGGAATGCCGCCATGGGATCTGGAGGCAAAAGTCCTCGCGCCACTTCCGTATGTGCGCGTGGACTTTAAGCGAAACGCCAGAGCGTAACTCCGCTGCCTCGAGAAATCATGGCACAGCGGACAGAGCTCTGGCGCCATGGAGAGTGCGATTGTCGCAACTCAGTGCTGGGCACGCCACAATTGCGGCGATTTGCCCCTCTTTGAGGAGTGGCTAGACAGGCGCCACGGCGTCCTCACCTTCTGCCTGATGCAGGTCCTCACCGGACACGGTTGCTTCGGGAAACTCCTGTTCCGGATAGGGCGAAAGGAAACATCCGAGTGTGACCATTGTGTGGATCGCCCAGACGACACGGTGGAGGTCTGCCCGGCTTGGGTGGAGCACCGCCCTGGTCCAAGCCATGGTACGGAGTGAGAGGGTATGGGAAGCCGTCACCTCCTTCTGCGAAGCAGTACTACCCTCAAAGGAGAGGCTAATTTCGCGCCCTCACGCCCCTAGTCGCCGCAGGAGACACCCTGGGCGTCGGGAATGAGAGTTTTCTTTTCGGAATTTTAACTAAGCTATTCTATCGGAATACACCTTGAACTCCAGGATATTATGTTTCCCAACACCATACTGAGTTACTGGACACCCGTTGGTTGCTCCCGTTGCAGTAAAAAAATTCTTTGGTACGTATCTTCGCCTTCCGGTCTCACTTCTGATAGTGATAATATAATTATATCCCTGTTTGTTGCCCTGCAACTGCAAACCAACGCGCTTTCGCTTTGCGTCCTTCATCGTTCACCGCCGGACAGGCTCGGAAGGATTTAGCTTCTAACAGGGATCTTAAGAGATGTAGGGTGAAATCGAGTGACATCGGGCTACGTCGCACAACATGCCTAGACCGAAAGTCTACATCGAAAACGTTGAAAGAGGTCGTGAGGCAGGCATGATATCTGGCCACGTCGCACAGTGGATCGTCCCCATACAAGAGGTTGGACATAGAATCAAAAATTGAAAAAGTATTAAAGGACAATGACCAAGTGACTAAGGAACCTAGTATCGGTATGAAACATGCACTGACTCAAAGATTGATGGTTTAATTAAAAGGATAATTTTAGGGCTTTCAGATGTAATTTACCATTTTATCATAATTCTCGGCATTACACGGTAATTAGGTCTCAAAATCTAGGTTTAGAATCGAATCTCTCGATTTTTTGTCACAATGTATGCTGTTAAATTCAAAATACGAATTAGTCAAAATTCAAACGTCAAACGTTTAAGAATTTTCAATGCTCGTCAATTCCGACATTTTTCCGACAATGTTTATACATATAATCATAAAACGTTCACGTTAATGGAACCGTTACACCGTTACACCATGGTTAAAACCTTACGATCAAAGTGCTGAACATTTTTCAGTAATCTATGTGACATAAACTTATAAACATAGCTAATTAAATTAAATCCAAATTGCAAAATAATAATGGCCTAGTAGTAGAGATTAAAACAAAACATAAATGAAATCATTCAATTAATTATACAATAATAATAAACAATTTTAAAAGTAAATACCTATCGGTCGAGACTGTACTTAAAACTAAACGAATGGGACGTGCATATATGCTAGAAAGAGAAAGCCCGCCGTTCTGTCGCCAGCATATTCTGCTCAGGATGCGCGCGCATAGATTCTTAGCACATGTTTGTTCTGTTTTCAAAGAGTTTCTTTTGATGAATGAAACAGGCAAAGGTCTCTAAAACCTTCTGCCTTTCGCATAACCAAAAGGTTTGCTTATGTACTTTTAACATCTTAACAGATTATTATTATAACAATGTAATAATAATAATTAGTTTTTATTAATATCTGTTGTTACTAATTATTCAACTATAATTTTAATAATTGGATGCGTAAATTAATTATTTTGCGCAAGTCAAGAAGGTTTTATTGTTTACATACTCTTTGAAGCCAATGACATGTGATATTTCGTGGGTGAAAAAAACAAATAAGAGATACTTTTATGGAGTTTTTTATTCGGAGAATTTAAGTAATCGCATTACTAGATAAAATTATTTTATTTAAAAACAAGATTTATCAACATTATAAACTTAAGTCACCACAGAACAAATAGCGATACCAGAAATGGTCAATCTCTTTTAAAAACAGTTGCATTCCTCTATTAAAGAACAACAAAAATTGTTACTACGCTTTTTATTTGACCAGCACTTTAGGAGCGATTCGAGGAAAACTGTTATTTTTGTATGGAAACGAACACAAAAATGTCTGTATCTCATGATTCCCTCTTTGTTTCGATTTGCGGTTTTCACTACTGTTATTTACCCATTTTATGCCACATTTTCTTCAAGAACACATGGTGCCCCCAGAGTGCCGTTTCGAGATACTTTGCCTATAGTAACTACCTTTGTTATTGTATTACTGATGGAATGGAGGTATATTAAGTATACTTATTACTGAGAATTAGTCATCACTAAGTAGTTCCTTAAATAACAGCTGCATTTGTGAGTACTTTAATGACTTATGAACGCTTTTGTTGCAATATAACAAAAGCGTTAATGAGTCATTTAGTAACGACTACCAGTAGTATTTGCTTAGTCTAATTAGTTATTGAAATTACTATGTTAACAGCCTTAAGCTCTGCATTGTGATTGGCTCATGTCATCATTAGCTTATCAAATTCATTGCTAGTTGCAAAATTGCTGCCCTATATATTTTTGTGTGTTTTGCAAATATAATTCAGTTGTAATTACAACCTATATCCAGTGTTGTCATTATGACTTTCCGTGGGTTTTCTACTTATCTAGATCTTTATGTTGCTCTTCGTAATCATAAAGATCTTCGTGGCTATGACAATTTATTTAACACATTGAAGTCGAATTGTAACGAGCCAGTTAAGAGCGTTTATTCTAAAGGTAGGCAACGTCGCAAATAGATTTCAAATATTTCACTGTTTTGATTAATTTAGCAATATTAATTACTGTGTGGAAACAAAAAATGTGGCTAACTACCGAACTAGAACATCGATTATGAAATGCAACAATTAATATCGTAACAATGAATATTTAGTTTTAGATGTAAAAAAAACGATTTGGAAACTTTCCAAAGGCGTTTTTTACACTTAAAATGGGTACAACATCAAATACAATGTTATAATTGCAATTCATTATTAATATTCTAGTTCGCTAGTTAGCCACATTTCTTATTTCTATTCAGTAATATTGCTATAAGAATCAAAACAGATAAATATTTGACAGTTATTTGCGACGTTGCCAACTTTTAGGATAAACCCTCTTAAGTGAAAATAATGTGTCGGATCTAAAGAACTCGTGTCAACGATTTTGCTTTCGGATTTACTCCAAAAATCAAGAAGGACTGTGCGTCGGTCGAATTTCTCAAGTTTGCTCGACATCTCCAGAGACACGTGTCGCGGGACATCCCTAGTGAATATGATGCTTAATCACTGACAATACCTGTACGTATGCATAATGCGAACATTGTCAGACGTGATATTATTTACCAATAATTTACAATACTACAAATACCTAACATTTTATAATAAGTAAGGTATTAAAGCGAACGTAGAATTTAAGACCAGTAAAGGATTCAGGCTGGGGATGACGCGCATCCTATCCTGGTGTCTTATTATCTTGGTCGTATTATTACTACCTATTATGGATTAAGCTAAAATTTAACATTTATACATTTATATATATTTTTTACTAGAATAAAGCATTATTTTAAATTGTATGACATTCGAATCTTAGAAGAACTTGGTTGACTATCTGAGCAGCCGGCACGGGCTTAATTCTATCATCGTCGCCATCACCATGAGTGATATAACATTTCTGATTTAAAAGAAAATATCAATCGATTTGAATGTTGCC
The DNA here is from genome assembly GCA_916701695.1 of Agrochola macilenta. Lineage (NCBI taxonomy): Eukaryota > Metazoa > Arthropoda > Insecta > Lepidoptera > Noctuidae > Agrochola > Agrochola macilenta. The sequence continues at coordinate 12,153,760 of OU753559.1, read as the reverse complement.
ATGAATGCTAAATTCTCCAAAAAAAACGCTTGATACGGTTGCTTACTGGTACACACTGAACTTCGAAGAGCGTCTTTTCGGCCGTTTTCTATAAAGATACAACATAAAATACTGTCACTTATTTACACTGTGACTGACCTATCACAGCGTAATTAACGTCTTGTCCTGAAATACTCCTCTTTAAAAGGCAAAGGTCTAAACTACCACCAATATACTGCTAATTTGCATAAATTACTGATTTATTTTCACACTTTATAACTCTTTAATTGCTTAGAAAAACCTACATTTAAAATGAGCCCTCCACGAGGGCTCCCAGCATCCCAAATGCGACTAGAGGGAGCCCTCGTGGGGGGGCTCCCAGCACAGAACTTGTTAAATCGCCATAACAAAATATTCAATCCTGTGCCCAAAACTAATTAAAACATTTTTTTTCATTACAGCACATATCATTTAAGAGTTTGATAGAAAGAAACAAAGAAGCCGAAAGCAAAGGAGTTAAGCCATCTCCATCATCAGCAATCCATTTGCCATTCATTGTTGTGAATACTAGTGATAAAGCTTTAATTGACTGCAGTATTTCTAATGATAAGTGAGTAAAAAATACTTTCCTAGACTAAATAAATGCCTTGATTGATTGACTTGATGCGAATTGGACAATTTTTTTACAATTTCCCGATGTGTTTTCCATTTTTAAAATATATTTTACAGGACAGAATATATGTTCAATTTCAACAAAAAGTTCCAAATACACGATGACATCGACATTTTGAAAAGAATGGGTCTCTTATTTGGTAAGTGTTTCTTTACCGTCATTACTAAATCATTAATAGTGGTTTGACTATAGTCAAGTATTGAATTTATATAAAATTAACACAACAATGAAACTAATTAGAATTTCAATCATGTGTTGAAAGTCTGAAAGAAACAGACTTTCGAATGCGAGATACGACTCGCAAATCGTGACCGCGATGCTGGCTCTCCGGGCCTCTGGTCAATAAAATTACACGTAAATGTGGAATATTGCTGACAAATATACTATAAGTATTAAGTAATAATTATCGATAATCTGGCTAACAGCATCTGACGCGATTGTATAAATCGCGACTAGGTTGCGTCCGATAGTTTGTGTCTATACTTTAATAATCTGCTTTATATGTATTTAAGTAGTCCTTATCGGTTTCTATAACGGCATGTGTGTGCCTTAATATGACTCGCCAGACCAAATTCTGTCCAGGATACTGGGATTATATAATATTCTCCTTTTAAGCCGGGGAAATTAGGTTGACACCTGAGGTGAATCCTGCGCTAATATCTAACCAACGATTTTTTTCTTGTATCGTGTTTTTGAACTTAGCTCTTCAAATAATAATAAAAAAATATACATTTTGCAGGCAAAACGTGGTTTTGCTTTTTTTTATCATGTATCATGTTTATATTATTTATAAGCAAAAACACGTTTTGTAAATAAAAACATTGGATAAACCAATACATGGCAGGGACATCGACGCGATAACTTTTACCATGGATTCATGATTCTGAAACCCCCCTGCGTTGAATATTTTCGTCTGTTATTTTTTTTTTTAATGTTTCATAGAAAAGTGCAATATTTACGCGGTCAAAATGTGTGGACAGCAGTTTTTTTTATTTTTATAGCCGACGAAAAATTTCAACATAATTTAGAATCACGTACTGAATCTATCATAACAGCTTTTGCGTCGATGTCCCTGCTACCCTGTATTTTTTTTTTTTCAGTATTAAACATTTTCTCCCACGGAGATTTCGATAAAATTATCTGACTTAATTACAAGCAAATTAAACACATTAAAGCAAATCGTAATTTAATATATTATATAATAACGATTTGCTTAAATGTAATCAGGGTTGATATGATTTAAATCACTTGATTAAAATCAGTGATTTAAATCGCGATTAAAATCAAGTGATTTTTTTATAAAAATCAATGATTTAAATCTAAATTGTTTTACTTCGACCAAATCAGCCAAAATGTGTCAAGGGACTTCCCCCGACATAAACTACGGCGCGCACACACGTGTCCAATGCTGTTTAACTACACCGTTCGGAGATTCTCCGTTTTAACTCGTGACCGAATCCGTCCGTCTAGTCTTTGGCGCGGTCATTCGTGATTGATTAATGAAAAAAGATGCTGTTTGGGTTTATATGGATGAAAAAAAGTCCACTTGCGGCAAGTTTAACAAAGCGGTGTGTAAACGTTGTAAGAAGGAATTAATGGGCTTAGTACCGAGAATGAAAAAAACCATTTAGAGACATGTGTGACAGAAATAATCAAAAAAATCCGATTTAAATCAAATTAATCCGATTTAAATCAAATTAATCCGATTATTTTGATTTTTTTATAAAAGTCATGATTTTTATCAACCCTGAATGTAATTAATTTTCTTGTAATTAAGTCAGATAGAGCCTTAAAGAAGTTAAATTTAATTATGTAACATTTTTGTCTGAACCGCTATTGCATAAAAACTTTTATTAATATCTTGCGCTAGTACAATAATTATGTTTAATTTTGTGGGATAGCGTGTTAAAATAATTAGGTTATTTAATGTAAAAACCCGTTAATATTTTTGCTTGAAGTACAATTCAAATATTTCGTAATTTAGTTTTTATCTTCGACAAATACTCCATACAAACTGCCTGCTAATATATTTTTTCTGCCAAGTAATATTGAAGTTAGACGTTTTCTTAAAAAAAGAACGTACACGCGAGAGCGCACAACACATTTAACTTTTAACTTTACATACTCCCCTGTCACTACCATAAATGATAAAAAAAAAGTTAAGTTTATTTAATGCAAAGTTAGCCTAAAAATCGACGTAAATTCCCCAGGTTATTTATTAAGGGTAAGACGTAAGACCCATATTCATTGGGAAACAATTACGTAACATTGGATTATACTGCTTTAGATTAAGGAAATCTTCCATCACATAAAAAACAGCGTAACAGAGTAAATTCGTGCATTGCTAATAATGTTTATCTAATTCAATTAAAATCATAAAGCAGAGACTATTAAATGGGTAAATCCCATTTAATAGTCTCTGGGTTTCTTTTCTTTTATCATTTCCTTATTTCTTTATTTTTTCCGCAGGTTTAGATAAAGGTGAATGTTCAGAAGAGGACATAGAGAGAGCAAAAAATATGGTTCCAAAATCTTTAAAGACATATGTAGAGCGTAAGTATCAGTTTATTAATATCAAACCTTTTCGCTTGGGTATCAAATCAAGCAAGTGCGCGGAAATTCCACTTGCGCCTAGTTCGCAAATCTTGGATCATTTTGTCAATTAGTTCTATTTATGGGCGTTATTTCATGTCACTAGTTACAATAACTGGCTACGGGGCATGTAACTGAATAGCTAGTTTCGAGTCAAACTGTAAACACGTTATTTTGTAAGTGGTTACAATTTCGATACTGCATCGAAAATGTAACTACTTATAAAATAACCGTCCTAAGCTTGAATAAAGTGAAAGAATGTTTATTTGTGTTAGTATTATGTTAATGATGTAACTGCAGCTAAAACTCATTCGTTCCAAAAACTTAAAGTTTGTGGTATGTAACGAATTCATATTATGATCTACTAGCTTTTGACCGCGGCTTCGCCCGCGTGGATGTCGGAAAATATCCCACGGGAACGTACTCGGGATTAGTTAGATACCTACTATCCGAGGAAAAGTCATTCATTCCTACCGCTGCGCCCGCGTTGTCGGCAACCATAATTATTTTGTCACGCGTAATTTTGAATCTGTGATATCTTTTAAAGTATTCATTTTAATGATATGATGTCAAGGCATGTTTTAATGTCCATTAAATGCCCGATTTAAATAACATATTTTATTGGATAAGGATAAATAAAATACCGGTCAAAATAGCTGCGGAAATAACAAAGAAATTTCACGTTATAAGGTCATCTTAGAAGATAGACATATGCTATCGCGGACTTTATTTTTGAACTTTTGTAAGATCTAAATGTCTGTAAAACATAAATTTGATGTAGCTCTTACGGTGTACGCCAGTAAAGCGCCCAGTTGGCATGATTTTTTCCGACATCTTCGACAATAATCGTCATATTTCAGCCAATTTACACAAAACCTTAATGTATTATACACAAAAACCTTCCGCATGAATCACTGTATCTATTTAAAAAAAATCGCATCAAAATCCGTTGCGGAGTTTTAAAGATCTAAGCATACATAGGGACAGACAGCTCAAAGCGACTTTGTTTTATACTATGTATAGATATTTTCGTTTCGCTAATAACTGTAACATTTCTATAGAATCACCATGTTGAATCACCGAACAGAATTTGAAAAAATTACTTGTTACTAAAATCACTAGTTTTCGAAACAGGTGACGCCTTCGAAACTACTAGTTACGATACGTTTCGAGAAAATAGTGAATCTAATCTAATCAGTTCTAATAATGGGTTTTAGTGTATATGGGTAAACTTAAGTTTTAACCTAGCCTCACTTGAATTCAAAAATGTATGAAACATAAAATTAATTGACTACTTGCTCTGATTTCAGAAATGGGTAGGGGAGTCATAACAAAGCTTTCAACAATGCTCGAAGAAGAGGAACTTGGTGATGAAGTAGGTGAGGAGGAAGAAGTGTTAGAAGCAGAGGCCGAGGTGGAAGAGGAGCATGAGGAACCCGACGGCAACGAGTACAGCGACGACAGCAGCGATGTCGACGTGTAGCGAGCACGCGCGCGCAGAAGTGCGCATTTATAACGATTTTGTTTATATTAACTAGGTGTTACTGTTGCATGTGGGCTAAGTTTATGTAATATGCCACACAAGTTCAAACATTATATTAGCTTAAACATATTTTGACACAATGTAATAATTTAATACTATATTTAAAACAATTCCAATGAAACAAATATGATTTAATATTTACAAAAAATATTCCATTCTGGTCATCATAAAATAAACGGTACTTTTTTTAATGTAGTTTCAAAACGTGCTTTGGATTTTGAATGATGGAGTGAAAACTTGGTATTGAGTAAATCAATGAAAAAAAAAACTACCTTTTTGCTCTCTCAGTTACTCTTTGTGTACTCTACATTGCTAAATGATCTCAAGACGATAAAGTATTGTTATGATTTTTCTTTGTTCTATTTTTTACAATTTGGGAATATTACTTCTCAATGTATGATTAAGCACTTCCTAAAAGAAATATTGTCTTTACTAAATACAATAAAGCCACAGTGAAACCAATATAGTGTGTGATAGGAAGAATTACTCCCAATTGACTATAGAAAGAGATTTTTTTTATTTAGACATGGAATTGTTTTAATGATAAGTGGAATAAATGTCAATAAAAAATATTACATATTTTTATTTAATCTATTTAACTTCATTACAAAACACACACGCATTAACACAATCATTGGAAGAACAATTCACTTTAAATCATCATCATCAAACAAGTCTTCAAAATCTGAAATTAAAAAAAGTTATTTTAGGTTTAGTATTGAGAATGCATTATACATTAAAATTGATTATTTTAAGATAGTCCAGAGAAAATATTCATTCTCATTCAGATCTCAAAGTGACGTGGTAAGGTTCATTCATATGAGAGAAACTGAAGTGTACACTAGTCTTGAAAACATCTAATTCTAGCAACACAATGTTTCGTAAGCATGCTGCATCTTCCATATATTGGCAAGTCTTTTTTACCAAAGATCTGGGAGTTTTTTACTTATGTCACTAGACAGTACCAAAACGGATGGCTTCTAAAGCCTTAGGGCCTATGCACACCACGTTTTTTAATAGCGCGTTTGTAGCGATACAGACGCGATAAGCACGCAAGTCAGGACCTTTGCACACCTGTCTGTAGGATAAAAGCGCGCCGTCGACGCGCGTAGACGGCGCGTTTAAAGAACGTGGTGTGCACAGGCCCTTATATCCGTAGTTTTTATACATTTTACACATACATTAGGCAAGTGCCCAACAAGTGGTCAATAGCATGATTGTGTAAAATTTGTAACTGGCAAAGTGACAGGGCTGCAGTCCAACCACAGTTTTGCTGCATTTTGAAGTGTGACTGACACAGGCATGGCCACCATCAGGGATATTAATTTTGATAACAAAAAAACTGTAGCTAATCGAAATTTGTCGCCAAATATCAAAAGTCGGTCACTGGTTCAAAAGTTATAAGGGTATATAGGTGGCCGATCTGGGGAGCATCTCCCTATTTCGAATAGATTTTTCGTAAACTCTTCGATCTAGCTCTTGGACTATACCTTATAAATTGAACCCATTATATCTTCTAAACTAAGACCTGACTAAATCTGTATCTTAGTGAAAAATTGTTACAAAATTTGGGAGAAAACATCTTCGCTAGGTGCCCTGCTTTTGAGATTCAATTGGGCCAAGCTGGAGAAATGCTCCCCAGATCGGCCACAATTATGTATTTTTGTGGTGTACAATAAAGTAAACATAAATAAAATCCCTGATGATGGCAGTGTCAGTCACACCATTTTGAAAGCCAGATTTCAATTTACCATTAAAAAAATCTGAATGGACAGCCTTTTCATTAGCAGCCAAGTCCATTAGTAAATTTGAGGGACCTCCAGCCTGTTGACAAACAAAACAAAATTGAGATTCTCAAACTATGAGAACTGACAAAAAAAATCTGTGCCAGAAGAGGATAAGTTGGCTGGTAACTCGTCTTAGGGGCGGTTCAGCATTAGATATAGGTACAGCATTTGTAACCAAGAATTTTTCTCTTCTAAACTAACTCACTTCTTCTAAATCCATGTAAGGTCCAACACCTTCAGGAAACATTTCATCAGCAGCTACTGTTGGTTTCATATTTTATCACTGCAAGCAGCAACGACAGAGTTTGTTGTTCTATAAGTGACTACAGAATAATTATAAAAGATTACGTTAGTTGTAATTTGAAGGCACAAAAAATATTTCACGGTCTATTCTTGGTTCAGAACCATCCTCAGGAACCACCAAATAAAAAATAAATAAGCAACGTCACTGTCAGTGTCACACGAGGTAGACCACAGATTAGATCTGTCATACAATGTAGTCTGGAACACACAGATGCTACACTACAGTAATACTCACGGAATTAGTAAGTAAACACCACCCCGCGAGCTTCCTCTATCAAATGAAAAATAATCACACAGTAATTACGGAGAACTCTGTGTACAAACATGAAAAAAAATGCATGAAGCAAATCTGAAGTATCCAAATCATCTAGCATCAGCTAGATATACACGCAGCGACAGTCACCAGCGATTAAAAAATCTCACGTGCACAGAGGTTTTGCAATAACTAATGCCAAAACAATTTTCTTTCAAAATCTGTGTGTGAGACTGTGAGATCATATTGCATGAGATTTTGAAATCGCCAGCGAATAAAGTCGTAGCGTTAGATGTCCAAAATAAACATACTTTCTATACAATCTCGCAGCTCTGAATGTCAACTTTATCAGTGTTGCCGTTAGCGTACATTTTACACATTTAACGTACCTTTTAAGCCTCCCATGTGTAATGGGGTCTGTTTTACGTACCTTTTCAACACATCCGAAATCATGTGTAAAATCGTGGTTTAAAGACTATTTTACGTACCTTTTTTGAAACTCTTTAAGCTCCGCAGCTTATGCTGTTAGAAAAATTCGTAATTTAACTGACATAGAGACAGCCCGTTTAGTGTACTTTAGCTATTTTCATAGTGTAATGTCGTACGGTATTCTGTTGTGGGGAAATGCCGCCGACATTCAAACTATCTTTGTTTTGCAGAAAAGAGCCGTTCGATCAATTTATAAATTAAGACCGAGACACTCTCAGAAAAATTTAAGGAAATTAATGTAATGACTGTGCCTTCTCAGTACATTTTTGAAAATCTTTTATAAACCCATAAAAATATAGAATTGTATAAAAAATACAGTGATATCCATAAGATAAACACTAGGAACAAACACAAATTTGTGGTACCTACAACAAGGCTCAAGAAAATAGGTAGCTCGTTCTGATGTCAATGTATACGCTTTTATAATAAACTTCCAAGCAACGTACAAGACCTAAACCTTAATAAATTCAAATCATTCATTAAACGTAAGTTGTGCCAGAAAGCGTTTTATACCATTAAAGATTACGTTGAGGACAAAAAGGCCTGGGATAAAGCTCCTCCAATTTATAAAAAAAATATTTTTTCAATCATTTGAATATTATATGAATTTTTACTTTGTGAAGTATAATATATACATATTTTTTATATTTATTATTGTGAACGTGAGGACTATGTGGATCACATAATTTTTTATTTTTTTTTTCTCAGTTACTTTTAATGATAATCTGGCAGTTTGAGTACTTTATGTGGCCTACCCAAATGTCCATTCTTTGGTATTGTTCGTCGAGTCGTTGAAAGTTCTGAGTTGAGCTACACGATTACTGACAAATGCGTGCACTGACTGGACAGGTCCACTCAAATCTGTATAATTATTTCCTCAAAAGACCATTCGAGACACAAATCTACATGGTCCTCAAATGATCTGACCAAGACTATTTCTGGGTTTTATATACACATTGACATTAATGAATTTTACTTATACAATGACATGAATATTTACTTTTTAAAGTATTATATTGTTTTAATCATTGTGAATGTGAAGACTATGTGGGTCATTCCTTTTTATTTTATTATTTAGTTTTTATCACAGTCTGGCAGCTTGAGTAATTTATGCGGCCTACCCAAACGTCCTTTCTTTGGTATTGTTCGTCGAATCGTTGAGCTCCTTAAACCCCGAGTTGAGCTGCACGGTCACTGACAAATGCGTGCACTGACTGGACAGGTCCTCTCAATCTGTGTGGTTCTTTCCTCAAAAGACCATCTCAGACACCAATCAACATGATCTTCACATGATCTGACCAAGATTATGTCTGGACTTTAAAAGAGACTGACCTCTGAGTTTGTTTCGGCCTTTCTTCACGGAGTAGTCAGATAGGAAACGCCGACCTCATCTAGTTTAAAAAATATGATTAACGTGTAAAAGTGTTTTGTCCAAACCAACTTACAGAAATAAAATCATTTATCATTTATCATTATCGCCGCCAAAACGTGAAAACGAGATAGCATCTGTGGTTCCAAGTAACGGTGGCCAGTGAAGTCACAGACCTACGTAATGTAGGAATGGGAAATAGCTTTCTTTCGCTTCCGCCGAGACTTTAGGCTATGAACATTGTATCGTGTATCCGACCGGCCCGAGCGGCGCGCTCTTTCGGTGCGCTCACCAAGTTAAGACAGACACAGAACACTACTCTACTCACAGGGCGCGCTTATTTGGGCACGCCACAATTGTGGCGATAAGTCCCCTCTTTGAGGAGTGGCTAGAGAGGCACCACGGCGTCCTCACCTTCCCCCTGACGCAGGTCCTCACCGGACACGGTTGTTTCGGGAGGTTCCTGTTCGGAAGGAAACGCGCGGGTGTCACCACTGTGTGGAACGCCCGGAGGACACGGTGGAGCATGCGATGGAGGTCTGCCCGGCTTGGGCAGCGCACCGCCGTGTCCTCACAGGGGCGATCGGCGGCGGCGATCTGTCGCGTCCGGCCCTGGTTCAGACCATGGTTCGGCGCGAGAGTGCATGGGAGGCCGTCACCTCCTTCTGCGAAGCAGTAATGCTCGCGAAGGAGGAGGCGGAACGCGTGAGGGAGAGGCAAAATTCGCGCCCTCGCACCCCTAGCCGTCGCAGGAGACGCCCCGGGCTTCGGGAGTCGCAAGCCGACTTCCGGGTACCGTAGGCGCGGGCTTGCGGACGGTGAGCGATGGGTAGCTTGCCGTCCAATAAGGACCAGGCCCGGGTCGACAGCGCGTTGTGTTCCACGCGCGCCTCAGTGATGTCAGCACCAACTGACGGGGCCGTTAGGGCCAATGCCTGCCAGGGTTGCGAGTTTGTCCGAAAGGGATATCGTGGCCCCGGCACACAGGCAACGGAAGGAACACGGGTGGGTTTTAGTCAGTAAAAGTCTGACACGCCCTCCAAATTATTTGACAATTTCCCAACCAAAAAAAAAAAAAAAAAAGTGGCGCGCTTGTTTGCAAAGCGGATAAGGAAAAAAAGCGCGGGAAACCTCAAACTTGGCGGACGCGTCCTTTTAAAGATAAAATTGAAAAATTTAAAACGTTGTAATATAAGATCAGTATAACCGTAGTTTTAGTATTCTGTCTTAGTTTTCTTGTAATTTATCTTTAGTTTGTATAGTTTCTTCGGTAGTGGTAAGTTTTTTATTTTTATTTCTTATTAGCGCGGGAAAATGAAAGACCCGCCTGACCCGGGGGACTCCGTTCCCCCGGCAAGTAATTTCGTCACTATAGCATCGAACGAATCGGGCATGGATACCGATGGGTCGGCATCGGCTCGTAATTTAAAAAGAAGCCGTGTTCATATTTGTAAGCACTGCAATAAGCGTCGCCGTACCCGCAAAAGCCATGGTACCGTGTCTTCGGGTTGCGGTTGCACGGATTTTACACCAGAACTTACTGCATCAGAACCTAACAGCTCAACAACTACTATAATGACTAACGAACCTATTAACAAAGTACCCGATATTCCTGCTCCACCCTCAGTTGTTCCTACTCAGATAGGTCGTAAAACTTATGACAAAACTGACAGCGCGCCTTTTGTCATTCATGTACAAAAAAACTTAATTTCACCAGATGATGGAACGACACTGCACCCAATCACATTTGGCAAGTTCCTTAAACACAATGCCTTCCAAAACATAGTTAATGGTAGCGTCAAAAAAATTGGGCGCAATAAAATTTCCCTTTCCTTTTCGACTTTCCTGGACGCAAACTCTTTTATTACCCATAATAGTCTAGAATCCTATAATTATAAAGCTTTTATACCTACTTTTAATGTTACCAGAATGGGTTTAGTACGTGGCGTTCCTGCAGATTGGTCTCCGGAGGATATTATTGATAACATAACAGTACCAATTGGTTGCGGTCCAATTTTAAAAATCAGACGCCTTAATTTTAAAACCATTGTTGATGGTTCTACCATTTGGAAACCATCCCAAACCATAGTTGTCACATTTGATGGTCAGGTTCTACCAAAAAGAGTTTTTATGTGCTATAATGCATTACCTGTAGAATTATATATTTTCCCTACTGTACAATGTTTCAATTGCTGTCGTTTCGGTCACACAAAAATTCAGTGCAGGTCTAAACCTCGTTGTTATAAATGTGGCCAAGGACACACTGGGGACAGTTGTGAAAGAGAACAAGAAAGTGCATCTTGCTGCCTTTGCTCTGGATATCACTATGCTACTAATAAGTCTTGCCCAGAGTTTTCTAGACAAATATTAATAAAAACATACATGGCACAAAGCTCAGTATCCTATGCTGAAGCAGCAAAAGTTTATCCCCTTGTTACTAAATCGTATGCTGATACACTTTCATCTTCTCCTTCCAAAAACTTTGCAGATACTCCATCCATCTCTTCTCCTAATAAAATACCTGCTTCAAGTAGCTATAAAAAGACGATCTTTCTCAAACCACGTTCCCCTCCCAAATCTGTACAAGGATATAATAAAGAGGCTCACAATGCCATTATTAAAGATTTCAACATTCCCCAACCATCAAATGGTTGTGCTTTTTCTAATAATCATAATAATGAAAAAAATGACACAACGTTTTCTATAAATGATTTTCTTACTGCATTACACAATCTTCTTTCTCAATTTAACATTTCACCGTCCAACGCTGCCCCTTCTTTCAATGTATCTCAATCCCTTCATAATGGACAACACATCCAAAATAATCCAGTGGAACTGCCGCAGTCTAGTAAACAAAAAGAGTGATGTTATACATCTTTTAAACAAATATGAGCCATTTGTCTTTGCCTTAGCAGAGACTTGGCTCAAATCTAACCATATTTTTAAAATTAATGGTTATTTAACCATTAGAGAGGATAGATCTGATGGGTATGGTGGAGTAGCTATACTTATCAAGAATACTATACCTTTCTCTGTCATTACATTACCTCCTCATAGGGAGGAAATTTCAATTGTAGCTATTAAAGTGCATAATACTTGTCTTGTTTCTATTTACATTCCTCACCCTTCTTCTTCTGTTCTTCAAGAGATTAATAGTCTCTTTTCATCTCTTCCAAAGCCATTCTTAATATTAGGGGACTTTAATTGCCATCATCAATCATGGGGTTGTTCAACTTCTAATTGTTATGGCGATGAATTATTAGATATATTGGACTTACATAACTTATGCATCTTGAACACAGGAGCTGTCACTCGTCGTTCAGATCCCAATCAGAACCAAAGTGCAATTGACCTTTCTATCTGTTCTCCAAACTTAGCCTCATCATTAACTTGGCAAACTCTATCCTCTACTTATGGTAGTGATCATTTTCCAATAGTTATTTCTTATCCTCTTTCCAAACCAAACACACCATTAAGGAGATCAACATTAAAACATAAGCTACCTAATAGAAATAATAATGACTGGGACAAATTTAGAAACATTGTTGACAGCAAGCTTTGCTCCTTGCCTGTTATTTCTGATGGCAATGAAAATAGTTGTGCGGAAGCTTTAGCGTTAATTTTAATTTCAGCAGCAGATGAAGTTTTTCCTGTAAAAAATAACAATATTAATACAATTCCCTCGCCTCCGTGGTGGGACTCTGAATGCACAGAAATGGTTCACAACCGTAAAGAGGCTGAATACAATTATAACCTCGATATGTCTGATAGTAATTTTGAAATCGTTACTAACATAATTAACGAAACTTATAAACTTTTTAAGAAGAAAAAATTTGAATCTTGGCGTAACTTTTGCACATCAATTTCACCGAATACTCACCCTACGATTGTCTGGCGCAATATTCGTAGATTTAGGTCCATTTATAAAAACCCTTCTCCTATTCCGGATTCTTTAGCCAACGAATTTTTAGATAAATTAGCTCCACCTTGGGTTCCTGAGGCTATTAACCTTAACCTGCCTCTTGTATCCAGTATCCAAGACACTCATACGACGTTAGATCTCCCATTCACTCTCACTGAATTAAAGGGTGTTATCCATAAAACTAAGGATTCTGCACCAGGCTTTGATGGCATCCCGTATTCCTTTTTCGCTAATTTAAATGATGCCGTCCTCAGTTACTATTTAGAGCTTATTAATTCTATTATGTACACAGGAAACATCCCTGACGAATGGAAACGTCAAATGGTGTTGCCATTCCTAAAACCAAATAAAACTCCGTCTGATGCTTCTTCATACCGTCCCATAGTTTTGTCTTCAATTCTGATGAAATTAGCGGAACACCTAATAAAAAATCGTCTTGAATGGTATGTTGAAAGTAAGGGTCTTTTGGCAGATTCACAATATGGCTTTAGAAAAGGTAAAAGTACAACTGACTGTTTAAGTATTTTGACATCCGATATTCGGCTATCCTTCTCTAATAACCATTCCACCGTTGCAGTTTTTCTTGATATTAATGCAGCTTATGATAATGTTGTATTATCAGTTTTACATAATAAATTAAAAGCCTTACAAGTTCCAGTGAATTTGTCGAATTTCATTATTAAAATCCTGACTGAACGCTCTGTTATTATGATAATAGGAGATCATGAGGTATCTCATCTTGTATGGAGAGGTCTCCCGCAGGGTTCTGTGCTCAGTCCCCTCCTATACAATATTTACACTTTTGATTTAGACTCATCCTTAGCTAATCATGTTAAGGTTCTTCAATATGCCGATGATTTAGTATTATATTCTTCAAGCCAATCTGTTGAACAAGCTAGCTATGCTATCAATTCTGCTTTATCTACTTTGGAGTCATGGTTACATCTGAATGGTTTGGATTTATCCACGTCTAAAAGCGCAGCTGTTTTGTTCACCCGGAAGAGAAATATTCCCCTAATAAACATCTTTTATAGGGAAATACCTATTCCAGTTAAAGATAATTTCAAATATCTAGGTATAATACTAGATTGTAAATTAAGTAGTGTTCCTCATTGTGATTATATTGTAAACAAATGTGAAAATCACCTTAACATGCTTAGATGCCTCTCTGGTGTGTGGTGGGGTGCACATCCATTTTCTTTGAAACTTATTTACAATGCAATCATCAGAAGCACTCTGGATTATGGATTGTTCGTTCTAGAACCTGGTAGTGTTATGGCTTTTAAAAAGTTGGATCGCATCCAGTCTAAAGCATTACGCATTATTTCTGGAGCCATGAAGTCTAGTCCCATTAATGCACTCCAAGTTGAATGCGGCGAAGCTCCTTTATACCTTAGAAGACAATTCCTATCTGACAAATATTTGTTCCGGATTCTTCAGTTCTCAACTCACCCTCTCGTTCCTAAACTGGACTCTTTAGTGTTGCAGATTGAATCTTCAGATTACTGGTCCCATAAACGTGCTCCTTGTTTAGTTGAAAGCTATAAAAAATTCCTTTCTCTTTCTTCTCCTATTCACCGTTCCAATAAACTTCCCCTATTTAGCAGTAGTTACGAGAGTTTACAATTCAGCCCCACCATTAAATACTGTGTAAGTAAATCAGGTCCCGATTGCAATTTAAGTTTTAATCATTTTTTGGCTGAACACATAGAGTACCATCACATATTTACGGATGCTGCCAAGCGTTCTCCGACGGGTTGTGTTGGGATAGGAACTTACCATTCTCAATACAACATCGTACAAAAAATAAAATTGCCTCCGGAGACTTCTGTTTTTACGGGGGAATGTTTTGGCATTTTAAAAGCTATTGAATATATTCGGGTTCTAAAGCTCAAGAAAACTATAATTTTCACTGATTCTCAAAGTGCTCTTCTAGCCATCAATAAATCCCCTTTCGAACACAAATCGCAGCATCCTATAATCTATTTAATAAGGGAATTTGCGTTCAGAACCATTTCTGAAGGTGCGTCACTACAATTTGCGTGGATCCCGGCCCATGCTGGAATCCACGGCAATGAAGTGGCAGATACAATCGCCGGTGATGCGGTGCAGTGTGGGGACTTAGTTCCATATCAGAATTTTAGTATAGACCTTGTGATATTACCAAAGACTTTTCTCCGGGACACCTGGAGGGTGGCCTGGGATATCGGAAGCAAATCAAAGGGCCGTTATTTTTCACTTATTCAACCCGACATTCCGGAAAAACCGTGGTTTGGCAGGGCAAAGTTTGGCAAGATGGAGACCTCCGTTCTTATACGGATGAGACTGGGTCATGTTTGCTCCCCAGCCCATCTTGCCAAACTTCATATCATCGACGACCCCATTTGCTCGTGTGGCACAGACGTAGGCGACTTAAATCATATTTTTTTCTCCTGTCCCTTATATGACCGTTCTTCTTTTCTTAGTAACCTCTTGTCCCTTCGTATTCATTTTCCTACCTCAATACTTTCCTTACTTTGTACACAAAGCTTTCCTGTATATAAATGTATAGTCTCATTCATTACCTTAAATAATATTAAGTTGTAAATATTCGTCATAGTAATTTGCTCATTATTCACTCCTTTGATTCCTCCTTTTTCCTTTTTTTTACTGATCTTATATCCGTCCTTTCCTAAATTCCGATCTAATTAATACTAATAATATTTTCGTTTCCCTAACTTTGTCTCTTCAAACTAAAAAACATGACATTGGCTAATGCACAAACCGTGCGAAGCCAAAACAAAAAAAAAAAAAAAAAAAAAAAAGCGGATAAGTTATGATAGGTACATTTTGAATTAACCACGAGAAACAATTCAATGAGTACCTATCATAAAACTGCGGGGATTAAAAAAAAAAATATATATATAGATAAGTTTTATCACGCCTAGAATCCAAAAATAGAACTACTGGCGAGCAGGCAGTCTATCTCTGTGTCGCATTCATTGCGAGAGAGCGAGAGATGCAGTAGTGAATGATTTTAGTAAAAGCATTGCATATCGACGATGAAGTGACATGAACTCCTAACTGACATTTTGGCGATTTTAGTTTTTTTACGTAGATAGACTTTAAATAATCGTTTACGTGAGCTGGCAAAAACAGATAACTGATTATCTTATTTTTTAACGAACTACTGATAACTGACAATAACTACTAAGCAAATGTGCGTTACATTTGCTGGCAGTATCACCTAATGAACTAATAACAATAACACCTAAATAACGTTAGCAAGTCTCACACATCCCCCGATACACGCTTCTTATATAATATATAAGCAATAATAGTTTTATTCATACCTTGTGTTTAAAAAAAAATGAAACGCTTTTTTCGTTTCCTGTAAAATTATGTTTTGGTAGATAGAGGTTCATGTCACTTCATCGTCCTTTTCAGCGCTGGATATGTACCTTTTGGGAACTCAGTTGCGACAACACTGAACCTTATGTCAAACTGATAGTGATAATGATAGTTACTGTCGTTACGGTCGTTTCTGATCTGATAATAATATTGACATGCTCACACGTTTTTGTAATATTATAAAAGAATATCACTATGATAACTTATGAAAATAAAATAATACTTGCGCCTATGGTGCGTATTGGGACCTTACCCATGCGTCTTTTGGCACTAAGATATGGTGCAGATTTGGTTTATACCGAAGAACTAATTGATTGGAAATTTTTAAGATCAAAGCGAAAATACAACGGTCAGTCTTATCTTATCCAATTCATGAAATCGTAGAAAAGACATAATATCTGTAACCGATCTATGTATAAAATTAAACAGAATTATTTATTGTGGTTGTTAAATAAAAACATATTGGGAGCAAACATAACCTTATCCATAGTTCAAGCTTCAGATTCAATTAATAAACATGAGAAAGATTCCTTGATATAATCGCGTCCACAATCTACAATAGTATAAGAAAGGAAAAACTGACTATCAGTAGCAAAATCTTTAAGGATACTGGTATAATGTATTTATAGTGCAAAACCCATGTTGAACAGAATTAACATTTAGACATGTCATGTATTATAAAGACAAATACTAAATTAATAAACATTATCAATTTTGTTTTCAGAAATATTAAACACCGTTGACTATGTAGACCAAACGGATGGAACGATAGTCTTTCGGACTTGTGACGAAGAAAAGGATAAAGTTATTCTGCAGTTAGGAACATGTAATGCCGAAAGAGCTTTAAAAGTAGCTAAACTTGTGTAAGAAAACTTGATAGATGATGTTTCAAAGCCCTGGTTTGTAGTTTTCTTATTTGACAATCAGCCTAAAGATTTTTTCTGTTTTTAGAGAAAAGGATGTGGCTGCTATAGATATAAATATGGGATGTCCAAAAGAATTTTCTATAAAAGGAGGCATGGGAGTTGCATTGCTTGCTCAACCAGAGAAAGCTCATAACATCTTAACTACTTTAGTTAATAATTTATCTATACCTGTTTCTTGTAAAATTAGGATTCTTCAAACACCAGAGGAGACACTAAAGCTTGTACAGAAACTGGTGAGTTCAGGAATTAAAGCTATTGGAATTCATGGCAGGACAAAGGATGAACGTCCACAACATGCAGTACACACAAATATCATAAAGTATATTGCTGAAAGGATTTCAATACCAGTCATAGCAAAGTATGTCTTTTTTTAGAAGCTTCAATTAATTTGTTTTGTGTACTTATGTATAATTCTTATATTGATTAATTTCTTATACAATTTCAGTGGAGGTTCTAAAGAAATCGAGAAGTATAATGATATTAACAAATTCAAGGAAATGACTGGATGTTCCAGTGTGATGATTGCACGAGCAGCTGAATGGAACTGTTCCATTTTTAAGAAAGAAGGCATGCTCCCAATGGATACCGTCATTAAAGAGTATCTTAAGCTGGCGGTTGACTTTGATAATTCACCTGCAAACTCAAAGTACTGCATCCAAAACATTTTAAGAGAATTGCAGGATTCTCCAAGGGGAAGGCAATTTTTAGATTGTCAAACACTTGAACAAATATGGTACCTAATCATAATAATATTATTTATTACATTTGAAAAAAATGAATTGTTCAAGTAAAAAATTCTTTCACATGTCTTTTTGTAGTGCCATTTGGGATTTAGGAAAATACTGTCAAGAAAAACAGTCAAGTTATCAGAAACAGGGAATACAGGGACGATGGCAAGTGACTCCTGAGGAACTGGAGCCACCACAAAAGAAGATGAAATTGTTTCATACTGATCTTACTGATGTTATCCAAATGAAGGTAAGGAGTATAGTGTTTAATAGAATTTTGGTATCCTGGTTTTGGTACCTAGACACAAAGATTTATTCTAATTTTTTAATTATAATTTCAGGTATGTTTTGTTAGAGCAAATTTCAATGACCTTAATTTACCCAAATCCAAACTACATGCATGGGCAGGAAAGAATGGTCAAAAATTGCCATTATATGAAACACAGCAAGTGGAAAAGTTGTTCCGTACTATAATTACTTTCAATGGCAAAAAATACACATCTTCATTTTGGGAGAAGAACAAGAAATTTGCCGAACAAGGTGCAGCTTTAGTCTGTTTATTCAACTTAGGATTGATGACAGAAGAAGATTTGGTTAAGGTTGGAAGTATAATAAAATGAACTTTTAAATCAATGCAGTTATTATATTACACCCAACATACATACAACTATTCTCTTTCCATTGAGATTATGTGGAGGAAGTAGGTTTTAATGTCTGAGTCAGACAGTATACATGTACAAGTTTGGTTTCGGTCGGCCCTGGTACGTTAACAGTATGTGAGCGGTTAAGTTATACAATGAAAGAGAAATGACTTTATTAACTAATTTATTAAATATTATCTTTATGTAAAGTGCTAAGCACATGTTATTCATACCCACATGACATTCTTAAGTAAAATCATAACTTGCCTAATAAAATTTTTAATCTATGTTTGTTGTTTCATATTAGCTATATTTTCTACTAGCTTTTGATTTAGTTCGTCCAATTTAGAATTCAGTCCATCTTGTTTCATCACATCCTCTTGTAACTGCTTGAAATTTTTGAAACAACAATGTGCATTTAGTAAACTTTCATTACCTTCAGCTAATTTAATAGGATGATCTTTCACTTGCAAAATCTCGTCATCAAATAAATCTTCTAACACACCTTGAGCAGTCGGAATGTTTGGCAGGGTATATTTTTCCATAATTTTAGCAAGATTTTTCATAATAAGTATGTTGTAAATAGAACTCTTTAAACGGTAGTATTCCTGGAACAAAGACTGCTAAAATTACACGATTTTGAAAGTTTGCATTCAATGCTAAGCTCAATAGATTACAATTTACACTAGATTAGATCTTACCTTTTAATAAAAATAAACAATTCAGTTTTGATCAAAAACTATTGTAGTGACTGACATTTGAGTTGAGTTTGACGTGACGTCTGACATTTGAGTTGTTACATTCACCAAGTAGTTACGGTTATTTTTAGTCGAATAATACTAATATTTTTGTAATGTGTGTTGGCAACATCATAACCGATTGAGATAGTCTTTGGAGGACTTTGGATGATCTATCTAGCATCCATCAATTCCTGATCTTTTATTGGCTAGATTGATGTGAGATTAATCGCTTATTCGTTGTTTACGCAAAATATTCATCCGTTTTGATTTGTCTCACTGTCAGATTGACAGTAGATTGACCGTCTAAAGGCCCCCTTAAAAAGGGGACTTATTGCTTTTGTTTGCCGTTCGAGCAATATAATAATCGTAATAATGTCTGTATCAACGATTTAACAAGCTAATATTATAAATAAAAAGGTAAATACGGTATAATTATAGGTTCTTAAATATTCTTTTTGATTTTGTATCAGAGTAAAATCATAGATGGCGCAAGAGATCTACTAACTTTCAAAATTCAGGCATCAAACATTTTGTGCAAAGCATAAAGCCCAGTCTTTATCGACACAAAAAAAGGCAAACGTCGCTTACGTCGGAAATGCGCATTAAACTACATTTAAATTTGCAACCCTGAAAACCTTGTGCTACTCCCAGGTCTGAGATCCCATGGTGCTCGAAAACGGCGAAATTCTGGCACACGATTCAGATTTTTTTGAAAAATATACCCTCGCGGGTATCTTTGTTCAATATATTTTTGAAGCAAACGAAATTTGCTACAATTTGAGCCCAACCCAAGCCCTCTAGTATCCACAATGACTCTGACTGGATCATTTCGATGCCAAATCATCTTGTGCAGAAGTAACCACCATCGACCACTGTGAACGTTCCGTTTCCCGGGGAGATATTTTTAGTGATAGGTGGGGCAAAACGGGATACATAAGGCAAAAAAAAACCTGAAATCAACAATATTTTTAATAAACTTTTTAATTAGAAACAATATCTATATTCTTATCCATTATTTTATATTTTATTTTTAAGCATAACCAACAAATTTTCTTAATTTATTATGAGGAACTAATCAAACAAAAAATGTCAAATTAATGCCCCATAGTCGGGGCAAAACAGGAAAGGCTAAGGGGCAAAATGAGGATACAATTTAGTCAGGCAAACATTGTGCACAAATATGTGCCTTGTCATCATCAGCATCTACTCTGGCGCAGGAATTGTTTGCCCAACCCGCACAAGAGCTATACGCAACCCAACCCTCATTTGACTGCGAATGCTTCCCTTCGCTTTTGTTTCTTCGCCTTTTTTATTAGGTAATAGCTGTTGCCCGCAACTTCGTCTGTGATCCAGGATGAAAAGTAGTCTATGTCCTTCTCCAAGTCATGGTCTACCCATGTCCTAAATTTCATCCAAATCCGTTAAGCCGTTTTAGCGTGAAAGCGTACCAAACAAACTCAATTTCGCATTTATAATAGTTAGGATTTGGTTTGGTTATTTTTCTATCTTTTTCTTGTTATTTTCTTTACTCTCCTTTGTGTTATTTTCCTTAGCCAGCTCTTATTTGTAAGGCGAATCCGTAAGTATAGCTGTTTTCCCACGTTTCCGCTTTAGTCTTTCCTTAGTTCTTAATTAATTTTGAATTGCCATAATATTTTCCGGTGTAATTGCAAATGAACTCTTTTCTTTTATTTGCCTTTCAGGAGTTTTCTCTTTAGCCCTTGAAGTATACGCGAGAAAGTCAAATGACTGTGAAGAAACTGAAACCATATAGATAAATATTGACATTTTACCCCCTTTTCACAGAGTAATTTTGCCCCAAAACATGACTTTTTTAAGTCGGCCATTTTTAACCTCATTAGAAATAATCAAAAATAAATTAGAATTTAAATAGGTTAATACCACTCCCACTAACTTATGGTATAAACGTTTATGCAGGTCTTGTACTTACCTCACTACACAAGGTTTCCAGAGTTGCAAACTTGGGTAGAAACTGCTCTCAGGGGACTTATAAAGAGGCCATGTGTTAAAAAAAGCCTGTTCCTCAGCAAAAGCCATACACATTAAAAATAAAATAATATCTTCTATTAATAAAATTAGAGAATATTATTAATTCAGAAACGAGAAGAATGACGGTACGGAATCGTGACTTCCATCTAAAAATCAATGAAGTAGCTATTGAAGCAGTCGTGGAGGTGGCAACTGAGTTTGAAAATTTCTTCACTAATATTCCCATTTTAACAACCAAAACTCTGTCATCGTCGTCCTCCACTTCTGCTTAGTCAATACTAAAAGAATGTGTACCAGAATGTGACAAACTTTTTGAATTTACAATTGCTTCTGAAGACATTATAGATTCTTTTAAAAATCTTGATGTAAAAAAAACTGCTGACCATTGGGGATTATCAGTACATACCACGTCTTCAATAATTGATGTTATTTCATTCCACCCTTTTTAGCAATTATTTTTGACTCTTGTGTTGCGTCTGGTGTATTTCCTGATCTGATGAAACTTAGCAAAGTGATTCCACTGTTCAAGTCTGGCAGCACAACTAAGCCTATTTCGATATTACCTACATTGAGCAAAATTTTTGAGAAATTTATTTGGAATCAAATGTTAGAACATTTCAATGCACATAATTTACTACATCTAAAACAGTTTAGTTTTACAAAGGGTTGTTCAACTACAGACGCGGGCGTGGAATTACTGAAGAGCATATTCGAGGCCTGGGAGGAGTCGCAAGATGCTCTTGGCATTTTCTGCGATTTGTCCAAGGCCTTCGATTGCGTACATCATGATACACTCATCAGGAAACTGTACCACTATGGTATGAGGGACAAGGCTCTCGACCTTCTGACTTCTTATCTGAACAACAGAATTCAGAGGGTCGATGTTAATCGAAAGAAATCTGCAGGATCTGCGGTCACCATGGGTTCAATTCTAGGTCCTTTCTTATATAAATGACTTACCTTACCACATAAGGGATAATCACTAGATCGTATTATTCGCAGATGACACTTCCCTTATTTTTAAAATCAAACGTCTGTTAGTTAACTTTGAACAAGTTAACGATGCACTCTCTAAAGTTGTGCATTGGTTTAATGTAAATAATTTTCTCCTGAACGAAAAATCAAGTTAATGGAATAGAGTTTTTCTTGGGATCACTATTGACGGTAAATTACAATGGGGCCCACACATAGAAAAATTGTCAAGAATTCTAAGTTCGGCCACCTATGCTGTTAAAAAAATTAGACAGATAACTGACGTCGATACAGCCAGAATTGTTTGTTTTAGTTAGTTGCATAGTCTTATGTCATAAGTGATTCTTCTCTGGAGAACCTGTTCGGACATTAACTCTATCTTTGTTCTACAGAAAAGGGCTGTTCGATTCATTTACAACCTAGGTCCGAGAGATTCCCTTCGAGGAAAATTCAAAGAAGTAAATATTCTGACTGTAGCCTCACAATATATATTTGAAAACCTATTGTATGTACACAAAAATATATCAAATTTTAAGAAAATGTCCGATATTCATAGTTTAAATACCAGGAATAAACACAACCTTGCTGTACATCGAACTCATCTCCACAGAGTAGGCAACTCGTTCATGGGTCAATGTATACGCTTTTACAACAAACTTCCCATTGACATTCGAAACTTACCCATACGATTTAAAATTTGTATTAAAACCAAACTTTGTAAAAAAAGGGTACTATAAAATTTATGATTATTTAGAAAATTAAAAGCTTGGGATTGAGCTGCTCGCTCTGCTAAACCTTGTGATAAAACCATAAAACTTGACATTAGAATTATTTAGTAAAATCATTAAAATATAGGTACCAGTTTTATTTAAACATTGAAACATTAAAACAAAATGACATGATTACTTTGTAAAGTATTATATTATTTTAATAACCTATTGTGAATGTGAGGACTATGTGGATATCAGATATTTATATAGTTTTTTTTCCTCTTTCTCAGTTAGTTTTAATGATGGTCTGGCAGTTTGAGTAGTTTATGCGGCCTACCCAAATGTCCTTTCTTTGGTATTGTTCGTTGAGTTGAGCTCCTTATGTTCTGAGTTGAGCTCCACGATTACTGACAAATGCTTGCACTGACTGGACAGGTCCACTCAAATCTGTGTGGTTCTTTTCTCAAAAGACCATTTCAGACACAAATCTACATGGTCCTCTTATGGCTTGACCAAGATTATGTCTGGACTTTAAAAGAGACTGCCTCTGAGTTTGTTTCGGCCTTTCTTCTCAGAGTAATCGGATAGGAAACGCCGAACTCATCTAGCATTTTTTTTTCTTTTTAATATGACGTGTAAAAGTGATTCCTATATCCTATTTACAGAATAAAGAATTTCATTTCACTGTGTTTTCATGGGAGTCGGAACGCGCCACCCACCGTTGGGTTCTCAAATAACGGTAGGAGGGGTTCACATCGGCGTCAAGTCGACGATAAAGTATCTGGGACTCGTCCTCGACAGTCGGTGGAACTAGGTGGAGCATTTCCGACGTTTGGCTCCCAGATTGGAGCGGGCCGGGGCTGCCTTGAAGCGGCTCCTGCCCAATCTAGGCGGACCAAACGCCTCCTGCCGGAGGCTCTACGTGGGGGTCGTGCGGTCCATGGCACTTTACGGGGCACCGGTGTGGACGCGTTCTTTGAGGCTGCGGCCAGCCCGCCGGTTGATCGCGTCCCAAAGGGTCATGGCCATCCGGATGGTCCGGGGATACCGCACGGTCTCCGGTGAGGCGGCGAGCCTCCTTGCCGGATTGCCGCCATGGGATCTGGAGGCGAAAGTCCTCGCGCACATTTGGGAGTGGCGCGAGGATGCGAAACGCCGGGGCGTATCTCCGCTGCCCCGAGAAATCACGTCACAGCGGACAGAGCTCAGGCGGGATCTCATGGCGTCATGGAGAGTGCGATTGTCGCAACTCCGTGCTGGGGACGCCACAATTGCGGCGATAAGTCCTCTCTTTGAGGAGTGGTTTGAGAGGCGCCACGACGTCCTTATCTTCTGCTTGGCGCAGGTCCTCACCGAACACGGTTGTTTCGGGAGGTTCCTGCTCCGCATAAGGCCGGAGGCCAGGAGGTAACGCCCGGGTGTCACCTCTGTGTGGATCGCCCGGAGGACACGACGGTGCATATGGTGGAGGTCTGCCCGACTTGGGCCGGGCACCGCCGCGCGCCGTGTCCTTGTGGAGGCGATTGTCCGGCCCTGGTCCAGGCCATGGTACGGAGCGAGAGGGCGTGGGAAGCGGTCACCTCCTTCTGCGAAGCAATAATCCTCGCGAAGGAGGAGACGGAGCGCGTGAGAGAGAAGCAAATGTCGCCCCCTTACGCCCCTAGCCGCCGCAGGAGACGCCCTGGGCGTCGGGAATCGCAGGCGGATTCCCGGCCATCGTAGGTGCGGGCTTGCGGACGGTGAGCAATGGGTAGCTCGCCGTCCGATAAGAACCAGGCCTGGATCGACGGCGCGTAGTGTTCCACGCGCGCCTCAAAGAGATGTCAGCACAACGGAAAGGGTCCGCTAGGACCGATGCCTGCCGGGGTCGCGGGAAAGTCCGAAAGGGATACCGAGGCCCCTGGCAACGTACAGGCAACTGAGTGTCCTTCACCACACAATCCTCACCTTTGAAAAGTTCATGAAAATCAGTTTTGAAAACGCCAAAAAATTGTCAACAAATAGTCATAAATGGTCACCAAGGTTAAAAAATAGTCGCCTTATGATTCCCAAGATACAGCTATAAGTTGGTGAGGATTGTGGGGTGAACGTCTCCACACAATCCTCACCTCAGTGCAAGCAAACGGCTGGGAGTACCGACTTGGTTTCAATTCCAAAAAATTGTCAAGAAATAGTCATAACGCTATGCCGAATCTCGAAAATAGTCATTAAGGGATTCCAGAGATATAAAGGGGTCTTGGTGAGGATTACGTGGAGAGCCTTTCTCGCCACAATCCTCACCTGATTACCGCGGAACGCCTAGGTTTTTGAATTTGAATTTGGTGTCAAAAAATAGTCAGTAAATAGTCGTCTCGAACCATGATAATTTCGACTTGGTTTACTATGTAGAAGTAGTAACTTCCACGTCAACTTCTACATACATTTTGTTTAGGTACAGTCGCGAACAGTAAAATTGTAAATCTATTTTAATACTGTTGTGGTGTTGTGTGTAGTGTAATGTTGTGTTAATTTAAAAAGGCCGGGTTCCCACTACGCCGGACCGGCAGATCTGCCGGAAACCGGACACCGGACAGAGTGTTCACATTACATCGGATCCCGGAAGAAATTCAGACAGTCAAGTTTGGTTTCAGTATTAAACATACTTCACGCCATGCTGCTAACTTTAAGTTTTTGTCTTTATAGACGTCTTCGGTCTTATCCCACAGAACAGGTCTCTCTTGGACAAGCGTAATTAAAGTTTCTGCTTGAATATCCACGCTAAACGTCTACTTTTACCAGAAAATGCGAGCCGAATGACGTGAGTTGAACACGGGCGGGGCGAGGGGAGCACGAGCGGGGCGAGCGGGGAACAGATACCGGCACAAACTCGTTCACATTACTCCGGGCCCGGTCGTTCTACCGGCAATTCGTAGTGACAAAACGCTCGGTAAAAATGCCGGGGCTCGGCAAAAATGCCGGACCCGGGATAATGTGAATAGCTTCATATAAATTGTACAGCCACTAGCCCTTCCGGCAGATTTACCGGCGCGGCAGATCTGCCGGTCCGGCGTAGTGGGAACCCTGCCTAATAAAATATTGTAGTTACTTACGTATAATTTTTTTTCTGTCAAAGTTTAATAAATCCCTACACACAATAGCTTTACATAATATTCCTCCAATTTTTCCGGTTGGCTTTATGAGACCAAATAAATGTCTTTATTTCAGATTAATTTGATTGTAGTATGAGTAATTAAGACTATCTATCTACTTATATATTATGTACAGCTTGGTAGGTATTTATTAAACTTTGGTTGGTGGGTGGGTTGGTAGTACCTTGGTTGGTGGGTAGGTTGGTGGGTAGGTAGATGGGTATGTAGGTTGGTGGGTAGGATGGTGCATAGGTAGGCTGGTGCATAGGTTGGTTGGTGGTAGGTTGGTCGGTAAGTTGGTTAGTGGGTAGGTTGGTTGGTAGATTGGTGGGTAGATTGGTTGGTGGGTAGGTTGGTGGGTAGGTTGATGGACAAGTTGGTTGGTGGGTAGGTTGGTTGGTGGGAAGGTTGGTTGGTGGGTAGGTTGGTTAGTGGGTAGGTTGGTGGTAGGAAGGTTGGTGGGTAGGTTGGGGTTAGGTTTGTGGGTAGGTTGGTTACTGGGTAGGTTGGTGGATAGGTTGTTTGGTGGGTAGGATGGTGGGTAGGTTGGTTGGTGGGAAGGTTGGTTGGTGGGTAGGTTGGTTAGTGGGTAGGTTGGTGGTAGGAAGGTTGGTGGGTAGGTTGGGGTTAGGTTTGTGGGTAGGTTGGTTACTGGGTAGGTTGGTGGATAGGTTGTTTGGTGGGTAGGATGGTGGATAGGTTGGTTGGTGGATAGGTTGGTGGATAGGTTGGTGGATAGGTTGGTGGATAGGTTGGGGGATAGGTTGGTGGATTGGTTGGTGGATAGGTTGGTGGATAAGTTGGTGGATAGGCTGGTGGATAGGTTGTTTGGCGGGTAGGTTGGTAGGTACAAACTAAACCAAACATAAGTACCCAGTAACCAACCTATCCACTAACCTACCCAGTAACCTACCCACCAACCAACCTACCCACTAACCAACCTACCAACCAACCAACCTATCCACCAACCTACCCACCAACCAACCTGTCCATCAACCTACCCACCAATCAACCTACCCACCAACCAACCTACCCACCTACCAACCAACCTACCCACCAACCAACCAACCTACCCACCAACCAACCTATCCACCAACCTACCCACTAACCAACCTACCAACCAACCTACCACCAACCTACCCACCAACCAACCTATCCACCAACCAATCAACCTACCCAGCAACCAACCCATCCACCAACCTACCCACCAACCAACCTGTCCATCAACCTACCCACCAACCTACCTCCAACCTACCCACCAACCTACCCACCAACCAACCTATGCACCATCCTACCCACCAACCTACCCACCAACCAACCTACCCACCAACCTACCACTAACTCACCCACCAACCAAAGTTTAATAAATACCTACCTAACTGTACATTATATTTAAGTAGATAGATAGTCTTAATTACTCTTACTACAATCAAATTAATCTGAAATTACATTACATTATTATTGACATTTATTTGGTCTCATAAAGCCAACCGGAAAAATTGGAGGAATAGTATGTACAGCTAGGTAGGTATTTATTAAACTTTGACAGAATTTTCGAGATTTGGCATAGCGTTATGACTATTTCTTGACTATTTTTTGGAATTGAAACCAAGTCGGTACTCCCAGCCGTTTGCTTGCACTGAGGTGAGGATTGTGTGGAGACGTTCACCCCACAATCCTCACCAACTTATAGCTGTATCTTGGGAATCATAAAACGACTATTTTTTTAACATTGGTGACTATTTATGACTATTTCTTGATATTTTTTGGCGTTTTCAAAACTGATTTTCATGAAGTTTTCAAAGGTGAGGATTGCGTGGTGAAGGACACGCAACTGAAGGAACACGGGTGGTTAGTCAGTAAGAGAAGATATTTGATAATTTCCCACCACCAAAAAAAAAAAGGGACTTATCAACATATAAAAAAACCGGCTAAGTGCGTGTCGGACCACGCACAATGAAGGGTTCCGTGGTTGGGATGAATTTATCCCAAGAACAAACTTAACATTGCAGTTGAAAAACATGGGTAATACTTGCCAACTGCAAATGTAAGTTTGTACGCACAATATTGAGATATTTACATTTAGTATTACATTTTGACCGATTTCGACGGTGATTTTTGTGTTGAAATTCAAAATTCGAAAGTCATTTAATCAAACTAGGCTGAGAATCAGCACTTTTCGAACGTCAAAATTACATAAGACAGTCCCCCAAAACGCCCGCCCTTCACCACTAATTTGCGTGTTAGCTGGGAAGAAGAAGTGGCGCCACAAACTCCCCAACAGCACAGCTGTCTGTTCAGTTTTTATACATATAAAATGCTTTGTCCTGAATGAATGACTGACTGACGGATCAACGCACAGCCTAAACCGCTGATCGTAAAGACCTGAAACTTGAAGGGTGTGTTCTTTGTATGACGTAGGCATCCGATAAGAAAGGATTTTTCGAAATTCTACCCCTAAGGGGGTGAAAAAGGGGGGCAAAGTTTGTATGGGACAATATGATTTCTTGGTCCAATCTACTTCAAATACTGCATAAACATTTTTTAACAGAATTGATGGAAGACGTATTTCGTATTTTATTGAAATTTGACCCTAAGGGGTTAAATAGGGATAGAAAGTTATTTTGGTAGTGATTTAATTCGAAGTTGATATCAATCAATAATCCTTAGTGCTTTTGATTTAAATTACATTTTATTTTGACACATGTTTGAAAACTCAATCCGATTTTGTTCAAAAAAGGTAGTTCAACCTTTTTTGCTTGGTCCAATGCAAATACTCTTTAAACTTGGAATGTCTCGAAAGTCATCGTACCGCATTTGAAGGTTTTTAAGCTTTAGCTTTATTGAATCTAAACTCCGGCCCAGAGTTTAGATTCTGTTCGTTAATATTGGCTCATCTCCGCTCCTCTCCTCTCGTCTCCGCTCCAGTGGACAGGCAGCCTCACAGAAGTCTGTATTTATTCCTAGGATACCCCTAACACCATCAAATTACCCCTTCGAATTCAAGAGAATGCAGTTTCTCAGCAAAGTCTGCTTCGCAATGACCATATATAAAGCTCAAGGTCTTACTCTTAAGGTAGCGGGAGTAGACATGAGGGAAAGCTGCTTCTCCCACAGTCAGTTGTATGTGGTATGCTCCAGAGTAAGCGCACAGAGTAGCCTGGTGATTCTAGCACCCGAAGGAAAAACAAAAAATATTGTTAAAGTCAAAACTCCGACCGAAGCAAGTTTTTCATAAAATGCGCTACGGACCTTTTCGAACTCGTGGATGGAACTACTGTAATAGCAAATGAAATTAAAAAGATATGTATAATAACATCTCAATATAAGTGGTTTAGTTCATAGCGGCATCAGAATGTTGAAATATGTATGTAATATTTAAAAAAAAAACATCAAAATCATAACAATCGCTAAGAATTAACTGAAAACTTATTACATACAATTTATACCAGAATAAACGTCAGTTCGTATGAAAATAAAATTGCAGACTTAAAAATAAACGTAATTACAACTGCCAAATTGCGACAAAATGTGATGCGCTCAAACATTCAAAACGCAATTTTATGATAGGCCTCTAAGACCATAGACTTCTTTTCTTATAGGTCCTCCTATGAGTAAAGAACAATACTTTGTATTTTTTCAAAATTTTAGGCTCAGTAGTTTCGGAGATAAGTGGAGGTAATGGTAAATTTTCATCTATTTTCTTAGTATTAAATGAAAAATAATAAAATAAAATAAATTTTCCTCATAAAAGCCCCCTTTATTTGATATGTCACACGTACAGTTGCCCTGAAAAAGATATCCCCATTTTCAAAATTCATTTATTTACGTTACACGTCCGTGTCGTATGCGTAGTCCCAGCGGAAAAATTTCGAATTTCTTCATTTCAGTTTAGCAGATATTTAGTGTATGACGTCGTGTAATTGTGTATGGTAAGTTCAAATTTGTGCATCCAACCATTGGGGAGTTATCAACAAAAACTGTTTCCGCTGGGACTACGTCATCCCAGCGGAACTTTTTTTTTCCTATGGACGTACAAGATAAAAAATACATTCAATAATTAGTGTGTAACGAGAGGTAAATGTGTATGTTTAAATGAAATTTGTGCGTCCTTTATTTACCAAGTTATTCAAGTTTCCGCTGCGCTGACGTTTGGCAATTTGATGAAAATCATATAAAACGGTTTAGTGCAGAGTTGTAATTTTTTTACGCACGTTGCTTTGAATTTGTGTGTAATGTGTGTGAAAACAGAATTTGAAAAAAAACATACCGTTCAGAAGATATACACGTAAAAGTAAAATAAGGTTATTAGGTCCAAGTACTTAAAATAGGAACTCTAGAGTCTAACTTATAACGTTTATTTGTATCTTGTAAGGGTCTACAATATCCTGCCAAGTTTCATTTATGTGCTCTTAGTAATTAACGAGCAATGGCATAATTTACTACGACTGGACCACTATATTTAAGACATCCGATTGTAGGACTGTTTAATGGAATAGCAAAATGAAACATATTCCAATATTTAGTGTATTAATTCTACTATTCACATGTTAAATTTCAGCTCACTACATTAAATAATTAAAGAGATATAATGAAAATACTAGAACAACTGCAATACATGGATAAACCGACCAAATTTTAATGGCTACGAAAAAGCGGCCGTGCAGTATAAAGAGCTAACGTTCTAAAATTTCCAGTATAGTATCGTTATTGTGTTTAATAGTTTCGTACAGGTGCGCACACAATTCTTGAACAAGTAACTAATAACTTTCGTGATAAAAATAGTAGATCACTTGTTTTTCTCGTAGACTTACGAAATTATTACAATAATAATTGCATCTGTATTAATAAATGCATTTATTAGTCAGAATATTACAAAAAATTGAAGGGCACAGGGAAAAAAGGGGCTCATCGACAATTCATACGAAATCAAACTAATGATAGCACTTGATAGATTTTGAACAGGCCTTTGATATGACATATTCAAAACAAACTAAAAAGGGCCCATTGCTTTGTAATCCTCAATATTAAAAAACACGTCAAGGAATAAAAAGAGCTCATTTCGTATCGAACTAGCTTAAAAGGTGCTCATTGTATCCCAATCAGAGTTAAAAGGAGCACATTTTACGTTTACAAAACAAGAACGCGCCCATACCCCCGCCATCTTGAAATAAATGACATAATGTGACAGATAAAAGTTAATAAATTAGCGTTTAATTCAATTTGTGTTAATTGTTGATGAGCCCCTTCTTTCCCTGTGCCCTTCAATTGTTATAGTAGGTAATTATTATGTCCTTAATATTCTGCTGGTGCCAGCGTACAAATATTTTGATGTTACACGATACAATTTAATTAAATAGAAATACTAATAATTATTTTCCTTTATTTCATTTTGATTACTTATTATTTACATTTTTAAATATTTTTATAAAAACCATTCAAAATCATTTAAAAATATAAAAAATAGTGGCCCATCGGCATCAGGAACAGGGTACAGGCTACCGGTGGTCAGGGCTCTAGAGAGAGGAACCTCCTCACGATGCGTGCCGTGTCTAGGAGTACTGCTTTCTGAATCAAGCCCTTGACCCAGCCGCGCAATGAGAGCCTCCTGAGGTGTTGGTCGAGGCTCATCGCTATTAGACTATTGACTGTTACGATTATCGGTACAATGATTGCAGAGTCCACGTCCCACATGTCGACAACCTCGTGTGCTAAGTCGAGATACTTGACTTTTTTTATCTTTCTCAGCTTTCACTAGATTCTCGTCATGAGGGACAGCGATATCAACAATCATTGCACGGCGCTCTCGTCCATCTATCACCACAATATCAGGCTTATTGGCTACTAGTCCTGTCAGTGATGATAGATCGTTCACAATACAATGTGGCGTGACCATTCTCGAGAACTGGGTCGGGCACATACCTGTAGTATGGTACTTCTGACTCAACAAGGTTGTATTGCAAGGCAAGTTGCTGGTGGATAATCCTAGCCACTAGATTGTGTCTATGCAAGTACTCGCCGTTAGCAAGACGAGAACAACCGGAAACAATATGTCTGATTGATTCACCGGGACGGTGGCATGCCCGACAGATGACAACCGTACCGTCCTTGACAATGTATTTCCGGTAATTATTCGTCATAACTTCATCCATAATCGCACAGACAAAACCTTCGGTTTCCCCGAAGAGATCGCCGAAACGCAGCCAGGATACAGATGCCAAAAAGTCTACATCAGGCCCATGGAGGGCCCGGAAAAACCATCCGTGAAGCTCGTTGCCTTGCCAGACTTCCTTACGATCGTTAGTATCAAGTACTGCAGGTTTGCGCCAGTTCTCTTTCGCCAAAGAGAGTGGGGTGAGGCCCTTGTCCACTGCGACCACATCTCGGTGCAACCCCACGTCAGTTTGAAGGAAATATTCCCTGAGACTGCAAATCTCGCGGTTGTGGAGGGTTTTAGCATTTAAGAAACCTCGACCCCTACACTTCCGCGGGATGTACAGTCTCATCACCAGTGATCGGAGTAGGTAGATTAAACTGGGGCCATTGATCCGAAACGTATATATTAATATGGACATTCCTCCGGAATTGGTGGATTATTAAAAAAAAACCGGAACTTATGTAGGAATTGTATTCTGCCAGAGTGGAAGGAGTCATTTGATTATTTGCCATCCTCAAAAAAAAAAGGTAGGAATTGTAATAAAATGAGCAATATTATATTCTTCATATTTTTTTTAACGGCACAATAATGAATTAATTTAGTTTTGATACCTTCCTTTAAATTTTGAATTGAGTAGTAATAATATCACTACCAACATTAACAATATTTAATTGAATCCGGAAATACCGGAATTACTTTCCGGAAAAATGGCTTATCCATGTTATTCTTTTTGTGTGTGTTATGATACCAAAAATCAATCTACCTACTCCGATCACTGCTCATCACTGATGATCGTGGGTGAAGAGAATACTAATAATTATTATTATTATTAGAAAAAAACATTAACCCCAGTAGTCATTTCAAAAGTCGAATTTATAAACTTAACGGTATAATAGGTTATAATCTAAAGTAGGTAGTTTTGTTTGTCAGTCACAAATGTGCAGGCAACGACAACGTGCGTATGTGCTGTTTATTTTGCCATCAACGTAATATAAGGAACTTATCGGACTCGGATATTGACATAGTGTAAGTGACTGTGACATACTTAGTGAGCCAGTAGTGAGAATGCAAAACAGAACAGGAAGCGCGCGCGCTAAGAAAATACCTACCTACTTTAGATTATTCCCTATTATACCGTTAAATATTGGAATATGTTTCATTTTCCTATTCCATTAAACAGTCCTACAATCGGATGTCTTAAATATAGTGGTCCAGTCGTAGTAAATTATGCCATTGCTCGTTAATTACTAAGAGCACATAAATGAAACTTGGCAGGATATTGTAGACCCTTACAAGATACAAATAAACGTTATAAGTTAGGCTCTAGAGTTCCTATTTTAAGTACTTGGACCTAATAACCTTATTTTACTTTTACGTGTATATCTTCTGAACGGTATGTTTTTTTCAGATTCTGTTTTCACACACATTACACACAAATTCAAAGCAACGTGCGTAAAAAAATTACAACTCTGCACTAAACCGTTTTATATGATTTTCATCAAATTGCCAAACGTCAGCGCAGCGGAAACTTGAATAACTTGGTAAATAAAGGACGCACAAATTTCATTTAAACATACACATTTACCTCTCGTTACACACTAATTATTGAATGTATTTTTTTTCTTGTACGTCCATAGGAAAAAAAAAGTTCCGCTGGGATGACGTAGTCCCAGCGGAAACAGTTTTTGTTGAATAACTCCCCTATGGTTGGATGCACAAATTTGAACTTACCATACACAATTACACGACGTCATACACTAAATATCTGCTAAACTGAAATTAAGAAATTCGACGTTTTTCCGCTGGGACTACGCACACGTCCGTGTCTGGGTCACAGAAATTCATATGTGTACCAAATTTCAACTTTATTGGTCCAGTAGATTCGGAGCAAATTAACTGTGACAGACGGACATACAGACACACGAGTGATCCTATAAGGGTTTCCTTTCTTTTGAGGTACGGAACCCTAAAAATCGTAGTTACATGCGTGTTTGCTATGTTTGATGTTGTTATTGACTGGACTGTTACTAGGGCTGCCAACCATACTGTTAAAAACAATAGTATACTGTTTTTCACTCTAAAATACTGTTTTCTGTTTAACAAAAATAAAGTACATATATTTATACTGTTTTCACTGATATCCAGGGTATACCTAAATAAAAAGTTTAATTTTCCACGTAGAACATCGTGCATGCTCCTGGGCACGAGCCCGGTGATTCAGCTAGCCTTAATTTCAGAATGAAACTGTTAGGTATATCTCGAATTTTCATAAATAGATAGTTGTTATCAGAATACATTTTAGACACTAGTATTATAGTTAGTTCTGCAACCTCAGTATTAACAGAATTCGTGTTTTCAGTGATTTATTTATTTTTATATCTCTAATGCTATGTGGTGGGACGACATAAAATAGAGCTTCAATACATTTAATAAAAAAATTGCTCCTCATCTATTTGGTATGGCTTCGGAAGCCTTCAAAATTGGTGCTAAATTGATGAGTTGCGCGCGTAGCACTAATCAATTTTGTAAGTATCTATAAAAAAAAGAACCTAAAATACTGTTTATTTTCCCACTTAGACCATAATATACTTTATTTCTTGAGCAAAAAGTTGGCAACCCTACCTACTACGATAAAATTCCTTTAGGTAATACTTTTTGAAACCAACTGGGTGCTTTTATTATTTAATTAACAAATAATTAAAGAAAGAAAGGATTGTTTTTTTTTAACTTTTAGTGAGAAGACTTCTTTTAGGGTATATTTTTCTTACCGAAGTGGTATAGGTGTGATAAATGTAATAAGTAATTATTTTTGTAAGTTTCAGCAATGATAAGTTGGTTGTGTGTCTACTAATAATGTTGTAATTTGTTTTCGGAGGGTTCCGAACAGCTTTTTATTTAAAGCCGAGCTGGCTGTTCTGTGTTCAACAAAGTAAAAAATAACACAACTCTGGTTGCACTGTAGTTATTTAGATGGATAGTTTGCGGTTTCCTGTGGTAACCGCGACTGGATCGACCTCGATTTCATGAGCTTATGTTACGCTCATTTACTACAAAAATAAAACACGTTAACGCTGGTAGCAAGTAGCAAAAGATATTTAGATGGGTATAAATAATAATGTCTTTGTATATAGGTACCTAGTTTTCCGGCTATGGTATGCTGGGTTGGCTAAAATTTAATAAATGCAATGCTCACGGTGCATTGAATTTGAAAGATCATCATTATGTCTAAGTATTATTTTATTGTATAGATAAATAGGAGGTGGCGACGACGTGTTGTCGAATTTCGAGATTTCTGTGCTATACATATCTAAGTTAAATATGAATGTATTATAGGTACCTAATAAAGGCTTGTGCAGACCAGCGCGACTTGTCGCGCGACGCGACACGAACAAATACAATTTCTAAGAAAACTTCACAGTATATCAATAACCGGTGTCGCGTCGCGCGACAAGTCGCGCTGGTCTGCACAAGTCTTTATAAATCTCCCGGAATAAATTCTTTGAATGAAATGGTGAAAACCGCACCAAAATCCATTGTTTAGCTTACCTAGTTTAGAAGAACTAAAGACACACACACGAAAACCAACTTTGTGTTATTCTATTTTGTTTTTGTATATTAGGTAGGTAGCTTCTTCACCTTTTGCTACTATTCTTCTTGTTCTTAATAACTTATTCAGTACCTAGAACTCATTCACTGTCACGGGAAAATCGATTAACACTGGTTTTAAATCATTAATATTGAGCAATATATTTAAAAAAAACCGGAACAGATGTAAAAATATTATACATAGGTTAGCTACTCGTATTACACGAAATGCGAAAAGCAGTGTAAGTACCTAATTATTTGGTTTCTATTTCGAGGATATGTAAAATTAATTGTGTTGATCGAGTTTCGTTGCTGACCGTACTACCTACCTACAGTCAGGGTCGCTAAGCAATCCGTTTCCCTGACGGTAAATCATAGCAACTTGACTGGTAGTTCGAAAGTAAAATAAGTTCCCGTTCAAGTTGAATGCACCGCATGTCTAGTGTGTGATGGCCAGATGACTTGATGTCAGCCGACCACAACACGTGTGGTCTCCGATCTATCAAATAGTTACTCTTCGATACTAACCGACAGGCGTCGGGTTACACTCTGGCCGTATCATCGTGAAACGCTTCTGTGATTATTACAATTACCTACACAGTGTATCAAAACAGTAAAGCTTTTTAAGCAGTGCTCATTTTTATGAGCTTTGTTGTAGAACGGAGTTGAGTGTGTGAGTTATCCATAGGTTTACCTACAGTTTAGAAATGTCCGTTGAGACATCCTACTAATATTATAAACGCGAAAGTTTGTGAGTACGGATGGATGTATGGATATTTGTTACTCTTTTACGCAAAAACTACTGAACAGATTTGGATGAAATTCGGCACACATATAGTTTATAACCTGGATTAACACATAGGGTACTTTTCATCTCGATACTCCCACGGGATCGAGATTAATGCGGGTGAAACCGCGGGGAGCTGCTAGTCTGTCATAATAGTGAGTCTCGTAGTAAGACTGGAAAGATGACGAGATTTTGGTTCCTTCAATCCTCTCTAAGCATCCTTCGACCCTGTTGTCAGAGGGCTGTTCAGTCTGTATTTTATAATACAGATTCTGAAGAAGCTTTCTGACAGGTTAAAAAAAATTGGCCACTTATTCAAATGTTGTCAAGCAATGAACCTCGTTTATGCTAGAATCTCGTAACAGCCGTTGCAAATCTAATGAGATTTTTGATTTACAACCGCTTTCGCCTGCAGAAAATAATGTCCGCATATATGAAAGAAACCGCGAAATTAGGTACACGTGAACGCAACCATCACATCGACGACTGCGCAGTGCCGGCCAAACCGCAAACTCTTCGTCTCGACACCCGCACACATCGCCAGCATTCCTAAAAATCTGAATTATCTTTAGAAACTTCGCTGTTGCGGTATTTTATGACTGTAGACCACAGAAAGTTATTAAATGTAGGAACAAAATAATAACAATATTTATATCGCCAACGTTCGACTGATGCTGGGAGAGCTGAGAGCTTTGTTTTGGCTCGACAATGACAATGGTCCTTCGGGCACCCGTGAGTCGTGACGTGTCACCCTACACTGCATTGCATATTTAAATGACAAGCAATGCGACACTGGTGCGCAGCTCGACGTGTTAGGCATAATATTTTCGACAATTCAATGAATGCCTCTTCAAATCGCAACTCGAAGCATCTCATTACTGCAGATGAAAATGAGGGGTCATAATATTCAATTGAAATATTTGAAAACTTGATTAATAAAAATGGTTCGAAATCGTTGTCTAGAGGATCTGTTCCGAACATTTTTATTTAGAGGTCTTTTAATACAGGGGACATCGACGCGAAAACTGTTACCATGGATTTAGTACATGATTCTGATCCCCCCTGCGTTGAAAATTTGGTCGGTTATTTAAAAAAAATTGCTGTTCCATACATTTTGACCGCGTAGGTATTGCACTTTTCTATGAAACAGCAGATTTTATTTTAATAACCGACGAAAAATTTCAACGCTGGGTTGTAGTGAGATATCACGTGTATAATTTTTTTCAAAACCGGCCACCCAATGAAAATATTTTTCTTTCTTTCTTACTATTTAAAGATGGGGGGGGGGGGTTAAAAGATTGCTAAAAAACATCACGTGATTAATGGATGACCCTTTAGCAGTTTTGTTCCAGCGTTCCAAAAAAACAGATTTTCTTCATTCATTACAATCCATATGAACCAAATGCCTATAAAATATCATCAAATAAAGCGTTTAGATTTCCTACATGGCTTCTTAGTTTAATTGCAATTATGTTTTTTGTCAGAGTAGCAGAAACAGAACCCGGGAATCAAGTAAAGGAATGTAACATGTGACAGTAGAGTTTCCATATAAAATCAGTGATATAGAAGCATTGCAAATCACATTATGAATTATCACAAAAGAATTCTAACCTACGAATAATAAAAGTATTCGTAGATTCTAACCTAATAATTTAGGACTCGTCTGGACTCGTAGCAAAACAGCTACGGGCTACGGCGTAGGCGATTAGCAAAATAATAGTCGCGGATTAACTATTTTCTATTCTGTTACTCCATGTACCATGTATTTATCAGTACTAGTGGTCGCCCAGAGGTCGGAATTCGACCATAGTTCATTTAAATGCTATCTTATGTCAAACGCATGGTAGTGCCGTAGTGTGTGTAATGTCCGTGGAGTTTCTTGTCCGTTCTTCTCCATAGGTACCTACTACGCTTTGGAATGGGCAACTAGCTTCATATTTCTGACTGACCGATTCCTTGACAATTCAATAGTGCCTGTAAATGGTTTAATTGAAATAAATGCTTTGAGTTTGAGTTTTTTTTATTAATTTAATTTAATTACTAATAGGTAATAGTCAGGCGGGTCTGGCTATTCTGGAATACCAGAGACAGACACTATTCGAAACACCTTAATGAATTCCATTATTTTATGCTAAACAATTTAAATGTTCAGCTATGATGCAAAAACACGTATTCGTTTTCCATTACAATTTTACCAATGTAATTCTAAGCTCACTAACACAACGAATGAAATCATCTATTCTAGTTTTGCCCAATTATTGTTTAACTAAAGCTTGAGATATTTAAGAGATTTCATTTTGTTGAGAGCGATTAGGCCGAGACGCGTGTCAGAGCATAATCGGTAGATCTCATAAATAAACTGAGCGCTTGGCATAGAAAAACAAAAGGGGGTTAAGTTATTAGTCTCTTAGTATACGAGTAGCTGTCTCGAAGGGCGCGTGCGGCGCGGGTGGGACTGTGGACGAGCCGCCCGGCGCGAGCGCCTGTCAACTAATATATTGCTTTCGGAGACAGATGATGCAAACGAAGAATGTTGTTTTAATACCTTCTATAGCTATGTATTTACTATTTTACTTTTCTGTGACGAGATTCCTAAGCATCTGCCCGTTTCCCTGTTTCTATCATTTTAAAATCTGTTCACCGCAAATATTGCACTCAGACTGATCGTATTTTCGAATGTTCAGTTCCGTTCTCAAATCAGTAAAATGATTTCATATACAACGTGTACCGGAAGGAAACTTTCCGTTTTATATTTTACCACATTGGTATCTAGCTTCTATCTATAATTAGTATGTCTTGGGCGATTTTCTCTTAAACTGTTTATGTAGGTACTACTTACCTACCAAATTTTGTAGATGTTTACCCAACTAATGATAACCTTGGTGGCTTACAAGATAATTTTTCAATTAACGCTTTATTAACCGCTTTTTAACCGACTTCATTGTTGTTCACTTCGAAGCCTGCGTTGCAATTCCACAAGAAATAATGATCATAAAGTAAAAAAGTGAAGAAATGTATCTCGTAGTAGTCACGTGGGTATTTGAACGATCTAGATATTACGTACCTATATAAAGGATTCATCACAACTCTTCATTATTTAAAACAAAAAGAAAACTATCATGTTTAGACAATTTAGAGCCGAATGATATATGTTTAACGACGACACGAGCCAACTGCTCAGTTGTCTGTGGAATTTACGAGCGCGCTTCAACACGACAAATACATTTGTTAATAGACACATTAGCCGTTAAATGCTCCTGTGCCGGTTCTTAATTGCCGACACATTGGCGTGTGTCGCCTGTCGATCCTCCTCACAATATGCCCATTGTAGATTCAATAGGTACAAATTAGGTGCCTACACAGTTCTAATTGATTTACCAATTACAAACAAAGGGTATTTTAGAAATTTACCTGCAGTCTGCAGACATGAGCGATTGTCAAAAATGTGATCGTTTCCTGTAAATAACAATTTACGTCATATCACATCAAATTAGGGAGCTAGAGAATGTGGCTACATTCATTTTAAGTTCAATCTGAGGAATACCTTTGGGTCTTCCTTAGATTCAATTAGAGAAAAGATTAGCTAATTGCCTAAACGTCATGTCAAAGAGAGGTCTACTTGGGTCTTATAACTAATTATATTAAACAAAAGACTCGTCAATGTTTTTGAACATTAAAAAGTGGATGGAAAACAAAACATCTAGTATGCGCAATTAGCGTAATGGTAACGTATTGTTTTAGTGGATTGTGGAGCGAGTCGCTAACGAGACTCAAGTGGCGCGTGCGCACATATACGACGAGACTTGTCTCGCGGCGCTACCCTTTGTTCCAGGCATTATGTCCGCCCCCATTTTTGAAACTGAATCCTTAAATTACGAACACGAATAGCCAATGCTCATAACTAAAAATCATTTAGATACATTTTCGGCCAGAACGAAGAGTTTATCAAACAAAACCAAATTAAGTAATAATTGAAAAAATAAATCACTAAATGCCATATTCTATCCAATTACGCAACCATAGTACGCGACCGAAAGATAAGATGGAAGCAAAATCTGCAAAAAAGCAGAATTCTGTAGCTAGAATTTGTAAAAAACAATCTACCTTTATTGGATGAGTTCATGACAGATTTGCCAGAAAAGGCAACCGTAGACCTATGTGCCAAAGCCCGTATAGCAAGTGGCGAAATGAGAAAGGGTATATTTCCTCAAATACGAGGGACTGACATTGACTAAGGAGAAATGTGGAAGGAGAACTTTGGATGACGTTATGATCCATAAAAATGCCAATCTAGGTTATTCTTTACAGATGGCAAACATACTTCGCTTCAAATAAATTGTGCGCCTACTAAAAGGATTTCTTTAAAACGGAGCCGTTGCATATCTACTATTTTAAACGTATCTAAATCTAAATGGACAATGCTAACAATATCCTACAAAGGAGTGACGTCGCTGTGTCTACCATACTCAATAAGTGAAGCATTCCGGTAGAATGCACTCGATTGAGACTCGGATAACGAGAATACAATAAATACTTTTCATTGATTCTTAAGTTCTGGAGAGTACAGCTTTATATGGATAAGAATAGTGGAGGACATTGATGAGCAGTGAACGGAGACCACCGGCGTCGGCGGCGCTTCGCAAGCCGTGCGATGGAGCGTGCTCTTCCGCTTAACTAATCAGTGCACACTGTAGTAGTAGCCGTGTTAAACTATTGTCATATTTCGTATCTTTACTTAAATAAACCTCCTATCAGAAACTGCTCTCCGAAAGAATGTGTTTGAAATAAAATCCAAGTCCATCCTAAACTTAAGTCATGATTCCGATGATAGAGTTTAGGCCTAGTTCTCGTTCAAAAGTGACTTATAGGCGACAATTCCTTCATATTGATATTGATATTATGGTGTTAACTTGAGAACCATAACATAAGTTTAATCTTAGCTTGGGTGTCAGAGGTGTAGAACTCGGCATTAACCTACAATTTATATGACAAATTTATTATTTTATACGAAGTGGCATATGTAAAATTTTAAAACTGGAAATAAAGATATATTTTTTTTATTTTTATTATTTATTAGATGGAAATTATAATATCTGATTAATGCCTAAGGTAAAGGATATTTAGGAAAAGACACAGGTGAAGTCAAAATGATTTACCTAAAGCTTCAGACATGGACGTTGTTCGTGGAACATTACTCTTACCTATATCTTTTTATTTTACAATATAATAAATCTACGCATAAGTAGCAGAATGATCGCATTGTCAAGCAGCCATTCATCGCACTGCCATTGAATACCAATCAATACTTGTCTGAAGATCTCTTATTCACGCATACTTTAACAAACAACAAACAATATTG
This sequence comes from Agrochola macilenta, assembly GCA_916701695.1. NCBI lineage: Eukaryota > Metazoa > Arthropoda > Insecta > Lepidoptera > Noctuidae > Agrochola > Agrochola macilenta. The sequence continues at coordinate 12,111,717 of OU753559.1, read as the reverse complement.
CAACTTGCTCATCGCACCTCTCTCGCAGGGCTGAAATTACTTTATTTGAGTATCGTCCTTATGCTAACAACCATAAGGATCTGTTTTGGTTCAATCTTTAGAAAAACGGAGGCGGCATATCATGACACAAGGTAATGTTACCTTTTCTTCAATAATCCATTGTACAACTTTAAGTCTCTATAAAAACTTTTATTGAAATGTTTGGCTCTACTTTAGTAATTCGATAGAAGAAAATCCGTTTCTGCTGAATACATTTACAGTACCCACCTATACAATAGTTTCTTTTCAAACATAATTGAGAATCGAAACATATCCACCATTTTTTTTCTTTTGATCTGTTCATCAGCAGTATAATAGTGAGGATGTCTGTGTCTTCGCATTGTACCAATGATATCAGCATTCAGAAACGATATTGTTTTAAAATTACAAGTTGATTGAATTTCGTATCGGTAGAGATAATTATGTGCGTCTGCATAAAGGTAGTGATTACGGCAATCGTAATCGGCTGCCAGTTTACGCTTCATCTTAGTGAGCAATATAAAACGTGATGGCGCAAGTGGCACGTCCCCGCCCCGCCCCCGCACGTCCGCGCTGCCGCAGACAAAGCTTCTGTTATTTGCCAGCAGCAGTACCCTTGCATTATCCACAATTGGAATATCAACGGAAATTAGTTCAAGCTGCATGTATACTTTTGTTTGAGTAATAATTTGTGTTTTAAATTGATCAGAACAGCTCTTGTGCTTTGGCTGACTCCTTGAACTGGAGCTTTCAAGATTGAATCTCTAATATAAATTATAATACGAGACTGTCGCAAATGAGATGGTACACGACGAAAATGAAGTATTTTAGGTTGTTAGCAGCCCTAGTGCCCTGTTGTAAAGTACCTACCTGTATTTAACAGACAGTTTTGCCTCAGGAAAGTCGAAGAACGGAAATAAGCATTTATCGTGCAGACTTAATTGTAGATGTCATATGTTATCATTACAATAAACGAGGTAACAGAGTCATTAAAGATCGCTCAGGCCGAGCCGGCGCGGGCGGCGCGATCCGCCCTTGCCGACTGCGGGCACTCAAAGGCAGGACCTCACTATATCATCGCATCGGTCACGCGCGCCTCGCTCCAATTTCATCCCTCTATAAAAAAACACAGAACAGGAAGGGTTGGATTTTAATTACGATATTTTTCTATTATTTTATACGCTGTCTTAGTTTCGGGGCAAGGGTTGCGTCGTGAGATGTAATAAATTCTGCTTTTTATGAGGTCACGGTTAACCCCCTTGATAACGTTTATCGCACATCTGGTGGAAATGAAAACTCTATTGTTATGTAGATGTTAATGTTCTATTAATGCTGTTTTCTTTACCTATTTTATAAAAGTTGTTAACGTTCAGTACACGCAACAGAGTATTTTCTCTTTTTTCCTTTAGGATGTCCGCGAAAGTAGTAGTGTCTGCCTAGTTAAATAAATCACATTTAAGCAAAAAATTGGAGACGTACTACACCAGCCAGATATTTTATTACCTACACATACAACAATTTCCTATAATTCAGGTTTGAATATTTGTAAAAATCATTATTTGCAGTATTCATTTTGCACAATAATACATGTCAGGTCGAACGTATCGACGCGTTCATGTTCACATTGACATGTCACATGAGAACATGTCACGGCAAGCGACTCTGCCATGCATGAAATGAAGAGCCCGCTTTAACATTTTCACCCGATTGCGCTCGGGAAGCGTGAGTTCGGATAATTTTATTGATTACCTAATGCACACGTTCGACTGAATTCAATAAAAAACTTTATAAAAGGGTTTAATGGATACTAACCCCGGAATTGTTATAGCAATTTATGTTATGATCCGTGACAGGATGTATCTGATATCATAGCTTTGTACTTTGCTGAGGAAGTACTTACTTCCAACCCAATTATGAAACATGATAAGTCGCGATACTGCAGATAGACTGGCTAGCGTTACTATATTTTATTTATACTTTACAAAGTTCGGGCGAGCATTATGCAAACATTGTATGTAGATGGAAAGGATTGATGTCGGAGTCGCCTATGAATAATTATAATTCGTTAGTAGCGAGAATGGATTTGTGTACTTATGCGATTAAAGTTATTTGAATACGGCTTTATAGCAATGCGCGTAAGAGTGGGAGCGCCATACGCAAATACAGATGTTCACACTTAGGGATCGCGTGGATTGTGCATAGGTACAGAGCGATGTAAGCCCTTTAAGCTTAAAATTGAAACTAATGGAATAAAAAATTACATTATGCAAAGAGAGGACTGTTTCTGTCCGCAGCGTGAAAATGTATTGTATTGGGAGTATAGAGTAAATATATGATTCTGCCGCAAATTACATAGCGAAGCGTATGACGCTACTGTGTGATCGATCACCCGACACGTGCTTACACATATAATGTTTTTTCGATAAAAAAGCTATTTTGTCCAAAAAACATTCGAAATTCAACAATAGCTTAGATCGCGATAGGAGTGGGCGCATAAAGATAAACAAATATTTGAGCGAGGGCGTAGCGGAGCATGAAACTGACGAACAAAAGCATTATCCAAGGATTAGGATGGGTATTAACGTTATTTGATTACTTAGACACATACACGACTATGAGAACATTGCAGGAGTCTTTTCTTAACATTACATAAAAAAGGCGATCCTGTTCACTTAAGAGGATTTAAGTGGTAAAGTAGCCTAAACAAGCAAACTTATATAAGCAGACCTTATATTCTTATTTAACATTAACTTTAAGATGCTATTGAATAAAAGGTTATCTTTATGTATGTTTTGTAATCGTCAAGTTAATCAAATATAATGTTGGTAGTTTGGTAAGTACCTACACGTAGGTAATTAATGAAAAATACCTAAAGCAAAAAAATGCACCTCATGCAAGCAAATAAAGATAAATCAGTAAAATTATTCGAAATTATTGTAATTCTTTGTTAATAACAAAGAATTACAATAGTTTCGAATATTTGCATGAGGTGCATTTTTATGATGATGAATTTCTAAAGTGATGAATAGTGTTATTATAATTAATAAAATTATTCATCACTTTAGGAATTCATATTTTATTTAGTGTGTAATGTAAATGCAAGATCTTTATTTGCGTTCTGGCATTCACAAAATTCACTTAGTGAAAGATTGCGTTTATTTATTTGATTTATTAATGTCACATTGGAATTAGTACGTTTTCGTAGCGCGTGTGTTTGGCCTACGCCTGCGCACTGCAAGCTACGCTGCGCTACGCCTGCGTGCCTACGGAGCACGGCGCGATCGATACACGTAGACTTCACGTACCTACACGTTTTCAATTCACTACAACTTACTCTCATTGAAGATTGAAATTGTCAATACAGTATATTAGGAGCCTTTACGTAATTAACCAACTCATCCAAGAGTGTAAATTTGGCGTAGACCCCTTGTAATTGTGACCACAGCTCCGCGTATCTTTAAAAGTTTACTTTTGTTTAGGCACTACTTACACTAAACTTATTTTGTAAGAGCACATTTTAAAATAAATATATTTATCTTACATCTATGTTGAAAACCTGAATTATTGAAGCCGATTACCATAACGTAATCCATGTTAATTGAAATGTACTACGTTTTTTCAAATAAAACACTAAATAAGACCATTAAAAACTAAATGAGGGTGATCTAAGTGGAGATACAGCTTTGTCTCCTTAAATAGCAGCGCCTGCGCCACGCGCCGGCTTTCAATTAACATTCATTAATATTATAATATTATGGATTCATATCTCACTCATTCAAACAAGATCGTTTGTTTAATCATATCTTTCACAGATTCGCAAGCTGCTTAAAGTTTATTTTGAGCTAGTTACTTATTGCGGGTATTGAGTAGTTTTCATTATTCGGATAACAATTTTTCACACGTTATAAATAGAACAAAATAAAAAGTGATATTGGTCTAAATCGGTAAAATATGGAGCGATAAGGCACCGACATTAATCACTGGACTAGCGTGAAATCAAATTACCGTTTACCAGTCACACACTAAATGAAAGGGTTGCAGCCACTGCACACTTTGTGTTACCAAACCCTACTTTGACCATTCTGTCTCGTTTTGTCACGTACATAAATGTGTTTGATGAAAAAGGACAGAGAATTTCTATTTTACACGAAGACCTCAGTAGACCGCAAATGAAGAATTGCGTAAATCTAAAATGCAAACAAATTTGGACATGAAATCGGTTGTGTGTAGGCGATAAAATTAATTATTATTGGCGATAATAACGTTACGACACGGGGTTAGATACGCGGAAAGCAATAACTTTTGATTTTTAGTTAAGCTTTGACTGTGGGAACGCTATATTAGACAACCACTCTTATACAAAGTAGACATTTTAGGAATTAATATACCAAGAATAGGAATTATTGGCATTAAAAATTCTACAACTACTAATCAATACCGTACACTAATCTGTTTCCAAAAACGAATATCAAAGGGCAAATTAATCTCTAAGATTGACGTCATAATAGCAAAAACTACAAAAGACCATAAAAGTAGTTGGAAATGGTCTGTTCACGTCAAACTTTAATCCCGCGATTGACTTTTGTAAATGGGGGCTCGACGTTTAATTAGAGCGAATGGCCGTCCGAAGAGCAGGCGGACGTGACGGCACAATGCACCAGTGATTGACACAAATTACCTCTAATCGAGAACATCCAACCAAATGGCCGTTCAAATCCATTAATTTAAAGCCATTGTCGATACTTTTGCACAATTTTACAATAAATATTTTTTGTTAGCACCTTCGAGCACGACTGCTGTTATTAAGAACGGCGGATAGATACTTACGTAGTTACGTGCTATTTACTAGCACGTCCGGGTCCCGTGAAGGGTTGCAGAGAATTTTGTGCTCAATTTAAAATTAAATTTAATTGTATTTTAATCCCGGCGATAAACGTCAATCAAGTCTCTCCTGCGACTGTGATACATGTATCAAGAGAGCTCAACATCACGTCGCGCCCCCATCTATCGCCATTCAAAACGGATTTTGAGCAAGGGTGAAATTAAAATGTCAAAATAGTAGCGACCCGGCGCGTTGTATTTGTCTCCGGCTTTATCAGACGCCATTGTGTGTTTTCTATCCTTTAAAGCTTTCATGAAAAACGATACCGTTTAAGCTCTGTATTATTTGTAAAACTAACGTTAAAGAACTCGGCACCTACCTGCCACTATATTATAGTTGGGAACGGTATAAAATAATAAAACACTACGTATACAATACACAGTGATTGGTGTATCCTTAAGTTCTGAGTCGGTAATAAAATGCAGAGCGCCGTAAACAAACGATGCTGCCGGATACATCAGCGTTCACAACATCAACATAAGAGATTCATTACATTCCAGTTCAATCCCAGCCTCGTGTAAGTTTAATGTGAGCGGCATGTTATAAAAATCTTAATTATTTTCGCGTCATACATATATTTGTTTATTTATTTTTCATATTTCGACAAGTAAACTAGAATGTAACTATATTGTATTTTTAAAAGCATTTTCAAAGCATTCAACTTTTATTGAATACTAGCTTCTGCCCGTGACTTCGTACGCGTCGAAGTCGTAATACACTACAATAATATACTAAAATAACAACCACATTTTCATAAAAAACTGCCTCGTTGATCTAGTGGTCGGCAAGCGGTAGTAACAGAGCATGAGGTTCTGTGTTCGTTTTCCAGGTCAGCTAAAGTGTTATTGGGTTTTCACACTGATATACTAACTGATGCATTCTTACACATTATTCCTGACAAAAGGCTATCACTAAAATAATATAACAGAAGATTAAAACACACGGGATTTCTCATTAATAGTCACCTAACATTTTTATTATACGAGGGGTGTTCAATAAATAGTGAGAATGATCGCATTCTCACTATTTATTGAACACCCCTCGTATAATAAAAATGTTAGGTTAACATTCTCCTTGGAAAGACAAAAAATTAATATCAATATATATAATCTTTTGTTTTTTAAAAGTAGAAGTCTATTGTTTGTGTCGTTTCGGAACGTGTTCTTAAAAATGGATAAAATTTAAGTTCGCGCGGTAATAAAATATCTCTGCTTGAAATTTTTTACTACGGAGCAGGTAAATCAAGACTCAACATTAGGGGTTCATGCTCCTCCATATTCTACGGTTGCGCGTTGGTGTGCTGAGTTCAAGCGAGGAAGAACTTCCACTAACGACGACCCACGAACGGGACGCCCCATATCGGCAGTGACTGAACAAATGATTAAAAAAGTTGAAAATATTGTCTTGGCGGATCGTCGTGTTACTGTTCGTTTTATAGCTGAAGAAGTAAAGATTTCGATAGGAAGTGTCCATAATATTATAAACGACCATTTGGGTATGAAAAAAGTGTCAGCGCGCTGGGTGCCCAGAATGCTTTCTGACGCGCAGAAACAAACTCGACTGAGAATTTCACAAAGCTGTTTGGATTTGTTACAACAAGATCCTGACCGATTTTTGGCTCGATTCATAACTATGGACGAAACATGGCTTCACCATTATGACCCGGAAACGAAACAACAGTCCATGACTTGGAAGCGACCGTCATCTCCAACTCCAAAGAAATTTAAGGCGATTCCATCCGCCGGAAAGATCATGGGCTCTCTTTTCTGGGACAGCCAAGGGGTGGTAATGATCGAATATCTTAATCATGGAGCCACTATTACGGGGACTATGTACGCAGGACAAGTAACAAAGTTGCGTGAGGAAATACGCAAGAAACGGCGTGGCAAACTCGCTAAAGTTGTTTTGTTTCACCAAGATAACGCCCCTGCGCACAAGTCCAGAGTTGCGATGGCTGCCATTCTAGAAGCTGGCTTCGAATTGATGGAACATCCTCCATATTCACCGGACCTTGCTCCTAGTGATTTCTACCTATTTCCGCGCTTAAAGGAACATCTCAGGGGCCAGAAATTCGAAGATGATGACGGAGTAGTCGCCGCCGTAAATGATTTTTTTAAGGGATCAGGAAGAAGATTTTTTTAGAAAGGGAATTTTAGGATTAGAGAAAATATATACAAAGTGTATAAACCAGGTGACTACGTCGAAAAAAAAAAAACATATAATAAAAGATAATTGCGTCTTACTCATTCTCACTATTTATTGAACACCCCAATGAAGACTTGTCGAAAATCACCAAAATGTTTAAACTTCGAATTTCGAACGAATACGCGTTAAAGTTTTACTTGCTTAGATTTATCTTATTCCTCGCTTGTAACTATGGAGCTCTGCATCTGCAAATATAAAAATAAACATTATAAGAAAGAGTTATAAAAAAAGTCAATTTTTTATATCACACTAATCAATGTCTTTGAACTTATGTATAGGATTTGATCATAAAAACATTCGATTCTAATTGAAACCCGTGACACCGGGAAATACCAAGAGATGCGTACTTTACAATTTTACAATAGTAAATGAGTTAAGTGAATGTTAAGCATGAATCTTTTTTATCCACCACAAATAATACCGGCCTAGCCCATGTAATGTTGAGTAATCAATATCATACAATATACTAATCAATGAAGTAGTTATATAGACATATGTATATAAAGGCTCGTCCATACTGCGGCACTAATCGCAATTTTATATTTGCGGTACTAATCGTAATTTTATGTTTCGTCTCTTATGCAGAAACAATACCTACTATATTCTCCAAGCAGTTTTGTCAATTGGAGATCAATTTTAAATAGCTATCCCAAAAATGTTTATCTTCATAACGCTAGTAGGTATGACAAAAAGTCCAGTTTCCACATTCCTTGAATTTCTCTGTTGTATTGCGTTCGCATTGTATTTATTTGTATGACTGTTGAAAGGCTGAGTGGAAGTAGGGGCAGTGAGGGCTCAGAGGGCAAATAAATAATTACACGCATTCTGCAGATATTTGCCTCGGGCAGGCGTGGGGCGAGGATAGCAACTGACGATTGTATACCAGGGGGCTCTTGCATAAAAAGTCTTGTTATATTAGAGCATTTAAGGAATTCCATTTAATAATGCTCCTACTAGGGTTACGCAAAAAATATTTGAAAATAAAATTATTTTATCCAGTAATGTTTTCACTTGATTTTTAATTTTCAGAGCACATTTGAGCAGCCTCAACAGATTTGAGTGAATTTAAACATAATTTTAAACACTGTAAGTATCGATTTAAGATAAGTGATCCTTCACTTATTGCTTGCCTTTACTAGGCCCTCCTAGTATAGTCTCGTGAGGTACACCAACCTACATTTATATTCGATTTGTTACTCTTCTAAAGTAGGTATGCTAAGTATTGTTCCTATCTTATAATCAGGGAGATGTATCAGATTCGAGTAATCTGCACAATATATTATCAGATATTAAAATAGGCCTATATCTAGATAACTTGACGGTTGATCATTCTAACAGTTATTAGTGATATCGTTATTTTTTCATATACTAATTAAAAGTGTTTCGAAATAATAATAGGTAGTTTAAAAAAAAACCTTTTTTTTTAAACATTTCCTGTCGATATAGAAAGCAAAAGGGCTGGCCAATTAGACACGTCTGCAGCATGTCGGATGAGCTATGGGCGAAAACAACCACACGACTTCATGCCCAGAAAGAGATGGTGGGATGGTGGATGGAGTAGACAGGGACTAGTATAAGAAGAGATGGCAGGCCTTCGCCCTGCAGTGGGTGGGACGCTATAGTATGAAGCCAAACCGGAGAAATTGGACCGAACAGTGTTCAGTAAGAAGACAAGTTTAAGTAATGATGGGCTAGTAATTTATCTTTACAATCTATCGGTTTAGTTCCTATGTTTTGGTAAACTATAAAATCTTGTTAGCAGTTTGCAAAATAAAATTAAAATAGATCTATAGAAAATGAATTAACCTTTCGCTTGTCATAAAATATTGTTAGAAAAATGGAAGGGCTCGCCGGAATCAATGCTTTTATGCGCCATGACGTATTTTAGTGTGTCAATTAGAGTTCTGTGTACCGACGGCCCAGCGTGAAGTGACGGCGCGCGCCGGGGGCGCAGTAGGGCTCCGCCACCCCCTGCACTCTGCTCATTGCGTATGCGTATTCAGACAAATTGATCGTGTTGTTTTGGAACAAAAATGATTTTGCAGATGTTTGTTCGTGTCGTTTTTGTTTTCACGTGCATATGTTTTTTCTACAATTCCACTCAGATTGTCCAACATGTTTTGCTCCTGCTGAGATATTTTTGTCTGTTTCCGTAAATTGTATTTTTGGCAAACTGCTTTTTGGGAGTCTGTTATTATGATGGCAACAAATAAATAATGCTATTAAGTTCACTGAAATTGTAGTATGTGATGATGTGTACCTACGTTTATGTACAGCCCTCTTGACTATTTCAAATTTGTCTCTTGAGCCTGGAGCTGAATGGTGCTGATCCACGCGTCATGGTCGTGAACGGGCGCCGTCATTTGAGACTGGTTGGCTGTTTTCTGCCAGGGCTTATTTTTAATCTTATATTTTGAATTGTTTTGATTATTTTTTTTACATTGTTCTCACATACAGAAGCAACAAGAATAATGTACTCAGGATTTTGTAATATTTATATTTAAAAGAGTGTCCTTGGAGTTTCTTGCCCGATCTTCTCCATAAAGATCTACGTTTTGGAATGGACAACTAGCTTCAACTTTCTGACTAACTGACCGACTATTTGACAACTCAAAAGTGCCTGTAAATGGTTTGATTGAAATAAATTATTTGAGTTTGAGTGGTGAAACATTTCGTACATTAAAAGATTATACATAAACAAAACATGCCTTATTTTTTCTTTGTGCCTAAATTGTCGCCTTTATTGCCTACCTACCTGCGAACATTCTGAACACCGTGTCGTCGTGTCGACGCGTAATTATTTCTTCCTCGAATTTTATTACTAAAATAACAAAAGGTGTGCACAAAAAAATGTTTTTATAGGTTATACGTATAGACGAAAAAGCAATTATGATTTAGTTCATAGTCGCTACTATTAGTATGGAAGCTACCTGCTGCGTTGCTCTATAATTACGCCGTGAGTGACATTTCCAAAGCTTTTGTAAACGATAACGCGGAAGCTGCTACGAAAACTTAAAAAACCAAGTAAGTATTGTTGCATTAATGCATTTGGGAGTAAATATTGAGGAGGCACAAAGCGGGTTCCGACAACCCTTAACTATAGTCCGCGGGGTGCCATTAGAGCGGCTCAAAGAGTTGGGTGTGCCCACGGAACTGCGAGCACCGACTTTGTAAATCTAATTAAAATATCAATATGTTCACTGGAGTCCGCGTTGACAATTTGATTTCACGCCTTGTGCCCTCGGCCGCTACCCTGCAATGCCGCGATATTAAATATTAATACAATGTTACTACACGGCTTTGTTTTTTATTTGATCTAAAATAAATCAATGATTTCCGAAAAATTGGGTACAAAAAGTTTAGGCTAGGTAAATGCATTATTACGTGCAAGTCGCTACTTTATAAAATACAACAAAATATAAATGAATTCTGCGAATGAGCATCAATTATCCCGCCGACATGATACTTTTGACTACAATGAAGTCAACGACTCCTCCATGAAACTGTCATATTTTTCGTTGAGCGGCGTGAAAGGCTCCAAACTGTCGACGCGCAATTCGAACTACCCTTGTTTTTTCTACACACAAGTTCAGGTAGCAATACAAACAACAATAAAAACGTGACATATCAATCGGCTTTTTTTCTGTCGATGTCGCAAATTCGCACAAATCAAACATTGAAGTGTTAAAAATTTCTGATTACAAAGGGCTTTTAAAGTCGCCTGACAGGGAGCGAGCAGCAGCTTTGTCAGACGGAATCATTAGTTAGCAAATGTCAAGCCCGAATCCGCTTCTTTTATTACACAAACAGCCTTACAAGACGTTAAGTCAAACAAGTAGGTAAACAACTGCAACTTAAACCGTGATTTATAGTTTCTTTTAATATTGATCTCAAATACTTTATTTGGATTTCACTTGTTACTGTTTCTACTGAACATTCCTGACCGAAGCTTAGTTTTTTTTCATTGTAAAATTAGGATTATGTATGTATGAAATGAAATGAAATGAAATTGTTTATTCTGTAAATAGGATATTTATAGGAATCACTTTTTCACGTCATATTAAAAAAGGATAAAATTTTGCTAGATGAGTTGTTTCCTATCCGACTACTCTGAGAAGAAATCATATAAAATCCTATATTCCTACTTTACGCCTTTTTTTAAATAAAAGTGTGCATATTTAGTTAGTGGTACAGATACCTAACTGACAGTGATATTAATATTATAGACACCATTATGTTCATAATAGTTTGTATTGATAGGTAGTAAGGAACAACTGTTACAATGCACGGCTGGCGCAATATTTCATCGCGTCGTTCCGGCAAAAACGAAACCCTTTTTTTGTTTTCTATTACAATTGTCACCCTTTTACTTCCATTTCAATTAAATAATGTCTGGTCATTTGTGTCGGGCGGGAGATCAGCAGGACTGGCAGTGTTGCGCAGTCGCGCAGTGTCGTGTTCGCGCCTCCCTTAACCCTCGGCGCAAAGTGCGCGTCATCCTGTGAGCACATTAATCACTCCTATTATTAAACTTGTTATTGTGTTCATTTGAAGATAACGTTTTATAAACGGTGCCGTCCGTTCACAACAAAATAAGCTTTATGTAATAACGTGTAAGCGAATACTTTCGTAAAAACCGTTGATTAATGATGTTTTGCTCTATCGATAACAACAAATCCGATTAGGATTGTGAAATAGGTTTTTTTATTTATGACTAGTGAAAAGTCGTTCCAGTTGTATTTTTAACGAAACCCCTATTCTTATTCCGCAACGTGTTTTTTAAGCGAGCGGTAAAACCCATGGCGGAGAGACTTGAGAAGTCCCGAGGCCACTAGTTGAGCGACTGATTCTGTTTACTTTACAATCTGTGCCACGAGCCACAGTCGGCACGGCAGGTGTGTCAGCGTCGCGACTCGCGCCGAAATAGACAGTCACGATGAGGTATTTCCGACCGTAGCTTGACGTAGCCGAGCGCCGCCGCCCGTCGCCGCCCGTCGCCGCCGAGGTCTACCGGAGGCTTGGCGCGCCGTCTATTTCTAAGAAGCAGCCTGCCATTAATTGACGGTTTTCCTTATTTACTTTAGTTATTTAAAGAATATAAGTATCTGTACAAACTTGTCACCGTAGCGTTAGATTGTTTATTCCACCTTCTTCCGACACTACGGTTTAGTTAAAACTACGGATAAGATAGGCTTTATATTTTGAATATGAGCTGAGTAAAACTAGAGAAAAATCGTTCCGGAAAAGGGTTTAGAGTTTTAGACTATGCATATACGCAGGCATTGATAATACGTAGGCCATGCGTAGCATAGGCGCTGCATATGCCCTATGTAAGCACTGCTCAGATGCTGCATAGTCAGTGTAGGTTTTACGTAGTCAATGCACAGATGCCGTTAGTTTTGATGATTTCGACGAGAAAACACCTCTGTTAGCTTTTTGGAATAAGAATAGGGATTTCGTTAAAAATACAACTGGAACGACTTATCACTTGTCATAAATAAAAAACCTATTTCACAATCCTAATCGGATTTGTTGTTATCGCTCTCTTGCTAGGAAGAAAACTTTAAAAATCGTAAAAGAGGACCCATTGTGGAGTTTTCGATAGTAAGAATTTATTCAATATCTGGTTGTAGGTACTTCTCCATCTAGATTCTATAATATAAGATGCATGCAAGAATATGCGTTGTGTGTGTGTGCAATAAAGTGGAAATTTATGCAAAACTCGTAGAATGCTATAAGTTCATGCTTAGATTTGCTTTTTTTTCTGTAAAATTATGAACCCTATTGACTGTCAGACCTCAGACTATCTCGCGCACATCTGGGAGTGTCGCGAGGAGGCGAAACGCCGGGGCGTAACTCCGCTGCCGCGAAAAATCACGGCTCAGCGGACAGAGCTCCGGCGGGATCTCATGGCGGCATGGAAAGTACGATTGTCGCAACCCAGCGCTGGGCACGCCACAATTGTGGCGATAAGTCCCCTCTTTGAGGAGTGGCTAGAGAGGCGCCATGGCTTCCTCACTTTCCGCCTGACGCAGGTCCTCACCGGACACGGCTGTTTCGGGAGGTTCCTGTTCCGTATAAGGCGGGAGGAAACGCCCGGGTGTCACCACTGTGTGGATCGCCCGGAGGACGTGGAGCATACGGTGGAGGTCTGCCCTGCTTGGGCGGAGCACCGCCGTGTCCTCACGGAGGCGATTGGCGGTGGCGATCTCTCGCGTCCGGCCCTGGTTCAGGCCATGGTCCGGAGCGAGAGTGCATGGGAGGCCGTCACTTCCTTCTTCGAAGCAGTAATGCTTGCGAAGGAGGAGGCGGAGCGCGCGAGGGAGAGGCAAGATTCGCGCCCTCGCGCCCCTAGTCGCCGCAGGAGACGCCCCGGGCGTCGGGAGTTGCGAACCGACTTCCGGCCACCGTAGGCGCGGGCTTGCGGATGGTGAGCAATTTGCAGCTCGCCGTCCGATAAGGACTAGGCCCGGGTCGACGGCGCGTTATGTTACACACGCGCCTCAAAGGGAAATCAGCACCAACTGACGGGGTCCGTAAGGACCAACGCCTGCTGGGGTTGCGGGTTTGTCCGAAAGGGATATCGCGGCCCCGGCACACAGGCAACGGAAGGAACACGGGTTGGTTTTAGTCAGTAAAAGTCTGACACGCCCTCTCGCTCTACCCAGAGCGGGAGAAGTCACTTGATGACTTCCCACCCTCAAAAAAAAAAAAAAGACCTCAGACTATGTTTGTATCTAGAAGGTAGTATTTTAACTAGCGTCCGTTTATAATATACCTGCTATTGCACACTTGATCCTATATTTTCATTAAAAGTTAGTTTTAATTTGTTAAAATGTGTTCCTTGCGGTACTGTGCAAAATAAACGTTTTCTTTCTTTATTTTATTTTGTTCTGACTCATAAGTTAGACGGTAAGATGTTAAAGTGGAGTCAACCGGAACAGAACCAGTATTTCGCTAAAGCCTTGTTTATCTCCAATTATGTAAATAGCGCAATCTCATTGGGACTTTACAATATCATGCAATACATACGAAAGTTTTTTTGAACACAGAATAGGGGAAATCCAATAATACTAATACTCTACAAATGCATCAAAGAGTAGGTTCTTTATAATAGACTGTGGAAACTGGACAGTCCTACTTATGAAGATTGACGAGACAAAATTTAATTTATTTATTTCAAAGAGCAAATAAAAAAATAGTGGGCTGCAATGTAACAAAGTATCAAATGTAAACTTGTAAAGTAGAAATACTCGTATTTTTCCTGGATGATCAAGAATTCAACATCATAACCGATGGCCAGAACAACACATTCCGGCAAATTTATAGCTAAATGGCCGTTTTTTTAATTGGTGTAATTTACACAGCAATAATTAAAAAATACGGCCATTTATCCGACATATTTTGATACTCGCAAATAAATCTAAACCTATAGGGTACTTCCCGTTGACCTATAATCATGAAATTTGGCAACAAGCAAGGTCTCACAGCATATATATATATAGCTTTACTTGTGCTGTGAGACCTCGCTTTTTGCCAAAAAAATAAGAAAAAGTCCGAAAATCGTTAATTTGTCTTTACATCTACGTATCTTCTATCTATCTATATATATATATAAAATGCTTTGTCCTGAATGACTGACTGACGGATCAACGCACAGCCTAAACCGCCGATCGTAGAGACCTAAAACTTGGAGGGTGTGTTCTTTGTATGACGTAGGCATCCGATAATAAAGGATTTTCTGAAATTCTACCCATAAAGGGGTGAAAAAAGGGGGCAAAGTTTGTATGGGACAACGTGATTTCTTGGTCCAATCTACTTCAAATTTTGCATAAACATTCTTTAATAGAATTGATGGAAGACGTGTTTCGTATTTTATTGAAATTCATCCCCTAACGGTGTTAAATAGGGGTAGAAAGTTATTTTGGGAGAGATTTGCTTCGAAGTTGATATCAATACTCCTTAGTGCTTTTGATTTAAATTACATTTTATTTTGACACATGTTTGAAAACTCAATCCGATTTTATTAAAAAAAGGTTGAACTCACTTAAAGGCTTGGTGCAATGCAAATACTCTTTAACATTGAAATGTCTCGAAAGTCACCGTACTATACATATTAGTACCGCATTTGAAGGTTTCTAAGCTTTACAGAGGTTTGTATTTATTCCTAGGATTCCCTTAACACCATCAAATTACTCCTTCGAATTCAAGAGAGTGCAGTTTCCCATCAAAGTCTGCTTCGCAATGACCATAAACAAAGCTCAAGGTCAAACTCTTAAGGTAGCGGGAGTAGACTTGAGGGAAAGCTGCTTCTCCCACGGCCAGTTGTATGTGGCATGCTCCAGAGTAAGCGCACAGAGTAGCCTGGTGATTCTAGCACCCGAAGGAAAAACAAAAATATTGTTTACAAAGAAATGCTACGGTAGGTGTAGTATTTCGATTTCGTTGTAAAAAGATAATACCCCCGTGTAACTTTCACCAGACCGAAGGCCGAGCTTCGTGTTCATAAAATATATGTATTTACTTAACAAAAAATTATTTTATTTTCATGTTTATTTAACCTTTAAATCCCTACACTTATGTTATAACAAAATTAATAACGTAAAAAACCAATAAAAAATCCTGTTAGAACCATTTTCGACTTATACGCGGACTAAGTCGCGGGCGAAAGCTAGTAAGTAATATAAAACAAAGTCCCTCGCCGCGACTGTCTGTCTGTCTGTCTGTCTGAACGTGATAAAATCAAAAACTACCGAACAGATTTTCAAACGGTTTTCGGTTTAGGTTTTGTGTAAATTGGCAGAAATAAGACGATGTTGAAAATGTCGGAAAAAATAATGCCGACTAGTGCTGTACTGTCGTGCGCCGCATAACCGTGAGAGATAAATACAATTTATGTTCTACAGGATTGTATATTTTAAAAAGTTCAACAAAAAAGCCCGCGATGGCATATTATTATGTCTATCTTCTAAGGATGCCACACAATAAAGGTTTGTGCAGACCAGCGCGACTTGTCGCGTGACGCGACACGAACAATACAATTTCTAAGAAAACTTCACAGTATAACAATAACCGGTGTCGCGTCGCGCGACAAGTCGCGCTGGTCTGCACAAGCCTTCACCATTATTATCTTTCAGAATTTGAGAAAAATTTCATTGTTATTTCCGAAGCTATTTTGACCGGTATTATATTAACACTTATCCAATAAAATATGTTATTTAAATTGGGCATTTAACTTAGATTAAAATGTACATTGACACCTTATCATTTAAATTAATAGTTTAAAAGATATCACAGATTCAAAATTACGCGTAACAAAGAATTATGGTTGACGACAACGCGGGCGCAGCGGTAGGAGTCAATGACCTTTACCTTGGCTATTAGGTATGAAATCCCGGTAGTACATTCCCGTGGGATATTTTCCGACCTCCACGCGGGCGAAGCCGTGGACAAAAGCTAGTAGTTTATAAAAATATTTTTTTTGCTATTACAAACTTATATTTGCAGTTGCAGAATTGACCGTTACGTATATATTATATAAAAAAACAAGTTGAGAAAATGTTCGCCAATACATCGGTATTGGCGAACATTTTCTCAACTTGGTTTTTTTAAAGTATTTTCTTAGGATAAATTTATCCCAACTATGAACCCATCATTGTGCGACACGCACTTGACCAGTTTTTCTTGTCTTCCGTTACTATTTTAAATTTTTTATATTAGTCATCGGTCGCAGCTTTGATGCTGATAGGTTCATCAGGTGAAGCAACGGCCAGTTCCGTCAGAATGGGGCCATTTTTATTTGGCGTTCAGACCAATTGCCAGTTCTTGGAAAAACAACTGCCTGATTGATACGCAGCATGATTTCTTGGTTATCGCGGAAATAAACTTCAACTTTAAAAGAGATCTCCAGCCTAAGAAAGCATTTGTATCCGGCAGTTATAAGTAGAATAATAACTAGAAAATAGAATGCATAGAAATTCCTATCTTCACGAACAGTTATGTAGATAAATATTACCGGTATTCCCCCAACGCAGGTATTTCCGGAGGTCGAGCGATAGAGGCAGATCTTACGCAATCAAACCGCACTATGCAGCTATTTCATAATTTATAAGTGTGTCCAGTGTCCGTAATCTGTAATGTACGTTCTAGGTAATTAGAGATTACGAACACTGGACTTTCCTATATAACTCCATCCATACTAATATTATGTGGCATTACTAGGGCATTACCAAGGAAATGGTTAAGGCCAATACTACTGTAATATTTTTTTGTATCAAAACACGGTTCTTCGACATTTTGAGAATAGTTGTAGTTGTCTTTAGATACGTGACTTAACATCAGTAAAAATTGAAATCAAACAGAAAAAAAAATCCAATGACGAAACAAAGAATTCTGAGTCGAATTATGTCAAAGAGTATTTTCATAAAAAGTGCAATTGGCTCTTTCTACTTTGCTGCCGTCGTACTGTCAACACGGGACGTCATTTTTGTCTACTCTTCCGTCGGCAAAAAGGTGCTCATGCTACGCGTGCAGTAGATTTTCAGAAATAGCACTTCTCCCGCGAGGGTAGCTTACGTGGCGGTCCTCATGCAAGTGTTCCTGCACTCGCGTCTATTGAAGAAGTGAAAGTCATTCATAACGAAGTAGGTACAAAACGATATAATGTAACCTGAAAACCTTGATAACCGACCAGACCTCGGTAAATTGAGTAGGATGTGTCCCGTCAAAGAAGAAAACAACATACAACTTCAAAACAGATATCACGGTTCTATTCGTTACGGCCAGGAACTATTGATGGAAAAGGGTCCTATACATACTGTCATGAAACGGTTAGTGGAAGTCGATCTCGAATATAGAAGTATCATCAAGAAACCGTTCCCTTCCGAGGCATTTAAAAAAATCACACAAAAGAAACTAACCGGGAAATCATCGATGATCTTAGACTGGCCCTTATAGTCGCCTGCGCCAACCATTTAGTCAGGTTAGTATCAGGCGACTGTGAAAGCCAGACTAAAAACATCGATAATTTCCCAATTTTTTTAAATTTACTTGTAAAAAAAAGATTATTTGAAAATACTAAACCGTGTATGCAGAGCGGAGAGTTTGAGTTTACTAGTGTCCTCGATACATGGCGTTGTGGAAATGATGCGATTTCCTGCCCGCGGCGTTATTGTTCCTGTTTTCCGCAGAAGAGTGACTTGAGACAGTAAGATTTTACGAAATCTATAGATACGTAGATAATCCTTGTCTGTATGAGAATAGACCTTTGCCCTGCAGTGAGACAATAATGGGCAGGTATTATTGTTGTTATGATCAATCAGAATCTGAACCGTTTTGAAACAGATAACGATAATCCATTGCTTCATAAGTTCGAAAAAAAGATCTGCTCAACAACGTAAATAACGTAATGAATGTTGTTGAACTGCCAAAATAATAATAAAAATAATTCCTCTCTCTGGAGCCCTGTAGCTTGGACCCTGTTCCCGATACCGGTGGGCTACTATTTTTTATATTTTTAAATGTTTTAATATTTTTTATATTGTAATATTTAAAAAAGTAATTTGTAAGTATTTAAATGAAATAAAGAAAATAATAAAAATGAAATAGATTAGTCGTAATCGTTTACGAAAATGTGTTGCGTAATTAGATAGCCGGTTATGTGACACATTCAACTTTGAGCTGCAATTGTAATTATCTAATTGAATTGCAGAATTCTTGATTAAGTATAATTATGTTGTATTTTAGCAAATAATTTACAATTACAATCCTTACTAAATTAATCACTTAGAAAATTAACATTTTTACACAAGTCACAGTTTTTGCAACATTAAATAATATGTACAAGTATATAAGAAAGGGGTTGGGGGGGAACAATCATAGGGCATCAAAAAATTCGTCCGCATCGTTGTCAACAGGAAAAGTGCCCAAAAGGCTGGCAGCATTGCCACGTTGTATGGCAATGCTGATTCTCTGGCCGAAGAATAGGCCAGCCTTCTGGTCACATGAAGAGTCGACCAACCGCTTTGCGATGTCTTGAAAGACTAAGTGGGCACTCGGACCCCATGGCCCTAGTGTTTCAACCCCAAACGGCTCAAACATATAAGTCCCAATAAGATTGGAGTATTTGCGCCGTTTGAGGTTTTCCGCACCTGCAGCAGCAGCCCCAGCACAGCCCACCGTGCTAGGAAGATGGGATGGCGCAAGGGTGTCGACACACGTTGCATCCCACACCAATGGCCTACCTACCTTCCAAGGCATTATGGTCATTCCGTCTGGTCTTTTCCCATCGTCGCGTGCCAAGCCGTTGGGTTCTAGAACAGCTGGCACCCCGGCGGTGACAAGAGCACGACGGATGGTGTCATTAATGCTGGCGTGCCGTGCTCTCCGGCCTGCGCTTTTACTGCAGGATAGACCATGGTGTCCGAGACAGTCGACTGCTTCACCGCATTGACAGCGATGCGGGGCCACACAAGGAGCGCCCAGACGCAGACAGGTAGCGAGCCGGAAAGTGGTGTCACCCAGCATAGTCCCTATGTTGGGTGACGGTAGCGCCTGAAGCCAAAGGCCCGACTCCCACTCACCCACAGCCAGCAGGCGGGCACGCTCAGCAGTATTGGTGGACGTATTAATAAGATTGTTCCGTACCAACCTGCAGAGCGGCTCATCCCACTGCCTCTGGGAGGACAGGTTCACAGGCCGATCTGTATTCGGGCAAGCCGTTTTCCAGGCGTTCTCCGCATCAGTCAAGCACGGCACTTCAGAGTCGACCAGGCAGGGGGCTAAAATTTTCCCGGTCAACTTTTCAGTGCTGTGGACAGAGGACAGGAACGCGGGTAAGCTAATACTTGTAATTTTGCGGACACCGAGGCCACCGAAACGGATGGGTAGTGTGGCTTGCAGCCACGCCCGGTCGTCCAAGGCCACATTTAAAATGGATGTTAGGGTGCTGCGAATAATTTGGTCAATTTTGTCCAAGAGGTGTGGCTGCTTCCATAAAGGTGAAGAGCGTAAAAAATATATGAAATTTGGACCAAAACAACAGTATCTGATCAGGGTGAAAGCCGAATGTAAGTTAATTTTAGAGAGTCTGTCCGAAATGTCGTTGAAATTTTTGATTTTTTCGTCGATGAAGGGAGAAAAGCTGTCTTCTAAGATTGGGGAACCTAGGAGCTGAAGTGAACTTTTTTTTTTAATTTTGATTTGTGGGGCTATTGCATTAAATTTCTCAAGTGTCAATTGTCTGTCGGTAATGTCAGAAAGGTAAATTTCGCATTTTGATGGGTTAAGGTCCAAGCCAATGGATTTAAATTGTTGTTTGAGGAGTTGTAAGTCGTTCAAAACGGTGTCTACATCACCTCCTAGTGTTCCATCATCTAAATACCATACGTTAAATTTTGAATTTAGTCTCTGGATAATTGGATGAATAGCCAAGCTGAAAATGACTGGCCCGAGCGGATCACCTTGTTGGCATCCTACTGCAGATTCCAAAACATTGTCCTTGTATAATAATTTAGAGGGGTACCTGTAACACTGCCACATAAAACCATAAATTTCGGGTAGTTCTTTTTTTATTTCAGCCAACAAAGTGTCCCTGTTTACAGAGTTAAAGGCATTCTTAACGTCAACCTTGAGGATAACCTCACCTTTGTTCGAGTTCAAAAAGGTGGAAAGGGCATGCACGGCAGCCTCACAGCCCCCTCTCGAGCCGAAACCAAGCTGCAGGGGCTGAAACTTGGTTGTGAGGGATTCACTGTAAAGCTTACAGCATATTTTGGCTGCCGTACGCCTGTAGGTGCATCCAACGGCGATGGGACGAATGCCGCCGTCCTTCTTTCGCAAGGCACATAGGTTGGCCCCGTATAAGACATCGACGACAGCCTCGTTCACACCGCCGGTGAGCATGAGGTTAATCAGGGCCGCAAGCTCCTTCAGAAGCGACTCACCAGCGTCCCCGGCGCCTGAACTCAATAGATCCTTTAGATGTTGTGGAGTCAGGCCGTCGAGGCCGCCAGCGGAACCGCTCCGGAAGGAGCCGACGGCTGCAATCAACTGGGGCGCCGAAACATTTAGGAAGGTTGAATTTAGGTCGGGAGGGTCGGGGGGATCGGGAAAGGTGAGATTATCCGCAGGCGCTGGATGTTTACTCTCTAGGGCTGTTAGTGTTTCTGGAGAGTAAGGCGCCACCACATCGCTGCTGAACAGTATCCTGGCCGCTCCCCTGATGTCACCTTCACTTAATTTGGATTCCACATGTGAACATAAGCTTTTTCGTGATTGGTTATTGAATGCAGGTAATTTTGGATCTAAAATTAGGGTCGAATTGTTACAATTTTCTTTAATTTGGTTCGTTAAGTTTTTTTTTGTTGCCAAATTTTTTTGGACATGCAGAATCCTATAAGGGAAGGTAAGTAATTGCTCCCAGGCACTTTGTGAGTTCTCCTGGGTCGCAAGGCGGAGACATTGTGCCAAATTCAGTGCGACAGACCGTCTTGCGCCCCGGGGAACTCTCTTTAGCACTGGGGTAGAATTTTTAAATTTTGCAAGCGTTTTCCACAAGTTTTTCTCTAGACGTGTTGATGTTGGTAATGTGGCTGGGGGGCACAGAGGTACACTATGTTGTTTGTGAACTTTGCCATAGTGTATCCGTAGCCCCCGTTCGCCTTTAAAGAAGCGCGGCTGGGAGCAATGGGGACATCTCACCTGGACATCGAACAATGTGGCAGGTTGACTAGCGCTATTTCCGGCGTCGCTACAGCCGGCATTTAACATAAATGTATTAATAAACTTACCTAGATGAAAAAATAACCATTCTGCAAAAAAATAATCACTTAAACACTTATTTATAAAAAAAATCACAAAATAAAACTATGCAAATAAATTTTGTCAAATGTCACTTTTTTTTTGACGGAGGTGGCGCACCGACGCAGACGCACGGGCCTAGGGCGCCGCGCGTGTAGGATGCAGCCTTCTTGTTCTTTTTACTATAGGTATTCGCCCAAAAAGTTTCACAATTTTTCTTTGATCTCATTGGTTTGCATTTTATTTAATAAACTTGATATATGAATATTTGTACGACTCTGGTTTCGATATACTCGTACGAGTACAGTTTAAGATTATCGGTTTGCGAAACTTCCAAGTCAGAGATTGAGGTATTTGCGTAGGAGCTTTTTTCCAACTGTACGGCTCCGACAGAATGTTCTTTATGAATCTACTTAGAGATATGTATGTAGAATCTCATTATCATTATTATTATCTTTATTTAAATTATTTTGGGGTAAAATCACAACTGGCATCTTTGACAGTTGACAATTCCAATTCCAACCAATTGCAGAAATATTATTTTTATGTTTGATTGTTCTATAGACGGTGCAATCATTTTAGGCGTCACGGCTTTCTGTACGAGATCATTGACATACAATGCCTCAAGTCAATGGCACAATGAATAATTTACCTACTTATCGACAAGGACACGCCATGCGCCTTGCAGGGAATTCCAAAACATGAATATGGCAGGCCCGTTCCGCGTGGTCGATGACACCTCGGCGAATGATGTTGTGGAGAACGCATTCACTTTCACGATATTTAATCGACAACTACGAAACATTTTTTTCCTTATTGCAGTACAAGCTGATCCCACAGCACTGCTTGCGAGAAAGTTTTGAATTTTTTGTGAACATAAGTAGCATGCAGCTCTTTAGACCGTATGTATTAAGAAGTACTTATATAGGCAGGTACCTACAGGTGGGCTATCAAGGTAGTTACTGCACTTAATTCAATTATAGTCTCTCAAATAGTTCATGTTAATCATCCGACACCATACAATTTTGAAATTGAAGCACTAAATTGTATGGCGTGAAAACCGTAAATGCTAAGCGTTTAGTAACAAAAACGGAACCAAATACATATATCAGAAAAGCATATTATGTATATGCTTTTCTTTCTATTTTATTATATTATATATAGATATAAAATATACATAAATATATATAAAACTAGCTTTTGCCCGCGGCTTTGCCCGCATGGATGTCGGAAGATATACCACGAACGTGCTACCGGGATTCAGAGTAGGTATACTACATCCTAAACCGTTCGGTTCGATAGGCCTACACTGTCCTCTCATACCTTTTAACACTGTAAAACCATTTACTTTTAAAAGAGTAACCGTGGAGTTTCTTGCCGGCTCTTCTCCATAGGAAACGACCTGCACCTAGCTTCTAACGTTTCATGAGTGCCCTTGTAGGTTTATGTGAAATAAAATATTTTGAATTTTGTTCAGCCTTTACGGCATGAAAAGGTAACAGGCAGATACTAAATCTGTTTTAGAGTTCCGTACCTCAAAATCAAAAATTTTAACCCATATAGCATGACTTCGTTGTCTGTCAAGACCGTTTTTCTCAGAACGCGTGGAGGCATGAAGTTGACATAGATATCAAAAATTTTGAGATCTACGGTATCTAGGAGCTGTAACGAAAATCAAACTTCCAAGTCAACGCAATGAAAAAATACGGTCATTTATGCCGCATATTTTGACACTCGCAAATAAACCAGTCTATTTGGTACTTCCCGTTGGCCCAGCAGCATGAAGTTTGGCGAGAAGCAAGGTCAAGTAAAGAAGGAAATTCCGTTTAATGTAGGTGCCCCCTAAGATTATTTTTGAGACAAAAAGTACCCTATGTCCTTCTCAATGAAACCATCTATCTCTTTGCCAAATTTTATCGAAACCCGTTCAGTTGTTTACCCGTGAAAAGGTAGCATACAGACAGACAGACAGAGAGAGTATAACTTTCGAATTTATAATATTAGTATGGATGGATGGATATACGAGTTTGTAAAAGTATTCAATTCTAGATGTGGATTCTAAGTGAAATAAGTAAGCGATAACCAAATGATCACGTTCGACAGCATTTAAATATGCCAGAAAAGGCTAGAAATGGATTCTGAGTCACAGTTCCACTAACTTAATTATTGATGTGTTAAATTAGAATTTATAGGAAAAAAAGTCGAAGGAACTCCCCGAGCTCGTCCCGCGTCACTTCGGACAATCGAGATGACGGCGAGTGAGACGCAACCGGAACTCAGCAAACCGGTTTGGATTTACTCGTACCACACATTAGCATTCAATGCGAACGGTCTATGAGTCAGATACACACCATACGAACTCATAGCGAAGTTGTAGCACTTGATCATTTTACAAATAATGGTAATACCTAACTTCTACAGTAAGTTGTTTGTTTGACAACAAATTAAAGCGCACATTAAAAAACACATTTTATTCTAAAAAAAGGTTTTTCTTAGCATTCACAGTACAAAAAGTAAAAGAGAAAGTTACTTTTGTTCATAAATATTGTGATTGTGAATCCAACATTGTAATGCTGGCACTGTTGGCAGGTATCCAGAATGAAAACAATTGGTAAAAGGTACCGCTACGCGCTGCACCCTCATTATAAAATAATAATAGTTGAAAGTTACACGCCCATAAAACAATAGTCCGTCTAAACGGCGAGCCGGTCGGACCCGTCGGTAACTATGTCTGCAGTTTACACGTTTACAGTTCTAAATTTAACAAAGGCTAATTTTGTTGCATTTTATTACTTTGAAATAGGATCAGCACCCATTAGGGCACTTTTTGCCACGCCTTTTATTAGGGTGTCGTCCGAAGGCCGCGCGGTGAAAGACAAAGCGGTGACCGGAATTGCTCGCATAAACAACGTCTGACGGCTTCTTCGCCGATTTACGACCGTCCACGGCCGCTGGTTTGCAGCAGGCGGCCCGCTCTAATGAAACGGCCATAATCTTTGAATTTGCACACGCATGCCTCGTAAAATTAATGCTTGAAATACTAAATTAGATGGATGTATGGACAAGTTCCAATTAGATCATTTTATTAGGGTAATTTCGTCACCCCGGCCGGATGATGAGTTTCATGGACAACACAGGTATTTAGTAGCATTTTTGGGTGGTCTTTGGAAAATTAACAGTTTCAGAACACCTACCTCTGGCCTACAATAATTTTAGACAGAGCTGGTTAATGGCGTTGGCAAAAATTCAAACAGTAGACCGTAGTGTCTTAAATTCCTTAAAATTTAAGTAAACTCGTACTGCCAGGGTGAACTTAGTCCTTCGTAGGTACCTATAAAGCTCTTGTCGAAGAATGTAGATCATCGTCTACTGTGAGCGTTTATCATAAGATTTCTATAACTGCTCTGAGTTTTGGTTCGTCCTTGGGTATTTTTCATTCTCAGTAATAAGGTATCTTCGGAGAATATCGAACACAACTGTCGGCATCAAGCTGACAGAAGAACAACAGCATGTAGGTACAGTAAAATGTTTCAAAACGAAATTAGTAAAGAAATTAAGGAACAAAAAACGTTATTTGGAAGGGTGGCAATAAAATAAAAGATCGTAACAAATGACTCAACTGCCCGAACGCGCCTCACATTAAAATACATGTTAATGGGAACACGTTGTTGTAACCCTTTTCTTTATTGTGTACTTTTTGTTTTATTCAGGGGTCAATGCGTACTTTTTGCTCTACAACTATGAAAAGGTTTATGAATCAATTAATTAAATGTCTCCACGGTCATTGTCACTGTGTAAATATGTAAATGAGTCAGTAAGTAACAAAGCTGTGATTTATTGGCCATGGTCATAAAAAGCTTGTACTAGTACCAGCCGAGGTGAGAAATACGGAACATTTGTTCAGTGCACCAGTAGCTTAAACAATATGAACGACATGTTAACAATGACAGAACAGGGTTATACCGGACTGGGCGCAACGAGGCATAATCTTTAATGGTGTACTGATAAAAATATTAGTCCATGCGTATTAGGAATACTGAATATGTAGTACTGTAGTACCTAAACCTAGCCTGAAGAAAACTTTTTTGGTTCTACGACCGTTGATGAGACGATTATGTGTATGCTATTTTTATTACCTACCATTTAGATCATTCTTCGATTTTTGTAAGTTAGCCTGCAATACGTATGTCACTATTTGGCATGGAATAAAAACGACACATATTTCTACTACATTTACGAGTAGGAACTTATCTAAAAGGATGTGGTTTACGTCGCGATATCACATTAGCTACACTATAAAAGTGTTAATAATTATCTACTAATATTAGTTATTGTAACTTGTAAGTAGATAACAAACAAACTTTGTGAACTTTTACAGTTTAACATGATCAGTCCATTCATCATGATTCTAGTGATTTTACATTGGCGTCGTGACTAATTACATACACCGACATAATTATTATGTCGGTGCGGTAATTATAAACCCCGAACTAGGCAAAGGTAGCTATAAACTATGAAATTGGAAAGCTAAACTAAATGATCTTCATCAGCCAGTATCCACCACACTCCTCTTTCATCTCTAGGATACAGTCTTCCACCTGCACCATACCAGTGCAAAACGGTGCACTGATGAGCAGGTGCTGCGGACCCTTTTCCCTCTGGGAATAAGGAAACAACAATATCTAAGATTTATTCCACTTCAAAAAGGACAAACAAAAAGTATTGCCTGAAATAACAACTGACTGATCCAAATTCTAAATCAAAATGCATTTTTTTCACTGCCACTACATTTTTTTTTACATATCCAAAACCAACCATTTAGCTGGCAGGGGGGGGGGACACTTGACTCTAACAAAAATTACTTACTTTTACTACACTTACTAGCACTTTAAAGCTTAATATTTTGAGAAACATATCCCTGAATCCAAAAATGGATTCGACAAACTCACAATATTTTCGAACGACCTTTCCAACGGTACCCCGTACTATGGGACAGACGAGAGAAAAAAAACATCCCCACTTTACGTGTAGGGATGGTACCCAAACAAAAAAAAACTTGCTTTTGTTTTACCACTTTTTAATTAATATGTATACCCATGCCAAATTACAGCTTTCTAGTACCCGTCTCTGAGCTAAGTCGCGGACAGACAGACAGACAGACGGACATGGCGAAACTATGAGGGTTCCTTGTTACTACGGAACCCTAAAAACCTTTTTTCAGCAATTAGATTTAAAACTAAATCGAACTTCGTAGTTTTAGCTTAGTTCATAAATCGTTATCGGGTCCTACCTATGCGGACAGCAGTGCCGATATCAAAACTCGTGGGCGTGAGAATATTTTTATGGGAACTACGTTATCAATTAGATATTATTATTAAACAGTTTTTAATAATTTGGTGCACTCAGATTTATGGAGCCATATGCTGTCATTTGTGGATCTTTGACACAGTCGTTAAGGGTCGATAGAAGCCCGAAACTGGGTTGTGAGGCAGTCCAAAACCCAATAACAGTTTGCATAACATAATTATTAAAACATGGCAAATTGCATTTATGTTGCCGGTGTTGCGATACAGATTTTGTATTTTATTATCATATCATAGTAACTTTAAATCTAGGATTTTAGTAGAAAAAACGGCGTAGTACCTTAAGGTTCTATATTAGGTCCTTTTCTGTTTTTTTTTTGTATTAATAGTGATCTTTGTTCCAGGATGACAAAACTGCCTGACAATAGCCAAGGTTTACATGAACTAAAATAAACTAGCTACTCTGCCTGTTTCATTAATAACGTCATATTTTCAGCATCAGAGCTGGAGTCTGAATTAAATTATTGTTTTGTTATAACAATATAGTAAAAAAAAACTATTTATAAAAAAAACACTACAAAGTGAAAAATTACTTTAATTTCGAAAGTTGGTGTCTTTGGTTTTGAATTTTTGTTTTATTTTTCACTTTTTAGTTGTGGTAAATAACAGTGACAGGAAGTTATCATCATATCATACACATATACTAAGTGGGAAAAATTGCCCTACCTATTATTGAAAGCTTACTCAAAAACTACCCAAGCAACGTTAATAAAATTTATATGGGACCAATTTGGAAGCATACCCTTTCATACAAAAAAATAATTTTCAAAATTGGTCCACAATTGACGGAAAAATCGGCGGACATACATAAAAAAAAAAACATACATACCTACGTGACGAACATAATAAACTCCTCCTTTTTAGAAGTCGGTTAATAAAGGCTGTTCAGGAAACCTGGGATGAAGTTGGAACCTGTTTATTAAAAGCAAACAGATATGTTTGTTCGGGGATAAATAGTCGCAATAGTTCAATTTTCAAAAAAATTACAATGCTTATACAAATAGTTTGACGACCTTTTCATATATATTTTTATTTTTATGAAAGGTACTATTTGTATAAGCGTCGTTAAATTTTTCATTCCACTAGGCTATCACTGCATCAGTTTTTCCTACTAAAATTCTAGATTTAAAATTACTATGCTAAGATAATAAAATACAAAATCTGCATCGCACACCCTGATAAAAAAAATATTATGAATTTTATTGACACGCGTGAGGGTGTTTCTAGTTTCGTCAAAGCTCTGCGCTACAGCTTGCATAAAGATCAAACGTTGCGCGCTGGCCACGCGCCACGCGGCCATCCCTTCACAACAAAGAGATACGTGACGAATTCTAATATTTCTAGTTCTAGATTATTAGAACAAATAGGCAAGTGTTGTTCTTTGATGTTGAGCACGAACTACTTACATTTATTTTCGTAACGCTTTTGAGATCTAATGTTAAAATCTATCAAGGTACCTACTTCGCAGATAATTTTACTGTGTTCTTCTAAATTAGTGAATCACATACGCAATTTTCAGTCCGAAGTAGAACTTTAAAGCACGCAGCCGGCGCTACACAATTATCCAGATATGATTTGGATTTGATTTATCATACAGGTATATGTGGAAGGTGTATGCTCCATAGATCTCTTGATCAGATCATCACTTCTATATAGGTACATGTCATTTGGTAGTGGCCAAGTATTATATGTAGTCTTAGCTTAGTAACTGTGCCATACAGTAGCAACTTGGCGCATATGCTTCTGTCTTCAGTCTACCTTCTTACTTACGTCTTATGTTGTTTGATCTTCTTTCTTTAAACTAGCTATGAAATGCGACAACAAAAACAGTACTTCAATAAAAAAAGTTGCAACAACTCCAACACTTAACGTATATTATCGAGTGCCGATCGTACTCGGACGCTTTGAACAGCACTCGATAGATTTCACAAGGTCGCCGCCCTTTGTTACCAACGGACACGTCAAACGGTTCGCCTGACTGCGATCATTGAGACGTTTCACTTCTGTCCAAATGTTAAGATCTATATCTGCTAATTGACACTATATTTGTCTAATCCACCACTACAACTGGGACAGTGGAAACCATTGCAAAACAGTATAATCGGATAAGTGCGGTGTCTTAGGTTATTGAGAGACATTTTTTTTATTTTCTGCAGCTTATTCTTTTAAAATCCATCTTCAAACTGAAAGCTTTTGATGGTACGAAGATACTCACCTACACCACTATAAAACAAGAGTGAATATCAATAGATATAGAGATAGAGAATAGGCGAAACCACCAGTGAGTGTAGCCCCCGAGAAATTCCCATTTTCTAACGTTTTTTGCTATTTGCTATGTCATTATCCCGATACTGAAACATATGAAATATATTTTGAACAAAATTTGTTTCGCGAAAGTAACAAATATGTATTTACAGAATTCTAATCATTGAAATCATCAATACAACTTTGAAGTTCAAATTACCCTATTCAATGACAATATTTCATGAAATTTAACATTTGAGGCCAAGTCTGACTTAGAGATGATTCTATTATGGATTATAAATATTATAATACTGCAATAATTAATGATCATATAAGTAACAGAAACTTGTAGGAAATCAGGCCTATGATCCTTGACAATTAATAAATTGACACAGGCAGAAACATAATTGGACGAATTGATTAAAAAAGATAAATAAATTGAGTACCTACCTATCTATACCTACGAAATACGTGATGTGAAAACACTACTCGTACAACTTAAAACAGCACGAAGTATTCAGGTTTATAACAGTTTGCTTGGATCACAAAGTGTGGTCTGTTGGACAGCAGTAACCTAACTACCAAGTTAGGTTACTGCTGTCCTACAGATTATTATTATTAAGTTACTGATATAGACATGATTATGAGAATAAGGAAATACTTATTCCACTTCATTTTCAAAAAGACATACAAAATAAACAATTATTATATAGTCACTCAATTAGCATAAGTAGTTAACTTCAAAGTTTCAAAATAAAGCAGCTTTCTTAACTAAAGTTCGAATAGCCTATACGTACTGATTTCCTTCGACTAAAAACTGCAACTATATTCACAGACTTGAACTTCGAGTTCAGACGCCATATCAATAACAAGAACTAATAATAATGAGTAGGTAGTACATACGAGACCCTTTCATTGAAATGTATGCCATGATGTAATACAATTAGGCTACTTGGCGTCCAATAAATGCAGCTTTCCTGCCTTACAAAAATATCACGTTTCACGCGCTCTATCGCATCCTGGGATCCTACTCCCCTTTTATAAAACTGTATATAACTTACATTTATCTCGTTACAAAGGAACAAAGGATCTGATACAACTACATAAAACACTTCAAACGTCGAAAGAGGATAATGCCCATCATTATAAATTCATGTGTTTTGTCGTTTACAGTATTTATTTTGAACAGTTTCGAGGGGGAAAACCCTCTTTTCGCTTGAAAGCTCCCGAAAGTGCGTAGAGAAGGCGTCGGGCGGTGCCGCAGGGCGCCGTCATTGGCCCACTGTTCCCCACCCGGCGGAGACTCCGCCCTGGTGGAAATGCTCCCTGAACCTTTGTGCGAGCGTTCATTCAGTAAGCGTTTGTCGCAGTGGCAGGTAGTCGTGCCGCACGGGTACGAGTATTGCGAACTAACACCCATTTGAATCATCGGCGTCGCTGAGTCAGTGTGGTGTTTACACTCGGGTGTGATGGTGAATAGTATTCTAGTGTATTCTTAAGCTTCGTGTAATGCACGCCATGAGTGATCCAGCCGCTTTGGCAGGCATGTTGCCTTTCGATTCCATCGGACTGTACGAACAGCCGAAACCACGTTTTATCTTTAAAATGCCGCGGGTAGTTCCAGATCAGAAAGCCAAATTTGAATCAGACGATCTCTTCAAAAGACTGAGCAGAGAAAGTGAGGTATGTAATGTTTTTTATATTAATAAAAAAAAAATTAAACGTCATATTATAAATACATATTATATGTAGCTAATTAAACGCGTTATTGAAACCATTTTAATCATCAGTTAACAGGAAAATTTGTTAAATTATTAAGTCATTGTTCATTTGTATTGTTTTCCTTTTACAATATTGTATTCACATTTGATTACTTGATTGTATTCAAAGCTTCAAAACTGCTTGAGGAACCAGGGCAATCCGGAGATCGTACTTCACAATAGGAACATGTGCATGAGTAGCTAATTGGTGTTTTGATGACGTCAGGTGAGGTACACGGGTTACCGCGACCGGCCGCCGGAGGAGCGCCAGATGCGGTTCCAGAGCGGGTGTCGCGAGGGCCACACAGAAATCGCGTTCACCGCCACCGGCACCAACCTGCAGCTGGTGTTCGACCACTCGCCCTACAACAACCGAGGCTGCGACTTCCAGAAAGAGAGCGGCAAGGTAATTAACTATTACATTATTTTCCTTTCAAAACAACTGTTATCGCTTCGTGACTACATCATACGATTATGGTCTGAGTATAACTTTATGATTAGTCCTTAATATGATAATATAGCATGAAGCTGACTGGCTGATTATGTATAGTTCTGACTATCCTAAATGAATAGGTTATTTTCATAAAAATATTTGTTGCATAAAGCCAGGCACGGTTTTTTCCACGGTTTTTCCAAACGAGGCGACATATGCTCGTCGTAGCGCGTAGCAAACAAGACACATTTTTTTTGCGAAAGGTGGCCTACCTATACCTAGCAATAATCAAAGAATCGACCTTAATCGTTATAAGCCATTATAAACAGGTAGTTTAATCAAGTTTTAAATACCTAGATATATTTGTTTAATTAGGATCTCAACATCAACTAATATTGTATAGCTACCTACATGTTATCTATGTGGAACGTAGAAAATGAATTCTGCTATAAAAACTATTACTGAAACATTTTTTTTAAAGAGACATATTTAATACCCTTACGCGGGGTATTACAATTTCACGAAACGCTGATCGTTCGCCCAGAACAACCTCGAATACCGAACGAAAGGTAAAAGCAAGACAAATAGTTGTCGTAGATGGTAGGTAGGAACCTGCCTATAGGTGGGTGGTAGGTATATTTACAAGAAGTAAAGGATATTTATTGCTGATTCTAACAACACACATCGCCTGTAAATCAAAGGTACCAAGAAAAATTCTTAGATAGACTTAGCAAGCGGTTTGCTTTCAAGAATTTTTCTTGTAGTGATGGATTAAACGTTGAACAGTGAGCACGCATTGTTGTTTTTTGTCTGACTGACTGACTAGAATAATGTAGACGATATGATCCAGTCTAGTACTGGCTGGATTACTATATTTTTTTTATTAAAAACCTGTGATGTCTCACTGCAGGGCAAAGGCCTCCCTACTCTCTTTCCACTTCTCTCTGTTTAAAGCTGCTAAGGACCCGTTCTTTTTGAAGGTGTCATCTCGCCATATCCGTCTGGGCCTGCTGCGATGTCTCTTGCCATTAAGAGGGACTCATTGGGTCGTAAGTTTGGCGGTCTGACATTGGTCATTAGTCGTCTGACATGGGGCAGATGTTAAGCCTAATTCCATTTTAGCGTGGCAGCTTTTCAAGTGACATCAGTTATCTTTGTGATGGTTGTATTCCTAACCCGGTTTAATAGTTTGATATTGTTAGATATGCCAGAATACTCCGTTCCCTACCCGTCTAAACCTCGAGCGTAGACATCTGCTGATTTGTCAAAGACCGTGTTTGCTTTTACCATTTAATTCGTATGAGGTTTTCTTACATGATATTGTAACAATATATTGCACTCGTGTTCGCTGACGTTTTAACACCTAATGAAAAACATAACAATCTCTCGTTACTTTGCCAATTTATACAGGGTGTCCGGTAATTAATGGATAACCTTAAAATGGGTCATGGTAAAACTAATGGCCATTCAGAAAAAACAAATACAGTTGGTACCAAAGATATGTTTTTTTAAATAATAATCGGTGTTTTTTGTTACCTTATTTTACATTTTTATACACCACGGCCACAGATTAAGGAATTCTTTATGTTTTTTATTGTTATAGTAATTTACGTTAACTGAGCTGATAGATAGGCAATAAATAGTATGACTATCTACTATTACACGGTTTTTTTTTAAAACAACTTGAATGTTTGTTCTGGGGAAAAATTTGTGAAAAGTATTCAATTTGACAAAGTTTAAGATCCGTAACGTAAAAAAAAACTTTTTTTTCTTTTAATTGTTTTTTTTTTTCTGAATGGCCATTAGTTTTACCATGACCCATTTTAAGGTTATCCATTAATTACCGGACACCCTGTATATATATTATATTTAAGTTTTAAATGAGACGTCATGTTGATACAATACAGGGACAGATTGGTATTGGATTTTACGCTATGTAAACATCTTTTTAATTGAACAGTAATAACACTTAGGTACTATGATAAAAAACATTGTACGATGTATCGTAAAAAACATTGCCGCATTTAGATATTAGATGGAGATTCCAGTTGAATAATACCTATTAATATTAATTGAAGTCATTGCTAGTCGGTAATGAACTATATGATAGGTTTGTTCGTGTACAAAATAAATATAATAATAATTAATATAATTTTAATAACTTTGAAAACAACAACAAATTAAATTAAAACATCTATCAGACTTAACCAAGTCTGAAGATTACGAATATGCAATATTTTTTTTTTACAGTAAAGTGACTTCATTTTATTCGGTAGGGGAAATACCAAGATTTGAAAATTGCCATCTTGACATACAAATTCTTTATTTCTTAAACTTGATAACAGGATTAAGGAAACCCGTGGAAATTCATAAATATAAAGACTAATGTAAATAGGTCTATTGCTACCTATCGTCGAGGAAACTACGCAATAAGAAAAACTTATTTTTGATGATTTTTGGCGTAGCTTGATCACTTGATGAAAGATAGGGAAATCAAAACCTTAATACCTACGTAGGCGAGGCACGCACAGCGATTCTCAAATACAACACAACAATAAAACTGTATGAATCATAGTTATTACGCCGACTGTTTAGTAGTACCAATGTAGCAGTGGGTAATACTTGATAGCCTCATTTGTCAACAGTCGTCATTCCGTTCGGACGTGCGTCATCAACGCATGGAGCTTCCTGCCCACATTTTCATAACCAAAATTAAGACATAAATAACTTCGAAGCCGCTAATGATAAAGCATAAAGGCGTAACACCGCATATAACGCGTCGGTCACGCTCTGCCCTAGCTTAATACACTCTCTGAGTGAATGACATCTTTCTACAAAGAATCATTCTGGTTCCACTAATGTAATGTGCATGATGATGGGACATGTGAACGAATTCATTTAGGAGCTAACATTATCATTACCGATTCTATTCAAAGATAATATGAAAACTGTAGACAGTTTGGTATACTGGATCGTTGTGTTGGGTCATTGGGTGGACCAACTATTTATGACAACCCGAGACCTTTACTGACCAAAGACGTCATAAATATACAAGAAGTTAGAACACTGGTGCTGAGTGATGCTAACGAGAAGGATTTTGAACTGGAATCTTTAATAAATTCAAATTCAAAAGTCATTTATTCAAACTAGGCTGAGAATCAGCACTTTTCGAACGTCAAAATTACATATAAGACAGTCCCCCAAAAACGCCCAAGCCTTCACCACTTCCTAGTGCTTATGCTGGGAAGAAGAAGTGGCGCAACAAACTCCCCAGCAGCACAGATGTCTGTTCAGTTGAAAAAAGTTGATTCTATATAATAGTGCTTAGGCTAAAATAATTTACATTACCACAAATTGCAATACAACTCATAAAATAAAAACATTTTAATGAGTAAATTATGTCAACAATAAATGAAAACAAAATTAAAATAAATTGACTTACAGTCAAATAAAATAATCCAAACAATTATATGCTCATATAGGCTCATATAGTATCATGTAGTCTAAAATTGTCTAAAATAATTGTTTGTTGCTTGGGGGGGTACACTGGAGTAGCTTAATTAGTCTTGACTTTGCATAATCTCACATCCATCCATACTTTAATATTATAAATGCGAAAGTAACCGGTCGGGCTGTTATACCTTTTCACGCCCAAACCACTGAACCGATCGTAATATTTGACAAATATGTAGCATCTTGGAAAAGGATATAGACTAAAAGCAAAAAAACAAACAATTAAAAAATTAAATATGTCATTAAAATACGCCGTGTCAGTTATGAGATAACCGCCAGTCCCAAAATCCCAACTGACGGCGCACGTTCACGAACTTGACGCATGGATCAGCACCATTCAGCTCAACCATTTTGAAGAGAACTAAACGATCAAATACATGCGCCACCGTCAGCGAGAAATTTAAGTCAATGAAAGACATTTCTACTCAGTAAATGGTAGCTATAAAGTAAATACGAGTAGTACTCACACATGTGCTATGCAATCATATAATACAACGGAGATTCAGTTAAAATAATGCGAAGATACTCTTCCAATCTTCAGCAGTTCCAATAGTATTTTCAAATGCTAATCAATCAGTTTATGCGCCTGTAGTTGTGAAGCAGGACCAGCATTACCTAAGCCAAGCATTTTAATCAGCGATGTAATGCCCCAACTTATAATATGCCTACCTTTTTTTTTTTTTTTTGGGTGGGAAATCATCAAATGACTCCTCCCGCTCTGGGCAGAGCGAGAGGGAGTGTCAGACTTTTACTGACTAAAACCCACCCGTGTTCCTTCCGTTGCCTATGTGCTGGGGCCGCGATATCCCTTTCAGACAAACCCGCGACCCCAGCAGGATAATATATATGCCTACCTTACTGTGCGTTTTATACAAGATTTAAATTTCGTCTCATTCAGCTGAAGTCTATGTGGGGAGGTATTTTATTGTAACACTACCTCCGCCCCGCGGTTCCACCCCCATAATTCTCGATCCCGTGGGAATATCGGGGTAAAAAAACCTATGTCCTAAGCCAGGATATGTTCTACCCATGTGCCAAATTTCATCAAAATCCGTTCAGCCGTTTTAGCGCGAAAACGTAACAAACAAACAAACTCACTTTCGCTATATAATATTAGTTAGGATTGTAACATTGTAAAGACTCATCAAGTAGGTTCATCATTTATGGGGATAAACGATGAACCTACTTGAGCCAGTCTGAAACTTGGTTGAACTAATAATTTCCCTATTTCTTATGTTTAAATGATGTGTTACATCTCTTCTACTATAACAACCGAGACACGCAGAGGACGTTGGGGGCAACAGCTAGTCGTCAATAAATAAATCAACGCGCCTATCGTATTTGAGTGCTGTGTATAGGCCTCTTTAAATTTACGATCAAACACCGGCTCCCGGCTTTTTGTATACAGTCTGTACCAGCCACATTGAAAACTGAACTATCTGGATGAGCCGGGCGGCGTACAACGCTACGTTTTTCCATCTCATATCGTGAACAATCTATGGTATTAAAGCTGTCACAGAGCGACGGGTATTTAGGTAGAGGCAAAACACAATTTTCAGCTAAACTCAGATGTATCAGAAGTCCTGACTTAGTTCTTTCTGTGTTTTAAGAACAGCGTGACTACTCAGCCCCGAAAGAAATGAGAGTTTACACACGGATCACAGACTGACTCCGAAACCGGAGTCTGAGTTTTCTCACACGACCCCGCTGGGAATGTTCAACACCGTCTACCAGGCGGAGTGTGTGGGCATTATACAAGCGGTTTACGCCATAGAAGCCAGGACAGTTATGGACACCCTCACCCATATACTCTCCGACAGCGCTTCACTTCTCCAATCCTTAAGCAAAAAATATATTACTTCGACACTAACACTAGAATGTCACAATGCACTGGAACGTGTCGCAGTATCTTATCGCAACACAGTAACACAGCAATGGATAAAAGAACACAGCAGATTACTAGGTAACGACGGAGCTGATGAACTAGCAATGAGAATATCTAGCACGTCAGACTGTGAACCCGCATCTATCATGCCTATCCCCGTCAACCAGCTACGCAGATGGTTACAGGAGTTTACCCAAACACAAGCGGACAACTGGTGGACCTCGACACAGGCAGGCTGCAGGCATTCCAGGGAACATGCTATGCCATCCTTAGATGGCAGGCTAACAAGGCGCTTATTACAACTGGACAGAAACGGCCTGCACCGGGTGGCGAAGACCATGACGGAACACTGCTCGCTAAACAAACACTTTCACACAACAGGCATAACGGACAGTCCTCTGTGCAGGGCGTGCATGGAGACTGAGCAAACCGGTGCGCATGTGCTCTTTGAAGGCACAGGCGTCACCCAGATTAGAACAGAAACCCTTGGGTAACCCAGATCCTTTGCGTTCATAATGATAATGCTCATAAATCAGCTCAAAATTTTAAATGACGAAGAAAAGCTAAATGTGTGATTTTAGTAAATTATATAATGCCATCGTAGTTTTCATGTCAGATTAATTTATTGTACATATAGTGTTTTCGTTGGCCATGTCGTTAATTAATATTGTGAATATAAATACCACGGTACCCTAACTTTGTCATAATCGGTTAATAAAAACACGAGACTTACTATGTAAAACTACATTCTTACAAATAAATAAATTCTAATTCTAGATTATCACTATACTATTCTACTATATGCAAGTGAGAGCTCGTGGCTAAGTAACAACAGCCGCACTGGTCGATCCATCAGGTTAAACTACGCTTGCCGGGGTTGGTCAGTGGATGGGTGACCATCTTTACATACCGAGAATCCTCCGTGTCTCGGAAAGCACGTTAAGCCGTTGGTCCCGGCTGTCATTCGTGGACCTTTGACAGTCGTTACGAGTCGTCAGAAGCCCGAAAGTCTGACACCAGTCTTACCATGGGGTATCGTATTACCCAGTTACTGGGTTGTGGAGGTCAGATAGGCAGTCGCTCCATGTATAATACTGGTATTCAGCTGCATCCGGTTAGACTGGAAGCCGACCCCAACATAGTTGGGAAAAGGCTAGGCAGATTGATTTGATTCTACTATATGCAAGTACAGAGGAGGACAGTCCTATCTTTAGATAAGTAAGCAGGTAATGGAAATCGATTTTAAACAGTTAGAAATTACACCTATACTTACAGAAGCGCGTCTGTCTGCCAGAATACATGTATCTTTCAGCATGTTCTTTGTATTTATTTATTTATGTATAATGTATAAATCTGTTATATTATAGAGGAGCACATTTGGTGCCGGACTTATTGAATGTGCCCCTCACAGTCGAGCCCGCCTGCTGCGCTGCTGTATGAATACTTATATTTATTTACACTCGGTTCATTTAACAAAGCGCTCGAGTGTGCACGAGTCCTCGTCTTGTAACGATGTTTTATTATAGCGCACTTCAAACTACTCGTCGATTTCAAACTCAATTTAATAGATCTAAAATGATTGGTAAATCTCTATTCGATTTTTAGATATCTTGACATTGTAAGCTTCGTGTAAAATTAAGACTCATTTGGTTAGTGAGACTACAATTTGCAAATCAATGAGACTAAACAGTTTCAGTAAAGTAAAAGTATCTACAATAATTACGTTAATAATTTAATTGATATATTATAAGTTTATAACGCTAATAAGGTTCCTGTTCTATTCGTCGAATCTCTTTGTATTAATCTCCCAAGGGATAATCTGTCTGTCACAGCACCCCCTTCAAATGAACCCCCATGCACTTG
This sequence comes from Agrochola macilenta, assembly GCA_916701695.1. Classification (NCBI taxonomy): domain Eukaryota; kingdom Metazoa; phylum Arthropoda; class Insecta; order Lepidoptera; family Noctuidae; genus Agrochola; species Agrochola macilenta. The sequence continues at coordinate 12,072,752 of OU753559.1, read as the reverse complement.
ACTGTAGGGAGGACGCCTTTAGGAAAAAAATGGCATCAATGCTTTTCTCCCCTGGGAAAGGGAGAAAAACATTTCCCCTGAAATCGATAGTGGAAAAGCGTCGCGATTGGCGGGCGTCCCGACGCCGCGCCCGCCCGGCCATCATGGCCGCCGCGCGACGTCACTATATTAAATTCCTTCTCAATATCCCGACGTGGTCCCGGCTTATCTCGATAAAATCAATATTGAAACGATATTTACAAAGTATTTAAAAACTTTAATTCAAAAATACCATTGAACTTATTATTTTCGACCAAAATTACATTTCTGCATGTAACAACAGATAATGTTAATTATAAACATACGGCAGGCGTCGGTTTTCAGTATTACAAGTTTAAAGGAACCTAAAGAGAACTTGTTATTAGTTAAATTGCATCCTGGTCGAATGTGTGGCACAATTAAAGGTTTGTTGGAAGCGGATGCGGCAGCCGGAACAAAGGCAGCACGCGATCTGCATCGACAGACGTCGGCCTCCTGTCGTGCTGTCCTTCTGCTTTGTTACCAAAACTTACAATTACCTCTCTCGTTGTTTAAAATTAATTTTAAATTATAAGTATATTAAATTCATTCTTTGATACTTATCTACTTGTTGTGTGTGTTCTATAGATTTAAATAATGAGTTGTCAACAAAATGTATTTTTTCAAACCAATTCGTTAGACTTGTTAAAGCGTGGTCCAAGAATGGACACATCTACCTGTACACTTTTTTTAAGGATCACTTCCGAGCCATATGTGACTGATAAATGCATTTTAACTTTTGCCACCAACAGTGTGGCAGTTTTTGTTTATATTTTTTGTGCAACATTTTAAAAGTAGCTTTTTGTCAACAGGCCCACATCGTATCCCGATTTATTATGAACGGCGTGTGCGTGAGGTGGCGGGGTTGGATTGATTTAGAGCGGCTCGACGGCGTCGGGTGTTTGGAATTGGACGAGGAGCGAGCAGCTATCGAAGACGCAGCGCTGCGCGACCAGATCGAGCGGTACAACCAGCGCCTGCGCGACTTCGAGGACAAGCAGCGCGCGTACCGCGAGCACGGCGAGGAGCTGCGTGCACACGCGCACGTGCACCAGCGCTGCCACCAGCCGCGCCAGCCGCCGCACGCCGCGCACCCCGCACACCCGCACCCGCCGCACCCCGGCCACATCAAACCGCATTCGCAAGGCGCGCTCATCTCTTAGATACATAGTACCACTGCAACATCACTATTAATGAGTGAGAGGAACTATGGAGACCTCAAGACGCATGCAAGATATCGCGTATTCCGGAATTAATAACCATATACGGTGTTAGCACGAAGAGTTTCCGTTACAAACACGATACGTTTCATCTTTATACGTCTGGAGAGGTGCTACGTTATTGCAAAAGGTTGGCGAGCGAATTAGTGCAAATTCTCTAAGTATGTGGTTTTCGATAAGTCGTCAGTTTCAAATGGCTACAAACAGCCATAGTGGTCGGAGGATTGGTCGGAGAGCCCTAAGACTTTTTTATTTACTCAACTGCCAGATTATCTTCTAAAACCTCTGAAATTATCAACATGTTTAAAAGTTTTTGTAGGCGCATTTAAAGTACCAGTGTTACTTCTTTATCTACTAACTACTTCCAAAAACGCAACGACGATCAAAAAACGCAACGACGATCAAGGAAAAGATTATATCAAAAATCAAATTGAATTGTATATAATCAATCTGAATAGTAGGTCTTGTGAAGGTACCTACACGTTTTTTACATTACTATTTCAGTTACATTTGGTTTCAATAAAACATCACCATACAATTACAGTAGACTTGACACGAAAGAATCATGTATAATAATTATCATCTTTTAACTCAAAGAACGGCTTTTACCAAGCATTTATTACTTTAGTCGTTTTGTCGTCGTGATTAAAAACATCGGCGATATAATTATGCAATGTTAGTTAAGTATAGTTGTAAGTAAATGTAGATATGTTTATTATCATGTAAAACTTATTTTATTTTATATAAAACACCCATCTTTCAAAAATCGTCAGAAACAACAGATATACGTAGATTACCTACAAACAAATTGATTCTCTATTTAAACTCGATTGTACACACGTTCAAAAAGATTAGCAACAAGAATGTTTCGAAGACAAAGCTCCTTCAGACACACCTGAAGACGATCTTGATCAGTCCATTTCCAGTTCTAGAATTATCTTGGAACATTTATGAAACACTCAATACGACATTAATATTAGCTACTTAGCAAATAGTCGATTTAAATAACTTACCTTTATACTCGTATACTGTCTACTAATACTTTTTTTACAACATAAGTAATTAGTCTGCATTATAAAACCAGCCCGAAATGCTAACATTTATTCATTTAGGTCAGTAGTAGTTAATATTTTCGTTAGGCATAGGTACCTAACAACAAGTTGTACCTAACGCATAGAATAGCAATCTTAAACATATTAAAATTCTGTAACATTTCGTATTCTGATGGATCCAGTCGTTAGGAATTGATATTTTTCTCATTACTTGTAATTATTATTAATTAACGTTCTTGTTCAGTTTGTGGTATGTGTTATTTATTTTTTAAATTGATTTTATATGTAATGAAATATAAAATATTGTGATAATAATGTAAATAAATCTTTACTGAATTTTAAACATGTGTTCCTTTTTTGTACTAGTCCCATGTCTACTTACATTTATTTAGTACCCGGGGGGAGCAGGGGAGGGCAGGTGCCCCCCCCCCCCTGGATTTTGTATGCCAAAGTACCTACTGTTTTCGATAAAAGTTATTTTAGAGTCTCGTTAAGATTTACTTTGCAATTACAATATATTGTGCATTAATTTTAGAAAAAACCGCGCTGTGCGGCTGTTACACCTCTCATTAGCAATGCCTTATTCTACGGATACAAGTGAATGGTCATTCAGTACATTATGACGCGTAAAACATGGCTGAGATCAACAATGTTCAAAGACAGGTTAAATGGGCTTTGCTCTGACAGTCTTTCAAATTCAAATTCATTTATTTCGTGATATTTCGTCTTTGGTCAGTGATAAGTTGTATCTTGATCAAAATATGGTCTCTATCGTAACAAATATGTATTTACAGAATTAGAATCATTAATACATCTCTCTAAGTTAGATTAGTTCCATTGAATGAATTTTTCATGAAATCGGGACATTTCAGAACAAATCTAACTTATATTAGAGAAATGTATTAATGATTATAATTCTGTAAATAATATTTGTTATGTTGGCGAATCATGTTTTAATCAAGATACAATCTGACACTGACTTGCAAATTACAAAAACGTAAGAAAATTTGAATTTTACCTCCATACAAACATATCTGTTAATAGCTTTTTCTACCACCACGTCAAAATTGAAATTAGATGTTTTCTTAAAAAAAACGTACACGCGGGGTGAACTTTTCGCGGTATACAGACCATAAAAAACGCTGTTTTAAATTAATGCAAATTTAGCCGGCGTAACTTCCCCGGGCTAATATAGTAAATTCCAGGCAGTTAATAGGTCCGTCGTAGGTATATGTGAGCTCCTTTTGACGTTTAAAAAGTGCTGATTGTCAGGCTAATTTGAAAATAGTATTTTTAATTGTCTTTTGAACGTCGCTGTGAAACGCAGCTGATCCTCGCTATGGAAACGCTACGCTGGTGCTACGCCTAGGCTAGCTACGTAGCGTTTCTACAGTGTAGGCGTAGGAGCTGCTTAGAGTTTCCGTAGCAGCTTCGTAGCAGGGGCGTAGCAGCTGCATAGCGTATCTGTAGCGGAGACAGCAGCGCTGCAGCGTACCTATCCGTAACGTTGGCATAGCACCTACTTAGCGATTACGTAGCGGGTACGTAGCAGTGGCTTTGCGTTTCCGTAGCGTTGGCGTAGCAGCTTCGTATAGTTTCCGTAGCGAGGGCGGTGTGTCTCCTGGAATCTATAATGCGGATGTGACATGGCTTTTCATCTGACTTAACTTTCATAGATTCACATTTGCCACCGAGCAACCGACTGAGTGACTGAGTTTCATTTTCCAAGAATAGTTCAAAACCTTAGAATAACATGAAAAGAAGTTTGAAAAGGTCAATTATACTAAATAACGGGTTTATTCATAAGTAGTGCCGATAGTCGGTTTGTATTATCACTCTACGTTACTCAATATTTCCGTCCAAGCGTTGAAATTAAATATCATTTTATTATAATAAAGTACCTAACTACCTGTTGTGAGCACTACGAAGGTTTCGATATCGTTTTTTTTATAACGTGAGGGTGGCAGTCCCTCGAAAGTTACACGCTATTATAGTGAAATTGGACATAATTAGTCGTCGGTGGCACGTTTTGAACAAATGTCAGTCGCCTTCGCACGTCCTGCCAGTCGCGCAGCGCCGCGCGCCGGGCCACCGTGCGCAGCGAGCGCACACGCGCGGCGCACCTGCACCCGCGCCGACCCCTCCCCGCCCTCGCTCATTATACGCAATTTACCCGACTGAGGAAATGTTCATAATATTCATGCTCGTTGAACACAACACACATTGAACGCTTGTTTTATAAACGTTGATGTTACATTTAATTATAGTGTTTGAGACTCATTTGAAATCCATAAATTTTGCGCTTTGCATTGTTCATTTTTAAACGAATCAGATTAAGGTACTTAGAGTGCATTATTTTGTGTTGAATAGTATATTTTCGTGGTTTAACACTAGTGGTTAATTAATGTACTATGTAGGTACAAAATTTATTTTACTATGACACGCAATATGGTGAGCTAAGATGAAGTTACATCTTTTGGGCTGGTATGTTTTTGAGAACGGCACTCATGTAACAAAAATAAATCACGTGTTATTCTTGTAGGTACTTGTAGTTCGCGGCCTAAAGCATTCGTTAATTACGGTTAAGTGTATACAAGCAAGACAGGTACGCTAAAGTTAGCAAGACTTGGCAGAAAGATGTAAGTTAAGTGAGTGTAAGAAAGATGAAGCAAGATACAGAGCCGAAAGATGTAACCGTATCGAAGAAATCTGTGCTAAGATTTAAGTAATAAATCTTAGTTAGTTTTGATTCGAACATTAAACATCGCCACATAACTCATAAGTATCAGTAGGTAAGCTTTATGTATACTTAATACTCCTACCTAAATTAAAATACTTTTATTTCAGTCAGCATTTAACTCGCTGAAGAATGCGTCGAAAACGTACTTACTATGCGAGTTAAATCTAAGTACCTACATACCTATAGCTGTGTGTTCACCGAGACTTATTCAGAAAGCATGAATGAAAGATATAAAATATACCGGATACCGACATAAAAAATGAATAGAATGAATATTATGATACAGACTGCTTGGATAGAGGGTAGATCTTCGAAAATATTTAAAGAACTAACCTAATGCCACTACATATCCCTATAGAAATCATGATAACGTTGTAAGATATTGCAAAATTATACGCGGAACTGAGCATTATCCGGACGACATCGACACCATTGATGTTATCTCAGGGTTGTATTGTGACGTACGGCACCTTGACCGTCAAAATTGAGCAGGTACCTCCTTTATTGGACATGATCTTTGATCGATGCCACAAAAAACTTGGTATTTTACAAAGCTTAAATCGGAGAACGCTATCCAGAGGCGGCTCACAATGAACCCGTGATTTATCGGAGCATTCTTTTTGCGTAAAAAGCTCAGGTCAGTGTCGGAGCGAAGCATCAAAAGGGCATTTCGTGTAATCCGCGCGCAGACCGTGGGAACGACCACGCATCGGCTTATGAGGCTATTTGATTATGATACTGTCTACTTATTTCATACGGAATATTTAACGCATGGTAATGATAACAGATACATCTTGCGGTAAAATGCTCAACTTTTGGGACACTTACATAATTTTTAGGTTTTATTTTACTTGCATAACGTGACGTCACACTTCTTAATCATATTTCTAAGTAGAGATAACTTGAAAGTTGTTTGAATGTGATACCCATCTTAACCGAAGTTACAGGGCTTCCCTAAGACACGTGAGTCGACCAGTGTCGTCTCACACTTGAGTGGCGCGAGTGCATACGTATGTTCACAGGCTTCCCGAGGCTGGCCCAACGGCTTCACTCCTGGCAGGAGCAAACCACTATCATCGTAGGTGGAAGAATTAAATGAATCATCCTATTTGACATTATATACCTTCAATTTAATTTCAACTCTTTATTTGTTGCTTTTGTAGACATGATATTATAATTATTCAGATTTGTTACAGTTGTAATACCAATCATGTCATTTCGTATAAAATAAGTTTTAATTTCATTTATTTATTTATCTTTTATATTTTGTGAATGTGAGAACGCTGTAGGTTTAGTGGACTGTAGATTTGTTGACGATCTTCTATTTTGTTTAGTAGTACCTACCTGGTACTTGTTGAAAGACCTGCACTGCACTGTTCTCCCTCCCACGCCTAATATCATTATTATTTGAAAATATTGTAAAAGCCAATTATTTTTAAAATAGTAACCGTGGAGTTTCTTGCCGGCTCTTCCCCATACGAAACGACCAGTTGGAACCATGCACCTAGCTTCTGACGTTTCATAAGTGCCCATGTAGGTTTATGTTTATACATATTTTGAATTTCGAATTGAATTTTGAATTTTGACGAGGTACAAACGTAGAACGGTGCAATTTATAGATTTGGAAAATACACAACGCATGACATAAAAACACTTTAATCATACCTAATCAAAAGATCGATGAAAGTCTGACTGTCTGACACATGTTTTTTTCAGAATGCTACGAAACTATGTTTTATTGGGTGTTGTCAGATAAAGACATTATTTACATAACTGAACATTTTAATTATGTGAAGTTGTAAAACAGATAAAGCTGTTTATTTATACAACGTTTCTAAATGACTGATCTGCAGAGCAGATACATCAAATGTTAACGTTTTATAGCCGACGAGCCGCCATCGCGCCAGCGAGCGCCGGCCAGCGGCACTTTGAAACCGAGTACCGTCATCTCATCCATATGTTTCCTCGAATTAACGTCTGTTTTCTACGAAGAAAACGGCTGTCATAAACCTCGTTATAGATTTTACGCGGGTACCTACGTTAAACATTATTAACTGTTCGTTTATAATAAAAAATAATAAAGATTTAACCGGCTAGAACTCGTCTTGCAAGGTTTTAATTGAATTGTAAGGTCTTAAAATTATAGAATCTAGCAATAATTCAAATTAACAAATTAAAATGTGTTTCGCAATTAGGCTGTAGGTTGCTCTCGTATTTGGTGCTTGAATTAGGAGTTTTTTTTTCTCGATAACCCTAGATCCCTCGATCTCCTATATAACTCGATTTTTCTATTTCATTTCTCTCTAATTGTATGAACGAACTATCTGACCTAGTTTTACATTTAGGTCGCAAGAGCTGGGACCTAGCCTGCGCGGGGCTCCTATCCTATGGTTGCCACAATCCAGGACCGTGGGGGGCCCGCGCTGGCTGGGGCTCGGCTGGCAAATACCACCTCGACTATATGGCCAGTCCGACGCTGCTACAACCTACATAACAATTTAATTGTTAATAAAAAATCTTTTAAATGTAATTAATGCAGGTATATTTCAATAGAGCGTAGGATAGTAACATGTAATCCTTGCGCCACGTGCAGGATAATCCCGGCTAATTGAGGGCGCGCGGCGCTGATCCCTAGATCATCAGGTGCTCATCCTCGCGCGCGGCGGTGTACGCTCTCGAGCACTCAATCGTTACTGATTAGACATTTCAAACGGCAAACTAAAGTGTACTACGTATATATTATTGATCGAAAACATATATGTATGTTTTTCTAAGTGTACACATAAACATATTATTATTATTATTATAATGTAAAGGGCTCATTTTAATCGATAGTACATTTTGACGTTCTTCAACAAACGAGGAAATAAATCAATAAAACAAACTTATTTTGATAATCAAATATTTAAGTACTTTTTTATGTCAACACAATTTAAAGGCAAATAGGCTGTATAGGCTAAAGGAGTATTTATGGATCGTAGCAAGTGGCGGGCGTGCTGTAGTTTCTACCCCCATAGAATTAAGGTGTCAGTTTATTATGTGTGTTTATTGACAGAGCGCGCGAAGCGAACGATCCGTCCCGCTTTCGTCTGACAGTTTGTTGGTACTCCTCTACAGGTCATATTTTACAACCAATCTGGACGAAACTTGGTTTATAGGTTTTACGACTTTATAGTTGTTTTTTGTCGTCGGGGATTTTCCATTGTAGGGGTACTTCTTCCAAAAAGGGGGCTACTGGATAGCTCCACCTTATAAGACCCGAGTTCTTTTTTTATTTGAAAGGTAGGTAGTAACTAAGTATAAGTTGGTCTAATCATAAAAAAATGGTGAAGATTTGATGATAGTCTTCGGCGTGATGAGCAGAATAGCTCTTAAAAATGCAGTAAATTGCTCACTTTTAGATTTCCACCAGTAGAATCGGCCCTTTAACTATTAGCTAAGTTAGTCTACTGTTCGCAGAACTACTAGTAGATAGGTAGGTAGTCCAAAGCGTGCTAGGCTTGTATTTCTTTGTCAGTTCATTGAAGTAAGCCAAAAATACATTCTCAGAAAACGACTGCTCATTTTTGCTGTTCTTCCACTGAATGTTTCAAAGGTTGTTGCTATGTAAGTATTTTTCCTTCAATTTTGATAGAAACAATCTCTTGGATTCGAGATCTGAGTATGATCTTAGACAGCAAGATGAATTTTACTTCACACATTGATAAAGCAGTGACAAAGGCCACCCAGATACTTGGCTTTTTGAAGAGAAACTCCAGAGGGTTTAAAACAGAGGACCAACGTGTTACTCTACAATGCCTTCACATAACACACACCTAGTCAGCCTATCATGTTCCAACTGCTGCGACTACTGCTACAGGCCTCCTCTCTTCCAGAGGGAGTGGGCTATAATCTATAACCACGCGGGCCCAGTGAAGGTTGGTTTGCTCCACAACCACAACTAATTGATAAACTTTTGAAAATATTGTTGGAGCTGCTGAAGATGGTACCTAAGACCATCTTTGCATTGTATAGTTAAACCCAATTTCCTTTGTATTTTATCATTGCATAGCACAGGTATGACTACTTACTATGTAAGTACCTACTAAAGAGCTACCATTTACCAGGTAATATGTTTGATTGTATTCATTATGTGTATTCATTGTGCCCTGGCGGCTGTGAGTATATCATGCTCACTCGGATGTCTTGCTGATGGTGGCACGTGTGTTGGATCATTTAGCTCCCTTCAAAATGGTTTGAATGGTGCTGATCACAGAACAGATAAACTGTGGTGCTGATCCATGCGTCATGTTCGTGAACGGGCGCCGTCAGTTGGGACTGGTCATCTCTTAGCTGCCTTGGCTTATTTTAATTTTTGAATTGTTCTTTGTTTTATTTTTTTATGACGGATGCTTCTAACTTGCACGTCTTTCTACATTGTTCTCAGTTCTCACATGTGTAATTTCAACATGAATACAGTAACATTTTTTTTATTTAAAAGTGTTTCCATGGAGTTTCTTGCCCGTTCTTCTCCATAGGTACCTACTACTACGCTTTGTAACGGGCAACTAGCTTCATATTTCTGTGACTGACTGACTCCTTGACAATTCAAAAGTGGCTGTAAATGATTTAATTGAAATCAATGCTTGAGTTTGATTCTAGGACACGCCGGTTTCCTCACGATGTTTTCCTTCACAATGCCTTAGTTCGCGGAAATCTTGAATATACAAGTGGTGTATGGACTACTTTTTATGGAAAGCATACAGTGAGCTTTCGCGAGAATCTTGCTTTATCTACAAGAAGCTTTTCCCACTGAAAACCACATGGAACAATTAAAATTTTTAGGTAGGTATCTACCCTTCGCGATCGAAGACGTCTTTTGAATTTATTCTTCCTCACAAAACTAATTAATATAACCCTCCTTTTTTGGCTTAGCCGCAGTCGGAAAATTAAAATACAGTGCAGTTGCCTTTTGCAAAATTTTGCCTTAACAGTTCCAAGAATGTAGGACCCAAAGGCCAAAATAAAAGTGAATGCCTAATAATAAACTTTTTTACAAAGTGGCAAAGAAGTAAAATACTGATCCAAAGACACGGTCTACTGAAATTATACCTAGTTATTTTTCACTTTGTCGTGTTTTTTTTTTTAATGTCAGTAGTTTTTTAATAAAACATGGACATTTCTGGTGGGGCAATGGACGATTGCCTAGGCAATCAAAATAAATGTTCAGTAATGATTGTTGATTGTTATATTATTATAATCGTCGTATTTCATATTTTATTAATTAATATCTTTCAGGAGCCAATAACTTGCGAAAACTGGTGAAAATAAGGTTTATACACTGGGGATTTTTCTTAGTTTTTTTTTTACTATAACGCCATCTGTGAGCGTGGTTAGTAGATTTAATATTTTGATGGCCTGTGATCAGATTTTGCAGTTTTTTATATATTTCTATTTGTATAACAAAAATGTAAAACACCTATTGTATATCTATTAAATAAGTACTTAACATTTTTTTTATTTAATCATAAAGTATTCTAACTAATTCTTTTAAAAAAAAAAACAAAAAAAAATATTTCACATTATAAACCTACAAGGGCACATATGAAACGTCAGAAGCTAGGTTCCAATTGGTCGTTTCCTATGGAGAAGAGCCGGCAAGAAACTCCACGGTTACTCTTTTAAAAGTAAATGGTTTTACAGTGTGAAAAGGTATGAGAGAGGACGGTGTAGGCCTATCAACAAGTACCAGGTACTTAGCAAAATATAAAATGGTCCACAGATCTACAGTCTGTGAAGCCTACAACGTTCTCACATTCACAAAATTTTAAAGAAAATAAACTAGGGTGCACTGGGGTAATTCAGAAAATGGGTATATTCTGAAAGTACAAAAATTCTACTTATCGTAGCCATATTTTCCTATTGGCATCATTAATTTAGACGCCATCTTTATTGTCCTTGCCGCGTCAGTCGTCGTGAGAAGCTAGTGTCAACATTACGTGCGTAGCGTCAACTTTTATCAAAAGAGTGTTTTTCGCGCCATTTTTGTTGATTCGCAATAACCCCAACATCATTTTCTCGGAATTCTGGTAAGTTATTTGAATAAGTGCTTGTTTTTACGATACGTTGTAGTTGTTAGCGAATTCGTGAGAGGAAAACAACGTCCTAGCTGTGTTTTTTTTTTTTTTCTTAATAGCCCCTCTGGGGTGATTCCGATGTATAATCATTACACAATAACCCCACTTAGTTTTTCCATAGAAATTGACAGTGATTCTCAATCTGTTCGATCAGATATTTTGCATGACATTACACGAAGTGTGCAAAATTAAATTATTGAGATGTCGGTGTCGTTGGTTCCGCATTTTCGTTTTTTGACACTAACTTCCGAAATTAAAGTTGTAAAAAAGTTTTTATTAAAGTTTCTTTTTTAAATAAAATTTTAATTTAGAATGAATGAATTCGCATTTTTTTGGGAAATACTGTCGTGATATTATGATATGTTAAGTATGTAAGTACTCATTTCTTTTTCAGAGCCATCATGCCGCGAACTTATATAAGAAAGAAAATTAAATCATACACTCCACAAGATTTATCATGGCAACTTTGATAACTTTTCTCACTTACTATAAAATTAAAACGACTGGGAATAAACTGCGTGACGGACAATTACTAGGAATAAATCGTAAAACCTAACTTATTTAGACTGAAATGTTGAGAACCACAATGTCTTCTTGGGGTAATTCGGAAATACAAAACGATGAGAAAAAAATATGACTCAATAACTCAAAATCCTCTATTTAGGGAATCCAACTACATAAATAAGAATCTAATATTTCCATAGGTTAATTTTTGTCGATAAGTTAACAGAATTCGCATACTATTGGCAGTAAATATGAAACTACTTTACATATCTAACCGAACTGTATACCTCTAGCCATCTCGTAAGAAATCCCGTCGGAATTACCCCAGTGCACCTTATAATAAAAATAAAGAGCTATTTAAACCAAATTACATGATTGCCACTACAGCTGTAGCAAACCAATGTTTTTTTTTTAAATATGTTTTCTTTAAGACAATAATATTAGGAATAGTTTATTTGTATTACTTTTAAGGAAATGTTAAGATTCTTTATTTGGTCAATAAACGATTTATTATTATTATTATTATATACATACTTAGTATATTGTAAGTATATTATGTCAAAGATGTAAAAAATTAAAATTAAAATAAAGGTAAAATAAAATAATTATCGTAATTTGGGAGCAGTTAATAGACATTTACATAGTTATGCCGTTAATGAGGTACCAGGGAAGCCACATGTGCAGAAGGAATTATTGCCAAACTTCCTTGTCTTCAACGTAGTCTTTAATCTTATAATATGCTTTTTTGATAAGGACACGTTTGATGTGGGTTTTGAACTTTCCATCGCAAGTTCAGTAACTGACTTTGGCAACTTTTTGTAAAAGCGAATACTGTTTATAACAAATGACTTACTAGTTTTTTTTAATCTAAATTTGGGTATCACAATTTCATGTTTACTACGTGTATTTATATTATGGTAATCGCTTCTTATTTTGAAAAGTCCAAAGTTTTTGCGAACATATAAAATACTTTCCAATATATACAGAGAAGGCTGAGTAAGTATATCAATTTCTTTGAATTTTTCTCTAAGGGACTCACGAGGACCCATTTTATAGATCACGCTAATTGCCCTCTTTTGCAAAATGAAAATTGAATCTACATCAGCTGCCGATCCCCACAGCAGAACGCCTTAAGACATAATACTGTGGAAATAAGCAAAGTATACTAACCTAGCTGTGGCTACATCAGTCAACTGCCTTATTTTTCTTACTGCAATGCAGCTGAATTTAATTTACCTGAAAGAGCTCTAATGTGGGCGCCCCATTGCAATCTCGAATCTAAGGTTATTCCTAGAAATACAGTTTCCGTAATAGCATCTAGTTTCTTGCCATCTTGTTTTAAATTTAGACCTACTTGAGGTACATTTGGTAAAGAGAACTTAAGACATTTATTTTTGTTCGCATTAAGTGAAAGATTATTAGCTGCGAACCATTTAGAAAGAACTGCCAGACTATTGTTGACATGTAAGACATCCGTATCTTTTCAATGTAAAAAATAAGAGATGTGTCATCAGCGAATAGTATTATATCTGATAAGTTGGCAATCTTGTAAGGAAGGTCATTAATATAAACTAGAAATAGGAAAGGGCCAAGAATTGATCCTTTAGGCATGCCCATCTTCTTAGGCGGAGCGCGAGGGAAATGCAAGAGGCGCGCCCTCGCGCCCCTAGTCGCCGCAGGAGACGCCCCGGGCGTCGGGAGTCGCGAGCCGACTTCCGGCCACCGTAGGCGCGGGCTTGCGGACGGTGGGCAATGGGTAGCTCGCCGTCCGATTAGGACCAGGCCCGGGTCGACGGCGCGTTGTGTTCCACGCGCGCCTCAAAGAAATGTCAGCACCAACTGACGGGGTCCGTAAGGGCCAATGCCTGCCAGGGTTGCGAGTTTGTCCGAAAGGGATATCGCGGCCCCGGCACACAGGCAACGGAAGGAACACGGGTGGGTTTTAGTCAGTAAAAGTCTGACACTCCCTCTCGCTCCGCCCAGAGCGGGAGGAGTCATTTGATGATTTCCCACCAAAAAAAAAAAAAAAATGGTAGCCGGCTTCGCGTCGATGTCCCTGCCACCCTGTATATAGGTCTATAGGTAGAGGGATCACTCTTACTACCTGATTTGAAAATTGGTACTACTTTACGATGTTTTTATTAAATCAAATTTTCTTTATTGAACAGAACACATAAATACACATAAAATGATATTTTTATCATCTTTAAATCCGTATTTTGGTTTCTATCCTGAATACACATAATATTATTTATATTTACCTATTTGTTGGTATTGAATGGGATTAAAATAAATAAAACGTATTTATTGCCAAACAAATTATTTTATTGTAGGTGCATAATTAATTAAAAAAAATAACTGTGTTCTAGATACACCAAAATATTGTTAAAAAATTACGCTGGTGCTAGCAGGTTATCTTGATGCCTTGCCCAGCCAAGATACCATACTGTTTTTGGTTGTAGAGACAGTGGTGGCGGCGATGTTGATGATTCATGTTCAACCACATAAAAATATCCTCTTGTAAGTCCCTTGATGAGTCATGAATCAGGTGTCGATTCGCTCGAACCCAACTGCCTTGACATGCATAAATTGTTCCCATATCCTGAAAACATTATTAAAATACATTTTATTACAAATGACATGACATAACTAGTGAAATGTGACCACGCCCAAATCCTTCGGGAATCGCTGGCGTGATGTTATGTTTATGTTGAGTTTTTACATGAAGAACACTCCTTCCATCTTTCGTAATTAAAGTCAAAGTCAAACTCAAACTCAAAGATTTATTTGCAGATAAATATGGTTACAAAAGTTCTTAAAATGGTATTATAATAGTAGCTTAACATATTCAATCATAACATAATGACATGCAAATTTTTGGTACATATACAATTAGATTTATTTTAATTTAAACTGAAGGAATTCTTTCACAGTATAGAAGGAATTCTCAATTAACCAACTGCGTAAGGCCCTTCTGAAGCGGACCATTGGAAGTTCTTTGATTTGGTTAGGAATCTTGTTATATATCTGAATACACATAGGATAGCAACTTCGTCCATATAGTTCCGTTTTAATTCTAGGAATAATTAATCTGTTAGGATATCTAGTGTTGAACATACATTTATCTCCCAGTTTTTCAAACATCTCAGGGTGAGATTTGGTAAATTTACATATTTCCTCAATATAAATACCTGTTAATGTAAGTATTCTGAGTTTCCTAAACAGTGGTTTACAGGAAGTAAGTGGGTCTACATTACAAATCGCACGTATACATCTCTTTTGTGCGATGAAAGCTCTTTCGAGATGCACCGAGTTTCCCCACACCAGTATACCATAACGCAGTATTGAACCAACATATGCATGATAAGCCTGTAATGTGGCTTGTCTACTTGTTAGGTTAGATAAGCGCCATAGAACATAAGCAAACTTACAGAGTTTTCCACATATCTTATCAATATGATTAATCCAGGAACACCTCTCATCTAGATCTATCCCAAGAAAAGTCATACTATCTGATTGTTGTATTTGTTTATCTTTATAAGTGATGTTTAAATCTATTTCAATCCAGTTTCTGTTACGAAATTGTACATATTTGGTTTTATCTATGTTAGGTTTAAGGTTATTCTTTTCCATCCAAGTTATTACTTTGCTTGCGGTACTATTTATTTCTTCATTATAGTTTTCTTTATTTTTAGGAATAATTACGGCCACACCGTCTGCAAAGAGTATGCAGGTATGATCAGTTACTTCGGTCAGGTCATTGATATATATCAGAAAAAGTGGGGGGCCTAAAATACTGCCCTGTGGAACGCCTGTGCAATTGTAACCTAATTTGGATTTAAATGACATTTCACCGTTTTGATTTGGTTTATCCACAATAATTTCTACAAATTGCGATCTGTTTGTAAGGTAACTTTCTACCCATCATGTATTTGCTTTACCGCGTATTCCATATTTATCACATTTTTTTAGTAGTAGGTCGTGCGATACAAAGTCAAAGGCTTTTGACATGTCAAAGAATACAACAGTTGTCGGGATTTTCTGGTCAATGTTTTTAGTAACTATATTAATTAAATTAAATGCCGCTGCAGTTGTCGATTTCCTTTTTTGGAATCCATGTTGTTCATGTTTCAAAATTTGGAACTTATCGATAAAATTTACTAATCGGGCATGCATGGCCTTTTCGTAAACTTTCGCTAAAATAGGCAAGAGGGCTATCGGTCTGTAATTATCAACAAGTTTTTTATTGCCTTTTTTATGTATTGGTTTAATAGTTGTAATTTTCAATTTCTCAGGAAACACTCCCGTGAATAACGATAAGGCTATTAGATGTGCTAGTACCGGAGTAATAATGGGGCCTATGTATTTTATAATTTTTGTAGGTATTTGATCATAGCCTGTTGAGTTTGTATCCCTGAGTGATTTTATTACTTTTTGTATTTCGCCATCATTAGTCGGCATTAAAAACATACTAGAATTAATAGGATCAATGTTATAATTATTAGTTTTAATGTCAAAATCGTTGTTAGTCAAATTGATAAAATAGTCATTTACATAATTGGCCATGTCCGTGGGGTTTGTTAGTGGTCCGGTTTCAGTTTCTATCTCCTTTATATTTGATTCCTGAACTTGATTATTATTGGAATTGTATTTAATTAAGTCCCATGACGCCTTACATTTATTTGTAGCCCTGGTTATGTAACTTGTATAATGATTTTTTTGTGCTTTTTGTATACATTTTTTAAGTAACTTATTATAGTTTAAGTATTTTAGTTTACTGCCTTTGTCAGATGAGAAGTAGTATTTAAAGCGCAAGCTCCTTTTGGTTTTAGCTGACTTTTTTATACCTTTGGAAATCCATTTCGTATATTTTTTCACTATTGATTGACACACGGTTGATTTTGATCCCAATTTTAGGGAAGCACAAATCAAAGAACAAGACGAGTGTTTCGTGAAAGTCATTAAACGTGTTAGCTTCCTGATTAGAAAATATTTCTGTCCATTTTAAATTTGACATACAGCTAAAGAACTTTTCTTTATTTTCTGTGCTAAAATCACGCTTATAAATTGTGCGAAAGCGTAGAGGTGGAACTTTATTGTCTATTTGTATGGATATCATCTGAGCTGTTTCATGATCTGACAGTCCCAGTGGTATAACCTCACATATTGCATCTTTACAGTTACTTATTATTTGGTCCAGACATGAATTTCTTCTCGTTGGTTGTTTTATATGCAGCATTAAGCCGAAATTATTTACAATTCTAGTCGATAGTAATTCTAGTCTAATTCGTCTATGCATTTTTTTTTTCTATGGATTTTTTTGCTCAAAATATCGATGTTAAGGTCACCTACTGTCACTAATTGTTTTTTTGATTTGTTTAGAAGATTACACAACATCACTTCTAAATTACGTAGGAAAACAAAGGGGTTTGAGCTTGGCGTACGATATAAGGCTATTATTACAATGTTATATTGTATAAGTTCAATTCCACAACACTCAAACTCTTTTTCAGACGCATATTTTTTTAATTGCGTCAGTATTTTGTACTCAATGTGATTTAGGCAGTATATACAAACACCGCCTCGCTTTTTATTCTTTCTTGAGTACCAGTCTCCTAATTTGTAGTCATTTAAGGTAACGCTGCTCTCCTCACCTGCCTTAATAAAAGTCTCGGTCAGGCATACTACATCAATAAGCAACCCCTCATCTAGAAACGAGTCGATAGCAATTTCTAAGAGTTCTCTTTTTTGATGAATCGCGTCCTCTATCTGGCTGACCACTAGATGAAGAGCGGATTCGGTCGACTTACCGGAGCTGTATGCGTGCTGATTACCATGTAGCGGTATGGTTTTTAGAGCGCCGTCCCTCAGCTCCCTGTCACATAACCTTTCCAGAGTTTTTAGTAGAAAGGAGGTCAGGCTGATTGGTCGGTGGGATTTGGCGTTTGTGTAGTCACCCTTACCTGGCTTGGGAATGAATATAACTTTCACCTCCCTCCATCCTTTAGGAACGTATCTAAAGGCCAGGCACGCTCTCATTAAAGGCACCAGTCTTATTGCGACAGAAGCACCCCCCCACTGTAGTAAAGCGGGGAACACTTCATCAGGACCAGCTGCCTTAAAAGGATGGAAGCTCCGGATGGCCCATTGGAGTTTCTCCAACGTGATCACCCTACTTGCGTAACTCCAATCATTGTCTGATGGTGTTTGGGTTACATCTTGCCAGTCAATTACCTGCGCGAAGACGCATCCAGGGAAGTGGGTTTCGATTAGGACACGTCTAGTTTCTTCAGGTGACGATGTGAGTGTGTTATCAGGTTTGCGGAGGCTGGCAGGCATAGCTTTATGTTGTTGCTCCAGTACTTTCCTTACCCTGTTTGCTTGCTGACAAGATTCAATGCTACCACAGAATTTACGCCAACCCGAGGTGCTCCTGAATCTGATGCATTTTTTGTAGCTGGATTTGGCCGCGTAGTATACATCCCAGTCCTCATCCGCACATGTGTTCATTGCTCTGTTTAGAGCCGTTCTCACCTTGCCGCGCTTGCGCTCCAGATCAGCGCCCCACCAGGGTTGTTTTCCCGGTATGTTACGCGGCGTGGTCTCTGGGCAGGCAGTTTGGTAGCTGTCTATGATTGACTTAGTAAGATGGCTTACTTGTGCCTCAATCTGTGTCGTGTCCGTCAATGTCATCGGATCGCTTAGTGTCGCAAGCTTGGATTCAAGGTTGCGTGTGTAGATGGCACGGTCCGTTTTCCGCGGATAACGCCGTGGTGTTATCGGTGGAACACAGACCTGGATGTCGAAGCGGATCCACCTATGATCGGAGTAGGAGGCCTCCTCAGAGACTTGCCACCCAGTGGTCATTTCCGCCGCGGCTTCGCCTGGTTACGAATGTTGGTTCGGAGCCATCAAAAAGGCACCTGCCTGGGCACTTTTATAGACATCGAAGGAGCCTTCGACAAAACCAACTTCTCCAGCATTAACAGCGCTCTCTCCAGACATGGAGTAGAACAGGTACTAACGGACTGGATTACAAACATGTTAAGCAAACGAGTGGTTCGCCTTGAGGATGAGCGGCAGTTGGCTATGATAGCCAGAGGCTGCCCCCAGGGAGGGGTTCTGTCCCCCCAGTCCACAATACAGTATTCCAGGCCGAATGCATGGGTATATCCCTTGCCGCTTTAGCCATCATGGCCAGGAAAGTTAAGGACTACTCGATACGTATACTCTCAGACAGCATGGCTGTTCTGCAAGCGCTAAACAGCTACACTGTTGACTCTGGGTTGATATACGAGTGCCACCAGCGCCTTAACCAGGTGGGTAGCCTCAATAATATTACCATTCAATGGATCAAAGGACACAGCGGTTCGCGGGGTAATGACGCTGCCGACGAACTTGCCAGAAGGGGATCGAGCATGGCACCAGTGGGGCCTGAACCCATTGCGCCACTCCCCTTCGGGTACCTACGCACTCTGGTAAGGAAACGAACCAGGGACCAACATCACAAACTATGGTCGGACCACGGTGAGTGTAGGCACTGGCCAAGGAGGCACTACCTACAATTGATGGCCGCCTCACGAAACAGTTTCTTCGACTATCGAAACAACAGCTACGTACAGTTACAGCAGCTGTAACTGGCCATGGGTCATTTAATAAACACCTCTTTGTCATAGGAGTCACAGACAGTCCGCTGTGCAGAGCCTGCATGGAGGACGACGAGACAGCAGCCCATGTGCTGTTATACTGCCCGGTGGTCGCCACATACAGGGCAAAGTACTTCGGTAACCCAGGTACCCTACGTGAGATTGTCAGCGACACCAAGGCGTTGCTGGCCTTCTTTGTGGAGCTGGGGTGGATCGAATAACCAATTTTCCCACCCGTACGCAAAATACGCGCTTAGTCGTGGAGTTGCGGATACCAGCCCGTATTACCTATTACCTATTACCTAAGAGTTCTCTTTTACTTCTTAAGCCTGCAATATTTTGATGAAGAACATTTAATGAGTGGCAATTAGTTCCGTCAATGTAATTTACGCCTTTATCCTTACTTAACTCATTCTCATACATGTTTTTTAATGGTTGATCACATAGCGTTTTAGTTTTAAGTAAAGTTTTACTAGTATCTACGAAAAAAGGTATTATTTGGGGTGCTTTTATTGTTATATGATCTTGTTGGTCTGTAATTAAGCTTTGTGTCTAGGTTTGTAGTAACATATGTGGACAAATCGGAGCATTTCGACTGAGCAGTTGATTTATTGTTGAAGTTTAAATATTTATTTTTATAATCAATTGTGTCGATCAGAACATTCAGTTTATGACAAGTATTGCTATGAGTACGTAAGAAGTAACAATTTTCATTATTATTACATATTAGTTCTAGATTATTATTCAGTAACTTTTCATTTAGATATTAATTTTCCAATACACTTAGCACTATAATTGGACAACTATTATATTTCTTTATAAACATATATAATTCATTTAACATAGTAGTAGGGTTGTAGTCATTTTCTCCTACACAAATAATAATTTTATCATAAGGCTTACATGTCAATTCCGTGTTTAACAGTTGCTTAGCGATTGCATAGTATTTTATCATTCCTTCTGCGCAGTACCTTTCGTATGAGCTATTAGATCTCAAGTCAAGTAGGCGTGTAGTTAAACCCGTAATTTGCTGGGTTCCAAGGATATGCATTTTCCTCTTCAGATAATTATTTTTGGTTATAAGATATGAAGTATCAGTTGAAATAAATTCTTTATTGTTATGCTGCATGGTAGGATGGTTACATACCGCGTTTATCTTCTTGAGTTTTGGTTGTTCCTCCGTATTTAGTGTAGTAGTACCACTGGTTAAGATGGATTTTTGAGTCTCATTTTGTAGTGTGTTGGTAGATTTCCTTCCCATTTCAGGTTCCTGTTGCAGTTGGGAGGCTAAAGTCTTTGATTCGTTTAGGTGTTTAGATTTTCGCTTCGGGGTACTAATTTTTTGATGAACATATTTTAGTTAAACTATTAATTTTGGTTTCTCGATTCTGTAGTCTTTTCTCTAAATCAATTTTTCCTAGTATTAAGTTTTCAATTTCCTTATGCGCACTCTCTAGCTTTTCCTTTAAATCTCTGACAGTTTCCTGTAAATCAGTAATTTCTTGGCCATCCCATGTAGATAAGTCGGGTAAACTTCTTCCCAGGGCATGAGAGTCGGTGGATAGAAAAGAATTATCTCCAAAACTTGTTATCGAGGCATTTAAATTAGTAACTCTTCTTCTTAATGTAATATTATCATTCATGTTTTCCATGATAGCAGTGTATAGTCAGCGCCCTCTGGTGTTTAATTGCAAAAGTGGCGTCACCTGACGCGAGGACCGGAAAACTTATTGTCCGATCGATCACTCGATTCACGGCAGTGATGAGTTGTAACAAGATACTAGTAGCGCCACCTATTATATGACAATGAGGTTCGATGAATATCAATCAATCAGTCAGCCAAGACGGCTCACAGATCGTCGTTTCCATCGCTCGTCTATCCAGTTTTGAACGATCTGTCCCATTTATTTTGCCATTTTCTTTCAAAGACTTTACCTTCTTTTAATAAAAACGTAGTCAGGTAATAAATAATTTATATTATTATCATCGGAAATAAGGGGTACTAAAGGGCTGTCCACTGCAAAAGTATAGAAACGTCGGGCTCTTGGATTTCTGAGCCCGACTGAAATACCACATTCACGGCAGACCATCGTATGACCTAACAATCTCTTATTGTCAGCAGCTACGGTATTGAATTAATTATAACAGTCGTGACAAGCTTATCCATCTAATGGGAGCTGAAACAATAGCAAATATCATTGTATTTTTCAAATTATAACACAATTGGTCAATTTATGGTCTTCACTGCAT
Organism: Agrochola macilenta; assembly: GCA_916701695.1. Lineage (NCBI taxonomy): Eukaryota > Metazoa > Arthropoda > Insecta > Lepidoptera > Noctuidae > Agrochola > Agrochola macilenta. The sequence continues at coordinate 12,051,167 of OU753559.1, read as the reverse complement.
GGTTTACGTGACTCCCGTAGTAGGCATAGGTAGGTACCTGATTTGCTAACCATCGAGTGAATCTCACTTGCAAGGGTAACGACAACCTTGACGCTGTATGTCTGCGAATCCGCTGCACAGCGATACCACAATTGATGCACCTCATCATAATATCCAAATCGAAACGTAACTCAGAATCTTGTATGAACAGCAATAGTAATCGTGTTTGAACAGCAATAGTAATCGTGTTTAGATGATATCAGTCCGTGTGGTAGGTCGTTAAAAGAAAATATCAATATTACAAAATAATCGCACAGTTACCAAGGAACGCATAAAAGCAACTTGGACCTGTAATCACAGAACATTAATACTCAAGAAGAGACTGTAATAGTGCTGTAAAGCAAGCAAAGCAAGCAGAAAATAAAAATAATAGGTCAATAATAATAATCGGAAGGAAGGTCAATAATAATAATCAGAAGGAGCTCGTGGCTAAGTAACAACAGCCGCACTGGTCGATCCATCAGGTTAAGCTACGCTTGCCGGGGTTGGTCAGTGGATGGGTGACCATCTTTACATACCGAGAATCCTCCGTGCCTCGGAAAGCACGTTAAGCCGTTGGTCCCGGCTGTCATTCGTGGATCTTTGACAGTCGTTACGAGTCGTCAGAAGCCCGAAAGTCTGACACCAGTCTTACCATGGGGTATCGTATTACCCAGTTACTGGGTTGTGGAGGTCAGATAGGCAGTCGCTCCATGTAAAATACTGGTCTTCAGCTGCATCCGGTTAGACTGGAAGCCGACCCCAACATAGTTGGGAAAAGGCTAGGCAGATTGATTGAGGTTTTAAATGTTTTTTGTTTAATATCTTTTGTAAAAAATATTTAAAAATGTAATTTTATATGAAAAAATATGAATAAACGAAATAATAATAATATATTTATTTCAGATCAAGATCCATAAGTTATTAGTACAGGTCTTAACCTAATGTTAGTAAAAAACCACACTCTATATACAAAATACAAAATTGAAACGACTGACACCTACGTGTGCAGCCTTATCCAGTGAGCCAGCATGGGGCTGTCCCACCTATCACACAATATACTCAGGATGCTGTGAGAGCTAGCACGTATTCTACCGAGAATGGAAGCGCACCGTTCCCGTATAATGGCATGAACACCCTGGCCTCGGTGAACATCCCGGAAGCGCTACAAAAGCGTGGTAGGCCCAACAGCATCCTGAACACATTGTTAACATGTTGCACATGTCAAAGTTGTTTATGTTGAGAGATAAGTTGCAAGTTTGTGAGATTATCTAAGTGTTACAAACGCTTAAATGTTCAACTAGATTAAATATTACCTACCACTTAGTATCACAAACAAGAACCACTTGACCACGATGGTTTCGACTCACAATTTTTTTTTATAAACAAAGAAACTCTTTGTTTCATAATTATTTATAAATTTTAATAAAAACTTTATTACCCTTTAGACAGTCACCTGTCAAACGCATGTCAAAAAAAGTCTGATCGTGACTCAGAGTAATAACTAAAGGATCGTGACCTTGACGTGGCCCCGCCCCTTTTGAGTTTTCTAGCGAAAAAACCCCGATTTCTCGCTATTTTACTATGAAACCCATATAAAACAATAACTGTTTCGTAATCTGTACAATATTTCCAATTGGATCTTATAAGACTTATAAGAATGTGGTTTACAATAAAACGAGCCTGTTTACACAAAAAAAAAGTTTTGTTATTTTCACCCATTTTTCGCATTCAAGAACATAAATACCAAATATCTGCATATTTTTACATTATAAAATCATTTTTCTACGAAGATTATTAACTTTCCAATAAGAAAGAACAATAATTCTTATTGGAAAGTTATTATTGTATGTTCAAATAACGAATTGAAACGCATCATAGAATTTCGCGGCGCCAACCCGACTCACTCAACGCTCTGTAATTATTGTAAACATGTCAAAGTTGTTTATGTTGAGAGATAAGTTGCAAGTTTGTGGGATTATCTAAATGTTACAAACGCTTAAACGTTCAACTAGATTAAATATTACCACTTAACATCACAAACAAAAACCACTTGACCACGATAGTTCCGACTCACAATTTTTTTTTATAAACAGATAAACTTTTTGTTTCATAATTATTTATAAATTTTAATTAAAACTACATTAAATTACCTCTTTATTGAAAGCAGTTTAATTTTTATGATTTATTTGAGAAATAAAATATAAAAATATTAATTCGCAACATTTGCGAATTGCCGCCATTTTGTTTGCAACATTCGGAAGTAACTTCCAAGTGCCATACATTCGTTTTAATGCTTAAAATGTTGATAGCATGGCATACTTTATTGCTATCTCTGTCTTTTGTGCTCACAATACAACAAGAACGATAGAGATAGGGCGCCTAGTTTCATAGATAATCGCAATAAACTTGGACCATATGCTACGGACGGTAGATTATGGTCCAAGTTTATTGCGATTATCTATGAAACTAGGCGCCCTATCTCTATCGTTCTTGTTGTATTGTGAGCACAAAAGACAGAGATAGCAATAAAGTATGCCATGCTATCAACATTTTAAGCATTAAAACGAATGTATGGCACTTGGAAGTTACTTCCGAATGTTGCAAACAAAATGGCGGCAATTCGCAAATGTTGCGAATTAATATTTTTATATTTTATTTCTCAAATAAATCATAAAAATTAAACTGCTTTCAATAAAGAGGTAATTTAATGTAGTTTTAATTAAAATTTATAAATAATTATGAAACAAAAAGTTTATCTGTTTATAAAAAAAAATTGTGAGTCGGAACTATCGTGGTCAAGTGGTTTTTGTTTGTGATGTTAAGTGGTAATATTTAATCTAGTTGAACGTTTAAGCGTTTGTAACATTTAGATAATCCCACAAACTACTTCTATCGTGCCGTAGCACGAAGGTTGTCATTGGAAGGGTATTACCTCTCTTTATAAGCAGTTCTATTTTTATGATTTATTTGAGAAATAAAAATATAAAAATTCGGCAAATGCGACAATTCGCAACATTTGCGAATTGGTGTTTACAATTTGCAGGCTGGCTGATAAAATGTCATATGTTTATCAAAATATTATCCGCCACTGTAACAAATACGTATTTCCAGAATTATAATCATTAGAATCAACATTACAACTATGGTCCGCGCCACCACTGAAGTCCAGCGGAAAATTTGTGGGACTACATTTTTTTATATGCAATGACATAGACACTAGCGCCGCGTCTATCGCGAACTTGAGTGGTGGCGTGGACTCTAAGTTAGAATTGACTTTCATGAAATTGTCATTTGGTATGGTAATGTGAGCTTAGAGAGTTGTGTTGATGAAACATCATCATCATCATTTCAGCCGAAAGACGTCCACTGCTGGACATAGGCCTCCCTCAACCACCGACTCATCAACCGGTTCATACAAAACACATGTTTGAGGGAAATAGACCACAGGAAATATTATTAATCGGTTTCTCAAAAACGGTCAACTAGCCTATTTATTTAAATTAATTAATTAAAGAGAAGCAATTATTTTAGTCGATTATACGGTTTATAGCTGTAGATTGATCCGTAAATCCGGTTGCCGACTGCCCCTCACTTGTCAATCAGAAACAATATTTGATTGACATATCGTTTCGACAAATTTGACATCACGTTAAATTGAAGAAAGTTCATGAAAATTGTTTATTTGTTGCTTAAAATAGGTTAACATAAATATAGGTTATTGTTATATTATGAATGACGAGATGAAGAATAATGTTAAAGAAACCAGGGAATTATATTCCATGATTCATCAAGAGTACGTTATCATGGCAGAATAGTAAGAGCATTTTTTATTAATTCATTTGATAAGCTACTTTTAGAAATATATACCTATAGACTCCGTTATCTTAGAACAGTCTGTCGCTTAGCTTGTAGATTTTGTGCTTTGCCATGTATTAGAGATAACAATAGAATGACGTCAAAATCTAAACTAATTCTGTATTTATCTTTTTAGCCGTATGTTACAAACAGAGAACCTTCAGGGAATTTATGTGATTCCTTCGTATGAGAACTCATTTTGTAAGTAGAATAGTTTCAACACATTGTTATAATATAAAATAACATATACATTGTGTATGTATTAACTTTTTCAGTGTGGTTTGGAGTTATTTTTGTGAGAGCTGGTTTCTATGAAGGGGGTGTTTTTAGATTTACATTAACATTGCCAGAAAAGTTTCCAGATGAGGAAGTCCCTGTAAGTATTAGGATACTTGTTTAGTTTTAGGGAACCTTTACAGCTTGTTGTTCTCAATGTCAACACCTGTTACTAAATAGGACTGATAATGACCACTATAGTATGAATAAACAGAACTTATAAATTATAATGAGCACATAGGCAGAAAATCAGGTCTTTAAAAAAAATATTGAATAGTTTGTGGTTAAATTAAAGAATTCAGCTAGATGGCCTTGTGATGTAATTTCTTAGGTCATCAATACTTACACATACTATATACTTCACATTATAGTTAGAAAGTGGTTTAATCTGTGCTGGGGTTGCCCATATACACTTATTAAATGTATGTAAACATACTTCATTTTCAGGTCTTGACATTCACATCGAACATATACCACCCAGCAATTGATGCTCATACTGGTGTTCTGAATTTAAGTGAAGTTTTTCCACAATGGGACAGAAAACAGAATCACATTTGGCAAATATTAAAATATGTGTATTCAATATTTCATAACTTAAATGTAAAAGCACCTGCAAATGTTGAGGCCTCAGTTGCGTAAGTATAACACATTGTATAATCATCATAACATAAATTTCGAATATTTAGACCTTCTCAACTTTAATATTTATTTTTTCAGATACAAAAGCAATAAAAAAAGCTTTATGGAGAAAGTAAGAGAGTGTGTTGTGCTAAGTATAGACCATGTTTATGATGATCCACCTACAGAAGACAAGCATTTCATAACATTTAAGCCATATGACCCAGATGTTCATGATACTGTAAAAAATATCATGCTTAAAACCCCCTCCCCAAATGAAGGTGCTAATCAAGGTATATCTTGGGTACAACCAGGGTCTTTTCAAGCTTTTTCTAAAGAAGAAACAACATAGTTTTAATATTTTTTTAATATATTTATTCATACAATCTAAATATTTATAAAGAAATTATGTATATAATCACAAAAGTTCATTTTAATTCGCCATAATTATATCCTGTGATAATATTATCCATATTATTCTCTAATTTATTATTTGAACCACCTAATAAAGAATATTATTATTGTATTAAGTAATTTTACTTACCTACTGCCCATAAAAATGAATATTGTCTACTGATATTATCTTAGCCTATACATTGTCTGGTTCAGATCGTATGGTCAATTTATGTTTTTTAACCTGTTCCATAAACCAACTCTGATCTAGTTCATAAGTTTTATTTTTCCATTTGAAGTGCGTAGGCGCATTTAATTCACTATTATTAAATTCAAAATATTTGCTAAATTCTATGGCTAACTTGGATTTTACTAATCCTACACCACCATACTTGTCATCAGCAGGGTGATATACTCTGCCAGTACTTGGTAACATATATATTTTATCAGGAATAAATTTTGACATCAGTAAATCACCTGCATATCCATAACTTAGAAAATCGCTGTCATTAATATTAACGATATTTGTAAAAACTATAGGGACGTCATCACATCGTATAAAATTCCTTTCTCTTCCACATAACGAAATAAAAGGAAAGTCTTCATATCTACCAGTTTTATTGAGTCGAACCCTCTTGAAAAAAAACTGTAGAAACTTCTTTTCCTTAAAGCACGACGTGAAGTTTTTCATCTTCGAATCATCTAAAAATAACTAAACAAAAAATAAGTTATAAATTCAGGTCATTAGGTGATCCGTTATAATTTTTTTTTAGGCTAATACTATGTAATCCAATAAAAAAAGTCGGGCTAATCTTAACATCATAAAAGCATTACTACCCTAAGCTCTAGGTACTTAAAGTATTTTGAACAAAAACTCATATTTCGTTAAACGAAGTAGGTACAAAGGTTACTTACCATCCCTTGATGATCAATATAATAAAAATATTCCCTTATTTTTGGTTCTGGCTCCTGACCTTGAATATAATGAACATAGCGCGCTTGGGAATATTGTGATGCTAATACTATTTTAGAAATTGAACGCAAATTACATTTTAAGGCCATTCTATGATATATATTTTAATATCACAAACACTATGCAATAATATTTATGTGTTTATTTTGACAGTTTTATAACCTATTTTTGACTATTTCTACCCCCCTAAATTTATTAAATCTGACAACTCTACCGTATTTTATAGCTAAATTCTGTATTTTTATTGTAAACAATATAACATTTAAGCTGATCATAAAGTTACTATGCATTCCAAAGTGAAAGAAAAAACAGTGTACATATAAGTTATCTGTATTATTCCCATTTTCTTTAAAGTATCAACATTTATTTAGCTAGAGCGTTCTCTTCAATCTGATAACTATACATATCGTTAATTTTTAATTTTCGGTCCGTCTAAGTACGGTTTAGTCATATATTTATGTATGTAATAATGTATTTAATGCTATGTACAGACGCCAGCAGGTCAAGCTACCCGAAACTGTCAAATTTTCGCAATCAACCTTGAACCTTATGCTGTAGTACTAAAGTTGAAAATCTATTAAATAAATTTGACAGATTGTAGTAGCTTGATGTGCTGGCGTCTGTACATACACGCAGCCAGTTTAGTCGGGATCTCTTTGAGTTTATATATTCTGTGGTCGCTAGCGTTCTAGCTACTCGCTGGTGATTTCAAAATCCTTAGAGTAATATTACTCATATGAGTCAAAATCTCAACCTTTTGATGAATCTCACACACAATACAATACACTAAAGACTTTGAAATTGCTAGCGACAAATCTGCTGTAAAATACATGAGATTTTGGAATCGCCGGTGATTAATTAAACCGCCGCGCCGGACAGTGGGCTGAAAATCGATCTTCATAGACTTTAAAGCTGGGAACAAATTATCGGACGCGTCCGTAAGCGGCGACTGACAGTCGCGACCAACAGACGTCCGAACGCTCAAGGGCACGTCCGCGACTTACGACCGATAATTTGCACAGTGAAGTGCTAAATGTGCTATCCAGATACAAATAAGCCGCGACTCTCAGCCGCGGCTTACGAACGCGTCCGATAATTTGTTCCCAGCTATAGGGATCAACTTAGTAATTTTTTTCTTTTTCGGCAGAAATGGGTTTAGGTATCGTATATTGATCAATTTATACTATTTTTGAATAAACGTTTTTCTTTACTTTGTAGCACTTGGTTGAAAATAATGTATGGAGAAATATGTAAAAAAAGGATATATTTCGACTTTGGTACAGGTGTCCCTACCCCTTATTTTTCACCTATCGCACAATGCGCGCACGCGTTAGACTTTTGGAGAAAAAAAATAAAATGTGTTTGTTAGATTAAAAAAAGGTTTTAATCTGTTTATAATTGACATTAGGTACTTAATGGTTATAAATAAATTTAAAAAACGGAAATGTAATAGCAATCGATTCAACATAACAGCTATTTTCAAGGTACATGGTAATTTTCTAAAGATTTTTGTAATTTAGTGAGAGTAGTTACATAATGAGATCTAATGCCCTCAGTATCTTCCTCAGCGCTTTCATGTAACTATATTACGATAAATAGCTATATCCTTAGGCTAGGGATAGCTATTTCACGGTTTCAATAATTTTACTGCGACATAATTATAGAGCATATATAAACGCAGAAATAATTTTAAAAAATGTCATGTCATTTGATAAGTATGTCAACATCAACAAGTACGTATCTCTATCTCTTTCTCTCTCTAGTAGTAACACTCTAAGTAGTAACACCTCAGAGTAATAACTAAAGAAATTACTCTGAGAGTAACACAAAAATATCAACTAAAAACTATGACAAAACATGTTTGCGGTTTGGGCTGCTAGCGCCACTAGTTAAACTTCGCATGTACAGACGCCAGCAGGTCAAGCTACCCGAAACTGTCAAATTTTACCAATCAACCTTGAACCTTATCATATAGGAATAAAGTTCAAAATCTATTAAAGAAATCTGACAGATTGTAGTAGCTTGATGAGCTGGCGTCTGTACTTCCCGTTTGACTCTAGTGTAAAATTATTCATTGTCTTTTGAAAGCAATTTGGATTGCAATTTAATTTGAAAATAGTTTTTATTTTTTTGAGGTTTTTCTTTTGTACAGACGCCAGCACATCAAGCTACTACAATCTGTCAAATTTATTTAATAGATTTTCAACTTTAGTACTACAGCATAAGGTTCAAGGTTGATTGCGAAAATTTGACAGTTTCGGGTAGCTTGACCTGCTGGCGTCTGTACGATAATTTTTCCTAAAAAACCTTCGATCAATAATGCACTAGATACACTATCCCATACAAAAGTTCTCCTAAAACTGTCGCCAATTGTGTTTACGTAATTCTAGTTTAAATAAATATACATTAATGTAAATTCAACCTTAAATGCAAGGCTTAAAGTTGTATTCACAAAGCTATGTACAAAAAACAATAAAGTCAAACATACATCAAAACAAATTCAACCTTACACGCATGTTTTAAAGTTCGAATTACAAAGTGCTAATAAAAGCAATAAAAATTTATGACCGAGGCTCGCCGCTTGGACAAGGAATGAGTGGAGTCGAACTGTGTAATATATTTTTGTTCATACCTTCGATCAATAATAGTACTAGAACAAAGATACGTCGCTGGAGTGGCCACGTTTGTACACACTTTAGTACATTTATATTTCTTTATATGAAATACAGAAAGAAATAATTCATACTAACAAATTCAGTTTATTATAAGCCTTGACACTCAAACATAAAGTTTAATTACAATGGCAAAATTAAATCTTTCTGTCGTCGGAGAAACAAATATAATGTCATGTGTCATGAAAATTAAAAGTTATTTTTATATGAGTTCAAAAATATTTATTGTTACTGTTGTACTGTTTTTAGTAATCTACGCCTTTGCGTGTTTCCAGTTATGTCCAATCTATTAAAATGAATCGAACAAATTGTCAAATTTTTATAAGGCTATTACTATTAATATTTCTATTGATATCTATTAATATTTCTTATCCTCTTTCTTTCGCGGAAATCTACAAACAGAAATAAATTATAAAATAACAATACTACACCATGCATTCCCTGTTCCAGAACAGTCGATGTTTGGTACAATAGTTGGTAGTTGTCACAAACATTGGTCAAACTATCATAATATTTGCTAAATGATTTATATTTACTATTTAATTCTGTTTTTATTTTATGAAAATCACTTATTGATAATAAACTTACGGAAAAAAAAATATTCCTTCCAAAATCTTGGTGTTACGGTGGTTATTTACATATTTTTTGAACGCGTACTGCGGCATTTTTACGTCTTAACGTTGGCTATGATTGGACCATACTAATTTGAAATAAGACCACAACCGAATTTGTGCTCTTATTTTTCGTTCCGTTTTTGAAGCGCTTACCGGGAATCTAGTGCATTATTGATCGAAGTAAAAAACGATAATTTCGACGTGGGAACTCGATGAATTGAACTTTTTGAGTTGGCAACACTGTTGTGACAGCTAGTTGAGTTGAGTTGAGGTTATTGACTACAAAAATTCATTCCATGTTGTGAAACTTGTGAACTAACGTGTTTTGGAATTAACCACGAGACTTTATCAATAAGTGTGAAAAATTTATTGCAAAAGTGACAATCACAATTATGACAAAAGTGTAGTCTTTAAATTGTAGCAGCAGTTGCGAAGATATCAAATTTGAAGTTATGTTGTAATTCTATTAGGTTATTTACATCAATTTACATTTCTGGTTCTTTAGTTCTCTATTGCAGTTCCAGACCTAGTCCAACAAGTCTGATCTATTCTTGAGTACTCATTAATAGCTCTATTGATAAAATAACTATGGCTGGCTTAACCAAAAAATTACAATTACCTAAATCTGTACTGGATATGAAGTTCATGAAGAAAACAAGAGAGAGAATAGAAAAGGAATTAGAAAACACCCAAGACCATGGGAGTTTATACTCTAATATAATTACAAATGAAATGCGATCTGCATCAGGTAACTTTATATCGGAGTCAAGCTTTATATTTTGTGAAACAATGCTTGAAGGCAGACTATCATTCAAAGGTATGAATCCAGAGATCGAAAGGCTTATGGAGATGGAGAATGCAGTTAAAAATGAACCATGCGGTGGTGAAATGGTTAAAGATGTTTCAGATGATATTTTAGCAAAGAAAATGGAAAAGTTTAATAAAATGAAAAGACCAAACTCGAATTCAGTCAGCGAACTGACAAATACTAAAAGAAAGAAATAATTATGTATTTAATGGCATTCATCTGTAATAATATAAGTATGACAAGTGATATAGAATAAAATATTGTTATAATGTTAATATAAACTGTTGTAATACATATACTTACTTCTAAGTATTAATTTGTTTTCATTAGTCCCCACTTCTTCATTTGTATAAATAAATGTGAGACAATGCTCTGAAGAAGAACACAAGATTACAAGAATTTAATATAATTAGCTGGATACCTTTTTTCAATGAGATAAGATTTATTTAGAACAAGATGTGTGCTTGATGTCATTCCCCATTGGATACTTCTCAGGGTGGCCCAGTGGTAACGACCCTATCTAATGAGTTGTTGGTTGAGGGTTCCAACCCAGGCAGGTGCCTGGTTGTGCGTGTATATAATTTCATAACCACTGCTCTCAAAACGGTGAAGGAAAACGTTGTGAGGAAAGCAGTTTGTCCTAAACCCAAAAATTCGAGGACATGTTACAACTACCAACCCAAACTGGGCCTGCATGGTAGATTTGTAGGCCACTACCTCTCGGAGAGGAGGTCTGTATCGCAGCAATGGGTACTTTAAAGGCTGATTATTATGAAATTTTCAGGAGTCCTAGGGAATGAGTTTCCAAAAAATTATGATACAACTAAGTTATAACAGTGTAAGGGCGTATGTACACTTATCCGTATCCCGTTCGTATTCTATTCGTGTTCCGTTTCTGATCCGGTTTGGTCATCCTAGTAATTGTACGAACCGTATACGCATGAGTGAACAAACATCCATACAATTACTAGGATGCACTCATATGTGCATACCTTTTAATGATCTGACCAAGATTATGTCTGGACTTTAAATAAAAGAGACTGTGACCTCTGAGTTTGTTTCGGCCTTTCTTCTCGGAGTAGTCAGATAGGAAACGCCGACCTCATCTAGTTTAAAAAATATGATTGACGTGTAAAAGTGTTTTGTCCAAACCCACTTACAGAAATAAAATCATTTATCATTTATACGGTAGGTACGTGTTCTATTCTTAAATTCTCAATTCGAGCCGTTTTACACGGATCAATATCGAGTTTTATCAAACAAAACGAATCAAATACGGATAAGTGCGCAAACACTAGGACAGTGGTCGGCAAACTCATTAGTCAATAATAGAGCCAAATATCAATACTATAACGACTAAGATTTCTTATGAGAGCCAATCCTTTCTGTGTGTCCAAACTGTCTCAATCCATTTTTACCATCCTCTTTCGTTCTATAACGCTTCCTAAAATTAACTTGCTAAGAAGTAGGATGCATTGATCATCATCATCATACCGGCTGATAAAAATAAGATGAAGGCATCTTACTTATTAACGAGTTAACCTTGGAAAACTTTGAAAGGTACAGTAATTATTATTATTATAAATTTTCGATATTAATTTCTGGTGAAAATACTACGGAAATAAATCTTTGAAATATGTTTGAATTTTGAATAAAACTTGATATCTTGCTTATTGACCACAACCTCGACCCCCGGCCCCGCGCGCTTATATGCTCGCACTCATCGACATTTGTACAGAGCCGCACTCTATAGGCCAGTGCCGCATGCAGCTCGCTAACCGCGGTTTGCCAACCACTGCGGTAGGACGGTAAATTTTCCGTCAGACTTTTTCACGTATCGAACACGAATCGAATACGAACCGGATACGGATAAGTGGGTAAACGTACCAACTTCCATGTTTCTCAGATTATATAATTCTATATATATATATATATATATATATATATATATAATTATATATATTCTATATATATATATATATATATATATAGAATTATATATATTCTATATATATAAATGTCTAGCCTTTTCCCAACTATGTTAGGGTCGGCTGTCAGTCTGACCGGATGCAGCTGAATACTGTACATGTTTTACATGGAGCGACTGCCTATCTGACCTCCATAACCCAGTACCGGGGTAATACGATACTCCTTGGTAAGACTGGTTGTCAGACTTTCGGGCTTCTGACGACCCACATCTGTCGAAGATCCACGAATGCCAGCCGGGACCAACGGCTTAGCGTGCTTTCCGAGGCACGGAGGAGTCTCGGTATGTTAAGATGGTCACCCATCCATAGACCAACCCCGGCAAGCGTAGCTTAACCTGATGGATCGAACCGTACGGCTGTTATTACTTAGCCAAGAGCTCCTCCAACTTCCATGTTTCCAACTTTAAAAAAGTAGATATACCTATACATATATCTTGTCAAATAGAACAAGTGCCACACTAGCCCAAATAGTGTTATGTGCTCTAGCCTATAAAAAAATCCCATTCAAAAAGTCATCCTTTCTAATTCTAAATGTTTCAAGTTTGTCTAAAAAAGAAACACTACTAATTATTATCCTTTATTGTTAATAAATACATAAATGTAGCTGTATACGCATTTCTAACGGTAAGTTCTAAATAAATGTCAACAGTGAGAAAATTTCATGAAAATTAAATCTATAAAATAATATTAAGAATGGGAAGTTAGTTCGTCAGTTATTTCATTACTTCTGACATATTTTCATCATGTGGTCCTAAAAATAATAATGTGTCAGTCAAGTCCCTGTTGCATGAGGTTATGAAGATCTCTGAAGGCAGCTCCGAGGCGTCCTTGGAGCGTTTGTCTTTTGAGTAAAAACGCCCGAACGTCGAGCAGCAGTCGATGTATCTGCATGCATTTAGAAAACCGCTCCTCACGAGGAATGTCTACTCCCAATGTACGCACTGGGGCACTTACGTTAGCTCTCACCACTGATGAGAAGTTACGCACTATGAGCCTCAACGCATTGCAACCACACTGCATATATCTGAAGAATAAAAACCAACATTAATATATACTGTAGAAACCACTTTTTTATATATCTATAAAACTATACATACGATTCATATTTGCTCTGCAATAATTCATATATCTTGGGTAACATTAAAAGGCAAATATCTAAGTTCCACAATGATCTGCAACAAAATAAATGATAACAAAATTAGTTTCTTAACACTCCAGTATGAGATGTTTGTATCAGTTAAAAATCTGAACTTACGGTCTATGTGCCATAACATTAAGAATGTCGAGTATCACAGACGTGTCCTCGAGAGCGATAACAGATTCTAACGCAGATCTCAGACTTTTATTAACTCGGACGGAATGAAATATCTGAAAACATACGAGAAAATTAAGTTAGTAAATATTTAATGCAGTTGACTAAGCGTGGCGTGGGTGCCTGCCTCTCGTTGGGTCTGCTTTTATAATGAAAAAAAAAACTTGTTAGTAAGTCTAAATTACCATACACCAAACCATACACACAATTATTAAAGCATTATAAACTTCAAAGTTTGGAGTCAAGAATCAGCCTACTGACCTACTGATGGCCGTGATTCATGCCGGATATTCGGATGAATATTTACCTGAAGTTAATTTTTGGCTAAGAAATTATGTGTGTGGCTTCTTAATATAAATCCAGGAATTGTCCGGGAATGCACAACTAATCAGATACCTAGTATAGAATCGACTTATCAACCCTCTTATGAAGGTTACTTTTGTGGTGTTAATATAAAAAAGTATATATCTAGTGTACAGAGGCGTAGCTAGGTAGCCAAAGGCCATGGTGCAAAAAAAAACTGGGGCCCTTTAAACTGCTTAGGTTTTATTAAGTCAAAATATATATAAATACTTTAAAGGTGCAAAGATACTTTATTATCTGCTATTTATCGTGCACTGCAGGGCACAGCAAAGCTACTTACTACATGTATGTGCACGAGTGTCTTGTGTGAGGTTAAGTGATCGCCTAGCTAGGTTCTACAAGTTTAGGAACGTATACTTGGATCAATAATATTGATATTAAGCATTAAAACGAAGTAAATCAAAAGGTTAACGCACGTAAGTATGTAAAACACGTTATTGTACATAAAACATTAAAAACAATTTAAATACAGGCAGATAAGTCATGTACAAAGGCAAATTTATCCCTTTAAGGGGTTTCTTCCAGTTATTATATGAAAGTCGGACCTACCTACTATACTGATGTGTATAATGACAACAAAAACAACTAGTTTATGATCTTTTCCTAGCCTTAGTTTTCGCAAAAGTATATTGATACTTTTGCGAAAACTTATAAAGATTGTCAAGCTACATCAAACCTAGATTTAACCGAAGTCATTGGACTTCGGTTAAATCTAGCCGCTTTGTTTTCGATTGCTAGGTATTAGCGATAAATGTCAGAGTCGAGCTCGGTCCATATATATTCCTTAAATATTTTATTATTATTTTTAATTTGCTAAATGGATCTTTCAGCTTTTGCAGAAGTAACAGGAATTGTATGGAACAGTAGCATTGCTGTAAATACTTCTGTTAGGACGCATTCTAGCACTCCATATTTTCTCATTATTTCTTTACAGACTTGGTGATAGTCCATGCCTTAGTTAATTGGACCCGGCAAACATTTTATACGATTGTCGTACGAAACGATCGATAGATGGCGGTATCAAACCTATACTATAATGTACTAGAATAGCCTTCCTCAAGTTGATTTTTTTAGTTTTCTCCTTTTATCTGCAATCGGCTTTCTAGCCGTAATCAGATGGGGGTCTTCGTGTGAGATTTCTTTTGTGATGTTCCATTGAACATTCAAAATTCATTTAGTTAAAAGTTAAAATTTTCACTGTCTCTGGTCCAAGTTCAAGATTTGCCATCTCTTTGGACGTTTTATATCCGCTTGTTTAGGAGGTTCTTGGCTAAACATTGCTGTGCTTGCTCAGTCTCTGTTTGTAGGTTTTGCATTTTTCGAATAGTTCTTCTTTCACTGTTGGTTTCTGGTGCTCTGTGTTTCTGACAAACCAGGGTGCAGTTGAGATTGTTCTTAGGGCAAAATTTTGGAACCTTTGTAAAAGAGTTGCTAGCCGATCCCCAGAGTTCTATTCCGTAAGTCCAAGTTGGTTTTACTATAACTTTGTAAACAAGTATTTTGTTACTCAGAGATAATTTTGATTGTCTTCCTAAGAGCCAGAATAAACTTTTCATTTCTATGGTTGCTGCCTTTTTATTGGCCTTAATGCGGTTGGCCCAGGTAAGCCTTCTGTTTAGATGTAGCCCAAGATATTTTACTGTGTTACTGTTTGGCAGTAGTTTACTTTCCATGTACACCGAGGCGGCACAATCGCCCTTGCAAAGATGGAAAGTCACTTGAAAGTCATACTAGGCTGTATTCACGGAATCCAAATTGATGGTCTATATCGTTTACAAGTGGCCAGTTCTAAAAACTTTCAGTGTCGCCCTCGTATTTGTATAAGATTAGTTATATAGAATGTGGCAGAATCTATGTCCTCTTGGAAGCCTCGATCGTGCAGGCCTGGGTGTCATCACCGGACAGGCCTGCTGACATAAACGACGAGGCCGAGTGGTTCCGGGAGGCCATGTCCGAAATGTGTGACGTGGCAATGCCCCGGGTCCAGCGCGGACGTGCCTTACGCCAGGTGTACTAGCACTCGGAAGAGCTGACGACTCTGCGCAATGCGTGCGTTGCTGCGCGACGCCGGTACACCAGGTACCGCAGGCTCCGGATACGGAAGCCATTCAGGCGGAGCTGTACGAGGGGTACAGAGCGGCGAAGACCGCCCTCCAAGCGGAGATCCTGTGGTCCAGGGGACTGGCCCGCGAGAAGTCGCTGAGGACTCTGAACAAGGACCCGTGGGGACGCCCATACAAGATGGTGCGGGAGAAACTCCGCCCATGGCCTCCCCCGCTGACGCAGTTTCCGGCTGGGGAGCTTGTGTGGGGGACGTGGTGAGCGCTCTGTTCGGGATTCAAGAGGGGAAAATACCTCCCCGCCCATGCCTCCGCCTACTACGGTGCCCGATGCGGACCACTCCGCCGACGACGACGACGATGGTCCGGAGGTGACCGAGGTAGAGATGAGAGTGGCGGTACGTAGGCTGAATGCCGAAAATACCGCCCTATGACCCGACGGCTTACTTGGGAAAGCCTTGGTCCTGGCTTTGGAGGCTCTCGGGCGTCGACTAAGTCCCACTTCGTTGGAAAACGGGGAAACTGATGCTCATTAAGAAGCCGGGGCGCCCTGCGGACTCTCCGTCCGCTGATCGGCCTATCGTGCTGCTCGACGAGGTGGGCAAGCTCTTTGAAAGAGTCAATGCAGACTGTCTCGTCGGGCGGCTGGTGCGGGTGGGGCCTGATTTGGCGGAGAGTCAGTTTGGCTTCCGCAGAGGGCGTTCTACGGTGGACGCCATCATGCGCGTGCGGGCCCTATCGATGGGGAATGCTGTGGCGGCACTCCGGTATCACCGGATGCCGACCTACCTCTGTCGTGTGGTCGAGGCCTATTTGACTAACAGGGCCGTCATCTATCCCGGTCACCAAGGAGAATGGAACTGGCGAGAGATGTCGAGCGTCCCACAGGGATCGGTCCTGGGGCCGCATCTGTGGGATATCGGATACGACTGGGTGCTGCGCGCCGAATTCCCTAGCGGGCGTCAGCGTGGTTTGCCAGGCAAGATTTTTTTTATCAATTTGTCTTGTCATTATCTAGCCCTGTATGGACGCAAAATTGGAAAAAAAGATTGGTTTGGAAGTTATGAGCGTCGCAACTTCCATATTTCAACACTAATAATTTTAACTCGTGTTTGGGCGTATATAAATAACTTATCTAGTAAGAAAATGGCAAAATAGAAACC
Organism: Agrochola macilenta; assembly: GCA_916701695.1. Lineage (NCBI taxonomy): Eukaryota > Metazoa > Arthropoda > Insecta > Lepidoptera > Noctuidae > Agrochola > Agrochola macilenta. The sequence goes on along the minus strand of OU753559.1, from coordinate 12,034,051 downwards.
GTATAGGGACAGATAATTGATTCAATAGTTCAAATAAATTTAATTTTGGGAGAATACATTCAGTAGCTTTTTCATAATATCTATACGCCCAAAGGTTTGTTCATGAAATGTTATGCGCTCGTTTTCGTTATAAATCATTGCTATTACACTAAATTAATTAATGAATATATAAATAAATACTAAATAAAAAACGAAATAAATAAATAATTAGACTAATTAGCATGCATAATAGTTACGCCCACCAACGAGTTCGAGCCATCAACTAGTGTACCCTTAAATCTTTAAAATGCCTATGACTACTTCCTACTGTTCTGTACAATTAACGCACGCAATGCATGCATGAGAAATGTATTCTGTCACACTTAAATTGTAATGAGCAACTGTTATATGTGGTTAAATGATAACAGCCGCACGTATTGGCATGCAAGGGGGAATGATTATGACACGTGTGCGTACCTGTAAGGCGCGCTGCCGGGCGGTGAGCACGGCCATCATAGAGTCGTGTCCGCGCATCATGACGCCCAGCACCTCCTGCTCGCTGGGCTGCACGGCGCCGCGCGCGCCGCGCCTGGCCCCGCCGCCCGCCAGCCCGCGCTGCGACCACAAGCCACACAACGTTACATCAATACTACACTACGCACTCAGTAAATAGTCGTCGAGAGCGGCGATGCTTGTGACAGTACGCTCTTTTTTTTAAATAATGTAGAGTATGTAAATATACATAGGTGAGTGAGGTCCATGTTCCAACATTTTATTTTGCAGTGAGAATTAAGATTTGTGTTGACGAGTCTGGATTTGTGTAACTCACGGGTAAAAACTCGTCAAAATCGAGTCCGACGGGCCTGTCGGTGGTGTGTGGCACGAACTCAGGCTCTGGTTCCACTTCTGGTGTCTCCACACTGCGAGTCACTGTAACGTTTTCTCTGCCAACAGACTCCACTCTTCTCCTGGAATCACATCCATAACATTATTTTTACAATACCACGAACAGCTTCGACTATACGACTATAAGTTCATACCTTGAAGCATCAGTAGCAGCTCTGGTGAAGGACAATGATCGAGGTCCTAATGTTGGCGGACCCAAGGATATATCACTATTACTTGGCCGCAGATTGGAGGTAGCTAAAATAGGACATTGTTTTTTTAAAATCACGAATGAAAATTATTTAACTTCATAATGATAACAAAGAAATAATCCATGAAACTTACATAAATCTGTGGTAGACTTAGTCTCTTTGTATGAGTTATGTCGATTAAGCGAGTTTGCTGTGAGTGGGCTGGCGGCGTAATCTCGTAGTGCTTGCGCTGAAGTGAATGTACTATTTTCTTTTGTATTGTCCGTCACCCCTGATTAAGCAAATAGCGTATTATTAAACCCTCAATACCATGTAATGCAATGCATTGCTTATATATCTTTTGACAAACAGGGCTACCTTTTTTTCACGAAGATACTATATTTAACAATAATTAAACAGTTAATAGTTATTTATGCTATAAGTGCGGAAGGTAGGTGATTTCCGATGAATGGCATTTTATTCACGAGCGAGCGTAGCGAGCGAGTGTATAAGTCGACACGAGTCGGAAATCATCTTACGCACGTGTATCATACAACGTTTTACTATGTATTGTGAGAGAAAAAAAAAATCGAGTGAGCCTTACGATGATGTGTAACATCTAACATAATGACGACGTATATAAATGATAAAAACAACATTCATGACTTTCGACTTCGACTTCGACTTTGACTCTGCCATTGCCATTGCCATTGCCATCGCCATCGTCATCGCCATCGTCATCGATATCGTCATCGCCACCGTCATCGCCATCGTCATCGTTATCATCTGATTTGTAAAACTTTTCTCAAATAATAAAAACTTTGCAACGGGCTGACGACGGCCACAAAAATTAAAAAAAAAAAACAGAAAAGTAAAAAGCACTAGTGAAAAAAAGTGACACTTTCCGCACTAATTTACTGCTTGGAAAAGGCTCTTTTCGAGCAAATGCATTGTAAATAATATTATCTGTTATGAGAAGTCAGAATATGGCGTCACTCGTAAGAAATCCTTCTCTCCCATTATTGCGAAACAAGCACGATTTGGTATTGGAACTAAGAGCTTGTCCAAAATTATAAGATGAGATAGCTTTTACAATTATTTTTGAACGAAAGTAAAACTTGAGGTTACGGCAGGGCGGATCGTAGCATTCGCAAAATTGGTTTTGGCTCTTTTCGATTTACCGGTTCAGGTGGAAGTTGCAACAAAGCAAAGCTACATTATTGGTCGTCGCTTTAGCGAGATTAGAGTTATCGCTCTCCGCAATTAGTAGAGTAAGTTCGTTGTTATTAAAAAAGATTTATTTCTAACCTAACCCAACCATAAATACAGTTATAAAAGCTAGAAGCAAGATCAGTAGGAAATCTTACTTGCGAAACCTTCAGTTTTCTTTTCCACAACAGCGAAATGTTCTTTGGTGGAGGTCGGGATGCGTGAGTAGTGTTCTGACCGCTGTCGCTGTGGTGGCGAGGGCTGCGGTAGCGGTCGCGTCAGCGGCACTGGTTCTTCGAGCATCAGGTCGCGCAGGCACGTGTTCACCATTGGTTCCGACTTCTCTATTGGCTCTTGCACTATGAAGCATATAGAAGAAAGATATGACGCTACCGTCCTTTGTAAGTATCTAGACATTTCAAGCTTATGACGTATGTAGTAGGTTAAAAAAAATTGTGTAAGTATTACTGTGAAAGTAATGTTGTTATAACACCCACATGATCGACGTCTGTCGATGGTATTGATCAACGTCGTCGATATTCGACTTCGGTTGGTTCAATTTTACAAGACATAATCAATCATTGATAAATGGTAACTGTGAGCTGCCGTCTAGTTGAGCTAGGCATAGTTTTGGCATTGAATACTCGGTAATTTTTTAGAAAATATGAATTTCACCTGTCATTGAATAATCTTCTGAAGACAAACTGGTAGCAGGCGGAGGTGTGCGTGTTACTAAAAAAATAAAATAAATGTATGTTGCGATTTTTGTAACAGTGATGTTGATTGAGCATATTTTTGTGGACGGGCTGGGTTTGTGTAATCTACTCACATGCTCTAGAAGGTCGGAATATCTCAGTGTAGTCATTAAAATTGGGTATAACAGCACCTGAATCCTCATCTGCTTCCGTTCCTGATGTAGATTCTTCAGCAGTCTTTTCGTCAAGGAGAGTTGGTCTATGCATAACTGTGATGAAATATTAAGATAGATTAGTTTTATAATTTAATTATGGGTTACTAGACTTCATAATGCAATCTCCAACCTTGTTTTGGTGGTTTTTCCTTTGAGAAGCTTTTGCGCACCGAATGTCCCTTTTGAAAAGGTGAAAGGTCCCTCACTACTGGTAATGACACTGGAGGTGGTCCACCAAATGGGTGAACTTTAGTGAGATCAACAACTGATAGAACCACATAAGTTGAATGGAATGATCCAGCTATCTGTAATAGTAAATGGAAATTTATGAATAAAATATACTGTTGCATCAGAAAATAAGTTAGGAATGTTGGTAGTACACTTACTAATTGTGTTTGTGCAACAGTGATATCATGAATTTGACCCCAATGTCCATGAACCGTGTCAAACACTCTGGCTGGTTCCCATCCAACAACATGCAAGCCATCATTAGCACAACCAAGCAAAGTTGCACCATCATCACTAAACACCATGTGTCTAAACAATGGAAATTTACAATTACAGATTTTATTTAGAAAAGGAATATACCACTATATGCTAATTACATACCTTAAATTAGATTTAAGTTTAACTCTTGCAACTGATTATTTCAATTTTTTGAATAAGATACCCTTAAAATTAAATTAAACTTCTAAGTTTAAATTAGGAAAATTAATCTATTAAATTAAAATAAATAAAATAAGTAACAGTGCAGATTAAATTTTAACCTAGTAGTAAGTATGTAACATTAAATATATTTTTATGAATGAATTAATGAATGCATGTTGTTAATGCAAACTCTAAACCTTTTGTAAAAGAAAGCAAATTAAAATGGGAGATTTAAAGGCCATTAAGTTCAACAGACCTGATAGATGTGTTATCCTTATCAAATTTGGAAACCAACTGGAACTTCTCCATATCCCAAAAGTTAACAGTTCGGTCAGCACCACAGCTAGCCAGCAGAAACTCATGAGGGTGGAACTTGACACATGTAACTGCTGATGTATGCCCCATAAACTCGTGGAGCACTTTACCAACACGCACATCCCACACTTTAACTAAACCTGTAAGTAGATTACCTCTTTTAGTGTCAGGCAGGTATTTACAGCATTATTACAGATTATTGTCCATTCAACATACCATCTTCACAGGCAGACGCAATCCATTGTCCATCAGGGCTAAACTGAAGGCTGTTTACAGCTAGGCGGTGGCTGGAATAAGTAACTATACATCCTCTCTTCCTTGTGTCCCATAACTTAACATTACTGTCGCATGAGCCTGTTGTGAGATAATCTCCATAGGGATGGAAGTCCATACATTTTATAGCCCCTTTGTGGCCTGTAAATGTCCTTAACAATTTAGCTGCTTCCAAGTCCCATATTTTTAAGGCACCAGTTTGTGATCCCGCACAAACTAAGTCTTCAGAATGGCCAAAGCATACGCATTCTACAGGAGTTGTATGCCCACTTAAACTCTGTAAATTATTAAAAATATATTAGAACCATTTTTTTGTGAAACTACAATGGCAAATTGAGAAAATTGCATTGGTACTAACCATGAGGCAACTCTGTCTACCAATGGCCCACAAATTAACTTTTTTGTCATCGCCGCCAGTTGCCAGTACCTGGTTGGACTTGTGGCCCATAGCCAGGCAGTTGACATTTGATTTGTGAGCAACGAATTCTTCTGCAAATGGTAAGTCATTCAACATTCATTAATACAGATAAACACATGTATTTCTTTATCAATTACGATATACAGTATACATACGCAGTTTCCATGATCGTCGGACACTCTCCATCGTGATTTCGATTCATGTGAATTCCATGTACGGAAAATGTAACCTTGTGGAACAAAATATTCACTCTAAATCTAATTATTCATTAAAATTATTTGTTATAACTTATAAATTAATTTTGTCTTGTATCATTAAACATTTCACTATTATAATTTACATATTTATTTTACGTAGTTATTTATTTGTGTATGGTTTGTTCCTTCAGTTCTTCACAATCTGTCACACACACACAGTGTCACAGTCACACATTATTTTACAAAGATGTCATTATGTCATGCATTTCATTCTGTCAGTACCTGTACTTCAGTAGTGAAGCGCACGCGATTTGGATTTTAGTTACTGGTTACGGTTAAACATATTAGCTGTCACAACAGTGTTGCCAACTCAAAAAGTTCAATTCATCGAGTTCCCACGTCGAAATTATCGTTTTTTAGGAAAAATTATCGTATGTACAAAATAAAAACCTCCAAAAAAAAAAACTACTTTCAAATCAAATTGCAATCCAAATTGCTCTCAAAAGACAATGAATAATTTTATACTAGAGTCAAACGGGAAGTACATGCGAAGTTTAACCAGTAGTGGCGCTAGCAGCCCAAACCACAAACATGTTTTGTCATAGTTTTTAGTTGATATTTTTGTGTTACAACTAGAGAGAGAAAGAGATAGAGATACGTACTTGTTGATGTTGACATACTTATCAAATGACATGACATTTTTTTGAATTATTTCTGCGTTTAATTTTTATTTGACAAATACGTTTTGATAATGGAACTTAAAATCATTTTTCAGCTAATCTCAAAATTAAACTACTTGACCGTCACTGGAAGCTTTAATATTGAGAGAGCATATCCGTTTCCGTCGATTTCTTAGCAATTTTAGTACTTGTTTAACCTCCTCAGTGGCGCCACCTGGTGTTTGCTTGCCATTTTAGATTCGTAAAATTTAACGAGCTACTTCTTGTTCACTTGTTCATTGGCGTTTCGTTCTCCGTCGAAGCAACTTGTGAGCAGCGGTCTCGAACCTACCGATTTTTCGGTATTTCTACCGATATGGGCTCTGTCCTACCGAAATACCGAATTGCAACGGTTTTTCCCCGATTTCAGAGAATACATGTAATAACCCCGATTTTTCTACCGATTTTACACTTCTACGTTGGCAATCCTTTTCATTTATGTTTTACGTTACGGACAGCCTATTGAGGGATTCCTCAATAGAAAGTAAGTACCTAGTTAGTTCCATATTTTTTGAGGAATACCCTTGCGTCCTCTGAAATCTTATGAATCTTAAGAAAACAAAACAGCGAAATAGGCTGTCTACTGAGCCAATAACTGTTCTATTACATGCAAAACGACTCTTTAATGACGCTAATTGTTATGACTTGGAAATTAATTCAAAGATGACCGCGGCTATGGCCAAAGAGTAGAGTATGATCCTAAAGATCGAAAAAAATAATTATATTTAAGTGTGTTTGGTTTGATGTAAATTAGACTCTTAATTTATTTTTATATAAATAAACGAATTTGATTGAACATTGTATTTTTTTTTTGTCATATACCGATTTTGGGTACTAATGTACCGAATTTTGTGGGCAGCTCTACCGATTTCGCACTCTGACATTCGATACCTCTGCTTGTGAGCATCGGTTCACGACCGACGCCAACCATTACGGTCTACACTATACAGAGTTGATATGACAGAGGGGCATTAAATAACACTACGTATACTATACGTGTTTAGTATTAATTCGATACGGTATAAAAATAAAAAGCACCTAAAATGACTTTTTTTTTTTTTTTCAAGCAAACTAAATAGCTTACAAATCAGAGTAAAACGCAACCACCCTTTGAAAATAAATTTAACTGACCTACAGATACCTAGGTAACAGCGGAACCGTCGCGCGCGTCGGCGTGTGTTATCTCGTCAAAGCGGGCGGCCGCCCGCCGCGCGCCGGCCCGCGCCGGGGCGGCGGCGCGCGGCGGTGGCGCGGGCGGCGCCTCCGCTCGCGGCGGCTCCTCGGCTCGCGGCTTTTGTATTAGGTATGGTTTTGAAGTACAACAATCACAAAAAAATTAAATTCTCGATGTGTCATTCACATGAATGCACAAATTATACCGACAGAGAATAATGTTATTTATTTTTCCAATAAAAAATCATGTCAGTGTATTCTAACGCCGTGTAAGTTACACGAGGCATTGTTGAACACTTTAATTACACACACACACACACACACACACACAAACCCAAAGTTTAATTACGTGTCGTATCACAATAAAAGCAGTCGATCACAAAAAAAAAACACTAACACTAAATAATAATAATAATCCCAAGTTACGTGTCCTGTCACAATAAAAAAAGAAATACTGTCTCAAACTTATTTAGTGTCCTATCACAATAACAAAACAAAATCCCAATTGTCAGCGCGCGAGTTCGACAAAACGGAAGCGGAGCAGGTGCTACCGTGTTACGTAACATCTTGTACGTTCCGAAAGAATAGCGTCGGCGCACTGAAAAAACCAGTTTTTAGAAGCCCCACTGCCCCACTTACCGATCGCAACCCCTGCCCCTCGATCGCTAGGATGCAATAGCAACACACTGACCTATTACTATTTCTTTTACTCGCGGTGTTTTGCAGATGATTGTCCCTCTCGTAATGAAAATGCAAGTGTGTGTGTATTTATTGCTTCCTTGTTTGCATTGTCATCTTTTTAGCGAAAATATTTGGTTGTACTTGTGACTTGCGTCACAGCGGCAACAACGCATAGGTTATACTCAGATTTATCGTTTTAAGGTGCATGACCTATGCGTATAGACATAATCAGCTGTTAGGAAAGATACATCGTGTTCAAACGGGGCAAAAACTTAAAAAATCATTTGCGACTAAACTACTGCTCCTATTTAATTGATTTTTGGTACAGAGCACAGTGTTTTATGAACCCCGATTTTCGGACATCCCATTTTTATTGAAAAACCAGACAGAAATGATCATTTAAATGCAAGATTTCGTATCCCCATTTAGCTACTAAGTCTAGTTTCTGAGTGAGAATTTTTTGAAAATCGACCAAATTTTATTACGATTTTCAGAAAAAAATAAAATACATTTAAACTAAGCGTCATAGAAATAACGATGTTAAATACATTGATGGCGCATCTTATGCGGAGTATTTTAGTGCATAAATGAACCTCGTAACTTTGCTTGATCCAGATATATACGTGTTTTTCGGTTTTTCGTTTTTCTTAATTTTCTCGAAAATTCCGTAATTTCGGGAAAAGTTGTTTATACTGAAATTATTTCGATAACTTCTCCAACACACCACATAAATTTCACATCCCAATTCCATGGAACTTGGAAACCACAACGATTTTAAGTTTTATCCGGATTTTACGTCGTTAGGGCTGTCAAAATCTCAGATTTTTATTTATATCCGGATTTTATATAACTTTGCCAAAAAATATATCTACCTTGTAGTAAAATCGGTGGTTTGGGTTATCTGACGTGAAGAAGCCAGCTTGGTATCAAAATAAAATATTATTCATCGATGTACGTTAAGAGGCATATTCAGGCATTTAGTGTTATTTAAGTTTTTTTGTAGTACGTACTAAATACTGCTAAATGACAAGCAAAATCCACATAATGCAATAGCAATAACATAAGCTGGGAGTACCTCCATGCGGTGAAGGCGGTAACAGTTTCTACTGGCTAAAACTCCCATAAATATTTTTAACTTGACCACCAGCTATGCTTTCGGGCTTATGTTGTTTTCGTTTGTCTATTGCGTACATCTGTGTAGTGGCACGGTAGCCTACCCGGTAACGCAGGGGAGCAGCCACCAAATATTTTACTCAATAGTAAGCAGATTTTTTTAGTAATCATGGAGCCGGTCACGACCCATGGGACTACTCTACCTCAGCAGAACCTGACCCGCTCTGCTGGAGATGATCTTTCTGGGCCCCGACCAGATGACTTTTTAATTCCAGGGGGGCATGACAATCCCAATGCACATGATGGTCAGCAAGTGGCCTCTATGTCAAACGAAGCTATGGATAGCACCAAAGTCGGTACTTTTCAGTCTCTAGAAGTAGCAGCAAACGCACAGGCCGTGGAAAATCAGCCCTCACAATAAGTGTTGACAAGATTAGACGTTTTTAATTTGTTTACGAATAAATTAAAAGTGTTTATAGTTTTTAACAAATAATAATAAATAAAAATATTATTTTGAAAGGTCTCGGTAGGCTGCCAGTAAACTGATTTACTTTCTGTTTGTCATTCTGTCTACGGAACTTTTACTTTTACGAAAAATTTGATCCACAAAATTAGGATTAAAAAAATTGACAACCCTAACAAAAATAGTTAAATTGGAATAACTTCTGAGTTCCATGGATTTGGGATGTCATAATTATGTGGTGTATTGGGGAAGTAAATAGAATTATTTCTGTATAGATAACTTTTCCCGAAACGGCGGAATTTTCTAGAAAATTAAGAAAAACTAAAAACCGAAAAACCCGTATAAATCTCGATCTAACAATGGTGCGAGGTTCATTTATGGACTAAAATACTCTACATAAGATGCGCCATCAATGTACCTAACATCATTATTTCGTATCACGCTTAGTTTAAGCGTAATAATTTTTTTTCTTAATATCCGGATGGAAAAATTACGATTTTCAAAAAATTATCACTCTGAAACTAGATTTGGTAGCTAAATGGGGATAAGAAATCTCGCTCTTAAATGATCATTTCTGTCAGGTTTTGCAATAAAAATGGGATGTCCGAAAATCGGGCTTCATAAAACACTCTGCAGAGCTTGAAAATGGTACCTAGTATACTCAGTTTAAAGAAAAGCCCCTCTGTCGTATCAACTTTGTATATTTTCAATTTAATCTAAACTCGAAATTATATTTCATAGAAAAGTTCGTGATTTTACTTTTAACGGTTTTTTCCGTTCGGATCACTATCTAGTAAATGAATAAGTATATATTTTTTAAATATAGTGCTATTTTATGGTGAGTTATTTTTGAAGAAAAACTGTAAGTACATACGCCAGCACATCAAGCTACTACAATCTGTCAAATTTATTTAATAGATTTTCAACTTTAGTACTACAGCATAAGATTCAAGGTTGATTGCGAAAATTTGACAGTTTCGGGTAGCTTGACCTGCTGGCGTCTGTACCTACCCTACTTTTTAAAAGTAAGTGATCATTACTTTGAATGGGTTTTTCCGTTCGGATCACTACTTTCATTTTATAATTACCAGTTATTTTTTAATATAAGTGTGTGCTTAGAATTTTATTGTGAGTCAAAAAGGCTTTATATTTGTTGATACGGTCTACCTAAAGTAACTTTTATTGCGATAATGGATGACCACGTAATTGTTTCAGTTGCCGAACCGCAAGCTATGACCGGCCCGAGTGGAATGACCCGGAAAAGAAAAGTTAGCTGCTCTAGCAGCATCACGACGAGCAGCAGCTCGCAGCAGCTTGCATCCTAAAACAAAAAGAATCGTTACAAGAAGCTATTCGTAATCTCCTTTTGTGGGCTAAAAATACAGAAGTGAATTTTGATAATTTAAGCGGGAAGGTTGAAGAATTATTTCAAAAAGGTGATTTGCATAAAATCTCTTCAGACCCTGCTACAATTAGTTTGTGGTCATCGAGCTGAATGTGTAGAAATGCGTCGAGAGACAATTACAAGTCAAATTCGAGATCCATTAGTTAAAGCATCTTTAAACAGAATTCCCCCATCATCTACCTACTTATTTAGTCCCGAATCTTTCACGGCAGCATTAGAAAAGGTGTACGCAAAGCTTTTTGGCCTCCAAAAACTGATTCACATACTAGATCTAATCAATCTAACCGCCGCCCCTCGCGGGGGCAAGGCGTTCATAAACCAGTAGTTCCATCGCGTGAAGCTCAATATTTTTGCCATGAACCAGGCAAACACATGCACACGCATGCCTATGACAACTCACCCTCGCGGGGTGGATATTTTCGCACCAATTACACAAACAAAAGTCAGGATCCTCCATCCTTTCAATTCGATCAATATACCAACGGTAGAAGTTCATTTCGCAACCGAGGCTCGCGGCCCAATCGTGGAAGTGACCGAGGTCGAGGACGTTCAAACCCTCCAAAAAGTTCTCGAGCGAACCAAAAACGGTACAAGCAATGACTCGAACCGTTTTCGAGCAGGTCAGTTAGCGCACTACCACTCGAAATGGAAGGAAATGGGAGCACCAGAAATTGTTCTGAAATTAATTCAAGGGTATCGCATACCATTTACCCACAAACCTCCTCTGATGTACCCAAATGTAACCAATGGTCCCTTTCAAACACTTGTCTCAAAAGAAATGTCTGCAATAATAAACAAAATGAAAGCTCAGGGCATTCTAAAAGTTGTTCAACTCTCACCGAGTTTCATTTCCCCTCTATTTTTGATACCAAAATCCGACGGATCAGCCCGTCCCATATTCAACCTAAAAGCATTGAACGAATTTGTAAAACCCCAACCATTTCACTTGATAAACATGTATCGCATCCCGGACTTTCTGCAACCACAAGACTGGATGTGCAAAGCCGACCTATCACAGGCATATTTCCACTTAAAAATTTCAAAGCCACACAGGTGCTTCCTTCGCCTTGTATACAACCAAGAACTGTTAGAGATGACCTGCCGTCCGTTCGGTTTAAGCACTGCTCCCAAAACGTTTTCAATAATAACGAATTGGGTTGCCCAAATATTACGAGAACGCTGGAACATCCGAATCATAGTGTATCTCAACGACTATTTAATAATACATCAAAATGTACACGTTCTCCGAGATCTGGGTCGAGCTCACATTAGACACATTACAAAATCTTGGTTGGCAAGTAAATTTCGAGAAATCTGATATTTGTCCTCAAAAGACTACCTATTACATATTTAGGAATATTGTGGAATCCCTGGGACAATTTAAAATCCCTGCCAAAAGAAAAGATTTCTTCATTGGTCAAAAAAGTGAGTCAAGTTCTCGAGCGAGGAATAATAACTCTAAAGGAATTGCAGAGAATAATAGGACTCCTGAACTTTGCCAGTTATGTTGTTCCCCGAGGCCGGCTCAATCACCGGCAATTACTAATGTTCATGAACTCGCTACCAGACCTTTTACCGAAATCCTACCCACTACCACAAAATGTTCGAAAGGAACTGGAATGGTGGACTTTGAATTGTCAGTCCCTCGCGCCCTTCGAGTCAACGCTCACCTGCTCTGCAACAGCTCGATACTGATACAATGCGACAACAGAACTGCTGTTAGTTATTTAAGGAACGAACGAGGTACGAAATCATTACCCCTAATAGAACTAACCTATCAAATTCTGAATTTACTAGACCAATTTCAAATACACTTCAGCATACACCATCTCCCAGGCAAGTACAACAATCATGCCGATCACTTGTCACGCTTTCGCCAACCACCGGAATGACACCTAATGCCAGCCTGTACGGAAATAGTGTTTGCTTGCCTATAGCCTAAATAGATTTGTTTGCCTCAGCGACAGCTCACGTAGTTTACAATTATGTATCCCGAGACCTAAGAGACCGACAAGCACTATTTCACGATGCATTCAGTATCCCATGGGACTATCCACTCGCATGGGTGTTCCCACCTCCATTCTTAATCCCGAAAGTCCTAACACACCTCAATCAATCAACGGGAATATTTTTAATAGTAGTACCTCGATGGGAGAAGGTATTTTGGCGTGCAGACCTCAAAGTCCGAGCGCTAGCATCACCTCTAACTCTGAAAAACTTACAGTCGCACCTGGTCGACACATCGACGGGACTTCCACCACCACAAGTGGACGAAATCATCCTCGAAGTCTGGAAATGTGGGGGTGGTCCGAGGCGATAGAAACATGGACCGCTGAACAACAGTTATTGCTCAAAAATTCCTGGCGTAAGTCTACTTTGAAAACATATGAGGTGGCTTGGAAACGTTGGATTTCCTGGTCTTTATCTAAAAACATTGACACAAATAATCTTAAAGGTCCGCAATTAGCTCAATATTTATCTGATTTGCATCTAATAAATAAATTATCATATAATACAATTCTTTTACATAAATCTGTCGTTTCCACTTTGTGTAATTTTGAAAGATCAAGTCAATTAAGTTCACATGTTCTAGTAAAACATATTTTAAAATCAATCGCTCTGGAAAATCCCAAGTCTTCTAAGCCACCAATTTGGGATGTTAGTGAATTAATTACCTTTCTAAGCAATTATACTGTAGACATAGACAATCCCTTTCAAATATCACGCCATACTGCAATTATATTACTGCTTTGCTCAGGTAGGCGCATACATGATTTAACGCTGCTTAGGGTTGATCCTGACCATTACATCAGATCAGATCAGATCAGATGACAGTGTTATATTATGGCCTCAATTTGGTTCGAAAACAGATGGCAATAATCACAGACAGTCCGGCTGGAAACTTCTTGTAAATCCCAACAATTTTAACCTAAATCCTATATTCTGGATAGAAAGAACTAAACAATTATTAAATGAAAGACGTCATGCTGCAAAATCATTTAATTTGTTTATTACAGTTAGAGGTTTGCCGAAGCCCGCTTCACGCACCGTCATCGCAGGCTGGGTAAAAACCATATTCAAAGAAGCTGGGATCACAGCAACTCCAGGAAGTACACGATCTGCAGTAACCTCTAAAAGTTGGCTAGAAAATCATCCCCTTGACGAAATCCTCTCTCGAGGAAATTGGCAATCGGCTAATACATTCCAGAATTTCTACAGAAGAGAAGTCATAAGAAGTGTTGATTCAAATCTAAATGTTACACAATTGTTTAATCCGATTTAACTCAGAATAGTACCTATAGGTAATTTGTTATTGTATTTTTTGTGCTTAGATTACCAACAGAGTAATTCAATAAATGTGTACCCATGAACCTTTTCACATGTGTAATATAATAAATATACTTTCTGATTACTTATTTTGTGTTTTAATAAACTAAAATTTCCTATCACATTGGCGTTATCAATTTCCTATCATAGTGGCGACACCAGGCGATAACAAACAGGTCTCAATATTAAAGCTTCCAGTGACGGTCAAGTGGTTTAATAGAAGCGTTTTAACTGAAATAAAACGCATATTAAAAATACTTACCTCACTGGAAGCTTTAAGTTTACTTCTGCCTGGTTATATTGAGCCAATGAACAAGAAGTAGCTCGTTACATTTTACGAATCTAAAATGGCAAGCAAACACCAGGTGACGCCACTGAGTAGGTTAAACAAGTACTAAAATTGCTAAGAAATCGACGGAAACGGATATGCTCTCTCAATATTAAAGCTTCCAGTGAGGTAAGTATTTTAATATGCGTTTTATTTCAGGTAAAACAAGGGTAAAACGCTTCTATTATCGTACGTTTGACATTCATTAATTGGCCAAATTATCGTATGCATAATTATCGTACGGGTTGGCAACACTGTGTCACAGTCGTGTCAACTGTCAAAATCAAAATCATCTTTCGGTGTGATCAAAGCATGGAATTAGTATGTACTACCAAATCAAAGCAAGAACCTTATACAGCGTGCCGCTTAAATGGCGACATTTTTAACACACTAAGACGGTTTCGTGGATTTGTTTTGCCAAAGATATTATAAGACATAAACTGTGGGAGAAAGCTCTCCGAAAAAAAATTGGATACCCAATATTTCGTCGAGACTATGTGCTATCATAAACGAACCTGAAGACTTATGGGATTTTGTATATATGTATAATAGTCGTTGTACTACTATTTATAGTGGGTTGCAGAGAAATCTCACCCCTTAGCAATGTAAAAAGCAATGCATGGGGGTGACATTTCTCTGCAGCCCACTTCTTTCTTTTCGTGTGGTTAGTGACTAACCTGGTTTAGTGTCAGAGTTTTAAAGCCACCCATGGGCCTCTGACTAGCCTGCACATGCCGTCGAAAAATATCTCTAAGGCAGGTTTCCTCCCGATGTTTCCCTTCAGCGTTTTTGAAGCAATTGATAATTATATAATACGCACATAAATCCGAAAAGTCAGAGGTGCCTCATGCCTTGGGTTTGAACTCGAGACCTATGACTTGGCAGTCCCGACGGTCACACCACTAAGCTATCACTGCATACAGCGCAGTACAGACCATTGTACCTACTAATTCCATATTGTTTACAATAATATATAATAATAAAATAATATAATAATAATAATAATGAAAACGAAATAGGTCCTCATCATAACACATTCTCAACATAACACACCACACGCTGCATTTACTTGGCTTCGGTCCGTAAATGTTGCAAAAACCAGCTAAAGAGCTGAGAAGAAAAAACACCACAAAAATAATAATATTAATAGCACTTTAGTTTGTAAGTTAAACAATCAAGACCTTACAATGAACAATGCTAATATTTTGTATGAAGAATTATTTTCGTTAGTCCAGACCGAGTTCAATAATTCTTTTAAGAAGAACACAAAAACTATCAGCCCTAAGTTTTTATTTAGTGACTGGGCAACTAAAGGACTCAGAAAAAGTAGGGATAGACTGTTCGAGCTGTATGGCCTTAAGCCTTATATTAACACGGAAACTTTTAATAAGTATGTTGCTACTTACTCTAGAACTTTTAAGAACACTTGTAAGACAGCTAAAGCCTTATACATTAGCAACAAGGTTAAGTCAGCAGACAATAAAATACAGACGGTTTGGAAAATTATCAATAATGAAACGAACCGGAACAAAAAGCATAATTCTGACTACACACTGAAGACGTCATGTGGTGGTCTCGTTTGCGATAGCAAAGAAGTTGCTCAAGAATTTGTAAATTTCTTCACCAGTATCCCACTTAAAACTACTGAAACCTTAAATTCCTCGCCCTCGCTCTCTTTTGATTTAGTAAGGGCGAATGTTTCAGCTTGCCCGATTGAATTTAACTTTAAGCATATTAACCCTTTAACAATAATAAAAGCTTTTAAGCAAATTAAGATCAAATTAACCGAAGATCTTTGGGGAATGTCCATTAAAGTATGTACTTCCATAATTGAGACCATAGCGCCTTACTTAGCATTAATATTTAATTTGTGTGTGGACCAAGGAGTCTTCCCGGATTTAATGAAATACAGTAAGGTAATACCACTTTTCAAATCCGGGGACAGTAAAGACACTAATAATTATAGACCCGTGTCCGTGTTGCCGGTTTTCAGCAAGGTGTTTGAAAAGGTAATGCTTAATCAAATGCTCAATCATTTTAACACAAATAAAATCCTTCATGATCAACAGTATGGTTTCACCAAAGGACGTTGTACGACCGACGCCGCGCGCCGGTGTAACCTTATTAAGACACATTTTTAGCGCGTGGGAAGAGGCCCAAGACGCCATAGGAATCTTTTGTGACCTCTCCAAGGCATTTGATTGCGTCGATCACGAAACCTTGCTCTTGAAACTTGAGCATTACGGACTTGGAAAACTTGCGCTCAATTTAGTAAAATCTTATTTAAATGATAGACAACAGAAAGTCCAAATAAACGGTGTCAATTCAATAGGTTTAAAAGTAAAAATGGGCGTGCCACAAGGCTCGATATTGGGTCCATTCCTCTTTTTAGTTTATGTCAATGATCTACTCCATTTATTAAAAAATCAAACACAAATGGTGTTATTTGCTGACGATACTTCCTTAATTTTTAAGGTAGATAGACGTGCCACAAATTTTGACGACGTAAATAACGCCCTAATGCAGGTCCAAAGTTGGTTCACTGCTAATAATTTAGTATTAAATGGAAAAAAAACGAAGTGCATAAAATTTTCTTTACCAAATGTCAAAAGTACTGATTGTGAGATAGTATTGAATCAAGAGAAACTAGAATTCGTCGATAAAACTGTTTTCCTGGGGATCACGCTCGACTCAAGGTTACAATGGGGTCCTCATTTAACATCTCTTGCAGGACGGCTCAGTTCAGCAGCATATGCTGTCAGAAAAATCCGTCAATTTACTGATGTGGATACCGCGAGGCTGGTCTATTTTAGTTACTTTCATAGTATCATGTCTTACGGTATTTTACTATGGGGACGGGCTGCAGACATCGAGTCTATTTTTATTCTGCAGAAAAGAGCGATTAGAGCCATATATTATCTCCGCAGGCGTGACTCTCTAAGGGAACTGTTTAAGGATATTAACATCATGACGGTACCTTGTCAATATATCTATGAAAACATCATGCACGTAAGAAAAAATGTACATCTTTTTAGTAAAAGAGGTGATAGAAATAATTATAGTACAAGAAATAGGGACTTATAAGTTCAACCAGGTTTCAGACTGGCTAAAGTGGACTCATCTTTCATGGGATACTGTTTAAAATGTTATAACAAAATTCCTCCCCACATACTTCAACTGAATGAGACGAAATTCAAATCTTGTATAAAACGCACACTATGCAGGCAGGCATATTATAAGTTGGGGGATTACATCGCTGATAAAAATGCTTGGCTCAATGCTGGTCCTGCTCCACAACCACAACTATTTGATTAACATTTGAAAACACTGTTGGAGCTGCTGAAGAGTTTAAGACTATTTTTGCATTGTATAAAATCAATTTCCTTTGTATTATATAATTTCAGAGCACAGGTGTGAGTACTATGTACTAAAGAGCTAACATTTACCGGGTAATACGTATTTTATTGACTTGAATGTGCCCTGGCGGCTGTGAGTATGTCATGCTCACTCAGATGTCTCGCTGATGGTGGCGCGTGTGTTGGATCATTTAGCTCCCTTCAAAATGGTTGAGCTGAATGGTGCTAATCCATGCGTCATGTTCGTGAACGGGCGCCGTCAGTTGGGACAGGTCAACTCTTAGCTGCCTTGGCTGATTTAAATTTTTGAATTGTTCTTTGTTTTATATTTTTATTACGGACGCTTCTAACGTGCACGTCTTTCTACATTGTTCTCACATGTTTAATTTCAACATGAATGATGTAACAAATACTTTGTAACAATTTATTTAAAAGAGTGTCCGTGGAGTTTCTTGCCCGTTCTTCTCCATAGGTACCTACCTACTACGCTTTGGAATGGGCAACTAGCTTCATATTTCTGACTGACCGATTCCTTGACAATTCAAAAGTGCCTGTAAATGGTTTAATTGAAATAAATGCTTTGAGTTTGAGTTGAGTTTGAATAAAAACCGTCCATTGTATGGTTTGTGTCGTGTTTCAATGCGCCCATCACAGTATTGTCATTATCTCGTAGAGTATATATGTTCTGTGGTCATTATGGTCTCATGTCAAAGTCTATCTTCTATTTTTCCATATGGCAATGGTGCCGATGTCGACAATTCTGCCAATGTCAATGTGTGGAGACTCATGTCAAAGTCATCGCTGGACTTGTTTGTGGCTAGCACTGCTGTCAACTCGTAGCTCGTAGAGTATATATATGTTCTGTGGCTGTCAATGTCAAAACAAAAAGCATGTCTTGTGTTTTTAAATTCGAAAATATTAATTCCTGCTAATTTAAAGCTTACCATTCGATCTGCTTCCCGTAACAATCATGCAGCTTTCCGAAATAGATAACGTTAAAATCTACAACCTCAGCGTTGGAAAGTCTCTTCCTGATGTAAGTGTTATTATCCTAAATAACCTAACAGTGTAAGAAATTAAATTTTACAATACCTACACATGAAATACATTTAAATATACTTAAATCTCTTTGCATTTAATGTTCTGTTTAAAATTTATAGTGGCTGACGGAAAGGAAAAAACGTGCTCTTTTAAAAAAGAACGTAGACCTGAGGCGAAGAATTGAATTGATTCAAGAGTTTGACATGCCAGGAGTGAGCACCAGCTTGCGGGTTTCTAAAGACGGACAGTACATAATGGCTACAGGCATCTATAAACCAAGAATAAAATGTTATGATGTAAATAATTTGTCCTTGAAGTTTGAACGGTGTCTTGACTCTGAAGTAATAACATTTGAAATATTGAGTGAAGATTATTCAAAAGTAAGTAACATAATAATGTTTAAAGACTAATGCTAGATTACAAGCCTTCTTTTATCCTCTGAGCCACTGTTTAGGAAAAGTTAAGAAAACTTTAATACATTTTTTTCTTTTCAGATTGTATTTTTGCAATGTGATCGATATGTTGAATTCCATGTGGGACATGGTCGTCATTATCGCCTTCGAGTTCCACGGTTTGGAAGAGACATAGCTTACCATCGACCATCATGTGATCTATTTGTTGTTGGTGCCTCATCAGTATGTGGATAATTTATTTACAATTACTGGTTCTAACTAATAATGATTGATATTTTGCATTAAGTAATAACAATTGGTGTTGTTTACAGGAAGTGTATAGATTGAATTTGGAAATAGGTCAATTTTTAGCCCCATATGTTACAAAAGCAAATGAAATTAATTGTTGTGCTGTGAATGAAGAACATGGATTATTAATGCTTGGCACAGAATCTGGCCATGTAGAAGCATGGGATCCACGCACCAAATCAAGACAAGGAATACTAGATTGTGCAATGCATTGTACAGATTCAGAATACAAGTATGTAAACATTAAGGTGTATCCGTAGTTGTAGCTCGCGTTTTTTTGCAATTTGCTGGTCAGTGTCAAGTTGTATCGTGATCAAAATATGATTCGCGACTATAAGAAATGTGTATTTACAGAATTAGAATCATTAATACATCTCTCTAAGTTAGATTGTTCCATACGAGATTTGTTCTTATGGAACAAATCTAACGAGATGTATTAAAGATTCTAATGATTATAATTCTGTAAATATATATATTTGTTATGGTCGCGAATCATATTGATCAAGATACAACTTGACACTGACCTGTTGCAAAAAAAGTAAGAAAATTTGAATTTTGCGGGCTACAACTGCAGATTCACCTTAAATAAATGTTAGAATTGTGATTCATTGTAATAATTATTTTTAATTTATGTATTTATTTGTTTATAGAAATGACAGATTGCCTTCTATAACTGCTGCTAAATTTGATGGTCCTCTTAGAATGGGTGTAGGCACATCTACAGGTCATGTGGTATTGTATGACATAAGATCAAGTAAACCTCTTCTTGTTAAAGACCACATGAACGAAATACCTATAAAATCATTAGAATTCCATAAAACAATGAATTACGTTTATTCCATGGATGCTACTGTTGTGAAGATATGGGATAAAAATACGGTATGTTTACCTAGACTTGTTGCTGATTTAATTTTAAAATTAATAAACATATTAAAATTATAATGTTGGTGTTTTAGGGCAAGCAATACACAAGCATAGAATCATCAGGGGATTTCAATGATTTATGTGTTTTTCCAAACACAGGATTAAGTATGATGGCAGTTGAAGATCAAAAAATGCAAATATATTACATTCCATCATTAGGTATGTGCACAACAACTTGAACAGAACACTAAGAAATAATAACACCTGGACCCTAGAAATAAAAGTATACACTGAACTAAAAGTAATTTCACTATTTACCAGGTCCTGCACCCAGATGGTGTGCTTTCTTGGATAATTTGACTGAGGAATTAGAGAGCTCAGCATCACAAACAGTTTATGATGATTATAAATTCATCACTAAACAAGAACTGGAATCATTAGGATTAGATCACTTGCTGGGAACAAATCTATTAAGAGCATATATGCATGGGTAAGACTTGTCTCCTCAATTAGGAAAATGTAATTTTTGAGTCTCAGATTCATTCAACTAATTACTACTTATGCAAATTAAAATTACAGATACTTTGTTGATGTGCGTTTGTACAAGAGAGCAAAGTCAATCGCGGATCCATTTGCGTTTGAACAATATAAGAAACGTAAGATAAGAGAAAAGATTGAACAGGAGAGGCCATCTAGAATTAAAGTTGAGGACAACTTACCAAAAGTTAACAGAGATTTGGCATCCAAACTCATGGATGGTGGAGGAAGAAAGAAGAAACAATCAGCTAATCTACTCAAAGATGACCGTTTTAAGGTGTGCTTCAGTCTTTCAATGTATATTGCGAATGACAATTAATCTAGTCACTATCATGATGTTCAAAATAATTTTCTTTTTATAGGCCTTGTTTGAAAACCCTGACTTTGAGGTGGATAGAGGAGCTGAAGAATATCGTTTACTCAACCCAGTTTTGTCTTGGCTAGATAAAAACAAGGAGAAGAAAGTGGAAGCTGAACCAATGCAGGTAACAAAGAATAATTATCCCCTAATCTCCTCTATAAATGTGGAAGTATTTCGTATCTGACTGTTTGTGCATTCTGCACTTTATACATAGGATATTATATCCTATTATACCGGAAATCTAATTTAAGGGATTAGAAGAATATTTCGGAATTTTTCTTTACTCTGATGGGAGTACATAAATATATATGAAATACGGCATTTTCTCTTTTGTATTTCGCAGGTGGAAGAAACTGAAGATAAAGATTCTGATATGGAACTGTATGAGACTAGTGATGACGGCGATAGTTCTGATGAAGACCGATCGTGGGTAAAAGATGTTAAAAAACAACACAAAATTATTAGAAATAAATCCCGAAGAGAAGATGTCTCACAACCCAATGAGGAGCAAGATTATAACACAAATAACGCCCCAAGAACTTCAAATATTATTAAAAGTATATCACGGGTGAGCAAAGCTAGTTTAGGAGATCGATTAGCTAAAGAAAGCTTTTCAACAATGGTAACCAATAGCGGTGGGAACCGCGAAATGAGGTTTAGTATGAGAGGGAAGAAGTCAGAATCCGAAAATAATCGACAAATGAAGAAACACCATCAAGAGAGAAAACAATTTGTGCGACGAACAGGGTTTTTAACGAAAAAGAAGCAACCTAAATCATATTGATAAAAATTAATTTAAATAGGAATAAAGTGTGCCTATTAATACTTATAATATCTTCTTTTTTTTTTCCTGTTTACGTGAGAGCCGATGTTGCTGGTAGGCAGAGCCAAACGTTACAAAAACACACCTACAGTGGAATTTGTTACCGCTAAATACTGATTTTATTCTGATTGCTAACAGACAACCCGAAAAGAAAATACGTTGCGCATAAATGCAATTTTCAATAGGCCTTACCAAGGAAAGCAGTCGGAAAGGTGTGTGACTTGCGACTGCGCTTGCTGCTTCACATGCGTATTGTTAGATTGATTCAAAAGTTTGGTCATGTACTAGCTCGCAGAAAACAAATAATTTTAGATTGAAGATTATTAGAATCTTTTTCATTTGTAATTTATCTCTCTTTCTGGCTTATCAAAGTTCATTGTCCGTACCTAGTTAGCGCTTACTGCTAAGTTCACGTCCATTTATGCACTGTAACGCGTGTTTTGCGTGGTTCTTTAAAATAGACCATACTTACATAAACCTTCCATTATAATAATCTTGATCATCTAATTAAATATCTCCATGATGTGCTTTCCAATACTAAAAATAAACTTGTAGGGTCGCGATGTACACACAATGACATTAACATCGCATTGGCTATTATCAGAGTTAATGCACTGACTCAGTGCAATACCTACAAGTACACATTCAATGATGTTATTACATATTATAAAAAAACATTGCAGTGAATCGTTATCTGTTGTTGTTAATGTATCCTTTTTAACTCTCCCCGAAAGAGAAATGTAAGTTTGGGAATTGCTCAATATATATTCGTGAACTAACAACATAAAAAAAAATGCAAAATGACAACGCATCGTACGGTAGTGGTAAGCACAATAAGCTTTTACTTACCTACCGTCATTATTGAAATCTTAGTTGTTTGCTACTTATAAGTTCAATTATTAATATATCATTTCGTATAATGTGCGTATTGGTAATTAATGTGTAGATATGGGTAATAAACTGGATAATGTGAATTTTTTCAATGATTATGTAGCTAGTGATTTACTGGACAGCCATGTACTGGGGAACGACAAGCTTGCGGAACCAGCTATGGAGAGATCTACCAGGTCCAGTCTCGACGCCAATAGTGTGGACGTGAGTGATCCTTTATCATCTGTATTTTTTACTACAATGGGGACAATGTGCATTGGAACCCGAATCTTTCGTGAATTCCAAGTGAGAAGTTCAGCAATTATGTGTTTATGAGGCTGGAAGTCGCAGGTGTATATGTATTATTATAACTACTTTCAAAGATACCTTGATGCTCCTTTCCAGATCGGAGAAATAACGGAATCCCCTGATACTGAATACATGAGTACTTCTGCTATATTACATTATTGTAAATCTAAGGTAACATTTTTTCGACGTAGTTCTTAATTTGTCGCTATCCACTTTATTCTATTAGGTATTGATATAACTGTGTGTTATTGCAGATATTACTCCCATACTTAAAACTGTTAACTATTATGGGACTGCGGCCGGTACTGGATGTATCGAACTCTTCTAGATGCGCTATTTGTTGCTCACATTTTCATTCAATACAGGTTGCGATACTCATGTTTTTAGGATATGTACTTCAATATATGGCTTGTTTCAGGTAATATATAATTTTAATGTTACTAGAATGAACACTGAAATGCATATTGTTCCTAATTTAAGTGTCGAATATGTTTCAGACGGGACAGAGGGTTTTGTTACAAGTTAGTACCGTTGGCGTTAACATCCACGTTGGAATATGACAATTATAAAGAAGTGTGTTACGGAAACGTTATATTCACCTATATTGGACCCAGCATATTGCACTTTGTGGGATTTTTGTACGCATTATATTTATTTCGGATCTCAGATAATGAACAACTGCAAAATCTAATGGAAAGAGTGAGTATCCATTGTGATAGTGAAGTAGTAACTTAGGTTCATATAAAAATTGACCTTAACTATAAGTAGCTCTCCTTGTTTAGGTATTTCTATTGTCGTCCTACTCACCTCAAGGGATGCCTACAACGAAGCCGAAGCGCCTGTTACGCATGTTGTGGTTTTTCATAATACTCAGCGTCCTGTGGATGTGCCTATCATTATGTTCAGTCAATTTAATGCTGGCTAGAGGCAACATTATCTTCAGATGGATGGAAACAAGGTAAAGAGAAACCTTACATTTTAGATATGTACGGTCAAGAAACGATAATGTTATGCAATTTTCAAACAAATTCCTTTCCCACATAGCGGGCGCTGTCACCATTTCAAGCTGTCATTTTCATTCAAAATGTTGGCAATGACAATGCGATTAAAAATTAACTTTAAGATGCTTATATATTTACGACTTGACTGTACATACATACGTGCGGTCAACCGAGCTTTAAAACTTAACTACGAAAACCACCCTTACTGTTACGACGTAAAAGTGCTGACAATGTCAGATTAAAACCACGGACTTTTGATTTTAAGTAGTTATTGATCATATAATCACTTTATTCTAGTTCGTATGAAGTAAGAATGATGTTGAAGATCTTACTTATAATATGCACATTGATTCACGACATGGTGCAGGCGACTATCATCACAAGTTACTGCCTACAAGCGCAGCTGTTGCAGGCTCATCTCATGTTCCTCAAATACCGCCTTCTTAACCGAACCATTACTCCTCTGAACTGGATGAAAGTGAGTTTTACTTTGACCAAACTTATTTTTTAACTTCTTAAAACATGGTAAAACAAGAAAAAAAATGAATATCCTATATTAAATCTCTTTTTGCAGGAAATAGCAGAATTCCGTAAGCTGTTAAAATATTTGAATGATGACCTAGCACCCGCAGTTTGTTTGTTCACCATCGTGAACATATCATGGGCGAGCTCTGGTCTTATGTGGCTACTCAACTTAGACAAGGTGGACACTGAAACGGAACCCTTGATTGGTATCAGCATCCTTAATGAGCTCTTGTGGATATCAGCGGTCGTTGTACCATTTGTCCAGGTAATGGCAAATATATACCTTGACTAAAGGGAAGTTTTGAGCATTTTCCGTCATAGAGAAATTCAAAGCCACGTTGGATAGATAGATAGAATACACTTTACTATGTACACCATAAAAATTACAGATATAAATGTAGAATTTTTACGTCAGTGATCTTTTCGTTAAACCAAAGTTTGCATTATTCCACGTTTAACGTTACCTTATAATCGCAGGCCGCCCGCCTGTCGAAGGAATGTCGGCGCACGCAGTCGGTGGGCCACGAGCTGTGCGTGCGCCCGTTCCTGCACCAGGACACGCCGCAGGACGACATCACCGCCGTGCTGCTGTACGCGTCCACGCTGCGCCTGCACGCCAAGCTGTTCCACTACCCCATCGCCGGGCGATACCTGTGTCTCGTACTCACCCTTACCGTAATAGTACTCTTCTCACTTGGAATGTGTCACTTATTACAATAATTTGTCGATACTTCAAATATTAATTTAATTTTGTAATTTTTTATGAATCGCCAACTAGCAGGTTTACGAGTTGTAAATCCTCTTTGTGTAAATAAGTGTAATTTAATCATCTGACATTTTTATTCAAACATCAAAATCTATATCGTCACAATCTTGGGATACTGAATAAAATATTTAAGATAGTTTGATGGCTTTTTTATTTTCGTTGCCAACTATTTTGGCACTAATAGCTCCTACACACAATGCCGGCGGCCGGGCAGGCCGTGGCGCGCCCGGCCATGCCACACACAGCCGCACAAAATAAATGAAGGCGAAAAAGCCGGGGGTACGTGCCGCGCGGCAAAAGCCGGCGGGCATGTCCGCCGGCATAGTGTGTAGGTAGTATAACACAGGTAGACTTAATTATTAACATGTTAAAATAAATCTATTCATTTTATTAACTTCAATTCGATATAAATCTTTGCTTTGGTGTTACTACAAATATTTTGTCATACTAACACGGTGTACCTAGTAAACACTTAGAGCTTAGGCCAGCCGACGCTGGTGGCGGGCGCTACTCTGCGTCGAGCATGGCCAGCCGAGCGACCTGCGCGCCCCACCACGAGTGCACGTCGTGCAGCACGGGCTGGTCGCGCGCGCCGCCGCCGCTGTTGTGACTCACGCGCACTCCACTCTTCACCGACGCTGTCGACAAAAACATTATCTTCAATACGAGATAACATCCCAACTAAACAATCATTGGATATCTTATCGCAGGATCGTTAGGCCGTCCGCTGCGTTAAAAAGGACATGCGTTCGTCCTCCTAGCCCAGCAGGCGGCCTTAAGGCAGTGAATATAACAATAATGTAGAGGGGTGGAAAGTTGAAGTGGGCCCTGGAGGGAAAATACCCTAAGGCCTGTTGTACACGGCACGGTATCTTTACGGTACGGCGCGCTAGCCGCACCGCAGAATAATCGTGTGAGCTCGTATATACTCGTACCACGGTTCTATGGTATACGGCGACGGCCGACGCCGTGCCGTAGTGCCCCCGTGTCGTCACCAAACTCCCATAGTGATCCATACAACACTAACGACCGTGCCTACACACGCGAATATACCGTAATTTTTCTCGGCTTTAAAAACGTGTGTACAACGAATGTGTCTAAATATTGAGGTGATTTTTTTTAATTTTATTTTTAATCTGCATTAAATTTTTTTTTTAAATCGCTCGTCGGGCCGATCTTAAGTTTTGTGCTCAACGCACTTTCGGAACTACGAATTTTGTTAGTACTGCTGTCCTTATTTTTTTACATTACTTTATTAACCGACGAATAAAAAAAGGAGGAGGTTCTCAAGTCGACGCGTATACCACACATAACTTTTTACTGAGTACTCTGATTTGAACGATTCTCGTTTTATTGGGAAGGGTATACCTCGAAGTTGGTCCCGTGTAAAATTGAAACAAAATTCCACGCCAAATAGTAAAAAAAATGGGGTTGAATAATTTTTCAGCTACCGAATTTTCAACTGTGAATCGATTCTGTTGTAATTTCGCACACATTATATGTAGTTCTGATGGCACAACCATATAATAAAGACCTGGAGTTGATCTGATGATGGAGACAGAAGACGCGAGAGCTCTTCAGCAGTTTACAGCAGCTACATCGTGTTTGGTCTTATTTCATTCACCTTGATGAGAACTTTAGACCTAGTTGGGTATGAGGAAAACAATAAATGGTAACACAAAAGCGAAAAATAAAAACTTTTTTACAAAAACTTAAACCGACGAAACAATAAACTGAACAGCGAAAAATTTAAAATAACCTTTAGTGTAACTAAGCTCCTAAACTCATTTAAGTAACAAATTTTGAGTCGGCGCCAAACAAAACTTACTTAAAGCGTAAAATGGTAGGTTGATTGGATCTTCGTTGAATGTGTTTGGCGCCGCCTCAAAATTTGTTACTTAAATTAGTTTATGTATTAATTAGTTATTTTTTTGTAACATTCTGTGATTACTTTAACTCACACACTGACTTATTACTATTACTTGTAAAAAAATTAGTAATATCGTATACTTCTATTACATAATTAGTTTATCTGTCACTGCTTCATTTTTAATTATTTTTACCTATTGAGGTATAGTATTTTATTATTGGTGCATCGTATTCACAATTATAATGTATAGAAAATATTGTAAAACATTTTAACGGTGGAGTTTCTTGCCCATTCTTCTACATATATAATGGCCAGTATTTCAGCTTCAAAATAGCATAAAACTTTTTCTTTGACTCATCATTATTTTGATGTTACGTTTTTATAAGTTACATGGAAATGCAAGATGGCTCGATTTTGGAATCCAGGAGTGTACCTATACCTTCTGGTTAGTAGTTACGCTATATTTGGCTTATTATACTAACTTAACGATAATATTAGTAAACAAAATAGAACACTCACACTTACAAGAAGTCTTCTTTATGAGGGCAGGATGAGGATCACTGAGAGTTGGCTGAAGATACTTCTTGATCGGGCTCTCCGGTCTGCAAGTTATATAATTCAATATAAATGGGTATGCGAGCATTACTTCTTAAATTATTTTTGAAATAACTAAGCGCAATAGTTGTTCCTAAGTCTTAATTTTACCTCGGAATTGTGACAGATGGCAATCCAGGCCTCTTGAATTGGCTTTTTGTCGACGATCTTTTTGGTTGTGAATCAAACGATGATGATATATCTGTAAAATTAAAATAAATTATAATAACACAAATACAGAACCTGTATTTTTTAAGGAAACAATTACTTACTAGATATAACAGGCTGTGAAGTGGACTCTGTTATTTCCGTTCGTCCTGTGTTAGCGATCACCTGCTGGAAATTAATTTAACATTTTGTATTTAACTCTTAGCCCCAGGTTCGCAATTATTTCCGGCGGCGTTTTTTTTCGCGCACTGGGTTTTTCAACGCTCTGCTTAGCGCCCAGAGTTGAAAATTCAACCGTGTGTATTTTCGATGCGTTGGGATGCACTCTGTTCGATTCTCAATGCTCGGCTCAACACCGATAGTTTCAAATCCAGTGCGTTTCAATATAAAATAATATGGTGGTTACCTGAGCTTCAGTTTCCAGTTTTTCTTTGTCAACTTTTTCGCTGCTCATGTCAACAGCTTGTTCATTTGTTTTCCTCAATCCAGCGATTAAACTAGTTTGCTGTTTCTGTAACACAAGACTACATTATAAAAAAATAGGTTTAAAATTGAAATCAGAATCAGATAATTATCATGTTTTGGACCTCCATACGTAATGTTATAATTGATAAAGTTCAAATTCCATTGCAATAAAGAATAAATAAGGACTAGTTAATAACTTGTTATTACCAATAGTCACAAAAAAATCAACTTATAATAATACAGAACGCTAAAATAGTAAGTGGCAATAAATGTAAATTATGTAAGATTCTAGATTCAAGTACAGTTTGCAAGTTCTAAATTCAAGCTAAGTATTTTAGGGAATATTTTTCGAACGGAGCTGCTACTAGGTACCTGGTTGGTCGTCCTTTAGTCACGTGAGGTTCGAACAGGGGGAGAGGGTCAGAAGAAGTCACGATTAATCACGATGAGGGGGGTGGTGGAATATGTAATAATCAAGTGTAGTTATTCGTGAGCCGAAAAAATTGTGTGACGATAAAAAAAAAAATTTACCACTAATAAATTAAATTGAGCGACCACGTAAAACCACGAGCAAGCATTTGTTTAATTAAAACTGAATCTAAACATATCTGATCTTTTCAATAATAAAAATACATGTGATGCTGGGAATAACATAAAACCTCACGCGGAGCCCCCGCGTGAGGTTTTAGGTTATGGTTATGTCTCCTAGGGGAAGGAGGACATAATGTGGCCTAAAAACCTCACGTGATTAAAGGATGGCCCCTAATTAATATGTAGAAGATTATTATTTATGGTTTATTGTAGTATATTACTAATTTATTATCCGTATAACTTACGCTACTGTTGGCGCGTATCTTCTTGAGGCAGCCCTCTAGCCACGTGCGTATGGTTTGCTTGGCGACTTCCTCTTCGATCAGAAACTCGAACTCCTCCCGCGCCAACAACTCCTCCATTTGAAGTGACTTGCGAATGTCCACCGTGCGGTACGACAGCATACTGTTATCATTCAATATTTTTATATATACCAATATTTTCAAAAATTATAGAATAGCAACATTTTCACGGTTTAATTTCCGCAACCCTGAATAAGCCTATCATAAAGTATGGCTACGTACTTGATGACGTCATGGAAGGTAACATCTTCGCCATTATGCAGTCGCTCGAGCTCATAGCACATGTACTTGAACAATAGCCTCTCCTTGTGGGTATCGCATTCTAGGCGACCTTTCAGAAGCCGCAATATGAATTTCACCTGAAATGCGATTAAAATATTAAATTTATTTTTAACCTGGTGCAACCGCACGTCCACAATTTGAGATAGACAACGCCTTTATTTCGTAGCAGTAAGGGCGTTTCTTGTGGTTCAAGTTCAACTATTGATGCACGGTCTGCTGTACATGTTTGACATTACTTTAGAACTTACCTTTCTAACCGGTATAACACCTTTTTGATGCACATCCACAACGTTCCATGTATTTTGGAAGTTTCTTATGTCAGCATAAGACAGAAGAGCGTCTTCTTCGTTTGAGTAGAATAATGAAAAGTTCTCCATGATTATAGCTGCAAGGTACAAAAATGATGTTACAGTAGTGATATTATCTACTCATACGAAAGTTTGTTTTCTGTTTAACATTATAGGCTGATTATGCTGTAAGTTTCTCGAATAGAATAAAATAAAATGCTTTACTTTAGCTGAAAATGCGGCATATGAACATTTCACCTTTGTCTGAGCCATCTTCTTGGTTTATCAAGCGGCAATCACTTTACGTTCGGCTGTTGCCAGGCAATTTGACTGCCACGTTGGTCTAGTAGTCGCAAGCGCTACTGCTGAGCATGAGGTCCTGGATTCGATTCCCAGATCGAGTAAAGTGTGTAGGGTTTTTTCTCAGTAGCAGCCCGGAGTTTGGATTTGTGACGGCAATAGGCTCGCCCCCTTTTACAGGGACTTAAACACAACTGGCGAAATGTGGGTGTACTATACGTAGGTACACCTCTGCCTGACACTTCAGGGATTACAGGCATAATGTTATGTTATTTTCATTTACATAAAAACGTTGCACTAACCCACAAGTAAGTTGAGCACGATGTACGTGATAATGACGTAGAAGGTGCAGAAGTAAGCGAGCGAGGCGGTGAAGTTGCCGCAGTCGGTCTCCCAGTAGTTGTCGGCGGGCGTGCAGTAGGGCGGCGCGACCATGCAGTCGTGCATGATCTTGTTCCAATCCTCCCCCGTTACTATGCGGAACAACATCGCCACGCTGTGGATCGGCGAGTTGAAGTTTGCGCGCCTGCAAATGAGATAAAAGTTGTCGACATAGCTTCCAGAATAAGCAAGCTGAAGTGGCAGTGGGCCGGCCATATTAGCCGTAGAATGGAGACCGTGAATCTGTCAACGTAAGGTAGGACGCCCTCAGGCAGGTAGAGCGACGATCTTCGCAAGGTGGGTGGTAGCAGCTCAATGAGACTTGCCGAGAATCGTTTGAATGGCGTGCAATTGGAGAGGCCTCTCTCCAGCAGACTGTGGACTGCTGTAGACTGATGATGATGATGATGAAATGAGATGATAATCGTTGATTACGGCTGAACTTTAATAGCAAAGGCTAATTTAATACAGCCATTGAAAATTATGTTTAGCACGGTAATCGTTGGATGAAGTTTTGTCCATTGCAACCAACGTCACAAATGTGGACGCACCTTAATGGCGTGCGCCTAATCATATTATTATAGTCGGTACAATTCGATACATTTGACTACAAGCTGATGATTGTTTACCTGCCAATCCCTTCGCCGTATTTGACGTTTCCAAAAACGATGGTGCCAGCGAGTGCGTAGAAGAAGACGAGCAGGAACATGCCGAAGATGATGAAGAAGCTCTTGCACACGCTGACGCCGACCGTCAGCATCAGCATCTTGAGCGTGGTGTGCTTGCCGGTGATCGTGAAGAAGCGCAGGATCACCACCATGAAGCCCACGAAGTACGACAGGTCGTTCTACAAACACAACATAACACCACTATTCTAGACAAAAAATATAATATAAAGGTTTTTGTGCTGTTTTGACAGTAATGAGAGCATTATTTTATTTACTATTTTACAAGTACAAATTAAATAAATTCATACTAAAAAATTATTAATTAACCAGCATCATTAAATATCTATCCCCAGCACATCTGTCAAATTTCGCCAACGAATTTATTTCACCTTGTATACCGCAATCTACGATATATGGTAAAAATAAATGATTCAAACATGATAAATAGGCCAACTAGGTTCTAGGTTTCCTCACGATGTTTTCCTTCACAGTTTTGAGAGCAGTGGTGATGAAATAATTTACACAAAGTACCTGCCTAGGTTCGAACCCACGACCTACCTACTCGTAAGTTGGTGCCGTTACCACCGGGCCACCACTGCTCTCTACCTCACTTTAACGACACAAAAAACAATGAGTTACCTTCAAAGTGAAATGCATAAAGATCCAGATGCAGCCAGCGACGGTGACGAGCAGATCGTATCGGTTGCGGCGACTCTGCCAGTAGCCGCGCGGAGTGAACGCAATGGTCTTGAGAAGCACTTCCACCACAAACACCAGAGTTAGCAGAGCCGAGGTGAGGGCCAGTTGCTCCGTGTACGGGGAGTAGCGAGACCACTGGAATGTCGAATGCGAAACTTAAATACAGCTACGTAGAATACTTTGCCGAAAGTGTTATCTATTAGATCAGGGGTTCCCAACCTTTTAACATACGCGCTCGCCTAACTTTCTTTTAAAATGACTGCGCCCACCAAGTTATGCTCAGTTTACAGCACCTATGTAAGTATTATGAAACGTTAAGGTTTTGGAACCTTAACCTTTTCTAATAGCTAGTCGCACGGCGCCCCCGTCGGTCATTCCAAAGGCGACGCGCCCGATAAGAACCCATGACTTTGACCACACAGTACCCGGCTGTACATAAACATGGGACTTACAGTTTAAGAAAAAGTTCATCATTGTTGAGAAGTGTGTGTGTGTCTGGCTACTAAAGCTCGATGTGTCATATTTACGGCCGTGCACTAGAGATAAATATCTCAAAGAACCTTTCCACCTGATCCGAGCTCAGAGCATTACTTACTAAGTTTACGAAACATTGTACCATACACAGTACGGGCTTAGTCTTCGGCAAAAAAAACGATCATGTAATTCAATGTATGGTGGAAGGTGACTCACCGTGACAGCTAACAATCCACTGTTTATGAGAACAACGATCGCAATCACTCGTTTGAAGCTCAAGTTTTGTGTGACGTCATATGCGAAGGCGCGGACTTTGCGTTTGTTCGGGCGAGGAGGCAAGTGCAGCGGCTGAGCGATTTTCAGTCGCTTCTTGAGGTCACACCTGGAACCGAACACAGTTTTATAGTAAACTAGCTGATCAGACAGACGTTGAAAAAATCCCATAGAAAAAGTACGTTCAGTTTTTTACCAACGAACAACATTTCCTTTTCATTTATATAGAATAGAAGACATGCCAAAAGATTGAGATTTCTGTATAAAGCACAGAAATCAAAACGTTTCGACATGTATAAGTTAAATCATTATGTATTTTACACATATACCTTTCGGATAAATTCTATAAATAATAATAACATCATTTCGTTTTGGAAAGTCCATAATTTGGATTGGATTTGTTTTTTTTTTTTGGTTGAAATGGAGATTTAATGTAAATCAATAGGACAAAATAAGTTTAATTTCTATTCATTAGTAAGCATTACGTAAAAACAGTTAAACCAGAAAAAGTATGGAATGTAATCTTTGTTACCCCCACAGAGGCAAAGCATCTAAGTTTTATACTGCCGCGCTTTATAGTAGTGCACCTAAGATTGAGCGTTATCTACTCCGCTACTTAAAAGTTTATTGGAATTGCATAGAGTTGATAATCTATAATTTTGTAATCATGGTACTATTTGGTATGGTTTTGTACTACAAAATAGGCAAGTACTTCCATGGTTGTAACAGCTCTCAATTAGATCTCATTACTGCGTGTTCGTATTTCCGAAGATAGGCAATGATTCTCGAAGCACATTTTTTTTTTGGGTTCTAGTAGTATAAAATATACTTCTTTTTAGTATAAAATAGTATCTTACCAACGTCGCTGGTCGACAGTCAACAGAGCAGTGCCTTTGTTCTCCGAGTAGTTAGCAATCACCACACCGACAAACAGGGTTAGCCCAATCATACAGCCAAGAAATATGTAAACGTGTATATAGATCGCGTGTACCTGGCAACACAGATTATGGCATTTATAACTGGAGACATGAACATGTGACCTGCTTTGAAAATAACCTATGCATACTAACCGGTCCTAATGCTTTGATCAATACATCCCGGACATCCAACCAGCCTTTGAATGACAGTACTTCGAATAATGTTAAGAGTGCATCACCAATGTTATCGAAGTTGAATCGTTTAGGATTCGCCCTGAAACAATAAATATAGTAAGTTAGGAATAGACTAAATATTTATAGTCAAAATAGTTTTATCCTAGGTCTGCAAACCACCGAATACGAAGATTTCATTTCGATTATACAGCATTCGATTCTCCACCATTTGCATATTCAGGCATATCATCGCCATTATCATCATCACCATGACGCCCGGTCTTGTGCTTCAAGTGAACTTCACCACGTCATCGGTCCACCTTGTGGGTGCTACCGACGCTGTGTCCTTACGGCTGCATCGGCTATGTTCGTTGAGTTGTCGGTTATTTTGGTTCTCCATTCAGCCAGCCGCCTTTTAGAGGCAATTTATAATTATGAACATGTGTTACATACCAGACTCTAGGCACGAGCATGGAAGGGAAGGTCTCGTTGGGGCCGGGCCGGATCTTCATCTTAGTGACGAACACGCGGCGCATGAACACGCCCACACAGTCCTCGCGCTTCGTTATCGTGGGGTCGTTGCACCGCGCCAGTCTGAAACGTACTCGATTTCAATAAGTATTATTCCACTCACTGGACATCGCTGTCGAGGGCGGTCTCAGCGAAGGTGGTGGGACGACCTGGATAGGTTTGCAGGCCAGACGTGGCCAGATATCGCCAAAGATAGAGAGGTTTAGAAGGAATAAGGGGTGGCCTGTTCCCAGCAGTGGTACAAAAAGTACGTTAACAAAAAATAACCCTACTCTAGAAGTTTGGTATTTTACCTTGCAATTATTAAACCCGATACTATAAGGGATTATCACGTTATCGGGATCAGATCTTGTCAAACCAAGCCAATTGCATTCAATGTGCTGCAAGTATGTTGCTACTCACCTGCCACCGTATAACTGGACTCCATAGCTCGCAAACACGAACATAAGGAGGATCAAAAGAGTCGATACCTGTTGAAAAGTAAATTACTTAGTTTAAATCTGAAGCAGACAAAAATATATTAATTATGGTATTCTAGACTGACTTAACAGTGATGAAATAATTCTCGAAAGTACAGTGCGTACTGTACTTAGATAATTATTTCGTCACAGTGGCCGTTAATATAGCACATGGAGAGAAAAAGTTCGAAGAGCGTCCTCTATGTAAGAGGTCTTAGACCTATGAGACAGTCTCTTTTATTTAAAACTCTATCGGCCCCGTTTCTGTAACGAAAATTATCGACACGTCGTAAATAAAAGCAAGTCAAGTGATGCTTTTGGCCGTTGATAATTCATTCAATCAATCACAGCAGTTTACGGGTGCTTGACAATTTGTCATATTAATTTTGCGACAATTTTTGTTGGAAAAACTGACCCTATGTGGCATAATAACTAGGAATACTGGGAACGGAAACTTGCATGATTAGCAGGCCTATTCCTTGTTGAGTATCACGAGCTACTCACGAGCAATATCTCCTTGAACCCGCGGCACAGTTCGTACACCACCTTGCGCATGTGCGGCACGAGCGTGAAGATCCGCAGCGGCCGCACGCAGCGCAGGATCATGAGCATCTGCGCCGCCGAGCCGGGCGGCACGCGCAGCGGCATCCAGCACAGGAACGTCAGCGACACCTGCACGAGCCTCTCGTCATTCTTTCGCCGTTAGCATAATCAGCCTATAATGGTAGGTTCCCACTGCTGGGACACAGGCCTCCTCTCTGTGTGAGGGAGAGGGGCATTATCCACCACGCGGACCCAGTGCGGTGTTGGTAGATGTCACATTTCTTCGAATTTTTGTTTCTAGGAAATGCCGGTTTCCTCACGATGTTTTCCTTCACCGTTTTGAGAGCAGTGGTAATGAAATTAAATACACAAACTAAAGTGCCTTCCTGGGTTTGAACTCACGACCTACAACTCGTAAGTCGGGGTCAATACCACTGGGCCACCACTTGCTCTTATCCCAAATTATTACGGAACATGTCCTTTTCTTCCACACTTCTCTATTCATCATCGTAGTCGTCATCTCGGTAGTCACCCCTTTTCTAGTTATATCATCTTTCACACAGTCCATCCTTCGTCTTTTCCTGCTCTTAAAGCCATCCACATTCATACTTAAAACTTTCCACACGACATTTTGCACGAAAAAATTATACATTTAACATCCATTGGTGGGTCATTGGTGGGTCGATAACAAGGGGTTTTTCATCGATACTTGTCGATAGCGGTTGTTAATTGACTTTGCTCGGTGCAATAATGAACTAGGTGATTATTTTGTGCAAGTTATCAGGTTCTCACACATTCTTAGTTTTCTCCAAAATCGAGCACATAGTTATTTAGGGTCGGTCTGAAAGTGTGGACCCGCCTAATTGTACATATTTGCGTAAACAAAATCGTTTCTATGATACGGTGAAGATACTTACAATATAGATAAAAACGTCCAGCACTGCGGCGGCATCTTTCAGATATGCTTTAGGCGTGAAAAACAATCCGTCGGCTAAAATTTTCAGCGCCAGTTCCAAGCTCATGAACACCACGAACCCATACTCAGCAATCTAAATAATAAAATATTCAATTATTTGCTAAGTTTTTTACAGCTATATTAGTTATTTAAGCTATAGTTAACGATTACTTGTCGGTGAATCCGTTATATGATTACTTATTGTATAATGTCAAATTCACCTGCAAGACGAAGTTTTCCATAACTCTGTAGGTAGGTGTTTCGAACATCATCGATAAGCACGAGAGAGTAGTGACCATGATCATGACCCAGTCCATGTAAGTCACTAGTCCGAGGAAATTACTGAAAATAAAAACATAGGCGGTAATGTTTGTAATAAACCTTAATGATATTTCAAATAGCCCCACCGCCGTATCTCCACGTTGACGTCGTGATGGGGCTTGCGCGCTCCTATCTCGATCTTGATCGGTGCCGGTACTTTGCCGAAACAGGCCTAGGGTGAGGAGCCAGACCAAGAGAGATACAAACACCTGCAGGGCAGTATGTGGCGAGCTGTTGGCCAGTAGCGACCGCACGGACCTTATCTCCTGGCAGAAATATTGTTCCTCATCTCTGGTTTGCCTTTATTGACCGGCCAGACTGAACACTGACGAGGAATAGAGCTCCCACCTCTTTCTTGCCTTTATTGGCCGGCTTGAGTGGAGATTCGCAAGAGCAAACGTGCTCGGAGGAAGGAAGTATTCCAGTAAAATGCTAGTAGGCATCTTAACCGTACTTCCGGGATTGTCCCGCCGTTGTGTCTTTGTATAGCCGTGGAATATCTCTCCACTCCTCATAAGCACCTCAGGACATGTTCCATTGTCGCTACGACACGAAGTGGTAGCGACAGTTTTCGGGGGCCCATTATTGAGTGTGCAAGTCACCCCCTGCCATTTTATATGTGTATTGTATATAAAACATTGGTCAGGCAGGGGCCATTAAGTCTTTCCATAGTTCTAGGTAACCAGTCCACTTTAGCTACCACCACTACTCAAATTCAAAAGTCATTTATTCAAACTAGACTGAGAATCAGCACTTTCCGATCGTCAAAATTGTCAAATTCGTCAAATTGTTTGTCGGACGCTATTGCAGATGTACTGGGACTTATCATAATCATTTCTTTATTTGTGTAACATAGGTAGTGAATACAGTTCTTAAATTAAAGATATATGTCGCTATGTTATGCCAAGAGGCGTACAAATATGGTGGCATGCGAAATACGAACAATAAAAAATTTCTACAGTCAATGCCTAAATAAATAATCATAAATTACAATTAGTCACAATATTCAATTAAAAATTATTTCTCCAGTCAATGCCTAAATAAATTATCATAAATTACAATTAGTCACAATATTCCATTAAAAATTATTTCTCCAGTCAAATAAATAATCAAGTCTACATTGATTTATCATTTAGAAATTCATCAGTCGTATAATAACATTTTTCAATTAATAAACATTTTTTTTTTTTTTTGAATTGTGTTATATTCAAATTTTTCAAATTTTTATCAAAATCAAAATTTTTTATTTCACACACATGGGCACTTATGAAACGTCAGAAGCTAGGTGCACGGTTCCAATTGGTCGTTTCCTATGGAGAAGAGCCGGCAAGAAACTCCACGGTTACTCTTTTAAAAATAATTGTTTTTTACAATATTTTTAAATAACAGTAGGTATTAGTAGGTATGGGAGGACAGTGTAGGTCTTTCAACAAGTACCAGGTACTTAACAAGATAGAAGATGGTCAATAAATCTACAGTCCACTAAACCTACAGTGTTCTCACATTCACAAAATAGAAAAAAATAATCTAAGTATATAAAATATGAATAAATTAATAAAAATAAAAACCTATTTTAAACGAAATGACATGATTGGTATTACAACTGTAACAAATCTGAATAATTATCATGTACACAAAAGCCACTAATAAAGTGTTGAAATTAAATTGTAGGTATATAATGTCAAATATTAGGATGATTATGTCAAGGAAGAATGTAAAAAAAAAAAAAAAGATGTTAATTTGGGAGCAGTTAATAGACTCTTACATAATGTGCCGTTAATGATGTACCAGGGAAGCCACATGTGCAGAAGGAATTATTGCCAAACTTCCTTGTCTTCAACGTAGTCTTTAATTTTATAATATGCTTTCTTGATAAGGACACGTTTGATGTGGGTTTTGAACTTCCCATCGCTAAGTTCTGTTACCGACTTTGGCAACTTGTTATAAAAGCGGATACTGTTTATAAGAAATGACTTGCTTGTTTTAGTTAATCTAAATTTGGGTATCACAATTTCATGTCTACTACGTGTATTTTTATTATGGAAATCGCTTCTTATTTTGAAAAGTCCTAAGTTTTTGCGGACATACATAATACTTTCTAAGATATAAAGAGAAGGCAGAGTCAGTATATCAATTTCTTTGAATTTGTTTCTAAGGGACTCACGAGGACCCATTTTATAGATAGCGCGGATTGCCCTCTTTTGTAAAATGAAAATTGAATCTACGTCAGCTGCCGATCCCCACAGCAGAACGCCATAAGACATAATACTGTGGAAATAAGCAAAGTATACTAACCTAGCTGTGGCTATATCAGTCAACTGCCTTATTTTTCTTACTGCATATGCAGCTGAGCTTAATCTACCTGAAAGAGTTCTAATGTGGGCGCCCCATTGCAATTTCGAATCTAAAGTAATTCCTAAAAATATAGTTTCCGTTATTGCATCTAGTTTTTTGGCATCAAGTTTTAAATTTAGACCTACTTGATTAGATTCCATCAAAACTGGTCTGATAGATTTGGGGTGTCAGTAAACCCCTCAAAGTGTCAGGCCATTGTAATTGGAAGCTCGCGCATGATGGGTAGGGTGGCACTTAGCGCTCTTCCTCCTATTATTTTTAATAATACCGTCATACCCATTACCCCTACGGTGAAAGATTTCGGTTTGCATCTTGACTCGACACTGGACTGGCAACGCCAGGTATCTAGTGTTCGTCAAAGGTTCAACGGTACTCTGCGATCCCTGTATCATTTGAGCAACTGTTTTTGCCCGCTAAGACCAAAACTATGCTTGTGCAGACTTTGATTTTCCCTATCATCGACTATGGTGACGTGTGCTACTTTGACTTGAATGCGGTTTTGCCGGTCCTTCCCCGTAGTCAAACTATTTTGTCCAACTGATTGGACCACAAGGAAATTTAACCATGGATCGTTCCCCGTGGTCAAACTACTCAAATGATCCTCCCTGTTTATAAAGTTTGACAACTTTAGTGGACAGTTATGATTAAAATTAAAACCGTACTTATTATAATTTTTTCGAAGTAATACGAGTATACTTTGTCTGTTCTTAAGTTGTAAGTCTGGTCATAAGTTTTGTCACATTTGGAAAGTTAAATAAATGACACAATGAGTTACGCACTACAACCATTTATATATCAAATAAAAGGGTATAAAATACAGATTTAAACCACATTAAAATTATTCGAAATGTCCTCCTCTTGCTTCGATACAGCCAATCTGCAAGGCCAGTCATCAATCGAAGCACGCACGACATTCACGTCAATATCGGCGACTGCTTTAATCAGGGATGCTTTAAGTGACTCCAAGTTGCGATGGGGTTTAGCGCAGACCTTCTCCTCTAAGTGCTGCCATATTTTGTAATCCAAGGGATTCAAGTCTGAACTGGATGAGGGCCAATCCTCATGCCTGATAAAGTCGATTCCACGGGTCGTGAGCCAGTTTTGGGTACATTTCGCCTTATGAGCCGGCGCAGAATCCTGCTGGAATACCCAGTGCCTGTTTTCGAACATTGTTTGTGAAAGAGGTTCCACAATGTTTGTTAGGACTGTGTTTTGATATACGAGGGCACTGGTTTTCACTCCTTTTTCACAAAAAACACCTCCGTTGGACCCAAATAGGACACCCCAAGCCAAACCATGAATGCCGAAGGGTGATGACCACGCTGAACACGTGGCACACGTTTGTTCGCTTCTTCACTAGAGTGTGCATACACTTTGTCATTTTGTTTATTGAAACTCTCCTCAACATAAAAAATTTTTTCGTCCGAAAAAAGTATTTCGCGGTATTTTTTTCCCGCGTACCGCCTTAACAAAACCCGGCTTCTTTCGAGCCTGATTTTCTTCAGCCGTGCGTTAAGAAGACGTGCTGTTTTTTTTCTATAAGCACGCAGTCCTAGGTCTTCATTTAACACACTTTTAACAGTAGTTCTGCTTAGTCGTGTCATTGACTCTGGCAGGGCCACCAACAGGGATTTTAATTTTGATTACACAAAAATTTTGTCGCTAATTTGTCGAAATTTGTCGCCAAATATCGGAATTTGTCGGTCACTGGTTCAAAAGATATAAGGGTTTATAGGTGCCGATCTGGAGAGAGTCTCCCCAGCAGGGCCAAATTTATATCTCAAAAACTAAGGCACCTAGCGAAGATCTGTTTTCTCCCATATTTTGTCGTTAATTTGTCGAAATTTCTCAGATGACTACAAGCCCAAAAAACGTTTCCATTTTTGTTTTCGCTTGACATTTGACATAAATTTTATCTTTGACTGTACATACTTAATCTGCATGCATACAGCGTGCTAAAAAGTTCTAATATCAATAAAGTTTGACCACGGGGAAAATTATTCCTTGTGGTCAAATCAGTTGGACAAAATAGTTTGACTACGGGGAAGGACCGGGTTTTGCTTGATAAGCTCGACAGACTGCTCAACTATGGTATCCGGTTCATATTTAACTTAAGGAAATATGACCATGTGTCGAGTTACAGGTTTGAGCTCAAATGGATGTCTATTCGCCAAAGAAGAAGTTTACACACTTTGGCCTTTTCCTTCTTATCTTATGTCTCACTTCCAATATCTATATTCTTCACACGCTAAGAATTTGCGTTCTTCCAACAATCTTCTTCTGATCTGTCCTTCTCATTCTTCTGACTATGTTCATTCTTCGTTTCATATTCAGTGCATTCTTCTCTGGAATGCGCTTCCTCTTGTTACCAGGACGGCCACTAGTCGGTATGCATTTAAGCGGAAATTGCAGAGTTATTTTCAAAACAAATAGTGTAGAGTCATCTCAATTACCTCATTTCCTTTGAATTTGTATCCTTATATATATATAATGTAGGTATATATTATAGTAAATATGTATGTACGTGTATCATAAGTTTATAAACTATATTATGTTCTTGTGTACCTATTTTATGCATAATTCATTGTTGTCTTTTTAATTTATTTATTTATTTATATATACTTTATTGTACACCAGATTATACATTACATAAAGAAAAAGTAATACACTACAAAATATACAAAAATTTAATATTTTTTATTATTATTATTTCCTCTAAATCAGAGCACCTGCAATCTTATCTCTTCACCACCCTTGGTTGACTGGTAGAGAATGCCTAAGGCATTAAGTTGGCCTTTGTACCTAATTGTGTGCGAGAAGTTTTAATAAATCAATTAAATTACATAACACAGTCCCCCAAACATCCGCCTTTCACCAGTTCCTAGTGCTTTAGTTGGGAAACCTTTACTACTAAACCCATAGATCAATATATTTTTTTTCTGTATCTTGCAATAGTCCTCCACCAAACAGGGGCTGTCCTTGAGTACACTTTAACACTCGCATAGTGCATAACGGGATAATCGTCGGTTCGTGCCTCCTCACCATTTAAAATTCTCTGAGAGGCCTCTGCGAGATGGCTGCGGCCCCTCGTACGGCTTCGAAAGGTCGAGAAACCACGAGAGATAAATACTTACTGAAAACTTTTATAATGTACTTTTCTCTCGTTGCCAGTGACAGGGTCTCGCAGCCGAGCATCATAGCGCGCGTCCACAATGGCGCGACATATCTTCCTGAAGCGGGACTCTCTCGGCACTATCAGCAGAGGAGTGTCGAACAGGGGATGATTCTCGCGTAAGTCCTCTTCTCGTTGATTCCTAACATACAATTTGATTAAATATACAGTCAACAAAAGAGTGTAATACTGGCATATTAATTATCTATCCACTACTGGGGATTGGTCCATATTGGCTCAGAATCAAATTGAGTGGAAAAAGGAAAGTTAGGCCTTTGCCCTGCAGTGGGACAATACGGGTTAATTATTATTATTATTATTACTACTGTCCTTATTCTTTTTAATTGTGTGCGCCATAACTTGTTGAGCTTTATGCCCGTTTTCATTATCACACCACCACCACACACCAAAACGAATGCATAAATTATGCATTTACATTCCTTTGCCACCTATTCGAGTATCACTTTAGCGTTATATAATCTTAGTTGTATTTTGAGAAGTTTCAGCTCTTGGCTCAGCGCCGAAAGTTGGCGACTCTCATGAAAGTGCGACGTGAAAGGTTCGAATACTTAACGGCAACATTATTTAAAGTAGTGGCAAGTTAGCTTGTCTCTTTTGTTCACTACATGACCACGTGTAACGCACACGTGATACCAGAGGAGATTTTTGTTTCAAGTTATTTCTTTGATTAT
Organism: Agrochola macilenta; assembly: GCA_916701695.1. NCBI lineage: Eukaryota > Metazoa > Arthropoda > Insecta > Lepidoptera > Noctuidae > Agrochola > Agrochola macilenta. The sequence continues at coordinate 11,991,191 of OU753559.1, read as the reverse complement.
TAAATTTTTGCAGCAACGAAATGATCAGCATTGTTTTGCTGATAATCTATCTAAACATATTATAAATTGAAGTCAGTTTTTGTGTCTGCCAGTGTGACCGCGTTCTTGTAAATGGATGGATCAATAGATTTTTACGCGGTTTTCAACATGACTATAGTGGCTGTGTTTTCTTATAACGTAGGTTTGACGTCATCGTTTTTTTTTTGTTGTAGTATTTATTCCGAAAGGTTTATGTGTATAATACATTAATATTTTACTTAGATATAATAAAGGAATCTTCATGTTTTGTCAAGTCTTAAAAACCAAGCAAGGGCGGGTCGCTACTTAGGTATAAATGAAAAGGTCACCTCCTCATCTCAGCTTGCTGGCGCTTGGCCTGCAGCAGGCGGATGTCGAGGTAGGGCGGGCGCGCGCGCGACGACGGCACGACGCGCGACGCCGCGCCGATGTCGCCGTTCTCCAGCAGATGCTCGTACGTCTGCTTCAGCTTAATGGACCCGCTGCGCACCGATCGCCGGATAGAGCGCGAGCCGAACCTGAGAGCCATATTATTGCTCACTCGTTAATCAGGCCATATCTTTTAAACCCCATACATAGTACTATTACTTGAATTCAGAATCTATCTAAATAAATGCTGTTCGTTGGTAAGCGCATCACTTTAGAACAGCTGGACAGATAAGGCATTTTTTTAATTTAATGTTCTTAATAATCCGAATTAGGTTTTTATGGAAAGAAAATTGGAAAAGTTACCTACTATTAGAAAACTAACTTCCTTTTATGTATGGGATTTTTAAATATTGAAAATTGGACAGGAAATCGTTTGTCAGGTCTGCTAGTATTAGATCATTTACATTCTTTTGCCACTTACTCAACTATCACTTTAGCGTTATGTAGTATCTTAGTTGTATTTTGAGAAGTTTCGGTTACAATGGAATTTTAACTTTGTCTTGTATAACATTGAGTTTGTTGTTCCAAAATAGTATCTAAGATTCTGAATTCAAGTTTAATACTGCAACCAAATTAAATACATACTTCTTCTGATCGACCCGCAATTGCTTTGCGCTCGATATGGTCCCCTGCGGCTTCAGACCAGACTTGCCTCCAGTCGCTAACATCGCTGAATCTCCCAGCAGGGGTCGGTGATTATTGGAGTCCCTAAAATAGTATCAAAGAATTATGAATCATATTTCATTACAATCTTAATTACCTCGTTATTTCGTTATTAAAAAGTAAAACAAAAAAAAGAAAATAAATCAAATAAACCTTAATCACGTGACTGTTAACTGCAACAAAAACGATACCTGTAAATTAAAAAAAAAAAACAAAGCATCAAAAACAAATGCAAAACATTTCAGATAATTTCCCCCACATTTTAGTACCAAGAACTAGAAAAACATTTGTTCCGTATAGGACATAACAACAAAGAAAGGAACAAAAAGAGAGAATAGCATGAAAAACATTTACATTGCGCTCTACCGAAAGGGTCACCCACTCAGCCGGGTGCTAAAAGCCCAGCGCTTAACGCTATTACCGCAATTAAATGTCATGCAGCCCACCGATAGTTCGGCAGGGTGTGTTGCACTAACTCAATGATGGAGCTGACGACGTGGCGGCGCAGCGCGGAGCTGGGCCGCTGCGACGGCGGCGCCACCAGCAGTGTCTTCACGAGACAGCGCTTGCGGTACGGGAAGGCGATCTTGGCCACGCCGATGTACTCGAAGGCGCGCCGCGACACGTCGCCGCCGCTCGCCGCGCCCGCCTCCTCCTCGCCCTCCACCTCGCACACGAACTGACGCATGAACGACTCGCGGACCTGCGTAACACCACAACCACATGTACACAATACTATGAAATGGTATGGCTGTTCCCCATCGCCAAAAATTACAAACTTCCATACAAAATTTCACTCACTATCATTAAGGGATGAATTTAAAAAAATCCTTCCTTTTTGCTCACCTTCCTTACATAAGGAATTCTCGTGCAACATTCAATGCTTCTAGACCTAGTGGTTTAAGATATGCGTTGCCTGTTACTGAATTCAATTTTTTATTGAGTACCTACCTAGATCCCACCAATACCATGGAACTGATACATGGACAAATTCAGCGTAAACGAAAAGTTTCAAGAACACTTTCATGTAACTTCGGGCGTTTTTGTCTGTGTTTTATTTTTTTATATGTTTTCATTGTAACTTTAGAAAGTCGTATTAAACCATTATAGAAGTGTCTGTTGAATCACATGAAACTACATCCAGAGACCAAGAGTCCTCCGGTCAAGATATGAGTTCTCGACAGAGATTAGCATTTGAACTAAATAAAATCGATAAGGCTGAGAAATAAAATGTGCGCATATGCCGAAAGGCTGAAACTGGTATTCCCAGTTTAGTGCGAGTTTCTTCACAGTTTCTTTTAATTTTTATCTATTAATTAACCCATTATTTTATTTGTTTAATTATTTGATTAACGTTACTCAACACGCGAGTCGCAGACTGATGATTTTAATAAGAATAAGTACATATTATAGTAATAACACCATAATAATGCTATTTAACGATGATAGTTTGAATAATTCCAAATAACAAAAATATATATACATATATATTTGATTTGATTTTCATGTACTTTTATTTTAATCCATTTACACAAATATAATCAAATCATTTATTTGCCTAACACAGGTTTAGAGGATGTTACAAAGGTTCATAAGGTACACTGTATTATAACACAGGTTTAGAGGATGTTACAAAGGTTCATAAGGTACACTGTATTATAACACAGGTTTAGAGGATGTTACAAAGGTTCATAAGGTACACTGTATTATAACCATGTGAGGTGTGCTAATGTACTCGTATTAGGAACATTATGACACAATTATTCTTAATAAGTTTTCTTATTAAATTACATTGTCACTGAAAATATACATAGATAGTCAATTTTGTTACACAATAGATTAAATCGAAACTAATAAATTATAATAGTAATGTCAAGCAAATTAATAATGTTATAGTAATTGTAATTATTATCATATTGAATTAATGTAAAAATATATGCTATAATCAAAATTCAATATCTTTATCTTCGAAGTAGTCTTTTACATTTTTTAATAACACTTTTTATTTAGGAATCAATAAGAAACATCATATTAACAAACTAATATGGGTAGATTTGTTTATTTTCATGAAAAATCCGGATAATCCGGATTAGACAAAAATCCGGATTTTAAAACAGAACGGATTTGCATTCCTTACATGTAATTATGTGTCTTTGTAGAGTACTGTCGTTTATGTTCTGAATGTGATATAAATATGTAATACAAATAAGTACACTAACCTTGGGTAGATTGAAATCGCCAGGGACTTTGTGCAGCTTAGTCATTTGCGGGCTATCGGGAAACTTCTCAAATATTCTTAATCTGAATGGCAGGCTCTCTTTGATTTCCGCGCTTTGTTGGCGGTACCTAAGTTGTTTCAGTTTTTTTATATCCTCATCTAGTTCCAAATTGTCTAAGATTACTGCTACAAAAAGTGACAACACAATCTGGAATAGAGTTCAAAATTATGAGAACTTTATAAACAGTGCATTATAAGCATAATTATTGTAAAGATCTTCCTTACCAAAGTAACGAACAGATGGTACAGTATGAAGTAAATGGCAACAAGGGGCGTCAATGTTTGACTTGTTCTCACCATGGTCTCGTCCATTACCTCTACCCAGGCTTCTTGAGTTAGAATTTGGAACATAGACATGAATGCCTAAAACATAATATTATTGTTTAAGGTTATTATTAATACTATAATTATCTGAATTAACATTATTTAGAAGCATTGTGTAAGTGTGTAGCTACTAGCTACTAAAGATCTGTAGGGACTTATTGTATGACAAGCCGTGTGCCCGATAAAATTACGCATCGGCAAAACTGACGAAATTCCATACAAACTTTCATCCACTATTTAACTCCCTAAGGATTCATGTACACGACGCTTGAGCCGCACCGAATCGGACCGCAAGATGATAAATTTTCATAATATTCCAAATCTACGCAGCGCCGCGCCGGTGCGGCTGCGGTGCAGCTGCGGCGCGGCGCAAAGACGTTATGTATTTGTATACACAAGCCGGACCGTATAGTCCGAAGCCGGTGCGGCACCGGCGTCGTGTACAGGAAGCCATAGGGGTAGAATTTCCAAAAATCTTTCCTTAGTGCTGTGGTGATTAAAGGAACTCTTGTGCAAAATTCCATGCTTCTAGACCAACGTTGTCAGTCAGTGAATGAATTTAAGATTATTAAGATTATTTTTTTATTAAGTAGATTTCTGGACCAAAAGTTTCGGGATAATACTTACTTCATCAAAAGTTTCAAATTTTGTAAATTCGCACAGGAAACAAAACAGTTGCATTGATATAGAAGAGCTGATGATGAGTAAACACATTGTGAATATAATCAGACTGCCAAGTTTCTTTCCTGGTCCAAAGATTTTGTAGACAAATCCCTCCAATAATGGTGATGCTTTTATCAATCTTACTATTCGAAGAACCTAAAACAAAACGAATTAATCAATAATGGCACTCTATTTGCCTTAGAAACGCCTTTTGTTCACTACATTATTTGAACAACATATATTTTCTTACATAAATAGTATTTACCTGAAAGTATGTAAACCCTGACATGTACAGCTGGGGTATTATATGAATCGTAGTGCCAATAGCTAAAAGTAGTTCAAATTTGTGAACAGAGTGCTTAAAATAGCCCTTTAGTCCCAAACACCAGATTTTGATTAATGCCTCCAAATCCAAGAAAATGGTAAATGCAATCTGAAAGTATAGAAAATAATTGTTTAATTAAATATTATACATAACATTACGTTAAAAACATGGCTTACGCAAACACAATGTCAGCTACCTCTATGTAATAGTATTTCTCGTAAAAGAATTCTCTAGGATTGTCATCATGTTTGAAGTTCATTGTTGCTGTTATTATTCCATTAGCCAAAACAACCCCCATGACTAGTAGTCGGAAATATGCGGACCTTAATAATCTATGGAATATTTCTGGTGCACTGCCTGAAAGAATAAAAATGATGAGAAAATTATCTCGTCTATTTTATCTATCATTTAAATCCAGAATTATTTATGATAATTACCTGAATGTTTATTTTCATCAATAGTCACCAATTTCCATCCATTATCGTCACCAGTGAAAAACTGGGTAGTGCTACCTTTAGTAATAGGGTTCCTCACACCCCACATTTGTTGGAATTGTACCCTTATTTCATTGAATGTTTCAGTGATCACAGCTATGAAGACGTTCTTGACCAGCCAGGCCAAAAAGAATATCATTGTGCTGTAAAGATTTTACAATAATTTGTAACATTAATTGATAATTGCTAGAATTAAGTTAGGTATTGCTTTGATATTACCTGAAGTATAAAGCTGATCTCCAAGTTGGTAGAGAGTCGATAGCGCGATACATTATGAAGACCCAACCTTCCTGCGATGATGCTTGGTAGACAGTGAACAAGCTTGTTGCTAAACAGAAACAAAACTTTTTTAATAACATAAATAACTTGGTTTGATTTAAAGCTCAGTAATATTGTTGTTTATCTACTTACTAAACTCTTCAAACCCATTGAATCCCATGATGTATTTGGATAAATTAAGTTTCATACACTTCATTCCCGGAGGGCATTGATATCCTGAACCAGGGTCAGGAGAGCAAAAAGTGTCAGGAATAGCTAAGGAATTTATAGTGATCTCACTGAAAAACAGAAAGTTCATAAATCCTTTAAATATTTTATTAAAATATGTATTAGCTAATTATTTTATGCACAGGGTTATATTATACTCGTACATATATTAATATTTATTAAGTTTTTGAACAGGTCTATGCTAACCATTAGAGCTATGCAGGTTTCATGTTCTTCAAGATCTTTTCAAACATATCAACAATGTTCTTAGCCAGCATATACATAGATCCCTTTTCAAAAACCCAAAACTTCAAAAAATATATTGTATATAATACTAACTGCGGATTTGTATCATTCCTGACGCAGTGATGTGTTAATTCTCCAAAGAACTGTACACCGAGCAAGCTGTACAGGGACATGAAGAACAAGAAGAATAGAGTGACATTATAGATCTGTTGACTTGATCTCCTGTAAAACACAACATACATAGTGTGAGCGTTATGTGGTGAATACATAGAAGAAATTACAAGAATTTTTATTAAGCAACGTAGTCCCATTGCTGGGCAAAGGTCAATTAAAATTATTAACAAGTTTATTATATCTTTAAAAAATGCAAGCGACTTAAACAAAGCAGCAATATTTTTATTAAATCCACTTACTTGAATATCTGATTGATTCTAGATTTTGGCATAGAGAATTTTAAAAATACTCTCAAAAATCTAATCATGATTAATGGTCTGGGTGCTCTTAATATACTCAGGTAACTATATCTGGGTACAATACCAGTCAACTCAAACATTTGTAAGAGAACAGATACCCAGAGAAAAAATACCATTGAGGCATCAAACTGGCACCAGTGGTCTTTTAGGTATGCTACATCCCCCTGAAAACATTCATTATAATAAGTATTTCATCAACATCAAGTACTTAGTATTCAAATAAATCAGTATAGTATATGATTACTGAAAACAGCCAAAATCTCAAAGAAAGAAAAAGTCTTCTCTTGAGTCAGGCTTTTAAACATTTTAATATGATTTCAGAAGTGGTCAACTAATATTAGTGACAGATGTAATATAATTTTAAAATGTACCCAAAAGAAGACAAATATTAAAATTGCAAGAACATCTTAGGATAGTCACAAATCTCTAGAGCATAAAACACTGTATTGGCTCCTTATTTATTTAACAGGACTAATTGCTAATTCTTGAAAGTTCAAAGATATATTATTATTGAACATTTATTTATAGCATCTAATTAGTTGACCACAACTTATATTTGTTTAGATACCTTTAGTATCCCTCTAATGTGCATTTTAGCAATCATTTCTGCAGTAAATAAGAGTGTGACACTGCAGTCCACAGCAAATGTTATAGTTTGCAGAGATGGGTACTTTTCAAATGATTTTGGAGTGTTCAGTGACACAGACATTAAACTTAATAAAGCACATAATCTTAGAATTCTTCTAACCCATAACTGAAATAAAAAATATTATTTATTATATCTGTTTACTACATCTTTTTAGGCTACTCCTCAAGATGGTTTGTTTGATAGAAGGCCTGTACGGTACAGGCCATATAAACAAATACAAAAATATCATTGCCCAATGCAGGATACGATACTGTACCCTGCATTTTGGCATTTTATTATATTTATTATTATTGGGCAATGATATTTTTAAACTACCTACTTAATAATTTCTCAAACTCATGCTGTAAATGTAAGTGTTGAAGACGACTGGAGAGATCTGGCAAGAAATTAGGCCGAAATATTTCAATGTGTTAAAAAATAAATTGCTTTACCTTGTTGACCCATTCAATATCTGCACTTTCATTTAGAGACTCTTCTGGGCCGTAGTCTGCTAGTACCGGCTCCCCTTTTAGGCTTTGTTTTCGACCCAACATTTTCATGAACTTAATAATTATTTTATTTGAAATCTTGCGTTGAAATTATCGGCTGTGTAAGCCGAACTTTAAAATATACAAAAGCTACAAAATGCAAAGGGCTCAGTGTTGAATTAACTGTTTAAATCGAAATTACCAGTAACAATACAAATGATTGAAAATTGAATTATTTCATGAAGATTTCGCGAAAATCTTTTTGACATGTTTTCAGTTCTGTAAATATTATTGATTTTCCCAATGTTACCAGTTGAGTTAAACAGTCATCGATCGAAATAATTCTATTTTTTTAATTTGGATCATGGGGTTTTGATTTTTTTATTAGAATCATCCCGTGGAATGTTGTTGAGGGGCTCATGGCTAAAGAATAACAGCCGCACGAGTCGATCGAATATTAAGCTACGCTTGCCGAGGTCGAGACCGTGGATGGGTGACCACTCAAAACACGTTAAAAATCCTATAATAGTAAACCTTTTTTTTTTTTTTATGTAGGGCATCTCGTAGCTGACCACTGAGGTCATGACTACTCAACCGGACAATCCTGTGGCTGCCTTAAGCTTCTACACTCAAAGCCTCCAGCCAGGGGCAAAAACTATGCTAATTAAAACTAGGCGAACGCTCGCTAAGGGCACCCCCTGTGGGGTACGAACCTCGGCTTAGGGCGTTCGCTGGGGGGAGGACAGCAAGAGGGACAGGCTGGATCAATGATATATTATTATTATGAATCGGGGAATTTAATGCTACAGGCTCAGCATCATCGACGCGGGCTGGCGCATCGTCGAGCAAGGGTCGGGGGGGAGTATCATTTACTCGGGAGGGTCGCGATCGAGGACCTCGGCGGCGAGGTCGGAAAGTGTGTCGGTGTGTGTGTTTTCTAACTGTACTGGTTTCCCTATTGCTCTCCTGGAGGAGGGTTATGGGGTCGTCTGGGTCGGAAAGGATTTGCCTCGGGCGGCGGACTGTACTGATTTGACTCGGGAGATAATTGGCGGCCTCGACAACCAGAGGGTTGCGATGGGTGGCGGCGGAATCAAAGAAACGCTTGGAATTGCGTTTTAGAAACTGGTGGATTGTGGGGAGTCTAAGGTCGAGGTGGAGGGTCTCGTTCCTACAGAACCAAGGGGCTCCCGTGGCCTAACGAAGGAATCTGTTCTGTATTACCTGCAATCTATGGATTTGACGGGGTTTAGCTTGGGCGAATACGGCGCCCGCATAGGTCAGGATGGGGCGAATGCACGTTGTGTAGATTCGCAATTTGCACCTAAGTGACATTTTGCTACGTGCATTTAACATGGACTGGAGTCTTCGGAGAGCGAAAGCGGCCCGCGCGCGGGCCTGCTTTATGTGGTCTGCGAAAGTGAGGTGTTGGTCGAGGACCACACCTAGATACTTGGCTCGCTTCTCCCAAGGGATCGGCTTGCCGAGCATGGTGATGGGTCTGGGCAAGGGGGGTCTGTATCGAGCCAGCAGTTTGGAAAAGATGACTGCTTGGCTTTTGTCGGGGTTGACTTCGATCCTCCATTTCCTAAACCAGGCGCCAAGGTTATTGACTGCGGTTTGGAGAATGCGGGCTATCGAGTCGGGTCCAGCGCCCTTGTAGTAAATGGCCGTATCGTCTGCGAACAGAGCCAACTGTGCCTTTTTACTCTTCGGGATGTCGCTGGTGAATAGAGTGAATATGAGGGGGGCAAGCACAGAGCCCTGAGGGACGCCTGCGCGGATGGGACGGGGAGAGGATATTGCGCCTTCGATGCGATAGCGGAATGTGCGATTCAACAAAAAGTCTCGTAAGATGAGCACGAGACGATCTGGCACACCGAGTTGGTACAGCTTGTATATTAAGCCGTTGTGCCAGACTTTGTCAAACGCTTTCGCTATATCGAAGAATACTGCACCGGTATACAACCCACGCTGGAAGCCAGCGCTTATGTGTTCGATTATCCGGTGGGCCTGATGCACGCTAGAGTGCTGGGTGCGGAACCCAAACTGTTCGTTGGGGATGAGGCCCTTTGTCTCGGCGTAGTCTCTGAGACGCTTATAAATAAGCCTCTCGTAGACCTTGCCGAGGACTTTGAGCAGACTGATGGGGCGGTAACTCGAAGGCTCGGTTTTGGGTTTGCCGGGCTTCGGGATACCGATGACGGTGGCGTCTTTCCACACTTGTGGGAAGAAATTGTTGCTTAAGGCACCATTGAAGATGGTGGTCATCATTCATCGTCAGTAGCATTATCAGGTGGGCAGGGAATAGCTGAATCACCCTATTAGTGATTCCATCAGAGCCGGGGGCTTTACGGACTTTAAGACCCTTGATAATGTCGTGCACTTCGTCCGGTGTGACGGGGGGCAGAGGACTTTCAGGGTCTTCAACGGGAGGGAGAGAGGCTCTACGTTCGACTTCGGCGTCTACCTCTAGGAGGTGAGCTTGGTCTACTGGTAGAGTGCTGGGTGAGCATTGCGCTTCTAGACTAACGGCTAGGCATTCAGCCTTGTCGATGTCGTCGAAGGCTACGGTCTTGTCGGGGCGGACTAGGGGTGGTGTGGAAGCGACTTGCTGGGACTTGAGTTTCCTCTGAAGTTCCCAGAAGGCTAGGTGGTTCGGCTCTAGGTCGCTCAGCATCTTGTCCCAGCTCGCGTCACGCAGCTCCTGTATGCGTGTCTTTACAGATCTCTGTAAATAGCGCATATGGACTTTGTTAGCGTGGCAGGGAAAGTTGCTGTATGCACGAATGGCTGCGTTCTTCTCAGTCAATAGGTCACGCACATCGTCAGGTAGTTTCCAGCGGGGGTCTTCCCCCACTGGGACTTCCTTCGAGCAGTCGCTCACGACGGATTTGATCAGTGAGTGAGTCGATCGCGGCCGTTGTTGCTGCGATAGAGTCGAATTGGTCGGGGATAGAGTCCAATTGGGGGGACGTGTTGGATATTAGCTGGGTGCTTACTTTCCTCCAGTCCGTTACCCTTTTGGTGGTCGGGGGGCGGTTGGGGTCGGGGAGACCTATGCGGGGGTCTAGTTTTAGTATTACTGGACGGTGATCAGAGTTAAGCTCGTCCACCGTCTCTATCGAATCTAGTTTTAGATTGACGTTTTGAAGGATCGCCACGTCTAGTACGTCTGGGGTGTAGCCTACTATATAGGGATAGTGGGTATTATTCATCGGGGCGATGATGTCGATGCTAAGGGAGTTAGTGAGGTCGAACAAGTGTCGGCCTCTTATGTTGGATCTAGAACTATTCCAGGAGGGATGTTTGGAGTTGAGGTCGCCCGCTATGATAACGGAGTCGCTCAGGGCTAATAGGGATGTGAGATCGTTTTTAATGGGTTGAAAATCCTCTGCACCGGTTGCAGGAGTTATGTAGGCTGATACTATTATGATCGGCTGATGGCCTGTCATGCCTAGGCGGCAGACTGAGACTTCTAGTCGTGAAAGGGGAGGAGGGTCTATAGGCATACAGTACAGATCCTTTTTATAATATATTAGGGTGCCACCCTTGTGACGGTGAACCCTGTCATTGCGAACTATACGATAGTTCGCTATGCCAGGGTCACGGTTACAGGGTTTGAGAAATGTTTCCTGAACGAGGAGGATGTCAATTTGATGGGTGCGGAGGAAGTCCGCGATCTCATCGCGTTGACCATGAATGCCATCGGCATTGAAAAAACCTAACTTGAGGGATCGGGGTTTGAACCTAGCTATAACGGTGTTAGACATTATGGGTCCTTTGGGTGGTGAAGGACATCAGGGCGTGCGTAATGTCGGGATACGCATTCCATATAGCCTGGATCCTAAGGAGGTCGTAGGCGTTTTGAGCGGCTGTAAGCTCGTTAGCCATTTTGTAAGCGCGAGGGGACAGGAACTTAGGAGTTAGCTACGGGGGTGCAAGTAGCGGGTGGGGCTGGGGATGACGGGGAGAGCGCGAAGGTGTCCTTATCCTCGAAGGCTACGACCTTATTGGCCTGGGTGGAGGATTGCTTCCTGTTCTTCCGTTTCTTCCCTTTTCCGTTGACGGGGACTACAGTGGTGTAGTCATCGTCTTCGGAGTGGGACGGAACGGAAGGACCGGAGAGGATTTCCTCTAAGTCGGACGAGGTGTAGGGGGATTGGGGGCGCTTTGAAGAAGCGGCTGTCGGGGCGCTAGTGTCCATATACTCAGGCGGACTGAGCGGACTTTCTAGTTCTACTGCTGGGAGCGAGCTCTCCAGCGCGTCACTGAATTCAGTGACGCTGGGGACTGAGGGTCCCAGAAGGGTTTGTCGTAAAGCGACAAACCGGGGTTGCCATTTGGCTCTACGGGCGGGGACGACATCGTTGATGATGTCCTGGAAGAAATCGAGGAGCGTCGTGAGGCGAGCGTCCTCCATTATCGGGGGGAGATTAAAAAATATGAGAGGGAATTTTCCCTATTTCTCCTGACAATCTAACTCTAACTCCCCGGGCGGATTTGCCGGGGATGTGTAACACCCTCCCTGTCGGGTATAGACAGGGAGGTTGAGTACCTAGGGTGAGCCCTAAGCTTGCTTTTGCCCGTTGCCTATCTTAATGTGCAACGGGGTCCTAACCAGTCTAATGTGCCGGGTGTAGACACACCCGATCGACACTAGGTGTGTTGCTGTGAAGGGAAAACTGTCACCAATGTCGACTAGGAGATCCCCCAAGGCCGAACACTGGGACCCGTCCAACTGACTGCCTAGCCCTGATGGGGTTCGGCGGGTGTAGTCGGGGCAACACCCTCTCGGTTTCGTTGGCACCGTATAGGTTTCCACCGAGAACCACGAAACTGTGGATTTTCCCAGAAGGGGTCAAAAAGTCGCGACGAATACGTTTTGAAACAACTCTGATATAGAAATATTTATTAATTGTGTCTTGAAAAAGACAGCAATTAATAGGTCGGAGGTAGTCGGGTGACTACGGAGCTCGTCGCAGGGGGCGACAAATCTTGGCAGGTAGGCTGGTTCCACGAACAACACAGTAGCGCACGACCGTCCGCAGCCGATGCCGAGCGTAGAAATGTAATTGTAAACCGTTCTCGGCTATCATTTGTATAACTGATGACAGTCGTTCGCACAGAATATATATACTCTACGAGAGCGCGCCGCTCCAGACTACACAGCCGTGCTACAGGTCGTTTCGTCACTGCATAAATATGTAGAACTCGCTGTGTGGCAGGTAGCATAATTGTCGCTACTAGTATTATTTGCAGCAGCGAATACACTCGCAGCGAGTATTCGCTATGTGTGACCGAGACTTTAGAAGCCCGAAAGTTTAAAGTGGGTGATACACGTGCGAACAACTACGCGGTTTTTAAGTTCACCAACTTACTCGGCTCGCCGCGCCGCTGCGTCGTCGGTGACACACGTGAAGCTTGATCACACTGTATTGCGATGTTTTCGAATTTACTGAACGAAACTAAACAAACATTACTGTGCGTTTGCACTGGCGAAACATCCACGACAAAACATGTTGGAATCTCTATTTTCTGTCAATGTTCTATACAATTTTTGACAGGACCTAGAGATTTCAACATGTTTTATAGCGATGTTTCGCCAGTGCAACCGCACAGAACTTACACAAATATCGAAACAAAATGGCGGCTCGCGACTCGCGGCGATGACAGACGTACGAAACTACGATCCAAGGCGGGCTACGAGCAACATTTCAAAACTGTTGGATCGCCGACGAACTTACTCAGCGGTTTTAAAATAAGCGCATTTAGTATGACACACGGGCGAGTAAGGTCGAGCCATAAGTATGCGTACTTGCTCGTGCGTCTATCACCCTTTAACAACCAGTCATAACCAGAGCTCGGAAACGTTATTAAAAATAACGTTTCTAACACTTCTCGTTCTTCTTCGCACAAAATTTTGTTCGGAACAAAAACGAAATGAGAACGTTTTCAAAAACCGGTTTATTCCGCAGGACGCAGCCGCGTACGGTGCATGTGCGCCAAGAATGAAATTGTTTTGTTAAATTGTACCTTATATTCATTTGATTACATCATTGATTCCAGTGCGGATGCCGCTTACGTACTGATTAGGGTTGTGTTGCGAGTTTCCTATCGATCAACCCAAAAATGTTTAAAAACGGTAAAAAACGATTTAAATTTTGTTCTTCTCAAAAACGTTCTGTTTGAACGTAACCGAAGCAAATCGTTGCTTAGGTTTTTAAGACGAAACCGTTTCGAAAAACATACCGATAGCCGAGCCCTGTACCTTAATTGCGTCATACACGATCAATCAGAATCTGAATCGTTTTGAAACAGATTGATAATCCATTGCTTCAAAACTTCGAAAAAAAAATCTGTTCAACAAAGTAAATAACGCAATGAATGTTGTTGAACTGTCAAAATGAAACAGATTAGTCGTATCGTTTACGAAAATGTAATTAGATAGCGGGTCTTACCAAGGGATATCATATTACCCAGTAACGGGTGGTGGCGATCAGTTAGGTAGTCGCTTCATGTAAAATACTTTTTTCAGCTGCATCCGGTTTGACTGGAACCAACCCCAATATAGTTGGGATAATACTTTATTTCACCAGAATATGTTTGCAGCGGCTTACTTGGGTTTGGGTACGCAGTGCTTTCTAAATAGGTCACTGTAGTTCACGACTGGGAGGCAAGTGTTCTTGGGGCACGTTTTTGATAGGTTAGATCACATTTCGTCTCCCGCACATGTTTTACCTAGTTTGCTATGGTTACAGAATGAATCATTTTCGTCGCCTATGTTTGGCTCCTTCAAAACCGTCTGCCGGCTGGCGAGCGAGCGTAAGTGCTTGCTAGCTACGTTCGCGTATTCTGCATGATCCAACATGACCGGCCGGGCAGCGCAGTTTTTTCTCAAATTAATTACTAAATTGTAATTGTAAAGTAAGTCGTGACTCTAACATAATAGTAGGTAGGTACTTAGGCATACAGAATCCAGGGGGGGGCAGCGATTTATCCCGAGGCCATTTATTTTCGCGCACTTGATTTTCAACGCTATGCTAAGTACCGAGAGTTGATAATTCAACAGTGTTTTTTCGATGCAACGGGATGCACTCTGTTGGATTCTCGGCTCAATACCGAGAGTTAAAAATCCAGTGCGCGATAAAATAACGCCGCGATATTTTTACGTCCGTGCGTACGCAGGCTAATTGTGCGGTTGCACTGGCGAAATATCACAGAACATCAAAACATTAACAACAAAAATGCTGAAATCTTTACTTCCTGTCAAACATTGTATGGAACATTGACAGAAAATAGACATTTCAACATTGTTTTGTCGTGAATGTTTCGAAGATGTTTCGCCAGTGCAAACGCTCAGTTAGCGCACTCAAATCGATTACGTAATTCGTAAGTACGTAAGTCGGAACGCAGCCTATTTGTATTTTACCATGGCCGCTTTCCGAATTAGAACGTAATCGCCCACAGCGCTGACATCAATAATTGGCGTTCCGATATAAATAGCACGAATATGACAGCTGAGGGCTGTCAACCATTCGGAACGCTCGTTAACGCTCTCACGGTGCTCGCTCAAAGTCAAAACTTGCATATTTCTTTGTGTTTAAACTACAAATTTCTTCTTCTTCGTTGGTTAGGTTGGCCACGGTAGCCAGAAGCACAATTTCGCAAATTCCACGTTAGTCTAAAGTTATGATGCGAGTCAAAACAATACAGCAACACTGTCATTTTTGACAGCGCTCACGGTGATATTAGTAAAAGGCATGGTCGGCGTTATCGCAAGATGGCGCATGTCATGACGTCATCTTATCATCTATGACGATTCACAATACATCGTTATCGCGCTCAGGCTTATTCGGTACCGACGGCGTTAGCACGCTCAAATCGATTACAGCGTAACTCGGAATGCAGTCCATGTATTTATCAACATGCAAACTTTTTGACAGCAATTGATTTGAGTTTGAGAGTTGAGCAGTTGGCACTTGGCAGTTGTTGATATTGTTGTTTGTCTCTGTTTCATGTTTGTGTTGTAAATTATTATTTTTACATTACATTACAGTTGAAAACACGCCATAAAAAGCAAAATATTCGGCAAATAAAATACACATTCAGAATGTTCATCTATATGAGCAAGAAGGTTATTATTTTATTTTGTTGTTATTCGGTGTTTCCATAGAGATTTTGTGCAAAGATTCAAATATTTGATCTTGCGCAGATTTTATTACCTCTAGGGCGTCGCGTCGTAATAAATGAACCCTAATAATTTTACCCTATTTAAAAAATATCTTTTTGTAGAATAGTTGACCTAGTTTAAAACTAGTTTACCAAACTTTAAAGCAGTTTGTCAATTGACCAGTATCTTTTATTTTATGTAACTCTTACACTTCATTTTGTTCTACGACTGGGAATACTGTGATAGCATAAAAACTATGTTATTTCACTGTGTTAAAAAGTAATAATCTGAAATGCTAAGAACTGAAACTACATTATATTTGTATCTTAATTTAGGTACCTTTATTTCAACAACCATAATAAATTTTAATCCTTCAAACTAAAAACTTAAGTCTAGTTAGTGTTACAGTATTTTTTGGTACTAAACGCACAAAATCTACATCTAGATCTCAATGCCTTTAAACTTATTGATAATTAATTTTAACCTTCAGATCAAAGAGAAATTGTTACTCATTTATTTGAAAATACTCATGCCAGCTAGAGGTGCACAGCTCTGCACTTATGAAATAGTAATACCAAAACCTAGCCAGAAAACAAACCTATTAAGATTTGTGGTTCATTTAATTAAGGAAGGGACAGAAAGAGAGACTGTTGTGTATGTTTTTTTTTTTTTTCAGATTGCAATTCCCAAGCAATCAAATGTAACTTGCATATCATGGAACCATTCATCTGGGTACATTGCTGTTGGTGGAGAAGATGGCATGTTAAAAGTTTTAAAATTGGAATCTGGTAATATTATAAATATTTGTTTTATATTTGGAAACTAGGCTGAATATATAACAAGTTTTCCATCATTTTTGCTCTTGAAATAAAAAGTGACTTCTCTCACAGACAAATTACTATGATCAAAATCATTCATCAACATTAATGACTAGTAACTCGGGCACAATCCCAGCCCA
Source organism: Agrochola macilenta (assembly GCA_916701695.1). Lineage (NCBI taxonomy): Eukaryota > Metazoa > Arthropoda > Insecta > Lepidoptera > Noctuidae > Agrochola > Agrochola macilenta. The sequence continues at coordinate 11,974,545 of OU753559.1, read as the reverse complement.
AAACTTTTTTGGGTCAGTATAAGATGGGGGAAAGGGGGGGGGGGCTGGACAAGCTAGCAGTAAAGCAAGCAAGTCATGTAGGCTGTCGGTTTATTGGATGCATAAATTAATTTTTACTTAATACATTACAGGTGGTGGCGGCAATCTTTCAATGAATCTAAGCTTGGAAGGCCACACTGGTCAGTTGTGTGTGGCTATTTGGAATGAAGTCTTTCAGAAGCTGACCACTAGTGATGAGCATGGTGTCATCATTGTTTGGATGCTTTATAAGGTAATTTCTATGTTGTAAAGTAGCATTTTTATAAATTTCATTTTTTATTTTGGTACATTTATGAGACTAAAGGACACTAAGTCAATGATGCGTCATATTTATTCCTTCTGTGTGGTGATGGATTTGGAAACTGCCATAATGTGGTGTGTATTATTTTCTAGGGGTCCTGGTATGAAGAAATGATAAATAACAGAAATAAATCAACTGTAAGAAGCATGGCTTGGGGTTCTGATGGTCAAAAAATCTGCATAGCTTATGAGGATGGTGAGACAATATTAATTATTTTATTAAAGCTGTAAATTGTTAGTACCAGTAGGAGAGTAGATTTCTGTTGTTACGGTGGCTGTGAATGGACGCACAAAGCATAATTTAAAGACTCGGCAAGAAAGGGTTGTCTTTTGCTTATGCGAAATAGGGATGGTACTTATGACACGGATTAGCATTTCTTTATGACTATGTTTTCTGTCACTTAGAGGCATCATCCGCGTTTATCCGCATCGCGTCTAAGCGCTAAGTGTCAGCGCTGTTACGTGCGCATGAACATTCAAAAGCCATTTATTCAAACTAGGCTAATCATAATCTAAATCAGCACTTGTTGAACGTCAAAATTACATAAGATAGTCCCCCAAAAACGCCCGCCCTTCTCCACTTCCTAGCGCTTTAGCTGGGAAGAAGTGGCGCAACAAACTCCCCATTAAAACTTGATAGACTCAATAAACTTGATAAAACTTGAAGTAAAAGTTGATTCTATACAATAGTACTTATGCAAAATTATTTACATTACGCAATACAAAACTTTAAATTAAATTATTTGTTATATGTCAGATAGCACAGGCCAATATACCCTCAAAAAACATCGAAATCTATATTCAAGCGAAAATAAAAACTAAAAAGTAAACATAACTTAACCGAATGAAAGCCTCCAGGCATAAAGGGCGTACTAGTTTACATATAACTATTAGAGCTGTAATTCGAAATCACCAACTTTGACCATCGAAGTAAAAATAAATACAGTTAATTACTAATAACAATACCATGGTCAGCAAGACGACCAGTCACCACAATCAGCAACCGTTCACGAGCAAAACGCAAAGATTAGCCATTACCCCCCTCGCCATATTTGAGGGAAGGAGGCAACCCGACCACCGACGCTACCGCAAGCAGTGACATCTAACCGCCTGGCCACGGGATTCGCGCGATGCGAACGGCGAAGCGTCTAGCGACTAAAACAAATGTATATAAATGTACTAATCATGCCACGTGTAGCGGCAAACGTCGGGGCGACCGGTAAAATTTGCCGAGTGAATCGCACGAGCGTCTGGCGGCGTGGTGGGCTATGGAAACAAATGTATGAATCAGTACGGCGCATTCCATGGTGTCAAGCGGCAGACGCGGCGAATAGTGCCGAAACCAAACTTAGTTGTATTCGCCGCGAAATAATAAATAAGTAAACTTTTTTTTTTTGCCGAAATGGCTAGGCCAGCTATCGAGATAACTTTTAAAGACATTTCGCTCTCGGTCTATCCTGATCGCGGCAGCGAACGCTACTGCCCGTGGCGTGCAAACTTTACCGCATCGATTTCCGCCCCGCAAGTCGCACCGCCGTTCGTGACGCCCGTCCCCGTGGCCAGGCGGTAAGGCAGCATGACGAACTTGCTGCCGGTTGCTCAGGCAAGAATAATATGATGATAAACGTATACTTTGGTATTTAAATGAATTACAAATTTTTTGGAGTCTAGTACTGGGCACAATAAATAAATATTTGTTTCTATTTTAAATGAGGGTGTCTTATACATATTGAGATGCGACTGTCATTATGTTTATTTTCTTAACTTTATCCCTCAGTGAATGGCTCGTTTCTGCAGCACAAATAATGTCGGCTGCATTTTCCCACAACAAAATGCCGTACGTCATTACACTATGGAAATAACTAAAATATACTAATCGAGCTGTTTCTACATCAGTCACATGAGAGACTTTATAGTTCCCGTAGGCTGCAGAGCTTAGCCGCTTCGACCATTTGTTTATATGTGGGTCCCACTGCAGCTTCGAATCCAAAGTAATACCTAAGAACACAGTGGTGTCCACAAGATCTAATTCCGCCCCATTTACTAGTATATTGGTTTTCACCTGCTTAACGTTAGGTGTCAGAAATCGAATACATTTAGTATTTTTCTCGTTTAAAAGTAAATTATTAACACTAAACCAATGCACTATTTTAGAGAGAGCATTATTTACATCGTTTATTACATTCATTATTAAATATAAGTGATGTGGCATCTGCAAATAACACTATTTCATGACTGTTCTTTATAAGGCAAGGTAGGTCATTAATACATACGAGAAATAAAAAAGGGCCAAGAATTGAGCCCTGCGGAACTCCCATAGTGATAATAGAACCCGGGCATCGCTTGCCGTTAACGTCCTCTCTTTGGATCTTACTATCCAAATAAGAAGATCGAATGCAGTGTTTCTAACACCATAGACACAGATAATATAATACTACGCCATAGTGATGCAATTTCCTGACCAATGTAATGTTTAACCAAGAAACAATCGAAAGCCTTAGATAAGTCACAAAAAATACCTAGGGAGTCATGTGACTTCGCCCAGGCCTCAAAAATATGTGCTCAACTCCAGCGTCGGAAGTCGAGCGACCCCTTGTGAAACCGAATTGTTTACTGTTTAATAATTTATGTTTATTATACTGTCTTTGCAATTGATCTAACATAATTTTTTTAAATATTTCTAAACGTTCGTGGGGTCTGATGTACTGCCCGATTTAAACAAAGGTATTATTTTACTACTCATCATTAAGTCAGGAATTACACAGTCAATGCATTTATTAAAAACTTGCTTTACCCGGCCCGGCTTCGCACGGGTAGCACTAAGTACTTATTTACGGCGCACCAACTTACCTACCCTATCTACATACCTTACCCTACCCTACCCACCTACCTACATACCTTACCCTACCCTACCCACCTACCTACATACAGTACTTACCTACCTACGTACATACATACCTACCTACCTACCTACCTACCTACCTATTGAAATAGATACTATCGTGAATCATGTCGAGTCATGAAAGCCTCGTACTTTTTGTTAGTTAGGATTTAAGGCACAGCTAGAAACAGTTTGTACGGGAAAATAAAATTGTTGTTTTTACTATTTTTCTCGCAGATTTTCCATATTTTCTCACCGGTTAAACCTATCCTGGACTTCCACAAATATTTCAAAACCAAAATTAGCTAAATCGGTCCAGCCGTTCGCGAGTTTTAGCGAGACTAACGAACAGCAATTCATTTTTTTCTATAGATAGAAGATAAGTGCTCATTCAGGCGCTACATTGTTGATTATGCATTTTGCAACCTCTACGGAAGTTTCCCATAGATCAGCAGTTTTTGAAGTGAAACTTCTTTATAGACGGGGGTTATTAGGATTCTTCTGTCACGAAAAAGCGTTACGGCCGCGTGGAGGGGGTAGACGATATATCGCGTGAGAGGCGGCAGCGGCGGAATGAGAGAATAGATTGTCAAGTTTTTATATTGAACCGATTTGAAAAATTGTTTCACTTTTGGGAAGCTACTCTATCCCCGGGTGACATAGGCTATATTATATTTTCAAAAATAAATTGGGATCCTTACTAAAACTCCAATAATGTAACCCAAGGTGTAAAAACATTACCTAAAATATTCTTTACATCGCGTGCGCTGCGAAAACCATTGATGATAGAATAACATAATGTACTACGACTTTGCAGAACACATCATTATTTACAAAAAGTGTCGCGACAGCATATGTCTAACTATTATAGTTATGCCACAATAAGTGACCTTTAATTGTAAAAAAAAAAAATGCCGCCGCTAGAAAAGGCTCTTTATTTGTATCTTGGTATTAATCCTTATCACAAAAAAATACTTCATATCCAAGACTGCTTCAATACCTTTATCTAACTTTTTGAAATATTCAATTCGGACATTCCATTCGAAAGATATCACGAGTTTAAAAATGTAAGTATTAGAAAAAAGTTGCGTGGTAGCCGCTCACCCTGCTCGGCTAGCTAGGCAGCACCTTACCTTATGCGATGTAGGCGTCACGTCACTGAGGTACGGGCCGTACGGGAGGGGAGACAATGTCAAGAAATTAAGTGCCGTAGGTAGCGTAGGTGGGGTAGGTAGGGTAGGAAGGGTAGGTAGATAGGTAGGGTAGGATAGGTAGGTCATAGGTGCGCTGTCGATAAGTACTTAGTAAATACTAGTAGTACTAGTAGTACTTTAAATTTTAACTTAAAGTTTTACGGGCAGGTTTTCAAATTGAACAAGTACATTAACAATCTGCCCGTAGAACTTCAAGTTAAAATTTTGTTGCAATTCGTTTTGCCACTTGTCCATTGCCATTCGTTTTTCCACTTGTCCGCTGCGATTCGTTTTTCCACTTGTCCGTTGAAGTTTCACTTCTACTATGTGTCCCAGCACACTTTTTTTTTTAACATTGAGTGTATTGAAAGTTTTAATAATATCTCGAGCACTAACATAGTCGAAATTAAACTCTTGGTTGCAAATATCAACATTTTCTTTCAGTACGGACTCTCGCTCCAGTGACTTTCATATCCAAGTGACAGAAATACAGTAGAGATACAGTTAAATGGTGATATGTGCATTTAAATTAGATTCCGCCATTGCTTTCAGTTGATTGGTTGGTGCCTTAGAGTATATATCACTGGAGAAGCCTTATGCGCAATATTCCGAACAAAAAAGTCTGTCACTTTTTGCGGGGGACGGGGTAGCTACTGTCAAAATCAACAATAGCTGCTCGCCCGGATAGAGAAGTCCGTACCATATTTTTAATTTTTATCGATATCGATATTCATTCGGAATTTTGCTTGAACCCAGAAATAAAACAGCTGTTGCATAAAATAGTTACATTTTAATAAGAAGAGAAAATAACCTCAATTAAATAAAAGTAACTAAATTTGTAATAAGTAAGTAATCTCAATAAAAAATTAGATCAAGTTCAATTTTTGATTTTTTTATATACAAACACTTCAATGGACATAAAAAAATTATAAAACATTGAAAAAAAAAATAAACAAAAATAATTACAAAGTAATTTTTACTGGGAAATTATCGACATGTCAATTTTGGTTTCAAACATGACCTCAACACTACGGTAGTCTCGTTAACATTTTTACTAGAGGACATAATCGCATGTCAAGTGCGTGTAAGTTTTGCTGATTTGACGTATATTTTCGTAATGCAAAAGAAAAGTATTTTGATCTTTACGAACATAAAAACGAGATGAAGCGAGACTCGGTGACGTCACAGAAGTAACGTGAAGAAAATACTCGATTCATGCTACGTTTTATATTGAATCATGGTTGAATCGAATGAAAAATCGAATTGTATTATGAGGTTAGGATTTTAAATTTCAATAAAAACATGACTAAATCTTAGAAAAAAAAATCTGCTTATGGAAAGTTATTCAGTTCTTTAGGTAAATTTGATGTATTTGAACGCTTTTTACACCATTTAACAGTACAAATAGGCATTTTCACGGAGCTCCGCGCGCCTTTAAAACGATTCACGAAGTGCGTTAGAATCGATTTGAAAGTAGTTTTTATGAACGTACTAGAACATTTGTTCTTGTACTTTTACAGAGGGGAAGTGTTCGTAAGGCTTCTCCAGTGTTATATACTCTAAGGTTGGTGCTGAAAGTGACGATTTCTTTTTTCTTTTGTTTTGGTTACTAAGCCGTTGTCGACTATTCTGCTAGCGTTATGTCATGACGGCAGCACAGCAAGATGAGGAGAGTGATGATTGTTAATTGCAGTTTACGAGCGCGACTCAGTCATTGCAATTTAAACCTTATGTCATTGAAATAAAAATCACATAACGCGTATTTAACATATGATATTATTATAGGAGCTGTTATTGTGGGCTCTGTGGACGGTTCTCGAGTGTGGGGCAAAGACATTAAAGGACCAGGGCTCGCTGCAGTTCAATGGTCGCCCGATAATTCACAGCTTCTCTTCGCGCTGACCAATGGCGAACTGCACATATATGATGATCAAGGAAATTTTACAGTATGTACATTGTACACTCCTTGGCAATAAATGTAGCCCTTAACGTGAATTTTTGAACAAACTAAACCATTTCTTAGTAAAAAAATATATTATAATAGATGCCAAGTAGCATCTGTAATTGGTTTAAATGAAGTAATATTTTCGCAATAAGCAATACATCGTAGATATTATACATATACTGTAGTATTAATAGTACGAGTACTAGTACCAACATGATATTTTTCCCGTTTTAGATGCCAGTTACTATTCACGGTGTGTCTGGATCAATGGATATTGTTACAATGGACTGGTATTCAGGAAGTGCTCCAGCCAACAGACCTGTTCTAGCAATATCTTACAAAAGTGGCGTGATATTGTTGATGAAAAGTTGCAATGAGGAAGGTAAATCGATATTTTAGATGATCTTAGAAAAAACGTTCATAATTAATTCAAGGTTTCGTACAATATCATCAATGATCCTTTATTAGGAGCTGCGGGAGCCCCATATGCAATTCTCCATCGGTGGGTTGGTTTGTCAACCTACAAGCAACGTAAAAAAAACAAAATACTCATTGATCCCTATATTCTATGAAAACCATGTAATCAATTTCAGATATATTGTAATCAATTTCAGATAGTGTCGTTGTAGAATCAAACATGTTGATTATTGATTGTCGCTGGAACCATAATGGCACCATCCTGGCTGCTGCCGGCTGTACGGCAGAAAAAACCAACGTGGTTCAATTTTTCGGCGCGTATGGGGAGGTATCAGCGTATTAAAAAAAAGAACTTACTCCCTGAAGTAACCGATAATTTCAAAGGCTTTAATATACTTTTGTTCTAGCATATACGTACGTTGCGTGTTCCGGGTGGTAACATGAGGGCATTATCGTGGGAGAAAAGGTCACTGCGACTTGCTATCGCTATCGACTCCTTCATATACTTTGCTAACGTCAAAATGGACCACAAGTACGCTTTTTACGGGAATACATTGGCATATGTATCGGGAACAGAAACCGTTACCTTTTGGGATACTGTAACACACCAGGTTATAATAGACTTATGTTTTCACGGCATGCTTTTTAAATACTCTATAAACACAAACTATAACGTTTGTTTTTTATTTATGAATTTAGTCCTGGATAAATCATATACCTGATGTCATTGATATGTGCGCAGTGGACGAATACTGTGTGATAGCCACTTTGGGGCAAGTCATAATATCAAATCAGCAAGGAATTCAGTGTGATGGTGAGAACAATCATGATTTTACTAAATAATACCAAGACTCCGATCAGTAAACTTGTTGTCATATCGAAATAAACTTGAAACTAAGTTGTGTACTCATAGTGCACGATCTAGTCTCATCAGCTTTGTTGATTATGTTTATGTATACAATTTTAGCCAAAGCGGTAAGTATTCCGGTGGTATATGTGACTATCAACAGCAAAGCGATTGTAGTAGCAGCATCTAAGGAATCGTTTATAATATGGAAGTTCTCTACGCCAACCAGACCTCGTAAGTATTTGAAGTCATCTATTTTCAGAATGGTGTGGAAAAAAAAGTAAAAACCAGCTTAAATTAAAAGTTATAAGTGCCGAACAAAAGATTAAATCAATACAAATGCTCTGTCAGCTTTGAAAATAAACCATCGTTGAAGAGAGACGATTTATTTTATTCACTGCAAGTTAACTTCAGTGAATGAAAAACAAGGTATTTATGGAGTACTATTATTATTGTTGTATTAGTTACATGTCATATGATATTTCAGGCGCTACAGAACAATTGCACCAAGCCGATGGGTCCCCAGTCACGGCCACAGACGCAGGGTTTCAGGACGACACGATATGCTGTGTCGCAAGTTCTGATACTCATTTGTTAATTGGAAGGGATAGTGGCTCCATATTGCTATTTTCTCTTGTGAATTTTAAGAAAATCACTTCAATTAATATGAATTCGCGGCCCTATAGGTTGGGGCTCAACTCTAATTCCAGGTATGAATGTTTTATTATTGTATTATTTACTTTTATGCTGTATTATTTACTTCTGTGTGTTTCTTCGTCTAATAATAAAATATTGTGTAACTTTCCATAGTGCTACAATTAATCTCACTTGTTGCTCATAATTCACTATAACTTAAATTACCTACTCATAAAAACTTATCATGCTGGTCGTTTTTATAGATTCGCCATGTCCGTATGTCTGTCCGCGGCTTAGCTCAGAGACGGTTAGGACTAGGAAGCTGTAATTTGGCATATGTATACATATTAATCATGCCGACAAAGTGTAAAATAAAATCAAGAATATTTTTTTTGTTAGAAATGTCCTTCAAAAGTTTCAGGGATCCGTTTGCGACATATTGAGCTTTTAACTGAATTTTTTGTTAGAGTTAAGTGTCCCCACCCCTGCCAGCTAAATGGTCGTACTTGGATATGTGAAAAAATTCACAGCAGTAGTATAAATAACGAAATTAAAAGGAAAACTATCAGAGCTAAGTAGGCTGTACAGGTTAACGAGTAATAATCAACCAACTTTTGCAGTTTGAAAAACATGATCTCCCATAAATTCCGTATGGGAGAACATGTTTTTCAACTACAATGTTAAGTTTGTTCTTGGGATAAATTCATCCCAACTACGTGAACTTCGGAACCCTTCATTGTGCGTAGTCTGACACGCACTTGGACGGTTTTTTTTTTACTACTTATTCCTTTGAGAGATAACACGCAATTTTTGAAACAGTATTATTTATTTCCAGCAAGTTCTATGTGATCGACCAACCAGGGTCTCTGTATTTGTTGGAGACCGACATGGCCAACAACATAAGTGTCGGACAAGCGTTACGTAAAGACGTGTGGAGCGCTCTCTGGGCGTCCGACAACCCGCAAATGTTGGCAGTGGCGGAAAAAGCTAGGCTCTATGTGATGAGAGACACTGAACCTGAAGAACCTTTGACCATGCAGGGCTATTTGTGTAAGTTTAAGGTACGTGCAATCGCCACCTTAACATTTGTACCCAACTGCTAGTCAGGCTTCCCTACCTGTGTAGATCAACATCGAAAGATTTCGAGCGGTTTGAATAGACCTATTTTTACCGACTTAAAAAAAAGGAAGGTTATCAATTCGACATGTATGTATGTAATATTATTGGAACTGCAGTATATTCCCATATGATAATCTCTTAGGGCTTCTAAACAAATATATACATTTTTATAGGTGTATGTATGTTTGTCCACGCATATCTCCGAAAGTATTAATCGGACTGTGACCATTTTTAGGGTTCCGTAGTACCTAAACAAGTAACCCTTATAGTTTCGCCATATCCGTCTGTCTGTCCGCGGCTTAGCTCAGAGACGGTTAGTACTAGAAAGCTGTAATTTGGCATATCGTATACATATTAATCATGCCGACAAAGTGGTAAAATAAAATCAAGAAAAAAAAAATTTTTAGGTTGCTTACCTCCCCTACACGTAAAGTAGGGATGTTTTTTTTTCTCGGCCACCTCATGTTGTGGGGTATCGTTAGGAAGGTCGTTCAAAAATATTATGAGTTTGTGAAAACCATTTTTGGATTCAGGGATCCGTTTGCGAAATATTAAGCTTTTAACTGATTTTTTTGTTAGAGTCAAGTGTCCCCCTGCCAGCTAAATGGTTGTACTTGGATTTGTGAAAAAAATCACTATCAGAGCTAAGTAGGCTGTACAGGTTAACGAGTAATAATCAACCAACTAAAATTTGCGGTTTGAAAAACATGATCTTCCATACTTTCCTTAAGGGAGAACATGTTTTTCAACTACAATGTTAAGTTTGTTCTTGGGATAAATTCATCCCAACTACGGAACCCTTCATTGTGCGTGGTCCGACACGCACTTGGCCGGTTGTTTGTTATTGGCTTACATTTATTCAGTATATATCCACTGGAGCAACGAAGGAATGTTGCTCCACATTGTAGAAGGCAGTATCTGCATTATAAAATATAAATGTTTCTAGGAATTGGAAATCACCTCAGCACTTCTGGACAATGTGGACGATAAATGTACACCTCAACATATTGTAAGAGTAGAGGTTAAGTCTCTGAGGGACACGCGACAGCTCATTGATAAAGTAGGGTTGAAGGAAGCGGAAAACTTTATTAAAGATAACCCACATCCGCAACTATGGTATGATATTTCTATACTTTGCTATGACATAACGGAATACAAATCATCAGTGATATAAATCATACAAGTAATCATCATCAGAATCATGATTTTCGATTATCAAGTTTTTAGTTACCAATCTCTTAGTTTTCGGTTATCCTTTCCAACATTAATTTGTCTGTAGGTAAGATACTACACACACTACTACTACATTGTATACTTTTTTTTGTTATGTATTTTCTGAAGTATAATGAAATATATATAAATAAATAAATACTTCTTCCAGGTTGTTGCTAGCAGAAGCTGCTTTAAAAAATGTCGAGTCTGAATCCGCACTTGATACTGCTGAGGCTGCGTTTGTGAGACGTAACGATTACGCCGGTATCAAATTTGTTTCCCGTTTGAACGCATTGCATTCAAATGCTCTTAAAAAAGCTGAGATATTAGCTTACTTCAAAGACTTTGATGCAGCTGAAAAGATATATCACAGTGAAGATAGACGGTTTGTTATCATATACTACGCAATTATGAATTAAACTGGTGCTTATGTATGACCTTATACTTTAATACTTATTTTTATTACATTACAGAGACTTGGCTATAGCTCTTCGGAAACGTTTAGGGCACTGGTTCCGCGTAGTTGAGCTATTGAAAATGTCAGCAAGTACAACGGATGCGCAGGTCAAACAGGCGTATAGTAACATTGGCGACTATTACATTGATAGACAAAACTGGTAATACATTTGACTCAATAGTTAAGTAGATATCTTTCTTTGTTAAAATCCCGACAAGGAAAAAAAATATCGAACCCCAAATAACTCCCATTTTGTATTCCTAAAAATACTAATCTTTTTGTGACCCTCAAATAATTCTCAATAGTACATAGCCAACTATATACTAAATAGCCTAGTAACTGCGACCAACTTGGATGTAGCACTCGCCGGCCGCAGCCGCGGTACCGCTCCCTCGGCTTGAGTGCGGTTGGTCACATTTCTAATCTAACCTAACCCATTTGGTCGGGGTGCCCTTGGTTACTCTCTGCGACCAACACGGTTCGCGCGTGGTTGGTCATAGTTCTAACCTAACCTGCGACTAACTTTGAGAAACGGCCAGTAAAAAGAGGCTCATTTATCAAATACACACATTCTTAGAGTATATAACACTGGAGAAGCCATAGGCACAATATTCCGAACAAAACTGTCTGTCACTTTTTGTGGGGGACGCGGTAGCGGAAAGAGAAGTCCGTACCATTAATTTTTATTTTATCGATATCGATATTCATTCGGAATTTTGCTTGAATCCATGCAATAAAACAGCTGTTGCATAAAATAGTTACATTTTAATAAGAAGATAAAATAACTTCAATTAAATAAAAGTAACTAAATTTGTAATAAGTAAGTAATCTCAATAAAAAATTTGGTCAAGTTCAATTTTTATTTTATTTTTATATACAACCACTTCAATGGACATAAAAAAATTATAAAACATTGAAAAATAAAGAAAAATAAACAAAAATAATTACTAAGTAATTTTTACTAGGAAATTATCGACATGTCTGAAGTGAAACACGATCTTGCTAGATAATGACTAATTTATTTATCTGTAGGTACGGTATATGAACAAACATTATTGTGAGGTTACCCTCAATGTTAATAATACACAACATCTTCCCCTTTTATAAAAACAGTAAACTAATTCGAAATTCCACCACCAATTACACAATATTATGAATATATATCTAAAGCTATATCCATCCGTTCAGGCACAACATCTTCCTTATACTAGACAAATTAAACAACTTAGTTCTTGTTATTAAATCTACTATTATTAACACATAAAATTTGATCAAGATCTCTGATTATTATTACTTTTAAAAAACATTGCAAGTTTTTCACGTGCCCGTCTAGAAGCTGCTCGGGTTTGCTGCACTACAACAGAATCAGGAGAAGAACTAGTCGACCTAGTCACTGCCCTATCATTGTCGCTCAGCCCTTCATCGATGTCTTCCGCATCGCTGTACGTGCTTTTGCGCTCATTTTCTTCACTGTCACTATCCGCCTTCCCCTGTAAAGAAGTAGAATGTGCCGTGGTATCTCCTGAGCTCGTACCCTTCATGATGTGCCGTCTGTTGCGGCGGTATCTCCGGCCGATGTCATCAGTGAGGAAGTACGATCGCGGTTGCGGTGCTGGTGCCTGCACTTGCATATGTCGCCGACGGTTATCACCATCTGTTACAATTACATTCTCTCCTGGTTTTAATACTGGCAACTCTCGTGAATGTATATCATAATGCTTTTTAGACACTTCACGTTTTGAGAGTATGTTTTTAAAATCGACATGATTGTTACGTTCTGGTCGCAATCTTTCTGTATGTACTGGTAAGCGAGTATTTAGTCGTCGACCCATCAATAATTGCGAAGGTGCACTAATTCCATCCCTCGGTGTTGTCCTAAAGTTTAACAACCCTAGATAAAAATCGGTTCCAGTACTTAGTGATTTTTTAATTATGGTCTTTACTGTCCTTATAGCTCTCTCACTCAGCCCGTTTGACTGTGCGTAATTGGGCGATGATGTTGTATGTTTGAAACACCAATCTTCAGTGAATTTCCTGAATTCCCTGGAATTGAAAGCCGGACCATTGTCAGTTATTAGTTCCGTTGGAATCCCATGTCTCGCAAACTGATCTTTCATCGCAGCAATTACAGCTCTGGATCCAATATTTGTTAAGGCACTTATCTCGATGTAATTTGAAAAATAATCAACTATTATTAAGAAGTTCTTTCGGTCGCATAAGAATAAATCAGCGCCAATCTTTCTCCATGGTAAATCTGGAATCGAATGCGGTATCATAGGTTCCTTCATGTTGCGTGCTGCGTGCTCCGCGCAGGTGGTGCAGGCGCGCACTGCCTGCTCCACGTCACGTGACATTCCGCTCCAAAACATGACATCACGCGCTCGACGCTTGCATCGGTCAATTCCTAGATGCCCCTCATGAACGCGGGATATCATTTCACCTCTCAGATGACGTGGTATAAACACTAAGTGGTTTTTGAAGATCACACCATCGACCAGCTGAAATTCTTCTTTATATGCCCAATGTACTTTTATCAAACTCAAACTCAAAGCATTTATTTCAATTAAACCATTTACAGGCACTTTTGAATTGTCAAGGAATCGGTCAGTCAGAAATATGAAGCTAGTTGCCCATTCCAAAGCGTAGTAGGTAGGTACCTATGGAGAAGAACGGGCAAGAAACTCCACGGACACTCTTTTAAATAAATTGTTACAAAGTATTTGTTACATCATTCATGTTGAAATTAAACATGTGAGAACAATGTAGAAAGACGTGCACGTTAGAAGCGTTCGTAATAAAAATATAAAACAAAGAACAATTCAAAAATTTAAATCAGCCAAGGCAGCTAAGAGTTGACCTGTCCCAACTGACGGCGCCCGTTCACGAACATGACGCATGGATTAGCACCATTCAGCTCAACCATTTTGAAGGGAGCTAAATGATCCAACACACGCGCCACCATCAGCGAGACATCTGAGTGAGCATGACATACTCACAGCCGCCAGGGCACATTCACGTCAATAAAATACGTATTACCCGGTAAATGTTAGCTCTTTAGTACATAGTACTCACACCTGTGCTCTGAAATTATATAATACAAAGGAAATTGATTTTATACAATGCAAAAATAGTCTTAAACTCTTCAGCAGCTCCAACAGTGTTTTCAAATGTTAATCAAATAGTTGTGGTTGTGGAGCAGGACCAGCATTGAGCCAAGCATTTTTATCAGCGATGTAATCCCCCAACTTATAATATGCCTGCCTGCATAGTGTGCGTTTTATACAAGATTTGAATTTCGTCTCATTCAGTTGAAGTATGTGGGGAGGAATTTTGTTATAACATTTTAAACAGTATCCCATGAAAGATGAGTCCACTTTAGCCAGTCTGAAACCTGGTTGAACTTATAAGTCCCTATTTCTTGTACTATAATTATGTCTATCACCTCTTTTACTAAAAAGATGTACATTTTTTCTTACGTGCATGATGTTTTCATAGATATATTGACAAGGTACCGTCATGATGTTAATATCCTTAAACAGTTCCCTTAGAGAGTCACGCCTGCGGAGATAATATATGGCTCTAATCGCTCTTTTCTGCAGAATAAAAATAGACTCGATGTCTGCAGCCCGTCCCCATAGTAAAATACCGTAAGACATGATACTATGAAAGTAACTAAAATAGACCAGCCTCGCGGTATCTACATCAGTAAATTGACGGATTTTTCTGACAGCATATGCTGCTGAACTTAGCCGTCCTGCAAGAGATGTTAAATGAGGACCCCATTGTAACCTTGAGTCCAGCGTGATCCCCAGGAAAACAGTTTTATCGACGAATTCTAGTTTCTCTTGATTCAATACTATCTCACAATCAGTACTTTTGACATTTGGTAAAGAAAATTTTATGCACTTCGTTTTTTTTCCATTTAATACTAAATTATTATCAGTGAACCAACTTTGGACCTGCATTAGGGCGTTATTTACGTCGTCAAAATTTGTGGCACGTCTATCTACCTTAAAAATTAAGGAAGTATCGTCAGCAAATAACACCATTTGTGTTTGATTTTTTAATAAATGGAGTAGATCATTGACATAAACTAAAAAGAGGAATGGACCCAATATCGAGCCTTGTGGCACGCCCATTTTTACTTTTAAACCTAGTGAATTGACACCGTTTATTTGGACTTTCTGTTGTCTATCATTTAAATAAGATTTTACTAAATTGAGCGCAAGTTTTCCAAGTCCGTAATGCTCAAGTTTCAAGAGCAAGGTTTCGTGATCGACGCAATCAAATACCTTGGAGAGGTCACAAAAGATTCCTATAGATTATATACTTCTTTGCTATCGCAAACGAGACCACCACATGACGTCTTCAGTGTGTAGTCAGAATTATGCTTTTTGTTCCGGTTCGTTTCATTATTGATAATTTTCCAAACCGTCTGTATTTTATTGTCTGCTGACTTAACCTTGTTGCTAATGTATAAGGCTTTAGCTGTCTTACAAGTGTTCTTAAAAGTTCTAGAGTAAGTAGCAACATACTTATTAAAAGTTTCCGTGTTAATATAAGGCTTAAGGCCATACAGCTCGAACAGTCTATCCCTACTTTTCCTGAGTCCTTTAGTTGCCCAGTCACTAAATAAAAACTTAGGGCTGATAGTTTTTGTGTTCTTCTTAAAAGAATTATTGAACTCGGTCTGGACTAACGAAAATAATTCTTCATACAAAATATTAGCATTGTTCATTGTAAGGTCTTGATTATTTAACTTACAAACTAAAGGTCTATTAAATTTATTTAAATTAACTGCTGTTATTGGTCTGAATTGTATTGTATTATTTCATTTAAATCCTTTTTATACCTTGGCCAACCATTTAGAATATAATACTCTAGTAATTTGCATTCTTTATCCTTTAGTGTGACCTCTCTGACCATACTGAGTTTACTGTCGCTGAACGGTACGTTTGCTATGAGGAAACACGTTTGATCCTCCACCCCAGATGTTACTCTGTCATGCATACGTTCCGGTAAGGCTGCTCTCGATAATGTATCAGCTACGTACATAAATTTGCCTGGTTTGTATACCACCGTGAACTCATAGCGTTGCACGCGCAACATCATTCTTTGCAAGCGAATCGGCACTGCATCCAAACCTTTTTTAAATAAAGCTTCCAGAGGTTTGTGATCTGTTTCCACAACCACATCCTTCTTCCCATACAAATATTGATGGTACTTTTCCAAGGCAAATACGATCGCCAGCATTTCCTTTTCAATCTGCGCGTATCGTCTTTGTATGTCAATCATCGTGAGGGACGAAAACTCAACCGGGCGGCCGTCCTGTAATAGCGCTGCACCCAAAGCCGTGGAGCTAGCATCCACAGTGACCAAGACCGGCCGGTCGCTCGAGTACAGTGCCAACACCGGCGCGCTGCTCACCGCCTGCTTCAACTTGTGAACCGCAGTCTCACGTACACTGTCCCACACCCATTCATTGCCTTTCTTCAGCAAGTCTCTAAGGGGGCCTGCCTTTTGCGAATAGTTTGGAATAAACTTTGATAAGTAGTTTATCATGCCAAGAAATCGCTCCAATGATGGCCTGTCCTTAGGTTCTGGCATATCCATAATTGCATTTATCTTATTTGTGTCAATCTGCATACCTTTCTTACTAAAAATAAGCCCCAGATACGTAACCTGTTCTACACATAGAAATATAAATAACAGGAGAAGTGGTATGGGGGCGTGTCTGTGTCCGCGCGTCTTGATCACAATGCTCATGCCTCAGGCAAATGGCCGTCTCCGCTAACTAGTGCGCTTTCGAGCGCGATCGTGATAACATTTAAGAATACCGTGTTGTTCAGTGGTTTCTTGTAAAAATCGAAGCTAAACTATAAACTTTATAAATCGTAGAACCACTTTTCATAAATCAGCACAAGTATTTTGCTATATTTGTGTTGAAAATCATGAAAAACAACAAATCGTAAAATATTTCTTGCCTTTACTACGTTATTTTTATTTTCATATATCACAGCGACTGTACTTTTATTGTAGTAAATACATTGCTTCTTTACCACTACCAAAGTATGTCGCTAAGTAACTGGACAAGCAATGTAAAAATTACAAAACGATATTTATTTTAAGCGGTTGCATCGTTAGTACGGCCGCAGCGTCTTGTGATGGATTAGTGATGTGGTTGTGCAGATCCACTAACGTAGGCTATCGACAATAATGTCGATTGTCGTATGAATTTATATTACTATTAAAGTTTATTCTTCAATTTGTCAACAGTTATAGCCTGATTGGAAGACCGATGTGAAATCTTGTTTTATACTCATTTAGATTTTCTCATAATGTTGTTATTTTTTTGGTTTACTTAATATTTCTTTTTTTTACTTACTTATTGTTTATTTATATCATCTTATTATATGTATATCGTTTTTTATTTATAATTTTTTCAGCAACTTCCAAAAATTTTAATACAATAATAAATGGGAGAATCGATAAGTTTCCGATTTAGTCAATCACTAGCGTATATGTAAAATAAATGGCTTTTGCACAGCACAACGATAGCGAAAGATGTTTTCGTGTGGGTGAGTTGTACGGTGCATGGTAAATGCACGCTGTGTTTGATGGGATAAGGTTTATAATTGATTATGTAGTACGTTCTGATTTGTAAATTGCAAGTGTGAGCGGGGCCTCGTATTTATTGGGTTTACTGATCGCATGTGTGATCGCAGGCTAGAGAGTAGGGATAGATAGAAGACATTGGGTTTCGATACATTTTCAACTACCGGGCATATCTCCTTCTTTCTTATATCTATGGTTCTACACAAAACTCACACTTCTCCCTATTAAATTTAATTCCTACTTCCCGAGCCCTATCTAGCAATTTTATCAATCTATCGTCGTGTTCTTCCTTAGTCCTGCCCCAAATAATTATGTCATCTACAAATGAATCTACCCCATCGAGATCTTCTAACAGTTGTCGTATTTTTCCGTGAAATACCTCACTCGCACAGTTGACGCCGTAAGGTAATCGTAAAAATTGATATCTCCCGAATGGAGTTCCAAATGTACAGAGATCCGCACTATCGTCATCTAATTCTATCATCCAAAATCCGGACCGGGCATCAAGCTTACTGAAATATTTTGCATTCGTTAATTTTGCGGCAATCTCAGTAAGTGTAGGTAGCGGGTAGTGTGCGCGGCGCACCGCTCGGTTTAGCGGCCGCGGGTCGAGGCACACACGCAGACTCCCATCCTTCTTGGCCGGCAACACGATAGCATTCACCCACACTGTCGGATAAGTTACTTTACGAATTATCCCCATGTGCTCCATACTAACAAGTTCCGCCTTTAATTTATCCCGAATCCCTAAGGGTATTTTCCTGACTGGACAAACTGATGGACTTGCATTGTTTTCTAAAATGATTCTGTATTTACCTGGTAATTTTCCAATTCCATGAAATAAATCATTATATTTATCTACTTTGACTGTATAAACCCTCTTGACCAATCCCAATTCTTCACAAGTATTTTTCCCCAAAACACTTTGGCAAGGATCACTTGATATGACAAAATCTATTAAACATTTTTTATCTTTATGTGACCACAACATCTGACATGATCCTTGTATTGGAATATAATTCCCACAAAAAGACTGTGCTCTTATGCAACATGGTTTAATATCATCTACTGTGTATCCTAATTTATTTATACTAATTAATGACAAAACATTCAGATCCGAACCTGTGTCAAGTTTAAACAATTCACTTTTTCCATTGTCGACCAAAATTAATCGCTCAAACCACTTACTGTCTTTATGTTGTGAAGTTTTGTCCAAGGTCGACACATAATATAACTCATCATCACCATCTCCGCTCTCCTGTATTTCAAATACACGCTTATTACCTCTAGCCATACACATATTTTTAAAATGACCTTTATTGTAGCACAAGAAACACTTTGCAAATCGCGCTGGACATCGTGCGTTATCATCGTGAACGCCACCACTTTGAAACCGTTTCACGATTTGAAACAAAATCGAACCCGCGACCCGACGACATCGCGGTACTCCCAGCTGCTGAACCATGTGGATGCGCGCGACCGCCGTACCGAGGCGTCATCGCAGGCGCACCGCGAGCTCGGCCCCGCGTATCTCGCGCCGCCGCTGCAGTCGCTGTAGCTCCGCTATGCCTCGGTGCACGCGTACTCAATAACGCGTCAACCGCGCCACTTTGCTCCTTAGATTTAGATTTTTCAATATGACGGTTCTCTTCGTTAGATACTTCGCTTGCTTGACATATCTTTACCGCTTTTTCTAAACTTAACTCGTCTGTTCTGAGTAATCTGTCACGCACACCTGTGTCGATTACTCCACAGACAATACGATCACGTATTAAACCGTCTTCTAAATGCTCAAACTCGCAATGTTGACATAATAATCTTAGTGCTGTTACGTAAGCATCTATGTTTTCGCCTTCCATCTGATTTCGTGTAAAAAATCGGAATCTCGCCATCGTTGTATTAGTTTTGGTACCGAAGTATTCATCGAATTTTTGAATCAATACATCGATATCATCATCTTTTCCTTCCACCTTTATTTTAAAAGTAGAATATATGTCGTATCCATCAGTTCCTATTAAGTTAATAAGCAAACTGGCTTGTACATCTTTGTCTTCTTTGTACACTCCTGAAGCCTTAAGAAAAACCTTAAATTGTTTGAGCCACTTTCGCCACGCGTCAGATCGGTTTGCCGGGCCACCTTCTAAAACTAATTCGGCCGGAGGTCTTGCGTGTTCCATAATAACACGTACTATATATCACCTAAACACACTAACACCACTTTGATTTCTTTTAATTATTAGCGTAATTCGTATTTAACGCTGTCACCATGAAGTGAAACACGATCTTGCTAGATAATGACTAATTTATTTATCTGTAGGTACGGTATATGAACAAACATTATTGTGAGGTTACCCTCAATGTTAATAATACACAACAATGTCAATTTGGGTTTCAAACATGACCTCAACACTACAGACAGTAGTCTCGTTAACATTTTTACTAGAGGACATAATCGCATGTCAAGTGCGTGTAAGTTTTGCTGATTTGACGTATATTTTCGTAATGCAAAAGAAAAGTATTTTTATCTTTACGAACATAAAAACGAGATGTAGCGAGACTCGGTGACGTCACAGTAGCAACGTGAGGAAAATACTCGATTCATGCTACGTTTTATATTGAATCATGGTTGAATCGAATGAAAAATCGAATTGTATTATGTATGAGGTTAGGATTAAAAATTGCACATGGAAAGTTATTCAGTTCTATATGTAAATTTGACGTATTTGAACGCTTTTTACACCATTTAACAGCACAAATAGGCATTTTCACGGAGCTCCGCGCGCCTTTAAAACGATTTACGAAGTGCGTTAGAATCGATTTGAAAGTAGTTTTTATGAACGTACTAGGATATTTGTTCTTGTACTTTTACAGAGGGGAAGTGTTCGTAAGGCTTCTCCAGTGTTATATACTCTAAGCACACATTAGAAGCCCAAAAAGTTTTTAGGGACCTATTTATTTAAAAAAGCGTATGACGTATGGAATTGTTAAAGAATGAAATAATAATTATGCAATAAATCTGATTGTACAGGACAAATGCACTCGAGTATTACTCTATGTCAAATAACACAGAAGGCTTGAAGAAATGTTATATGGCGCTCGAAGATAACGAATCCTTATCAAAATTGTATACAGGCTCTCCAAGACTCAAGGTATTTAAAAAAAAGTACATAATACGTCAGTAGTGACCGAGCTCAATAAAACCCCTATCAAATTAAATTACAAAGTAGAAGTAACTCTATTTCTTTTGTTGTCATTAGGAGGTTGGCGTTACAAAGCAAAATGCATTAGATGACCTAAATGATTGCATTGGACAAGAGCCATCTATACAAGGTATTATGCAATTAAAAGAGAGCGGTAGGATGACACAAGCAGCTGAAATGGCGTTTCAGGCAAGTTACTTACAGAACGCGGTTACTCTGCCTTTAGGAAGGCCTCTGACTTATTAGAAAAATTTGAGCTTTTAGAGCGCGTCTCTGTCACTTATATGTATAGTGCTACAAGGATCTTTTGCGCCTGAATGACATTGACTGGGGGCCATTGCTGGTAAACATTTGTGAAATTTTTACAGAATTTGTATTGACCAAACAAGATGGCGGCGTTATGTCCGATTTTGGCCGAGCGCTAAAATAACCTTGAACTACACACATCAACACGGTCTAGGGATATTTTTAAAAAAGCGAATTACTATCAATGTGTTAATTATTTATATGACATGTATATATTTAAAAGATACGTTATTTAATATTCTACCATTTTTTAATAATGGTTAAGGTACTTCGATAAAAATTTCAGGATTTTATGGAAAAAAAATGAAGCATAGACGGAAACCGTATATGAATTAACTTTTAATTTATGAGTAAAAACTGAAAAAAATAGAAAAATCATTTAATTTGTGTTTATAAACTTGAAGTTAGTAGTCTGAGAAAGCGCCCATGATGTTCATAACACATCGGCAACGATTCGGCATGCTCAGAACAAGGTTGTCAATGTCTTGCTGCGGAATATTGTCCCATGTCCTTCTGAGGTGCGCAAAAAGTTGATCTTCTGTAGCCAGACTTTCAGGAACTTCCTTCAGAGCTCTTCTTTGCAGCATATCCCACGCATGCTCAATGGGATTTAGATCTGGCGATTGAGCAGGCCAGTCTAAGGCCCTAACATTGTGTGTATGTAACCAAGCTCCTACCGTTCTCCCCGTGTGTGCCCGGGCATTGTCGTGCATGAGCAGGAAATCTTGCCCCATTTGTGTTCTGTGGGGCAAGATTACGGGCCCCAGCACCTGTTGGACGTATCGTTCTGCCATCATATTGCCCCGCACCCAAACGAGATCCGTCCGTCCTCCAAGACGAATTCCTGCCCAAACCATAATTGTTCCTCCTTGGTATGGGTGAACTTCCTGAGGGTTATGAAGACGGCTCCATCGTCCAGGAACTCACCAAACACACGTCCTTCGTGAATCTGGATGGAAGCCGAACCTGGATTAATCCGTGAACAGCACATTGGACCATTGCTCACGGCCCCAGTCCACGTGGTTCCGAACCCATTCTAATCGTCGTCCACGATTGCCTCTCCGCAAAGGTGGGACCCGGAGTGGTCTACGAGAGCGTAGATTGCTTTCATGCAGTCGCCTTCTTACAGTTTGGTCACTCACAAGCACTTGGTGTTCCACTCGCAGCCTTTGGACCAATTGAGTCGCCGTTGCATTTGGTTGAGCTCGCGCAGTAATTTGCAAAAATCGGTCTTGTCTGGGGGTAGTGATGCGACTTGGGCCCCGGTGCCTCTCCGCTACTTCACCTGTGGCACGATAGCGTGTCCACAATCTTGAAATTACATTGTGGTGGGTCCCTATGGCCTCAGCAACATTACGCTGAACAGACCCAGCTTCCAGCATTCCCACAGCTCGTAACATCTCCGCCCTCGTCAAATGTTGGCGTTGCATGGCTACAATACCTCAATTTTAACTTTATCTTTCGTTTAAAAATGAAAAAAAACTGTAACTAAATGTAATTCGTATTGTTTTCTAAATTTCGCACAAATGAAAATACCCTCTCCTACACATCAAGACATTTTTATGCCACCGAAACAAAAGAATTTTCAAAAATTTGAATTTGGAATTAGTCTGAGATAAATTACAAACAAATCGGTGTATAAAAGATTCCAATGCGGCTAGTACTTTTCGAGTTATTTAATTGAGTATGAAATATCCCTAGACCGTGTTGATGTGTGTATGTTACATGCGTGTGACAGCTTCTATCTTAGGGCCGGCGCACTTCTGGCGGGGAGCAGCGCAGCGTGGTTGTCACTGCCAAACAAATATCGACATTGCGCGGGTTGCAATAAAGTCTAGAATAAATTAACTTTCATTAGCCCCGAGGGCACATCAAAGCGGTCAGAGACGCACGTCTCAGGTTATAGTCAGATTAATTATCTATTTTCGAAGTTATTGGTATGGTTTCGGTCGGCCCGGGTACGTTAACAGTACGAGAGCGGTTAAGAAACGCAATGTTGATATTGTTTTGGTATTAACAACCGCACTGCGCCTCGCCAGATGTGCGCCTGCACTAAAACGTCAGATGTCTTCATAAGAGGCCGCGAACTGTACACAGTACGGACCAGAAAGGTATGATCAGATTAAGGGTGTGGTGTACCATACCATCCATCACCATCAAACTGAACAACTTTCTCCGTGGGACCAACATCGAAATTGCGAAAAAAATATCAGCCCTTTTTTTTTTTTTTTTTTTTTGGGTGGGAAATCATCAAATGACTCCTCCCGCTCTGGGCGGAGCGAGAGGGAGTGTCAGACTTTTACTGACTAAAACCCACCCGTGTTCCTTCCGTTGCCTGTGTGCCGGGGCCGCGATATCCCTTTCGGACCAACTCGCAACCCTGGCAGGCATTGGCCCTTACGGACCCCGTCAGTTGGTGCTGACATCTCTTTGAGGCGCGCGTGGAACACAACGCGCCGTCGACCCGGGCCTGGTCCTAATCGGACGGCGAGCTACCCATTGCCCACCGGCCGCAAGCCCGCGCCTACGGTGGCCGGAAGTCGGCTCGCGACTCCCGACGCCCGGGGCGTCTCCTGCGGCGACTAGGGGCGCGAGGGCGCGCATCTTGCATTTCCCTCTCGCGCTCCGCCTCCTCCTTCGCGAGCATTACTGCTTCGCAGAAGGAAGTGACGGCTTCCCATGCACTCTCGCTCCGGACCATGGCCTGAACCAGGGCCGGACGCGAGAGATCGCCGCTGCCGATCGCCTCCGTGAGGACACGGCGGTGCCCCGCCCAAGCCGGGCAGACCTCCACCGTATGCTCCACCGTGTCCTCCGGGCGATCCACACAATGGTAACACCCGGGCGTTTCCTCCCGCTTTATCCTGAACAGGAACCTCCCGAAACAACCGTGTCCGGTGAGGACCTGCGTCAGGCGGAAAGTGAGGACGCCGTGGCGCCTCTCTAGCCACTCCTCAAAGAGGGGACTTACCGCCGCAATTGTGGCGTGCCCAGCGCTGGGTTGCGACAATCGCACTCTCCATGCCGCCATGAGATCCCGCCGGAGCTCTGTCCGCTGTGCCGTGATTTCTCGCGGCAGCGGAGTTACACCCCGGCGTTTCGCCTCCTCGCGCAACTCCCACATGTGCGCGAGGACTTTTGCCTCCAGATCCCATGGCGGTAGTCCGGCAAGGAGGCTCGCCGCCTCACGGGAGACCGTGCGGTATCCTCTGACCAGCCTAATGGCCATGACCCTTTGGGACGCGTTCAATCGCTGGGCTGGTCGCAGCCTTAATGAACGCGCCCACACCGGTGCCCCGTAAAGGGCCATGGACCGCACGATCCCCGCGTAGAGCCTCCGGCAGGAGGCGTTTGGACTCCCTAGATTGGGCAGAAGCCGCTTCAAAGCATCCCCAGTCCTCTGCAGTTTGGGAGCCAAACGTCGGAAGTGCTCCACGAAGTTCCACCGGCTGTCGAGGACGAGTCCCAGGTACTTCATCGTCGACTCGACACCGATGTGAACCCCTCCCGCCGTTATCTGGGAACCCGACAGCGGCGCGTTCCGAGGACCATAGAAACACATGGCCTCGGACTTGTGCAAGGCCACCTCGAGTCCCAGTTGCCGGATCCTATCGACGATTGTCGCAACCCAACGTGTCGCTAGTTCGGCCGCCGCCTCATGCGACCTCCCCTGCACCAGGACCAGCGTGTCGTCAGCGTAGCAGACTACGCTGACGCCGCTAGGGAGGTCGGCGCGCAGCACCCAGTCGTAGCCGATGTCCCACAGATGCGGCCCCAGGACCGATCCCTGCGGTACACCGCACGACATCTCTCGCCGGTTCCACTCTCCGTGGTGACCGGGGTAGATGACGGCCCTGATATCAGCCCTCCCGTACATTTCGAGTAGATATTGCAGTTTTGTATCGAACTGTTGATAATTTACCACCCCCTTAAATTCGACCACACCTTTCTGATATATATTATTATGCTGTATACATCGTGCGCATACGGGCGAAATTATTGGACGATCTATACCAGTGGTCGGCAAACCGCGGCTCGCGAGCGCCCGCACTCTTTGGTTTAAAGAGTGCGGCTCTGTACGAATGTCGATGAACGCGAGCGAAGATACGGGGGTCGGGGTTTCAGTCAAGCAAGATATCAAGTTTTATTCAAAATTCAAACTATATTTCAAAGATTTATTTCCGAAGAATTTGCTCCAAAAATTTACAGAATAACGAAAATTAATCATTTAAGTATCCTTTAAAAAAAATCAGTCGATATGATGATGAAGGCATCCTACTTCTTAGCAAGTAAATAATAGGAAGCATTGTGGATTGAAAGATGATGGGAGGATTAAGAAAAGTGTAAAAGTGAAAGGATTGGCTCTCATATGAACTCTTAGTCGTTATAGTATTGATATTTGGGTCTATAAGTCTATAGAGCTAAATATCAATATGAGACTGCCGACCACTGATCTATACCAAATCTGTAACCAATTTTTATTTTTTTGCTTCTAGTTAGCTAATGTAGAAGCTTCGAAGAAGGCATCGCCCTTGAAGATCAAGAAGCTCTATATTCTAGCCGGTCACTTGTACAGCCAAAGCAACGTCGGTGAGCATTATACTCACTTATTTACATCTAAAGAAAGAAAAATGCGTTTATTGGCATTACAGCAGAAAAATACACCTTATAACTAAAAAAATACAAAAAACAATGATTGTAATGCTAATAGGGCCTCAGCTCAGCATAAAATATGTCAGATGGCAACACAAAGTGTACCACCTGACGCTGATTTTCAGCCGCAACCCACGAGTGCCCAACGCTAGAATAATAAAGACAGGGAAGTGTGTGTCTGTTTTTAATAAATTAAATTAACAGAATAAATTAAAGGTAAATAGTAAACGATAGGATAACATGAAAAGCTCACAAAATCAAATAAAATGTTGTGACATGCATCAGTGTGTGTGGTGTGTTGTGAAAGAGAAACTAAAATAAATAAATACCCAATATCTGTGTCTTAATAGCTACATTAAAATAAAAATTAATAAAAAATCTATCCTCTATAAATAGAAAGGAGGTGCCTTCAATGCAAAAAATCGTGTGACTGCGTTCTTCTAAACTACGAAACGGAACGGATTTTGATGCGGTTCTTAATATCATAACAACAACTGCCAAGAACATTGTGACGTCGCCGTCGACCCTTAGAATAATAACTCGTCGACCGGTGCAACATACAATGAGATAGTCAAATAATTAAAAATAAAATAGATAAACAATTGAATTATAAATGTGTAATACAATATATACATCTATTCCTATACATTATGTACTAGCTTTTCCCCGTTGGTCTCGTGGTTGCAAGCGCGACTGCTGAGCGTAGGGTTCTGGGTTCGATTCGCAGATCGGGCAAAGTGTTATAGGGTTTCTTTTTCCTCTTTGGAATTTCCTCCCCGCTTGTGTCGGATATTCTTCTTGAGATCAGCAGCGGCCGTAACCGAAATTCGGTCGGTATGATATTATTATTACTTCTACTATTACTTCATATTCCCAGCTGCAGCACTAGAGCATGGTGAAGGGCGGGCGTTTTGGGGGACTGTCTTACTTAGTTTTGACGTTCGAAAAGTGCTGACTCTCAGTCTATTGAATAAAAGATTCGTTTGAAGTGGCATCTACATGAAGTTGAGTGTGCATACGCAGAGGGCGCGCACGGGCGCTCGGCGGCGCGGTGCTGGCGCGCGGCGGGCGCGGCGCACTGGGCGGCGGCGGGCGCGGCGCGGGCGCGCGCTCGGCCGCCGCGCCCCGACGCCGCGCTGCGGGCCGCCGCGCGCCTCGCGCAGCACCATCAAGCGCTACACGACGCGCAGCAAACGCAGGTCACTGACATGTTCCACATAACTATGCCCGATTTTTTCCCGTCTGGATCGCACCATAATTATTGACTCGGAACTTATGGAATCGGCTCGACCCGGTCAAAAACTCTTTTATGTCCGCGGAATAATAATATCAATAGTAAAGCAAGGAACAAATTATCGGACGCGTCCGTAAGCCGCGAGCAACAGACGTCCGAACGCTCAAGGGCACGTCCGCGACTTACGACCGATAGTTTGCACAGTGTACAGTGTGTGTTGCTAAATGTACTATCCAGAAGCCGCGGCTTACGGACGCGTCCGATTATTTGTTCCCAGCTTTAGGTACTCATGTCCACCGGTGACTGACTAAAGCCGATTTAGCTTTGATAAGTGTGGGGAATTCTAAACGCTGAATTATCACAAAGCGTAATATCAAGAGTCGCGCCATCCCAGCTCGAGCATACCCGCAGTAGGAAAGAGCGTCGCAGAGACAGCGCATTATGGGCGAGTGGTGGCACGTTTGTAAGGACGGTACGGTTTGAGGCGGCAGGGAATCAAATTACTTATTACGTTATTATAAAAATGATGAATTTAAAATGCTTTTGTAATTAATACAGGTTTGGTGTACTATAGCATCGATAGCGATTCAAGCCCGAGCGTTTGAATTGTGTTCCAAGGCATTGATCAAACTAGAAGCACTAGATGTAAGCAACTTCTATTTATTTATTTTTGATATACTTACGGTCGGTCGGCCAAAATTGGAGAATGAGTTTTGCAAACCATCCCTAATATTATAAATGTGAAAGTAAGTTTCTTTGTTTGTTACGCTTTCACGCTAAAACCGTTGAACGGATTTGGATGAAATTTGGCACATGGGTAGACCATGACCTGGAGAAGGACATAAGCTATTTTTCATCCTGGATCGCAGACGAAGTCGCGGGCAACAGCTAGAATCCTAATAAAAAATAAGGAACCCTAAAAACGAGTGCTGTCGGGGGACCCCCGTCAGGAACGAAGTTCCTTCTCACGTATGATTTTTCAAAAAATACAAATAGTGGAGCGCCTGGGGGTTTTAACCCTTTGAACGCCAAGCGCAGCTCATAGGAAGTGTGCTCTCTACGCCGAGCCATTTATTTACTATTAAATACCTACAAATGCTAGTGATGGGGTATTCACAAATATCGCTAAACCTTTATCACTGCTACTACAATCGATTTTCCATTTAAAAGTGTTAAATTTATCAAATAAATGTTACAATAGTAGCATTAATTAACTTACATACATGAAATAATCAAATTAACAAACTATTTTCACAATTAAAACTTCACTGAAAGAAGTTTTTATTGAACAAAGCGCATCCCTAAAATGAGATTGACGTCAATACGTGTCGCTTGAAAGCGTCAATGGCGTATGGCTTCAAAGAAAATACGGATATTTCAGGGATGTGGTAATGGTTAAACACATAATAATATATAAAATATAATAAACACGTTTATAGCAAACTGTTGTATTACGGATCTGTTATAATACGGAAAGTTACGGAAATTCATTTTCGCCACGGCAACTCCTGATCGTATTTATGATCTGCCCATAGACATATGATCTTTCTTCAGGCCTTATTTTTTCTAATTCAAATGCAACCTAACTAGCAAAATATTCGTTTCTAATATCCGAAGGCCTAATATATAGTACGTTTAGGCTCCGGCATGGATCCACCACTGACAAAAATGTGCAAAATAAGATTGCTTAGTTAGACAATGATACGGGTGGATCATTCTGTGCATCCAAGGGTCATATACATAAAAAGGAGTTCATTTTAGGTTAGTATGGACAGTACCTACTTACTTCTAAATTGAAATCCGTGTCATGTTCGTATTCGAATTCGTCATTATCACTGTCTACTAAGCGTAGCAATTCATCTCTTGAATAATATTCACTCATTATTAGATAGTTTTCCGGAAAATAAATTCACCACGTCACTATTGACGCCCAAAAGCGACGATGGCGAGGGCACAAATGCTGGGCAGTTCCAAATTAGTGACGTGACTACTTGATGACCATAGATAAATCTATGTTTTAAATGTAAGTAGGTTTTAACATTATTAATTTGATTGTTATATTTGTACGTTATATATATTAATTGTATTAATAATAAAGTAACACTAATTCCATAAAAAACGCATTTTTTGTAGTTTTAATCAATGTTAAAACATTGATTAAAACTACAACTACAACTCATTCTCCAATTTTGGCCGACCGACCGTAAGTATATCAAAAATAAATAAATAGAAGTTGCTTACATCTAGTGCTTCTAGTTTGATCAATGCCTTGGAACACAATTCAAACGCTCGGGCTTGAATCGCTATCGATGCTATAGTACACCAAACCTGTATTAATTACAAAAGCATTTTAAATTCATCATTTTTATAATAACGTAATAAGTAATTTGATTCCCTGCCGCCTCAAACCGTACCGTCCTTACAAACGTGCCACCACTCGCCCATAATGCGCTGTCTCTGCGACGCTCTTTCCTACTGCGGGTATGCTCGAGCTGGGATGGCGCGACTCTTGATATTACGCTTTGTGATAATTCAGCGTTTAGAATTCCCCACACTTATCAAAGCTAAATCGGCTTTAGTCAGTCACCGGTGGACATGAGTACCTAAAGCTGGGAACAAATAATCGGACGCGTCCGTAAGCCGCGGCTTCTGGATAGTACATTTAGCAACACACACTGTACACTGTGCAAACTATCGGTCGTAAGTCGCGGACGTGCCCTTGAGCGTTCGGACGTCTGTTGCTCGCGGCTTACGGACGCGTCCGATAATTTGTTCCTTGCTTTACTATTGATATTATTATTCCGCGGACATAAAAGAGTTTTTGACCGGGTCGAGCCGATTCCATAAGTTCCGAGTCAATAATTATGGTGCGATCCAGACGGGAAAAAATCGGGCATAGTTATGTGGAACATGTCAGTGACCTGCGTTTGCTGCGCGTCGTGTAGCGCTTGATGGTGCTGCGCGAGGCGCGCGGCGGCCCGCAGCGCGGCGTCGGGGCGCGGCGGCCGAGCGCGCGCCCGCGCCGCGCCCGCCGCCGCCCAGTGCGCCGCGCCCGCCGCGCGCCAGCACCGCGCCGCCGAGCGCCCGTGCGCGCCCTCTGCGTATGCACACTCAACTTCATGTAGATGCCACTTCAAACGAATCTTTTATTCAATAGACTGAGAGTCAGCACTTTTCGAACGTCAAAACTAAGTAAGACAGTCCCCCAAAACGCCCGCCCTTCACCATGCTCTAGTGCTGCAGCTGGGAATATGAAGTAATAGTAGAAGTAATAATAATATCATACCGACCGAATTTCGGTTACGGCCGCTGCTGATCTCAAGAAGAATATCCGACACAAGCGGGGAGGAAATTCCAAAGAGGAAAAAGAAACCCTATAACACTTTGCCCGATCTGCGAATCGAACCCAGAACCCTACGCTCAGCAGTCGCGCTTGCAACCACGAGACCAACGGGGAAAAGCTAGTACATAATGTATAGGAATAGATGTATATATTGTATTACACATTTATAATTCAATTGTTTATCTATTTTATTTTTAATTATTTGACTATCTCATTGTATGTTGCACCGGTCGACGAGTTATTATTCTAAGGGTCGACGGCGACGTCACAATGTTCTTGGCAGTTGTTGTTATGATATTAAGAACCGCATCAAAATCCGTTCCGTTTCGTAGTTTAGAAGAACGCAGTCACACGATTTTTTGCATTGAAGGCACCTCCTTTCTATTTATAGAGGATAGATTTTTTATTAATTTTTATTTTAATGTAGCTATTAAGACACAGATATTGGGTATTTATTTATTTTAGTTTCTCTTTCACAACACACCACACACACTGATGCATGTCACAACATTTTATTTGATTTTGTGAGCTTTTCATGTTATCCTATCGTTTACTATTTACCTTTAATTTATTCTGTTAATTTAATTTATTAAAAACAGACACACACTTCCCTGTCTTTATTATTCTAGCGTTGGGCACTCGTGGGTTGCGGCTGAAAATCAGCGTCAGGTGGTACACTTTGTGTTGCCATCTGACATATTTTATGCTGAGCTGAGGCCCTATTAGCATTACAATCATTGTTTTTTGTATTTTTTTAGTTATAAGGTGTATTTTTCTGCTGTAATGCCAATAAACGCATTTTTCTTTCTTTAGATGTAAATAAGTGAGTATAATGCTCACCGACGTTGCTTTGGCTGTACAAGTGACCGGCTAGAATATAGAGCTTCTTGATCTTCAAGGGCGATGCCTTCTTCGAAGCTTCTACATTAGCTAACTAGAAGCAAAAAAATAAAAATTGGTTACAGATTTGGTATAGATCAGTGGTCGGCAGTCTCATATTGATATTTAGCTCTATAGACTTATAGACCCAAATATCAATACTATAACGACTAAGAGTTCATATGAGAGCCAATCCTTTCACTTTTACACTTTTCTTAATCCTCCCATCATCTTTCAATCCACAATGCTTCCTATTATTTACTTGCTAAGAAGTAGGATGCCTTCATCATCATATCGACTGATTTTTTTTAAAGGATACTTAAATGATTAATTTTCGTTATTCTGTAAATTTTTGGAGCAAATTCTTCGGAAATAAATCTTTGAAATATAGTTTGAATTTTGAATAAAACTTGATATCTTGCTTGACTGAAACCCCGACCCCCGTATCTTCGCTCGCGTTCATCGACATTCGTACAGAGCCGCACATCTCTGGCCACAGTTTTCTGTTTACGTCCCTGTCCTGCGATTCTTGTATACTGTCCGGTATGCCGATACCTCTTGACAACTCGGTGTACCACAGATTTTGATACTCGTAATTTTTGGGCCACATGTTTGTAGGTGTCCCCGTTTCTATTAAAGTAACAGCCCTAGCAACTTGAGTGGCGTTTAAATCTGGCATTCTGTTTATTTGAAGTAACAATTCACACTTAACACGATAAATAAGGCAGTCAAGGCAATTTTTTAAACAAAACCTAAATTTAAACTCAAATTCTAAAGTTGGCAAATTTTTTCGCAATAAGAAAGAATGCAATATTACGCACTAATCTCTTCGATCAATAATGCACTAGATTCCCGGTAAGCGCTTCAAAAACGGAACGAAAAATAAGAGCACAGATTGGGTTGTGGTCTTATTTCAAATTAGTATGGTCCAATCATAGCCAACGTTAAGACGTCAAAATGCCGCAGTACGCGTTCAAAAAATTTGTAAATAACCACCGTAACAACAAGATTTTGGAAGGAATATTTTTTTTTCGGTAAGTTTATTATCAGTAAGTGTTTTTCATAAAATAAAAACAGAATTAAATAGTAAATATAAATCAATTACCAAATATTATGATTGTTTGACCAATGTTTGTGACAGCTACCAACTATTGTAACAAACATCGACTGTTCTGGAACAGGGAATGCATTGTGTAGTATTGTTATTTTATATTTTATTATTTTATAAAGAAAGAGGAAAAGAAATATATAAGCCTTATAAAAATTCGACAAATTGTTCGATTCATTTTAATAGATTGGACATAACTGGAAACACGCAAAGGCGTAGATTACTAAAAACAGTAAAACAGTAACAATAAGTATTTTTGAACTATAAAAATTACTTTTTATTTTCAAGCGACATGACAAATTTGTTTCTCCGTCGACAGAAATATTTAATTTAGCCATTGTAATTAAATATTTGTTTCTCCGACGACAGAAAGATTTAATTTTGCCATTGTAATAAAACTTTATGTTTGAGTATCAAGGCTTATAATAAACTGAATTTGTTAGTATAATTTATTTTTTCTGTTTTTCATAGAAAAAAATATAGACACATTTCGACTCCACTCATTCCTTGTCCAAGCGGCGAGCCTCTGTCATAAATTTTTATTGCTTTTATTAGCACTTTGTAATTCGAACTTTAAAACAAGCGTGTAAGGTTGAATTTGTTTTGATGTATGTTTGACTTTATTGTTTTTTGTACATAGCTTTGTGAATACAACTTTAAGCATTGCATTTAAGGTTGAATTTACATTAAGGTATATTTATTTAAACTAGAATTACGTAAACACAATTGGCGACAGTTTTAAGAGAACTTTTGTATGGGATATTGTATCTAGTGCATTATTGATCGAAGACTAATCTACATAAAAACAAATGAAATTCGAAAAAAGAACATTCCAAAACTTGCTTTTTTTTTAAAGCATTTACTAATGTTTTCGGCCAGTACGCACGTTAATTACAACAGGAGAATTTAAACTATTTTTTTGCGTTCCTCTAAATTTGTCCATGAGTGTATAAATTGCAATGTTTACCCATTTTTATTTCATTTTTAGCATTGAAAATGCTTTTTCGATCGCTTCAAGACACCCGTTTTAAAGAAAAGTGCGACCGGGGTGCTAGCGTCCTCAGTTATCGCAACGATTTTTTACCGCGTACTGGATTTCAACTCTCGGTGTTGAGGCGAGCATTGAGAATCCAACAGAGTGCAATCCCTGCGCATAAAAAAAACACGGTTGGACTGTCAACTCTCGGCGCTAACCAGTGCGCGATAAAAAATCGAAAAAGAAAGTATTGTTGCCCTTTCAGTAACGCATCTTTTGATATCATTTTCATTTCTCTATCTTAATAACCAATCGCTCGTGATTGCGGGGTAGCGGTTGATTTTTTCTGCATTTGTTTTGATGTGCCAACGAATTACAGTCTTATGTTGTGAAAGTACCTAATAAAAAATTACTAAAAATTATTTTCCAGCATGAAACTTTTGAAAATTTGGCTATAGAAATATTTACAAGATATAAACCTAAAGACGCGAAAGGAAACAAGATTGAATGCCCGAACTGCGACGTCAGCATGCCTGAATGGTAAGTACCGGTACCACTCTATACAGCTTGATCCACATGGAATTCTGAGCAGCAGATGTGTATAATTTATTGCAACCACCTGGTATGTGTATTTCAGACCCTTAGCACCAGTCATGAAACAATCAGAATTGTAAAAGCGTTGTTTATTGCTAATTAATGCTTCGATCAATAATGCACTAGATACACTATCCCATACAAAAGTTCTCTTAAAACTGTCGCCAATTGTTTTTACGTACTTCTAGTTTAAATAAATATACATTCATGTAAATTCAACCTTAAATGCAATGCTTAAAGTTGTATTCACAAAGCTATGTACAAAAAACAAAAAAGTCAAACATACATCAAAACAAATTCAGCCTTACACGCTTATTTTAAAGTTCGAATTACAAAGTGCACATAAAAGCAATAAAAATTTATGACAGAGGCTCGCCACTTGGACAAGGAATGAGTGGAGTAGAAATGTGTTTATATTTCTTTCTATGAAATACAGAAAAAAAAAATGTACTAACAAATTCAGTTTATAATAAGCCTTGACACTCAAACATAAAGTTTCATTACAATGGCAAAATTAAATCTTTCTGTCGTCGGAGATATTAATTACAATGGCAAAATTAAATGTTTCTGTCGTCGGAGAAACAAATATTTAATTACAATGGCAAAATTGGTCAAATTTGGCATGGCAAAATTGGTCAGTCTCGCGCGCGCAGCCATGCGCGTCGTGTGTATTTTGGTTGCGCTGTAGATATAAACTCTTTCGCAATGACGTCTACATTAAAGTGTAATAATTGTAACCTTGTCGTCGACGAGATGTTATCGTATGTGCAAAACAAGTTGTCAATTATAGATGAAGATAGTCTTGTAAAAATATGCTTGTCTACATTCACGGGTCGCGCAGATTGAAAAATCAAAATCATTGTTGTTCGAATCTTTGCCGTCGGATCAACGTAAACCGGCAAGAAAAGGACAAGGGAAGGATAACCGAGTCCTAAATGATATAATTAGTGTGTTCAAAGTGACCGAGCCCGATGTGATGCCAGTGTTTGTGGCCCGTGATTTAGAAAAGCTACCTCCCATAACATTTGATCACTTGGATGTTTCGAAGTTGTTAAAAGATATCATACTGGTACAATCGGAAATCAAGGATATTAAGTCATCGTATGCCACTGTAAGCCAGTTTGAAGACCTCAAAAAGGATATCAAGGCCATGTCAATGTCTGGTTCACCCCAGAACGTCAACATGAGGAGAGGAGCGCACCAGGATAATGGGCCCTTGTTGCTATCACCAACAATGAGTGGTCAGACAGTGGAGCGCAGTGAAAACCTTGACAGTTCGGTGCTATCCGTCACGGAGAGTAGTAGCGGTGGAATCAGTTTTGATCATAACAAAAATCAGTTTGGGGGTAGTCGCTGTCGTGCCAACGTTATGAATAAAAACCCGTTACCGAGCTCGCCGCGTTGCGTCACTGGCGAGCAAGCTGTCGTCGTCGTCGCTGTCAATGAGTCATCGCAGAGTACCGATAATCAGCTGGGCGACTCGTTACGAGTGCGATGTAAACAATCATTTGCGGCTACAGTTAGACAACAATCAAACTTCGAGAATGCGGTGGCAAGTCAAAACAATGAGTGGACCTTAGTGCAGAATCGTAAACAAAGGTTCAAGGAACGTTTTATGGGGAAAATGGGTAAAAATGTTGTTAATACTGAAGAAAAGTTTAGAGCAGCAGATCGGAAAATACCTATGTTCATAACTAATGTGCACAAGGATACTGCAGAGGAAGACATCACTAATTA
Organism: Agrochola macilenta; assembly: GCA_916701695.1. Lineage (NCBI taxonomy): Eukaryota > Metazoa > Arthropoda > Insecta > Lepidoptera > Noctuidae > Agrochola > Agrochola macilenta. The sequence continues at coordinate 11,938,854 of OU753559.1, read as the reverse complement.
TATTCTCAGAAAAACGGCAATAAATGTAACATTAGAGAAGATAATTTTGAAAAAACAAAGTGATTACAACGCATTTAAGTTCTTTGTGCCTCGTCATAATATGCATTTTTTCTTAAGTAATGAAGTATGGCCGCTGGGAATTATTTTTAGGCGGTTTGTGAATTTTCGACCAAAATCTGTGAACAGACCGAATATTGGCTCTGAAGGCGGTTCTTCCACGGTAATTAATGGATAGTAAACTGCACAAGCTTGCAACATATAATTGTAAGAACGTTAAGCGTTCGATCGACAGCATACGCGAATTGTGTGAATACGTAGACGTTATAGCCTTACAGGAAACTTGGCTACTGTCGCATGAAATATCGTACCTTAACTCGATTAGTGACGATTTCAACTGTACTGGAACGTCGGCAGTGGATTCCACTACTGGTATGCTACGAGGCAGACCTTATGGTGGTGTGGCGCTATTGTGGAGGAGGAGCGTATACACAAACGTAACCGTGATTCTGAGTGATAACCCGCGTATAAGTGCAATTAAAATAGTGATGCAGGAAAGATCAATGTTAGTGTTTAGCATTTATATGCCGACTGATGCGGTATGTAATTTGGCAGATTTCACGGACGTCCGCAGTGCGGTGAGTGCTATCATTGATTCAAACAGTGCTGAGTGCGTTTATGTACTGGGGGATTTTAATGCTCACCCAACAGAGCGTTTTTTTTTTTTTATGATGAGCTGATGGACTTCTGTAGTGAACAGGACTGGTCGTGTATAGACACTGAGCGTTTGGGTGTAGCATCAGATACGTACACGTTTATAAGTCAGGCTCACGGGTCGTCAAGGTGGCTTGACCACTGTTTGGTTACCAGGGCTGCGGCTCAAACTGTTAATAGGGTGTTTGTTCAGTATGATGTAGTGTGGTCTGACCACTTTCCGTTAATTATTGAATGTAATTTGGATGTAATAGTATCGAAAAGATGTGTATCTACTCAACATTTAAATAGCAGGATTATGTGGGGTGAGCGGGACTTGGCGCAAATTAGATAAGATAAGATAAGATAAGTCTTTATTTGCCTTAAACATGGTATAAAGTTGTTACAGTCAGATATTAATCTAAAGTCCGCATGTTCAGCTATACAGGATATGTATCAATTGCATGCAAAATAATAATTATAAGTAAATTTAAAAGTTCAATGTCAATACAATAATAATAGTTTTCTCTCAGCATTATCTGCAATTACAGAAGTCCAGAAATTTATAATTTATTGTTGAGAAAATCTTTAATGTCATAAAACATGTGTTCTTTCAACCATTTCAGTAATCTGATTTTAAATGAGTTAATATTAAATAACAATTTTATTTCTTTAGGAATTGTGTTATAAATGCGTATACACATGACTAGGAAACTTTTCGCATACTTGGCTGATTTAGGAGTATCCTGCAATGCAAGTCTGCATGGATCTCTATTTCGAGAGTTCAGTTGATAAGCTTTTTTGAACAATCCCTTATTATTATAAACATAACTACAAATTTCAAAAATGTACAGTGACGGAAGTGGTAATATACCTAGCTTTTTAAAGAACGGTTTACATGACTCGTCAGGACGGATACCACAAATGGCTCTGATGCATTTCTTTTGCGCAATAAATGCTCTGTGTCTATCTGTGCTGTTACCCCAAATGATAAGCCCGTATCTTAAGATGGATTCTATATAGGCGTGATATGCTGTAATAGCGATATTTTTGTTGGTTATATTCTTTATTTGTCTGAGAGCATAAACAAACTTATTAATCCTACTGCACAAACTGTCCAGATGTACTTTCCAATTCAGATCTTGATCTATGAGTACTCCTAAGAATTTAGTTTGTGGAACTTCTTTTAACCTGTCAATATAAAGTTTGAAATTGTATTTACTATGTTTTGATTTATTGAACTGTATATAATTAGATTTATCTAAATTAATTTTCAATTTATTTGCCTGTAACCATTTAATAATGTCATCAATAGTATTATTAATGTCGATCTCATGATCAGATTTAGTTCTACACTTTTTGTCAGATGTCACAATCATTGAAATGTCGTCTGCAAATAATACACATTTATGGTTCGTTAGACAATTAGATTGTACAATACTGAGTGTCATAAGCGTCTGAGATTAATAGATTTTCCTATGCAGTTCCGCTATTGTTGTGATCATACGTGCACTGATTTAAATCATAGACGTCTAATCGATGAGTTGTATGGGCAAATCGTAGGAGCTTTATGTGAATCGTCGGTGATTGGCAGAGACAGTAAGAGGTGCAAACGAAAAGTTGTTGTTGGGTGGAATAGATATGTTGCCGACGCGCACAGGCTTGCTAGGGCTAAGTTTGTGTTATGGTCATGTTACGGTAGGCCTACTTCTGGCCGTTACTATGAAGAGATGTGTGAGTCTAAGCGTATATTTAAATCTCGGTTGAAGTGGTGTCAGAGCCATGAGGATAAGATAAAAATGGATATCCTGGCATCAAGTCATTTAAATAAGGACTTTCGTGGGTTTTGGAAGAACACAAACAAACTCAATCATAAGTCTAGCGTGCCTGTGTGCGTTGACGGTGTGAGTGATGCGCAGGGAGTAGCTGAACTGTTTAAGGCAAAATTTGAGGTAAAGTCGTCGTTAGGACCGTCGCAGGCAGTGATCGATGTTGAGCCCAAAGGGGAATTAGGAGTCAGGGTTACTGCCAGAGACATTGCTTCTATCATACAGTCAATGTCAAGGGGGAAGTCTCCTGGTCATGATGGGCTCAGCATCGAGCATCTTCGGTATGCGGGCCCTCATTTGACGCGTGTGTTGGCTTTATTGTACAATCTTTGTTTGAGTCATGCTTATATACCGTCGGATATGTTGAGAACAGTTGTAGTGCCCATAGCTAAAAATAAAACTGGACTATTGACTGATAGGAATAACTATAGACCTATTTCACTGGCTACGGTTGTGTCTAAGGTATTGGACAGCGTGCTTAATGCGCAATTAAATAAACATATTCAATTGCATGACAACCAGTTTGGATTTCGACCTGGGTTGTCTACCGATAGTGCCATATTGGGCTTTAAGCACGCTGTGGAGTACTACACACGCCGTAGCACTCCGGTTTACGCTTGTTTCCTCGACCTGTCCAGTGCTTTTGATCTGGTTTCGTATGACACTCTCTGGAAAAAGCTTAATGATGCGAAGCTACCACCTGAAATTATAAATATTTTTAAATTTTGGTACGGGAACCAGGTCAATAGTGTTAGGTGGGACGGGGCTTACTCGAGTTCATATGGTCTTGAGTCAGGTGTGAGGCAGGGGGGTCTGAGTTCTCCTACACTCTTCAACCTGTACATGGACCAGTTGATTGGGGAGCTGAGTAGCACCAGAGTCGGATGTTATATAGATGGCATATGTGTCAACAACATTAGCTATGCAGATGACATGGTGCTGCTCAGTGCTTCAGTCTGTGGCCTGAGGAAACTGGTGAGTGTGTGTGAGAGGTACGCCAGTGCTCATGGCCTGTTGTATAATGTGCAAAAGAGTGTCGTGATGGTGTTTGGGGCTGGTGGAAAATGTCCAGAAACGGTGCCTTCAGTAATGATGAATGGTGTACCGTTATCGAGAGTGCACTCATTCAAGTACCTTGGACATGTTTTGACCACTAGCCTTAAGGATGATGACGATATTGAGAGAGAGCGGAGGGCGCTGTCGGTCAGAGCGAATATGATTGCCCGCAGGTTTAAGCGTGCTTCTACGGAGGTTAAAAAAACACTTTTTAGAGCCTTCTGTTCCTCGTTTTACACCTGTGGCCTGTGGGTACATTTTACGCAAAGGTCGTACAGTGCCCTTCGCGTGCAGTACAATAATGCTTTCAGGGTGTTGATGGGGTTGCCTCGCTTCTGTAGCGCATCAGGGATGTTTGCGGATTTGCGTGTTGATTGCTTTTATGCATTAATGCGTAAAAGATGTGCGTCCTTGGTGCGCAGGGTGCGAGCCAGTTCCAACAGCATCCTGGGAGTTATTGCTGACAGGCTGGACTGCTGTATAGTGAGTCGTTGCTCCCGTATCTCAGCTGGAATGCTGTAGCAGTTATTGTTTTGTTGTGTGTATTTGTGTATATTATATTTGCTTGCAACTATGTTCGTGATACAGTCACTAACATGGTTGTAAGTAAATATAATAAAAATCAACCATATTGGGCTTTGTGTATTGTATTGTTAATGTAAGTATTGTTTGTTGTATGTGTAATGTATTGTATCTATGAGTCATTGTAACTTGTTTAATAAATGAATAATAAAAATTAAATCTTTCTGTCATCGGAGAAACAAATAATTATAATGTCATGTCGCTTGAAAATAAAAATTCAATTTTATATAAGTTCAAAAATACTTATTGTTACTGTTATACTGTTTTTAGTAATCTACGCCTTTGCGTGTTTCCAGTTATGTCCAACTATTAAAATGAATCGAACAAATTGTCGAATTTTTATAAGGCTTATATATTTCTTTTCCTCTTTCTTTCGCGACAGTAGATACCCATTCTCATTCAGATACTCATTCATTCTACATAACGAAATGGGTCGCTAGGAAATCTACAAACAGAAACCAAATATAAAATAACAATACTACACCATGCATTCCCTGTTCCAGAACAGTCGATGTTTGTTACAATAGTTGATAGTTGTCACAAACATTGGTCAAACAATCATAATATTTGCTAATTGATTTATATTTACTATTTAATTCTGTTATTATTTTATGAAAAACACTTACTGATAATAAATTTACCAAAAAAAATAAATCCTTCCAAAATCATGGTGTTACGGTGGTTATTTACAATTTTTTGAACGCGTACTGCTACATTTTGACGTCTTAACGTTGGCTATGATTGGACCATACTAATTTGAAATAAGACCACAACCGAATATGTGCTCTTATTTTTCTTTCCGTTTTTGAAGCGCTTACCGGGAATCTAGTGCATTATTGATCGAAGTTAATGGCATTCATTTATATATCATCAACAGGCTTACCTAATTAATATGCTTTGTTTTTGTTTGCAAATATACTACAACACACGTGCAAAAAACATCATTCTGAATTACAGACAGCTTTCCATTTGCGTGTGCCCGCAACAAGTTTCTACAGAGGGTTAACATGCAGTCAATAATTTTGCATAAAGCATAGATAGGACCCATTTTGGCCTCGCACAGGTCTTTATTTTGTTAGTTTTAAAATGCCCTTTGACTTTATTTTTTATTATTGTTTGTATTTCCTGTGTGTCCCAAAAATATTTTTTTTCTTTCTTGCTGTATGTATGTCAGTATGTTCATCTGTTCACACATAAATTCTAAACTACTCATCATAATTTAAACAAGTTAAATAAAAGCTTTTAAAAAATGAGGTATCGTTGGAAGCGTCTTGATCGTGCTCTGGTTAAAGGCGATGTCGCATTAAATTGAATATGGCGCCCTGTAGAGTACATAAAGTGATGTTTTTTTAAATCATGCCATGTTGTATGTCAAATGAAAGGGGTTAATAAGCACATTTCAAAAATATATATGTCTCAGCCATCTGATTAAGTTAGCCAGCTAATTGGACGCCTAGGCCGTTCATTAAACGCCGCCCTCCAATTGGATGCATAGGCCGATAGTTAATTGAACTAGAATCATTCAACGTTTAACAAATTGGCGTATTAAAAGTCAGCCCTTTGAAGATGACTGACCAAGACTCAGCCAAGTGATTCAAATGGTGAAAAAAATCTGTTCACTCAGTTTAACTAAATAACTACACGACATTCAGCCATCTGGTTAAACGTTGCGCTCAATGACTTGGCTAGTTGTTCTTCAGCTATTTAATTGGACGCCGGCGCTTAATGAACGGCCTAGGTGTCCAATTAGCTGGCACATTTAACTAGATGGCTGCGATATATATATATTACTAACTTCACCCGCCCCGACTTCGCACGGGTAGCACTAAACCCTACCTACCCTAATTTTCTCACCGTTTAAACCTTCCCTGGACTATTACAAACATTTTAAAAACAAAATCAGCTAAATCGGCCCAGCCTTTCTCGAGTTTTAGCGAGACTAACGAACAGCAATTGATTTTTATACAAGATAACCCGAAAAGAATTTAAATAAAAATAAAAAAGTATACACAAGACATCACATACAGATATATTAAAAATCCGGAGTTGCACGTAATCTGTTCGATTCATGCACGTGTGACTCTTTTGATGATTTTTAAGTTTTCTGTCTGTGATGTCTTGTCTACACCTTTTTAGATGACTTTTTTCTCGTAGTTGGGTTTTAGTTTCATAACTTTAATATTTTGAGAATTTAATTATATTCATTGCGTTATTTCTGTTGTGGAGCAGCCGATTTTTAAAACTTATTTAATATGAAGCAACAATGGATTAAGAATTTCCTTCCAAATGCTTCGGATTTTGATAGAAAATGTGTTACGCATTTGGGATGCTGCCCTGCCCTGGAAGTGATTATGGTACGGGCCCATGATTGCATCATGCGGCTTGAAACGCAATCTCGCCGCTTTTCGGTTGCTATTTATCTTGCTTTGGAGCCCAGTCACACAAAGGCAGGTGATTGGCTCGTTGTGCGGGTTGTACCTACCTTACTACCAACGTATAGGTATGTATAATAATATGTTTAGTTCAATTGATCAAAATGTTTGATGTCTGTTATTAGGATGTCGACTTGTCCTGGATGCAGCAGCGAGTTCCCCGAGTGTGCGGTGTCGGGCCGCGCGCTAGTGGCGCCGCACACTGTGTGGACATGCAACACCTGCGGAGCGCGCGCGCAACAACATGAACTTGTATTGCGGCACTCGTGTCCTATGTGTCATACACAACTTTCCTAAGATAATCAAGAAAATAAACTAATTTGTCAAGAAGACATAAATTGAGTATTCATAGGTATAAAACAGGTCTATGAGCAAAATAAGTTACGTCAGTGGGTGCAAAGTTACAAACAAACAGTTATTAACTTTGACTGATAAGATAACATTCGATACTTACCTACCTATTTACGATGATTGAACCTAGGGCTGCCGTTGGACTAAAAATACAGGGTGGCAGGGACATCAACGCGGAAACTGTAACCATGGATTCAGTCCATGATTCTGCGTTGACATTTTTCGTCGGTTATTAAAAAAAACCCTGTTTAAGTTATATACACTTATTCTTTGATCTTCCTACTTAAGTTTTGTTCTACCTGCGACTAGGGCTATGCGGTATTGGGTTTAATGGTAATACCTGTATTAAAAATTTCAATACCGGGATACTGGTATTTAGTTTTTTTTTTACGTGTTGCTCGCCTCTGTTCACTTTTTGCGATTTTGAGCTAGAGACCGAAACGCTATACTTTCTAATACAGGTGCTTATTGCACAATTTACCAACTGAATACTGTTGTTTGTTTAAAAGTAAAATTTACCAGTATTTTACAATATCAATCTGCCTAGCCTTCTCCCAACTATGTTGGGGTCGGCTTCCAGTCTAACCGGATGCAGCTGAATACCAGTGTTTTACATGGAGCGACTGCCTATCTGACCTCCACAACCCAGTAACTGGGTAATACGATACCCCTTGGTAAGACTGGTGTCAGACTTTCGGGCTTCTGACGACTCGTAACGACTGTCAAAGATCCACGAATGACAGCCGGGACCAACGGCTTAACGTGCTTTCCGAGGCACGGAGGATTCTCGGTATGTAAAGATGGTCACCCATCCACTGACCAACCCCGGCAAGCGTAGCTTAACCTGATGTATCGACCAGTGCGGCTGTGGTTACTTAGCCACGAGCTCCTCCGACGAGTATTTTACAATATGTGGAACGTAATCTTATCCACCCATAGATATAAGAAAGAAGGAGATAGGCCCGGTAGTTGAAAATGTATCGAAACCCAATGTCTCCAATTTATCCGTAGGGATAAATTGGAGACATTGGGTTTCGATACCTAGCCTACAGCACATGCGATCAGTAAATCCAATAAATACGAGGTAGCGCTCACACTTGCAATTTACAAATCAGAACGTACGTACTACACAATCAATTATAAACCTTATCCCATCAAACACAGCGTGCATTTACCATGCACCGTACAACTCACTCACACGAAAACATCGATCGCTATCGTTGTGCTGTGCAAAAGCCATTTATTTTAAGTTGTGTTGTGTTAAATCGGAAAGTTGTCGATTCTCCCATTTATTATTGTATTAATTTTTTTGGAAGTTCCTGATAAAATTATAAATAAAAAACGATATACATATAATAAGATGATATAAATAAACAATACGTAGCTAAAAAATATATATATATTAAGCAAATAAAACAACATTATGAGAAAATTTAAATGAGTATAAAACAAGATTTCACATCGGTCTTCTAACCAGGCTATAACTGTTGACAAATTGAAGAATAAACTTTAATAGTAATATAAATTCATACGACAATCGACATTGTTGTCGATAGCCTGGTTGTGCAGATCCACTAACGTATAGTGGATCTGCACAACCACATCACTAACTAGTCGCAAGACAGCGGCCTTACCATACGATGCAACCGCATAAAGAACGTATCGTTTTGTGATTTTTACATTGCTTGTCCAGTTACTTAGGGACATACTTTGGTAGTGGTAAAGAAGCAATGTATTTACTACAATAATAGTACAGTCGCTGTGATAAATGATAAATGATAAATGATTTTATTTCTGTAAGTGGGTTTGGACAAAACACTTTTACACGTCAATCATATTTTTTAAACTAGATGAGGTCGGCGTTTCCTATCTGACTACTCCGAGAAGAAAGGCCGAAACAAACTCAGAGGTCACAGTCTCTTTTAAAGTCCAGACATAATCTTGGTCAGATCATGTGAAGATCATGTAGATTGTTGTCTGAGATGGCCTTTTGAGGAAAGAACCACACAGATTGAGAGGACCTGTCCAGTCAGTGCACGCATTTGTCAGTGACCGTGCAGCTCAACTCAGGGTTTAAGGAGCTCAACGATTCGACGAACAATACCAAAGAAAGGACGTTTGGGTCACTTTGGGTAGGCCGCATAAATTACTCAAGCTGCCAGACCGTGATAAAAACTAAATAATAAAATAAAAAGGAATGACCCACATAGTCTTCACATTCACAATTATTAAAACAATATAATACTTTAAAAAGTAAATATTCATGTCATTGTATACATAAAATTCATTAATGTCAATGTGTATATAAAACCCAGAAATAGTCTTGGTCAGATCATTTAAGGACCATGTAGATTTGTGTCTCGAATGGTCTTTTGAGGAAAGAATTATACAGATTTGAGTGGACCTGTCCAGTCAGTGCACGCATTTGTCAGTAATCGTGTAGCTCAACTCAGAACTTAAGGAGTTCAACGACTCTACGAACAATACCAAAGAAAGGACATTTGGGTAGGCCACATAAAGTACTCAAACTGCCAGATTATCATTAACAATAATTGAGAAAAAAAAAAAAAAAACATAAAACATAGTCCTCACGTTCACAATAATATAAAAAAAAATATGTATGTTATACTTAACAAAGTAAATATTCATATAGTGGTACAAATGATTGAAAAAAAAATTAAAAATTAAAAACCAAATTTCAGACTGTAAAAAAAAAAAAAAATTGGAGCAGCTTAATCCCAGGCCTTTTTGTCCTCAACGTAATCTTTAATGGTATAAAACGCTTTCTGGCACAACTTACGTTTAATGAATGATTTGAATTTATTAAGGCTTAGATCTTGTACGTGGCTTGGAAGTTTATTGTAAAAGCGTATACATTGACATCTGAACGAGCTACCTATCTTCTTGAGCCTTGTTGTAGGTACTACAAATTTGTGTTTGTTCCTAGTGTTTATCTTATGGATATCACTGTATTTTTTATACAATTTTATATTTTTATGGGTATATAAAAGATTTTCAAAAATATACAGAGAAGGCACAGTCATTACATTAATTTCCTTAAATTTCTCTCTGAGAGAGTGTCTCGGGCTTAATTTATAAATTGATCGAACGGCTCTTTTCTGCAAAACAAAGATAGTTTGAATGTCGGCGGCATTTCCCCACAACAAAATACCGTACGACATTACACTATGAAAATAGCTAAAGTACACTAAACGGGCTGTCTCTATGTCAGTTAAATTACGAATTTTTCTAACAGCATAAGCTGCGGAACTTAGCTTTTTTGACAATTTTTCTATATGTGGGCCCCACTGAAGCTTAGCATCCAAAGTTAAGCCTAAGAATACTGTGCTATCTTCAGGATTCAATTCTTCGCCCCTTATCAACACCTTAGTTTTCACCTGCCTAACGTGTGGTAGGGTAAACTTAATACATTTGGTTTTTTTTTTCATTAAGTAAATTGTTAACATTCAACCAGTGATATATGAAAACAAAAATAACGTAGTAAAGGCAGGAAATATTTTACGATTTGTTGTTTTTCATGATTTTCAACACAAATATAGTAAAATACTTGTGCTGATTTATGATATGTGGTTCTCTGATTTATAAAGTTTCTAGTTTAGCTTCGATTTTCACAAGAAACCACTGAACAACACGGTATTCTTAAATGTTATCACGATCGCGTTCGAAAGCGCACTACTTAGCGGAGACGGCCATTTGCCTGAGGCATGAGCATTGTGATAAGGACGCGCGGACACAGACACGCCCCCATGCCACTTCTCCTGTTATTTATATTTCTATAGTGCCACCGATGTTCGGCCAGTGCGTGCGTGCCCCGGCTGGGCTAGTATATATGTGGCCCTCTTTGTTTCGACTTCGGTCGGGGAGACCGGGTACAAAAGAAACACTTTGTACTTTAACACACACAAATTACTCGCGTGTACTAGGCCTAGCTCCGCACAGTCCGCTACTCCGCTCCGCTACCTCGCGTCCGCACAGTCCGTAACTCCGCTCCGCATCAATGGACAGACACTGTCCGCAACTCCGCTGCCTCGCCCCGCTCCGCTGCCTCGCTCCGCTACAATGGACAGGCAGCCTTAGACGTAACTTTACAAATTAATTTCACTCTGTAATATAAACTTAATCTAAAATATTCATATATTAAGTTATTGAGAAAACGCTCTAATTTTTTTCCAAATAATTAACACTACTCGTTTAGTTAAAAGTCTTTACCTTAAACTCGAATTCTCGCAACAAAAATACAAAAAGTATTAGGTAGGTACATACTTTTGTAACTTTGTTACCTACGTGCGGAAATTATATTGGGTAGTGGTGGTACGTATTCAATTTTATAAGATGGTCCATTTTAGAATTACTTAAGTTTAATTTATTTACATAAGTGGTATGAAAGAAAAGGCAGTAGATATTATAATTATCTAAACTTTTATTTAATTAAACAGGGTTGCACAAAGTAAGAACAATTGTTTTCTTTATCTTGATCATCACTGAAACTAATCTTCTGACTAGATAAATAAAAAAGCAACATATTACCAAGTGATAACATTGTAAGTTGAGCAAATTAAATTATTTGTACTGTAGGAAATAATAACAAAATAAGTGAAGTTATTTACCAACATAATGAAAAATCTAATTTTTTCACTTCCTTTCGATGTATAAATGAGGATTTAAATAAAATGTTATTTTATTTTTATTGCAATCTACCATAATTTGGTAATACACGATCAATCAGAATCTGAATCGTTTTGAAACAGATTTTTAATCCAATGCTATACATTCAAAAAAAAACTTGCTCAACAACGTAATTATCGCAATGAATGTTGTTGAACTGTCAAAATGAAACTGATTAGTCTTAATCGTTTACGATGTTTTACGTTATTAGATAGCTGTTAACAAACCGTAAAACAAAGGCATACTTCTGTTTTCCTTTCGCTTAGTACGTGGTGTGAACCGAAGTATGAAAACCGTGAAAGAAAGCTAAGCGAACTTAGCTTCGTCCCCAGTGTGGCCTGCGCTTTAGTCTTGCAAAATGCTTATGTACCTAATCTGCATTCGCAATTCATTTGCCAAACATGCAAACAAACACGAGTTTTAGGAAAAACAACTGTAATGCTTACACATAAGGTTCAGTTTGCGCTACAAATTCATATTTTTTTATGAGTGTTTCAAGAATGCTAGTTGGTCTAAAATCAACTTTATTTACACTTACATAAAGTTGATGTTTGTCTAAGTGAAAAACTCGTGTTTGTTTACATGTTTTGCAAATAAATTGCGCACGCAGATTACATATCTGTGATTATGCAGGTACATACTACTACATTAATTGGGAGTTGAGCTTTGACATTTGTTCACTGTTAATTTGTTACAGAATTCCATTAAGCCAACTCTCATCAAAATGAAAGAAATCATAAAAAGAAAAAGTGTACTTACAATCACATAGTAATAAAAATCTGTGATAACATTTGGACTAAATAATAACAAGAACTGAATAACCGATATACCAAAATAGGTACAGGTTTACAAAGTGAAAGGAGCCAAGGGAATTTTCGTAAAACGAATGTTGCTGAACATTTAAATGAGATGGGTAGTTCTTATTTCTATACATATTATTTAAATATTCACAATACCACTATAAATAAACAATATATCAATTAGTGTTTCAATGATAATCTTTAAAAATGTTTGTATGTAGATTTATATTATCAATAATAGGTCTGTTTTAGGATTCAAATATATGATTATTTGCGAGTGCTCCAAGAAACAATATTCTTAGTTTTAACTTGTAGTACTTTGTTTACATTAAGTCTTTTACTCATTAAATTATGTTATGTATTTACACTAACAGAAGTGCGTACCTCCCCTATGGTGCAAAAGAAACCAACGTGTTTACAGAAAAGAATACATTTTGGTGAAACTGATCTATTTCTATTGGCTGCAGCTTAAAAATTTGGTTTACGAAAATTCCATATGACAAGCGCACATTAAATTACAATTGTACAAATACATAGTTTTTCATACTAGGGTTTCATTGCTTTCTACAAACATAAAATTTCAGATTATACATATATTTCACCCTATTAATCTTAATAACCTCAGTCCCATTTATAAACAATATGCAAAAAATGCAACAAAATGATTACTGCACAAAGTTACTATTGGGCAGGTCCATTTTTGAGAACTGCAATGTATTGTCAATTATCTGAAACAGCTCTGGAGGCTGTGGAATCCGTCCTGTTTCTAGTTTGGACCACAATGGAATGTTGTTAAGAGATATTTCAAATGCTCCGGATGATACTAGCTGGCCTTCAATCATATTAGCTAAGAAGAACATCATCATGCATGCATATAGTTTGTTCTCAATACACCAGCTCCACCAAGCAGGCTGCGGTTTGTTCAGCCAGGCAAATATGTTGACCCCACTTAGTATGCACATGATCAGAATCATCTTGCCAAAACCCTGTAACATAAAAATCATACTGAAAAATCTTTGAATAGTACAATACAACGCCATACAACACCATAATTTTATGGTTTCATGTGATTCTGTGATCCCTAAAATATAGATTTTATAAGAAGGTTAGTTATTGAAAAATTATCATTTCTGGACACAATTTCCAACATGAAAATTCTTATGAATCAGAATCAGACTCTTTATTTGTTAAACATAATGGTGTTGTTATATATTTAAGTAGCCATACAACACCATAATTTTATGGTTTCATGTGATTCTGTGATCCCTAAAATATAGATTTTATAAGAAGGTTAGTTATTGAAAAATTATCATTTCTGGACACAATTTCCAACATGAAAATTCTTATGAATCAGAATCAGACTCTTTATTTGTTAAACATAATGGTGTTGTTAACATAATATATTTGAGCGCTATGTTTTGCAGTGAAGGCATACAAATTTTAATTAAAATGTAATTTAAAACACTAACTAAATATACTTATAACAAACAATAAAAAATAAAATATCATCAACTTGTCAAAATGTAGATGGTAGGATTGGTAGGGAAACGCAAAAAGTTTTTCAGCTAGCATAATAAGCAGAAAAACTGAATATGCTTGCTGAAAGGCTACAACGAGATTTCTGTGCTATTTCTAAGATTACTATGAATGTATAAACACTTTCAAGAATAAAAACTAAATGGTGAGGGTGAATCAAAAAATTCTTGGAATCAATATAAAAAAAATGCAAAGATTTAAACAAAAACATTTTATTTTTCTACATAATCTCCCTCCAATGCAATGCATTTAGAATAACGCGTTTCTAACTTCTTTATTCCTTGTGAAAAAAAATGTTTTTCTTGACTCTCGAACTCCTCTACGGCCGGCAGCCACAACCGCGTCATTATCGTAAAATTTTGTTCCACGAATGTTGTCTTTTCATTTTGGGAATAAGTGAAAATCACTTCATGCTAAGACCGGAGAATATGGTGGGTGGTCAAGGAGATTGAAGGCAGCACAGCGGATTGCGTTGAGCGCAACTTCCGATCGATGAGCAGGAGCGTTATCTTGAAGAAACAACACGCCCAACGATAGTTTTCCACGACGTTTTTCTTTAATCGCTTCTCGCACTTTCGGGATTAAATTTGCATAATAGGGTCCAGAGAGAATGGTCGTTCCAAGACATGCTTTGTCTCTTAGTTTCAGGATCGAAATGGTGGACCCACGTTTCATCCATAGTGAAAAGGCGACGGCAAAAATTATCCGAATCACGCTGGAACATTTCGAGATTATGCTTCGAAATTTTCAAACGTCGCTTTTTGTTTTCGTCGGTTAACATTCGTGGCATCTTGCCGACATTTTTTTGAACCCCAGTGAATCAATTAAAATGGATTGAACGCTACCAAATGATATCTTTAGGATCTCAGCAATATGTTTTATAGTTATTCTTCTGTCTTCCAAAACCAGATTCTCAACCTTTTTGACATTTTCTTCCGTAACTGAGGTTGAAGGCGCCCAGAACGCGGGTCATCTTTACAGCTTGATCTACCTCTTTTAAATTCAGCCGCCCAGAACGCAACCGTAGAATAGGGTACAGCATCATCCCCTAATGTCTGCTGAATGTCCGATTTTTTTTCCTTCGTAGACATTTTCTTCAAACTGACATATTTTATCACCGCACATAACTCACTTTTATCCATAATTTCTGTTTTTAGCAACTCGTTGCACAAAACAATTTATTACGTGCGAACGAAATGACAAAAACAAGTGACAGTTTGCATTAATATTGTGGGATTGACACTCTTTAATTTGACTAGGTACCGAACTTCTCCCAAAAAGGTTTTATATATATGCAATTCTAAGAACTTTTTGATTCACCCTCGTATATAATATTGTAGTATGTACCTAGCTTATTAATCATAAATTTATTATTTAATAATTTATAAATACGGAAGATATATATCTAGAATGAAAGAAAACCAAATGAAATTAGATTTACTTACAATCAATCTGGATAGATACATGTTTAAGCCTGGAGGATCATAGTTGGCTCCAATGACAGATATTTCTGGATATTTTTGTTGTATTATTCCTGCATAGTCTTCAAACACTTTTCTGTATCCGCAAGAATAACTGCAAACATATAAATTGTTCATTTAATTATAAGCTTACCTAGAAACATACAGATATGGTTAAGTAATAAATAGTTTGTGATAACCTCACCAGTAATAAATGTTCATAATGTGACCTACACCTTGTCCAATTTTAGTAATGCTTTCGGCTTCATTTTCACTAGCTTGCGCATAGTTATCGCTAGATAAAATAATACAGGTAATGACTATTGTAAGAAAACTTAATGAAATACAGAAATTAGTTGACAAAGACATTATCACCGAAGCTACCACTTTACGGTAAATGCAACGACTTTTTTATATGACTATTACACTGCAATAAAAACACATTTAACACGATGTAAATTATTTGTAGTATGAAGGCTATGATAATATTTTACAAATCAAATATCACTTGTCACTGACTCAGGACTCTAGACCACAGAACATCAGTGTTGCCGCAACTGAGTTCCCAAAAGGTACATGTCCAGCGCTAAAAAGGTACATAAGCAATGCTTTTACTAAAATCGAATTCGAGACAGGTAGAGACTGACTGCGTGCTCGCCAGCAGTTCAATTTTTTGGATTCTAGATGTGATATTTTTTTTTTTTTTTTTTAGTTTTATGTTAAGTACATACATACTCATTGAATTGTTTCTCGCGCTTTGCAAACAAGGGCGCACTTTTTTTTTTTTTTTTTGGCTGGGAAATTGTCAAATAACTTCTCCCGCTCTGGGGGCTTACTATGAGCTTTTAAAAAAACATTCAATTTCCAGTCAGTTCAAAAGCAGGCCTGCTTCTGAATTGTTATTAATCGTACTATGACGGTAATAAAGGTGAACGAATATTGAACGAAGTTGAATGGTAATGCTTGTCTATGGCCTGCTGTAATGTCATTTTCTTTTTAGTAGGCAACGTTCAAAAACTTAAATCTTATTCTATTTTCACTTTACCGGTTTTTTAACATAATACAAAACATGTTTTTTTGGGAATATACATGTTTTAACTATGATTATGTATAACAAGTTACCTTTATACATTATCTAAAATCAATAAAAACCTCAATTTCTCGTTCAAAACAACTTTGTAACTTGAAAGATTCTACGTGATTCTGAACGTGTTGGTTAAGTCATGCAGCAATGTTGTGTTGATGGCGCCAATTAAGTATTTGTATATTTTTTTTACCCTATAGGTGTCGGCGCCAGACGATGGTGTCAACTTACACTTCGTTCCACTTTTTCAGTTTGTTATAAAGTAGTCTGTGTTCCACTTCGTCCGTTCTTATCAGCGTGAGACGAAGGTGTCAGTCACACCTCGTCTAAGGGTGCCTTTCCACCAAAGATGTGCTATGCAGTTATGCTGCGAGGATGTAGAAGCTAAGCTACGAAATTATGTGGCCGTTTTCACTAATGCATCGACAGTAGGGAAGGCACGGGGAGCGGCTGCGGCTGCTCTGTAAGTAGCAACACAACTCCCAAGCTCCCATCCTTATCACACATCCTTCCATACAAAATAACTTATAGTTGTACCCGTTTCCACCAGTGCTATGCTTTGTGGACCAATTTGGTGGATATCAAACGCATCCATAGCAACGTAGCATAGCACATCTCTGGTGGAAAGGCACCCTAACTCTCAAGATCACGATGGTCTTTGTTAGCGCGCAGAGCTTATTGATATTAAATAACGAATAATCGTTTCCGACAGGAAAGGCGACGACGACGAACTTTATTGCGCCGAACGTGCAGGGGGTTTGGGTTGGTAATTGGTTTTCAAATTCTACCGATTTGCTTTTCCCTGTAAATTTCCTGGTTTCTCTGTTAGTCCGGTCAGTGGGTCGTCTTATGGAAGTTATTCTATACTTAAAATAGCATTTCGTTACGATTTTTTATTGTACCTAATTCCTCTTCACAATGTCGTAAGTTTGTTAGCCAGGTAAGATAATATTTTTTTACTAATTACATTAATATTATATACAGGGTGTCAGGGACATCGACGCGAAGCCGGTTACCATGGATTCAGTACGTGATTCTGAACCCCCCTGCGTTGAAATTTTTCGTCGGTTATTATAATATTTCGGGACCATGCGGTCCCAGTCCTTTGGAAGGCGTACGAGGGGCCGAAGCCAACTCGCAGAGGCCCCATAGACTACCAATTACATTAGGTACATTAAATTAATTCAGTAAAGGATAGCTTGTCCAAATGAGTGAGAGTTATTATAAATAATGTTGTATTGACTTCTAGCCTAGCCACAGTGCCAAACAAGGTTATGGTTATGGCTGTAGGCTGTATGGTTATGTACCATTTGGTCATCACATACATAAAAGAAAAAGTATTACCTCATTATTTCAACTGGTGAAATTAATGTGGTACTGTTTTTTGTCTTTTGTGTGTGTGTGATGACCACATGTGACCCTGTTTATCACTGTAGCCAGGCTGGAACATAACACACCAGAAAATAACACATATTCTATACAAAATAAAAACATTCATTTTGTTGAGATTAACAGATAAAAAAATTACAAAATGTTTCAAGGGTTGTTCAGATGGTTCAACACACGTGCATTTTCTACGATGCTCGACTATTTGATATGATTCGTGTCACCGTCGCGTCTGCTATGATTAAGAACTCCAGTCGAATTCTAAACTAGTCGGGAATCCCCGAAAATGCATGTCTCACCAAAGTTACTATACAAAAATTATCTTTGTTCAACTAGAAAATTACTATTCCTTTCAGACTCCCTGATGAAGTTGCCTGAGACGTGCAACGAGATCCTGCCTTGTAGCAATGCCAATCTGCAATTCTCTGTTGTGTCGACCAGCTGGATCTTCATGCAAATTAACATATTGCATGAAGGCTTCTTGTTGTACCACATCTTCTGTGAGATCTGGTACAGGTAGATTTGCTGCGTTACAAATGTTGTGTAGAATCACACATGCATTTGCAATACAACCAGCTACATGTGGTTGGTAATGTAGCACTCTATGGACTAATAAACATCTAAATCGAGCCTTTAGTACACCTATGGTCCGTTCAATGATGTTCCGGGTCTTGACATGTTTCTCAGTGTAATACGCTTCTGAAGATTCTGGTTCTGCATTCAAAATTGGTGTCATCATTGTTTTTCTGAGTGGATACCCAGCATCTCCTGAAATAAATAGATTTACTATTTTAAATATTTTATATAAACAGTATTATGTTTAATTCTAAGGAAAATATAAACATAATTACTATAGTTCTTTCTTAGTATTCAATTTACTCAAATATGAGGCTTCATTGTTCTATTTTATTTTTATCTACAAAGTGTTATGCATATAACGTCATTGTACTAGTGATGCGAATACCATCAAATTACCGAATATTCGTAGTCGCCGAATACTCTCATGACATTCGTAATTAGGTAGTGACTTCCTAGAAATCCCATATTGATATGGTGTTTTAGATCAATTAGAATTTTAAGATAAATCGGTGATCAGGTTCTAATAATTATCAGGGTTTGTAAAGCATTCACTGTTGTTTTCTTTCGGCCACACATACTACTGATATTTAGAAATAACCCAGCTTGCCCCAACATTATAATACTGTATATTTTTAGTATTCATTTGTTTTTTTATATTAATTATTTTACCTAAAAGCCATAAAGCCTCTGTGGTGCTTAGGTTCTCCAAGTGAGGTCTTAGAGGATGATTGGACCAAATGAAAGAATCATGATTGGCTCCTGGATGACTAGCATCTACACTAATGATATCCATATCAGCATTACAAATCTGGAAATAATTAAGTTAGGTGTAAATTATGTTAAACACTATAAAATACCTAATTATGTTTATAAAACACTTTTTTTTTTAATATGTGGTTTTAATAAACAATTGATTAAAGTAATTTAAGAACTTATGAGAAATAAATTCCACTTACTAATTGGACATTCAAGAGTGATAATTTTTCCTACAAAAATACCTTTCTTCATGTTCATTAGGTCTTACTATAGCTATGTGAGTCCCATCAACGCCTGGGATGCCAAACTTTTCATAAAATCTGCAAATAAAACATTGGTATCATTTAATGACTAGTAATAATAATAACATCATAAATTTAAATATAAAAATGGTGTTATGATATTAATTACGCTGACATTATTATTATTACTAACTATAAGTACCTTAACTTATTTGCATTGCGTTCGGCTGCAGTTTGAGGAAATTTTATACATTTGTTTCGCATTTCTATGTGGTTTAAGGCACCAGTAACCTCTGCCAATACTGCAGACACTGTTTGTTGGGCAACTTGTTGAGCACTCCCAGTGGGTTTCTGATAGGACCCATGTGCATAAACATAGATTGCTGTTAAAACCTGTAAATAATTATTATAACCTATTTTTAAGGAAAGTAATGGCATATTGAGTTTTCATGGTAAAGCATAATTATTATTTCATAACTGGCGAAATATGGGTGTACCTACTATAGATACACCTCTGCCCAAACCTTTGGGGAAACAAGGTGTTATGTTATTATTTTATAAGTAGGTCCTACCTAGTTTAGTACTTAGCACATTTATGTGGAATTCATAAAAAAAACCACTGACCTTTGTCTCTACGCTTAAATCACTAGACCTCTGAGGATTTGTTTTCATTATAGGTTCCATATCCTCACACAAACCACGGACTAAATCTTTTGATAACCTAGAATATAAAAAAATCGTATTATAGTGTGAATTTAGTTTACATTTTGCATGTAGGTACCTACCTAGTGTCTTAGTTATTGATTTTGAAATAAAATAGGTTTTATTATAAGTAAATGCTCTTACCTATATTGATTTATAAATTCCCTTTCATTCATATCAAAAGGGTTATTTATTTCCCTTGTGCGACGCCGTCGGTTTCTTTTTTCTACTCGATGTTCACTCTCCAAATATTCAAATATTTCGTATTCGTCACACATCTTTAAAATTAGAGAAATATTATAAAAGTGTTGTTTGTTGTATTTATGTAGGAACTCCCGTAAGAGAGAGTACTTGAGTTTAGTCATATTCCTTGGTAGGCACTTAAAGGTATGTTGTTTTATTAACTACGACTTCACAACCCGAATCGACAATATTTTAAGTGGGTCCTCCTTCACAACAGCTTACCTCAAACCTCGAATAAAATTAACAATGTTGTTTATAATTAAAAATGTAACAATTATCAATTTTTCAACAAAACTATGTTGAAAAAGCTTGTTTAATAGTAACTTTTTCAAGATGGTTTATTTTGACGTTACGGACGTTCAATAGTCGTTTTGCTGCTGTCAAATAGCGCGTCATAGTATGAAAAGTCTATACAAAAAAAAAGGTGAACGGTTTTCGTAAACGTCAACGCAACCAGCCTGCTGCAGGCCTGCTAATAAGATGTCATAGTACCAAAAAGCAGGGCAGTTCAACTTCTGTCCTGCTCTAAGAGCTCGTGGTTAGCCCCCTGGGCGGAGCGGGAGGGCGTGTCAGACTTTTACTGACTAAAACCCACCCGTGTTCCGTCCGTTGCCTGTGTGCCGGGGCCACGATATCCCTTTC
The DNA here is from genome assembly GCA_916701695.1 of Agrochola macilenta. Taxonomy (NCBI): domain Eukaryota; kingdom Metazoa; phylum Arthropoda; class Insecta; order Lepidoptera; family Noctuidae; genus Agrochola; species Agrochola macilenta. The sequence goes on along the minus strand of OU753559.1, from coordinate 11,917,798 downwards.
GGACAAACTCGCAACCCTGGCAGGCATTGGCCCTAACGGCCCCGTCAGTTGGTGCTGACATCTTTTTGAGGCGCGCGTGGAACACAACGTGCTGTCGACCCGGGCCTGGTCCTTATCGGACGGCAAGCTACCCATCGCTCACGGTCCGCAAGCCCGCGCCTACGGTGGCCGGAAGTTGGCTTGCGACGCCCGAAGCCCGGGGCGTCTCCTGCGACGGCTAGGGGTGCGAGGGCGCGAATTTTGCCTCTCCCTCACGCGTGCCGCATTACTGCTTCGCAGAAGGAAGTGACGGCCTCCCATGCACTCTCGCTCCGAACCATGGTCTGAACCAGGGCCGGATGCGAGAGATCGCCGCCGCCGGTCGCCTCTGTGAGGACACGGCGGTGCTCGGCCCAAGCCGGGCAGACCTCCACCGTGTCCTTCGGGCGTTCCACACAGTGGTGACACCTGGGCGTTTCCTTCCGCCTTATGCGGAACAGGAACCTCCCGAAACAACCGTGTCCGGTGAGGACCTGCGTCAGGCGGAAGGTGAGGACGCCATGGCGCCTCTCTAGCCACTCCTCAAAGAGGGGACTTATCGCCACAATTGTGGCGTGCCCAAACAAGCGCGCCCTGTGAGTAGAGTAGTGTTCTGTGTCTGTCATAACTTGGTGAGCGCATCGAAAGAGCGCGCCGCTCGGGCCGGTCGGATACGCGATACAATGTTCATAGCCTACACTCTCGGCGGAAGCGAGAGAATGCTATTTCCCATTCCTACATTACGTAGGTCTGTGACTTCACTGGCCACCGGTACTTGGAACCGAAGATGCTATCTCGTTTTCACGTTTTGGCGGCGGTTTCAAAAAAGGTACGTAAAATAGTCTTTAAACCACGATTTTACACATGATTTTGGATGTTAAGTTGAAAAGCTACGTAAAATAGACCTCATTACACATGGGAGGCTTAAATTGCAGATACATTTTTGTTTATGAATCTGTTTCTTTGTTCCGTTTTTATTAAATTAATCTGATTCTGAATTGCGTATCAGATAACAGCGTAATAGCATGAAGTAAAATGACAACAAAAAATCGCGCGCTCTATTTATATTACGACGAACACGTGCAATATAAACTTAGGGAAAATCCCGAATTATTGAAACTTTCAATAATTCGGGAATTTCCCTAAGTTTCAATTTGAAAGTTTGAAACCAAACCTTCAAAATTATTTTCAGAAAATAATTTTGTGACAAGATGATTCGATACTATTTGTAATTCTAGGGGGGCCATCTGTCATGTCCTATCTGTAACTTACTGATCTTTGCCCCAAAATGAAATATAGACTAAATCCGGAAATTCCCCTGAACGTCAATGTACGCAGTTTTTTTTTTTTAATAATTTTATGACATGGCTATGGTATTGCCATAACTTTTTTCCAAAATATCCCCAAAAATACTGGCTTCCGCCAATATACCTTTAAAAATACTGACTCTTGGAAAACTTACTAAAATATACTCAAAAAGTATTAAAATACTGAATCTGGTCACACTGAGACTCAGTCAGTCAGACTATGGACGTGTATATTATCTTTGCTATGGATCATAGAGTATAGTAATCTATGGACAGTATGGAGTGCACAGACTAAAGTGGGTGATAGACGTGCGAACTTTAAGGTTTCGGTCGGCACGGGTACGTTAATAGTACGTGACCGGTAAAAGTACGCAGTTTTTAAGTTCGCGAACTTACTCGGCTCGCCGTCGGTGACACACGTGAAGCTTGCTCACACTGCATCACGATGTTGTCGAATTTTCTGAACCAAACTAAACAAACATTACACAATAGTCGAAACAAAATGGCGGCTCGTGACTCGCGGCGATAGCAGAAGACGTACGAAACTGCGAACCAAGGCGGGCTACGAGACGGTAGGAGTGACAATTGTTGCAACCCAGCGTGACGTCGGCGTGGTCCTGGCACAGGGTAGGTCGCACCAGTCGGGGGCCGAACTAGCGACACGCGGGGTTGCGACAATCGTCGACAGGATCCGGTAATTGGGACTTGAGGTGGCCCTGCACAAGTCCGAGGCCATGTGTTTTCATGCGAATCAGTAATGCTCGCAAAGGAGGAGGCGGAACATGTGAGCGAGAGGCAAAGTTCGTGCCCTCATGCTCCTAACCGCCGCAGGAGACGCCTTGGGCGTCGGGAATCCCAGGCCGATTCCCGGCCACCGTAGGCGCGAGCCTGCGGCCGGTGAGCAATGGGTAATAGCTCGCCGTCCGATAAAGACCAGGCCCGAGTCGACGGCGCGTTGTGTTCCACGCGCGCCGCAAAGGGATGTCAGCACAACTGACGAGGTCCGCTATGGCCGATGCCTGCCAGGGTCGCGGGAAAGTCCGAAAGGGATACCGCGGCCCCGTGGCAACATACAGCCAACTGAAGAAACACGGGTGGGTTTTAGTCAGTAAGAGTGACATGCCCTCCCGCTCCGCCCAGACTGGAAGAAGTTATTCGATAATTTCCCACAAAAAAAAAGGTGGGCTACAGCCAAATTTCAAACCTGTTGAATCGCCGACGAACTTTTCTCAGCGGTTCGGTTCGGTTCGGTTCGGTTCGGTTGTAGTGTTCTGTGGTGGAACGTGTTCTCCATTTCGGCTGCATTCCGAGTTACGCTGTAATTGATTTGAGCGTGCTAACACTCGTACTAATTAAGCGTGAGCGCGGTAACGATGTATCGTGAATCGTCGTAGATGACGTGATGACATGCGTCATCTTGCGATAACGCCGACCATACCTTTTACTATTAACACCGTGAGAGCTGTCAAAAATGACAGTTGTGCTATTTTGTTTTGAGTCTCGTCATAACTTTAGACTAACGTGGCATTTTCGAAATTGTGCTTTTGGATACCGTGGCCACCTAACCAACGAAGAAGAAGAAATTTGTTGTTTAAACACAAAGGAACATGATGCAAGTGCAAGTTTTGATGTTGAGCGAGTGCCATGAGCGCGATCACGAGCGTTCCGTATTGTTGACAGCCCTCAGCTGTCATAATCGTGCTATCTAAATCGGAACGCTAATTATTGATGTCAGCGCTGCGAGCGATTATGTTCTAATTCGGAAAGCGGCCATAGACTGTCCCCGCATTCCGAGTTAGGCTGTAATCGATTTGAGCGTGCTAACGGCCGTTCCGAATAAGCCTTAGCGCGATAACGATGTATTGTGAATCGTCATAGATGACGTCATGACACAGAGTTTGTTTTGAGTCGCATCTTATCTTTAGACAAACGTGGCATCTTCGCAATTGTGCTTCTGGCTACCGTGGCCACCTAACCAACGAAGAAGAAGAAATGTGTAGTATATACATAAAGAAATATGATATGCAAGTTTTGACGTTGAGCGAGCACCGTGAGAGCGTTCACGAGCGTTCCGAATTGATGACAGCCCTCTGCTGTCATAATCGTGATATCTAACTCGGAACGCCAAATATTGATGTCAGTGCTGTGAGCGATTACGTTCTTATTCGGAAAGCGGCCTGTGTGTGGTGGTGACACTGACAGCACACAAGTGACAAGTGATGACAAACAAAATTGGTATAAACTAAACCCATGGCATCGCTACTTCGCTAGTATTAACTAATAGTTAAATGACTAAACCTATGAGTTTATTTATTGCATCAGAATCTGCATGTTGCGGTGTGCAGAGCCAGTAGCAAAAGTATCACACAGTGTCCTTGTTAAGAGTTATTATTGCCGCGTAGACTAGTACAAATCTGAATGTTACATTAATAATAATTCATAAAGAATTAATCATCATCAGAGTCATCGTGGCAAATAAAAGGTTAAACAATAATGTCCCATCATCACTGCCATGGTCATGATCATGATCACAGCGATACCGACGAACTTGGCATACAGTATAACTTATATGAAAAAATTGATAAAGAAAATTTACAATGTCTAAACGAAAGCATTGAAGGCTCTGGAAAAACTGTCTTCAAATCTTGGGACAAACGACTTGATAGAACTCATGTGAGTGTAAATTATATCATTTATTTATTTTGAGTTATAATATCAGGTCCATTAAGGTCATTTGTCATGATGGGAATCGTGGAAGGTAAGGCCTCATACAGATAAATTAGAGAATTCCTAATCTGTTTTGTGAACCATTGGCAAAATTTGGATTAGGACATCTAATGATCGAACCTGTATGGGACTCTCATTAGTACCTATGTCTAGCAATGTTGAACATGGGTTCCAGAAGTTTCATTGAAGGTTTCAATAATTGTATATTGAATAATTTTTTCATTCACTAATAGGTAATAGGTAATAGGTAATACGGGCTGGTATCCGCAACTCCACGACTAAGCGCGTATTGTGCGTACGGGTGGGAAAATTGGTTATTCGATCCACCCCAGCTCCACAAAGAAGGCCAGCAATGCCTTGGTGTCGCTGACAATCTCACATAGGGTACCTGGGTTACCGAAGTACTTTGCCCTGTATGTGGCGACCACCGGGCAGTATAACAGCACATGGGCTGCTGTCTCGTCGTCCTCCATGCAGGCTCTGCACAGCGGACTGTCTGTGACTCCTATGACAAAGAGGTGTTTATTAAATGACCCATGGCCAGTTACAGCTGCTGTAACTGTACGTAGCTGTTGTTTCGATAGTCGAAGAAACTGTTTCGTGAGGCGGCCATCAATTGTAGGTAGTGCCTCCTTGGCCTGCCTACACTCACCGTGGTCCGACCATAGTTTGTGATGTTGGTCCCTGGTTCGTTTCCTTACCAGAGTGCGTAGGTACCCGAAGGGGAGTGGCGCAATGGGTTCAGGCCCCACTGGTGCCATGCTCGATCCCCTTCTGGCAAGTTCGTCGGCAGCGTCATTACCCCGCGAACCGCTGTGTCCTTTGATCCATTGAATGGTAATATTATTGAGGCTACCCACCTGGTTAAGGCGCTGGTGGCACTCGTATATCAGCCCAGAGTCAACAGTGTGGCTGTTTAGCGCTTGCAGAACAGCCATGCTGTCTGAGAGTATACGTATCGAGTAGTCCTTAACTTTCCTGGCCATGATGGCTAAAGCGGCAAGGGATATACCCATGCATTCGGCCTGGAATACTGTATTGTGGACTCCCAACGGTGTGGCTATATGTATGTTGAAGTCCTCAGAGAAGATCCCAGCACCTGTGCCACTACCTGTTTTGGATCCATCAGTGAAGATTCGCAGTTCTGCGGGGCGCAGCCCCTCGCATTTGCGATCCTCATGAAGTTGGATTCTGTATTTTTTATCGAAGATAAATTGTTTGGGTATCCGATCATTAATGGCTTTCGTGATAGGGAACTCATTATTGAGTCCCTCAAGCAGCACGGTGTGTTGTGTGTCTCTCTTACCCCAGAGATTGATTGCATTAAGACGTACCGCTGCCATTGTCGCTTCCTGCTGTATAAACAGGTGGAGCGGGGGCAGTCCCAGCATGGCTTCGATTGCTGCAGTCGGAGTAGTCCTCATGCAGCCCGTGGTCGCCACGCAGGCTAGTCTTTGCATGCGTTGTAGTTTGTTAGAGGCTGTAACCAGCTGAGTTCGGGGCCACCAGACCACGGCCCCGTAAGCGATCATGGGGCGGATCACTGCTGTATAAAGCCACAGTATTATTTTGGGGGATAGGCCCCACTTCTTACCTATCATTTTCCTGCACTGCCAGAAGGTGATGCAGGCCCTGTTTAGCTTGTTGTCTACATGACTGCTCCAGTTTAACTTACTGTCTAGAATGACCCCGAGGTACTTGACCTCACTGGCCAACTGGAGTTCTGTATCGAACAGTTTGGGGAGGCGGAAGGGGCCTAATGCTCGTTTTTGGGTGAACATGACTAGTTCAGTTTTAGTGGGGTTCACTGATAGTTCAAATTCCCTGCACCAACTTTCTACTATACGTAGTGCTTGCTGAGTGAGGTTACAGATCGTTCCCGTCACCTTCCCCGATACAAGGATTGCGAGGTCATCTGCATACCCTATTGTATAATAGCGGTTTGCGTTGAGTTTAGTAATAAGGTCATTAATGACCAGATTCCATAAGAGGGGGGACAGAACCCCTCCCTGGGGGCAGCCTCTGGCTATCATAGCCAACTGCCGCTCATCCTCAAGGCGAACCACTCGTTTGCTTAACATGTTTGTAATCCAGTCCGTTAGTACCTGTTCTACTCCATGTCTGGAGAGAGCGCTGTTAATGCTGGAGAAGTTGGTTTTGTCGAAGGCTCCTTCGATGTCTATAAAAGTGCCCAGGCAGGTGCCTTTTTGATGAATCGCGTCCTCTATCTGGCTGACCACTAGATGAAGAGCAGATTCGGTCGACTTACCGGAGCTGTATGCGTGCTGATTACCATGTAGCGGTATGGTTTTTAGAGCGCCGTCCCTCAGCTCCCTGTCACATAACCTTTCCAGAGTTTTTAGTAGAAAGGAGGTCAGGCTGATTGGTCGGTGGGATTTGGCGTTTGTGTAGTCACCCTTACCTGGCTTGGGAATGAATATAACTTTCACCTCCCTCCATCCTTTAGGAACGTATCTAAAGGCCAGGCACGCTCTCATTAAAGGCACCAGTCTTATTGCGACAGAAGCACCCCCCCCACTGTAGTAAAGCGGGGAACACTTCATCAGGACCAGCTGCCTTAAAAGGATGGAAGCTCCGGATGGCCCATTGGAGTTTCTCCAACGTGATCACCCTACTTGCGTAACTCCAATCATTGTCTGATGGTGTTTGGGTTACATCTTGCCAGTCAATTACCTGCGCGAAGACGCATCCAGGGAAGTGGGTTTCGATTAGGACACGTCGTTTTTCATTCACTATTACAATTTCAGTTTGTGGAAAGTGATGCTGATGAAGAGTTACTATTCAATATACCGTTCACAGGGAATGTGAAACTGAAGGGAATAAAAATTTCTGCTGAAGATTCTGATTCTCATCCTGCAAAATTAAGATTGTGAGTATAATCATTGGAGATACAGTAAGTTATTTATTAAATGTAGTTCTAGGAAATTTTACATGCTATAATTATATTTTAGGTTTAAAAATAGACCCAACATGACATTTGATGATGTATCAATGGAACCAGACCAAATATTTGAACTTCAAAAGGATAGTGAAGGTGTTTTGGAATATTCTCCTAAGTAAGTTTTATATTTATCATTAATTAGCTGCAAGCTGCGGTTTCATCTGAATAAGTCTTGATCCCGTGGGAATATCGGAATAAAAAGTATCATCATGGTCTACCCATGTGCCAAATTTCATCCAAATCTGTTCAGCCGTTTTAGTGTGAAAGCGTAACAAACAAACAAACTTATTTTGATGATTGATGAGTTTTTTCATGATTGTTTAGCTAGATTTAATAGTTTTTATTGTTCATTTTTCAGGATTGTAACATTTTCATCAGTTTATCATTTAACAATGCATTTCCCTGCCAATTTTGGTGCAGAAAAAACAATAATTTATTACATTGGATTAAAAGGAGAGTTTAGTCCTGGACATAGACATGGAGTAACTATTTGCACATATGAAGTGAGGCCAAATATTGATGACCATAAACTGAAAAATATAGATTCCGTATCTAAACAAATTGAATGACAATTGAAGTACACTTGAGCAAATATCAGAGAATAAATAAGGCTACAGAATAATATAAAAAACCTGTAAGATTGTTTGACTACTTTACATTAAAGTGTAAATAATGTTGTTTTCACATAAAATCCACATTATATTATGTTTCTGTAAAAACTTATATTAGTTTTATTTAATTTATAGGTTTTTGTCTTACAACCACAACAACATCAGCTTCACCATACCTCAAATTGTAGCCTGGTCCAATGAAGCGGGGCAGAATGGGAAACTCTTAGTATTGGGGCTTGTAAACTCGTTTGGGGTTGTATTATCACCACCCCAAATCTGCATTTGCAATTCATTTGCCAAACATGTAAACAAACACAAGTTTTGGGATAAACAACTTTAATACCTACACATAAGGTTCAGTTTGCGCTAGAACTTCATATTTTTGTTATGACTTTTTTTTAATGATTTTTTATGACTTTTATGACTATTACTAACATATTTTTGTGTACACATCTAAAGTGTTTTTATTTTGAATACCCACTTCTTAAAATGAAGGTAAGTATTTATTATTTCTTTGACATGACATTGACATATAATTTTTATTTTCTGCTTGCTTTGCTTGCATTGCAGTTCCAAGTTGCATAAAAGCGTTCCTTGCTACCTACTACCGTAGCAAATCAGGTACGCCTGTACCTGATTTGCTAACCATCGAGTGAATCTCACTTGCTAGGGTAAACACAGCCTCAGCACCTCATCATAATATCCAAATCGAAATGTAAAACAGAATCCTATACGAACTGAGATATGATAAATATGATGTCAGTCCGTGTGGTAGGTCGTTAAAAGAAAATATCAATATTACAAAATAATCGCACAGTTAGCAAGGAACGCTTTTATGCAACTTGGAACTGCAAAGCAAGTAGAAAATAAAAATTATATGTCAATGTCATGTCAAAGAAATATTATAAACTTACCTTCATTTTAAGAAGTGGGTATTCAAAATAAAAACACTTTAGATGTGTACACAAAAATATGTTAGTAATATTGCCGTATTTTATACGCAATTACATTACAACAATTACATATATTCCTTTGATTTTAAATAAGCGGGATATAGTTATTATTCACACTCTTTGAAGGTAAAATCTAAATTTTTAAGCGATACAATTAAAAAATCTAATAATAAAGTAAAAACCACTTGGAAAATTATTAACAATGAAACGGGTAAGTCGGTTAGACATGAAAAACAACTTGAGATTATGGTAGACGATAAATTAGTTAATACAGCAGCCGACGTAGCCGAGGCATTTAATGAGTTTTTTGCCAACATACCTATAACTACGACTCGCTCCTTGAATTCGTCCCCGTCTAAAGCTGAAAACATTTTGCATAGTAGTGTGCCTAAATGTAGTACCTTATTTAGCTTCGAACATGTAACGCCTCGTGATGTAGTTAATGTTTTTAACACACTCAAGTCTAAAAACACGGGTGATTACTGGGGCATCTCCATTAAACTTTTAAGTAATATAATAGACATCGTAGCCCCCTATCTAGCTGTTACTTTTAATAAATGTGTTGATTTAGGAACTTTTCCTGACCTCATGAAAAATAGTAAAATCATACCATTATTTAAATCAGGTAATAAAAATGACGTTGGCAATTTCAGGCCTATTTCTATTTTACCAGCATTTAGCAAAATATTTGAAAAGTTAATACTCAAGCAGTTGCTAAAACATTTTAATTTAAATAGCCTCCTTCATAATGAACAATATGGCTTTACAAAAGGTCGTTCGACTACAGATGCGGGTGTTGCTCTGCTGAAACACATATTTAACGCATGGGAGAACTCGCAAAATGCTATTGGGGTTTTCTGTGATCTCTCCAAAGCCTTTGATTGCGTGCACCATGACACGCTTTTGCGTAAACTGCGTCATTATGGTGTGCAAAACGAAGCTCTCAACGTTATAAATTCGTATTTACATAATAGGTCCCAATGTGTAGATGTCGATGGTGTGAAATCTTCCGGGCTACCAGTTCAGTTAGGTGTACCTCAAGGCTCAATACTGGGTCCATTCTTGTTCTTAGTGTATATCAATGACTTACCATTCTATTTAAAGGGTATCTGTGAAGTTGTACTGTTTGCAGATGATACCTCTCTTATTTTTAAAGTAGACAGGAATAGACAAGATTTTGACGATGTAAACAGTGCACTCTCAATGGTTACAGATTGGTTTACGACAAATAACCTAGTTCTCAATGCTAAGAAAACGAAATGTGTAAAGTTCGCCCTACCTAATGTTAGAAATCTAGGTCCCAACATCGTCTTAGATAAAGAGGTGCTTGAATCCGTAAATTCGGCAGTTTTTCTGGGCATAACAGTAGACGCCAAACTTCAGTGGGGCCCACATATATCGAGCCTAGCGGGAAGGCTCAGTTCCGCCGCCTACGCCGTCAGGAAAGTAAGACAATACACTGACGTTGATACAGCTCGTTTAGTCTATTTTAGTTATTTTCATAGCGTTATGTCCTACGGTCTTCTGCTGTGGGGCAAAGCTGCTGATATTCAAAATATATTTGTCCTTCAAAAACGAGCTGTTCGAGCTATTTACCAGCTAGGTGCCAGAGTTTCTCTAAGAGATTTTTTCAAAGATATTGGTATCCTCACGGTGGCATCTCAATTCATCTTCGCCAATATCTTATATATTAGGCAAAATATACACTTATACACTAAAAACAGTGATTTTCACAATGTTAACACTAGAAATAAGGACAAACTACGAGCTCCCTTTCACCGGCTTCATAAAGTTCATAACTCATTTGTTGGGCTTGGTATAACTTTTTATAACAAGCTACCCTCTTCTTTGGTAGATTTGCCTTTTAATGCGTTTAAAACGAAAGTAAAATCCAAGCTTTGTTCAAAGGCATACTATTCTATCAACGACTACTTAAATGATAAGAATAGTTGGTCGCTGTAGTTAACTCAAGACAATGTTTATGTTCTTTCTCCAGCTTACCCACTGACAAGTTATATGAGTTTATATAAGTAATTGTTTAATTTATTTGACTATAAAAGTCAAATTATTTAAATTTAATTATTGTTGACATAATCTACTCATCACAATGTTTTTTTTATGAGTTGTATTGCAATATGTGGTTAGCTAGTGACCTCGACAATTGATCATATTATTTATTACTATTAGTAATTAACTGTTTGTTTATTTATTTTACCTCGATGGTCCTAGTTTATCATTTATAACTTCCAGTTACAACTATATGTAAGCGGGCACGCCCTTTATGCCTGGTGGCTTTTATTAAGATATTAAGTTCTGTTTACGTTTTGTTTTTTATTTCTGCCTGAGTATAGTTCTCGATGATTTTGTTTGGTATATTGGCGTGTGCTAGCTTATATATGGCTAATAATTTAAATTATGTTTTGTGTTGCTTAATGTAAATTATTTTGAATACTATTATATAGAATCTTTTTTTTGTTCTTCTAACTGAACAGACAGCTGTGCAGCTGGGGAGTTTGTTGCGCCACTTCTTCTTCCCAGCTAATGCACTAGGAAGTGGTGAAGGGTGGGCGTTTTGGGGGACTGTCTTATGTAATTTTGACGTTCGAAAAGTGCTGATTCTCAGCCTAGTTTGAATAAATGACTTTTGATTTTGATTTTGATTTTGGTAATTACGGGATAAAATGGAACGTCAAAAACATTTTTAGTACTTCCCGTTAAAAATGGCGAGGCGGAAGCTATAATTGAGCAATGTTTATTGGGATTTATGTTGCGCAACATATTTTGAATTTATAAATACATAATAAATTAAATCTTACTGTAAAACCTTAAATCATGAACATTATCGATTCAGAACACGACCAGAGGGCAGAAACTGGACATGTCCTTTAGCCCTCAGTGAATGCCTACAACTTAGGTTATAATTATATTGCTCGAATAGCTCGTTTCTGCAGCACAAATATAGCCTGAATGTCGGCTGCATTTCCCCACAACAAAATGCCGTACGACATTACTCTATGGAAATAACTAAAATATACTACCTAATCGAGCTGTTTCTACATCAGTCAAATGACGGATTTTATACACCGCGTAGGCTGCAGAGCTGAGCCGCTTCGACAATTTGGTTATATGTGGGCCCCACGGAAGCTTCGAATCCAAAGTAATACCTAAGAACACAGTGGTGTCCACAAGATCCAATTCTGTGCCATTTACTAGTACATTGGTTTTCACCTGCTTAACGTTAGGTGTCAGAAATCGAATACCTACATTTAAAAAGTAAATTATTAACACTAAACCAATGCACAATTTTAGAGAGAGCATTATTTACATCGTCGGTAACTGTCTGTTGTCGCTTAAGTTTAAATATAAGTGATGTGTCATCTGCAAATAACACTATTTCATGACTGTTCTTTCTTTATAAGGTAAGGAAGGTCATTAATGTATACGAGAAATAAAAAAGGGCCAAGAATTGAGCCCTGTGGAACTCCCATAGTGACAATAGAACCAGGGGATCGCTTGCCATTAACGTCCACTCTTTGGATCCTATTATCCAAATAAGAAGATCCAAAGCAGTGTTTCTAACACCATAGTGATGCAATTTCCTGACCATGTTTCATGAGAAATACAATCGAAAGCCTCAGATAAGTCACAAAAAATACCTAGGGCATCCTGTGACTCCTGACTCCTGTGTCAATACATTTATAAAAGATAATTGTTAATTCAGGCGCTACAGTGTTGATTATGCATTTTGTAACCTCTACGGAATTTCACCATAGATCAGCAGTTTTTTTTAACATTGAGTTTATTGAAAGTTTTAATAATATCTCGAGCAGTAACATAGTCGAAATTAAATTCATGGTTACAGTTATCAACATTTTCTTTCAACAGGGACTCGGCAACAGTGGGTGAAGGATTTAAAGATTTAGTGGTTGAGACTGGAATATCTGCAAATACATTTTCAAAAACTGTGGCAACTTCAAAATCCTTTTCAATAACTATATTGTTAACATTAAGGCTGTAGTCACTACTACGCTTACTGTCTTTACCAGTCTCATTGTTTATAATTTCCCAAGTAGTTTTTATTTTATTTTGGCTTTTTTTAATTTTTGAGCTTAAATATCGACACTTAGCTTCGCTACAGACTTGTTTGAATAATTTGGAATAATTCTTAACATATTGATAAAATTCTTTACTTTTATTATAATTTCTTTCTTCGTACAGTTCAAAGAGTTTGATTCTACTCTTAAATATCCCTTTAGTTGCCCATACACCAAAGGTTGCAGAACCATTAACTGAGATCTGCTTTGGTATAAATGTTAAGTTAAATTCTGTACATTACATGGCAAAAAAATAATTGTACAAATAAAATTAATTAAAATAATAAAATTACGTATTTGATAACAGAGACAACAGTATTGTATTGTTGCTCAATAGGGAAACATTTTGTTGTGACGTAGTGACAGTTGTAGGTAAGTGCCATAGCAGCCATTATTTATAAAACATTGAGATAGAGTTATTTTTTAAGTCTACACTCACTAATACTTTCTCAGAGTAAACTTTGAGAATACTTTAAAAAGCAGGAGTACCACTCGCATCATATCAAACAGTAAACAGATTATTAAACCGTGGATAACCAACGGCATACTGCGTTGTATATGAAACCGTAATAAATTACAAAAACGTTATAAATCTAATCTATACAATAACGATGATATCATAAAGATAACCTACAATAGATACAGGAATTACTGTAACAATTTAATAAAAAAACTAAAACGTAAATATGAAAGGGATCTGCTAGCAAAATCTGTTAAAAATAATATGCTACTCTGGAAAAATATTAAAGATACTCGTATCACTTATTCCACCAAATTAAACAATCACTACTCTGAACTACTAAATATTAATCTTCTCCTCTTAAATCAGTAAATCTTATTAATGATCATTTCGCCAACGTTGGTAAACAGTTGGCTCAGCAAATTCTGCCTAGTAATAATTACCCTATCATCATACAAAGCTACCTGTACAAGGTAATTCTTTTGTCCTCCTGGATACTGACCGCAGTGAAGTTGACCGAATCTTGATGGGTCTTAAGTCTGATAGTGCCCCCGGGTGGGATAATGATTGTCTCGACTAAATTTCTAAAACACATACGAAAGGAAGGTGTTCCAGTAATAACTCACCTTGCAAAACCTCTGCTTCCATAGCGGCACTTTCCCTGACGTACTGAAACATTGCATTATTACACCCGTTTATAAGGAGGGGGGGGCACAGACAGAGATGATGTCAACAACTACAGGACCTTATTTGTTTTGCCATCCATTTCTAAAATACTGGAAAAATTTGTCAATGATAAATATTTTTCTAAATTTCTTTTACTATCCCTTTCCCAATTTGGCTTTAGACAAGGCTCATCCACTGAGGATGCAGTTACAGCGCTGAGTTCTCTAGTTCTAACTGAACATCTTGACACTGGCAATAAATGACTATTCCTGGACATTAAAAAAGCTTTTAACACCGTCTTGTCCCTGGCCTTGTGAGTAAACTGAAATAAGCTGGAATAAGAGAAACTCCTCTGAAGTTGCTCAAAGACTATCTCTTGTCTAGGAAGCAAAGGGTTAAGGTGGGTCAACTGACCAGTAGTGACGCTGAGGTTACATACGGCGTTCCCCAGGGCAGCGTATTGGGCCCTACACTATTCATGGTACATTTAAATGATCTCTGCAACATGTATATCAATAATGCTAAATTTTTTTCATACACCGATGATACCGCTGTCGTTTTCTCTGGGAACTCCTGGCAAGATGTGAAAATCAAAGTCGAATGTGTATGGCACAAGTAGCTAATTGGGTAAATAATAACCTGCTCACTTTAAATACATCAAAAACCAATTTCATTTGCTTTTTTATTTACAAAAGTAGTCAACCAAGAGAGGAATCTCAATCTAAGAATACACACATGTGGAGATACCAATAACAAATATTGTAATTGTTCATGCATTAAACAAGTAACCCAGACTAAATACCTAGGCGTGATAGTCGGTCAGCGGTTATCCTGGTATCCACAGGTCTCAAATAGGGTTAGGAGATCCTGATAAACACTGGATCTTTAAAACACTTCGACATAATGTTCCAAAAATATTACCAGTAAACGAGACCCCCAAGAAATGTTCTTAATGAGATTTACATGGCTTTGGTGCAGTCTGTCTTGTTATATTACATCCCTATTTAGCGAGGGTTTTTTTTTTGTTGTTTAATTTACCCTCTGCTCGACAAGATTTTGACATGAGACACATCTGTGGACACATCAGCTGACTTGACGGAGTGTTGCTTAATATGTCATGAAATTCAGAAATTTACATCAACTTTCAGCATTCGAATTTATTAAGAAACATATGTTACCGCACTTACTCGTATTTTATACAATAAGTTTGTGGCAAATATCTTTCCACGAAGCTCGCTAGAGTCAACAACCCCATTGAACAGTTTATGAAGAAATGTGAGATCTAGAACCATTTTTCTATCTAACAACGAGGACATTTTATAATGTTGTAGTCTTAAGTCGTAGCTCCTGATTTTTTTGCGAGTCTTTATAGCAGAGATGGTACAGAAAACGTCTTTGTACACTTTCCAGGCGTTTAATGTAAATGTCATGGTGAGGATTCCATACAGTGCTGTTGTATTCAAGGAGTGGGCGAACTAATGTAGGTATTATATAGATGGATTCTAGTTGAGGCTTTAGAAAATTCTTTGCTATTACGCAAGACAAATTTACTCTAGCATCTTGAACCCTTTTGAGCTAATATTTAGTATATGCCTATCAAAAGCCAATGCAACTTTTGGCATACATAGCTGGCATATTTTTATTTTACTTTTCGCCAAAAGTGAAACCTAGGCCATATGTTAGAGGACTATAGGAGAAATCAATAGCAAAAAGAACTAGGTCTACCAACCGTAACCGAACCAAGTTAGAGAGTATTTAGTAGATTGCTATTGTTTTTTTATCAGGCGTAATTTTTTTCTTTAAAAATACTCCGTGTGTGATATTTTAAGTTCCCCGTTTTTAAATACTATTCGGCAACTCTAATGAGTCATTCTGCGTCATATAACCTAGGTTTCATTTCTAGAGAAAGGAAAAAAGTAAATCATGCCTATAGTTTGCATTGGCGATGGTTCGTACCATATTGAACTGTACAGGGAGGACAGGTTAGATATTTCGGTTTTGGAAATATTTAACATCGATGTCATCAATCCGTGGCTGCTGCGTAGTCGAATCCAGTCGCGACATAGACGACAGCGCACATACTTCAAGTATCTTTTGGTAGAAAGCTTACTGAGGGCGTAGCAGCAATAAAAGGGCATTACTGTTCTTGTATTTCTGGGAAAATAACACTTGGTTATTGTAGCCACGTCATGTTTGTATTGTGGTCCATGGCATGGGGTAGACATCAACAAAACTTATGTCCTCCAGCTCAATTTCTGGATTTAATAATAAGACATGATGTGGGAAGAGAGACGAGTAGTGATGATGATTAATTAAGTTTATCTATAAGAATTTAGTAGCTTATAAATTGTTCTATGATAAGGTAAACAAAGATGTTTGTACTAATTATTTTTTAAATAGATTTGGTTTCGATTTTTATGGTTGTATCATTTCTATTTTGTAAGAATATTCCATAGTACAATTTAGAAAAATAACCCGTAAGACCTATACTATAGTGGGTACACGTTAAATAGTGTTGCCAAAGCGGTCATCGACTCCTGCCAACCATGACTGTACTCTCGTGATCGGGTTAGCGATACTTACTAATATAAGAAAAATAGGTAACGCCTGACAAAAAGATAATAGCAATACTTCCCTACGTATCTTCATTCGGTTACGGTTGATGGACCTGGTTCTTTATGCTATTGATTTCTCGTATTGTCCTCTAACATATAACCTAGGTTTCATTTCTGGCGAAAGGAAAAAACGAAATCATGCCAATAGTTTGCATTGGCCTTTCAGTTTTTTTTCAAACACAATTCCCAGGTCACGAACCTCGTCTACATTTTTTTGTGTTTGTTGGTGCAATGTGTAAGTGTGGGTTTGCACTGTTTTATTGCGAGAGAATTGCATACACTGACACTTGGAAACATTAAGCGACATTGGTTTACTCTACACCAGTCCGCCATTCTATCGAGAGCAGTGTAATAGTAGTAAATCAAAATATTTTGCGACGTTGCCCACTTTCAGAATGTACGCTCTTTTAAGGTAAATACAATTATTTGTCGAAATAAAATACCGGATATTTTAAATTGTTTTATTATTACTCTATTCGCAACTAGGTCGATAATATTATATTTACAACACTATTAATAAAGTGCTTTATTTATCGGACTAAGTCCTGGCACAGTTTTACAATCCTGTGGTCCTGGTAAACATTTAATGTTATAGACTTGAAATTCTAGGGTACAAATACCATGCAGTTATTTGAATAAATACATATTAGTTAGAGTAGGTACTAGGTAGGTAGTACCTATTTGCCGGTGGACATTACTAGTTCGACTTCAATTTATCATAAAAATATCGTTGTATTAAAACTTTAAAACATACAAAAACCTTATATTCGTTTTCTAATTTATTTCTATATAGTTGTATAATTATCATAAAACATATACTTAATATTATATATATATATAATATTATTATATATAATATTAAGCATAAATATTTTATGATATGTAACAAACAATTTGATAGAAAATTGGTTGCATGACAATTGATTTGTGATAATAAATTGCGATAGTAGGTATTTAATATGTATAAAATTATGAACAAAATTCATTAAATTAAATACTAGTTATTTAGTAGCATATACATAGATACTTATTTAATTTTGGCAGTGATATATTATTCTATCCGTATCTCTTCCTTCTTTTAATTATTTTACCTATAGAATCATCACAATATTTTAGTACTAGAAATAACGTTTTAAGTGAATCTCAGAAAGATTGGCAAGTCTCTTCATTGTCGGCGTCTTCCTCGCACCCCGCGGCGATAATATGGCCGGCGGGGGTTCAGCGGACGATACGGCCGACGAATAGCTGCGTTTGGTACTGAGTTCAAGTCGCCTACCGACACCGTAGGCACCCGTACTGAGCTCTTGTGCGGCACCGGCCATTCTCTTATGCAAACAGCACATCTGTAGAGCAAAAAGCTCGTAAGTATCAACAAAACATACCTGCCCATCTCGTAACTGGTGAGCTAGCTTACCAACAACCAACCACCAAGCACCAACGGCTTGTGGCACATTATTGTGTGTCTATATTCTATAATAGTCGCCACGTCGTTACCTTCTCGCAGCTTTCAATCTGACTACAGTAGCGGTTACAAGTTAACGAGAGATTCCTTGAGGACTTCCTTGTGGACTTGTGGTGAAGCATTGAATTTCTCAGTGGGGATAGAGAGATGTTGGTAAAACTTGTCCACTCTAAAATGGCGCGCCCCACTACCGCTGTTTGCGCACACGGTAGTGCGGTAGTGGGGCGCGCCATTTCAGAGTGGACAAGCTGTACCTAAGTAACTACCCACATTTTGCCAAGAATTAAGAGGGTTTATCCTAAAAGTTGGCGACGTCGTCGCAAATAACTGACTAACGCCGCTGGGGAGTTTGTTGCGCCACCTCTTCTTCCCAGCTAAGGCACTAGGAAGTGGTGAAGGGTGGGCGTTTTGGGGAACTGTCTTATGTAATTTTGACGTTCGAAAAGTGCTGATTCTCAGCCTAGTTTGATTAAATGACTTTTGAATTTGAACTGTCAAATATTTACCTGTTTTGATTCCTAAAGCAATATTACTGAATAGAAATAATAAATGTGGCTAACTAGCGAACTAATATTAATAATGAATTGCAATTATAACATTGAATTTGATGTTGCACCCATTTTAGGTGTAAAAAACGCATTTGGAAAGTTTCCAAATTGTTTTTTTACATCTAAAACTAAACATTCGGTGTTACGATATTTAATTATTGCATTTAGTAATCAATATTCTAGTTCGCTAGTTACCAGTTGGTGAGGCTATCAGTTTTGTGGGTACTGGAAATTACCTAAGCAGGCTCTACTTTTTCCTAGTAGGAGTAGTAGGTAAAGGAAGCATCGAATCTTTACGTAATAGGTGCCAAAATAAAATTATATGCACTTAGCTTACCTGCTAACTTTAGATACTTGGTCGGTCTTTAAGGTTTGCTGTTCTGGTTTCTCGAACATTTTATAATCATCGATTATTGAGAGCCAGTAGGAAACGGCCGTTGTAAAGAAGTTACAGCGACCGAGTCCGTTGCATTCGATGAAAGGACGGAAGCGGAACTGTCTCATGCACGATCCGGGAGAAATGAGGCTTTGTCCTGTTACATGGCGCGCTCCAGCTGTGTGCTGTAAATGATTACACAAGTTAATGCCACAGGTTTTTTAACTTAATTAATTAGCTAAATCCAACAATAGGTAATTCAAGTGCAATGGGTAATTTTTTAACTAATCATTCTTACCATTAGTAAACTGTAACCTTGCCACAACTCCCTCCAGCCATTGGGACATTCAGGTACTAAGTTGCTTTGGCTATGGATGGCGATAGTTCGTGTGGGTGCTTCGCATACCTGGCATCTGAAAAAGTTTTCGAAATAAAGAATAAGTATGTAACAAAGTCGGTTTTCGTGTTTGTGTGAGCGCTTAGATCTTCTAAACTACGCTGAGACTGAGCATTTATTCCGGAAGGTTAATTTGTATAATTGAATGTATTAATATAAAAAAAAACCGGCCGAGTGCGTGTCGGACCACGCACAATGAAGGGTTCCGTAGTTGTGATGAATTTATCCCTAGAATAAACTTAACATTGTAGTTGAAAAACATGTTCTTGTAAGTTTGTCGATTATTACCTACTCGTTAACTTGTAGAGCCTATTTAGCTGTGATAGTTTTCCTTAAATTCGTTATGCACCGTGACATTTTAGTCGCCTTCAATGTACCCGCCATAAAATACCTTTAGGAGCAATTATAAAAATGTTACAATATATCATTATTATTTTTATGAATGTTTAGTAGGTATTCATTGGATACATGAAGTGGGCTGCTTTTGTAAGACGACTAAAATGTCACGGTGTATACTTATACTACTATACTACTGCCGTGAATTTTTTCACATATCCAAAACCAGCCATTTAGCTGGCAATGGGACACACACACACACACCCACTTGTTTATAATATTTTTGAACGACCTTTCTAACGACTCTCCACGTCATGCGATAGACGAGAAAAAAAAACGTATCCACTTTACGTGTAGGAAAGGTAGCCTTTTTTTCATGCCATATTAGAGCTTTCTGAGTCTCTGAGTTAAACCGCGGACAGACAGACAGACGGACATGGCGAAACTATAGGGGTTTCTTGTTGACTACGGAACCCTAAAAAACCAATGAGCCTTACAGTAGTCGCATAAATAAAAAAATAAAAAAAATAAGATGTGCAACATCTGACATCTTGGCTGACGTATACTATATGATATAAACAATATTCATCATCATCATTATCATCCTGTTTACAACCTCTCGGTACCATCGGACTCTAGCACCGCGCGCGCTCATTGGTCAAATCAAAAACTAGCGCGCGCTTACCCGGCTTCCTGTTACACACTGCCGTCCCTTTACACGAAATCACTCCCACGGATTGCAGGATCCCATCGACATAAATTGCAGATTGTAGGAAAGCGAGAGGAAAGATATTAATATCAGAAAAAAATTGAGCACAAAAATTTCTATGTTTTGACATGTTGCCATTACACCCGTGCAAGCAGGTGCGGGTCGCTAGTTTAAGTATAGGTACCTATCTATGCCTTTATTTACGATATAGTTACGGCCTAAGGTCTTAATCTAGATCAATTGAGCCACTAATAAAGGTAGAGATGCGAACGTATTTGACATTTGACTCGCATCAGCAACGGGCTGATGTTTATTAATTTAGTCCGCCTCCTGCAGTTGAAGTTAAAATTATAATGAAGCCTGAAGCCTTACCTGGATATATAATTTCCAACATCTTTAGCTTGTATGGGTGTCATAGACATGGGCATAGGTTCTGGAGTTGATAACCAGAAACTGTAATCTTCACGCTGAGCGAAATTGCAGATTTCGTTGAAGTTACAGAACATGTATGGCATAGTCGAAAATTTGCGCAAGCAGCTACCAGAGGCACCTAAAAAGAAATAAGAATTATTTTATTGTAGTACAAGATACAAGTCCTTTACAGCTTTATTGTAGTAGGTACAAGTCCTACTTTGTAGTAGGTACAAGTCCTACTATTAGCGTTATTGTAGTAGGTACAAGTCCTACTTTGGAGTAGGTACAAGTCCTACTAGCTTTATTGTAGTAGGTACAAGTCCTACTTTGTAGTAGGTACAAGTCCTACTAGCTTTATTGTAGTAGGTACAAGTCCTACTAGCTTTATGGTAGTACGTACAAGTCCTATTAGATTTATTGTAGTAGGTTCAAGTCCTACAAGCTTTATGTAGTAGGTACAAGTCCTACTAGCTTTATTGTAGTAGGTACAAGTCCTACTAGCTTTATGGTAGTACGTACAAGTCCTATTAGATTTATTGTAGTAGGTTCAAGTCCTACAAGCTTTATGTAGTAGGTACAAGTCCTACTAGCTTTATTGTAGTAGGTACAAGTCCTACTAGCTTTATGGTAGTACGTACAAGTCCTATTAGATTTATTGTGGTAGGTTCAAGTCCTACTAGCTTTATGTAGTAGGTACAAGTCCTACTAGCTTTATTGTAGTAGGTACAAGTGCTACAAGCTTTATTGTAGTAGGTGCAAGTCCTACTAGCTTTATGTAGTAGGTACAAGTCCTACTAGCTTTATTGTAGTAGGTACAAGTGCTACAAGCTTTATTGTAGTAGGTACAAGTGCTACAAGCTTTATTGTAGTAGGTACAAGTCCTACTAGCTTTATGTAGTAGGTTCAATCATCTCAAGAAGTCATTTATTGGATTAGTTTGAATCCATTTTTTATATATTTTTATCTCTCTTGACGTTGTATATTTTGTGTAATCTTCTCTCTCTTAATTGGCTAACGATCGTGCGAGCAAACGATGCGATTTCGTTGCACGATGAAAATGATCGTGCGATGGTCCAACAGGTGTCCTAATAGCTCGCGTGATGCCCACAGCGCGATGGGGATCATGCGATGCGATGCCGCCGCGTTGCAGTGCTCGCGCGGTGACGCGTGACCAATTAGGACACCCAAAAGAGATTTGTAGCTTTGATTGCACGATCGCATGGTCAAACCCATCGTACGATAATTATTAAGCATTTCCTGTGCTCGCGCAATGACTTGCAAGCTTCACTCTAAAGAAATGTGTGTGTTTAATCTCGTCGCGACGAAATTGCAGTTGGCTCGTACGATGGTTGCCAATTAGGACGACGGCGATGCCTTAATATTCTTGTATTTCATTCACAATTATTTTTAAGGTTATTTACTGTAATTTTGGACTTACTATGTTTTGTCTCTACATCACCCTAACTAAAGTAGACTGATAGTAAGTCCGCCTTTGCATGGTTATATTTACTTGTGCATTAAGTTTATCTTTTTATAAATAAATAAATAGCTTACCTAGATCTTGTCCATGTGCTTTTCCGTTTGCAATAATATGAATAAGAGAATATCCGCTCCAAAGGGGTGAGGTTCCCGACGGACACTGTGGAATCATTCTTTCTTGTGAGTGAACAGCAAAATAAAAGCCTCTAGATTTGGGTACTGGCTGCACAGCCGGAGGGCCAGCTTCTCCCATAGCTCCACGATATCCTTCATAGCCCTGTAACCCTCTTATGCCCTTCAATCCTTCTTGTCCCATTAGTCCTGGAGCTCCAATCTCGCCGGAGAAACCATCATCTCCTTTCATTCCTTTCTTTCCTGGTACACCATTAATTCCAATTTCACTTGGTTTACCATCACGTCCCGGCCGCCCATCATATCCACGAGGGCCCATGTCGCCAATAGGTCCAGGTATGATTTCTTCAGAAGCTAATAAATCTCCTGTATCACCTTTTATACCTTTACGGCCAGGTGGTCCATAAGGCCCTTCTTCTCCTTCATCACCCTTCAATCCTTTAAATCCTTGCGCACCCTCTTGTCCCAACCGCCCAGGTGTACCAAAATCACCTCCATCTCCTTTTTGTCCTCTAGCGCCAGAGAACCCTTGATACCCTTGGTCTCCTTGTGCACCTATAGGGTTGTACGAGTCACCTGTTTCACCGGTATCCCCCTGAAAACCTTTTATGCCTGTGTTTCCAACCAGTCCTGGATTTCCTGGTCGTCCAGAAATACCCCGCGGCCCTGGTGCTCCATCCATTCCAATCATACCTTTTGGTCCTTCGAATATAAGACCCGGGGGACCCCGTAAGCCATCAGGACCATTTAAACCATATTCGCCAGGTTTACCCTTCTGACCCCTATTACCAGGCCATCCGGGAAGACCATCAAAACCAGGTTTTCCTTGTTCTCCCTGTGAGGCATTTTCTCCATTTATACCAGCGAGACCGGGTGGTCCTTGATCACCAATTGAACCGCGGTATCCTTTTAAACCTATATCACCACTTTCTCCTTGGAGGCCTTCATCTCCTTGATCACCCTTGATACCTTTGAGTCCATAAAATCCTGTATCACCGATATCTCCTGGAACGCCAGAAAAACCTTCCATGCCCATGTTACCAATATCACCTTTGGTAGGGGGAACGTACGTAGTGTTTCCAATATCACCTCGCTCTCCTTTATTTCCAGGGTTGCCTAAGCGTCCACTTCGACCTATAAAGCCAACTTCACCAGGCTGTCCAGGAGAACCTATGCGTCCAGGTGTACCTTCGAAGCCCTGGTTGCCTTTCTGACCAGGTAACCCAACACCTCCTTGTATCCCACGTAGACCTTTGCTTCCAACTTCTCCCACCCTTCCTGGACGACCAGGTGCTCCATAGAAACCGCTGTCACCTCTTTCACCACGTTCTCCAATGAGACCGAAATCGCCCATTTCTCCTTTTCTTCCCTCACTTCCAATTGCCCCTGAGTACCCTGTATTTCCTGTATCGCCTTTAAATCCTGGTGGGCCTGCAATACTTTCACCTGGCGATCCTGAGTCACCTATCGCTCCTTTAATACCTTTTAAACCAGGTCTTCCATTAAGTCCATTATAACCAGGTACGCCTTTGTCACCTTTCAGTCCTCTTGCGGCATCATCACCTCTAATACCCTTTAAACCAGGAAAACCCCATTCTCCTCTCGATCCTTTAAAACCGAGACTGCCATCATTGCCAGGGGCCCCTGGAAGACCTACTTCACCAATAATACCTTTAAGACCAGAAGGTCCTACTAGTCCAGGATGACCAGGCTGTCCGTTAAATCCTAAGGAGCCTGTGTCTCCCCGATCTCCCGGAGCACCTGGATTTCCGGCAATTCCCGTTTTGCCCGGGAATCCGTTTAGACCCATTATTCCATCTTCCCCCCGTATGCCCCAAATGCCACTGGGTCCTATATTTCCCTTCATTCCTTTAGGTCCGTTATCGCCAATTATTCCATGAGAGCCTTGTAAACCTGGTTCTCCAACCAAACCTAAGCGTCCAGGCCATCCGGGCTGTCCAGCTAAGCCTGGGGCACCTCGTATTTCTATTCCTGGTATTCCTTTTCTTCCCTGTTGACAAAAAAAACACAAATAATATTTTTTTGTAATTCTATTGCTATAGTAAAAGAAAGAGTACTACCATACCTAACACTTTTTTTACCGTGATTGGATGTAAATTATAGAACTTAAAGTTACTATACGAGTAAAAGGAGTTCGTCAAGTCCCGATGTCAGCGTGGAAATTTTGATTAAGTAATGAAATTGCAATAAAAAGTGTCAGTGTCGGTAGTTATTTCAAATCCCAACTAGTAAAATGCATGGTTGCCAGACGTATTTATAATAATTTTTATATTTACCAGAGGCCCGCGTGGTCCATCGGGACCCATTTCTCCTGCTGGACCCTCCTGTCCTTTATTTCCCATAGATCCAGTTCTTCCTGGCATGCCTGGATAGCCTGCATCACCATCTTCTCCTCGATTACCGGCCAGACCATCGAAACCTCTTTCGCCCGCTAGGATGGCCAAACCAGGATTGCCACGGCTTCCTTTCTTTCCATTATGCCCCACAGCACCCACAGGCCCCCGTTGCCCTTGACTACCAGGAATACCGTAAGGCCCGATACTACCTTTTCTTCCGAAAAAGCCTTTAAAGCCTTTCAAACCCTGTATAGAACTGCCAGATGGGCCTTGCTCGCCAAATGAACCCGGGGTACCGTCGAATCCCATTTCACCTCTTTCTCCTTTCATTCCTAAGATACCTGCAAAAGTTTTTTAAATTTAAATACATGGGTAATTATTAATTTTAATTTAAATACATGGGTAATTAGCATTAGTTAGATTCAGCAAAGTTTATTTATAAATGTCCAATGTTAGTAAGATTCTCGTGCAGCCCAAACAGAGCCCAAACTTAACGATAGAAACTTGAATTTTTGACAGTACATGGATAGATTGAATACCTACTACAAGTAGTAGTAGGTATCAACTTGAAATTAATATCAAATACGTAGGTCTAAGGTCCTTTGGAGTTCTAAAAAAATCAAGCTTCTTTGTCAACACAATAAATAAATACGGCCATTTAAGCGACATATTTTGGTACTCGCAAAATAAATCAAAACCACTGGATACTTCCCATTGACCTAGAATTGGCAAGAAACAAGGTCTCACTGCAAAGGAAAAAATCCGAAAATTGTTCATTTGTGTTTTGTCACATTAAAAAAATTGCTATTACAAACTTACATACATTATTTTGCACTTGGAGAATTCTCCGTGTTGTGTATCGATGAATAATAGATATATGAGAGAAAATATTTTTCAACTTGATAGTTGAAAAATATGTTCTCTATCATCACGTCATGTTTGTTCTTGAGATAAATTTATCCCAACTACGGCACCCTTCATTGTGCGTGGTCCGACTCGCAGTTGTTTTTATTATGTAGACAAATCAATAATTCTGAGTTCAAATTTATGAGCAGCTCAGTTATTATCAATTTCAATGAAGCCCTGTTTCTCTCTTCTCGCAACTTTGCATAAGACATGACTACATGACCGAAAACAGGGCCGTCTGGAAACCCTGGGTTCTTATAGAATAAAAATTTATATTTATTGCACCTCGCCTACGATAGGTTAGGGTTTCTTTTGACCGTTTATACAGAAATAGAAGTAACTTTAGAGAAATTTAAAAGCATGTAGAATGCATGAGCGAGCGAAGCGCACTCGAAAAAGCACTTCGTCTGGGCTAGGTTAGGTATTCTTTTGATCATCCTTAAAGAAATAGAAGGTGCCTATGTCAACTAACACAGTTTTTTTTTTAAACTAAGCAAATGTAGGATGTCTGAGCGAGTGTAGCGAGTTCGAAAATCTTAGCACCTCGCCTGGATTAGGTAAGTCAGTTTTTCTTTTGATGGCTTTTATCTACGACGCAGGCAGGAACTACTTAAAGGTATTAAAATTAAAGGAAGGTAGAAGCTTTGTATAGGGGATCCAATAGATCGCGGTGACCCGGGCAGGTGCCCAGAGTGGCTAATGGAATAGCTGGCCCTCCGAAAAATACTTGCTCAGTGAATGCTGAAGTGGCATGAATTCATTCAATTCAATTCAAAGTCAGAGTCAATGAATAGAGTATTTAAGCGTGTTCTATTGCTTTTGTAGATTATAAAGTAGCCTAAGCGAATAATATTCTTGATAAAAAATTATGTCTGTACGAGTTCACGAATTTTTCGAAAATTACTCGTGACTGTGTGAAAAGAGGTAGGTTAGTAGACATTTTTAGGGGAGGATTTTACTGCTTTCTTCGGATCACTCGCAAAGTATTTTTCTTCTATCGATGGCAAAAAGTTGAAACATGTTTGGCCAAAATTCAGCTACACGAATAATAATAATAGATACCTAATAAAAAAGTTACATACTTAAATGCAAACGAATCAAACGATTTTTCCAAATTCAACCCCCTATCGGGGCTATAAAAGGGGAAAGCTTACAGTTTGTTTGAAAAATCACATTCCGTTAGATATTCGAAACTTATAACGCGAACTTATTTCAAACCGCTCCCGCCACATTCCGCTCGTTCAATAAGGGTGCAGTTTCTAGCTGGAAGCCGTGTAAAAAAACAGACGACGCGCACCTTTTTTTTGACAAGCCTAGTCTGTCATCCGTCAGCTGAGCAGCGCACCAAAAATATAATTCACGAAACCACGAAACCTTTTCTTCGCCCCGAAACCCTATTGTCTTAATATTGTGATATAAGTATGTTAAAAATTAAAAAAAAAAAACTTATCACGGTAAATAACAAAGATCTTCTTACAAGATGATTAAGTTTTCAAAACTACCCTTTAAAAGTGCAAGGGGTGTTGGAATTTGAAGGGGAAAGAACGAAATCCACGCAGGCGAAGTGTTAGTCTATTTATTATACTTAAGTACAAAAGTGTAAATCAATTTTATTATTAATAATGCATACCTTTCAATCCGGATTTTCCTGGGAAACCTTTGGGTCCTTTGGCATTTATTCCGTGAGCAAGCGATTCTCCGGCTTCACCAGGGAGACCAGGCTCTCCGGGTTCACCAATTTCACCTCTGTAATGTATTCAGTGTGTTATTAACAGAACACAAGCAAGTCAAGCAACCAATAATAATGTAATCGGTAAGTAGGCACACAGACGCAACACGCTTGATTTTTATTAATAAGTAGGTGTAATCCTGATTTCTTCATATTTCTTTATTAAATAGGTATTGGCAAATATTTGTCTAAAATATTACAAACAACAAAAGGACCAGGAACAGGGGGCCTACCACTTTAGTGTGAGCAAGAGATGAAGCTCTACAGGACGTATAGCTGCATCTTTTTCCCCCACTGAAGTAAGATTAAAATAATACTGCTTTAGAGGTGGTGGTACGCCCCCAGGTCATGCATAAAAATCCTGTAGGAACTAAAAAACTGTGACCGTTTTATTACGCACCAAACTGGGTAAATGGCAATTAATAATAAAACATAAAAATAAAAAACAAATTGAATGATGCCAGTGTCCACGGATTATAAGAGAAGATACAGAGAGACTCTATTCTTTATTTGAAGTGGCCGTACGACGAAATATTAAATAGTCGCAAGACAATTGCGTTTTGACTATGGTATTTTCTCGTTCTCTTTTTTAATTTGGGTGCGCATGAAGTCGTGTTGGATGTCACGGTGCTCAGTGGCTCATGCCATCTCCTCCTAATTTCCTGAACAGGACCCTGATTTGGTTGGAAACAGTTTCATTTGTTTTCAATGATCGTCTTCCCTTAGCGGTAAATGTAACTAGTTTGCAAAAATATAATAATGTATTATATAGTAGATAGGTAAAAAACAGCTTCCTTTAACTTGTAAATGTGACCTGAATGGTCTACGTACTACGATCGATTAAAAGAAAATGCAACCTATTCGAAGCCAGGTGTAAAATTTTCGAGTTCACTTCGTTCGCTCTTGCAGCCGTAGGTTCTATTAATTCTTAAACTTAACTGCATAAGTCGTAGTGACAAAAAGTAATAGTGTATAATATTCAAAAGAAAACCTAACCTATCCGAGGTGCAAACATGTTCGAGCTCGCTTCCCTCGTCTTTGCACCCTTTTTTTTTTTTTTTTTTTTTTGGGTGGGAAATCATCAAATGACTCCTCCCGCTCTGGGCGGAGCGAGAGGGAGTGTCAGACTTTTACTGACTAAAACCCACCCGTGTTCCTTCCGTTGCCTGTGTGCCGGGGCCGCGATATCCCTTTCGGACCAACTCGCAACCCTGGCAGGCATTGGCCCTTACGGACCCCGTCAGTTGGTGCTGACATCTCTTTGAGGCGCGCGTGGAACACAACGCGCCGTCGACCCGGGCCTGGTCCTAATCGGACGGCGAGCTACCCATTGCCCACCGTCCGCAAGCCCGCGCCTACGGTGGCCGGAAGTCGGCTCGCGACTCCCGACGCCCGGGGCGTCTCCTGCGGCGACTAGGGGTAGATTTGAGAGTGGCGGTACGTAGGCTGAATGCCAAAAATACCGCCCCAGGACCCGACGGCTTACCTGGAAAAGCCTGGGTTCTGGCCTTAGAGGCTCTCGGGCCTCGACTTCGAGGGCTCTTTAGCGCATGCTTGGAGAGGGGCCAGTTCCCACTTCGTTGGAAGACGGGGAAACTGGTCCTCATCAAGAAGCCGGGGCGCCCGGCGGACTCTCCGTCCGCTTACCGGCCCATCGTTCTGCTCGACGAGGTGGGCAAGCTCTTTGAAAGAGTAATTGCAGACCGCCTTGTCGGGCAGCTGGTGCGAGTGGGGCCGGATTTGGCGGACAGCCAGTTTGGTTTCGTCTTTGCACCCTGGGTTCTAGATTCACTAGGTAAGTCGATCCGAGTGTTACTTATTGCGTTGACAATTAAAAGAAAGTTTTGGTGGTCCTTGTCATGTATCCTGTAGACCAAGAGCACCAGTTTAGCTCCTAACTGCTGAACTGATGCCACCTCGCAACCTGGTATTTTTTGCAGTATTTGGTTTTTTGCAATATTTTCCGCAGTGAAAAGTTTTGCAACGAGCAATGGTGGCCAAGTGGTAACGGCCGCGACTTACGAGTTGTAGGTTATAGGTTCGAACCCAGACAGGCGCTTTACTTTGTGTAGATTATTTCATCACCACTGTTCTGAAAACGGTGAAGGACCACTCCTTATCTTGAGGAAACCGGTATGTCCTAGAACTAAAAACCCGAAGACGTGACGTCCACCAACCCGCAATGGGCCCGCGTGGTAGATTACAGTCCACTCCCTCTCGAAGAGAGCAGTGGGAACATAGTAGACTGATTATGGAATATTTTCGTCTATATCCGATTATTTTGTTTCCTTGATTGCTCACATTACTCTCAAAGTTCAAAACATGCTCACTTTTGAAGCAGTCTGATACAGTTAATTCGTGGCAGTTATAGGTCATCAGGTGGCTATCAGTTCAATCTCAGATTTGATGCCGCCAACTGCATCAGAATGTTTGAAAAGTGAGATTGTTTTGAAGCTGATGAAGCTTTAAATTATTTTTTGTTGGTATGCTTATAAGCTCGCACTTTTATAAATTACACACAGTGTACAGTAACTACGGTAGGCCAGGGTTGCTGCAGACTGCTCAGATATTTTGTAGTAATAATCATTGTGTGAGTCCGACTCGCTTTTGGCTAGTCTTTAGGATTCCGTAAAACAAGGAACCTTCATAGTATCGCCAAGTCTGTCTGTCTGCCTGTCTGTCCGCGGTTTAAGTCAAAGATGCTTTGTACTATAAAGCTGTAATTTGGCATGGTTTTGTTATGTAAGTTTATGTATATCTCGGAAACATTTTTTTTGGATGGACTTTTTTTAATTCGCCTTTTTTTTGTCTGTATTTATCGACTCTAAAAGTCAACGAGAGAGTTTCGTTCGGTAACCATAGGTATAGTATGTAAAGGATGAAGGCTCCTTTGCTGAAGCTGAGCACCGGCAAACCTATTTTTGTTTTACTTATTAAGGTCGACTTTTTATGGAAGGCTGTATTTTTCTTATACTTAATTCGATCAGCAATCATGCAGCGGCCGGGCTTTAAATCAATACAGTTATTTGACTAAAATAATAATTACTTAAGTCCAGATTCTCCTTTTTCTCCAACAAGGAATTGAATCGGCATAGAGGCTGGCCTGCCCGGCCACCCCGGCTGGCCGTCTCGTCCTCTCGTGCCGTTCCGCCCCGGCCTGCCAGGGTGTCCATCTTCACCCATTTGTCCCTTAATTCCCTTGATTCCAGAGTCACCGGTATACCCTGGCCAGCCTGCATCACCCGTAATGCCTGGTAAACCTATGAAACCTGAAATAAAACAAATTAAACATAAAATAAATCTACACAAATCTTACCATTTTTTTTGTAATGCTCTACTTATCTACATAGTTTTAAAATATAAGTTTAAAAACTTTTCCATAAGAAATTTGTTCTTAAGGAACAAATCTAACTTAGAGAGATGTATTAATGATTCCAATGATTATAATTCTGTAAATACATATCTGTTACAGTCGCGCATCATATTTTTATCAAGAATACAAGCTGACACTGACCTGCTAAATGCAAAAATCGTAAGAAAATTTAAATTTCGCGGGCCACAACGTAGGCAGGAGCTAACATAACAACTGCTCAGTACGTATCTATATTTATTCTATATTCATTCTACTTATCATCGATAGTACACATAATAATATCCAGGATATTATTTAAATAATTAATAGCTAACAGTCATAAAATAATAAAATGAACAAGTAAATATATACAAAAGGGAGGGGAAATAATCATAGGGAAAGAATAAAAAAATACACATAGGTACTTAATTGGATTTGGAATATATTTTTATGTATTATCATACCTGTGTCGCCTGGAGCTCCCTTATCGGCTATGATCATAGCTAGTGGTGGGAGAATAATTCTTCCTTTGAGCCCCTTCGGTCCTTGTCTTCCTGTTACGCCAGGTGTGCCCTTGATGCCTTTTGGCCCTCTTCCTCCATCTATCCCATATTTACCAGGCAAGCCTTGATCTCCTTTACTTCCCTGTTCACCTACAGGTCCTGGGGTGCCCTTACTACCAGGATAGCCGTCATCTCCTCTCTGTCCTTTTGGTCCATCTGAACCTAAGAGAATAAATATTAAATGTAAGTTTGTTATCAACAGCTACTTTATCTATAATAATATTATAAAGAGAGAAAGAGCGAATTTTGTGTGTCTGTTTATGTGAACTTCGGAACCACAGCTCCTATTTGAAAATGATTTCACCGTTTGGAAGTACACACGGCTACACATCAAGCTATACATTTCCAGTTTATGCTGATCTCGCATTGTATAGGATTTTCGTACAATGCGAGGTCAGCTTATACTGGTAATGTATAGCTTGATGTGTAGCCGTGTGTACATATACTAATGAAATACTATCTTGAGTTCATGCAAGCCTAGTACTTTTTGTTATAAGGTTACTGCTCAGAACATTTGCATAACTTGTAAATAGAATACCGTCTTCACATGTAAATTGCACCCGTGCGAAGCCGGGGCGGGTCGCTAGTTATGTAAAAAAACACAACATTAAAAAAAAACGTGTGTGAAACGGGAACGAAGTTCCTACTCGAGTATGATTTAAAACAAAAACAAAATTTTGGCAGCCGCCATCTTGGATTTATATTTTGGCCTCAGCTTTAGCACCCTCTAAAACTAATAAGACGACTCCCATGATGAAAAATTTGTCACATGCGATTTCAGAATAAGCTTTAAGAACAATCACAAACGCCCCATGGTTTGTACCGAATGAAGCTCCACACCACGATCTGAAAATACTGACAGTCAAAGAAGAAACAAAAAGCTATGTCAAGTCATGTACTTATATAGAAACAATAACTTTAAATACAATAATTCTAACAAAACGCGTCATGGATAGAAAAAGACTCCGCAGGCTAAAACACAAAATTTCATCGGGCGTACGTAGCATTATGCTTTTTATGTGATCGGATGTGAAGTCATCTAATCTATTATATTGATTTTTATATAAATAATATAAAAATCAATTGCCGTACATTACTCATTACTCTAGCAAAAACTCGAAAATGGCTCGACCGATTTAAATTTTGTTTTGTTCGCCTTAATACAGGGGGTTGTTTAGGAAATAAAATAATTTGGAAGAACCCAAAGGAACGGCCGAAAATTCGAAATATTTTTTTTTACAGGACAATGTCTGACGGGTCAGCTAGTACGTTATAAAAATTACTTAAGGTCCTATTACATAGACACAGATTTGTAATGGCTCCTTCGCACTTTGCCGGCGGCATGTTTGCCGGCTATTGCCACGCGGCATGTACCCCCGGCTTTTGCGCCTTCATTTCCTTTGCGATCCTATGTGCGGCTTTGTGCGGCAGGGCCGGGCGCGCGCGATAGTGTGTTGGAGCTATAAGAATTCTAAGAATATGAGAAAAAAAAAATGTTTATTACCTGATCTGCAAAATGGGCAATCTTCTCCATGTTCTCCTTTCGGGCCGAGGAATCCTGGACGGCCGTATTCACCAGGGTCACCGACGTTTCCTGGGGAACCCGGTGGCCCTTCTTCCCCTGGAGGGCCAACTCCATGAACGCCAGTTCCTGGAAATCCTTGTGGTCCCATATCGCCAGAATAACCTCGATCACCTCGTTGGCCAGGTATCCCATCCATACCAGGTACGCCTTCTTCACCGTCTGGACCAATAACTTTTGTTCCTTTGAATCCTTTAGGACCGGTAACTCCAGGCAATCCTTGAAATCCTGTAGGTCCTCTATAACCGGGGAATCCTTTAGATCCGTCATTTCCATGTTCTCCTTTAATAGATGTGCCTGGAATTCCTTGCCTGCCTGGAATTCCTTTGATTCCAGGGAATCCAGGTGGTCCCACAATACCAGGTAAACCTCGTTGTCCTTCATAGCCGGGAGCTCCCACTGGGCCCAAGGGACCCTCAGGGCCTTGAGGTCCTTGAGGCCCCACTGATGGTGGTTCATCTAGCCTTTCATCATAAATTCCGGGGTCTCCAATAACTCCTTGCAGTCCAGGATTGCCTGGCATTCCATCTTCACCTCTTTCACCTTTCCCTCCATCTGTTCCGTCCGGACCTGCGTATCCGGGAGCACCTTTGTCTCCTTTTAGACCTGGACTGCCGTCTCGACCTTGGTGACCTATCTTTCCTCTTGGACCATCGAGACCTTGATCTCCTTTATAACCTTGTGCACCATCAGGACCGTAAAGTCCCTAGTGAAAAAATTTTTTTTTGTTATTGATGATGTAACTAAAAGATTTTAAGGTGGATCCGCAGTGGTAGCCCGCGAAATTCAAATTTTCTTACGTTTTTTGCAATTTGCAGGTCAGTATCAGGTTGTATCTTGATCAAAATAATTATGATTCGCGACCATAACAAATATGTATTTACAGAATTATAATCATTATAAAATACATCTCTCTAGTTAGATTTGTTCCATTGACTTTTTCATGAAATCATTCGATGTAAATCATGACATTTGAGAACAAATCTAACTTAGAGAGATGTATTAATGATTCTAATGATTATAATTCTGTAAATACATTTTTGAAGGCCGCAGGAATCCGCTGGATGCGGGAAGCACAGAATCGGTCGAAGTGGCGGTGCTTAGGGGAGGTCTATGTTCAGCAGTGGACGTCTTTCGGCTGAAATGACGATGATGAAATACATATTTGTTATGCTTGCGAATATTTTTTTTGATTAAGATACAACCTGACCCTAACCTGAAAATTGCAAAAAACGTAAGAAAATTTTAATTTCGCGGGCTACCACTGCGGGTCCTCCTTAAAGCTACGGTTTTTTTAGAAAAGCGGTGACCGCTCACGTAGCGTCCGCAATTTATGGCGAAATACGTCACTGAAACGTTGATTATGAAAGTAAGTTGGTGTGGTTTCCTAGAGAGCGATGTAGACACCGTAAAGAAAACCCCGCCCTCCAAAGATGTAAATCGCTAGATTTGCCCTCACCGTACTCAGTCACAAAAAAAAGTGTCCATACTGAGAAGAGTGAGCTCACACGTTATTAAGTAGCGTTTTCATGACAAACAAGTGTAGTTACTGCGTCATTGTCTAGGTGTCAAAACGAAACAGAAACGCGCCATCTTTTGACGAGGTAGGGCGAATCTAACGATTTATATCTTTGGCGCTGTCATCATTTTCACGACAGCTGTCATTGCGACCGCCAAGTGCGGCCACCGCTTTTCTAGGAAACCGTAGCATAGCTGATACCTACACTTAGAAAATATTCCCTATAACATAATAACTAGACATTATTATTTTTTGCCAAGTATCAGTGATGACAGATTTTTTTTTTTTAAATTTTCCGCGCTTTTTAGTATCAACTTATACCAGCCAGAGTTCTTTAAGTACACAGTTATATTAAAACTACGAATCAAAAGTTTAAAATCAAAAGTAGGTACTTAGGTCCATTTAGTATTTTATGTTCACTTACTGTTTGACCCCTTGAGCCGAGCATTCCTTTGAGGCCTTTTACGCCCCGTTGTCCCTTCAATCCTTTTTCACCAATGTTTCCTTTAGATATCACTGTAATATTCTCGTGAAAGTCATCAACCACCACAATGGTCGCTGGTCTCCCTGGTTCACCAATTGGTCCTTGGTCTCCTTTAATTCCGGGTGGTCCTACGGTGTCCTCACCATCATCCCCTCTGTATCCTGGTTCTCCGAGACGACCAATGGGACCCTAAACCGATTTAGTGTTAGTTATACAAAAAATAATAATGTACTGTGTGTTTTGTGAAGTATGTGTAGTGTACTTGTATTCATCAATCAATCAATCTTAGGTTGTGGACAATTAATTTAAACAATGAAAACTTAATCGAGTCTAAAATTCATTTTATAACGATTTCAATTCTATTTATTATTTTATGAAAATGTACTAGCACTTCGCCCGCGACTCCGTTCGCGTGGATTTCGTATATTCCCCTCTTATTCCCCTACACATTTCAACACGTACAACGTATTAAAGAAGTTTCAACGTATTAAAGAGGAGGAAGGAGTGTTGTCCTTCCTCCTCTTTAATACTTAGTTTTCGAAAATTGATCGTTTATCTTAATTAATTGTATATATTTGGGCCAAGTTCCAAGTTTATAAGATTTGTTCAAAGAAATAAGATTTTTCACATCAACTTTATCCCCTCATTGCACCAGCACAGGGATGTAATTTTGAAAAATCAAAGTTCAAATCGCAATCAAACATCTTTAACACTCTTATGTAAAAGAGGAGTTTGAAGTTTGGACCCCAGTTTGGGTGTATTCCATAAAATGGGTGATACTACAGCTAATTTTCAATATTTTTCACTGGATAACTTGGGGTCCAAAATAGGTAATTTTGGAGATATTGAAGTTTTCAAGATTTTTGTGCAATTTCTCACTTCTCGACATTACACTTCTAATAGGGATGATGCCTGGGTAAAAAAAAAAATATTCTAATTAGTCCGTCAGTCAGATAATAAAAAATATTAGACACGTATTTTTTGCTTTATCATAAATAAAAAAATACTTAGATAAAACGCATTTTAGGTTGGGTAGTGGGGGTCGCTACGTCACTAGTATGTATAAAATCTTACATACTCGTGACGGACGTCATGGCACATTTTACCTCAATGTATCGCCGTTATCTTTAGATTACGTAAAAAAAGAAAAAATACGTGTCCAATATTTTTTTATAATCACAAAATCGGACTAAAAAAAAAATGTTTTGTCATCATCCCTATTGTAAAAATCCAGAGCCACACTTATTAGCGCCAAAATCGAACAGATTACGTGTGACTCCGGATTTTTAATTTGTCTGTCTGTTATGTCTTGTTTAATACCTTTTTAGATGATTTTTTTGTCGGGTTTAGTAGGGTTTTATGATGCGTGATGGTGTGTGTTGTGTGTTTTACTGTGTGTGAGTGTGATGTTTGAGAAAAACGAAGTTCCAAAAAAATAAAAACGATTTCGAGGGATTTATTCGTTCATAAGCTTCATCTAGGTATCTTCAGCTCGGACGAATGTTGGAAGTTAGCTCTAGTACCTATCACCCAATTCAAGTACTGCATCCAGTTACTAATCACTCTTTATACATATACTACTACTACATACTATAATATCTTCTTGATTTATTTTCCATGTTTTTATTGAGTAAAAATAAATGTGTTTTTTTCTTACCGCATCACCATCTGGCCCTTGAATTCCATCATCACCTTTAGGGCCCCTATATCCAGTAGGTCCAAGTGCTCCTGGTGGACCTCTTTCACCGATGTCACCTTTCACACCTCTTGAATTTGCTCCCCCCTCACCAGCCATACCTCGAGAACCCTTTTCTCCGGTGGGTCCTGGTGAACCTCTTTCGCCAGGATAGCCTCTCGATCCAGGTGGTCCCATAATACCGTCAACGCCGCTACAGCCGTCTAAACCTGGTAACCCAATGACACCTTCCAATCCATATGGGCCCTGGGCAGAGAAAAGGGTTAAGATTGAGTCGAATATTAAGAAAATCATAAAAATGTTTTAATGTGCAATACTGCTGTATTTATTATAATAAATTCTTACTTGCGGCCCTGTGTCTCCTCTTGGTCCGTAAGGTCCATCGATACCCTAAAAAATAAAAAAGGCAATTTCTATTACTTAGTTACTTAAAATATATTGTGGAATAGAAACCAGACAACCTGTTATTTGGCATACTTACGTGTGTTCCCTTATCACCGAAGTCGCCTCTGTCACCAAAGTCTCCGGACACGCCCGTCCGGCCTGGGCGGCCGAGGGGTCCGTCCTCACCGTAGTCACCTTGAGCGCCTGGAACACCGGGAGGTCCTATGCTCCCTTGATCGCCTTTGATGCCAGCACAGTCGCATATTGTTTGATTGCACACCACCTAAACATAGAAATCGTTTATGAATTTAGTATTAATGTACCACATAGGTCATCTCAGTACATACACGCCTACTATCAAATAATTACATACATTTATTTATGTACTTGTATTTAGTAGAAATGATTGCTCTTGGAAGAATATCGAGCATCGACGAACGTGTGACGATTACTACACACTATCATGCTAGACGGATCGACGACCTACAGAACCCAGCCGGGTTTGACTCAAGCCAATAGGTACGTCGACCCGCTAGGTACAGAACTAGTGCAACCATTGTTCCAATTGGTAAATAGAAACTCCTCTGCCCCGGATATGCTATAAAAATAAGTTACGACGGACTCCATGATCGATGTTTTTCCGAACTTTGCCATTATGTGATATACACAAGCACAGTGTAGGTACTCATTGCACCGAAGTATCTAATGGTTTCATAGATATTATACAAAACATCGACACATTTTCTCGTGAAAAGACTATGTGAAGATAACAACATCATCAATATAGGGTACTAACTGGATTAAAAGCCTATTATTGAAGCTAACTCAAAAACTACTCAATCAAAGTTAATATGAAACCGTAATTTGGCCCCGTAATCACTGAGAAATCGGTGTACAAGCAGTACCAGGCATGTACACATGAAAAATAAAGTTGTCTTTTATTGCAACGCTTCTATGTTCATAATGCAGTGTGTTGACTATTTATTTTGCATTCCCGCCCCTAGAGCTGGGAAGTACGCCACAACCACAGATAACTAGTTAGAGACGTTCGATTTTTTTTCTTTTTGAAAACTCTCTTAAACTTAAATAATAAATCAAATATCACAAATAAATACATATTATATTCCATAAAATATGTAGGCGCATGGCGGCTTTGCGTATCCTTTATCGATTTCTCGATTCTTGGCAACTCTCATACAACGCCACCTACTTACAGAGGTACAAAATAAGCGATAGCCTGTTGCCATCAAAATCAAAGGAAAAATACATAGCATCCCACGAAAATCCATTGGAAGAATAGGAAAAAACGCCCAGTATAAAAAACACACGGTTTGGACCAAAAATGGTGTTGATATAAAAAAGTACCGAATTGTTTCAATACTTATTTAAATTATTTGATAAAATAAAATAAAAAAATTGTCACAATTCTATAAAAAGTATTACGCATTAATTAAAATACTGTGATATAGAGTAAGTAACAAGGAACGTGCCTTATCGTCGGGACCTCTGACATACATTCGACGCAGAGCAAGTGTAAGAACATTGCACTTCCTACTTTATAATAGAGCATGAAAACGAGTTTCTTATTATAATCTTAGTCATTAATCTATTTCAGCAGTATCTCATCACAATTCAGTGTATCTAAGTACTACTTAGATACATACTAAATTGTGTACCTACTTAGTATGTACAAGAAATACCTTACCTGCTATCTAATTGCGTAAACATTTTCGGTAAAAGATTAAAACTAATCTGTTTAATTTTGACATTTCAAGAACATTCATTGCGTTACTTACGTTGTTGAGCAGATTTTTTTTTCGAACTTATGAAGCAATTAATTAGCAATCTCTTTCAAAATAATTTAGTTTGTGATTGATCGTGTATTACGCAATGAGGGTACTGTATTGTAATGTATATTTTGTCAAAATCTACTATTAAAATAACGTAGGTATTGTTCGCGAGCCGAAATGGATTTAGCAGTGTGGTTTATGGTTGAAGATGATGTCAGCGTTTTGCATTACATCATCTTTTGAACAAACCACAGCTTCTTCGTTCTAGTTTTATTGCAGTCAAATGGAATTGTATCCTTTAACAACATGTGTAGGTATCTGTTATAGTCATTCAGTCAGTGAAAAAGTAATAATTCTGTCCATAGTTAATGAAACGGGAATAAGTGTATGGTGTCTATATATTTAGATAAATACCAACAATTAAAGAGCCAATATTTTAAATTACTATCTTCCTATATCTCTCACCCAAGCTATATTCGTAAGCCGGAACAAAGACCTGTGACCTGAAGAGTCTAGTACTTACTAGTAGTCTAGTAGTTACTGTAAGAAATACCTAGGTACTGCACGGTTTCGGAAAGTTTGTCCTATGGGTCCAGTTACTTGCAGAATTCTGGGGACGATAGACGTTTCCCGGTTTTCTTACTGCCTCCAGGTGTCTACTCGTGTGTTTAAGAAGAGTACTTATTCTATAGTCTTTAGACAGACAAATAAATATAATAAAAACTTGATAAGTAGACAATAATTGACTCAGTGTGTGACTTGTGATATAGACATAGAAAGTGTACAACACGGTCTCAGTTTATTAAAGTCACCATTTTAAACGTATCAAATAACAACATTGCTAAATTTGCATGACGACGCAATGCAATGGAGCTCAGTGTCGTAGGTACTACTTTTAAATTAGCAGTTTCTTGCGACGACCGACTGTTAGAGCTAATTTTTGAGCCAGAGAATTGAATGATCTGTGGTTACAATTTACATTGTTTCAATTAGTTATTATGTTTATCACAGTCATCTAAGTAAAGTTCATGCTATGACCAATGACCTAAATATGTGTCGATTAATCTGAGTCTCTAGTCACTTGGAATAAATTCATCACAACTACGGAACCCTTCATTGTACGTGGTCCGACTCGTAGTTGGCCGGTTTTTTTATGTTAACACCATTTTTGGTCCGAACCGAGCATTTTAACATGAAATAGATACCTATCCTACTCCACAGCTAGGCTTGTATTTTTTTTTATTTGCCGGTTCGTTGAAGTAAGTCAAAAATACATTCTCAGAAAATGCCTGGGCATTTTTGTTCAACGTACCTATTTTTCCATTGATTGTGATGGCTCATTGACTTTGTGCCTCAGAAAGTTTATAGCAAATGTGTCGGAAAGTCGCTTTTCATGCGCGTCTACGTGACGTTCGTTCTTCTGATGAAAAACGGGATGTTGGCGTGGAAAATGGATTTTGATGCGGTTATATAGCCCAGAAATATGTGACGTGGCGCCACATCAGGCCGGTACCAACATTGCACGTACATTGAAGTGGGCGTGTTGCTTGTATTAAGCCAATGCCAATACCAATATTATGTTGTGAAGTAGTTATGTACCTATCTTGTCTTTATCTCCGGAAGGTATTCGAAACGAATCGAGATTTTATAGCTTATTCATTTTTGAAAGGGTCTCTGTCAACTGTGTGTTTTGCTGGATTAACATGTACACCGAAAGCAAAGCTTGCAATTTTATTGCTTTTAGTTTTTGGTGGCAAACGCCAGCACCGAAATAATAGTGGCTCTTGAACTCTTGACAACCTACAATTACGAAGAGAACAGAATACAATTAACTATGTAAATATTAGGTTGAGTTGTTATAATTTGCAACTGTGCAGATTAGGCTGAGGGCCTGAGTAATGTGTTGCTTCAATGTTCAGTATTGTTATATGTAGTGTAGCTTCCGGACGAAGCGCGTAGGCGGCGCGCGTTCCGTCCTCGTCCGCCGCACCGTATGCGCACGCGCCTGCGGTAACGTCTACCAGCGTTTACGAGGGACGAAGAAGCATTGACAGCTGTTTCATTACCTACTTGCTGACAGGCTATCTAATACTTTGAAAGTTTGAACAGGGTAGGTATGCGCAATTTTTACCGACTACTAAAAGGAGGTGATTATCATAATATGGCTCGTCGAATATCCGGGAGAGTTTAAAAGGATTGAAGGAGAGAACGTTTAACTGTTCCTACTAGAAGGTAAACATGAGGTTAAACATGATGAATTAAAATAAAAAATCGATTTAAAATAAATAACGCCAAATATTTTTTTTACTACCTATTTGATTTTAATGAACATAATAACCAGTCCTGGTCATTACGTTGTAATAACATGTATAAAAGGCGACCGAATTTTATCTTATTTTTCATCCTATAAGTGAGCATTTCAGCTGGGAACTGAGGTTTCTAGTTGTAAACGTCAATAGGTATCAACAAGGCATTTGTTTCCATTATCAAAACGAGAGAGTAGGTTTAAAATACTTCCAACTCGACTATATAACTATCCTTGTTTTCATTAGCCATTAATATCATGACAACATAATATTATGGCAGCACGCGATTATAGAATGGGTGAGTCATTGGTTGCAATTCAAGGAACAGGCTGGATAAACAATCATTGCAGTGTCCAGCGCGATAACGACCATTCGCACATCCCGCAGCCCCCGCTGCCCCCCACCCCCGCTCCGCTGCCTCTCACACCCTGCTTCCACGTGTATGAGTCCAGCACATGCTACACTGTAATATGAATTATATTATACCATTGTTATTTACTGCATATTATTTTGATGTCCCAAGTATTTTTCCAAACTAAGTGTGATTCTGTATGATTTAATGCAGTTATTTATGTATGTATGTATGTAGAGCAGATCTTAGCGGCAGCTAGGCTTATGCTACGAAGCTAAGAAAA
This sequence comes from Agrochola macilenta, assembly GCA_916701695.1. Lineage (NCBI taxonomy): Eukaryota > Metazoa > Arthropoda > Insecta > Lepidoptera > Noctuidae > Agrochola > Agrochola macilenta. Next base: position 11,876,229 of record OU753559.1, on the reverse strand, counting down.
TACACAACACAAGTAAGTACTTATTTGCATGCCGCCCTACTAGATTTCGCAGAAATTTTTCGAATTATACAAAATGTAGACTATAATAATGTTAGTTATAAATCAAATTGCTAGTTCCGCGTGGTCATTAATGAAAATAGATGACCTACACTACCTCATTACTTCCAGTTCCCGAGAGTTCGAGAAATCGCGAATATCGCAACAGGCGAAATCGTTATTGATACCTAAGTACCTACCTACTTTATGATTTTGCAGTTTCTAAACTGATGTGATACTCACAATTTAATACCTACCTACAATCGAGCAAAACATTTTGGTAGATCGAACAAGTGTTCATGAGCATGACGTGTTTGTAATAACAATGTGTAGGTGTAGGTCCTATTTATAGACAAGCTATTAATTATTATTATTGAAACTATGTCAAAAGTAAAAAAAAACGGAGCATACAGTGGAGATTTACGAGCATTTACCGGAATCTGGTGACCCCGTCGGCTCATAAACGCGTTCCCGATATACGCCGCCCCGACTCCCGAGCATGCAGCGCGCGACGCGCGACACGCTTGCGTGCCACAGCTTCGTATACTTAGTTATCTTTGAGAAATTTAATAGAATTCCAATGAGTACTATTGACAAACGGACACGGAAACAGCATACGGAAACGCCACAAGATCCATGAGGCAAATCTATACAGTGCCTCATGGATCGTATGGCGTTTGACTGACATTGACCGTGGGCCACAGTTGGTAATAATACCAGTCTATTATTGTCCCGCTGCAGGGCAAAGGCCTCTTCTCATACAGAGAAGCCACGAGCTTTTTGCTGATTTCAGACTTATAAGTTCAGTAGGTATCCCAATAACGTAACACACAATCAATCTGAATCGTTTTGAAACAGATTGCTAATCCATTGCTTCATAAGTTCGAAAAAAAAATCTGCTCAACAACGTAATAACGCAATGAATGTTGTTGAACTGTCAAAATTAAACAGATTAGTCGTAATCGTTTACGAAAATGTGTTGCGAAATTAGATAACTGCTTTCCTCATGATGTTTTCCTTCACCGATGTCAGTGATGTACATACAAGAAAGTATAAAATTCGGAAAGTACATTCAAAATTCGCTGTAATTGGTTTATTTAAAATAAATGCTTTGAGTTTTGAGTTTTTGAGACATATAAATTGAAAAAGTCACATTGGTACCTGCCCGGATTTTAATTTTCGCGCACGAGATGCGAGAGGCCTTATTAACTACTGGGCCATCACGACTAACCGTAGTTGGTAAACATTTGTAAAATTATTTTGTGAAAGTTGTATTGAAAACATAAGATGGCCTGGCATGTTAGTAGATTCTTGTACTAAGTACTTCAACTTTAAATTGTTACTTAAGTACGGATTAAATGATACAAAGGAAAATAACAAAAAGGTGAGAGAACAATCGAAAACGAATTAAGCATAATTATTAAAATATACACCCTGTTTTGGCAGTAACTAACCTGAAAATCGAATAGTTTGTAACGAGTCGAGCGCGCTAAGAGCTTTTGCCGTGCGATGCTGCTTTACGACATTATGGCAATACGCATGACGCGATGGTTTGAACGACTTTGACGCAACCGGCCTGGATTATATTTCAGTTTTCAATATGGTTTCCTTAAATAAATGCAGTAAATAAGCAATGATTAAGTATTTTAAATAATTAAATGTTTGTTCAGCACACTTTCTCGAAAACTCGCTCTTATTGCCCCGTTTTTAGGTTCACAATGCAGCGTACCTACCTATTAACTTTGCATTCCCGCACTAGTGCGGGAAAGTATGGATTAATTTTACATTTTATTAAGGCGAAAGCGCTAGGCTTGCTCGCGAAATAAAATTTTTCGTACAAACTTACGTTTTCTTCAATTTGCAGGTATCAGAGGGCCTAGTGTGGGTTTCTTTTAATCATTACCTAAATCATTGTGAGTCCTAGCAGTTTTCAACTGGCATTACTGTCAGCGACCTGCGCTAAATATAAACTTGGAAATAGCTGCACATTCAACTAGCTTTTGTTACAGTACTGAAACTATTGACCTATTTCACTTTACTGGAAGTAAGCAATAACTTTCAGTGCAACGCTCGCACCGTAAAACCGACTCGTGAGTAATCGAAGCGCGGACGCAATACAGACTGGAAATTAGTAACTCTTTGTTTTACGCTCAGCTGCTTGTAAATTCACAATGTATTTGTGACAAATTTAATAATTAGATAGGTACTAAAAGTTACCAGATTAATATTAATATAATAATAATATTAACAGAAGTTTTTTTTTGAAGAAATCCTGTTCCTCCATGGGCTTTTCGGTTATGTACATAGCTAAGCACATTAACCGAGAAGCTTAATAATGATCCTCGAAATTGTATCAATCACCGGTGTACTGCGATACTTTTCGAAGATTCGATACTTTTCGAAGATTCGATACTTTTCGAAGATTTCGAAGAAGACTTTTCGAATTATGCACAGTTACCGATGATGAGGGCAGTACGTATGTTTCAGAAGTCGAGCAACCTTAGCAAGTCGCATCAGTCTTACTATGCAAGTCGAGCAACCTTAGCAAGTCGCATCAGTCTTGCTATGCAAGTCGAGCAACCTTAGCAAGTCGCATCAGTCTTGCTATGCAAGTCGAGCAACCTTAGCAAGTCGCATCAGTCTTGCTATGCAAGTCGAGCAACCTTAGCAAGTCGCATCAGTCTTGCTATGCAAGTCGAGCAACCTTAACAAGTCGCATCAGTCTTACTATGCAAGTCGAGCAACCTTAGCAAGTCGAGCAACCTTAGCAAGTCGCATCAGTCTTGCTATGCAAGTCGAGCAACCTTAGCAAGTCGCATCAGTCTTGCTATGCAAGTCGAGCAACCTTAGCAAGTCGCATCAGTCTTGCTATGCAAGTCGAGCAACCTTAGCAAGTCGCATCAGTCTTGCTATGCAAGAAGCTAGTATTCAACGAGTATGTAGAGCAGAGACCACAATTTGATTTCAAGTATGTTTTACTTGACTGTTCGTAAAGCAACTCACACGCGTACTCATCAAGTGCAAGCTACTTGATGAGTATTTTTAAGCCTGTGTGACTGTGACCTTCCTGCTTCAGAAAACATATGTAACTGTTTCTCATTTAGAAATGTATAGTCGGTGTAAAAAATTATATAGGTAGGTATATTTTCAAGATGGTTAAGTAAATTTAACAAAGGTTGAAAAAAAGACGACTGTAGCTAAAAAGTTGTAAACAACTGATGCAGCTGGTGGCTTCAAATCAATGAGATTGAACTAAACTACGTGGCACGAACTACATCAGACTGCTTGAAAAGTAAGCTGGTTTTGAACTTTTTAATTGCAGTCGGTTTTTTTTTTATTGTTTCAATTTTTTTTACGCTTTTATCTTCCGAATCGATCGAGTGGAACATGTCCATCACATGGTGATTAAATGTGGTGTTTCCGAGCTAGTCAAAACTCAAAATGCGTTGTGAGTGTTTGTACAATTGCCACAGAGTTCCGGAACTTGCGGACTATTTAAAGAGACCACAATTCGTTGTGGATTTTTTTTGTTGCTTTTTGTTTCGATTTTTCGACCTTTGAGCCCCAAGTCGTTAAAACTACTCACTACCAGTGGCGGATTTGCCCTAAGGCCCAGTAGGCCCGGGCCTAGGGCGGCCAGATATTAGGGGCGGCCATTCGTGACAAAAAAATCACTGATGATAACAAGAAATAACTCAAAGTAGGTACCTATATATTCTAAACGTTCGCGCACATTATGGCGGGCCGCACTGCACCGCATCGTATAGGTAACTATAATAACAAAAATATGTCCAAATAACGAATTGAAACGCGTCATAGAATTTCGCGGCGCCAATCCGACTCATAGCTAGTTAAATTTCTGAACCGATTTTGATAGAAGTTGGCAATAAAGTAAATTCATTATGTAGTCTACATGATGGGTGCTGAGAAAGGGGCGGCTGATACTTACTACATGGCCTGGGGCCTAGGGCGGCCTAGACTGCAAATCCGCCACTGCTCACTACACTACAGTTTGAGTTTTGTAGACATTGCATTATAAAAAGAATATACTTATTACTAACACAGACTACAATTATATACCTTTATTACTAGGTACTTACTGAAAATTTTAAATGTGACTTGAAGGAATTGTAATAAATGACGTTACGTCAGAACAAAGGACGATTGTTTATGTACTCCGGCCGATGAGAGAATGCGTTCCTAACACCTGTCAGCTGAGTACCTACAACAGATTACGTGTTTTACGAATTTAAAATATGATCTAGTAGTTCCTAATCTTGTTCAACTGACAGGTGTCAGACACGTATTCTCTCGGTGGCCGGAATATAATAGGAAGTGTGCAATTATCTTTCCAAATGTGTTTCTTTTTAAGATAAAGATGTGCCTTTATGTGAATCCGTAGAGGCGGCATAAAAAACGTAAATTAATAAAGCCGTGTCTACAATTGCATAGCAGCGATATCGACAGAATATAAAAAAATGAGGAATACTTCCCTTTGGGTTCAACGTTCTGTTCAACGTTCTACGTCACGGTGATAAAAGAGTAACTCATGAATGAGCTCGTGCATTGACAGGGCGACTCACCCCGGAATAGTGAATAGTACTCGTACGCACGGCTACACATCAAGCTATACATTACCAGTATAAACTGACCTCACATTGTACCGAAATCCTAAACAATGCGAGATCAGCATAAACTGGAAATGTATAGCTTGATGTGTACGTGTGTACCTAACTAAACGTGGACCGACGCCGACGCTGCAAACTTTATCATAACAAAATGTTACATTTACTCGTATAGGTATTATGTAAGCAAGACCTTTCATGGGGTTGATAACAGACATACCTAGTAGTAGGTAGGTCATTATTAAAAATGACTGCCATTAGGTAATTTTTTTTGTCTTCTTTATTCCTAAATCGTATAAAAAACAGGAATATTTTGGTAAGTAGGTATTATATTACTACTTACTTTAAAAACATGATCAATTTTTTTTATTAAAATACCCACTATATTGATACGCATCGTACTACATATAGGTATTTAAAGGTCTTGCTTTATCTGTCGTCAAGTTTATCATCGCGACACACAAAACCTTATATACCTACTTACTTATTATCATTTACAGATACCAATTTGTTGGAGTTATGTTATTATTTCGGCAATAATTGCAAAAATTGTGTTTTATACATAACGACAAGTTGATAGCAGCAGTTTCCTGTCACTTTGATAACAGATGCTGCTGTTTGTGGCGCGGCCTCGTTTTTAAAGCTTTGTCAATGGAAGCTGATTTTGACCCAATTTAAAACCGTTTGATTGATAGACCGCGGCACAGATCTAAATTTTGCGCACGTTGCTGCCGTGATTCCCGGAATTAATGCTTCCTAACAGGATATGAACCATAGATAATGTAAACGGACATTATCAGCTATCAACATGGTCAAGTTAGATACCTACAAGTTCACTGTGGATCTCTATTAATTACATATTTGAATCAGTAACGTAACGATTGAACAACAAAGTTAACAATTATAGGTAAGTACTTAGAATGAAATCATTAAGGCTCCCGCCAACAGGTGCGACGCGACTCTAATAAAACAATTTCTAAGAAAACTTCACGGTAGAACAATTACTGGTGTCGCAACAAGTCGCGCCAGTCTACACGAGCCAGCTAAGCTTAAGCTCAGGGGGGCCGGGGGCTCAAAATAACTCTGTTTTTACAAACTGAATGTTGAATCATTACAAGGACCCCCAAAATTCATGTCGTGTGAACAAATTTTTACGTAGGTACACACGGCTACAAATCAAGCTATACATTTCCAGTTTATGCTGATCTCGCATTGTATAGGATTTCTGTACAAATGTGAGGTCAGCTTATACTGGAAATGTATAGCTTGATGTGTAGCCGTGCGTACCTACTTACAATATGTCTGTTCAAAAAACTGATAAGTAGGTACCGTGGTTTTAGATTCATGAATGACTTCAGAACAAATACCTAGGTTTGTGGATGTTTGTGGTACATGGTGTGACGTAATAAAGTCCTGCTCTGAATTCATTGTTAAGTAATTATTTAGGGGAAGGTCTGTTCAAAAAACTGATAAGTAGGTAAGGTAGCACCACCGCGGTAGAAAATAGTAGGTCAATTGTTACAAACGGATAATACGGATGTAGAAACTGAAAAAAAAGTTTTTCAAAGCAGAAGAGCATGCATGTGAAGTACCTACTTACCTCCGATTCAAGTTAAAGCTAAATCCCAGCTACGACTTAAATGCCAACTAAAAGGCTTTTTTGAAGATTTTTTTCGGTTTTATGTATAGACTGCAGTAACACCTTATTTAAAGTCATGCTATACAAAAACAAAACAAAAATCGACATCGATGTCTTGTTTTTATACCTTTTTAGTTGGCAGTTTCGTTTTCGTCGTAGTTGGGTTTTAGATTTTAACTTTATTTTTTATTTCAATTATTTTGAGTTTAGGAATCATTAAGAGTAGGCACCTACCCACTTTTTTGGTTTGGGAAAATTCGAAAGATAATATATTTTTAGTGTTATTAAAAACGGTCATACATTTTCAGAAAGTACTCCTTCAGGCCTTTCATTAGACACCAAACACGATGATATATTAATCTCAAATTCCAACGATACTTCGTGTATCAAAATACAACCAGTAGTTTAGGAGTTGTGAGGAAGCAGATGAACATACATACACAGCTTGTTAAAATCATTACCCTCGTTTTCTCTCGTCTCGGTCTTTGCCGTAGTTTGGTAAAAAGCGCCCTCAACAAATATGTTATTGTTGTGTATGTAACGCTTTCTGCTTTGATTACCTACTTACATGACTATAACTTGGATAGACACACTAACTAGGTCGAATCTTTATAATGAATAGGATTTCATATAATAGTCATGCGTCATTCATCCGTCAGTTTATCGGTGGGTTATAACCTTAAAAATCAAAATTAGTTTAATTATTCAGTGATAAGATAATACAGTGCTTCTTAAAACTTGAATGTATTCAAATAATGGAACATTTTATGTACCTAGCGGATATGTTTAACGATCTATGAAGATTATTAGAATTACGTACCTATAGTTCAAAAAGCTCAAAATAAACTAACAGATATGGATAACAAATGTACCTACCTAAGAAGACTTGATGAAGAAACTTTAAAACAAGCATGGAACAAAAGATTTTAAGTAATTAAATAGCATTTTTTAGGTCACGAGGCTATGAAATGATAAACGATGTTGTTGCCAGTTGATACGTACCAAATAAAAACTTATATGATAATAGTGCAAAGGTTACCGTAACATCTGATTATTGGAGTAAAGTTATTTTAAATTATATATTTGTATGAAGCAATATTCAATTCACAAAATTTTATTAAGATCTGGTGTAGATAGGTAGGTAATTAATAACGAGCAAGAGGTTGGCTCTATTATCAGTAGGATGTACTGGTACTGTCTACCTACACTTTAACGAATGTAAAAAGACGCTAACTTGTCCGGCCGTCCAGAGAATGCGTTCTTGACACCTGTCAGTTTCATACTAATGATGTTTTGCGAAAATGATCCTTATTACTAGGAGAAATTGTCGAACTAACAGGTGTCAGGAACGCATTTTCTCGACGGCCGGACTGTAGCGAAGCCGAGAGTTATTTGTTCTTCCCGTCATTGTGATTTTTTTTTTGTACTGGACTATACTTTGGAACCTTCTGATTATGGAGATATTGAAGGTTCTAACTTATTTTTTGTCCTTTTTTAACGAAAGCAAGTTTTAAATTTTGCAACCTAACTCTATAACCCCGCGACCCCTGTACCGTTGCATGCTCCCGTAAAAACACAATGTTTTGCTTTGAATGCGTTACATTGCGAGCTACCGTAAACAGCGATCTTACACCCCAATGAGTTTTTTTACACTGTGTACCTATGTAGGAAAACTTATTTGTTACTGGTTGCAAAATAGTTTGATATTTTTATTTCAACACAATTGCTCGAAAAGTGGCTCTTATTGAAAGAAAGAAAAATGCGTTTAAGGTATTTGAACAAAAAAAAACAGTAAGAAACCGCACCGCTTTATTAAGTTTCCCAATGTTGAGTATTGAACAAACGTGTTTTACTTTGCTTTGCCGCACTCGTACGGGAATGGACCCCACAGATAACTACATACTTATAAGTACTACTTAGTCAAAATAAAGGCTTGTGCAGACCAGCGCGACTTGTCGCGCGACGCGACACCGGTTATTGTTATACTGTGAAGTTTTCTTAGAAATTGTATTGTTCGTGTCGCGTCGCGCGACATGTCGCGCTGGTCTGCACAGGCCTTTAAGCGTTTTTTTTATTTCAGCAATGGGCCTTCATGCCTTTTTATGCCAAATAATTAAAATTGTTTAACTTTCTTCTTCGCACGTGTGTTGAAAAACGTCGTTTGATACTCGTGAGCGTTTGTACATTATTTTACATTTGCATTAAAAAGTACTACTTATTTAAATTGAGGTAACGACGCCCATCATCCACGTGTTTTGGTATTTTCCTTGGGGGGTGAATGTAGAACCTCTCCGATAAATGGATAGTTAAAGGTTTGTAGATACTTTAAACCGGAGTTCATTGCTCGTGTGTTGCAGCAGAACTGTTTAGCAAAATTAAATACATAATGTTAGGCTCCCCATTGTTTGTTTCAACTTCAAGTCTTGTGTCAGCCGACCGAGGACCGGTGTAGCAGTGAAAACATTCGTATTAAATACTTAAATAATGGATTAATAAGGTAATATAATTATAGAAGAACCGATCAAGTTGATAGGGGTGAAGGTGAAGACGGCGCGTTGTGTTCCACGCGCGCCTCAAAGAGATGTCAGCACCAACTGACGGGGTCCGTAACGGCCAATGCCTGCCAGGGTTGCGAGTTTGTCCGAAAGGGATATCGCGGCCCCAGCACTCAGGCAACAAAAGTCAGTAAAGGTCAGTAAAAGTCTGACACGCCCTCCCGCTCCACCCAGAGCGGGAGAAGTTATTTGATAATTTCCCACCCTCAAAAAAATTAAAAAGGGGTGAAGGTGAAGAAGAGTAAATCCTCGGATTATTAGAGTTGTTTTTGCTACGTAGGGTCTACGCCCTAGTCTACGAAGCCTCTACGCTAGGCTACGTCAGTCAGCGACAGCTAGTGGTGTTTCATGACCCACCATGATTTCAGAGTATTTAGGTGTAGGTTTAGGTTCAGGTCGATCAAAATGGTTTATTTGCCGATATGTGGTGAAGAAGTCCACTAGCCACACTGAGTGGACTAGGTTGGTCGCCACATATCTACACCATGTAGGAGGATAAGATCGTGAAGTACGTATGTATATATGCCCATGAAACACCAAGGTCACTTGAGTCGCTTCACTATAGGTATCAACTTTGAATCTTTTGCTGGCTCAGTTATTGAAAACCTGCATCAAGAAGTTAAAAGGGTGTCGTTTTAAACTACGCTGCGGTGCATCACGTATCCGACTACATGCATTTATTTATTTAATAAAAGTTGATTAGATACTAGCTCTTGCTCGCGGCTTTGCCACCGTGGAGATCAGAAATGAAATGAAATCCTACGGTTATATACGCTCCAAGGTAAAACGTCTCTATGTCCTATGTCCTAACCCAAGTCATGGTTTATCTGTGTGCCAAATTTCATCCAAATCCGTTCAGCCGTTAAGGCGCGACAACGTAACATACAGACAGACAGAGTTTGTATGAATTACCTTTTATTTTATAAATTAAATTAATTATCTATGAATGTAATATTTTTAAATATGTATTCATTTACATTACAAAAACATGTATTTTATCTATACATATTATACTTTAAAGTCGCTTTTCGTGTGTGTATGTGTGGCCGCGATAATACATATATGTTCTTATATACTTATAAACTAGCCAATGGATTTTGATGCGGTTTTGACCATAATTTACAAAATTGGTTCCGGAAGGTTTATGTGTAACTGTGTATAATTGCCATCAACGAGCGCATTGCCATCAACCGGGCACAAATCCAGGCTCCGGGCTGCTACTGAGCAATTCCAGATGGAAAAACCCAATAACACTTTGCCCGACCCGGGAATGGAACCCAGGACCTCATGCTCAGCCGTAGCGCTTGCGGCCACTAGACCAAGGACGCAGGCCACCAATAAAATACCAGTTTTATTTAAACATTTATATTATTGAATATTACATTTAAATGACATGATTACTTTGTAAAGTATTATATTTTTTTATTACCTTTTGTGAATGTGAGGACTACTCGTATGAGTATTTTTTTTTTTTTTTTTGCTTTTTCTACTCATTTTTTTATTTCCTTTCTCAGATAGTTTTAATAATGGTCTGACTGTTTGAGTAGTTCATGCGGCCTACCCAAATGTCCTTCCTTGGTATTGTTCGTCGAGTTGAGCTCCTTATGTTCTGAGTTGAGCTCCACGATTACTGACAAATGCTTGCACTGACTGGACAGGTCCACTCAAATCTGTGTGGTTCTTTTCTCAAAATACCATTTCAGACTCTAATCTACATGGTCCTCATATGGCTTGACCAAGATTATGTCTGGACTTTATTTTATTTTTATTTTTTTATTTATTCAAAAGGAACAACAAACAGCTACAATATACAGTATAGTAAAGAAATAAACATAACATTTGAACAATATTGTAGCCCACAACGCTGTTCACAGATAAACTGTGGAATATATTATACAATTAATTGATTAAACGCTAGAGAAATAATAATAATATTAAAAACTAAACTTACTTAACTATCATGCTCATCCATATAAGGATATGGATCCTTACACATAAATCAAGGGAGTTCCTTTAGTATAAGACTTTTGAACTTACTGGGAGAACATGCAAAAATGTCAATATGTTCAAAAGTCCCATTGTAGGCATCTACCATTCTGCGAACAGGTGAGCGCAAACCGGTGTTAGAATGGCAAGTACGCATGAAAAATAGTCTGCCAGCGCGCACCCTTCGCTTGTACACTGTTCTAGGGACAACATAGCATAACATGTTGGTTAACTTAATGCAGTCAAATTTATGATTAACAATGTTATAAAGATTCATGGCTTGCAAGTACTTGCGTCTGTTTTCAAGTGTTGTGAGTTTGTACTTATCAAGTAAATCCTGATATGGCAAATAATATCCGAAGCATCTGAAATGCATAGAACGTAGGAATTTCTTTTGAACACACTCAATCGCCTCAACGCAACGTATCTCTTATAATATGGACTCCAGGTGGACACGGCATACTCTAGTTGCGAGCGCACGAGAGACTTATATAGGCAAATATATGAAGAAGGCTTCTTAAAATCTAATGTCGAGCGCATAACAAATCCATAAAGTTGGTACGCTTTATTAACTATTTTGCTAATATGCAGGTCTAAGCAAAGCTTGGAGTCAAGGATAATGGACTTTAAAAGAGACCTCTGAGTTTGTTTCGGCCTTTCTTCTCAGAGTAGTCGGATAGGAAACGCCGAACTCATCTAGCAATTTTATTTTTGATTTTTTATAATTATATGACGTGTAAAAGTGATTCCTATATCCTATTTACAGAATAAACAATTTCATTTCATTTCATTTAAGTTAATATTAAAATTATATATAATAAAGAAATTCGATAGTTTATCAAGTCGTGTAAACCGTGCGAAGCAGGAGCGTGTCGCTAGTAAACAACAGTAGCTCATTCTAGATCAGCTAGAGCTAGACCTGTTGTTGTGTACATCTTATTCTAGATCAGCTAGAGCTAGACCTGTTGTTGTTTATATTTCAAAACTTTCAATTTCCTCCACTTTTATTGTTTTGTTGGTGGATTTCCAGTTGTGTAATACCTAGTAGGTAATTTTAGGAATCGTGCTCTCCAACGTTAGGACTATGATGACTATAGATTGCTTTGATTTGCGTTTATTTACACCGTATTGTGTAATTGATACTTCAATGAAAAGTGATAAGTTACGGTATGTACCTACTAGTTGGAATCTAATTTTTTAGCTGATTCAGATGCTGTGATTTAATAAGTTTGCACCAATACTTATACGTATTGTATTGTGTGTACTATTGTACCTACTTAATGAACGATAGAAAATCAATGAATAGTAATTATTCAAGTACATAAGGCTTGTGTTACAAAATATCATCTGAATACAATATGACATACATATTTAATTAAATAAGATATCATACAGACCAGAAGCCACTGAACTTGGTAAAGTAGGTATGATTGAATTATCACGTGTATAGTTAAGTTTATAAATTGCATTGTTATTTAAAAGTTTTTTATGCCTTATAAACCGATGATAAAATAAGTTCCCAATATAAAATAATAACTATGGATTTATCGAATGACCAATTAAAATAATTTATCAATTGTTGAATATTTCAACTGACCTCTCATGAATGAAGTACCTAAGTAAATAATAATAAAATTACATCATATATATCTGGTGTTTTGATTTAAAGTTAATTTTTATATTTTGTTAAGTAAGTATTTGAACTTGCATGCAAAGATACAGTGTAGGCATGAGCCTTGGTTAACTATCTATAACTTCTCAATTTAACCTATTTCCTGTTTTTTTTGTTCTTCTACTCGTATTAACTATGTTCTATCAATCTGCCTAGCCTTTTCCCAACTTTGATGGGGTCGGCTTCCCAACAAAGCTGAATACCAGTATGTTATATGGAGCGACTGCCTACCTGACCTCCGCAACCCAGTAACTGGGTAATACGATACTCCTTGGTAAGACTGGTTGTCAGATTTTCGGGCTTCTGACGACCCGTAACGACTGTCAAGATCCACGAATTACAGCCGGAACTAACGGCTTAACGTGCTTTCCGATGCACGGAGGAGTCTCGGTATGTAAAGATGGTCACCCATCCATGGTACAACCCCGGCAAGCGTCGCTTAACCTGATGGATCGACCCGTGCGGCTGTTATTACTTAGCCACGAGCTCCTCTATGTTCTATGTGTAATACAAATACTATCGGTAAAAACAAAAAGAATATGGGACTGGCAATACATCGAGGCTGTTACTACATGAATAGTTTTACTAGGTATATTTTTCTGTTTCTATTTTTATAATACCTATTGCCCAATGCTCTACTCCTCGAATATAAATTTTCCGTAGGTAAAGTTTTTGTTTGCAAAATATTAATTTCAAAACGCGAATATTCAATAAAGCCACATAGGTCAAGTAAGCACGGACTTTTATGTGTGTTATCCTACAGTGACAGTATTATTATTTAAAGTTTATAATTAGGCATCAAGTGATGACATCAATGTTTTGAATATACGATAGCCTCTGTATACGACAAGACATTTTATCATTAAAGTTTAATTTAACAAAACGTTATTTTTTGTTCGGAAGCGGATAATCGAGTTTGAGGTCACATGGTGGCTCTGTTTAACTGTGTCATTCCCTATCGGACGAGCTCCTTCACAAAGAGCTATTTCTGCTATAAGATAGCTGTTACCACCTTACTACCTAGGTATACTACTAACCAGTATCCAAGTAGGGAGTTCCCCAGGGATCGATCATTGACTTTACCTACTCTTGACTAGGACAACGGACTGACACGCTTAGGGACTGTTTGTTCTCTTTGCTTACGATAAAAGCCTAAGAAACTTATTAGAAACTTATATAGCTACTCAAAGACAACCACCAATACTGTTTAACTCTGTAAAAACTACAACGTAGGTAATAATTACATACTTATGTTATGTAGGAAGGGTCGATCGTGTGGAAAGCTCCAAAGCGATACATAGCGCTACCATTTCATTGGCTCAATAAATCAATGATACGGATTGTAAGAAAAGCTTAACTTTGATACGAATACTCCTTTTTCCTTGGAATCGATGTCACTTTGTAGCTTACTTGGGCCCAGAGACGGCCACGTTAATTGCAGCATTAGTGATGTTTAGTATAAGACAGCGATAAACTCATCACACTATCAACAGTTTTTATTTTACGCATAAAACCTCGCATAACTACTTCCTACCTAATTGAAATCTGGCAGGTAGGTTCTTCATTATAATATGATGTGAAATGAGAATAGTTATATAGGCTACAAGTGCGGAAGGTAGGTGAATTCCGACGAGTGGCATTTTTATTCACGAGCGAGCGAAGCGAGCGAGTGTATAAGTCGACATGAGTCGAAAATCATCTTACGCACTTGTATCATACAATGTTTTTCTATGCATTGTGCGAGGAAATAAAGAAAAAAACGAGCGAGCCTTATGGTACTCGCCTATGATGTGTAACATCTAACATAATGATGACGTATATAAATGATAGAAACAACATTCATGACTTTGACTTTTTTATTTTGACCATCGTCATAATCATCGCCATCGTCATCTCCATCGCTATCGCCATCGTCATCGATATCATCATCATCTGATTTGTAAAACTTTTCTCAAATAATAAAATCTCTGAGACGGGCTGACTACAGCCTCAAAAATAAAACAGAAAAGTAAAAATCACTAGTGAAAACGCTCTTTTCGAGCAAATGCATTGTAAATTCAACACACTTGCTCGTAAAGTACACATAAAAAACACAACTGACCAACCTACTGCCTGCGGCCTGCTGCGACCTGGCTGGTTGGTCTGGTCTTAAATATAACTGTCGAAATGTGGGTGCATTATAGGTGCACCTCTGTCTAACCCTTCGGGGATGATGCGGGCGTGATGTTATATGTTACTCGTAAAGTGGCTCTTATTGCACCGATTTTAGGGTCACTATACATTTATAATATATAGGATTATAGTGTCAGTTCAACTTATACCTACTATGTTATGCTGGAATGAGGTCAGTTCTCCTATCGACTCTGCCTTGACCATCATTTTCCGACCTTGATTTAAATTATCTTGATCAGGATTCTCTTAGATCAACAAAAAAAAATCGAACTCAAAACTTCTCGATTGAAAGGTTAAACTTCTCGATTGGCTCTCCAGTGAGAAATCTTATCTCACTGGAGAGCCACCATTCCTCAGTAAGACAGTACACCAGAGAAAATCCCGTGGCCAAACTAACTTGCGTTCATTATTGCTGCGCCATCATATGGAAAAATATAATATTATTGTTACTTATATTTTATACTAGCTGCGCCCCGTGGTTTCACCCGCATAAGTCTCGATTCCGTGGGAATAACAGGATAAAAAGTATCCTTTCTATCCCAGGTCATGGTTCATCCATGTGCCAAATTTCATGCAAATCCGTTGAGCCGTTTTATCGTGAAAGCAAAACAAACAAACATACAAAGAAATCAAATATTTTTCTTTATAATGTAAGTTTGGATTGAGCAAAAAGGAATGATACGAGCCCATTACAGCATCTTCAATGGTTAAGTGTAAGACTTGGTACAACCTGCGTGTGTGTAAATATCGATGGTGGTAGCAATAACTAGCGGGGTAATTGCGTCACACTCACAATCCCAATGCCATCCATTTTGACCATTCAATATTAAGTATTCATTGCGTTAATTAAGTTTCGATAAGACGAGATATTAATAGTGTTGCCTATTGCAACTTCAGTTCTTCAATGCGTGGGATAAGAACACAATGTACCTACTTTCCTTTCTTTTGCATAACATAAAGATTAAGCAGTAAGCGATAAGGCCGCCCATTGTATATTTTGTAGTGTATTACTTTTTCTTTATGTAATGTATAATCTGGTGTACAATAAAGTATATATAAATAAATAAATAAATAAAGAAATACACAAGTTGCCTACGATACATATTAAAGAGTTGAAAAACGCTGAAATTAATCATAATTTCCTTATACGTATAATATCCTGAGTGAGCCGATGTATGTGCAAGTGGAACACCATGGTATCTATTTAGTACAAATCCACTACTTAGACTGATGTAAAATAAATAAGGGAAGGTAAGAATGATTTACACTTTTCACGTTCTCTTCGTAGCATTTTGGGTGGAAAAGTTGTGTCGTTTTCGGCTTTCGACGTTTAAAAAAGTAGAAACCTACTTGACCGAGTTCTTGTCTAGATTATTCAAAAGTTGAACAATATAATACTTACAACTCATAACATAACGCACGTTGCGTTACCATTGAAAAAAATAAAGAGTTAAACATTAACAATAAATAAACTAATAATAATAATATCTCACAGGTAACACATAGTGATAAATCTTTGCACAAAATCCGCATATCCAATGCTTCAAATGTTTTAAAGTTTCAAGAACAGTAACTTTCCTTAGCTTTTAGTCCGCCACATTTTACAATAATTCTGCCTACTTAATGCTGCATTGGTAACAATAATCTGCTTGTGGTGTAAACTTTTCTGAACGTTTTATTATGGTGGTGGTAACATATTGAATTGACACTTATTTACAAACTATACTTATTATATGTTTTTTTAATGCTATACTAGGTACTAATTATTTTATGTCATACGTTGTGTAGGAATCTTTGAATTGACCTAACGCGTTGATGTCTTTTTCGGCGGTCAAGATGGAACCGGTTCGTAAATCCTAAGCATTATCTGTTAGTTATTTTCAGTTCTTACAGCTATTGTACTTACCGCTGAAGAAGGAGTAGGAGTCCATGACAAAACCAGAAGTGTGGCGGGCACGAGATGAAGCGTTATGAATCGCGCACGCGCCGGGCCCGACATGGCTGCGCCGCCACTACTGGATGCGCGCCCTCGCGGCCTGCCGGGGCCGCAGGCGCCGCGCCCGGCGCCCGCGCCTCCGCGGGGCGGGGGTGATCAGACTGCTGCCCAAGCACTCCTCTATCCTTTAGTATCCCGGCATAAACAGCGCGCGCGCACGGGAATTAGGCGCAGCGCGCTCCGGGCTATGGCGGTGTCCGTGCTATGGTAAGTCTCAAATAACTAACATATACTCTGAATTCCTTCATAGTCTGAACTTTCTTTTATTTTTCTCATTAATATACTGGAAAACAGATAACGATTCTTAAAATAATTGCGTCGTATATTTGCAACATCTTTAATCGATAATTATATTTTTTGTAATAATCATAACTTTCTTGAACTTAATTTTATCTTATTAAATAGGTTGATAGCTGCATTAGCACCACTCCTAGGTGTGAAATCACAAGTAAGTACCTACAATTTAAATTTATATTTTAATTGTCCGTTGTAATATTTATTAGTGATTAAAATTAATATGTATAGAAAAACATGAGTGGAATTTGGGAATGTTGCGAGACGGTGAAGTAGGGCGCGCGGCGGCGGCGGGCGGGTTGACCCGCCTGTCCGCTTCAACTCGTCCTTTTGCAATTTCTCCAAAATGCAAACGCTATCAAACATTTGCGAAGACTAAAGAAGTTAATTTGAAATTACTTTACAACAAAGGTGGATAATATCACCTATTTAATTTTATTTATAATAACATATTCAATCTTGTTGACTGTTCGACTTCTTAGCATAAGTTATTAACTTATTGCATAAATATTTATAATATAGTAAGTAAATGGAAGACCGACAAAGTTTATCTTCGTTCGGATGCAGTGCGTCGGTATTGCGCAAACCTACTATTTCCTACAGTTATAATATGACACACTTTGCTTTTGTGAAATGTAGAGCGGACCTAATCCAGAACTTAAATTATTGGTTTTTAGGAAATTTTACTTTCCTAGAAAATATTGACCTACTAATTACTCTAAATTTAATCGTCATTAAATCATTCTCGCACCCTCGTAAAAAAGTTTATGACTAGGTAAAAATTTACTTAATCATTTTAAAACGTTCACTATCAAACAATAAAATATAATCTATAAATTTTCTTCTATCTTCTACGTTATAAAAAAAAAAAATACGCGTGTTGACCTGCCCTTTTTTTACGTCGGTTAAAAGACGAAATACTTACCACTCACTGAGTGACTGACTAACTAATCACCAAATCTCAAGAACTATGAAACCTGCAAACTTTTACGTTCCTAATACGGTGTAGAGGTGCTCGCAAAGAACGGATTTAAGGAAACAACACCCCTGTGGGGGTTAAATAGGGCATCTAAGTTTGTATGGAAATTCGTAATTTTCAATTTAGATAACATAAATTCATTGTTTTTCGAACACAATGACTGGTAAATTATTTATAAATCTCAAAAAAAATGTGCGTTCTATATTGGAATATTGCAAATAATTATTGTGCCAGTCCTTCAATCCTCAATCCTCGTAATACGAGAAAATAACGCTTAAATTTTTTACTCTACACGGTCAAGCGTAAAATTATTTTCAGATTTTTGTAAAACGTGAAATCGGTCTTTCATTACATTCGGCTAAGTTATAAAACAATTTGAATAATGTGTTTTAAATTTGAAGTTATCAAATTCAAATACTTAAAGACAATATTAAGCATCTCGTACGTACTCGTAACAAAGTTCATTCAATCTCTGATTCTTTTTTTCACCATAGGTAAAAAGGATATTTTTTTGGCAAATCTGGTATCCTTCCAACTGTCAAGTTACTGAGGACTTAAAAGTCAAAGTATAGTTTTAAATAGCTAACTTCTTGATAAATAGTTACGTAGATAGTCAGGGAAATAAAGGGGTTTATTTATAAACGTTGATTAAAGTTCAGTAATGATTAGAGACTTTTTAATCATACATTTTTAACGTTTGAACGTCACTTAACTTTAAGCAACGTTTATAAATACAGGTGATAAAATTTTACTATATTAGCTTCGCCCAGTTAGGATTAAAAAATTTAACGTTGGTGAAAACGTATGTAAGTACCATTATTATAGGTAGATACTTACCTACCTTACAGGAAAATTGGAATTTACGTTTCAAACAAGCGGAATAATCTCGTCGTATCCCTATCGTAAAGTAGAATAGACTAGACTGCATAAGTTCAATTAAGTACGTTAGGTACCAAAGCAGCAATTTGTAGCTGAAATAAATAAAATACTGGATTTCCTCAAAGGAATCTGTACCTATTTTTGAGCCTTTCTTGATGGAGTAGGTATTCTATCTACTAACTAAACAAAGCTTGCACCGACTGCACGAGCTGTTACCAAAAAAGATTGGTTGTATGTATTCAACCGAAACTCATATAATTCCTATTTTGTATACTAAATAGCCAGCCAAGTAACTGCAATCGACTTGGGTGCAGCGCTCGCCAGCCGCTATACGGCGGCACCGATCGCTTCGCTCGCTCAGCGCTGGTCACAGTTCTAACCTAACCTAACTCATTTCGGTCTTTATTTTGTCGGTGGGACCTAGCTTAGTTACTGCGACCAATTCGGCTCTCACGTGGTTGGTATTAGTTCTAACCTAACCTAACTCTTTTTGGCGGGGTACCGTTCACCAATCAATCCATCAATCTTTAGAAAGTCAATAAGTTTAGCGGGGATCAGGTAAAAAAATGCCAAAATGATTATCAAGTTATGTGGCCTATATACAGTACCTACCTACTTTATTGATACAGTCGTAAATGAAAAAAAAAACACTAAAATGTCGATATTAGGTGATACTATCAACATTTAAATATTTTACCATTTATGACTGTAATATTCCTACTTTTAAAATTATAGAAAGTTTGTAATTTATGTTTTTTTTATGAATCCATTGTGGTGCAATTAATTGCATTATACGAGTATTCTAATGTGAAAATACGTCGGCACCTATCAAGTTACTGCTGAAAAGCTGACACGACGATAGATAGTGTATCAGGTTTAGGTCAAAGTCCAAGATAAATAGGTATGTAGATATGTCTACAAAACAAGTCGATGCTATGGCAGTCGTGCTTTTTAAATCGTAAAACCGAATGATTTTACTGAACCTTTTTAAATGAATTGGCGAAACTTTACAGAAAAGTTGGATAACCAACAGTAATACATAAATAAAATAAAAGATAAAACAAAAAAGGTGGTGAGGGAAATGCCCCAAGTTTTGAAATAATGATTGTTTGCTTTGTTTTAGTTTGCATAATGTCCTGGTTCGATTCCCAGGGCGGGAAAAGTGTTATTGGGTTTTTCCACTAGAAATTCTCAGTAGCAGCACGGAGTCTGGATTTGTGTCCGATTGTGGCAATAGGCTCGCCCCCTGTTACAAGGGACTAAAACATAACTGGCGAAATGTGGATTTATTAGGTACCTAATAGTAGAAGTAGTGGTAGTAGTACATATGGCACACCTCTGCCTAACCTCTCGATCTCGGGAAAAACAGGCGTTATGTTTAAGATTATTTATGCAGAGTGGCAATCAACTTTTTTTTTATTCGACCCGATTGCTCTATATCTGAAAGGTAAAGTCAAAAATAGGGATGCAAGGATACCGATATGATAATCGTTTCAAATTCAAATTTCAAAATATTTTATTTCACATACATACCCATACTTACATGGGCACTTATGAAACGTCAGAAGCTAGGTCCACGGTTCCAATTCGTCGTTTCTTAAGGAGAAGAGCCTTACTTTTTTTTTAATAATTGGCCTTTACAATATTTTCAAATAACAGTATATCGGCGATTATCGTAATTTTTTACGATCATTCATTATTGTAAACATACGATACTTAATTACGATTCATTATTTTCCAATATTTCCCCACGAAATTCAAATTTTAAAGTCTTAGTATCGTATAGTCAAAAACCTAAAGATTCAATTCTGTGTTTATCCGACATCGTCTTATTTTTCTCAATGTTTTATTGTTTCGGTTTCTTTACTTAGGCATAATTTATTGTTTATGAAATTACATTCGAATGCGTTGATTCCTGGAAGTCACACTAGGATTCCCTGTATCGTGAGATCCAGGCTCCTTCGTTCCGTTTAATTTGGATCGGAGTTAACAGCTAACTCAGGGTTAATCCTACAATTCTGTTTTGATTAACCCTGAGTTAGGTAATAACTCCGAGTTATTTGGCTAACTCATGAACGCGCAAGTGGGTCTTAGATAATAGCGCTATTTAATACCACAGAGTGAAATTGAATTCAAGGGCAACCTCTTATAAAAATCTGTTGTTACCAACATTTATATTTACATAGCTCGTCAAAATGTAGGGAACAGCTGATCTTGTTTCCTCGATTTCCGGGTTAGTGCCATACTGAAAGTGGTTCATAATTATGAGGACAATGACCCCTTAAGAGGATGCCCATGAATTCAATTTAACCCTGTATTTATATGAAACAGAATTGAAGATTGTTCGATTGATGGATCCTTTTTTGCACTTTTGCAGCAATATAATACATACGATGAATGGAATAATGCTGTGGAATGGCCCACAGAAAACAGGCAACAAGAAAGTCCATACCCACCCCAACGTCCCACACACGGATTGTATAACCGGCAAGACATCCCGCCGCTTCCACCACCAAACAGCAGAGGCCTCAACTTCGCCGTCTACGATCCTGTGACCAGGCAGCGGGTGGCGCCTATTGACCGCAACTGTACGGCGCCCGGGTGTTGTGTACCAAAATGCTTTGCGGAAAAAGGAAATAGGGTAAATACCGATCATGAACACTTTATACGAGTAACTGTGTAGAAACTTGCGAATACTTCACTTATTTTCTCGGAACAATATTTTTTCAGGGTCGCCCAGGTACACCTGGACCTTCAGGAAGTCCAGGTTTTCCTGGTCACGAAGGGCCTGAAGGCCCACAGGGTACGAAAGGACAAAAGGGACAGATGGGAAATCTGGGACCACGAGGACCAAAAGGTGATAGAGGAAAACCCGGTGCACGAGGTTTCGTTGGAAGAAATGGTCCAGATGGTCCTCAAGGTGAGCCAGGTTTACCTGGTATCCCCGGCAGAGACGGTTGTAACGGAACAGACGTAAGTACTACTTCATAAGTTTAGGTGAAGAAAATAAATAAAACTTAAAGTTTTGTCGTTTTCCCCGGGGACAATCTATTTACTTAATGCTTTTTTAGTAAATAGTTTAGTAGTTACAGGTAAAGCTACTATATTGTTAGAATATTGTACAAATTGATAACCTTATCTCTAATACTTTGAAGGGAGAAACTGGAGTCACTGGACCTCAAGGAATGCAGGGACCTCGTGGTATTCCTGGTTCTAAAGGAGATAGAGGAGACAAAGGAGAAGCAGCTTACACAGGAAGAAATCAAAAAGGCCAAAAGGGTGAAACAGGTGAAGAAGGTTTAAGCACCCAAGGTCTTACTGGACCAAAAGGTATTCAAGGTCTACCAGGAAACAAAGGCAACAGCGGACCTATGGTAAGCCAGCGTTTTTAACTCTCAAATAATCGTTGAAAAATACAAGAGGTACCTAACAAATTATTTCGAAAGATATTTATTCCTATCAGACCGACCTATTAAGTAAGATGTACATATACAGTCAGCCCCAAACATGTGTATACACGGACAAGGAACCATTTTATTGTCTACAAACATTGTTCCATAACTTTGTACCCACCGTCCAGGTTGCAAAGATATTAAACAATTTATTTTACCAATACAAAGTGAAAATGTTATCCCAAAACATATATACAACCTATGACCAAAACCATTAGGTAATCTACATAAGTCTCACAAATATGTATACAATAATCATTCTTTAACGACGACGCGACGTAAACAAATCTAAAAGTTAATTTAATTCAAAAGTTCAACTTTGAGAGGAGGTGTTAGAAATAAGTATTTAGTTGAAAATGCGATGTCATAAACAATTGCCATTTACTCAAACGCGTCAGACTGACATATTTGTATTGTCACGACAACGATCACATCTTATGGTAGTCGTGGTAGTCACTCACCCGGAGCATTTGCGTGTAATGTAACAGTTCAGATTCGAGAAATTCATCAGTGAAGGCGTGCAAGCGAACATTACAGTGCGTACCTGTTATTACAAAATTCGTAACATTGCAGTAGTGAGTGCGGGAAACCGAGCATTATTCCAGAATCAATGTTACATGTGCGAATAGTTATAGTTCGCGCGGTTACAAAAGCGATGCCCTTTAGTCAGTGCGTCGAGCTGACGTAGTATTGTAACGCAATGCTCAAAATTGAATCATGGAATGTTATTTACAAGCCTTCTATTAAAATTAAATGAAGTAAAGTGACACGTCAGTCATTCGATACAAGTCGTATGACGTTGTCAGTCTTGTTTACCTTGTTCTGGAATTATCACTGTGTACATTGTTTTGGTCATAAGGTGTACACTTAGATCGTTTTGGGACCAAATGTTTACTTTGTTCAGGTAAAATAAATGGTATATTATGTTTTGTACCTATACGGTGGATACAATGTTATGAAACAAAACCTGTTTGTTGACAATAAAATGGTTTCTTGTCCGTGTATATATCGGGTCGGTGCGACTAAAATTCGTGGTCGCACAGTCGCAGTCGCGCAGTAGGGGTAAATTTCGCTGCTTTATCCCGGGATCTCGCGCACTAAACTGCGCAAGATCCCTAAAGCAGCGAAATTTGATTCTTCCTGAAACATGTTTACAGATTATTCCAGATGTTGATTTTAGAAACCTCTTTCACAACATTTTCAAGTTTGAGTTAAACCTTTTTGTTATTTTCTGTAACTCTAAACAAGCACGGAGTACTTCATTGATTATTTTTCCTTTCTTTTCTTTAAGGGTCCACCTGGTCCAATAGGTTACAAGGGTGACAAAGGTTCTAAAGGATCAGCAATTCAAGGAGACAAAGGTGACCGAGGTGATCGTGGTGACAAAGGTCCGAGTGGTCCTCCTATTCCCTTCCCTTTCAAAGGACCTAAGGGAGTTATAAAAGGTATACAAGGTGATATGGGACATAAGGGTGATAAAGGAGAACCTGGACAAATGGGAGATAAAGGTGACACCGGACTAACGGGTGAAGCAGGACGTCCCGGACAAACGGGTTTCAAGGGCGAAAAGGGAATAATAGGCAATCCCGGTGAAAGAGTACGTTAATTTTCTTATGAATATTTATATTAACCAATATATTCTAGCTACCCGGAGTTTGGATTTGTGCCCGGTTGATAGCAATAGGCTCGCCCCCCCCCCGCCCCCCCTACTACATTACATGGGACTTAATAGCTGGTGAAATTTGGGTGTACCTGCTACAGGTACACCTCTGCCCAACCCTTCGGGGAAACGAGGCGTGAATGTTATGTGTAATGTATTCTATACATATAATAAAACACCTTCCATGTAAACATTTTTTGGGAGCCGTTCCCATAAAATATTTAACATTATTTAATTTTGACGAGGTTTTACCTTCGATCAATTTCGATCAATAATGCATTATTGATCGAAGGGTTTTACAATTATTTTTGTGATAAATTTCGTAGGATGATGATAATTCGAATTTTTGCGAAAACCCTGGGGATATTCAACACGCATAATTACAAAATGTTGAAAACTGCGAGCAACTTGGAAGTAGGCGCGGTTGGCCACAGTGGTAACCTAACCTAACCTATTTCAACCAATTTGCTCGCAGAAATGTTTTCACCATTTTCTAATTACCCGTGTTTTCACAACATCCCTAGGGTTTTCGCAAAAAATCGAATTATCAAATCATCCTACGACATTATATACAAAATTTAAAATATAGCATGGGTTACTTTTTAGGGTCGTGAGGGATTGTTTGGTAATTCTGGACCAAGGGGACAGAAAGGAGATAGAGGAAATGATGGATTACCTGGATTGGATGGAAGACCTGGAGTTAAAGGAGAACCTGGAAATGATGGACAATCGGGACCCAGAGGACTTAAGGGAGTTACTGGTCCAGCTGGTGGCCGCACTGGTTCACGTGGACCACCAGGACCACCAGGTCAAAGAGGTTATCAGGGCCGACCTGGACCTAAGGGAACCGACGGCATGCCCGGAGACAAAGGTGATATGGGACCAACGGGACCTCCAGGAGGTCAAGGTGAACACGGTTCTCCTGGTATTGAAGGAACAGCCGGCCCTAAAGGTGAAAAAGGACAATCAGGACGAGATGGAACGCAAGGTGAACTTGGGCCCCGCGGTTTTATTGGACCTCAAGGCCCAACAGGGATAAGAGGTCCTAAGGGTGAAGATGGTCTTTCAATACCTGTAAGTTATTTTATGTTTTTAGAAATTCGTAACAGGGTTTCTGACACTTTCACTTTTGACATTACAAAAATGATACATATCAAGTCAAATTTTTTATAATAAAATAGGTATACGACGTGTCCCAAAATTCAACGATAAGCGGGCACCAGACGGTGGACCTGCTCATCACTACCCTAGATTTTTTTTCTTTTTTTTTTTTTTTCTTTTTGGAAGTTACAAGAAAATACATTGAAATCCTTCGGAAATTTACACGCCTTAAGATATTTTTAACTACCATGACCACAATTTTCAATCTATGATTTGTAATTTCCAAAAATTTATTGTTATTTTTTTTTTTCATAATTTTTTCTCGGGTAGTGATGACCAGGTCCACCGTCTGGTGCCAGCTTATCGTTGAATTTTGGGACACGTTGTATATAGGTACTCATAATTTTTATAGACCCTACCTGTTTTTTTCTGTGGGGGTCCTCCCAGATAACCTCCGTCTAGGGAGAATGGACCCTCCATTCTCCCTAGACGGAGCCTATGTCGGACTCCTACGGACTAAAACCCCACGATTCCTTCAACTTTTTTGAGTCGGGGTCCGAGAGATATTTGAGTCGAGGTACATTAGCCGCACCCCGACTTGTAGCAGTATGTCGTGGGTAGTGGGCCCCTCCACCAAGTTTTCACTACCGACCATGAACTGAATCACGGCCGGAAGCAACCACCTTTGAGAAGCACCTTCTAAACCATTCTTCCATAACCACCACTATTGTAGCGTGGACCCACCTGAGTTGTGTAATTGTACATGCCTGTTTTAAACCCCAAAGTTTTGAAAATATTTCCCTTTGCCAGCGGCTTCGCCCGCGAGGAGGCCCGAAAACGAGACAGACTGCGTTTCTTTCGCCATTTCTTCTCATTGGTAGTCAGATAGGAAATATCGACTCCACCTTACTTCTTTTTTTAAATTATGACGTGTAAAAGTGATTCCGATACATTATTTACAGAATAAACAATTACATGACATTTCATATCACGACAAAAATGTTCGTTAAAATTACACCAGGGTAACGTACTACCGGGATACAAATGATCCTTCTTCCTAATCTAGGTTAACGGGTTTTATTGTATAATGACATTTTATTGCCTTTCACATTTTAGGGCCGGAAAGGTGAAAGCGGACTTAATGGGCTGCACGGTTCCAAAGGTCATAAAGGAGAAAAGGGTTACCTTGGATTGCGAGGACTCCCTGGTAACTCTAGTTTAGGAACTGCCGGTAGTCCAGGTGAGGTTGGACAGCCAGGAGAGAAAGGTGAAAAGGGCAGCCCAGGTTATGATGGCACACCAGGTAGTCCAGGTGCTAAAGGAGACATAGGTGGACGATGCAATGACTGTAGACCTGGAGATGCAGGCCCGAAAGGAAACCGCGGTGCAGACGGCTATCGTGGTTTTGCTGGAGAAAAAGGCCAACCTGGGTCTAAAGGTCCACAAGGCGAGAGTGGAGCCGACGGCAAAGACGGGAAACACGGTGATCGAGGAGTCCCGGTAATTTTTTTAAATTTTAATTATGCTAATATTATATTGCCCTATGTTTGCTTTCTATTTATCATTTAAGAATACATTCTATAGATAGTGTCATCCACGAAGACGCGCCCCACTCCGCTCCGCTCCGTACTAAAGTACAGCTTACAGTACAGTAATCGTGGAGTGGGACGCATCTTCGTGGATGGCACTATCTGTACTATCATTTTCTATTTTGTTAAGTACCTTGTACTTTGTTGACAGGCCAACACTGTCCTCCCATGCCTTTAAAAGTATTTACCGTGTAATTTGAAAACATTGTAATAAAACGAACGAGCCTTACAGTAGTCGCATTATGATGACATCTTGCCTGACAGTCCAACCAACCTCTCAGAAAATTCGTCGGTACCATCTGACGGCCAACTCTAGCACCGCGTACACTCATTGGTCAAATTAAATAGCGCACGCTTCCCGGCTTCCTGTTGCACACTCCCGTACCTTTTCACGAAATCACTCCCACAGATTGCAGGAATGCGCGAGGAAAGGTGTTACACATCAAAAACAATTATTTTTTAAAGAATAACCGTGTGGTTTGTTACCAGGTCTTCTCCATAGGAAACGACCAATTGGAACCATGCAACTAGCTTCTGACGTTTCATAAGTGCCCGTGTAGGTTTATGTGAAATAAAATAATAAAAAATCATCTGTTTTATGAATAGGGTGAACGTGGTGATGATGGACCGACTGGACCACCTGGTGAAAGGGGAGCTAATGCAGAAGTAAAACCTGAGAACCTTAAAAAGGGTGAAGCTGGACCAAAAGGTGAACGTGGGCCCCAAGGCTCTGATGGCCCGAAGGGTGAAAAGGGAAGCTTGGGATCAAAAGGAAACCAAGGACAATTTGGCATGCCAGGACAAAAAGGAGACCATGGTTTAACGGGCCCCCCTGGAAACGATGGTACTTCCGGTTCAAATGGGAATCCAGGTACTCCTGGTAGAGATGGACTCTCAATCAAAGGAGAAAAAGGTTCACCAGGAAGTTCAGGACTACAAGGAGACAAAGGATTCCCTGGTATAAATGGTATAAAAGGTGACCCTGGAATGTGCCCAGCAAATCTGGCCGAACTAACAAGGGGTGACCGAGGAGCACCAGGAGCACCCGGTACTCAAGGAGCTCCAGGTATACTTTCATTATTATTATTATTTATTTTTCATTATATATTTACTATTTATTTAAACTTCTCGCACACAATGAGGTACAAAGACGAACTTAATGCCAGGTATTCTCTACCAGTCAACCAAGGGTAGTGAAGAGATAATATTAATATTAAAAAAATTAAAAAAATATTTATTACATTTTTATACCTACAAATTACATTTTTAAATATTTTTATAAAAAATAAATAAAAAAACATTTAAAGATATAAAAAATAGTGGCCCATCGGCATCAGGAACAGGGTCCAAGCTGCAGGGCTCTAGAGAGAGGAACCTCCTCACGATACGTGCCGTGTCTACTCCTAGACACGGCACGTATCGTGAGGAGGTTCCTCTCTCTACTGCTTTCTGAATCAAGCCCTTGACCCAGCCGCGTAATGAGAGCCTCCTGAGGTGTTGGTCGAGGCTCTCCGCTATTAGGCCATTAACTGTTACGATTATAGGTACAATGATTGCAGAGTCCACGTCCCACATGTCGACAACCTCGTATGCTAAGTCGAGATACTTGATTTTTTTATCTTTCTCAGCTTTCACGAAATTCTCGTCATGAGGGACAGCGATATCAACAATTATTGCACGGCGCTCTCGTCCATCTATCAACACAATATCATGCTTAGGCCATGTTTATAAGGAGCAGCTCCTTAGTACCGCGGGACCCATCATTATTATAGTCGTTTATTCATTTATAAACTTATTGAATACATTTTTAAATATTTTTATAAAAATCATTAAAAAATTAAAAACATTTAAAAATAGTGTTCCGCCGGTGTTGGGAGCAGGGTCCAAGCTACCGATGGTTAGGGCTGCAGAGACAGGAACCTCCTCACAATGCGAGCCGTATCGAGGAGTACTGCCTTCTGGATCAGGCCCTTGATCCAACCGCCTAACGAGAGCCTCGAGAGATGTTGGTCGAGGCTTTCGGGCATCAGGCCATTGGCCGTTACGACAATCGGCACAATGATAGCCGAGCTCACATTCCACATGTCGACAACCTCGTGTGCTAAGTCGAGATATTTTATTTGTTTCTCTTTCTCAGCTTTCACGAGGTTCCCGTCATGTGGGATGGTAACATCGACTATCATTGCGCGGCGCGCTAATCGGTCTATCACCACTATATCAGGCTTATTGGCAACAATAGTCCTGTCAGTAATGATAGACCGATCCCAGTACAATGTAACATGGTCATTTTCGAGAACTGGGTCGGGCACATACTTGTAGTACGGTACTTCAGAATCCACAAGTTTGTATTTCAAAGCAAGTTGCTGGTTATTATTATTATTTATTCTTGTTATAGTAAGTAGTTTTTGTATGTATTTAAAATCCATACGTATAGTTATTGCAGTATTCCTTGTTTCTATTCTACGTATGATTGCAAGTTAGTTGATCCCGTAGAGGAAGGCCCTCTTCTTACAGTGACCTTGTAACTGTATATCTATACCGAGTCCCAAAAATGCGACTAAGTGTTATTCCACATTTATTGTGAGATGGAACTAGCTAAACTACTCGTAGTTACTACATAAAATTACTAACTTAACGTAGTGATAAATTACGTGGGATTCTTATTTATGCGACGACATTTAGTAAAAATAATATCTTTGTTGTTACAATAAAAATTACCTCCTTTTTGGAGGTAATTTTGATACTGTTCTTTAATAGTCTTCTAATAAAGAACGGTTTAAATAATATTTTGTACACTTTTTCACAGGCGAACGAGGGGTGAAAGGGGATAGAGGCTATTCAGGGCGTCAAGGAGCTAAGGGTGACATAGGTTTACCTGGAAAACAGGGGCCAGTCGGTCCTCGAGGTATCGCTGGAGAAAGAGGTGACACTGGCGAAATGGGTTCAATTGGGTTCCCAGGAACTCCTGGAGAAGTGGGGCTTAGGGGATATCCAGGCACACCGGGTACAAAAGGTGATAAAGGTGAACTTGGTATATCGATGCCTGGCCCACCTGGTCCTTCTGGTTTACCTGGAATTAGGGGTGACAAAGGAAACATAGGAACTCCTGGAACGCCAGGTTCTGACGGACTTCCTGGAACTTCTGGACTACCTGGAGAAAAAGGGGCTCAGGGTGTCTCAGGTCGACCAGGTTTCCCGGGTGCCCCAGGTCAAAAGGGTAATTCTGGCCCCATTGGACCACCTGGAGTGTCGGGAAGACCGGGTGCACCCGGAAGAGATGGACCTAAAGGGCAACAGGGATATCCTGGACCCGTTGGAAAACAAGGAGTTATAGGGTTACCTGGAAGTAAGGGACAACCAGGAATACAAGGTATACCTGGCCAGAAAGGATTATCTGGCACTCGAGGACCGCCAGGTCGGAATGGCCTGCCAGGCATCGCAGGTGCACCGGGAGAAAGAGGAGACAAAGGAGACCGTGGCTTCGCTGGACAACCGGGTGCACCTGGTTTGGATGGTCTTACTGGCCCTCCTGGTAGAGACGGCTTAAAAGGCGATCAAGGTTATACTGGTCAGCAGGGAATACCTGGAAAAATGGGATTTACTGGTGAAAAGGGAGACAGAGGTTCTACTGGATTAGCTGGACTGAAAGGTGAACCTGGTTCAGCCTCAGATAAAGGTGAACAGGGCGACGCAGGTGTTCCAGGCCTTCGAGGGTTAGATGGTAGGCCGGGTACATCAGGAGATAAAGGAGATAGAGGTCAATCAGGTAACCCTGGCTATGGAATTCCTGGGGTTCGAGGAGAAAAAGGTGCTCCTGGTATACCTGGATTAAATGGACTGCCGGGCCAAGACGGAGTAAAGGGAGACCAAGGTTTCCGAGGAATTAAGGGAGACAAAGGATTTATAGGTGTGTCAGGTGAACCCGGACAACCCGGGATGCCTGGACTGAATGGTCCTCCTGGCATGCCGGGAGATGTAGGTTTCCTCGGGCCAGAGGGTGTAAAAGGAGATAGAGGTGATAAAGGTTTATCAGGAAGAGACGGATATGATGGAATGCCGGGTGCACGAGGTCCAACCGGTCCTGAAGGACCCCCAGGTACGCCAGGGTTCACAGGTGACAAAGGAGAGCGAGGTCTTCCTGGAGTATCGATTAATGAAAAAGGAGAAAAGGGAGAAATCGGTTTACCGGGTTTAGCTGGAGTAGCAGGAGTAAAAGGTGATAGAGGCCCCGATGGATTACAAGGTCAACAAGGTCAAAAAGGAGAACGTGGTTACATTGGCCTTAAAGGAGAAATGGGGTTGAGGGGCCTTGAGGGAGAAAAAGGTGATTTTTTGTTTTGTAGTTTTTCCTTATCTAAGCGAGTAAGATTTTATCTCTGGAATATGACGCGTCCAGATAGAACGAAGAAAATATTTTTTCCATTTTAATTTGCAATTTTTTTGAGCCCGCGAATCCGCGTTTCATAGTGACGGAAAGTGACCACACTTTCCCTCGCTCGTCAGTTTAGATATCGCCAGTTTCCTTGATTCTAAGTTTTAATCAATTCGTCATTCAAAATACAGTCGGTACAAAACGGCACACACGACTGCAAATCTAATATTATGGATAACATCACGCCTGTTTCCTCGAAGGGTTAGGCAGAGGTGTACTCAGTACACCCATTTTTCATCAGTTATGTTGTAGTGCCATGTAATACGAGGTACGCTTATTGACAATAACCGAGCCTAAATCAGGGCCGCTAAGTACTGAAAATTGCCTTATTGAAAAACCCAATACCAATTTTTTCGAGCTGTGAATCGAACCCAGGTTCTCATACTCAACACTAGCGCTTACGAGTACAAGGCCAACGAGGCCAAATAAAATAAAGAACAACAGGTTTTGATAACTTTTAAACCATATATTTCTGTTATTAGATGTTAGAACTGTTAGAAGTGCCTAATTTTTAGGGCTCCGTACCTTAAAAGGAAAAACGGAACACTTATAGGATCACCCTTATAAGTCTGTCTGTCTGTATGTCAGTCTGTCAATATATTTTTGCGATTACAAACTTACATTATTTTGCAGTTGAAGAATTAACCGTGACTTTATATTGATTTACGAGAGAACATGTTTTTCAACTGATATGTTAAGTTTGTTCTTGGGATAAATTCATCCCAACTTTTTTTTTCTCTTGAATTTATCAAACTGTCGAGTCGAGGAAACTGGCAAATACTTGCAATAA
This sequence comes from Agrochola macilenta, assembly GCA_916701695.1. NCBI lineage: Eukaryota > Metazoa > Arthropoda > Insecta > Lepidoptera > Noctuidae > Agrochola > Agrochola macilenta. The sequence continues at coordinate 11,844,372 of OU753559.1, read as the reverse complement.
ATTGTAGAGTTGACGCAACTGCAAAACCGCAAAACTGACCTATCAGCGAAATCATCGGAACTGGCAAATGAAATAAACCGATGAGTGAGGGAAACTGTAGGGTAAATGCCTAACACACTTACAGTGTCAATGGCTTTCATTTTGACAGTTCAACAATATTCATTGCGTTACTCACGTTGCTGAGCAGACAAATTTTTCGAACATAATATTATGGAATAGTTTTCAAAATCATTCAGATTGTGATTGAAACGGTGTGCATGCAATACCTGACTAATATACGCAGACGAATATTCTTAGATAATCAAATTCAGTGGAAATGATTAAAGAGATATGTTTTATTCGGTTTATTAGTGGAGGAGCTCGTGGCTAAGTAATAACAACTGCATGGGTCGATCCATCAGGTTAAGCTACGCTTGCCGGGGTTGGGCCGTCGATGGATGACCTTTACATACCGAGACTCCTCTGTGCCTCGGAAAGCACGTTAAGCCTTTGGTCCCGGCTGTCATTCGTGGATCTTTGACAGTCGTTAAGAGTCGTCAGAAGCCCGAAAGTCTGACACCAGTCTTACCAAGGGGTATCGTATTACCCAGTTACTGGGTTGTGGAGGTCAGATAGGCAGTCGCTTCATGTAAAATACTGGTATTCAGCTGCATCCGGTTAGACTGGATGCCGACACCAACGTATCGTATATCAATTGTATACTGATGTTTTTTCGTAACATTAGTAAAATAATTGTATTGTGTTAACGTGTCTAAAGAATGTACCAAACTTTATTAAAATATTACAGGTGATCGCGGTCCCGCCGGGCCTACAGGAGTACCAGTGACAATGATTTGCGAAAAGGGATTGCCGGGATTTTCTGGTAAACACGGTCGCCCAGGACCGCCTGGTTCAATTGGGGAAAAGGGAGACCAAGGTTATCCTGGGCTCCCCGGTCAGCTTGGGCCGGCTGGAACACCAGGTACTTTGGGACCACAAGGAATAAAGGGTGATCAAGGCCGCGAAGGTGTAGCTGGTCCTCCCGGCTATGAAGGAAGACCTGGTAATCATGGACTCCCAGGCCAACCAGGAGAAAAGGGTGAGAGAGGTGAGAAAGGTGCGACTGGAATCGGCTATGAAGGACCGAAAGGAGTTCAAGGACTCCCGGGCGTACCAGGTATGGGTGGAGAAAAAGGTGACAAAGGAGATCGTGGATATGATGGACTTAATGGGCAAACCGGCCCTATTGGTCGATTGGGCGAAAAAGGTGAGCGAGGATTCCCTGGAAGAATTGGTCAAGTCGGAAGTGAAGGTACAAAGGGTGACAAGGGTGAAGCAGCTGGTTTTATATTTGGACCAAAAGGAGAGCGCGGCCCTCCTGGATTACCTGGATCAGATGGAATACCAGGAAGGGATGGGTTACCCTGTCCACCAGGAATAAACGGAATGCCAGGTATGAAAGGTGACCGTGGTTTTCAAGGTAGAGTAGGTCTACCAGGGCCAGTTGGACCGCGAGGTCTGCAAGGACTACAAGGTGATCGGGGTGAGATCGGTATTGTTGGGCAAAGAGGACCAGCTGGACCGCCTGGAGCTCCATGTGTCGAAACGGACTACTTAACAGGAATCCTCGTTGTGCGTCACAGTCAAGGAAGCTTTGTACAGGAATGTCCCGACGGTTTAATAAAACTCTGGGATGGATATTCTTTATTGTATTTAGACGGAAACGAAAAATCACATAGTCAAGATTTAGGACATGCTGGCTCATGTGTAAGAAAATTCAGTACAATGCCATTCCTTTTCTGTGACCTGAATGAAGTGTGCAATTATGCGAGTCGAAATGACCGAAGTTACTGGCTATCAACGAATGAAGAAACTCCCATGAATCCAGTACAAGGAAATGACATTATCAAGTATATCTCAAGGTGTGTCGTCTGCGAGGCACCAGCTAATGTCATAGCTGTTCACAGTCAATCGAACAGTGTACCGGAGTGTCCTGGAGGGTGGGCTGAACTTTGGATCGGATACAGTTTTATTATGGTAAGTGCTTATTTCCTAACGTTTACGTATACAATATGTCAATGACCCTTCATCTGACACTCCACCATACTCACATCATCAGTCTCCTTGTCCTAATTTATTTAGGGTCAGTGCAGCTTGCCTTCCTCTTCCATCCGTCTCTATTCATCGCCTTTTCAGAAGTCACCCCCTCTCTAGCCATATCATCTTTTATACAGTCCATCCAACGTTTGTTAAGGGTTCTCCTACTCTTTAGCTTTTCCTCATTACATTTCCCTCAGTCCTGCGCATCATTACATGCCCATATCTACCATGATAACTGCACCACACTCACATGATCGCACACAACCTTATTAGGGTTCCGTAGCCAAATGGAAAAAACGAAACCCTTATGATTTCGTCTTGTCCGTCTGTCCGAGTCTCTGTCTGTCCGTCCGTACGGATATGACACAGCCATTTTACTCGGAAACTATTCGAATTATATCGATTAAAATTGAACAGAAGGTGTATTCTGCTCACCGCTAAACAATGGTGTAATGAAATTCAATGCACTTATGCGTGTGTTATGAATTGTTGATTTGTTGGATCCCATAATTAAATAGATTGTGACATTTTAAGAGACTTTGCTATTTAAATTTATTGTTTTTGAGATTTGGGATATTTTCGTTTAAACCGTAGAAATAACTTTGTCATCGTTTAAAATACAAAATCCCGTGTTCCGACTACGGAACCCTTCACTGTGCGTTGTCCGATACGCACTTAACCGGTTTTTTTTAATTCATTTATCACTATGCCAATCGTTTTATGGTTTTTAGGGTTCCGAACGTCCGAATGAAAAAACGGAACCCTTATAGGATCACTCGTGTGTCTGTGCGTCTGACACAGCATTTGCTCCGAATCTACTGGACCGATTATTTTGAAATCTGCTACACATGAATTTCTGTGACACAAACACGGACGTGTAACGTAAATAAATTAATTATGCATATGGTCATCACTTTTGGGGGGCAAACTGTACCTTGTGACATATCAAATGAAATTATTTGTTGTGAGGGTTTCAAACATATTCTATTTATAAATTTAAAATAAAAAACATTAAAGTTTTTACAGAAAATAGACAAAAATTTACCATTATCTCTGAGTTTCCCTGAGTCTAAAATGTTGTAACTTTAGCGACATAACTGGAGTGTAACGGACCATGTGTTCAACTGATTCCGACTTCTATACGGATAAGGATGGCATTAAAAGCAAAAAAGTGGTTACAATACCAACTGTTTACTGCAGCTGCCATTTGTGATGCCACCAACACAGAAGAAGTCAAAATCGGTTGAACGTACTGTTATAAAGGTTCAATTAAATGTCTAATCTTATTTCAAATGGAGTATAATTACACACATACATACAACACGCACAAAGGTCCACTGAAGGACTAAGTGCGGAAACCAAACCCCATAACATAGAACACACATACATACACAATTACACACATATAAATACATAAACTCACATCTTTTTCCACGGGGGTAGGCAGAAAAAGAACGTCAACTGCTATGATCCTTAACACATATTAACACACTTCCCACACACACACTTCTTTTGCTTCGATTACGATAATTTCGGGGTAATTGCATAACACACATAAAATGAAAATTGATTATTAATTAACGTTGCTAAGCAGACGAATTTTTCAAACCTATGAAGTAATGGATTAGCAATAGGTACCTTGAAAACTCTCGGATTGTGAATGAAAATGTGTTAAGTACGTAATTAGTGCTGGTCATAAACACACGCCACTTTCATGAAACATCTAGCTACTTTTATAGTCTATAAAATCCCTACCTACTAATAATGTCAATGATGTTATCTTATAGCATACGGGAGCTGGAGGCCAAGGTGGAGGACAGGCTTTAGAGAGTCCTGGATCGTGTTTAGAAAGCTTCCGCACTGTACCATTCATAGAATGTAACGGCGAGGGCGGTACATGCCACAAATTTGCCAATAAGCTCAGCTTTTGGCTAACAACCATCAGAGACGAGGAACAGTTTGCTATGCCGCTCCGAGAAACACTAAAGTCAGGAAATCTACTGCAGCGAGTGGCTAGATGTGCAGTTTGCATGAAGAACACCAAATAGTGTAATGAATTATTTTAAGCCAACACTGCTGATCTGGATTTGTTTAGTAATTATTACAAATTACCTAACTAATCAATATAATTCTATTTTCTATTTGAAAATACATCTATTGGCAAGGTTTGAAGAGGTTGAAAGGATTAGGTGCCTTATTCACCTTTTGTAAAAAAAGTCACTTATTAATTGAGTTCCTGTTTATCAATAACACACCAAAGCAATTAAACGTAAGGTATTTTATTTAATTATTATAAAAATAACGTCTTACAAAGTATGTTATTGCATTGTTACTTAAATTCCTTGATTCTGTTATTTACCTGTCTACAAAAAAATGCATTAAGTAATCAATACCTACATTGGAATATAAGTGTATCTTGTCTGGGCTAACATTCTCACTTAATCAACTACTTATTCTAAACTAAGTAAGTACTAATGTTAGTGTGAAAGTTTTAAAATATTGTTTGTAACTCAATAGTGCCGGCACCGAGGCCGTAGTGTATGATATAGTTGAAACGTATTGAGGTAAAATGATATCTGCATAAGGCTAAGGTTTCCTAAGAGTACGGTGGCCGCAACATAGCGTCCGCAATTTACCTTCGAATGACGTCACTGAAACGTTATTTATGAAAGTATATCTTACTTTCATAAATATATGTGTTTCCCGAGAGAGCTGTTTTTGACACCGTAAAATCAATCCCCGGTGCCATCATTTTCATGAAGGCCGTCATTGCAGCCGTTATGTGGCGACCACCGCTGTCGTAGGAATCCCAAGCTTTAGCAACGCGGGCACGGCTAGTAGTATATTATTTTATTATTATAATATCTATAAACAACTTTACTTACTTTCTTTTGTTGCTGAAAATTGTGTGTTATAAGTATGTCAGTACCTAGCCAAAGTGAACGATCCGACTATGAAAGTTGAAATCCTCATGCACAGATACACTCGATTTGTGATAATTTAGTTTTGCCTAATTGTATATAATAATAAATAAAAATTAATTAGAAGTTATAGATTTACCGTTTACCTATTTAGCAACTGTAATTACTTTTTTAATTTCCTGTCTAGATTATTGAATTTATATTACCTATCTATTATTTAAACACTTAAATGATTTCAAATAATAGAACCACGTAAAAATATAAATACAACAAATTATTAAAAAATATTTCGTCTATTTTACCTATAATAAATTTAACACTAGGTAAATATAATTACCTAATTATCTGCCAAAAAATGAGAGTACCTAGTAAAAATGTTTTTATACAACACTGCCATATTGTAGATAGATTAATGTTAATGAATTTAAGAATTCGTACACAATAAAAATAACTTAAAAAGTTGTTGGTATTTGTTTTTCATTTCAGCCCAATACCTGTCTCCCTACTATAATAAAATACCATAGGCCCTATAGCCATGGGCGTACCCACGGTGGGGCAAGGTGGCCTGCCCCACCCTGGTCCCTGACTCGAAGGTAAACATTTAGGTCTAATAAGTAACTAAATTAATTATTCATTTGGAAAAATTCAAAATTACCACGCGAAACAATGCAGTATCGATGAATCGATCTCGAAATCGAGCGTGCATGCGTAGTTATAGTTTTATCGAAAGAAATTCCTACTAATTATTATAGAGTTTATTTACTTCTGCACCACCCCTTAAAAAATGCTGGGTACGCCCATGCTTATATCCTTTACATTTACAATATCAGTGCATAAGGACAGCCTGCTATATTATAGGCATCCGTTGGGTACGGCAGTGGCGGACTAAGCCTGTCGGGGGCCCGGGGCGGCAAAACAAAATGGGGCCCCCTGCCCAGGAATGAGTCTAGGAAAAAAGAGAATATAGGTTGCAAGAGCGAGCGAAACCTGTTAGAATTTTTTTGAACGCTACGTTTATATTAAGCATGCGTAAGGGCAGTGGTGGACTAAGCCTGTCGGGGCTCCGGGGCGGCAAAACTAAATTAAAAACGTTCATTCCTGGGCGGGGCCCCCCCCCCCGCTTTAACACACTGCCTCGAAAAGGTAAGGTTTTCTATTGACCATTGATACAGAAATAGAGGATACTTTATCGACAACCGAAAAGCTAGAGGATCAGAAAATATAGGATGGTAGAGTGAGCGGAGCGAGCTCGAAAATTTTTACACTCTGCATTGTAAAAAAATCTTTTAAACATCTATACAGAAACAGGAATTACTTTGTTGACCTATACAGAATATTTTGAAAATGTAGTATGCAAGAGCGAAGCGAGCTCGAAAATTTAACACAAATTAGTCACTCAACGCGGCAAAAATTATATTCATTGCAATATAATTGTGATTTTCATTTGATATCGGGAAACGCAAATATTCAGGCTTTATTTAAAAGCGATGCGAAGAATTAATATGTATAACAATAATATTTATTATTTTATGAAGCAGAATATTCAAACATATTTTTCGGAAACCTTTTACTACCCTGATAGTGATTCGTGAAGTGAATTATCCGTAAATTCTGAATTGAGGGAGATGTTACATGTTACAGGGATGAGACTTAAGCCATTTACCGGGATACAAGGAAATATACGAATATAACATCAAACTACGAAAAGCTAACTTTCCAAAGGGTTTGTTAAACTGAGATGGCAGACACTCCATAAAACTAGAATCCCGTTAAACCATGTTCGAATGGAGTGGCTAACTCAATGAACTGGATGAACTAGACTTGTTCTTGCTATAGATATAGGATACCTTTATGCAATGTCAACCCTGACCCTTTTTTTTTTGCGTGTGAAGTTTTCAAATAACTTCTCCCGCTCTGTTCGGAGCTGGGAGTCATGTCAGACTTTTACTGACTAAAACTCACCCGTGTTCCTTCCGTTGCCTGTGTGCCGGGGCCGCGATATCCCTTTCGGACAAACCCGCAACCCCAGCAGGCGTTGGTCCTTACGGACCCAGTCAGTTTGTGCTGACATCCCTTTAATGCTCCACCGTGTGCTCCGGGCGATCCACACAGTGGTGACAACCGGGCGTTTCCTCCCGCCTTATACGGAACAGGAACCTCCCGAAACAGCCGTGTCCGGTGAGGACCTGCGTCAGGCGGAAGGTGAGGACGCCGTGGCGCCTCTCTAGCCACTCCTCAAAGAGGGGACTTATCGCCACAATTGTGGCGTGCCCAGCGCTGGGTTGCGACAATCGTACTCTTCATGCCGCCATAAGATCCCGCCGGAGCTCTGTCCGCTGAGCCGTGATTTCTCGCGGCAGCGGAGTTACGCCCCGGCGTTTCGCCTCCTCGCGACACTCCCAGATGTGCGCGAGGACTTTTGCTTCCAGATCCCATGGCGGTAGTCCGGCAAGGAGGCCCACCGCCTCACGGGAGACCGTGCGGTATCCTCGGATCAGCCTAATGGCCATGACCCTTTGGGACCCGTACAACCGCTGGGCCGGTCGCAGCCTCAATGACGCGCCCACACCGGTGCCCCGTAAAGGGCCATGGACAAATTTTAACACCCTACGTTTATATTTAGCGTAGGGGGGCCTCCAACTACAAACTGCCTTTTTACAGAATATGTTTTGGTCTTGTTTGGAATTTGATTAAAAAGCTGTCACCCTGTGTTAAAATTGTATCAGGTAAAAAGGCAAACAAAATATTTCTGATAGAAATGAGTTCACTGAACGGCTTTCAAGACCTGTACGAAATCGTCAACCACCTGTATGGTTAAATGACTATGTTAGTAATTTTGATAATAGTGACATTTCAATGCTGGTCACTGAACCTAAAACATATGCTAAAGCAATGTCTTCTAAGTATTACCTTGATTGGAAATCTGCCATGGATAATGAATATGATTCATTAATACAAAAGCATGTATGGGAGTTAGTAGATAGGCCAATAGATAAAAATGTTATTTAATTAAAGAAGGGTTTTTAAAGAAAAACGAGATGCTTCTGGTAATTTTGAAAGATATAAAGCTAGATTGGTTGCTCGAGGATTTACACAGGTGCAAGGTATCGACTATGATAAGACTTTTTCACCCGTAGTGCGTCACTCAACATTAAGATTACTTTTTTCAATTGCAGTAGATAGAGACATGGACATTGACCATGTGGATGTTAGTACTGCATTTCTTAATGGGGAATTAGAGGAGACAATATACATGGAACAACCTCCTGGATATGAAAAGGATAATAAGACTTAAGTTTGTTTATTAAAAAAGGGCCTATAGGGGTTAAAACAAGCTAGTAGAAGTTGGAATTTAAAAGTTAATGAGGTCTTGCAGAAAATAGGTTATAAAAGGTCAAGATGTGAACCATGTGTTTACTCAAAGATAACTAGTGAATGTACTATAATAGTAGCTTTTTATGTTGATGATTTTTTCATTTTTAGTGCCAATAACTTTGAAAAACAGAAACTTTTGAATACTTTAAAACAAAATTTTGACATTAAAGAGAAGAAATGTAAAGTTAAGAGTTGTCTAGGAATGAAGGTTGAAAGAGGTAGAAAGAAAGGTTTATTGAAATTATCCCATGAGGAATATGTTAAAAATTTGTTAACACAATTTGGCATGACACAATGTAAATCAGTTTCCACCCCAATGCAAGTGAATGTTGTATTAGAAAAATCTGACAAATGTGATTCTAAATATCCTTATCAAGAGTTGATAGGTGGGTTGATGTATTTGTCGGTATGTTTGCATGTAGTAAGTTAGGACAGTATAATATTTGTTACACTGAGATACATTGGCAAGCGGCCAAACGGGTACTAAGGTATCTCGCTGGGACATCTAATTATGGGTTGCAATTTAAGAACGGAAATAACAAATTTGAAATATTTGCTGATGCTGATTGGGGAAATGATATAGATGACAGAAAATCATTTAGAGGGTTGGTAGTTAAATATGGAGACTGTCTTATTAATTGGGAAGCACGCAAACAGCATTCAGTCGCATACTCCAGCACTGAAGCTGAGTATTATATTATAGGAGAAGCAGTAAAAGTAAATATTTACGTAATTTATTTATTGATATATTCGGTTACTGCGACCTACTACGGCCTGCAATCACTGTTTACAATGATAATTTAAGTGCTCATAATATTGTTGAGAATAATTTATGTCATCGAAGGACTAAACATATTGATATCCGTCATCATTTTATTCGAAATGCTGTTCATGATAATTCTAATAAAATAGTTCATAAATCCACAGCAAATATGATTGCGGATATACTAACAAAACCTCTTCAAAAGTGCAAACATAATCAATTTGTTGAAAGTCTCGGTTTAGTTTTAATACCTACATTATATTTGATTGTATTAAACAAAGAGTGTACCTAGTTTGTAAAATTATTTTAATGCCTTTATAATTGAGTAAGGAGTGTTAAAATTGTATCAGGTAAAAAGGCAATGTACTCAATTATATTTTGTCTTTGATTATGAGTGATAGTTTATGATATTCTTCTGTGTACTTCTACTTGTCTGTGGTAACAACTTATTAATCTGTGGTGGTAACCTAAGATGTCCGTGCGTGTTCTTAGATATTATGTTTTTTAATAAATAATGAGTAATAACAAATATGGCCATTTATTGAAACCTTTAACACCCTGCGCCCGTGTGCGTTGCACACCCTGCACCATAGGTAAAGCCGGCGAGCTTTAGTATTCAACCATAATCTGCCGTTTAACGCTTTTAATGATTGTTAATTTCATAATTGTTACATATGCTGCCATCTATTGAATTTTCTTCAAGACTAGGTAATTGTAATTTGTTCGAGTTGAGACCCCATGATCAGGGGAACGCGGAGGCTTTTGGGGGCCCCCCAAGAACGGAGGCCCGGGGCGGGCCGCCCCTTCCGCCCCCCTGTTAGTCCGCCACCCGGTACGGGTAGGTACCTACTAACTAACATAATTTTGGTACTATTTATTACTAACACACTAGACGGGGCTCGTGACTAAATAATAACAGCCGCACGGGTTGATCTTTAAGGTTAAGCAACGCTTACCGAGGTCGGTCCGTGGATAGGTGACCATCCATTACACACCGAGACCCCTCCGTGCCTCGGAAAGCGCGTTAATCCGTTGGTCCTGGCCGGCTGTCATTTGTACCTACATCTTTGACAGTAGTTACGGGTAGTCAGAAGGCCGAAAGTCTGACAACCAGTTGTTTTACCAAGGGGTATGGTTTGCCTGCTGGGATTGCGGGTTTGTCCGAAAGGGATATCGCGACCCCCGGCACACAGGCAACGGAAGCAACACGGGTGGGTTTTAGTCAGTTAAAGTCTGACACACCCTCTCGCTCCGCCCAGAGCGGGAGAAGTCATTTTTTAATTTCCCATCCTTAAAAAAAAAAAAAAGGGGTATGGTGTTACCCAGTAACTGGGTTGTGGAGGTACGATAGGCAGTCGCTCTACGAAAAATACTGGTAATCAGCTGCATCCGGTTAGACTGGAAGCCCCCAACATAGTTGGGAAAAAAAGGTCCTGTCAAACATTTTAAGGAACAATATTGACAGAAAATAGAGATTTCAACATGTTTTGTTGTGAATGTTTCGCCAGTGCAAACACACAGTAAGCTTACACACTAAGGGCCGAGTCACACCGGAATGGCAGCGGCCGGCAGCGGCCGGCGGCGGCGACTTCAACGGCCGCTCGCGACAGCACGAGCGGCCTCGCGAGGTTATCAAGCTTTTCAAGCGATCTCTTAAGTATGTATATATTCATTTATTTCCAAGCAGTACGATGATTTGATCGTCAAAATAGGCCAACTAGAAACGGAACGTCGGGCAGACCGTTGTCTTATTCAGCGTCTGGAAGAATCAGTTGAAAATCTAGAAAGACAGCTACAATCTACCAGGATCGAAATAAAAATGTGCCCAAAAGATCTGGCGAAAGCAAAATTGATCTCTGTGAGCTTGTGAAGTCAACGGCTACTGCCCTTAACACGCCGATCCAAAATCAGGATATTAAAGATGTGTTTCGCATCAACAAAAAAGATGACCCGTCATCGTCACAAATTATCGTGGAGTTCTCAAGCGCTGCCACCAAGGAAACTATAATAAAGGGAGTACGGCAATTTAATATTAAAAACAAAACGTGTAAATTGAACACAACTCATTTAAAGCTAGCAGGTCCTGCAAAACCAGTCTATGTAGCTGAAAAGTTAACCTTGAAGGCGCAGCGTTTATATTATCTCGCGCGAACATTTGCCAAAGACAATGCCTTTAAGTACTGTTGGACGTCATACGGTAAAATATATCTCCGACAAGCTGAGGGTGGGAAGCAAATTCCAATACGCAAGGAAGAAGACTTAGACATTCTTCGACTAAATAAGTGACTAGGAATTTGTTATTGTACTTCTCTGTTTGTCTTTACTTTGTTATATAACTATTACACTTTGTATTTACTCCATGTGAAATTTTTACACACAAAACTATACCTCAAACCGATTAATCACTCGCACACCAACAATGAGCAAAAAATAAATGTTTTACATCTATATACATATGTACCGGGATACCTACCTTACACTTATTATATAATTATTACACTTTGTATTCAATCCCTAATAACCTTTTACACAAATCACTATAATTCAAACATCTTAATTACTCGTACACTCACAACAAACACAAAATGGATATTTTTACATCGATATGTATACAAAACACAATGTGCAGGGGAGTATATTATTTGTGGTTATCGCACATATTCTTGGTTCATAATTTTACTGCGACAGCGTTTTGTTTACTTACACAATGACTCATTCAATCATTAATACTTCTACTGAATTGGATAATATAGCCATTGCGTCTGCTTATAATTGCGACACGTTGACGTGTAATACTCTCATTGGTAATAACAACAAGTCACTGAAAATTTTTTCCCTGAATATTCGTAGCATATACAAAAACTTAGACAATCTATTAGTACTATTACACAGTCTAGGATTTGAAAATGACGTCATTATTTTAACTGAGTGTTGGCTGCACGCAAATAAAAATGTCCCATCTATTGATAACTATAACACATATATTTCTAAAAATTATTTAAACAAATGCGACGGTATCGTAATGTATGTAAGGAAATCAATTAAGTGTTCTGTGGTGGAGCCGGACTATTCAGGTGCTAACTTTTTGTTATTGCAAATTGAACCCGATATATTTATACTGGCCGTATACAGGTCGCCGTCTATACATTGTATAGATAGTTTCCTAGACTCGTTGGAAAATATTTTGCGCCCTTTAAATTCTAGCAATAATGTATTACTGATCGGAGACATCAATATTGATATTAAAATTAATAACACAGACAGATGCAGCGCATCGTATCTGAACTTAATGGTAGAAATTGGCTTATTGCCTGCTCATACTTATCCCACCAGAATGCTCAACTGCCTCGACCACGCCATGATGAAAACTATTTGTCCTGCAACTGTATGTGTCATTGATTCCTGTATAACAGATCATTTTCCAGTGATTGTCTCATTAAGCATTTCCACACGTAGAATTATGAACAAAAATAGTAGTGCAAAAAAATTAGACATACAAACGTGTGTTAGTCAAATAGAGACTCTCGATTTCTCCTTTATTCAGTCAATTCCTGATGCAAACGCTGCCGCCACTGCTTTGGTAGATAAACTATCAAACATTATAAAAGCGAATACTAAAGTCTACCAAACAACCTGTAAAAAAATAATCCTTAAACCCTGGATTACAAGTGGGCTTTTGCGCTGTATTAGACATAGGGACCGACTCCATAAACAACACAAAAAGAGCCCTACTAACTACACCTTAGAAACAACGTTTAAACGTTATCGGAATTATTGTAATTCTCTGTTAAGAAAATTGAAAACAACTTATGAAAAGTCCTTACTCCAAAACGCCAAAACTCCCAAAGATTCGTGGAAAGCAATAAAGTCCATAATTAACTATACTGATGTTAAATCAACTGCAGATGGCTTATTAAATTCTAACTCTAACAATATTAATAAAATCAATGAATATTTTTCACAAATAGGTAAGCAGCTTGCCGATGCCATTACTCCTACGCATAGCCCTATTTACAATTTTATAGTCCCTCGCAACCTTAATTCTATTGTTCTCCTACCGCCGGATGAAGCTGAAATTGAAGCATTAATATTAAACCTTAAAAATAACTGTGCTACTGGCTGGGACTGTATTCCAGTTCAGTTACTTAAACTGTGCAAAAATATTATAGTCCCTCCTCTCACTTACCTCTTTGAACTTTGCTATGCTCAAGGTATCTTCCCGGATGTGTTTAAGAGAGCTCTCATTACTCCTGTGCACAAGGGCGGGGATCGAGACGATGTGTCGAATTATAGGCCTATTTCTGTATTGTCTGCGCTCTCAAAACTATTAGAAAAAACACTTAATAGCAGACTCATTCAATTTCTTGAAAGTAAACATATTTTGGCTAACACTCAATTTGGCTTCAGGGCGTCCAAAAGCACCGATGATGCAGTTAGTCAGCTTACTGATTTTGTATCATCTAAAGTTGACGAAAATCAAAAGTGTATAGGAGTTTTCCTTGATTTAGCCAAAGCATTCGACACTGTCTCGATTTCAGCACTTGTGAACAAGCTAGATGTCATTGGCGTAAGAGGAACTGCCCTAAAAATGTTTGGGGACTTTTTGTGTAACCGTAGACAGCAGGTAAAGATAGGAAACTATGTTAGCTCTGATGCAAATGTTGTCTATGGCGTTCCTCAGGGCAGTATACTTGGCCCAAATCTCTTCCTGGTGTACATCAATGACCTATGTCTTCAACCACTCTGCAACGGTAAAATATTTACGTATGCTGACGATACAGCCGTAATATTCCATGGAGAGACTTGGGATGAGGTACGTCGCATTGCCGAGAACGGCCTCCATCGACTTGGCCAATGGCTCGGAGCCAATCTCCTTACTCTCAATATATCTAAAACTTCATTCATGCAATTTTCATTTTCCAAAACTAACCTTAAAAACGTTAATATTAAAGTTCATTCTTGTAATTATCCTAATAGTAATAGCTGTTCTTGTCTTTCTATTAATAAAGTTACACAGGTCAAATACTTAGGTGTTATCTTAGATGAGAGGCTAAGTTGGGAACCCCATATAAGTCTTGTTACGGGTCGCACTAGGAAGCTAATCTGGGTTTTCAAAAAGCTTAGGCACGCCGCGGAATTTCCTCTTCTACGTAATATATATTATGCTTTAGCTCTATCCATACTTGGCTATTGTGTAGGGATCTGGGGTGGTGCCTGTAAAACCCACATGATGCAATTAGAAAGGGCTCAAAGGTCATTATTGAAAGTAATGACTTTTAAACCCTTCAGATATCCGACTAAACAATTATATGAAAATTGCGAATTGTTAACAGTTAGACAATTATATATATCCCAAATTATATTAAAAAAACACAAGCAAACTCCCTGTGATGTAAATGTGTATAAGAGAAAACGGGTTATTGCTAACGTATGCTTACCTGTCAGATGTCGGACAGCTACGGCTAGACGACAGCAATCATAGGTCATCCTACTTATACAATAAAATAAATAAAATAATAAACATTCATCCACTTACTGTTCGAGAAACGAAATTGAAAATTAAGAACTGGCTACTTCAATTAAACTACGACCAAACAGAAATGTTATTGCTCACAGATTAATATTCCATACTACTACATACCTCACATATATCTAACATCCATCACACACACACACAACATGAGTAAACCTAACACATCACTTATTTGATTTAATTCATGTTCTTTTTTTTTTTTTTTTTTTTTTTTTTTTTTTTTCGCAATTTGTATCAAGTAGAAAGTGGGAGAGGGCACTGACTTCTGTAATACAGGTTTTTACCTAGCTCAGAAGTCAGGGTTTTCATAGGATTCTTGTAAAAAGTTTGTGAATAAAATTTATTATTTCCTTTATTAACATTTTAACATATAAAATACATTTTTAAATATTTCTTAAAAACTATATAAAAAACATTTAAAAATATAAATAATAGTATTCCGCCGGTGTCGGGAGCAAGGTCCAAGCTACCGGTGGTTAGGGCTGCAGAGACAGGAACCTCCTCACAATGCGAGCCGTATCCAGGAGTACTGCCTTCTGAATCAGGCGCTTGATCCAACCGCCTAACGAGAGCCTCGAAAGATGTTGGTCGAGGCTTTCGGCCATCAGGCCATTGGCCGTTACGACAATCGGTACAATGATAGCTGAGCTCACATTCCACATGTCAACAACCTCGTGTGCTAAGTCGAGATATTTTATTTGTTTCTCTTTCTCAGCTTTCACGAGGTTCCCGTCATGTGGGATGGTAACATCGACTATCATTGCGCGGCGCGCTAATCGGTCTATCACCACTATATCAGGCTTATTGGCAACAATAGTCCTGTCAGTAATGATAGACCGATCCCAGTACAACGTGACATGGTCATTTTCGAGAACTGGGTCGGGCACATACTTGTAGTACGGTACCTCAGAGTCAACAAGTTTATATTTCAAAGCAAGTTGCTGGTGAATAATCCTGGCCACTTGGTTATGCCTGTGTAAGTACTCGCCGTTAGCCAGACGCGAACAACCAGAGATAATATGTCTGATGGACTCACCCGGACGATGGCATGCCCGACACACGTCAACCGTCCCGTCCTTCATAATATGTCTCCGGTAGTTATTCGTCAAGATAACTTCATCCATAATTGCACAGACAAAACCTTCAGTTTCCCCGAAAAGGTCACCGAAACGTAACCAGGATACGGACGCTAAGAAATCTACACCAGGCTCATGAAGAGCCCGATAGTAGCGCCCGTGAAGCTCCTTGCTCTGCCATACCTCCCTGCGGTCATCTGTAGTAAGTATTACAGGTTTGCGCCAGTTCTCATTAGCCATGGAGAGCGGGGTGAGTCCCTTGTCCACTGCGACCACATCCCGGTGCATACCCACTTCGGCTTTAAAAAAATAATCCCTGAGGCTGCACACCTCGCGGTTGTGGAGGGTCTTAGCGTTTAAAAAGCCTCGACCCCCGCACTTCCGCGGGATGTACAGTCTCATCACCGATGAACGTGGGTGATGCATCCTATTTGCGGTCAGGAGTGTACGGACCCTTCTGTCCAGGGCGTCGAGTTCGGTCTGAGTCCATTTGAGTATGCCGAAAGAGTACATCAAAACCGGCATGACCCAACCGTTGTAGGCGCGCACCTTGTTTCCGCCCGAAAGAAGACTAATTAAAACCTTCTTCAGGCGACCAAAGAAGCGCTCCTTCAACGATTGCTTCATGTCAGCAACGTTGATGCCTAACGCTTCCGACATACCCAAGTACTTATAGCTTTCGGCTGAGGAGAGGGATCTAAGGTGTATGGAGTCCGAGAGTTGAGTTCCCTCGGATTCCATAATCTCCCCTCGCTTTACATGCATGACTGCACATTTGTCCACACCAAATTCCATCCTGATGGCGCTACTGAATGTTTCAGTTACCTTCAGTAGCTCCATCAGTCGCGATTTGTTGGGGGCAAAGAGTTTCAAGTCATCCATGTAGAGGAGGTGAGATATGACCTGACCACCTCTCCTCAACCGATAGCCCAGACCTGAATCCTCCAGCAGTGTGCTTAGAGGATTCAGGGCTAAGCAGAACCAAAGTGGACTCAAACTGTCGCCCTGAAATATTCCCCGTTTAATCCATACAGGCTCATCATTCCCCTGGATCTGTTGACATCCTGGGTAGCGAAGGACCGTCCTCCATTGCCCCATACACGACATCAGGAAGGTGCGCAGAGTTGCATCTATCTTGTACAACTCCAGCACCCTCATGAGCCATGTATGTGGCACCGAGTCGTAGGCCTTCTTATAGTCTATCCAGCATATCGACAGATCCTTGCGGGATCGACGAACCTGTTGGCTTATGGCCATGTCAATGAGGAGTAGCTCCTTAGTTCCGCGGGACCCATTCCTACATCCATTTTGAGAGGCAGACATAACCGAGTTATTGTCAATGTGTGTGTTAATTTTCGCTCTCAAAATGGATGTAAGAAGTTTATAAACCGTCGACAAACATGTGACCGGTCTATAATTCTTGGGTTCCGCGGGACTACCTGACTTATGGAGCAGGTGGGTAACGCCTGTTGTAAGGAACTGTGGTAGCGACCCAGTCTCTAAGGATGACTGGAATTGAGATGCCAGGCAAGTGTGTGAACTAATTAGCCATTTTAGCCAAAAGTTGTGCAGTCCGTCCGGTCCCGGTGATTTCCAGTTCGGTAACGGACGGGCTGCACTGGCTATATCTAATGGCGTGATTTCCACCTTATCCATTTCTGGTATAGTTTCACACACTCGCTCGACATCCTGCATCCAGCCAGCCTCAGCGTGACAGACGGGTACCGACCATATGCTGCGCCAGAATGCACTCGTGGCGGCATCATCTGGGCGGCACACGTCTGTCACATTTTGTTCAGGCCGCTCCCAAGCTCTATATACCCACCTCTCATCGCTCTGGAACATGCGATTTTGCGTGTATCGGTCAACCCGCCGCTTATACCGCCGAATTCGGCTCGCCCATGCACAAACTTTCTGCTTCAGGAAGTCGATGCGCTCTGTAACACGGGACATGTATTCTTGAGGACTGATTCCAGTCCCCGAGAATGCCTGCCTTACAAAGCGCATCACTCGTGGTCGTGTATTGCCCTCCTTGAAGCAGTATAGTTTGCCGATGAGTACCCTGGTCCCATCAATACGTCGCTCGATCCTGCACTGCCAGGCTGGTACGGCTGGTTTTGGTCGAGTAGCTCCGTCACAGTTTGGGAACTTGACGTTAGCTAAACGACATGCCGCAACAGCCGCACAATACAGGATCGAGTGTGTATCAATGAGATCCTCGCTGCTCTCGAAGAAATTCTTAAGCTGCGAGTCCAAGGCACAAACCAGCGCCCTATTTTTTTTGTGCATGGGTAAGCGTGGAAGTCGGGGTCTAAGTTCGGTCGGGGTGTGCCTATACTCGCGAAACGCATCCTCCAGTGCGCTCCTCAGTCGGACGTTGCACTGGCTACTTACTGTATCAACCCTATCATCCTCCTCTGCAACTCCATGATTGAACCGCGGCGGGATTGCATCAGTATTTGACGTTTGTGCCGCGGTTTGTGCCGGAGTTGATACGATATGGTTGCTCAGTACCTCTGAGCGCAGCCTATCAAGTGCGGCATCGTCCAACCTATGATTGCGTTGGATGACACGCACCTGATCCGACAGACGTTGGACCGAGACGTTGACGGTTGGCTCTAGTTCCTGAAACAGAGACAGCATCCTAACACGGTACGCAGTGAGGTTAGTTCCTCCCTCTGTAGACCCGTAATATGCGCGCATGACGTTCTCGTTCATAGATTGAGTCCATCTCATGCACTGCACACAACCACCGGCAGCGGGGACCCGGCTCGGGGCCGGTTGGCCCCTAAGTCCCAAGCTTCTCGGTGGCCGGCCTCTCCCTTGCCGACGTATAGGTGTTGGCGACGTCGGAGGGGAGAAATACTCGTCGCTCGAGCTCGACGCAACTACCACGGCCGGTGTCGACACAGCGCTCACGATGGGGCTGGGTACCGGCGGCGGCGAGGCGGAGCTGAGCGGCGAGTCCGGGGGTAGTAGGCGTGCACGGCGAGCTGCTGATCTCGTCAACATACTTATTTAATTTTCAAATCTTACATAATTTGTTTTTAGGGAGTCCGAGTTTGACAGCGTCATTTTGATGTTTCTATATTTCTTTCGTTTTTTCATTTTAGTTATGTTTATTGTATTATTTCTTGTTTATTCTAGAGATTTATTTCTTGTTTATTCTATTTGGCGCTTTTGGTATTTTTACGATGTACGGAATTATTTAAATATGTAAATTATGTGATAAGAAAAAACTTGACATTGTTGACGTATCAGTGTTGCCTTATTATATTATTAAAATAATAAAATTGGCAACACCGTGTCAACTGCACGTCTTGTTTTTTACAGTCTTCGTAATAAAATATTAATTCACACGCAGTTCTACAAGAGTTTGTTAAATTTTAAGTAAACCGTATCCACAAAGCAATAATTCATTAAGGAGATAAATATACACCAAAATGTAAAAGAATTTTAATAAAAATTTAATTTTGTTATTACCGTAAAGTGGGGCTTTTTGAGACTCCAGGGGCTATTCAGAACTTTTGTAATAAAAGATTTGATCGAATATATTTTCTCTTCTAGTAACAGTACAATTTTTTTTTTACAAAATGGCAATACTACAACTAATGTCAGAGTCACCGGCGAAATTTAGAGGTTCTCAAAGTGTATACAAATGGTTAGATAAATTTTAGTAAAAAGCTTGGTAAATCGAGTTAATTTGTACGTAGTTTACTTCCAGTTGATATACCAACATTTTAAAGGTAAGTTGAAAATGAGTTCGTTCATGTAAACATATGTTTTCTTAGGATTCTATTCGTGTTTTCCATTGTCTTGTAGCTTGATTTAGACGCCATATTTATTATGTTTTGTAAAATGGGGCTTTTTGGCACAAGTTTGAGGCTATTTGGAACAGGATTCCAAATAACCCCTGTTTTGTGTGTTTCAGTTTTACTAAGTTTAAGATCGCTGTCTCAAATAGCCCCAAATATGCGTTATGTATAAATCGAGTATAAATTTAAGGGGAAGTTTTTCATTAATTTTTTCATTTTATATTATAGTTCCGGAAATATGGTGCGTACTTATCAAAGAAAGTACACGAATTCCAGAAATGGTAAATCTTTTGCTCCGTATCAGAGTTATTCGAAAGAAAATTTGGAGAAAGCGATAGAGGCTGTACAGTCTGGAAAACTTAAGTTAACCGATGCTGCCGATTTTTATGATATTCCAAAGAGCACGCTATGTAGAAAATATAGGAACATAAATTGCACGCAAGATAAAGCTGGACATCCAACGTTGTTTACTCCCGAAGGTTTACTCCTTGCCAAATATTTAATATTCAATGTTTGTTGATTTCATGTTTTTACTTATTTAATATTTTTATAAAGATCTCATTGTTTAAGTTTATTTTTAGCCTTACCCTTAATTGTTCCAAATATTGCCTTTAAATCTCATATGATTGTTAGAATACAATTATTTTAAATTCTAAATAGCCCCCAAGTGGCGCTTCGCTATTTTCATAATAAATTTTATGATACTAAATATTTGGCTTTCTATTTGAAATTAAACTAAAATCATACGATAAAATGAAAGGCCATATACCCTTCTGTTGGTCCAAATATCGCAAGATCTGATTTAATTGATACAGCTCCAAATAGAGGTGAAAAACGAAGTTAAGATTATGTCGTTTTTAAAAAGCCCCAAACCGGCGGTATTTGGAAAAGCACTTTTGAAAAAAAAAATCTCTGCATCGAAGTTTAATATTTAAATACTACCGCATTCCTCTGGAAGGTATTGATGAGGTTAGTCGTAAAAAAAATTGTCTAAGCTCATAACCTTAGTAGTTTTTGTGTACAAGACTGATTATTAAAAAAATCATACCAAATAGCCCCACTCTACGGTATATTATATTATTCAAATTTATTATTATTATTTCGTTTATTTGTTTTGTCTTCTTATTTATTTACATTTTTAAATATTTCTTAAAATATTATTATTATTATTATTATTATGTCTTTGACATTTCTCGGGACCCTGGGGTCCCGGACCTTTGGAAGGCTTACGAGGGGCCGAAGCCAACTTGCAGAGGCCCGTTAGGCGTTTTAATGAAATGAGGCACCAACCGACGATTATCCCTGTGTGCACTATGCAAGTGCACCCAAGGACAACCCCTGGTTGGTGTAGGGCTATTGCAGGATATGGAAACAAAGATATTGGACTATGGGTATGGGTGGCTTAAGTTGACTGGTGACCTGGAACTATGGAAGGACTATGGCCCCTGCCTGATCAATGATATATATAATATACACGGAAAAAATGGCAGGGGGTGACTTGCACACTCAATAATGGACCCCCGAAAAACTGTCGCTAGCACATGGTGACGTAGCGACAAGGGAGCAATATGTCCGGAGGTGCTTGAGGAGTGGAGAGGTATTCCACGGCTTTCAGAACAATCCCAGAGCCCGGAAGATGGTCAAGATCCCTACGAGCACTTACTGGAATACTTCCTTCCTCCGAGCACGTTTGCTCTTGCGAATCTTCACTCAAGCCGGCCAATTAAGGCAAGAATGAGGTGGGAGCTCTGTTCCTCGTCAGTGTTCACTCCAGCCGGCCAATAAAGGCAAGCCAGAGGTGAGGAACAAGATTTCTCCCGGGAGATAGGGTCCGTGGGGTCGCTACTGCCCAACAGCTCGCCACATGCTGCCCTGCGGGTTTCTGTATCTCTCTTCGTCTGGCCCCTCATCCTAGACCTGTTCCGGCAAAGTAAACTCTACCAGTACAGACCCAGAGTTTGGAGCGCGCAAGCCCCACCACGACGTCAACGTAGAGATACGGCGGTGGGGTTATTATTATTATTATTATTATTATGTAGATAAAGTTTAAAATGATTTCACACTGAAAGTGCTCGCCGCATCGCTGCCGGCCGCTGCCATTCACTCGGCCTACCTCGGCCTACCTCGGCCGTGTGACTCGGCCCTAACATTTTATATAGTTTTTGTTTTGTGATATTTTGATTATGTATAATATGGAGTATGTCTGAAATAAATAAATAATTATTACATAATTAATACCTACCCACCCACCATACCTCTCTCTATCTACCCATAGAAATATAAATAACAGGAGAAGTGGCATGGGGGCGTGTCTGTGTCCGGCGCATCTTGATCATAGTGCTCATTGCATAGGCAAATGGCCGTCTCCGCGAACTAGTATGCTTTCGGCCGTGATCGGGACAAATTATAAGAATGCCGTGTTGTTCAGTGGTTTCTTGTAAAAACCGAAGCCAAAACAAAAACTTTGTGAATCATGGAATCACATACCACATGTATTTTACTATAATTGTCTTTAAAATCATGAAAATGAACAAATCATAAAATATTTCTTGCTTTTACTACGTTATTTTTATTTTCAAATATCACAGCGACTGTACTATTTTTGCACGAAATACATTGCTCGTTAACCACTACCTAAATATATTGCTAAGGGACAAGCAATGTAAAAATAACATAACGATAACTGTGACCTGCGGATGCATGGCGCAGTACGGCCGCAGCGTCTTGCGACGGGTTAGTGATGTGGCTGTGCAGATCTACTAACGTAGGCTATCGACAATAATGTCGATTGTCGTATGAATTTAAATTACTATTAAAGTTAATTCTTCAATTTGTCAACAGTTATAGCCTGATTGGAAGACCGATGTGAAATCCTGTTTTATATTCATTTAGATTTTCTCATAAATTTGTTTTTTTTTTATTTACTTAATATATTTTTTTTTTACTTATTGTTTATTTATATCATCTTAGTATATGTATATCGTTTTTTATTTATTTATTTTTTAGGAACTCCCCTTCTATGTTTAGAAACAGTATATTTTTAAAACAAGATATTCTTAATATGAGAGAAGGAGTGCACGAACTGAACAAAGATCGATATTTAAATGGCGAATTTCGTGACCTATACGAAGATTACAGAAAATATCCGGATAAGTTTTATGAGTACAGTACGGGTCGATTTAAAATTTCAGTTATAAGCACCTCGGTATCCATTACCGTTTCAAAATCGTCTAAAATTTTTTGTTTATAAGTTCGCCGCCGAGTCCGTCACACCTACACCGCTATCCGCGCCGCTCTGTTTCGTCAAGTCCGTTGCGACCCGGCGGCCGGTAGGTAGATAGCGCGCGTAAGTACTCGTACATGGAGTGCCTCATCTGGTAATCTGTGCTATGGCTAAGTTTTAGTTGCCTCACTTTTTGCACTCGTACTAGGTTTCTATGCGTTATTATTCTAAGGCTTTATCCAATATTACTTTGCAAGGCGAGAATGATGTAGGTTATGGTGGTTGGTGAAAGGTGGTGAATTCGATTCACTGAATGCCCTGGCAAATATTGGAGTATCTATCTAGCATCCTTCCATCCTAGCGGCCGCTATATACCAGCCGCTACATAACGGCCGCTAAATGTCGATAGCTAAATAACGGCCGTCATATAACGGCCGCTAAATAACGGCCGCCACAGAACAGCCGACCGCAGTGACGGCCGTCATAAGATGATGGCAACGGCCGCCACATAACAGCCGGCCGCAGTGACGGCCGCCACATAACAGCCGGCCGCAGCGCAGTGACGGCTGTCATGAAAATTATGGCAGCGGGGTTTGTGTCGCTAAACGCGCTCAAGGAAAATACCGACTTCATTTCATACATAACGTCTCAGTGACGTCATTCGCTGGTAAACTGCAGATGCTATGGGGCGGCCACCGCTCTTTTAGGAAATAGTAGCTTCTTCTTCTTCATTTTCGTTACCTGGTGCCATATAACGGCCGCTAAATAACGACCGCTACATAACGGCCGCTAAATAACTACCACCACATAACGGCCGCTAAATAACGGCCGCTACATAACGGCCGCAACATAACGTCCGCCACATAACGGCCGCTACATAACGGCTGCTATGTAACGGCCGCCATATAACGGCCGCCATATAACGGCCGCTACATAACGGCCGCCATATAATGGCCGCTAAATAACGGCCGCCATATAACGGCCGCTATGTAACGGCCGCCATATAACGGCCGCCATATAACGGCCGCTATATAACGGCCGCTATGTAACGGCCGCCATATAACGGCCGCCATATAACGGCTGCTACATAACGGCCGCCACATTACGGCCGCCACACAACGGCCGCTAAATAAAGGCCGCCATATAACGGCCGCCATATAACGACCGCTAAATAACGGCCGCCATATAACGGCCGCTATGTAACGGCCGCCATATAACGGCCGCTATATAACGGCTGCTATGTAACGGCCGCCATATAACGGCCGCCATATAGCGGCCGCCATATAACGGCCGCCATATAGCGGCCGCCATATAACGGCCGCTATATAATGGCTGCTACATAACGGCCGCCACATTATGGCCGCTACATAACGGCCGCTAAATAAGGCCGCCATATAACGGCCGCTACATAACGGCCACCACATTACGGCCGCTACATAACGGCCGCTAAATAAGGCCGCCATATAACGGCCACCATATAATGGCCGCCACATTACGGCCGCTACATATCGGACGCTAAATAACGGCCGCCATATAGCGGCCGCTATATAACGGCCGCTAAATAAAGGCCGCCATATAACGGCCGCCATATAACGACCGCTAAATAACGGCCGCCTTATAGCGGCCGCTATATAACGGCCGCCACATAATGGCCGCTAAATAACGGCCGCCATATAATAGCCGCTACATAACGGCCGCTAAATAACGGCTGCTCATATAGCGGCCGCCACATAACAGCCGGCCACAGTGACGGCCGTCATGAAAATGATGGCAGCGGGGTTATTATGTTGTTAAACGCTCGCTATGTGGCGGCCACCGCTCTTCTAGGTAAAACGCTTCTTCTTCTTCATTTTCGTGTGGTTAGTGACTAACCTGGTGTAAATAACGGCCGCCACATAATGGCCGCTAAATAACGGCCGCTAAATGACGGCCGCCATATAATGGCCGCCACATAATGGCCGCTAAATAACTGCCATCATATAACGGCCGCTATACAGGAAAAGTTTTTAACCAGTGCGCAAATTTTTTTGGTGGTTCAAAATCAGTAATAGAACACATTTCCATTATTTATTCAATATTATTTTTTATTTTTTATCCGACTTTAAATCAGCAAAATATGGACACAATCTATTCGTAATAATATCAATGGGCGCGCGCGGCGGCCGGCCCAAGCGGCGGTGTTGCACGGGGGTGAAACCTCCCCTCCCGCCCGCGCGCCCGGATGCTGTGACCCTGACCGACAGTTCGCTCATCGCACGCGCTGTCGTGTGACGTCGCGTCTAATCGCTTTCCCGCGCTGCACGTGTGTCGTACTTGTACAGACCTACCGGTCACGATGTCAGACTTCACTAACCGCGAGTTTTATGAGATGGTGCGAGTGTATGTACTGAGTGGTGAAAGTTTGCGAGCAGCTCACAGAGCATACCTCGAATGCGAGCCCATGGAATCCTTAACCCCGTGAAAGGAAAAGGCCATTTTAGCGGCATTAAGTAATGTAAATTTAATTCATAATTCATTGCTTTATTTTCTGTATTTTATTGAAACTTTCAATAATTCGGGAATTTCCCTAAGTTTCAATTTGAAAGTTTGAAACCAAACCTTCAACGATTAAGCCAAGTGCAGAACAGAAAATAATTTTGTGACAAGATGATTCGATACTATTTGTAATTCTAGGGGGCCCATCTGTCATGTCCTATCTGTAACTTACTGATCTTTGCTCCAAAATGAAATATAGACTAAATCCGGAAATTCCCCTGAACATCAATGAACGCAGTTTTTTTTTTTTTAATAATTTTATGACGTGGCTATGGTATTGCCATAACTTTTTTCCAAAATATACCCAAAAATACTGGCTTCCGCCAATATACCTTTAAAACTACTGACTCTTGGAAAACTTACTAAAATATACTCAAAAAGTATTAAAATACTGAATTTGGTCACACTGGTTTCGTGGCGTCGCACCGGTCGCACTCATTCGCTTGTACTTTTGATCTCGCCGCTCCCCGCACCGCGCGCTGCTGCAGCGATTCGCTCCGACAAAACCGCGCGCGTTTTCGCTATGAGCGGCGACTCGTGGCGTGCTTCAAACATTTTCATACTTTTGTTCTCACCGCTCGCCGCCCCGCGCTTAGCCGCCGCTCACCGCGGCAAGGTCGTGAACGGGCCGTAAGAAGCCCGATTTGACGTTTCTCACTATACATGCCGCGATTACTTTGTATGAACGTCTATTAAATTCATTATCCTAATGAATCACTATGTTATCCATACACTATAACAATGAGTATCATTCGTAATCACCAAGTTTCACTTTTTATTGGATAAATGGCAGTCAAAAACACGAATTAATCGTTGATTCATATTCCGACAGAACGTTATTACAATGTCATGTCTTTTGGGTTTGTTGTGACCGTTTTTTGACCGAATAAAATCGATATACTGAAAAGTCGATAGGTACTTTTACAAACATTACATTTAAAAAAGAGAAAAACGTATAATTACTGTATTATTAAATGTTTAAACATAAAAACAAAATCGATCGAAAGAAAATTATAACGGAAGACTTTAGAAGAGATGTACATTTTGACAATATGATGCAAAATGAATTTATTCTAATGGAAAATTGGAAACCGACGAAGATAGTTCAACTGATGACTATATAATTTTTCTGGATCATCCGAAAGTGAATAATTTTTTTCAAAAGTGAATTTAAACGAAATAAACCAATGAAGATTTTCAATTGTGATTTAATACGTATTTATCGTCGGTACAAAAATAACAGGCAGTTATTTCAAAACAGATGTTTGGATCTGTTTTTTTCTGTAACAATATCAGTGATAACAGATACCTATTACATTGATTGATTTTCAATTGTTATTTAATACGTATTTATCGTCGGTACAAAAATAACAGGCAGTTATTTCAAAACAGATGTTTGGATCTGTTTTTTTCTGTAACAATATCAGTGATAACAGATACCTATTACATTGATTGATTTTCAATTGTGATTTAATACGTATTTATCGTCGGTACAAAAATAACAGGCAATTATTTCAAAACAGATATTTGGATCTGTTTTTTTCTGTAACAATATCAGTGATAACAGATACCTATTACAACCCATCTCTACATGACACTTGACAGTGATGGACACATGAAATTAGAGGTGAGAATGAGTGACATAATTTAAATTGTACGTATATCAATATGAAATTAGTAACTCGATTACTTTTAATCGATTATACATAGTTAATATTTTTTTATTACTAGATAAGTAATAAAAAATTCCTGAAAAGTCCTTAATTGTCGTTAAAAATCCGAGTTCAATGGTCTTGTCAAATAAAGACGGATAGTAGGTATCTACATAACTACCATGTGGTGCACGACTGTGCATCAGTATCAACAAATAACATTTATATTTGCAAGTTTCTTACACCTTTAGTACCAGTTACAAAATAGTTCGAATGATTTTATAATGAATATTGTTTACAGAAGTTATTACTCTGAGGAGTAGTCCGTAACTTCCTGTGTGTCTGACGTCATTTGGAGGTCAAATTAAAGTCAAGTGGTTTTATGTGTTTATGTAAAAAAAAACTTCATCTTATAATTTTAAGCGCCAAAAATAGAAAAATAAGGTTAAGAAACCTAAAAGCTCGAAATGGTTTTGGAATCAGCGTAGAACATTTTTACTTTACATACCAAATTAAATGTTACATGAAAACGGAAGACGCTAGACTCAAAATTATGTTTTTATCATGGTATAATAAAACAAGGTATGGCATTCCGGGAGCGGCACATGCCTACGTCACTATTCAGTTGCCACTTTATTGCAACAAAACTCGAATTTAAGGAAAGATTTTCAATCACCATTCTGTTAAAACATATATACAAAGCATTGAAATTGTCGTTTCGTTTGTCTTATCAAACGAAACAAACATATACCAACGTAATTTTTAATTAAAACCTCATTATTTTATCAGATTCGCATAAACTGTAATAAAGGAGGTTGGGGAGTTATTATTACACACTACTGGTAACTCAGAAACGGGCTGTCTAATTGGCATTCTGACATTTTGTCATGTATCGCTATTCTTGTCGAACCCGTATGTTGGTCTCGCTCAGTCCCATTGTACACAGTGATTCTCAAACATTTAGTTGTGGACGTCTAACAAGTTGGTTTGTTACATTTTTTTCTTTGACCACAATATCAATAAAAGCTTTTAAAATGGTTCGTTGTTCAATTCGGAACTGTAAGAATAAAAGTGTAAAAGGCGGTACAATAAGGTTTTTTTCATTTCCTCTAAAAGAATCTGTAGCCAATGAATGGCTGCGCTATTGTGGACCTAAAACAACCACAAAAAATGGTTAGTATGTAAAATTACTAATGTATTATTGTAATTGGTTGTGGTTGGTTGCATTCTAAATCGCTAATGCTAAATCGCGGTAAGTAATTTAATAATTATGTCAATGTTTTATAAAATTTCCCCAAACTAAAAAGTTTGAGAACCATGGATAGCGGTGATGACGTAGTCTTGTGTCTCCCACGTGACCACTGTGTTTCGGAGTGCTTGTTTTATTATACCATGGTTTATATGACCCCGAATGAGTCTCCGGACACAACAAGCGTTTTGTTTGAAGGTAAAACGCTGATATTATTATAATTTCGAAAAGTAAAAATCGATTGCTTGAAAAATATTTCAAATCGTTTATTCAATGTTTTCTCTTCGGTAATAAAGTGGCAACTGGATAGTGACATATGCATGTGTTAGTCCCGGAATACCAGACCTTGTTTTATTAGACCATGTATTATAGCTGCTACACACCGCTATATGCCGGCGGCATGGCCACCGGCACTTCCACCGGGCAAGCCGCGGCGCGCCCGGCCATGCCGCACAAAACCGCACAAAGGATTGCAAAGAAAAATGAAGGCGCAAAAGTCGGGGGTACGTGCCGCGCGGCAAAAGCCAGCGGCCGTGCCGCCGGCACAGTGTGTAGGTAGTACAAGACTCTTGTTGTCATTTGAGCTCGATTGTTTAGTTTATTTAATTTGATAATTTTATTTTCATTTAATAGTGACAAACTCATTAAAATGTTTATATTTTATGAGGTGTATTGCAATTTGTGGTATGTAAATTATTTTTGCTAGTAAGTATTATATAAAATCAAGTTTTTCCAACTGAACAAACAGCTGTGCTGCTGGGGAGTTTGTTGCTCCACTTCTTCTTTCCAGCTTATGCACTAGGAAGTGGCGAAGGGTGGAGTTTTTGGGGGACTGTAATTTTGACGTCCGAAAAGTGCTGATTCTCAGCCTAGTTTGAAGACTTTTTTTTTTTTAATTTTGCTGAAAAGACTGGGTTTCAGGTTCGGTTTTATGGTTATTCTCGTTCGCGCAGCCAACGTTGCCAATTTAGCATTTTATACTTCGATTTTATATGCTAAATTTGGCAGATTTTCATTCTGTCTAGCATATTATTTTGTCGTTTAGCATATAGCATATTTTTTAGCATAATAACTGAAAATAAAAAAAGAACATGAACGGCTGTTTATGAAAATAAAATATGAACATAAAACGAACAATCTCTTTTGTTTTGGACTGGGATTCCCCTTTTAAAACTTTTTTGTTTTGACAGGTGGATACCATAGACAATCAAAATTACTTCTCTCCCTCTTCTCTGTAGGAATGAGGGAGAAAGAACAACTTTAATCAAATCGTCACCTACCTAAGTACTAAATTTAAAACAAATGAAAGTAGAAGCAGTGTCTCTTGAGCACAAGTCGAGATGTCGCGACGCCCCCGTCAGGGGGCGTGGCGTGCGGGGTCAGGGCTTCGCCCTTCGCCCGCGGAAGCAACACAGTGGCCCGCTAATACGGGCCCTTCAATATATTTGCCTCGGGCGGCCTGTGGAATTGACGCAGGCAAAGTGCGTCTGTGTGAATAGTTGCTATAAATATTTCTGTAGGCGCGCCGTGACGCTATATTCCTATAGCGTCGCTTCTTCACGACATCCCGGCGGTCTGTCCCCGCCAGGTGAGACCCCCAGTTGCCTGGGGGCCATGTCTCTTGAGATATAACGTAACAAATTTTTATATTTTTTGTTTGTTGTTGTAATGCCTCCTAAGTACAATCAACATTACCGGTCAGAGTGGGAGCAATGGAACGCGGAGATTGAACGTGTTTTTAGTCAAATGAATCTGGTAAAGATTAAGCTTCGGAATCGTTTAGCGGTGAAAACCTTAAATGCCATTTTATATGTCAGATTTGGCCTGAAGAGGGTAGGAAAGTGTTGTTATTCTTATACAGTGCCAGATGACGTACTGCGCTGTAAAGGTACGAAAGAGACTTATGATTCGGACTCTCAGCCTTCCACATCTACAGCTACTGTTGATGAAAATCAAGAAGATATCGACTGTTTATTTCAAAACTTGGTGTAATCCTACGTACAGCTAATCTGTATATTTTATAACAATTTTACATTAATTTGGCATTTTATTTTAGCACTTTATTAAAAAATTAGCATATTTTTGGCATTTTTTTAACAGCCGTTTAGCACATTTCGTTTTAGCCTAGTTGGCAACACTGCGCGCAGCAGTGCTAGCTGTCAACGTAGCGGGAATTGAAACATTGAATAATTTGAACAGGCATTTCCAAAAATAATAATTTAATCGATGAAAAATTAATTACAGTAAAATCAATTTACGCGACATAAAATGTTTGAGTGGGCTTATAGTGGTGCAAATAAAGCTGTCCCCAGAAATGTGGGCCCAGAATGTGCCTACTTTTTGTCGACTAAAAGGCAAATAATAGAAACCATAATCGTGCTTACGATTTCTGTATATATTTTAGTAAGTATGCAGCTTTTAAATATTTATTGGTGTTAAATTAGGTTTAATTTATTGCAAGATGTTAAATGCATGACATATATAAATCTGGTTACATTAGGCTATCTCGTAACTAGCGTAATTAAATTAGTACATATGGTCATAATTCTTTCAATAAATATTTACCTAATATGTTGATGTAATAGTTCAGTATACAATGTCTTTGAAATTTGTTACAGATTAAGACATTTCCAAGATTAAGTATACCTCAAGATATAAATTATGTGAAAAGTGATAGAGGGGGTAAAAGATTATTAGTAATACTTTTGGCTCTGATATGGGGCATGGAAATTGGTTTTAAATTTGCTTCACGCACCGTCATATATTTGTTAAATCCTTGCCATGTAACAACATTGATACAAGTGAGTATTTCTAAACAGTTATTTCCCAAACCAAATTACTTCTACATTATAAGTTAGAGAACTCATTAATTTAAATAACTTTCCCTATAGCAAAGTATAAAATATTTCTAATGTTTTAAACTGTAAAAAACTCATGTTTACTCTAAAAATATTTCATGTACATTATTCACTATGTACAGTTTAAATTTAATTATTATAATTTGATTTATTTCAAACAGTTGAATCATCAACATGAATTATTATATTATATTTATTACTGTTTTAGATCTATCTACTGGCAGCTCCACCCAGCAAAACCATTACAGCTTTATTTCGTATTCATATGAATTTATTAAACGGGCCTTTGTTAGCATTTCTGTTTCCTGAGACTGCTTCTAGGAAGGTAAATACCCTTCTATTTTTATATACTGAGTGTGTGTGAGTGGGGAACATGCACATAGTGGATTGTGGTCACTGCTGCTAATGGACATGGGCGATACCAGGAGCACCCTAGAAATTGTGATATCCCATGTGCCTGTAATACACAATCACCCCTTTAAACTGGAACACAGCATCTGCAATATACACAATGACTCATTGTATTTCTTGTATTGTTGTAATTTTTACTTAATTTTGTATTTTGATATTAGATATTTGCTGAGGCTGCACTTTACTGGATTCAACACGGAATGATGTTTGTCATACCATATTATCTTCTGAGGATTGGTGGTGCGTTGAATTTTATTAATATTTTACGTAGGTACTCTATTCCATAATAATTTATCAACTTCTTCTTCTAGGTGCCTACAACATAGAACCTTTTTGGGATTTTAATTGGGCAATATTCAGCTATTGTCTAAACTTGATATATCACTTTATTGTATTACAACTTATTGCAATCGTAAGTAAACCCATTAAATATATTTTTGGCTTCTATTATAGATATGCAAGATAATGTTCAAAATAATACACTTCCAAATTTGTTTGCCTGCACCTGACTCAACCATATCCTGTGGAACTTAGGAGGAAAAACGACAGCCATGACTTTATTTCAAAGGTCCTTATGTGGAAAAGGTTAGGTTGGTAACAGGATAGCAGGCACAATTAGGATAAAAGTAAAATGCTTCCAGCTACTGTGAATTAAGGAATAGTTAGACAACTACTGTAAAATGCAACTGAAACATAAAATCATAGTTACGCTGTTAATTTATTTTATAAGGTTTGGTTACGAATTTAATTCAAGCAATTCAGATAAACACACATGAGTACAGCCATACTTAAAATTCAGTGATAGTAGGTAAATACATAACACTAAAGTAGAAGCATGGGAGTGCCTTGTATGTAAATGTCTGTGTGAACTTTTCACGGATCGATAATATGTATATTATATATTAATTAAGCTGCACAATAAAAATCTACCATTAACAGCAAAACGCGTGCCCCAATGGAGTGCTAGACTTGTTTTAGCGGTGCGGCGGCGCACAGTGAGCTGAAAATCGACTCTCATAGACATTTAATGCTTTTTTTCCGAAATCTCCACTTTTATGACTTAAAAATATTTTGGGGGAATAAATACATGCCTATGCAAAAATATCAACATTATTGAATAGCATTGCAAAAAACGCAAACATATTTTTTTCATTAAAAATTACTATGGAGCTGGCATGAAAAAGTCGTATATCTCTGCCATCGTTTAATTGGCCTTAATTCCCTTGCAGGTGATTAGCCCTTGCAATATTTAAACTTTTTAGACATACTCTCCGTACCGGCGAGTGCCGCGAAACTTTAAAAAAAATCGCTTTGATTTAATATTTTCTTTTTTTTTTTTTAACAAATGATTAACTTAATTTAAGATTAAAATCTACACGGACTAAACGATAAACCCGACCACTTCTTTTATAAACACGCCACATGATCATAAAAAAATAAGTTTCAAAGACCTAATTATGTAACGATCTTAATTATCGTCATTATTTTATGAGTTGAAATAATATTGTTCAAATCTTGGGATTAGTTCTTCATCTAATCCTGTGATGCAGCGGTTTTTTCTGGAAATTCAAAGAATCTTCTGGCCGTGTTGCCATCGTTGGTAGTTGGAATTGATTTTATTTTGAGTTCTCCCATTTATTGCAACGATGTTAATTAGTGTGATCATTAAACTCATTTACTCACTACCCTCATTAGCTAACTCATAGAATCGATATGAATAACAATATAACTTACTCATAAAATAATGACGATAAGATCGTTACATAATTAGGTCTATGAAACTATTTTTTTGTGATCATGTTCATCGTTTAAGTAGTCCGTGTAGATTCTAAGCTTAAATTAAGTTAAACATTTCGGTTTTAAACCGAAAGCGATTTTTGATCAAGGTTTAATCACCTGGAAGGGAATTAGGGCCAATTAAACGATGGCGGAGATATACGACTTTTTAATTCCAGCTACATAGTAATTTTTAATGAAAAAATTCTGTTTGCGTTGTTTGCAATTTTATTCCATAATGTTGATATTTTTAGGCATGTATTTAGTATCCCAAAACATTTTGAAGTCATAAAAGTGGACATTTGGGAAAAAATAATTATATGTCTAGAAGAGTCGATTTTCAGCCCACTGTGCGGCGTGCTGCATGCGACGTGTGGTTAAACAACCGACCGCATGAAAAAGTTACAACTTGAGATGACACTGATATTCTGTAACTACCCAGTATCAGACCTACCTGGCCTTATTTTGCAATCCGGTTGGACAAAGGATTTTTAATAAATTACAACAATAAAATGGGCTTGATTCTTAAATGAAATCTGAACAGTATAATTATAATTTGCCTACTTTATTTATGAACGGCTATTCCCGAAACCACACGAATCTGCCCGATTGTTCGTACCTCATCTCCAGGGGTCCCACCAATCAATCAGGCTATGTTCGGCCGACGGATATCTTTATCCGGCCTGAACACTACCTATCCGTTTCATCACTAAATTTAAAGCTCTGGAGTCCTTTTTCGAGCTGCTCGGACAATAAAAGACGTTGGTCTTTTAAAAAGACATTAGACTTAAATTCTTTTATATTTAACTGTTGCAACAATTTTATTTTGCCTAAAACTGCTCAGAAACACCGCACAAACAAGGCCGTTAAGTTATTTGAATTGTTTTTTAGACCTCTGTTTCTTGTAACACTTGCAAGGCTAAAATACCTAATTCAAAGTTTGACTTTTAGCCAAACTTTATTTAAGAACTTAACCTAGTCCAAAAGAATATTTTGTATCATTAGCCGTGCGGCAAAAATTGAGCCGTGTACAAACCGAGCGCGCGGCCGCGAACGGTGGAAGTGATATTCAAGGTCATGGTGTCGTTGCCCGGGGTCCTGAGTTGTGGCAGAAGGGAGATTTACGAATCACCGCTCAACAGATCTATTAGGGGAAATTGAATTAAATAAACGTTAAACAGAACATTTTGACCGTACTTACCTATAGCTATGCTTAAATCTAACCATCAGTAACTTGAAAATTCGAATACCTAGGTATCTCTTTTCATTATTTATTCTCTCACGATCTTGCTTAAATTTAAAAAAAAAATATATGAGAGAGATTGCTCTCTCATAAAATTGACTATTATAATTAGTTAATTAGATTAGTTGATTCTATCAATAATTAGCGCTATAAATACACAGCGTGTTTTTTTTTTTTCCGTATATATTTAGCATCGAATTAACCTACCTAGTATTTATTTAGCTTTCAGCGATTCAATTCACTAAAGATATATCAGGCAATGTCCGCAATGCAGTGAGATTTTCTGTCGTAATACTCGTAATGAATATATTTTTGTTTCCCTTCCAGCCAGCCCAAGTAAACTTGAATCACATGCTCTGCCCGGCTATATTGGATCCGTTTGATGGGCCTTGGTTCAGAGTAGCAGCGGTTGTTCACCAAGCACTGCTGTGTCCTTTGCTATGCAAAGCTTTTTGTCTGATCGCAGACTTCTGCCTTACGAAATTTCCGCCTACTAAAGTAAAGCCACATATGAAGGATTCTCTTATGGACAGCTTTACTGTTAACAAAGCAATTGACTACCAGCATGAGGACTAGTAGCTGTTGCAGCTGGAACAATTTATGGCTGTAATTCCCTCTCAGGGTAGGTAAAACTATAATACAAATTGCCTTTTGAGTTGGAGAACAATATTTCATCGCGTCCATTTCGTTTTGGTGGTTAATATATTTATATTAATAAGGTAAGAATTATAAAAGATTATTAATGAACTTTTGCAAAGATTTTTGTGATGATATTTGTTGATAGGTCTATTCTAATTACTGTAATGATTGGTACCAATAATCTCAACTTAACATGTAAACACGCCTTCTTTACTTTTAAGCATTGTATCGTGGTATATTATACTTAATAACCAAAACGACAAAACTGTTCTAAGTACATGTGGGTCAATTCACGATATAGCTACGTCTGTAGGTAATTTAAATAGTTATTGTTGCACTGAATTGCTTGCAAGTAAATATCGTGTATTTGTGTGAGCTAAACACACTGAACGAAAACTATCATTGTGCAGAAAAAGATCCACAACGCGTTGTAGCAATCATCAGAACCATCCACAGCGGGTAATTCGTGTTGAGGCATTTGTAATGTAAAAACAGCCACAATAAATTTGTGAATAATAAAATTCATAAATGCCACTAAGTAGGGTAGTAGGTACCTAACATTCCTGTCAAAAAATTGTATATATTCGCAACAAATTCTCTAAATACTCAAGTTTATCCCTAAGTCGAAAGTCCGGACTGGAGACCAAAAAGCCGGAGATTCCCGGTTAATTCCGGACGGTTAGTATTGGTAGCCCTACTGCCAAGGAAAAGTACCGTCGTATCGTGGCTAAATGACTGTTGCTAATTTTAGCCATATCGTGGCTAAATGACTGTTGCTAATTTTAGCCAAACATTAGGTAAAAACAAAATAAATCGGCCCAATACAAGTTCTGTCGCAGTAGGTTGATCGTATCACCCTCCTGCATCAGGTTACGTTCTCTGAAACATAAGGCGGTTCTTGATTAACACAACGCGTTGTGATCAAATATAGGTACAGTGCGTGCAGTAGGACACAACTTAGATGTAGCTTCGACAAAATTCGTAAAACCGATCACTATCCGAACTGAGTGCGCCTTCTAAATCACCAATCTTTATTACTGCTTTAGGTGAAAATGATCTTAATCTTACATACCTCTGGGTCTAATAGCTGATTCCTGCGGATATCACCACTATTCCCTTTACGCAAACGCAATAACTTGTACAGTCATACAACGAAATACATTCGCAAAATTGAAATGAATGAATGCAAATTTTCAAATTTATGCTACATCTAAGTTGTGTCGTACTATAATTAGGTACCTAATAACGAGTTGCCTACGGCCCGAATATCGCTTTGTCGTTCGGAGTACACGTTGTGGCTGTTTTTTTCACATTTATTGTTATGATGATAGCCCTATGTAATTAAAATTGTTTTTAATTCCTAAAAGCACTACATTTAATGTAAACTTGACCACGATGTACGACCTAGTCCTACCAAAGATCTTATTTTCGTGTTTGTGTGTGTTAGATTATAAGCCTTACTTTTGTATAAGAATACCTACATTCTAGTTGTCTTTAATTTTATTTGCAGAGCGATGTAGGTATACTAGCTCTATTAATATTGTCCAAAATATTATTTTAAAAACATTAGAGTAGGATACTTTTAAACTATAGCGCGATACTTTTAAACTTTTAACGCAAGTTTGGCCTAGTAATTTCTGGACCCCATAATGCGGCCTTTCAAACTGTTTTTGAAACGAAGTTGTCGAAACGTTTTACGTTGCCATGTCGAAGAAAAGAATATATCCACCCTTATTTATCTGACTTACATTCCATACCTTAGCAAATAAAATGGCATGCACTTGGGGCCTACAAGTGTCAGACGGATGCGTCGCTGAAATTCGCCGACCTATGGACTGTGTGTATGTGACTTAGAGCATTTTACTGAAATGCGGCGCGAGCCATGCAGATCGGTGACCAACGTTGTATTTTATACTTGTTTATACTTACAATAGACGACGTATATTTAGTAACCTAATCCGCTTAACTGTTCCTAAAGAGTCATAAAGAACCCTGTAAGAAATCGACACGTGTTTCACCTCTCAACGAGGTATCCTCAGAATGACAATTGACTTGTCGCGAAACCGGAAACAGAACGCAGAGTGAGCCACACCGCCAGACTACCCCATTTAACCCTTTAAACGCCAAGCGCAGCTCATAGGAAGTGTGCTCTCTACGCCGAGCCATTTATTTACTATTAAATACCTACAAATGCTAGTGATGGGGTATTCACAAATATCGATAAACCTTTATCACTGCTACTACAATCGATTTTCCATTTAAAAGTGTTAAATTTATCAAATAAATGTTACAATAGTAGCATTAATTAACTTACATACATGAAATAATCAAATTAACAAACTATTTTCACAATTAAAACTTCACTGAAAGAAGTTTTTATTGAACAAAGCGCATCCCTAAAATGAGATTGACGTCAATACGTGTCGCTTGAAAGCGTCAATGGCGTATGGCTTCAAAGAAAATACGGATATTTCAGGGATGTGGTAATGGTTAAACACATAATAATATATAAAATATAATAAACACGTTTATAGCAAACTGTTGTATTACGGATCTGTTATAATACGGAAAGTTACGGAAATTCATTTTCGCCACGGCAACTCCTGATCGTATTTATGATCTGCCCATAGACATATGATCTTTCTTCAGGCCTTATTTTTTCTAATTCAAATGCAACCTAACTAGCAAAATATTCGTTTCTAATATCCGAAGGCCTAATATATAGTACGTTTAGGCTCCGGCATGGATCCACCACTGACAAAAATGTGCAAAATAAGATTGCTTAGTTAGACAATGATACGGGTGGATCATTCTGTGCATCCAAGGGTCATATACATAAAAAGGAGTTCATTTTAGGTTAGTATGGACAGTACCTACTTACTTCTAAATTGAAATCCGTGTCATGTTCGTATTCGAATTCGTCATTATCACTGTCTACTAAGCGTAGCAATTCATCTCTTGAATAATATTCACTCATTATTAGATAGTTTTCCGGAAAATAAATTCACCACGTCACTATTGACGCCCAAAAGCGACGATGGCGAGGGCACAAATGCTGGGCAGTTCCAAATTAGTGACGTGACTACTTGATGACCATAGATAAATCGATGTTTTAAATGTAAGTAGGTTTTAACAATCAATGTAATTTGATTGTTATATTTGTACGATATATATGTATATTAATTGTATTAATAATAAAGTAACACTAATTCCATAAAAAAACCCATTTTTTGTAGTTTTAATCAATGTTTTAGTTCAATTAGAAAAAAATTAAGAAAGTTAAATTACCCCATCACTAGTGTCGCTTCAAAGCGACAATGGCGTCTGGTGAACGTATATTTTGAGGTCTTTTCTTCGCCTAAAACAAGTTCAAATTTGGAATGAATACTAAAAGATCAAGCTTAACTTTAGTACAATTTTATTTAAGTGACTTACGGAGATGACTACAAAATTTAAAAAACATAATGCTTTTACCTATTTTCTATAATATTAGATTAAAAAGTAGCACATCTATTTGTCGCCTAAACTCGTCGTTGGCGTTCTAGCGGCCGATTACGTTTGTCGCTTGTAAGCGTCGTTGGCGTTCAAAGGGTTAAATAGGATTACTGCTCGGTCCACCTCGGCTAGGATCGACAAGCGACAAGCCAATCGTCATCCTCAAGATGCCTCGTTGAAAGATGAAACACGTGTCGATTTCTTACAGGGTTCTTCATGACTCTTTAGGAACAGTTAAGCGTATTAGGTTACTCAATATACGTCGTCTATTGTATTTTATAATGGATTTCCGCAAAGTCACGCCTGAGTCAATTAACTATCTTGTATAAACTTACTTGCCTATTGAAGCGAGTTTCTGGTCACGAATCTTGGTAAGTACAGGAACTATAGACCGGTAGTTACTGAGATAGGTGTAGGTTCATTTACGAGTACCTACATGAAGAAACTACTTATTACATAGCAGAGCGCGCGCGTTTAAAAAATATTAAATTTTCTGCGCTACCTACTTCATTCCGAGACCTTGAAGGTTGAAGTATGGACCTGCGTATAATGCAAGCTTTCTTTTTTCAAGACCTTGAAAATAAGCTTAACATCATTTGCGTGTGCTGCTGTGCAGTCAAGTGCGTCTTCCTTGTACAGTCAGCGACAAAGGTTACTGAACGTTTCGGAATTTTGATATTATCATAGAACTATTATTAATTAATTTAAAATTGTTTTAAACCTTATCAAGTTATCATAAACGTATTAACATAACATCGCGCCTGTAATCGCAAGTTATGTATTAAGAGGCATACTATTCTCTATGCTTCAATATTTTATTACGAATAAATAAATGTAATTTGCAAGTATTCGATTAAAATATCTTCTGAAACTATAGATACCTACTTACTTAGTGATCTAATCTACTTTGTCGTTGACTATCGAGTTGATTAACAAACGGCTGAGCAGTGACTTCCCTTTATCGTGCCGTGCCGAGCACATATTTAATATACCTTTAAAGCTAAAGTAACCATTAATATTATTATTATAACCATCTTAAACTTTGTATTTTTTGTGACACGGAAGTGCAAAAATGTTCATTACCTACCAGTATTATGGTTGTATATAAAGTCATAATTAGGTTAATATAATTAACGGTACCCTTATAAATATCCCCACAATAAATACCACGATAATATCTAGTAATACACCTAGTCATTAATATATCTACCTGTAACTAGATACACTTACATAAAAGCAGTACATACAGCTGTGCCCACAGTAGCTAAGCAGCAATTTCATTATAAAATCCATGTAGAATCATTGCTTCACAGTCGATGTAGAATTGGTAGAAAATAGACATCCACGCTGCACTTAGCGTCCAACTTGGTATGTCCTGCATTTATCAGATTTTTTTTATTTAGCCTGTCCCACTGCTGAGCAAAGGCCTCCTCCAAGGCCTTCCAGGAACTCTTTTCTCCCGCGCCAACTCAAACAAGCTCTCACGGTACGCGTCCAGGTCATCTCGCCAAATTTTTCTGGGTCAGCCTCGGTGGCGCCGTCCATATTTAAGTACCCATTGTGTAGAGACTTGCCCAGCGGTCATCGTGCATACGACTGACGTGACCCGCCCAGTCCCATTTGAGCCTGGCAGCCTTCTTGCCTACGTCCATTATTCCCGTTTTGGATCGCAGCGTCGTGTTCCGAATTTTGTCCTGTCTTTTAAACCCAGGATGCTGCGTTCCATCGCTCTTTGGCAGACCCAATACGGAAGTTTTGGGATTCGGTCTTCTTCTTTCTTTTTCGTGTGGTTAGTGAATAATCTTGTGTCAGAGTTTTTATGCCGCCCATGCAGGACCTCTGACTTGGCTTCATATATCGTCAAGAAATATATCTCAGACATGCCGGTTTCCTCACGATATATTCCTTCAGTGTTTATGAAGCAAATTATAATTATAAAATACGCAAATGAATCCGAGAAGTCAGAGGTGCGTGCCTTTGGTTCGAACTCGAGAACTATGACTTGACCGACGGTCACACCACTAAGCTATCACTACTGCATCTCAGTGAGCGACCAGGTTTGAGCACCGTAGGTTAGTACAGGCAGGATAAACTTGTTGATGAGTTTGCGCTTATTAGCGTCTTCATGGACCAGTAGCTTTTCCAGGCGTTTTCGATTCGGTGGCCAATTTCCCTTTCCTGTCTGTTTTCGAAAGAAACTAACTGGCCCAAGTAGATATACTCATCGACATAATGTATTTCCTGCCCAGCTATTTTTTTTTTTTTTTTGAGGGTGGGATATCATCAAATGACTCCTCCCACTCTGGGCGGAGCGAGAGGGTGTGTCAGACTTTAACTGACTAAAACCCACCCGTGTTCCTTCCGTTGCCTGTGTGCCGGGGCCGCGATATCCCTTTCAGACAAACCCGCAACCCCAGCAGGTGCCCATCTACCTCGACCCTACGCTTAGTGCTGTTGGTCATTAGTTTAATTTTAGACCGATTCATCGCAAGTCCTATCCTAAAGCTAGTCCTGCTTAACTCTTGGAGCATGGTCTGGAGTTCTAGAGCTGTGGGGAAAAAAGGACTATATCGTCGACAAATCGGAGGTTCGCCAGCGTCTTCTTGCCGACGACGGTTGTTCTGGTGGCTGATGTTTATCCAGTTCCCTCTTTATATGATTGTGTATCATCTTTCTAAAAGCCTTAAAAATATGACATGTCAGACCTATTAGGATTTAATTGTCAATAATGCTTTTATTGCCTTTTTTGTGCAGGAATATGTTTGAATAACACATTGAATTAGGTACTTTTACTGATGTTAATATTGTGATAAATAGGTTGGTGGGGCAATAATGTGGTAGAGCCATTTTTTTATGCCTTGGTAGTGATTCCATCCTCTCCAGGACTTCTGTTGCAGCGCATAGTAGTACTTACTAGAGAGAGATTGCGGTTATGACTTCATAACCACTTATTAAGCGAATGGAATCTGGGAGACTGTATTCTGTGTTGATTGGGGGTGGTCATTGGTCTGAATATGCTTTATAGAAGTTGGTTGCTATTTCCATGATTTTATCTCTACTGTGGTTTTTCATTCCGGCATTGTCTTTGAGACTATTGATCCAGGTTTTTCCCTTAGCGACTCCACGTTTCAAAACTCTCAAAGATATGTGTTTTTCTAGAGCTGTTTTGACTAAATGTCTGCTACCTAATATTTCTCAGATCTTTCCTAATACTTCTTTTGATTTCTCTATAGATTTCACGATTAAAGCACTGTCGTCTAATGGTTTGTGGTAATGGAACTTAGACGCGTTCAGTACCACAAAAAATTAGACGACAGCGCTTTATATCGCTAAAATATAACCCGACCAAGTGAAATTGCTCGTTAGTTTCGTATTTGACGTATGTTACTTTGAGTTGATTGAATTTGGGATTATTTGTTTCGCTACATATCTTAGTAGAAGTTCTTTGTTTACAAAATTTATCATGACGGGACTTTAGGTGAGAATGTGAAGTGTATCGGTGTCCGTTATATAATTTGCCGTGGTCGTTTGGCGGTTAATCGATCTCACCCGGAGATTCTTAGATCTTCTAACCCCAGGGCGG
Organism: Agrochola macilenta; assembly: GCA_916701695.1. Classification (NCBI taxonomy): domain Eukaryota; kingdom Metazoa; phylum Arthropoda; class Insecta; order Lepidoptera; family Noctuidae; genus Agrochola; species Agrochola macilenta. The sequence goes on along the minus strand of OU753559.1, from coordinate 11,802,146 downwards.
CGCCCCCGCCCGTCTAGCGCACAACCGCTGGAGGATTGGACCGTAACCCCCCACAATGGTCCAGTGCGTGTTGGCAGGTTGCCATACCCTCGTTTGTTTGTTAGCAGGGTGCACCACGGGCTTGTGAGGTTGGCTTGAGTCCCGAAAGATGTTAGTTGGGTCCCCTTACACCCCTTATCTGATAACATACTCATTTTAGTATATACTTTAATTGCTTAAGTTAAAGTTTAATTCCAGGTTTGTGTAGGTTACCCTTTTACTCCGGTTTGCTTGGTTTTGATGGAGGTTGTTTACCTACAGTGTTTCAAGATTCATGTAAAACTGTTTCGAATTTGTCACTAAAAACTGTTCCATCAAGGAGAAACAGTCGTTGTTGTAATTGTTGGTTGTTAAAATGAAATAAAACTTACGTTTTTTTTGCACTTTGCAGGTCTGTCAGGTTTTTTTTAAATCCTACAAATTGCTTGTATCCAAAAAAAATAAAATCGTGGGTTTACCCTGACATAAGGTTTTCGCGCGGTATGAAATTACTTTTTATAAGTTTTTTTTACAACTTTGACATGCTCTAACTTTGGACTCCCCCACGACTGGAGCAGCTGACGCTCATCTCATATGCACTAAAGAAAAACATTTTTTAATTGAATTTCAGCCTTTATGAAAATACTTGTTCAAACGAACGCCACCGCCCGTAGTATTTGGATCGAACACATTTATTTACACCGCAATAATGTAATACAACAAGTTTTTCTACTTGACGAAACAGTTTTAGAGAGATTCGCAACTCAACACAAATTATACTCGAATCTTAAAACACTGAAGATATACGATACCAACGTTGTGTTTGTATTAAAAACCCGTCTATTATTATGTGATTTTATTTTGAGTTGTTATGATTTGTAATACATATATAATTTTATTTTGTTTGCGTTTTATACTTCTGTTATTGAGGTGTGTTAAAAACAGACGTATGTAATAAAGCTACATTGTACGAGTATATCAGTGAATGATAGCTCCAGCTGGATTCGTATAGGTACTGTGTAGTACTTGTGCTGTGCACACTCGGTGATTTAAAGGTGCATATGTAGGATTATGTTAGATACTTGATGTAACCTTGCGCATGCATCCTGCTATATGTTGGTGATTGACACGATGGAGATTGTACCTATAGCTTCATAACAGTGTTTTAAGATACATAAAACTGTTAAGAATCTGTCATTAAAAACTTTTCCGTCAAAGAGAAAAAGTCGTACCACTAAATCATTGTGGAGTTGTGGTGTAAATAAATGTGTTTGATCCAAATAGCTTCTTACTTACTCATACATTAAGCACTAACCTAACCTGTAGATATTCATTTCACGTTATGATCCCAACCTAGTGACCACTTTTCCTTTAATAAAGTTAAGGTTGTGAGTAGAGTGATCAGTTATTTATTAATTGTTATAGGTAGGCTTAAGTATCTTCATGAAAAATTGTCGCAGACGTTTAAAATAACTAAAGACATTAATGCTCGTTTTCACTATCGTCAAGCAAACAAAAATGCCAAATAAAAGCGTATGTTTTGTTTTTCGGACGGCGAGCTACCCATCGCTCACCGTCCGCAAGCCCGCGCCTACGGTGGACGGAAGTCAGCTCGTGACTCCCGACGCCCGGGGCGTCTCCTGCGGCAGCTAGGGGCGCGAGGGCGTGCAGCTTGAATCTCCCTCGCGCGCTCCGCCTCCTCCTTCGCGAGCATAACTGCTTCGCAGGAGGTGACGAGAGTGCATGGGGGGCCATGCACTCTCGCTCCGGACCATGGCCTGAACCAGGGCCGGAAGTTAATTGGACGCCTAAGCCGTTCATTAAATAGCTGAAAGACAACTAGGCAAATCATTGAGCGCAACGTTTAACCAGATGGCTGAATGTCGTGTAGTCATTTAGTTGAACAGGGTGAAATAAGTTATGTTAGAACTGTGACAAACCGAGCGAGCGGTGCCGCGGCAGCGGCCGGCGAGCAATATTTCCAAGTTCCTCGCAGGATTTTTTTCACCATTTGAATCACTTGGCTGAGTCTTGATCAGTCATCTTCAAAGGGCTGACTTTCAATACGCCAAGTTGTTAAACTTTGAATGATTCTAGTTCAATTAGGTAACTATCGGCCTAGGCATCCAATTTGATGCCGGCGTTTAATGAACGGCCTAAGCGTCTAATTAGCTGGCAAATTTAACTAGATAGCTGCGACAGATATACCTCCATTATAAGGTTTTTTTTTTGGACTGGTTTCATTAACCAGGGAGAAAACAGAGCAATAGGTAAGTTAGTATGGAATGAGCGCCAACGACCACGTGACCGCGTTTCATTTTAACCTTTTCTAATACTTACCAAGAAAATAACATTTAACAAATAGGTACCTCAGGTAGTTTATTATTGGAACCGCCGTGTGCCCCCATGGCTGTACCCTCCCAAAAGGCGGACGCGGCCCAGCGGTTGGGAACCCATGTCCTACAAGGACATAACTGGCGAAATGTGAGTTTACTTTAAATATAACAGTTTATATACGTATATGTCTGTGGTACTATTACCTACCTACAGTACCTACATCTCTGCGTAACTCTTCGGGGAATATAGCGTTATACAGTTAAGTCAGTTTCAATACCCAGGATAGGTCTCTACTTCACCTCGTTGAAGTCTACCGTCTACCTGACCTCACAACTTCAGCCAATCACTTTCCCACTTACATTTATTTTTGACCTAAAATATAACACCTCTTTGTCCTCTGTCAATTTTTTTTTTTCTTTCTTTCATTACTTATAACGAAAATACCCATGATGAGGGAACCACGCGGGCCAAGGAATAGGCTAGAAAGTACATTAGTTACAAACAATAAAATATAACGTTAAAAGTCATTAACCCATACTTGCCTAATTGTGAGTAAATATTGACGAAATAGTGGACTTAAGCATTATCAAGTGAGCAGGTAAAAACAGAACATTCGTTATAAGTTCTGTTAGTGCAATGACCTCGACGAATAAGGAAATTAATTAAATTTCAATTTGTTAAGTAGAACTAATTTAAATGGTAGGTATAAAAGAGTAGGTTGGTACTTATAGGTCATTAATGAGTATGTACCTATGAATGTTGTATAGGTACTGCAGCTTCAAGCTGTAAAGTGATACGCAATAATCCTATTAGACTTGAAATCATAACACTTGCCTAATAACTAGAGAAAATCCCCTGATTTATGAAAAAAATTGAGACCCATCAGAATAAAGTCCACCAACTACAGCTGCAACTGAAAGATTCAATTTGCTAGCATTTATTATTTTTAAATGAAATGCTATGAAAACATTGTTCGTAATAATAAATTATCGGTAATTAGATAGGTACCTACTTATCGATTTTTTCGTTCACATCGATTGCTGTTTGGCCTTCAATGTTGACGTCCTCACTTAAGTCCGTACCCTACCTACATATCTACCTACTGCTGCACGCTCATGCTCGTTAACAAGAAAGACAGATATGTAGGTAAATAATTAAAGACTAAGAACGAGTCAGTCAATTTTTACCAAGGTAGGTACATACTTACCTGTTTGTTTATTAACAGTCCACATCTGGGCAAGTGCTTCACCGGACTGACAAACATGATTTTCGAATCTGTTGCGTTGGTAACACCTACACAATAAGTTTATGATTAGTTCATAGATAACTAATTCTACTTATTTAAACTGTTTAGAACGACACAATTTTGACTAGCTGACTACATAACGGGGCGGACAGGCCTCATCAACACCTCTATAAATAAATAAAATTGTAAATCGTTATTTATGATTTGCAATGTTGTAACCTGACCACGTTCTTCATTATTACCCCATTTCTGTCGATTGTTGTAGTAAGTATTGGTAATTACTATTCGCCAAAGACATTTAAATCTAGGACCTTGAATCTCTTTGCTATTCACTTTTCCTATAATTCCTTCAGGATATTTAATAAACTTGTAATTTAAAGATATATTTTATACCTACAGAATGGTATGTACGAAATAGTTATAATTTAAGGTTATTGTCGGTATTTCAACGTTTTCAACAGACTTTAAAAAAAGGAGGAGTTTCTCAATTCGTCGGAATCTTTTTTTTATGTAAGTACCTATTTTACGGGCTGTGATAATAAGTCTATTTTTATTTTTATGTAGTTAATCAGAAAAGTACCTCCTACCTGAATAGCTTATTTGTTACGTACGATGAATAGGTAATTGTTAATAAGTCCTAATATTGAGTAATATACAAACACATCGTAAAGGGTGGACAAAAGGTGGTTAGTGGAGGGGAAGATACAAGCTTATTTAACAATATTAGTACCTACTTATTGTAATTTTTATGGTCTACCTACAACGTTTATTGGAGAGATTTGATCCTTATAACAAATAGACCCAATCGATTACTGGCCAGAACGTTAGTTTTTAGTTTACGCATTCGTGTCTGTTCGATTCCCGGCTGAAGCAAACCAATTTTTTACTGGAATGTTTAGGGACCTACCTTAAGTAAAAATTGTTAAGTATTTTTTTTTGTTTTTACTTTCCCTCGACGGACCTACTTTAATTTCCACCCTGAAGGTGTATATAATAGCCATTTATAATATACGATTGGGTCATTGCGATTACCTATCTTAATTGCTTATTCACTACATAAAAAAGTACTTATTTTTTCATGGTTTCTACGCAAAATTACGCTGGGGTTACATTAAAGCAGCATTTAAATTAGCGTTTAGTTACCTAACATAAAGGCACAATGTGCATCAATTTTTGCAACGCGTTCATTTTTGACATTCAGTGTTTTACACATTTTAAAGGGAAAGGGAAGATGAAGCATAAATAATACCTTAGTTGTGGTTACACTTGCCCATCTCAATATTGTTCAATCGCAAGTAAGTAGTTAGTGTAGCCCCAGCATAAAAAAATTACATTCCGGTTATTGTGAGACCTTGTTCAAAACCGTTTTATTAACACTAAACATCAATAGAAAGTTGTGCAATATTGTAATAGCCTATGACAACTAATTTAAAGAATGTATTGCTGAAATAAAACAATAAAATATAAATAATTAACAAAGGTGTCTTTTATTACCTACATAAATAACAGAAATATACAAATACATTGTTAATGATTAAGTTATTCTAAACGTAAATATATTTTTTACGATATTTACCAACTTAAAGTGCAATGAAATCATATGTAGGATATGTGTTACCCGCACATCAGTGGTAACAAGTTGACATTATCTGCGCCTTTATCTTCAAAAATCGTACTGGTACGAAAGCAGTAAGTACGATTTTTGTAGTGCAGACCGTGTGGTAACACTTGCACTACAAATATCGTACTCAGGTACTGCTTATCAGTGGTAACTGACGTGCAGTCGACTGTACCTAGATTAAAAGCATAACAGTGTAAATAGTAAAATAACAACAGATAATAATATTAAGGTTAAGGAATGATTTTTAAAACACTTCATAAAGTTGCATCATTTAAGGCTCTTCAGAAACGTAATATAAACACTCGACAATACAAAATTCCTTTAGACGACCTACGACGACGCGACGTTTACAACTAGGCAGTTTAGAGCAACATGACATGAAGCAAAGCAGCGGCAAGCGTATCTATCAGCTGATGTAAATGCAATGAACGTGCAAAAGAAGCCCTTTCATATAGGTACCCTAATTAACCTAGTAAAAAATACCCCATTTCGGTACCTGTTGCAATAAAAATAGCATTTATTTTTTTGTAATTATTGGACAATGTGTTATTACAACTTCAAGTCGATAGCATTAGTAGTTGCTGAAATAAGCAGCCGTGGCAAACAGCCATACAGACGAAGTCGCAAATACCAATTTGGTACGGAACCCAGGAACCCTAAAACATGACAGTTTCACAACTGGCAGTTGCCAGTTGTTTTATTGGTGAAGTAGGTATGTATCGAGCGTCTTACGCCCGGTTTCTAGAACAAAAATTGCTATCTCTTAACAACTGCTGTGATTGGTTATTGATTGGAAGCCAATCGGATCACTTCACATGACTTTAATTGAATTCCAAATAGTATTGATAATCTAGAAAACGGGCTTATATGACTTTTATCAACCCTCGCCAGGTGGGCTGCCAGTCACGCAGTGCATCAACTTCCCAAAGTAGAAGTAGCAGGATCAAGACATTTTGACCAAAATGTGGTAGAAGTGTAGGTACCTTTTCCTTCCATTACATCTACGTACGTTTTACGAGCTACCTATAGCAGGCGAACCTATTGCCATTTACCTGGCAAAGGTTCAAACTCCGGGCTACAACAGAATTTTCAGACGGAAAAATGCATTTTGCACTTAGGTACCGACATGAAAATCATATTCGGAGATTAAGGGAAAAAAATATCGTTGCCTGAAAGATCTCCTATAACCAGCTTAAAGCGCATGTTACACCGCGAGGTAAGTTAACTTAGCTTTATTCTTTAGCAATATTGAATCGTAAAATGCATGCAATTAAAAAAAGGAACTAGTTTAGCCTTCCTCGCTCATAGCTTAAGTGGCCAGTAGAACGGCTACGCTTTAAAAGCACATGTTACGTTACGATTCAATATTGTAAATGAACGAAACTAAATTAAGTTAGATTACTTGTGCTCGCGGTGTGGCCTGCGCTTCAGTAACAAGTAGGTAGGTAGGTACCTAACTTTTTAACCACTAAACTTACAAGACTGTACATTTTTAACACAGACCTACCTTCCTACTTGTTTGGTTTACAAAATAGTTGAATCCTTATTTAGGAAGTAAATCCCGTGTAGGCCTCAGAGGATGAGACAAAAACTTTAAAATCACAAGTCATTATTATTGAATTGCAAAACATTCGAATCCATTAAAATTTCAAAATATTCTGCCTTATTTTTCAACGCCAAGCTACATAGGTACTGTGAAGATTTAATTATTAGATAATATAAAACTTAAGTTACATAGTGACATTTTCATAGCCCAGCGGTGTAAGTAGAATGTGACCTACTTAGTTTCCTAGTTATATATTTATATTGCACGACTTACTTAATAATCATGATCTATATATGTTCTATTAGACAAAATGTGAATAAAATCCTTAAAAAGATAAGGGACCCAAGGCTAGCACTCCGCTGAGGCGCAGGAATAAAGCGTCAGCGCGCCAACATGCGTAAAGGACTATTCGCCTCGATGGACTGTCAGACGAAAACGTCAAGGTAGCCCGCGAAATTTAAATTTTCTTACGTTTTTTGCAATTTGCAGGTCAGTATCTTGTTGTATGTTGATCTAAATATGATTTGCGGCCGTATCAAATATTTATTTATAGAATTATAATCATAAACATTATCAATACAACTCTCTAAGTTCTTATAATCGCATTGAATGACTATTTTATGAAATCATGACATTTGACGATTGTGCTTACTTATGGAGTTGTATTGCTGATTGTAATGATTTTAATTATGTAAATCCATATTTTTTACGGTCGCAAATCATATCTTTAACAACATAAAACCTCACACTGACCTGCAAAATGTAAACAACTAAAGAAAATTCGCGGGCCATCTTAGCGCATGCCCCTTAAATAAAGGTACCTAACAAAATGGATTAGTTATAAGTATAAGCAAAAATAATGTTACAAATTGTCAAGCGCGCGTGAACTGCTGGAGTTGAATGATATAACAACAACCAATCGCAGCAGTTTACGCGCGCTTGACAATTTGTCACATCAATTTTTCGTTCGTGAAGCTGGCCCAAACTGCCGCACTCAAAGACATCATTTAAAAATAAAAATTCATTATTTTTAATTTCTCATACTTGGAAAGTACGCTTCAAGTTACCCTGATCAGAGGGATGAAAACAGTACCTACTTTTCGATTTTCCCTGCTGTCAAAAATTTTAAAATGATGCAAGCCATCTCATAACTCTTTATACAGCTACTCCGATAAATCGCGGCGTAAAATTGTAGTTACAAAATATTAACAATAATTTTGTAACATGACTATAATAATAATTTATTTTTCACTAAATTATTATTTAATTTACATAGATTTGAGCTAAATATTTACCATCATCAATGATAAAAAACACTGGCTGGTAGAATGCCACAGAGAAAAAAAACATAAGAAGGCGGGAAAGCGGCAATTCGATCTTCAGTTGTTTTGTCGAGTGCTAATTATTTACCGAGATATTTGTTTAAAATGAGCTCATCAGATTCAGATATGAATTTGTTTAACTAATTAGGTTTTTAGTTACTTTCCTCATAGTCGAAGTGAAAAGCAGAGTGTTTACCTCGGGTGAAAGACCTACTTAGGCACGAGATGGTTTGGCGCACGAGCGTAGCGAGAGCTACAATAGTTCGAGTGCCTAAATAGGCCCCTTTCATCCCTTGTATAACAATCTACTATCAATTAATAAGGAGCTAGCTAAGCTAAAGCATAAAAAGTTGAAACTGGCACTTAAAAATACGTCATAATATTGGGAACATTTCCATTTAGTAGACATGTGCTAAGATAAGAAATTAACAATGCATTAATTATGAAAGACGTCTCTGAGTACGACAAAAAGTATTTATAAGTACATTGATATTACCATGTTATGAGATTACGAATGCTCGTAGCATCTCTGAATTTAAATGTTACCGGGTAATATTTACGATGTCAACCCTACAATGATGCAACATCGTATTGGCATGAAAACAATAATTTCCTGCAGGTTCTAAATCAGTTCTTAGAAAAATATAGAAGTTTAATAAAGCACTTTATCTGGCTGGCCTTCGATGCCTTCATAGATTACTACATTAAACACCTTATGAAATATTCAGATCTCTAGCTAGAAAACCAGGAACAAGAAAAAATCTTGTTAAGTTATCTCGATATTCATTCTCACACTCTCACAGATGCATCTTGAACTTTCCAATCAATTCCATGTGATGTAGCAAGGGATCACGACCACAACATTCCAAAAAATCTACAAGATTTATTTCATCCCCAGTGGAGAGTGAAGACAACTATTAAAATATAGCACAAATGGTACCTAACTAGGGCAGCTTCTAGAGTTCCGTACCCGGTACCAGCCTCCGCTGTCCGTCCGTCTGTCCGCGGGCTATATCTCATAACCCGTAATAGGTAGAGACTTGACATATTCATAGATTGATTTCTATTGCCGAAATAGCAACAAAAAAAATGTAAATATTAAAGGGGGGTATATAAGAAACGTGGTTTTTCAGCGTATTTGCTAAATATTGTACGGTGGTATGAAACCCTTTGCGAAGTGACGGCGTTGCTCGAAAAAAATGCTTTGATATTTTGGTTCTCAGCGAGTCAGTCCCTCAGGCCGACTGGCATTCATTTCTTCATTCTTACTCTCACGATTTAAATAAATATTCATTCAGGTACAGTCGGCATCATTGAATACATTTGTCGGAATTTTACATAAATAAATTATTGGACCTAATCATTAAAATTATAATAATTAATCTATAATACTATCTAATAATACTAATTAACTACACAGAATTTTCTTTAAACTCAGTCAATAACAACATCAAACATCGCAAACGCGCATGTAATTACGAGTCCCCTGAGAGTAGTATACACCCAAGTTTGCAACCCTGAAAACCTTGTGCTACTCCCATGGTACTCGAAAAACTGCGAAATTGCACATGTTTCAGTTTTTTTTTTTATATAGGAACCTACCTAAAGTACGCGTGTTTAGGTACTTATCTTTGTTGTTTGTGTGTTTCGAAAAAAGAATGCCCATCTTTGACTAGCTATATCTTAGCAACCAAATGACCTAGAATGCTTGGATTGGGTTCAGAGCAAATTTAGTTTGCTTCTCAATATATAACAAAGATACCTAAAAACACGTCCATAAGATATATTTAAAAAAAAACTGAAACAACTGTTTAGTGTCTGAGGTTTTGAGTAGAGTAGGCAAATGCAATCGTCGCAAACGCGCATGTAACTACGATTTTTTTATAATATGTTGTTAGGACCGCTGAGAGAAGTTTAAACCTGTTTCTTTATAAGTGAACTCATAAGATAACGTGGGAATATTATAGCTGCACCGATCGGTACCGAACCGTAGACTCGCCTGCACCGGAAATCTGTTTCTTTATGTAAGTACCCTAACTGCCGCGCACCAATATCACAGAGCAATACTGGCTCGATACTGTTGCGTAATTCAACACTTGAATTTGATTGGAACGCTGGATAGTCAAGATGCATCCTGTGCTAACGAAACCTCCTTAAATCCCCCGTATCGTATTGACGATATTTTTGACGTTTGATTTATATTTGACAGTTTTTGTCTGGGAAAACAATGAAATTTCAAAAATTCAAAATGATTCCTCGTAAATCGGGAAATTGAAATTTCTGCCCTAACTGAAACTGAAACTTTTCGTCGGTTATTAAAAAAGAAATCTGCTATTTCATAGAAAAGTGCAATACCTGCGTGGTCAAAATGTATGGAACAGCAGATTTTTTTATTAATAACCGCCGAAAATTTTCAAAGCAGGGGGACGATAATGTTCATAAACTTGTACTGAATCCATGGTATCAGTTTTCGCGTCGATGTCCCTGCCACCCTGTATACATAAAATATCATGGCAGTTACCAAGAAAGTACACCATGAAGCCATGGTTATTAATTAAGTAAAATATAATTCATTAAGTACTATCTTTTATGTAGTCATAATTGACAGCGTGATGTTATTGCGTTAAAGCATTGTAAAATTCACCTCTTTAGAATTCGAAGCTTATTTATATAAATTCCCTAGGTATATAGGTACTTATTGGGTCAAATTAAATTAGAGAAACTCGACAGACAGAAACCCATCACGGGTTTTGATACCTACACATAATAAAACAAAAAACATCAACAATTCAAGATCAAATTATATATTTTTCATTCCATTTACTTGAAGTATGAGTTGATAAAATTAGTTTTTTTAATTAGATAATATCGATAATTCGATTCCCATGAAGTCTGCGAAGTGTGTACACAAAAAAACTATTTTTTTAAATGATATTTTATGTTTTGTGTGTTTACGGTCGTTGACCCCAAAAAATATCATCAAATCATTTTTTTTTTGTTTTATTATATTGAGATATCGATACCCATCAAGTCTACGGAGTTTCGCTACATAATTTAATGTGACCCGGTATACATACTAAGCAGGACAATTTTTTCAACGTGGTTTTGATTCAAGAACGCATTTAATCATTTATTGAACATTAAGAAGAATAATAAGGTTTAGGCTAAGGGGGGTATTACACTATCATATCTATATATCTGAAATTGTAAAATAAGACATAATTATGGGTAATTTGTGAGCTTCATAGAAAGGTATATGATATAATATGATAGTGTAATAATGTCTATTTTACAATTTCATTATATCTTTGATCATAGATATGATAGTGTAATACCGTCCCTAAGAGCCGTAAATTCACACCTTCAAAATCATAATTAATTAATCAAAAACCAAATATCAAAAAATCATCAATCTGTAAAAACCAAAGTTAAAACAATAATCCTGTATTTTTACTGTAAACACTCAAACAATGGAAAACTTAATAGGATAAATTATTCGGTACTTCATCATATTATCTATATGATCAATAATATGGTACCAGATCTCTTGGAAATATTGTGATGATGTCATGTGATTTGCCTAAAATATTTAAATCTTTAATCGTTGAAGTTGAAGATAAATAAAATTTATTTATTTCAAAAAAGTGTGGTACAGTCTGTTACGATAAATATAAATTTACAATTTTCGGATAATAAGAAAATAAGAAGATGATTATATTTAAATCTTAACTTTCAAAAAACGAATTAAAAAATTATCTTATCCACCACTATTTAAGCATTTACAGTATCATAATTATACTAAATAATAATAGCCTCAAACTAGTAAATTATATCACATTATTGCATTTTGACTAGAAACTGTCAATTTTCTAGACATACTCATTTACTATCAGCCATCCACTGGGGGACCCAAATATATCATGGACACTTCGGTGTTACCGTAGACAGCTGAAACTGTGGGATACAGTTTCTTATTTGGAAGGCCTGTAAGCAAAAAAAAAATATTATTATTATATTTCGTAAGGCTACCTATTATAAAATAGCAAATTTTTCCTAATTTCTATGGTTTCTTATCATTTAAACCACAATTATTTAGGGTTCCGTACCTCAAAAAGAAAAAACGGAAGCCTTATAGGACCACTTCAGTGGCCGCCTGTCTGTCTGTCAGTCTGTCAAGACCCTTTTTGTCAGGAACGCGTGGAGGTATCAAGTTGGAAATTATTATCAAATACGTAGGTCTACCGTCTCTTGTAGCTCTAAAAAAATCGAGCCTGAAGTGAACGATATAAACAAATACGGCCATTTGTGCGACATATTTTGATACTCGCAAATAAATGCCTATAGGGTACTTCCCATTAACCTAGCACCAAGTCACAGCACAAGTAAAGGAAGCAGTCTATTCAATAATTTGTAGTTTTATCGCATTTTTTTTTTGCGATTGCAAACTTCCATTTCCAATTGGAAAATTGACATGGGAGAACATGTTTTTCAACTACAAAGTACAAATGTATACATCTTTAGTTTGTTTTTTAAATAAATTCATCCCAACTACAGAACCCTTCATTGTGCGTGGTCCGTCACGCACCTGGCCGGTATTTTTTCCTGTTATTGTCTTTCAAGCCATTGGCCACAATATCTAAGAATTACTACAATAATAATAACAAGTAAAGCTAAATATTCATCTTGGCATTATGCAGTTACTTCCATCATTATATATGCATTATTATCTGTTCTCAAGAAAATAGCAAATATATGTGAACATCTGAGGCATATACAAATACATAATCGAAGAAACATCAAAACTACCTGATAAAACACGCAACGTGAAAATGTAGGATGTTACATAGGTAGGCTTCAAAAAGATGTGTCACCTCTCAGAATGCATAAATAAATATTGGACATATTTTAGGTTATTATAAGTATCTGCCTACTCAAGTTCAGTTCTGAAGAATGTGATACATTTTTGTGATAAAAAATATTTTGGCAGCATAAAAATCTGACAATATAATTTTTCGTGCTGTTTTCATATTAATTAATTGAATTACCTGCCGCTCAATATTGCAAAATAAAATTACATGCCACTTGCAGCATAAATATCTGAAATCACTGTAGCAGTATAAATATCTGACAGAATGATAATGTGCAAAAATGCGTGTTTATGGGAAGAAGACGTTTGTTTATGTATGTACGTGACATTCTACTGGCAACGTTAACATTTCAAGTTATTTAAAGATCTTGTCTAGACATAATAAATAAGAAATCTTTAATTTTCGGGTTAAACAACCACAATATTATTATTTATTACGTTTTTTACATTTCTCGGAACCTTGAGGTCCTGGACCTTTGCAAGGCGTACGGGGGCTTTTTATTTTTTTTCACTTAAGCTTGACGAGTGAATTTCTCGTTGATTCGTATTTCTGTAGACTACTCACTCACTCACTACACAAAAACAGTTTGACATTTATTTACTTTTTGCCTACCTACTTTCATTAATTATGAAATTAATACTCACCCACTTTAAGTTGGGTAATTGATACTGGTAAAATGGCCGAAATCTGGTCAGTTGCCAAAAAAGCAATAATGACCATTTCTTCCAAAATGATCATCATTGACATCACTGCTTTCAAACATTACTGCCAATATGTATGCTTCCAGTGGGATGTCACATATTTTTGCAAAATTTACAGCGCTAATTGCGATAGAGAAGAAAACAGATCAAAATATTAATCTATCAAAATAATGTGCTGCCAAAGTGATGTCATATATTTTTTTATCATAACAAGGTATCTCATTCCTCTGAATTGAACTGAACTGAGTAGCCAGATATTTATTATGCAAGAAATTTCTGAAAATTTAAGCATTCTGAGAGGTGACACATCTTTTTGAAGCTGATACAGTCATTTATTTTGATGTAGTCCTTGGTCATATAGTTATGGTGTTTCTGCTATGTCACATATTTGTGTTGATATGCCTTCCAAATATGATTACTTATATTTGCTGTCTCCTTAAGAAAACTGTCCATAGTAATACATTAATGCTCATGACTGTACATTAATTACATTTTATCTTTTGATTTTTACCTCTGAATGCAACCCCTAAAAATTCATAATTTCTTTCAAATGATAAAGTGTTATCTTCACAGTCTAGGATCACTCGAATGCGCTCACCAACCTGAAAGAGGAGACAACAATCATTAAAACATGGCTACAAAGTATTATTATAAATTGTAAACCACTCTCCAGAAAATATAAATAAATATTATTAGTCTATAAAATAATTTAATGAAATTTTACTACAGTTGTCACAACATTTAGGGGATAAATATAACTTTAATATCTTATGTATGGACAATTTCTCACCTGGTACTTTGGACAATTATTTAGGAGAGGATAATGACCTTGAGTATCACCATTGTGCAACAAATGATTATCAACTAAATTCCATCCCCAACTCTGTTCATCTGACCCCAGTAGCCCCACATATCCATGGCATTCCAAAGGCGCGTCTTTGGTTGATATACCTACTACAGCTACAGTACCCAAGGGTCCCTCCCATATGACTTCCCAAGCATGTCTTCCATTGTAAAATCCAACTTTTCCTCTGCATGCATCAGTACTTTGTGCTACAGGATTTCTGTTGAATATTGATACTTATAGGCATAAAGTGTGGAAACATAATTATATTAAATAAAAAGAAAGCATTATTAATAACATCATAGCTCACCTGTGTAAAGTAAATCCATTAGCTTTAACATATATGTTTCTTGAACAGTCATGAGGATTCCACGCATGGTAAAACGCCCTCAGTTTTGATTTGTAAGTATTAACAGTGGATAGTAAATCGGATTTCATAACTTCTTCTGCTAACCTTTTCACACAATGTAGTCGCCAAACGTCATTATTTTCATCACTAAGAATTCTATACCAACTCTTACATACCAAAGCACAATTGCGGAGATCTTTTAAACGGAGAAAGGAAAATATATTTTCTAAAATATGATCAGGAACGACCTCTGCAATTGCATAGTCATCATACAGGTCGAATTCATGCATTATTAACATTTAGAAATACAAATGCAAAACTAAATTTTGCTTGAAGTCACAAATTAATCTGATTTAGAATTTATCTAATAACTTTATTTACACTGTACTTGCACTGCACGTTAAAATTAATTACCAATAAAATCTTACTGATAGCAAAAGCTCTATTCTCAATCAAACGTAAACATTATGTCAGTTGCACGTCATCGGTCATTCTGTCAAAGTCATTTGTCTTCCATGCATGGATATCTTTCATGGAATTAGTATGTATTGTACATAGTAATTTCAAGGGAATTCAATAATATTTTTTTGTTGTAAGCCTTGCGCCAAACACTATGCATATACGGGGTGTCAGGGACATCGACGCGAAGCCGGTTACCATGGATTCAGTACATGTTTCTGAACCGACCGAAATAACCGACAAAAATTTCAACGCAGGGGCGGTGAAATTTTTCGTCGGTTATTAAAAAAAAAAACAGCTGCTCCATACATTTTGACCGCGTAGGTATTGCACTTTTCTATGAAACAGCAGATTTTTTTTTTTAAATAACCGACGAACAATTTAAACGCAGTGGGGTTCAGAATCATGTACTGAATCCATGGTAGCCGGCTTCGCGTCGATGTCCCTGCCACCACAGGCCACACCTACCACACTACCTGCCACATACAGGGTGTTCGGCAGAACGTTGAACATATGAAAATGGCGGATCCGTGGGGCCGTCTACTACGTTTTTAGGCCCAATAACAAGACCCAGGCCACAAGGACTTTTTTTCTCGGAATTTGTCGTTTTCAAAACTTCAAACGTCAATAATAAATCATTAAAAACAATCCTTGTGGCCTGGGTCTTATTATTGGACCTAAACACGTGGTAGACGGCCCCACGAATCCGCCAATTTCGTATGTTCAACCTTCTGCCAAACATCCTGTATATTACTATGAATAGCTTGGCAATAATAACTGACTTCATGATTCATCCAGATCTGTCATCAAGATGACGGCAAATATTTATGTGATCATTTTTGGAAGGCTACCACCATGCATGGAACACCAAAACTATCTGACGTAAGACGTATCAATATCGTCGTCGTCGCCGAGGGGTTCACATCGGCGTCGAGTTGACGATGAAGTATCTGGGACTCGTCCTCGACAGCCGGTGGAACTTCGTAGAGCATTTCCGACATTTAGCTCCCAGACTGGAGTGGGCCGGGGCTGCCTTGAAGCGGTTCCTGCCCAATCTAGGGGGCCCAAACCCCTCCTGCCGGAGGCCCTACGCGAGGGTCGTGCGGTCCATGGCCCTTTACGGGGCACCTGTGTGGGCGCGTTCCTTGGGCTGCGGCCAGCCCGTCGGTTGAACGCGTCCCAAAGGGTCATGGCCATCCGGATGGTCCGGGAATACCGCACGGTCTCCGGTGAGGCGGCGAGCCTCCTTGCCGGATTGCCGCCATGGCATCTGGAGGCAAGAGTCCTCGCGCACATTTGTGAGTGGCGCGAGGAGGAAAAACGCCGGGGCGTAACTCTGCTGCCACGAGAAAACACGGCACAGCGGACAAAGCTCCGGCGGGATCACATGGCGTCATGGAGAGTGCGATTGTCGCATCCCAGTGCTGGGCCAGCCATAATTGCAGCGATAAGTCCCCTCTTTGAGGAGTGGCTAGAGAGGCGCAACGGCGACGGTGTCCTCACCTTCCGCCTTATGCAAGTCCTCACCGGACACGGTTGTTTCGGGAGGTTCCTGTTTCGCATAAGGCGGGAGGAAACGCATGGGTGTCACCACTGTGTGGATCGCCCGGAGGACATGGTAGAGCATACGGTGGAGGTTCTCCCGGCTTGGGCGGGGCACCGCCGTGTCCCTGTGGAGGCGATCGGCGGCAGTGATCTCTCGCGTCCGGCCCTGGTCCAAGCCATGATACGGAGCGAGAGGGAAAGTGAAGAGAGGGGAAGTGGGAAGCCGTCACCTCTTTCTGCGAAGCAGTCATGCTCGCGAAGGAGGAGGTGGAACACGTGAGGGAGAGGCAAATTTCACGCCCTCACGCCCCTAGCCGCCGCAGGAGACGCCCTGGGCGTCGGGAATCACAAGCCGATTCCCGGCCGCCGTAGGCGCGGGCTTGCGGATGCTGGACAATGGGTAACTAGGACCGATGCCTGCTTGGGTCGCGGGAAAGTCCGAAAGGGATACCGTGGCCACTGGCAACGTACAGGCAACTGAAGCCACAAGGGTGGATTTTAGTCAGTAAGAGTCTGACACGCCCTCCCGCTCCGGCCAGAGCGGGAGAAGTTATTTGATAATTTCCCTCCATAAAAAATAAAAAAAGGCTTATATAAAGTGACTACCAATATTAGGACTGATAGAGAAGTAAGAAGAAATAGAAAATAAAAACATATGTAAACAGAACTTAATCTATACATAAACTTAAATACTTATAATATTATATTACATTATATAATAATACATATTATAATGAGATTAAGTTTGTTCGTTTGTATGTAGGGGGTAATCTCCAGTCTCTCCGGAACTACCACTCGGATTTGGAAAATTCTTTTTGTATTGTATAGCCCAATTCTTGAGGAAGGTTACAGGCTCGCCGATGAAGTCGCGGGCAGAAGCTAGTATCTAAATAAAAGCCATCAGGCGTAAAGGGCGTACCCACTTACGTATGCATGCTGAATTATGTTCTTAAAGCTGTAATTCGAACTCACAAATGATAAACTAGGACCATCCAAGTAAAATAAATAAACAGTTAATTACTGATAACAATAACAAAACCATGGTCAGCAACTGAGTTACGGAATGCCGCTGATAACCCCACATAACATAACATCGTTATCTGCCTGTGTTATCGGCTAGTTTCAATTCCCTTGACTATACATTTTACGTTTGACGGTATCAAAGTGTAATGCATTGATACTTTTACTTTGTTGGGTCTAGACTTAGTTAACCACATGACCGAAAGCGCATTATACAAAAAAAAAAAACATATACATGCATTACGTGTCCGTGATATTAACTACTTACTTGTTTGTCCTACAGAAAAAATGTATTAGGACAATGGTTTTTAATAACTATGCCTTGTTGTTCAATTTTAACTGAAATTCAGTACTTTTTTTTTTCTTCTGAAACGATTATTTCGGACTTCTCTCCAGGCATATATTCGGGGTGTAAGGTAAGGTTTACTTATCTACAAGTAGACCTCGTTTTAGGAAATTAGACATTCTAACTTTGACATCAATTAATATTCTAGAAATCTGTAAATTTGTTAGACAATATCAAACTTCTACCTTAAAATTACAAACCAACCTCGCTGATATGCACCACGTTGACGATTTGAAAACACGCTCATAATACCACTAATACCATAATTTAGGCTAAAATTACACAGCACAAGTCCTCACGTAACATCAATTAAAATATAATACAATACAAAACGACGAAAAAATAGAACAACACTATAAAATATTTACAGAAAAGAGAAAACTACTGGGGTAGTACAATGATGGTGTTAAGTGATTGTTAAGCCATAATTGTTCCAGTGTCAGAGAGAGATGGAGCTATATGGGACGAATAGCACTATCCCTTTTTCACGATGGAACAATGATAGCTTTATCACGTCATACCCCTGGTCGGATGATAACACTGAATGATTATTTTGATGACATTTAATAATACTAAAACGAATTTCACCATTTATTCATTTTTTGCCATGTATTTGACTTTGTGTTTATATTTGTTTTTTTTATTTTTTTTTATTGTATTTTTTGTATTATTTTAATTAATCTGTAGGTAACTTACAACTAAATATTTTACTTATTTAAATAATTTAATGCAGACCTATGATGATGGCACTACTTTTCCGACAAGTGTAAGTAGTAGGTTTTGAGTCTGTACAAGCAGCGTTTTTAACAATTTGTTAATTTTTTTACTTATTTCCCATTCGAAGTCACTAATTAAGTGTGATAGTGGCGCCCTCATTTTTACCAAGCTGTAGGTACGTTAGGATAAACTTCAAAATAGTTTTTTGAATGTTCTAACGTATTAACGTTTAACACTAAAATGTCATACTTACTATTTGAGGTTGAGTAACTTTGTATGGACTAGCGGCGTCATTTTTTTTTCAGCGGCCACCAATAATTTTCTTTTACTTTGTTGTGCTGTGTTAAGTACGCTTAAATGTTCAATTATTTTTGCCCTAAGTGATATCGAAGCTTAGATATTTGCATTTGAAGATTTAAAAAATGTCATCTATATAAATCCTTCAATTACTGTCCTGCGTAAAAAAATCTTAGTTATGTGTTTAGAAGGTTGATATTAGATATTGGCTTTACTGTTTTACGACCGTCTGTCAATGTGATGTTATGTATTGGGCCTTGGGAAATAATAAAAACACATTATTATACTTTATTGCATTTATTACAAGTTAAGTAAAAACGCATTTTTTAACTCTCATCGTCCATTTCGTTCTCAATGTCATGTCGAATAATGGCATCTAAAAATTGTGCCGGTGGAGCCAAATTATTTTGATATCTACCCCATCCCATGTACCATATAATTGGACATGCCATGCGAACAGCAGCCTAAGGTCCGTTTCCCAATAAAACATGAGCAATAGTGGCCCAATATTGCATATGTCCGTCTAGTTGAATGTCTGGATTGGATCCTGCCTCTGATGAAGCCACGGATTAATCCAGTTTAAGGTTTCCACCGAAAGTCAATAATATTGGGTTCTCTGCATAGTTCAATCACATATGAGCCGTCACTTTTTACATGTTCTCCGTAGTAGCTACGAGCTTGTTGTACTTGATACGTTCCAAGTGCATAGAGAATTAAATCATCGGCACTTAAAATAGGAAAGTCATCCAGCCCAGGAACTTCAGCATTCATATATTCAAAATCAGCCCTTCTTCTATTCAGATTATTCGCAATGACTTAATCGGCTAATTGATTCCGAGGACTATGGTGAGATAAATGATTTATTATTTCCAGCGTTAACCTATGATCAGTCAGTGTTACCCCAAACGCATTTAATAATGCTGCAGCTATTCTTATTTCATCAAATAGATGACTTGCAGCTACATTAAAATTCTGAGACCGAAGCTGACGGAACAGATTTTTTAATCTGCCATTAATGGTTTCGACCACCCAACGACACATGGTTACTTTTCTTGAATCGTTGGCTTGTTGTGTAGTAAGCTGGTATTCATTGTCATC
Organism: Agrochola macilenta; assembly: GCA_916701695.1. Classification (NCBI taxonomy): domain Eukaryota; kingdom Metazoa; phylum Arthropoda; class Insecta; order Lepidoptera; family Noctuidae; genus Agrochola; species Agrochola macilenta. The sequence goes on along the minus strand of OU753559.1, from coordinate 11,781,812 downwards.
TTTAGATTATATGCACGGTATCCACATAACCTATGGCGTTCGGTCTATTCATCATCGAATTTGATTTATTTAATTTAAAATTCTTAAAAAAAATACGGCAGAAACCTAAAAGAGTGCAATAAAACCAAATATCTCCGTTCCAATATGGTTTAGAGAAATGTATCCATAATATCTTTATTCTGTTCTTTCATAATATCCAAGTATCATTACTGGCCGCTCAGCTTCAAAACGACGCCAACTTTACCCAAACCCCTTTAATTATTTCTTTTACAATATACACAATTGACTATTTACACTAGGTACTTTTTTTGGTTTAATGATTAGATACAAATATAGTAGGCGCTCGGTAATCCGGCATCCATTTTTTTTCGACAAATATCGGACGCCGGATTATTGGATTTCTACATGAAATGTCAGTTAGCTTGTAAGAAATAATTGTAACACGGATTTACAAAGTTTTACTTTCTAAATCTGAGTTATTAAAAAAAAAAAAACTATATTAGTTTACATAAAATACCTACTCGTAGAATCGGACCGGATTGCAGAACGACAACAATCAATGCGCGCACTCTGTAATCCGACACTGTTATATTGAACCTGCTGGATCACAGAGTAGGAGACGGGTATCTATGGTAGCCAATGGTAGGAGAGCTAAGTTAGAAAACTCTACACTCTGTTAAGCTGGGAACAAATTATCGGACGCATCCGTACGCCGCGGCTGACAGTCGCGACCGATGACTGTACACGTTGTGCCCAGCTCCAGCTGGCCTGATTTCTATCAGACATCCTCACATCCGAACGCTCAAGGATGGCCCAAGGTCGGACTTACGACCGATAGTTTGCACAGTGTAGTGCTAAACGTACTATCCAGATACAACAAAGTCTGATAATTTGATTTGATGACGCGTCTGATAATTTGTTCCCAGCTTTAGACTATTGGACGTGTCTGATTTGTGAGCGCCGGATTACCGAGCGCCTACTGTGTATACAAAAAAAACAAAAGTACACTAAAGTTACGGTGTCCTAGAAGATCGGTGACCACTCACGTATCGTCCGCAATTTACACCGAATGACGTCCCTGAAATGTTTATTGAGCGTTGTTAACACCGAAAAGCCATTGAGCCGAAAAGCAAACCGCCCCCCAAATATTTAAATCGCTAGATTTGCCCTCACCTTACTCAGTCACAAGAAAAAGTGTCCTTGAGAAGAGTGACCTCACACATTAGATAGTGTTTCCATGACAAACAAGTGTTGTCACTGCGTCATTGTGTGTCAGAGGTGTCAAAACAAAACAGAAACGTAACTATCTTTTGACGCAGTAGGGCGAATCTAACGATTTAAATCTTTGCCGCTGTTATCATTTTCATGACAGCCGTCAAGTGCGGCCACCGCTTTTCTAGGAAACCTAGGAAACTATTTTTTTTTTTAATTGATTCGTTTTTTAATGATAACTGAATAAATCCTTTTTTTTATTATGACGTACCTACAATTAATTTCTTATAATTAATGAATAAAGCATGCTACAATACTTTTCATAATAAAAAAATATATAATAATATAAAGATTTAAATTGCATATCTCATGTATGTACTGTGTCTCATGATCCTAATAATAATTACAAAAGTTCACGGACCCACCCTGTCGGGCATAATAATTTACAGTACTACACAAACCCTCACAAAAACCCTATTCACATGTCTGTTTTGTCGAAGTTTGGCAAGCATGTAGAGCCGGTAAAATACTTACTAATTCCATAAGATTCCAGAATTCCACCGCTCTTGTCTGTCTATCATTTGAACTTTTTGAACAACGCCAAGCCAAGTGTCAAACCAGTCAAACAAACAGATGTCAGAATCAGAATCACAGATCAGAATTCAGGATTTTCAACAACCGATTTAGATCATTACTTAAAAAAATATCTGAATATCCAAGATTATTTTAATCAACATAATACATATTAGTACCACGTGTGTTGCTGTGATATCAATGTGCTTTTATTCTTTATATTTTACTTTTTCTGTCTCTAATAAAGTAATTGGTATTGGCCCAGTCAGTTATATATTGATCTATAATCGCAACGTACTATTAAACAGTTAATATATTTCATTTTAAAAGCAATACTTCCAAAAAACAAAATGCCAGGAGTCGATACAGCATTGAGTGATGAGGACTACATCATAGCGAAAGCTAAAGACGCGCAAAAGTACAATATCCACTCTGCTAAAGCATGGATGCTGACAGCGAAAACTTTATTTCCTGCAAATTTTAAAATTCAGTTTGAAGCCTATTTAATGGAAAAGCAATCTGGAAATGTCCAAGAGGCTGCCGAATGTTTTAGTTCCTTAATGAAATCAAGGCAGAACCTGCCGTCTTTATTGCCTGAAATATCAGCTATTGCAAATGCTCTGAGATCATCTGAAGGAAGCTTCTTAAGCCAAATGTTTGATAACATTTGTCCAGATATACAATTAACAATCCTTAAGACTAGTGTTGAGAATAGTGACGATACAATGGAACATTGTCGTTTATTAGTTTTGTTGTTGAAGAAATTTCCACAACTAGGAGTAGACAGTCTAGTGAAGACATTAATTAATGCTGAAAAGTTCTTTTATGACAATCGTTATGCTAGACTGTTAGTAGTGGAAACACTGCCCTTACTCAGCTCACTAGAATCACCAAGATTGCTACAGCGTCTGGTAATCAAAGCTATTGACTTTTATAATTCCTATGTATATGATGAAAATGAACACGATATAACAGATCCTTGGCAAAGGCTTTTTGGTGTTTTAGATTTAATGGGCAGGCAATTGGGATGGGATTCTTTTTTTGTCAATTATAGTAACAGTTTGAACAAGGAGACATACTTCCAAAAATTATTGACATTGAGGAACATTGATGACTGTCGCCAGCTTTTATATTGTGGAACAACATTCTTCCTTAGGTGTCTTTATGAGCAGAAGTCATTAAAAGGTAATCATATTCTTGTGGAAGCATTGTCAGATCCAGAAGTATCACCATCAAAAAGAAGGAAAGGTGACCTGGAGGTTACTGGTATATCATCCCATCAATTCCAAGCAGCTGCTAACTGTTGGGAATTACTCCACAGTAATGAACTTCTTTCAAGAGAATTTACAAAACTAGCTAATCAATTGCAAATTAAACCATGGTCTGAGGGGTTTGCTGATGAGTTTGCTCTATATCGAGGTAAATATGATGAAGCTATGCCTCAAGCTACAGTAAATAGTGTGACTGCAAGTATAGTACGAGTGTCTATCAACTATTTTCTAAAGAACTATACTGCCTGTATAGAGAGTATATTGGCTGCTCTACCCCAATTGCCTAATGTGGAAGGTGTTCTAGAACCGGAATTAATTGTAGGAGGAAAACATAGGCATTTACATTTCCTGCCACTCACTAAAGTTGCCATAATGCATTATTTCTGTACTCTGCTTATTAGAATTTTATTAAATACTGGTAATACCACTGATCTGACATATGGTCACATGCTTGTTTTGATGCAACTCGGTTGGCCACAAGAAGAAGCAATATTCATTCACATACTGGATGTAATTAGACAAAAAGGTGTTTTTCATTACCGCCTCTTCTCTACATACATAATTCATATTGATTTACTAGAAGAGCTGTATTTCATTTGGAATGAACCAGGGAACAATGTTGTGCTTGACATTATACCAAATTCTCAGCAGCATCTGGGACAAAGAAGAATAGGCACTCGTGGAGCTGATAAAGGTGTAAAAGAAGATTTCAAACAAGCAATGAAAGCACAAGTGGCCAGAAGTAATGAATCTGTGTTAAATTTAATGATACAATTTATCACCTCAGAAAGGGCCTACTTTCTGCAGGTATTATAAACATTGTGGATGGAGATTATTATGTTAAATTTGAGGGCCAACAATGTTTAAGGCTCAGTCTAAAATCAATTGACCTTCACTGTAATAACAGTATTGATTGTTGATAATAATAAAAAACATAAGTCCAAGAATTATTATTTTATTGATTAACGGAATTTGATATATAATAGTCGCTTATTGATAACTAGTTGATTATGAACTGCCTTCATAGGAACCTACTGCAAGCAAAAGATTCCGTCGTGTAAAATGTAATCCCTTTATGGGTGAATTCTTTGTTGCAAATGACCGCAGTAAAAATTTATCCTCTTTCTGTACTGTGGTTGTAGCACCTGCCTCCTCACCATTGGCTTCTTCTGTGATAGCATTGAAATCCCATAACTTAATGCTGCAATCCAAGGATCCTGAAAATAACAGTTCTAAATTTATTATCTATGGTTCCAAATGCAATTCCTATGACCTTAAAAAAAAACCATAGACAAAACATCGACGACACGGTTGGCGCAGTGGCTGAGCGATTGACTGCTGCGCAACGTGTCGCGGGTTCGATCCCCGCACGGAACAAATATTTGTATGATCTGCAAGTAGTTGTTACGGGTCTGGGTGTTAGTGTATGTCAGTTTCTATGTTTGTAAACGTACCCACGATACAGGAAGAAATTCTTAGTGTGGGGCAACGTTAAAAAAAAAAAAACAAAAACCGATCAAATTACCTGATGACAAAATGGTGCCATCGCGACTGAAAGCCAATGAATGAATAGGAGCTGTATGCATTGACGGGAGTAAAGCGGCGGGAGATCCTGTCGAAATGTCCCACACGATGAGCTCTCCATTACCTCCCGATGCTAGCCATCTTCCACAAATAGAAAATGCTACAGTAAATATGGTAGACTGAAAATAAAAGGAAATGGGATCAACAAAAATCCAGAAAAGCCACTAGGGAGGTGGTCTGGTACAGTCAGCATCAAAAGTTGTTGACCACATTTAGATTTTCAAAATCGCTGTATAGTGAAGGGCTAATAGTGAATACGGTGTACAGCGATTTTTAAAATCTAAATGTGGTCATAAACTTTTGATGCTGACTGTACCAGCAGTTCCTTGATTAATAAATACCTTATGCCCAGTCATAATTCGAACTTGTGTTCCTGTCAAACAATCCCATAGGCGTACTGTTCTGTCACTAGATCCAGTGGCCACATAGTTAGAATTTGGGTGAAATTGAACACACTGAAAAGAAGAGATATAACATTACTACACTGCACGAGACATCACTACACCATCAAATATGGCTTATTTCAATATATAAATGCATACTTGAAGATAAACAATGTTTCGTTAAAATCTGATAAATATGACTTTCGAGCGTTTATTCCGAAAGTGGGCCACGTTGCAAATAGATGACACATAGTTCGCTGTTTTGATTAATTTGGCAATATTACTGTATGGAAATATAAATGTGGCTAACTAGCTAACTATAATATTAATAATGACTTGCAATTAAAACACTGAATTAGATGTTGTAACCGTTTTAGGTGTAAAAAAGGCATTTGGAAAGTTTCCAAATACTTTTTTTTACATCTAGAAATATTCGGTGTTACGATATTAATTATTGCATTTCAAATCAATATTTTAGTCCGCTAGTTTGCCATATTTCATATTTTCATACATTAATATTACCAAATTAATCAAATCAGGTCAATATTTCCATTCTATTTCCAACATTACCAACTTTTAGGATAAGCCTTCTTAATATTTTATGGTTATTTTGGTGGTATATTATTAGTGTTAAATAATAGGCTTGAAAAGCATTACATCGACATCCGATAAATGTCCAGAAAACATTCGTAGTGGTTGATGATGATCAGTAGCCCACAAGCGGGCGGTACGGTCATGTCCAGCGGTCGCGAAGTAGTGGCCATGTGGGGACCAGCGGACGTCCCACACTGGCCACACGTGGCCGCGGTACACTACCAGACAAGTCCAGCATTGCAGAGACCATAACCTCACTGCAACAAATAAGTTGAAGGAATAGTTAATCGAACCTAACCAAATAATTTCCATTTTGATTTCCTAAAAATATTTATGGAGACACAAATACAATAAATGTCTCTTTTGGCGCTTTTTATTAATTATGTTATTGTTTTTCCTACATTGTTAAGCTTCGTGTAGACTAGCGCGACGCGACACCGATTATTGTGTTACCGTGAAGTTTTCTTAGAAATTATATTGTTCGAGTCGCGTTGCGTTGGTCTGCACAAGCCTTTACACGTACATACTAATACATACGTACATAGATACCTATTAAAGAAAACAGTTTAGTTAAAAAAAAAAAACTTGTTTCTGTAGACGAAACCTATAAAGAGGCCAGGGTTGAAAAATCAGAATCACAGACCAATAAAATTATGAAACAACTATCGATCTTGATAAGTTGAGAAAGGATTCCGTGAGCAAATTCGATTAAGTTTAGTTAGACCTGTAATTTCTCAACTTCCGTAAGTTGTAAGAAATTACGATAAGCAACAACTAGTGAGAGAAGTAAGCTATTTAGTAAGTTAACAAGAGAGTTTACATTTGCAAATTTATCGTAAGTTAATAACGTAAGGGAACGACACAGAATAGTACAGAAGGCGCACTCCGCATTTTAGGTATGAAGCTACAAGTACGCGGTGGGCTCGTCTTGTCGGGCTAATAAGAGCTACGCGATAGAGGCAACTTCTGGATGAATATAACTGTAGGTAATTAGCGCAGAGAGGAGGCCTGTGTATCAGCAGTGAGAACATTATAGGCTGATTATACTAATTAGCGCTGTGCGACCTGAATTGCACTTTATTGTGTCGTAGTAAGAGTCGCTTTTTATTTAAATGGTTTTGCGGAGTGAACATCTGTATTAATCTGTGCTTGTATGTGAGGAAAACTAACAGGTGTAAAGCCGGCCTTACACCTACTCCAGGCCTTTCATGTTCGGGACAACCTCGGACATGAAAGGCCTTAATTAAATAGGAAAGGAAAACATCGTGAGAAAACCCGAACTTATCGTTAATATAAGTCTGAAATCACCAATGCTGACAAAATCTGTGTCTAGGATCATTGTATTATTTTCTAGTAGGCATTTCCGTTCGTACTTTAGAAAAATATTTCAAACGACTCGGACCTCCATGATGTATTTGTAGTTATTTGTTTGTAGCTTTATATAAATTACATAAATATAACGTACCAGTGGAGTCTTCAGAAGCCGATAGTAGCATCGTTTTAAAAGGATCAAATGCTACTTTATAAACTGATCCAGAGTGTCCATACAGAGTACGACAAGTGTCTCTATCTCTTTCTTCCATCATTCTTACGAGTACGTCACCTACAAAAAAGGTTTAACATATTAAAATAACATAATAATAATTATACTTATTTATTAAGGCTTGTGCAGACCAGCGCGACTTGTCGCGCGACGCGACACGAACAATACAATTTCTAAGAAAACTTCACAGTATAACAATAACCGGTGTCGCGTCGCGCGACAAGTCGCGCTGGTCTGCACAAGCCTTTATACTTAATTATATTTTTAAATGTTTTTATATTCTTTTATTTTAATATTTAAAAATATAATTAATATGTATAAAATGAAATAAAGGAATAATTATACTTAATTAAGAATTGATTTTTTGTAAGTTTGTATGTTCGCTTGATGCGCTTTCACGCTAAGACGTATAGGGCGGCGAAATTGTCATATTAAAACATTAGGAAAGGTACATTTATATCTTAGGTAAGGAAGATGAAAATCTTGAACCAGTGTGCTTCACTTTATGTCTCTCAAACATAAAGTGAAGAGCCTATGCGTATGCGATACGTTTCGAAATAAGACCATTCCAAGAATCATTCGTCAGTAGGCATTTAAAGTGTAGGGGCAACAGCTAAACAACTGTAGTCACTTTTAGGTAATCTGTGTGTTTCAGAGATAAAGCCTTCGCTCAAAATGAATTACAAATAAGTTAATGTACACACCTGCCTCCCTGTCAATGTCTATTAACTTCTCTGCAGATTTCATCCCACGTAATTTTACCGGAGTCAATGTCCACACCTAAATTATAAAACTCTTTTATTATTAAGAAATGAGGAAAGAAACCAATATTATTGTTTTGGCTATACCTTAATATTCGAGTTACTAAAGCCAACAGCTAGTAGTGTAGAATCATCACAAATATCAGTGCAAATGGCGGTATGACCACTGTTTAGCAGTGTGTAGAAACAAATAGATGGCAGACTCTCTGGCCCCAGTTGAATGCGCTTTGAAGCTTCTCGTAGGGCTTTGCCTTTTTCTATTTTATCAGTCTCCTTTCTGCAAATTAATAGTACAACTTTAATTGAACTTTTGCCAGAGTTCCAAATGGTAACAATAATATCAATAAACTCACAGTTCTGGCAAAGGAATTCTGTCATTTGGAGGTGCATTAGGATCAGACTTAGGTTTTTTCATAAAAATGTGTTCTTTCTTCGCCTTTTTCTTTTTTGGTTTATCTGGTGTTTCCTCCACTTCTTCCTCATCTTCCACAGGCGCTGGGAGGACTTGTATATCAGGCTCTTTTAACAGCCCATAGTAAACCTTTGTCCGATTTTCTACAAACAAGAAACCACTTTGATTTTACAGTTTATTTAAATATCTCTAGTTCAGTTAGAAGAGTTTAACTGTGTGATACTAAGTATATATTTAAATATGATCTTATATTGTGCGTGTTTCTGGAAAATGAAAAAACAGTACAAAAACATATTGTATCATACCATTTCTAGTGGCTTCACCAAGCAGTCCCCCAGTGGTGGAGCGCACCTGTGCATGTGTCCTCCCTGGGCCATCGTGCACATCAACTTGGATGTGGTTGTTTATAATGTTAATGATTACGGTTGAACTTTTTTGTTCTTGCAAAAAACGTTTCAGCTGAGATGACGCATCTCTCGATAATTGTACAACAAACTTGTTGGTGCTGGAAAACAAACATTTTAAATTACTTACAGGTTTACATTCATATACTACAGAAATAATATTTTTTACTTCTTTTTTTATATCAGGCTTATATTTAAGTTAAGTATTGTATCACACAGTCAAAGTAAAATTTTTCATTAATGTAGGCTGTGCGTCAGCAGCAGTGATTGTATTCGGTAGTGTCTAGTTGTCTACCACCTCAAACAATATTATTAGTGTGGATAAACCCACGGAAATGCCGTAATTCTGGTACAAAATATTTTTATTCTTATACTAGCTTTCACCCGCACCCGCCCGCGTGGCGGTAGGAACTTATCCCACGGGAACGTACTTCCGGGATAAAAAGTAACTTATGTGTGAATCCAGGTTATAAATTATCTGTGTGCCAAATTTCATCCAAATCCGTTCAACCGTTTTTGCGTGATTGAGTAACAAACACACAAACTTTCGCATTTATAATAGAGTAGGATACTCAGATAAGGGCAGGAGAATGATGATGGTACTTTGAGAAAAACATATTTGAAGTGTTTTTACAAGCTTCTATTCTATAGTCTGACACTTCCTAACTCTTTCTCACAATTACAATTCTCTAACACTCGTAACAGATTCTGAGAAAACAATGCATTTTTGCAAATGTTCTAGTTAAGTTTATGAACAATAAACTGGCGGTGAGCTTTGACTGCCTCATTACATGTTTATGAGAAATCAAGCTTTAATTCAGTAAATTATATCAGTTAATAAAATCAACAAATTTAATCAATATTACAGCTTGGTATAAACAGCACATGGCAATCCTGCTATTCTCGGGGCACCGGGATTATAAGTTTTTTTTAAATTATACATACATAAACTCACACCTTCTTCCCATGGAGGTAGGCAGACACCATAGAACTTTATTATTATGTAAAAATACCTGTATATTTCAGCCAACTCATTCCCCTTGATTTGTTCCTTATGTTTAACTATAGACAATCGTTTTAAATCTTCCTGATAATAATCTTCTTGCTCAGGACCAAATTTTTCCAAGAAATTAACAGCATGTTCATTATGGTCATATAATATCAGTACCAGATACATATGGACAAACACTGGATACAAAAGTGTTGATAGCTCATGCTAGAAAAATAAAAATATTTAAAACAAATAGTGTATAGTAATGAATAAAAGAAAGACACAATAAAACTTAAATAGACTGGATTTCATTTAAATATTAATCTGTAGAAGTAAAAAAGGCCAAGAGAATGCAAAATGCTATAAAATTCTATCAGTTTACACAGGTTTACAGTTATTGAGTGCAGATTTACCCACTGACCAATATACGTAGCCAATTTTCTTCAATTAAAAGTGTGACTAGGTTCACATGAATTAGCCATTATTACCTTATAAATATCGAGCGAGTTCTCAACAAACTTCTTCAGGTTATCGTAAGCAAATTCGTAGCTGTATGGATCACTTTCTGTGTGATGCGAAGTAAGAATGCTAGCTAATTCGACCTCAGGAAGATCTAAGTTTTCAAATTCAACATCTCCTAAGCTAGCCTCTTTTCTAAGGATATCTTCTGTACCCTGAAATATGATAAAATATACAGTAAAATAGAGCCTTGCAGAGAATAGAAATAATGTAATAAGCCAAGCTATTAACATTTTATGGGTTACCTTCAAATTATACTTTCTAAGAAGCTGTAATACAGCCAAAAGTGGGGTATTCTTCTCCCCCATGATTGGGTAATTTTACATGCAACTTTTACAAACTGCAATAACTGAATTTAGATTGATAACTTTGTTTTTATCTAATGTTTTCAATTTTATTCGACTTCGACGCGTATCAAATGAATGAATGAAACTTTCTTCATATTACTGCTGTCACCCTGTGTGTCATCTGTCACACTCAGAACAGCACTGGCACAGTCTTTGAATCCATGGAATTAGTAAGGACTAGAACCATTGAACCCAAGAACGCCTTTTCTTAGAGATACATAATAATATTTATAATAGCTCGTGTATCACGATTTCACGAACTAAGTTATGATGTTATTTACACGGACTCTTTAAATTGTATGTAAGCCTTAAGTGGGTGATAGACGTGCGAACTTAAAGTACACGATTTTTAAGTTCGCGAACTTACTTGGCTCGCCGTCGTCGTTGACGTTTTAGGTTAGCGATCAGTATGCACATCATCGAGTCCTATCATTATGCTCAATTTTTTAATTCCAACTTTGCCTAAACTTAGCTTGAGGAAAAGCGGGTTACTCCCGTCTGGCAACACCCCCGTTTGGCAACGCTACATATACTTACTAAAATTCCCTTTCTAAAAAAATCTTCTTCCTGATCCCTTAAAAAATCATTTAAGGCGGCGACTACTACGTCATCATCTTCGAATTTCTGGCCCCTGAGATGTTCCTTTAAGCGCGGAAATAGGTAGAAATCACTAGGAGCAAGGTCCGGTGAATATGGAGGATGTTCCATCAATTCGAAGCCAGCTTCTGGAATGGCAGCCATCGCAACTCTGGATTTGTGCGCATGGGCGTTATCTTGGTGAAACAAAACAACTTTAGCGAGTTTGCCACGCCGTTTCTTGCGTATTTCCTCACGCAACTTTGCTACTTGTCCTGCGTACATAGTCCCCGTAATAGTGGCTCCATGATTAAGATATTCGATCATTACCACCCCTTGGCTGTGGAGAAAAGAGAGCCCATGATCTTTCCGGCGGATGGAATCGCCTTAAATTTCTTTGGAGTTGGAGATGACGGTCGCTTCCAAGTCATGGACTGTTGTTTCGTTTCCGGGTCATAATGGTGAAGCCATGTTTCGTCCAGAGTTATGAATCAAGCCAAAAATCGGTCAGGATCTTGTTGTAACAAATCCTTTGTGAAATTCTCAGTCGAGTTTGTTTCTGCGCGTCAGAAAGCATTCTGGGCACCCAGCGCGCTGACACTTTTTTCATACCCAAATGGTCGTTTATAATATTATGGACACGTCCTATCGAAATCTGTACTTCTTCAGCTATAAAACGAACAGTAACACGACGATCCGCCAAGACAATATTTTCAACGTTTTTAATCATTTGTTCAGTCACTGCCGATACGGGGCGTCCCGTTCGTGGGTCGTCGTTAGTGGAAGTTCTTCCTCGCTTAAACTCAGCACACTAACGCGCAACCGTAGAATATGGAGGAGCATAAACCCCTAATGTTGCTCTCAAGTCTGATTTACCTGCTCCGTAGTAAAAATTTTCAAACAGAGATATTTTATTACCGTGCGAACTTCAATTTTATCCATTTTTAAGAACACGTTCCGAAACGACGCAAACAATAGACTTCTACTTTTAAAAAACAAAAGAGAATTAATTGCTTTTTTTATTATCATCTTAACTAATGTCTGGGCTATGCCTGCCAGTATTTATTTTTTTTCTTTCCAAGGAGAATGTATCGCATTCTCACTATTTATTGAACACCCCTCGTACATATAGCGATGTATCGCATGCACCACGTACAGTCAGTACGATAAATCTATTTTATAAGGAATGTAAATATTTGTTTGAAATGAAAAAAATATGTAAGTACCTATACATATAAGGTTTTTGTAGTTTTTTTTTTTTGTATAAATTATAATATAACATGACTAGTAATTATTTAAACTAAGCAAAGCAAAATCAACCACATACATTACTACAATCAGGTCAACTTTGTTTATTCATTCCAAACGTGATCTATTTGTGACTATATAAACATAAAAAAATCAAGTAAATAAAATATAAAGTCGAAAATATAAAATTAGAAATAAACAGCAAATATTAAATAACTTCGGCACACTAGAACTTTTTACTCTGACTGTGCCGTGACGTTACTGTGACGTGTGCTCAGGTACTTATCTACAAACATAACTAATGTATAAGTAGAGTTGCCAAACGGGAGCGTTACCAGACGGGAATAACCCAGAAAAACCTCTGACAGACGGACAAAAAGTGATCTTAGAAAGGTTTCTTTAGTTTTAAGATCAGCCGTGCTATTCTGTAAACATCTCACCGTTAAAACCTAGGTGAAGTGAGTAACTCTTTACGGAACCGACTCACTGATCCGGATCATAAGTGTTCCAAAAGATTGGTTCAGTAACAACGTTTCAAACGCATCATTTGAATCTGAATCATTACTTTGTATCTGTGTCTTTCCGCGCGACCGTCGCTTGCGAGGAAACTGAGCAGAGGTGAGCGAGTGAGCGAGACAGAAAGACTGAGACACTGAGTTACGTTACTTTAGTGTCAGTACTACCGAACTGACTGAGCGGCTGAGCGGGTGACACATTCCAATATATCAGAAAGAGATGTGTATCACTCGTAGTCTCACAGTTTTTCGTTGTCTTTATGCAGTTTTATATCCTTTGAGTCGATGATTCAAATGATCCAAATGAAACATATCAATGATTCGGATTATTTCAGTGATCCAGATGCAAATGTTCCAATCGCAAAAATTATACACTTTGCCCACCTCTAGAAGTGAGCTTGATGTGATCTGTCATTGCACCTAATGCTAGGGATTGACACTATTGACAGCTCACTTCACCTCATTCTTCACGGTGAGAATTTTACAGAATGGATCGACTGAACCTTAATAAAACAAGCATGTTAAAAATAGGTGTTTATTGGATTAGCTAATAAAACAAATGAAGTTCAAATTGGTTATTTCAGAATAGGTACATGGTATTATCAAATAAGAAACAACTATAAATAATATGATACAATAATGTCAAATAAATTGCTTTGTGATGTTCAAAGAGTTTTAAGAAATATTTAGGTAGGTAGGACCTACTCAACATGGTTGATGGCTCACACTAGAAATCTTTATAAAACTATGAGAAAAATCCTAAAAGCAATACTATTACGACGTATTGTTTTCCTAACGCGATGAATTTATGAAAACTTGTATCTAAATATTTTATACTGTTTTATAAAAACGATCAAATATTAAATTGAAGACAAGGATTCTGCTTAGCAATTTATTATAACGCCTATGATCAGGTATTTTATGAGATATGTCTCACGGATAATTTAATAAGTCCTTCTCATGAATTGAGAAAAATTATACTAGCGAGGACATTAGCACAGTATAAATAAGTAACAGTATTATGACTGCATAGAAAACGGCCGAAACGACGCGCTTCAAAATCTCAGTGTATATCACTACGTAAGTCTCGAGTTCGCGGCAGTTACACACGGACGCGGAAGGTTTATCTACCGAGCGGCCGTAGGTAATTATTTCAAGGTCACTGCCGACACATAGTACTGTTACTTTATTATACTGTGACATTAGCGTTAGTCTTCCCTTTAGGAATAATAAACACATCTTAAGATATTATAATGTAGTGCGTAACATTAATTGTTTATACTTAATTTAACACCGTAGCAAACGTACACTAATTTATTTCTGATACACGTCAGTCTTAAGATCCGTCTATTATTACCAGTGTACTGACAAATATAACTATTTACATTACTAACTAATATTGCGTTAGGAGGTACAAATTGTGACAAGTATCGCACGCATCAACAGCTATAGAATTACGCAACACATTTTCGTAAGCGATTACGACTAATCTGTTTCATTTTGACAGTTCAACAACATTCATTGCGTTATCTACGTTGTTGAGCAGTTTTTTTTTTCAAACTTATGGAGCAATGGATTAGCAATCGGTTTCAAAACAATTCAGATCCTGATTGATCGTGTATTACGTAAATAAGGTACTGGTTTCAAATGGCTTCATCAAGCCCTATCAGAATATCTGTAAGTGTACGAGGTAGGTACTTGTAGGTGTAGCTTTTGGGTAGTTCTAGTTTGCGAAACAGCGAATAAATGAAGACATATACAAATGCCTCGTTGTCTAGTCACTGGTCCTTTTTTTTTTTGGGTGGGAAATTTATCAAATGACTCCTCCCGCTGTGGGCGGAGCGAGAGGGAGTGTCAGACTTTTACTGACTTAAACCCACCCGTGTTCCTTCCGTTGCCTGTGTGCCGGGGCCGCGATATCCCTTTCGGACAAACTCGCAACCCTGGCAGGCATTGGCCCTTACGGACCCCGTCAGTTGGTGCTGACATCTCTTTGAGGCGCGCGTGGAACACAACGCGCCGTCGACCCGGGCCTCGGGCCTGGTCCTAATCGGACGGCAAGCTACCCATTGCCCACCGTCCGCAAGCCCGCGCCTACGGTGGCCGGAAGACGGCTAGTCACTGGTCCTGGGTTCGATTCCTGCCAGGGTTGCGAGTCTGTCCGAAAGGGATATCGCGGCCCCGGCACACAGGCAACGGAAGGAACACGGGTGGGTTTTAGTCAGTAAAAGTCTGACACACCCTCCCGCTCCGCCCAGAGCGGGAGAAGTTATTTGATAATTTCAAACACCAAAAAACAAAAAAAAAAATCGGGCAAAGTGAAATTCCGTTTTCCCATCAGGAATTTCTCAGTAGCATCCCGGAGCCTGGATTTGGGTCCGGTTAATGGTAATTGGCTCGCCTTCTAACCTCCTATTACTTGGGAGCTTTAAACATAACTGGCGAAATGTAGGTGAAGGTAGAGTCAGTCGCAAAAATATATAATCGCAAGAATTCATTTGATTGTCGACTATATCTGTTCCATAATACGTTATCAAATAGTAGCTGTAATTAAGGGGCCATTAATCACGTGATGTTTTTTTAGCGACTTTTAACCCCTCCCCTGGTGATACGTAGTGAGGTTTTAGACCAACCCCTCCCCCCTACCCAAAGTCACGTGTATTTTTTTGGTGCAAAGCATCTTAAAAAAATACAGAATATTTTATCTTTAAATAGAAAGAAAGAAAGAAAAATATTTTATTTTCGGTTTAGAAATGAGCGTTAAACGAAAAAATAAATACACGTTATATCTCGCTACACTCCCCCTTGTGATATTTCGTATTTTTTTCCGAACCCCCTCACCCCCCTTTCGAGCCTCACGTGATTTATGGACGACCCCTAAGTACCCAATGTGAAATATGTTTTGTGACTCCACATTGATACAATAATGGAACAAAGATTGTGGACAATAATTATATGAATTCTTGTCGATGTATAAATATCTTTGAGGCTGGTTAACCTCAAAGAGATTTATACATCGACGAAAACTAAGACAGAGCTGTACCTATGTATAGTATGGTCATACTATACATAGGTAGGTACAGCTGTGTCTTACTCTTCGGGAAAAACAGGCGTGATTTGATGTTATGTTAAATACATAACTATGTACCTAGGTATTAATAATTACTTAAGTAATTCGGGTTTACCTACTTCGCTCACTGCTATCTCGACGCAGCGATACTTGCACGTTTTTAAATAGGGTCAGTACTAATGTCTCTAATACTACGATTATCTATTATTGGTCGTTGATAAGGTAAAGCTATTTATTTATGCAGTGCGTTTTTATCTCAGAATATTATCTGTATTTAGGTATTATTGTTTTCAGTCGCGTTTAATTTATTTAGCGTTGTCAATGAAAGCTCAAAATTGTTTTCCGCAAAAGGTAGTTTGGATTTGCGTTTCATATTTTTCGGAAGGCCGCTCTTTCCGTGATACGGACACACAATTTCGTCGTACAAAGACAATTTCTCGGTTGAAAAAGCGCCCAATATAACAATTTTGTAGGAACTCAACTGTCAATTTGTCTTTAGAAATCGATAACAATAAAAAATATATTGTGTCTCGTTAGTGACAGTTAAGCTCATGCAATAAACATTTTGAATAAAAACACACTGTATAACTATAACATTATTAAAGTTTATAATTATTATAGTTACTTTATCTTAATGACTCAAGTCGTCCTCAAAGGTAATAAATAATACCTCTAGGTACCTAAATATTTATTTAAAAATGTAATTATACTTACTGCCTTAGGTATTTCTAGTCGCATTTTTATTGATTGGCAATGTTTAAAAAGCTTTGAGGATAGGTACATATATATGTGTAAATGCATAAAACATGTAGGTACATATAATCTCAGATCTAAATAAATAATTCTATTCATTTATTTAGACAAACATATCAAATCACATCTAATCGGACGATAATAATATTACAGGGTAAAATTATACGTAGGTATCTAAGTAATAATTAGACTAATTTATTAAAGCTTGGTAACAATACTATTTAGATTGATGACCGCAGTTACGTTAGATGTTGGGGACATTCCAATATCATTTAAGAACTCGGTTCATCGAACTCGGTGCCGAACAATGGTACCTAGGTACCTAATGGATGCTCGTGATATTTTGTGACTTTTATGTGATACCTAAGTATAAATCCTTTTATATTAAAATTAAGTATGCAGACTATAAATTACAAGATAAAAAAGAGATGATACGTAGATACTTTATTTAATTTATGCTATTTCTATTGCGAAGGTACATATTTTCTGCAACCCAAATCATTTACGAGAATCTGCCTAGTCTTAACTAGTCTCTCTAAATAGTTTAAAACTGTTCGAGCGAATAAAAACAGGGGTGTAAAATGGGAATGACGGATACTCAAACAGCTATCTACGAGATTACGTAACAAATATTTTCGGTAAACGATTATGACTAATCTGTTTCATTTTGACAGTTCAACAACATTCATTGCGTTATTTACATTGTTGAGCAGATTTTTTAATCGAACTTATGAAGGAATGGATTAGCAATCTCTTTCAAAATGATTCAGATTGTGATTGATCGTGTATTACGCTCGTATCATGAACATCCAATTGTGATTGTGATTGTAATTTCGTGCTAAGTACGAATGTAATAGTTAGCCACATATTTTTAATACATTTGAATGTAACTGCGTACCTTGTGGGTACCTAACTAATTATTTTACTTCCTGTACATTCCAGGTTCAATAATCGTCCGTATGTTCTAACTGAAAACTAATTTGAGATCTACTTTTTATTTGGGATTTGTAAGTTTAAGCCCTGCATTTCTATTTCAAATACTGTAGGTATGTACATATATGGCGTAGGATGATTTGATAATTCGAATGTTCGCGAAAACCCTAGGGATACCCTAGGAATATTGCGAAAACACGGATATTTAATTTTTCAATGATGAAAACATTTCTGCGAGCAACTTAGAAGTAGTGCTCGCCGGCCGCTGCCGCACCACCGCTCGCTTCGCTCGGTCGTCTCGCACGCGGTTGGTCACTCAGTTCTATCCTAACCTAACCTATTTCACCCAGTTCAAAATTACGAATCATACAATCTGCCTGCGACTAGATAATTAGACAATGGTGAAAACATTTCTGCGGGTTTGGTTAGGTTAGGTTAGAACTGTGAACAACCGCGCGTGAGCCGAGCGAGCGAAGTCAGCGGTTTCGCAATATCCCTAGAGTTTTCGCGTAAATTCGAATGATCAAATCATCCTACGACATATAAAAGGTAACCAAAACAAGAGTTAGCGTTGGTATCGTAGTGCAAACAATGTGTTTACAAATTGATTAAATACGGTAGGTAAGTAATGTGTGGGTATTGTTGTGTCCCGGCCGAGATTGGACTGAGATAGATGACTATTATTTATTACTATTACATCCTTGGCCGTGGCGACCCTCAACCTAACGATTAACGCTGCGGTTAATGTATAGAGTTACAAAAAAGGTAGGTATATTTAGCAAATAAGAAAATGAGTAGTTTATTGTTTCATCGCTATCGGAACATATCATGAAACATTATATAGTCAGCCTATATTGTCCCTGGATACTGCTTGACCGTTATCGACCACACAGAGCTAAAAACGAGAAAATCTCATAAGTACAAGCATATTTCTGAGCCCGAGCAGATGAAGTACCTACTCGCAAGTCGCAAGCGAATCGCAAGTCGAGTCAATCACGTAGCACCGGGTTCGATGTTAAGAATTACATTTCAACAACCAACAAAACCGTTTCAATACAAGCTAACGAGGTCTTTTCAAAAATTATCTTCATCTGATAAAATTACTATCAATTAAATTATTGTTCCATAAGAAATCTACTGTTATGTTAAAAATGTCTAGACGCAGAATATAAAATATCTCAGGAAAAGTTAATTTTTGAATAAACGATAGCTGCGTTGTTTAGATTTAAAGATCTTGACTTGAACAGTTGTGTGTTTCGAATAGCTTAGGCGCGACGTCTTCGTATGGCGCGACGCGAGCAGACGCGAGGTCGCGCGCCACGCGCTCTGCGGCCCCCATCACACGAAGCAGATTGAGCCCCGCTAACTTCCGCAGTTCCTCTATGCTCCAACCCTCTTCCATCAACTCCGCGAAAAGCAGCGGATACGACGACACGTCCTCCAGTCCTTGAGGAGTACTGTATAGCAAGCATTGTTCATAAGATTAATGTCAAACGCGCGCTTTAAGTAGGCATCTACTATCTACGTAGACTCACGTAGACGTACGTACAATTCAGTTTCTTTATGTAGGTAGGTAGGTACTAACCGTCCCTACTAAACAAACTCATTTCATGATATTGTCAAGAGTCTGTGTGTAAAAAATAAACCCTTTGAAAAATATACAGCGTTTATGCAAACAATAGGTATTATTTTGATTTAAAAAGTTATAAGGAAGAAATCTTCCGTAGGTATAATAGCCTTCCGAACTATTAAACTTTTGTTCCAAGCTTTATCCTTTATAAAGCTTTACGCTTTTGGGATTTAGAATTTTATTGCTTTTGGTACGTTTTAATTTTAGAATCTTTAATGTAAGGTATAGTTGAAGTAGTCTAGATCATGAGTGTATAATTAAAATAGTTTTGAACCACGTCAGAATTAATAATTTTTCCCTTGGCATGTTCGCGGAGGTATATCGGATATAGCTACACATCGCAATATGTACTCACTAATTAATGCCGTCGTAGCCAGCGCCAAGGCCCACACTGTCCACACCGGCTACATCCCTTATATGATTAATGTGTGCTGTAAGACAATGTATCGGTTAATTAATGGCCTTCAGATAAAGCACTTTTTTACAGTTTTCGACGAAACAAAAACATTATTTTCGAGAAAAGGATAAGTAGAGAGGCATGGAAATGTAAACATCATAAGAAGAAGGAGGACGCTGAGTTACCAAGATGGGCGACGGGTAAATGTTTTCTTACCAATGGCATCTTGAACGGTCGCGGTATCCTTACAAGTAAGGAATGACGTGTAGAAGTTGACCATGATGAGGCCCTTGTTGGCGGCGAGCAGGCGCAGCACGGTGTCGGGCACGTTGCGCGTCACGTTGCACAGCGCGCGCGCCGACGAGTGAGAGAACAGCACGGGCGCGCGCGACACCGCCAGCGCGTCGCGCATTGTGCGCTCCGACACGTGCGACAGGTCCACCAACATGCCCAGTCGATTCATTTCCTTCACCACTATCTGTCCGCCCGATCAATAACAATTTGTTAACATAAGATTGATGACAGGAAAAGAGGACGCTTAAAAAAGAAAAATGCGTGTCTTCTCCAACCACTTTAATTGAGTTTTTTCTGTTATTGGGCAAGAAAAGTTTATGTACTACAAAACGCCATTTACATAAAAGATGAAAAAAATTGTTTTAAAACACGTCGGTGTAAGCTATTGAAATGAACTGCAAACACAGTTCCGGCTGCTCCTGGCCGTTTGCATATTTATCATAAAGTAAGTCTCTATTGTTCGCCGCTTTTGAAGTTCGTATGAGTTTGCGTTGCTTTAAATTAATTGCTAACTTCTTAGAACCTTTGTGGTTGTGAATTCAGAAAGCCGACGAATTTTGAAAGCGACAAATTGTCGTACTTAGTTAGTTTTATAGTTTCTGACGTCAGTGTCAGCCATTTGGTTAAATAGGTAAGTAATATTCCATTGTAAGTAATCCCCACTAACAGATTAACAAATGATTTACCGGGTGAGTTTCTAGCTAGACGGCTGGGGGCCGCCCCCACGCGCGGTTTCAATTGTCAATTTCAATTAACACATAACAATATCAATCTGCCTAGCCTTTTCCCAACTATGTTGGAGGTCGGTTTCCAGTCTATCCGGATGCAGCTGAATTATCACAAAACAGTACGTACAAAATGGTCATCATCAATGATCAACTCTGCCGATCACAATCCACTGAAGGACATAGGCTTCTCCCAAGCTCCGTTACAGCACCCTTTCCTCCAGCTTCCGCATATAGTCTGACACCTGCTACCTTTTTAATGTCGTCGGCCTGGGGAGTGTCCCAAACTACGCTTGCCGATAAGCAGTATCCACTCCTGGACTAGTTTGCTCCACCGGCCATTGGTCCTTGGACAAACATGGCCAGCCCACTGCCACTCTAGCTTGCCTACTCTGCAAGCTATGTTGGCAAGTCCAGTTCTTTTCCGGTTTATTTCAATTATTATCTTATCCTTCAAAAAACTCCGAGCATAGTTTGCTCCATATTACGCCGAGTGACACACTGATTGTCCTTAATCTTCAAACATTGCGCAATAGACGACGAAAAGACTTGATGGAGTTTTCAAACGAAACAAAACTTTGTTTTTGAGTTTAGTATCATAAAGCGTTAAGGAATAAAGAGAAATATCAAGAATAAAAGTTATCCTACCTAAGAGTGAACTAACAAGATCAGTTCTCGCAGTGATCGTAAATGATGGGCTAACAACCAGCCACTACTTATAGTTTATAGCCATCTTAAATTCAGCACTGTAGAGCTACCGTCTCTCCTATTAAGATAAGTACCGCTTGGGGTTGCTTCTTACGTTAAGAAAGTAGAAGCAACTTGTATGGCCACTTGTAACTTGCGAGCGCATGCAGATGATATACAAGGCAATTAATAAAAACAATAAAGAGAACTGCTGTAGTCAGAACTGTTTACTGTTAAGTAGGATATGTGGCTACAGTCAGCAAAATAGCAAGTTATAAATATTTCTCTTTCCACCATGATAATATTCATTGTGCAAACTTTTTAAATTAAAGACACACCTAAATGAGTATTGTCTAGTCAGCACATCCACAACATTAAAAGTTGCAAGCCTATACGTATTTCGTTTTTGAGTGTACCTTCTTATGGTAGGTTTTAAGTTTGAACGTACGACGGCGACGCAGGCTACGGTGCACGCAGTGTGCAGTTTAAACAAAAGAAAATATTTCGAAAAGTATCGTTGCAGGTAAACAAAGAACTGCTTTCGCGAGCAGCGAGCAGCCCGAGTTCAACAAAGAGAAATATTGCGGTGCGCAGGATGTTTATGATTATGGCACACTCACTCTACTCGACGTCTCAATCTTTACGGTTGCCTTCTGACTACTTAGCTACGTGTATTTTAATATTCTTTCGCATGTTCCAAGATTGCTCTTTATGAACACATATGTTACTCATATACTATGCAAATTGCTTTGTAAATACTTCATACAGATTTCTTTCTAAAACTAGTCCGCTTGATACAAATTCTTAATAACACCCAGCATGTACCTAAGACAATAAATTCACTCCTAACGAGCTACCATTGTATAGTCTGCAAAGAGGATTATAACTTCATCTAATCTTAAGAGATTTAAGAAAGAATTAAGGGGAGATAACTCACAATTTAAACCCGTAAGAATAATCAAAGTTTTAATGTTTCAGTTCTTTTCAATCTGCATTTTTAGGTGTTTTATGTGGTAAAATTATTTTAAAATAGAATATAGGAACAATCTATTTTTAATTAAAGTATCCTTTAAAAATGTTACATTTGAATCTTACGTTTGGTATTTACGATCTTATGTTACGACACTACAATTTTTTTTCTGTGGTTTGATCGTATTACTCTCAGCCAGGTACTATTACTAAATATTCCGGGTGTGACAGTAATAAAAAAACATACGTTCTATACCGTTCATTTTGTATCGACATATAGATTGGCATCGGCTGTTTTTCTTATTACGGCATAAAAAAAATGTAATTGTATTAATTTATAGCCGTATTTGGAATATTTCAATCTTTGAATATAAACCCAACGCTCGTTTATGTTTGGCGTAGCATCGTAGCCGACGTAGCCACGCGTAGCTGATCGTAGCACTCGCCGTAGCAGGACTTAACTTTCCGATGAGTGCTTTCTCATCTCACGTGAATTTGTCTGTAATCTTCTAAAAACTCTTTAATTGTCTGATGTAGCATCGTAGTCGAACGTAGCCACGCGTAGCTGACCGTAGCAGGACTTCCCGATTAGATCCTTACCCCGCGTCGTAACCAAAGCTATCGTTTGCGTGGATACGCGATCGTCGCGTTCATATGTCACTCTGTGTTCGGAAAACCGGAAGGCGCCAAGAACCTGCCTATATTTTAATTTTAAACCCTCTACTATGTTTGGCGTAACATCGTAGCTGGTTTTAAACATGCGTAGCTGATCATAGCACTTGCCGTATCAGGACTTACCTTTCCGAATGGCGTGAGTCCGCCCCGCGGCGAGGGTTCAGGTTTATCAGCGGACGCACATTCAGCCCAGGGGGTGTCGCACGTGGACGTGAGCGTCAAGTACCGGACTCCCACTTGGTACAGGGTCCTCAGCACGCCTAGCGAGCCCCCGATCGCATGCCCTCCCTCCACCCCCACCAATGAACATAGCCTGTGGTTGGCGTGCGCCGAAACTATATCTGTGACAATAGACAATCGACGTGAGAACTGTTACATGCTCAATAACAAAGGAAATGATGTATGAATCAGTGAATTTACTGAAAAACATGATTAGCTAAAATATGTCGGTTTATGGAAATACATAAATGGGAATACATTGTGTTACACGTGATAAAATATAACTTGGTTTAATTAATTTCTGTTCATTCTTTGAAGTTTATTTTGCACTGTGCTCCGGACTTTAATGTATTGTTAATGGAAACCTAGAAGTTTTTCAAGTATCTGATGGACAGTAAAATTACCACTTGTGAAATAAATTGTCGAAGGAAGTTTTTTTTATTTTCTTTGTGATCGAATGAAGAGAAACACGAAGAAAGATCGTCGAATTTTTAATAAAGCTAGGGGACGCCAGGATTTCTTTTTGTACAAGTGTTTTTCTTTATCTTTGGTCCAAGGAAAACAAAACATCAAGTAGATTGAGAGCTTATATTGTTACTCTTGTTTTTTCAAACAAAGAGCACCTTGGCACCTGGTGCTCCGTGTTTCACCTGGCTTTGATTCGTGTGCATAATTGCACCATTCCCCACCGTCTTCGAATAGCGCGACATTGTTTGCAATCCACATTGTTAATAATATACTTAGCGTGATTAATGACCTGAAAGCGATAAGGAATTCCAATAGATGTGCTGGAGCCAAGATCTTCATCACTCACACGTAAACCTATCTCTGTTCAATATGTTTGCTTTATACGCCGCAATGGTAGTTTGTAAATATATGTTTACAAACTGTTGCAGTATGTAAACATAATGATGTATAAATATTGTATTAATTTAATGTTCAAATAAATTCATCAACTAAAATCCTATTCAAAACCTTTAACGAGACTTCCATGTTGTTGAATTTATGATGACGTAATTTAGAGTTGACTCTAAAATGTATATAATTGTTCATTGACTGCTGTCTGCATTGCAGTAATCTAGTAATTGAGCTGTACAGGTGTTCATTCCATTTTTTATTAATGGTTTAATTTTTTTTTTATATTCACTACCTACTCAGTTATTCGTTAATTAAAGTTCCTGTTATACCGAAATTTACTGAACTTGAAATCACGTTTTTGTTTGTGAACAATACGCGAAATAACTCTAAAGCCGTTTATGTTAATTGGGTTCGTTTGAATTACGAAAAAAAAACAATGAAGCTAAAGGAAATGCACGAATTAATTTAAACAGTTTAATTTTTTAAAGGCTATGATGTGAAAACAATGGGTTTCTCATGCTAATATACTTTACGCATTTACATTTGACCTATGAAATGTTAAGTACAAATCACGGGACCTGCTTGGTGACCAGGTGGTTGTGCTTACCTTCAGCGGAGGTGCAGAGAGTCAGCTGCGGGTGGTACTTGTCCGTGAGCCTCTGTATCAAGTCGATCTGCTCGAAGGTGAGCTGCACGGCGTCGCGGTGCTGCGCGTCGCATGGCACGTACGCGGCCCAGAACTGGCGACAGAGGATCACTCTGACATACAACTGATTAAATATCACGCACGACTTGAGCAACGCTTGAGCAGAATTTGAAATCCCACTCATACAGCGATACAGTGAACCGGCAAAGATTCCATAATGGAATCACTGATGCTGATGGCAAACGTGAGGCCACGGACGGTTAACTCGCTGCCACCACATATTGTATTATGTACATGTATTACACAAACACATCAATCTCGTGGAATTGTATTGTGTGATGGAGTTGAAACAATTAGCTCACTATCATTTCTGTTTCGGTTCATTGTACCGTGTCCATGATATAATTATAGTTCCTTTCATTATGACACAATTGAGGCATTAATCCTTTGATTTAAATCTCTTTAATCTGATGAGAACATTATGTAAAGTAACTGACAATCGGTACCTACTCGGATGAGGATATTGGAATGTCTGCAAGTGTTATAAATAAAAATAAATAAATTTAATATTATAAACAAATAACATGTTACTGTGCCTATAGATTTTTTTTGTTGTCTAAAACGTTTGTTTATACTACTGTATTTATGGTGGCGGTTTATTTCTTAGAGACTGGTTTGTAGGCAATTTTTCTAGACTTGAGTGTGGACCACTTGTGTCGTTTGAAATAGTAGGCGACTACGGCAAGCATCGAGAACATGTCGATGGCCTTGATGGTCATGAGTTGGCGTTCGTCGAGCTCCGGCTCCGAGCACCATCGGAGGAACGTGGCCACGTCCTTGGCGAGCTGAGACGCGGTCGCAGGCGTGCCGTCGCTGAATTCAGCCGCCTCGTCAAATGCGCCTCGTTATGCAAAATTCTGAAAATACTATCACAAATATCGTCGCCGATATTTTACTTCGTAAAAATCCAAGTATTATTGGATTGGTAAAAATAAACATTTTTATCAAATAACATTGGTTAACCTATACCAATATCTTTTGATGCCACAATCATGTGGGCGTTATGATCCACGCGGCACATATTAATCTTGTCGTGGGATTACGTCGAAATGACCCACTTTATTAAATGCACAATTAATTAAATCGTGCGGTTTGAGGAATTTCGCTCACCTGTGCGGCCACTCTGCCCTGCTTCAGTCGCGGCAGGTCGGTGTGGCTCCACGAACTTGTTGCCCACGGGGAGATCGTCCGCAAATCCTCGTCGAAACTATTTGCGAATTAACTATATTATTAGAATATATAGAGTGGCAGGAAAATATGTGGAATATGTTCATAATTTTACAGTAGATTGATAAATTGACTGGAATGACACCTCATAATGACAGTACCTGTGAATAATATATATGTATTAACTATTTTCAGTAGGTCCCTATACATTTTGACTCAAAGTCAATAAATCTTTCTATTCATAAGCTTTTATTGATGTTAGTATTTTTAGGATGGCTAGTTAATTGGATTTCTTAAAAAATAAGGCACCCACACATTGCAGGGTATTGACGCCGCGTGATTGTCATGAGCGAGCTGCGTGAATTTTTCAATTCGTTCGCGAAATTTTCCATTCGTTCTTACGTTAAACAATAATTTATGGATATAGCCCGAATTATATTACTGCTTGTGTTGACTACTCCATAATAATAGATTTATAATATATAATAAACTACTAAATAATGATTAATTTAGAGACAATTCAAATTTAGAAAGAAACTATACGACAACAAAACTTTTATTTACATACTTAAACTTTTATTTACATACTTTTGTTGGTGAATTTAAACTAGAACTAGAAAAATCTAGCAAACACTGGTAACAGAATCGAATCCCGCACCACACGCGTCTCCAACGACCTGGCACTGAGCCAGATGTCTGTCAAGAAACATTTCAATTCTTTACGCTACGTGTGAACTATGATTACGTTGTAAGTGCTGTTGAACTGAAGCCTTGAATATGTAATGTGCAGATTACCTCCGTCACTCTGTGGACTCTTTTTCGGGAGATGTTAGAAAAAATGTCCTAAATCTTTTTAAATTGAACTGCTCGAAGTTACCTTATTTTTCCATTTTGTAAGATCGTACGTTTAGCATTTTATATTACAGGCTATTAAGACGGTTTCCAAATAAATCAACTTAGAAATAACTATGGTATCTATGTTACCCAAAAAAAGTCAGTGGACGGTAGCTATGCCGTGACTAACCAACGTGGCCAAACCCACATTCGGCTAATGTTTTACACATATGTTTTCGGATTTACCCGATGGTTCCTTTATTTAATCTGGACGTCAGTGGTAGTTGCTTATGTCCACAGTCCACACAGAGTGAGTTATTTCTGTAAATGTTACCTCCATAAGTGTAGAAAATAATAAAGTTTTTAGAGGATCCTGCTTCGATCTAAGTGCTCTTACACAGCTCCGATAAAGTGGTGATTAGCTAGGAAACTCTGCACATTACAGACTACGCACATTAATGGCAGTGGAACTACGATGGACGGAATATATGAGTACACAAAGTAAAGTTCACCTTTATTCCTTGCTGCTAGTGATGTGCGATCGGTTCAAAAATAACTATCGACGTCGACCTAACCAAACATCAGAATGTATGATTGGCTAACTTTCTACTTTCGAAATTTCCTGACAACCAATAATAAACTTTATTTTATCGAAGTCATCGTTAAGTTATTTTTTGTTGTTTTCCTAACTAGTGCAAACCGTTTTGGTACATTACAGATTATTCTAATACATGACGAATAATCGTGTGGTTCGTCTCGCGCTCGTTTTAATTCCAATGAAAACTTGATGTTGCACATCCCTACAAGCTATAGTAACGAGAGCGGCGTTACGCCTCACAGATTTCGTTAGCTAGTTTAAAACAGTTGGGTTCAAAGGCTTTTACATTGCACTAAGTGGATTGATTCCTTGCTCATCTTTTATCAGCACCCTACTACGTTACATATTTGTTTTAGTCCAGCTTGTTCAGCTCTTTGTTAATACATCCTGGTACCTATGCCTCCGAATCTTTGTTGTAGCATCACGTGTGCACCTAACAAAATAAAGACGAAGACAACTTCAAATAAACCCTTTCATTTCTAAACAAGATTTAATTATTTCCTAAACCGATATCCTTATGTGTACCAACCTACTTTCATGGTCGTCATTTTGGGCATCCAGTACGACGCGCGACGGTTGAGATTGAGACTACGAAGGTCCGAACTTTTATTGGTGCATGTTTTAAATATAGAAAAAGGAAAATTACGTACTTAAAATCCTTAATTCTATTATGTAGAAACTTCCTTATGTTCCATGGTAGATCGTTGTGGCCGTCTATGAGAGGGGTGTCGTGCAGAAGTCGCTCGGCAAGGCGCAGTCTTTCATGCAGGGGTGCTCCGGGTGGGGCCCGCAAGGCCAGGGGCCCGGCCACACACGCAGTTCCTGCCACCAGCACCAGGATCGCCACGCAGCACCAACGCCGGTGCCACACGGACAAACCTACACATTATACATATTATTTGTTTCAGAACTTGCACGATAAATACAAACTCACAATTCTATTTTGCGACTCATTCTGATATTCAAATGTTTATTAAAATATTCCAGAATTTGTTTTGAAAAGGGAATCGTTTTGGAGCAAAACTTTCACTTATGGAGGAGAACGAAATTATTTTGATGGAAATTACAAAGGTTCAAAAACGCTGTAGGTATTATAAAGAGGGGTTGGGTACAAAGAACTTGGTTTACCTGATAGCCTTTGTCTGATGGCTATAGGCCCTCATGTAGACCAAGTTCTTTATAACAAATGAAAACTCCCATAATGATAAGATACCCTCACTCCTCAGTGAGCTTTCATTAAAAAAGTGGAAACGCTCTACATTTCTACGTACGCAATCAAATCTAATAACATAAGCAAAACACTTTGTGAAATACCTATAAAAATCAATTTGGGTCATAGCAATCGTTTCTGTGCTTCCTATAATCTTCCTGTCAGAAGCAAACTTACTCGATCACGACGTCGCGCGCCCCGGATGCAGCAGCTTAGCTACATGTTTAGAAACAGTATTGGGAAGGCTTTGTACGATAAAATAATGTGTCACTGCAGTATTATTAGCTACAGCTACCTTTCATTGGCAAGTCATATGAGACTTAACATATTTTGGCCGTTTTTACTTTGAAATCCCAATAGATGCTTTGTTAATTTCAGCTGAAGTAAATTTTTTGATTTTAATAAGTACCTTTTTACACGACTGCCCAAAAAGGAGTGTTATCTTTTTTGCAAATCAGTATCAAAAAGCAGTCATCAGGGAGCTCTGTAATGATAATAATGTGTGCACTAACGTGAAGAGTTTCCAGTAGTGGTGGAACTGTGGCTGGTGGTGGAGGTGGTCCCCGTGGACAGCCATTGCGGTGACTTGCAGGCGGTGCAGGACGCTACGCGACCTCCCTGGCCGCGCTCCGTCACATCGGGCGCTGGCGTGGCCCGCTTCTTTCCCTAACGCCATGTATTAGTTCAATTAACACGCTCGAACACGCTCGCTACTACATTTATGCTCAATTTTATGTTGTTCAGTGATCGCCCGCGGGGACACAGCGGCAGGCAAACACCAGCTGCCGTCCGCTCTCGGCGCACACCCCACGGTCGCCGCGCCCTGCATACATAGCTAGCTATGTGTCCCGTTGGCAAGGACTATTGTTTAGTCTGTCTATAATGCGGTTTTAAAATGGAAATCACAGCATACGGATCTCATAACAGATTTTGAACGATAAAGCGAAAACATGGCTCACAATTTTTTTTGGGTTAGTAAATAGTTACACGGTAACAAAATGATTTAATTAAATTTTTAATTCCTAGGCATTCATTTTGTAACCGGTATTTCTTGAAGGTGCTCAGTATGAATTGGTAAACTGAACACAACTCAATTTGAGTTGTGTTCAGTTCCTCAACCTCTAGTAGGAGAAAAACGCCAATAAATATGCCAAATTCAAATTGTGTAGGTATGTCTGTGTGTGTGTACCTATTTTGCCCAGTTTGCAAAGTAGATACATGAATAGGTGACATTTACCCATATTTGCGTTAAGAATGCAACTGCAAATATTACCTTCTACCCTCCTAGGTCCTAATCGTTAGATAATGGTTCATTATCCTTTTTGAGTGCGCGGCTATTAGCGACTGCTCTAATTTCTCTAGTGCGAAGCGCTCGCCTTCCTAACCGCATACCCTAAATTGGTGCCTATGTATGTAGCAATGTAAAGAGCGTTTTAATAACACCTGAACTTGATTAATGTTGAAAACCTTAAGAGATGAAAGCTTTACTCTAAAACATAGAAAATTATATTTTAGCTTCTAGTTCAATTTCGTACTACCTACCTAAGGTCAAAGTTATGCGTAGGTGGTATTTCGGGTATATAAGGCCCAGTAAAACAAAGCTCAATCTTGAAACTTGAATAAACACTGACATATTATATACCAAGATACCTACTCATCCAGTTTTAAATTATTAATGATTGAGCATCGTTCTAGAATACAATTTTACTCTTTACTCATACATGTTATTTCAATAAATCGTTGTGTTAACATGCGGCCATTTTTAAGGTTTTAGAATTTAATTTCAATCATCAAGTGAAAGCTTTGCGGGATTCAAATCTATAATTAGTCTGCTTATGTTTGATTATTTCTTTGAAGAAAGGCAATTAGATAAAATATCTAGTCTAAGCCTACACAAGAAATGAATTAAACATTTTATGTTAGATTCAAAGCGAACGAAAATAGACGAAAAGAAACATTATCAGGCAAAATCCGTTCTACTTATTTTTTAAACATGGTTTAGATATGTCTGCAGATAAAATATTACACTTGAGACTTAATTTCGATGGGTACGTATATACGTTAGAAACTTTGTATGATGTAGGTGTAGTACCTACCGATCAATGTAAGAAAGCTTGTTGCTCTGCCGTTACGGCTGAAAAGATTTCAATAAAATAAATGGGCAATGTCATCGCAAGATGTTAAAATGTGCGTACTATAAAATCATTCCAAACATTGCATATTGGTATAAAAAAAGGTTGCTAAAATTTGTTTGGGTAGTGAAATTTTGGCAAAATCTTTTCGGTAAAACGGCAGGATTCCAACATGCAGCAAGCATTGTTTCAGTCGCGGCCCCGGCACACAGGCAACGGAAGGAACACGGGTGGGTTTTAGTCAGTAAAAGTCTGACACTCCCTCTCGCTCCGCCCAGAGCGGGAGGAGTCATTTGATGATTTCCAACCAAAAAAAAAAAATATGTTACAACCAAACATTTACAGGCCGTCGTATCAACAGAAAACATTTGAGTTCTAAGCTATGTACTTACATGCGTGTCGTAGAAAATTGACGGTAGTCTGGTATCCTGAGGAGCGTCGCAGGTGCAGAGTGCGTGCGCGCCGCGCGGCCCGCTCATGGCCATCACGTCGCCGCCCAGGAACGTTTGTGCATCGTCATCCGCTAAGTCACTGCGAGTACTTCTCGATTCCATTGTGCTCTCATCTCGCGTCCAAGTCTCCGATAATCGATCTCTAAAACGTTCACTTGGAAAATCGTTGTATGACATTTGCCTTTTAATACTTTTACATCGACTACGATTGTCTAGAGTAGAAAATTTCGTTCTTTCTAAACCCGGCGAGTTTCTAGTAACGAGTATATCGTTATTATCAAAACTCCTCATTTTTACCATTTTTTGTGAGGTTCGTCTATTTAAATCTGAACTTACATTATAATCTCTCAATTTCTCAAAACATTGGTCCACATTACCAGAAAAATTTGCGTATGTAGAAGCGTTGCTTTTCATGTCATCCTTTCCTTGATATCCCGAAGAGGTAAAAATACAACTTTGGCTGTTAACTCTCCTTTGTGACTTGTCTGCCAGTGACAACATCGATGCCTTCTTGAGCGAACTCGTCGACCCTGATGTTATCTCGGCAAGTTGGACAGCGTTTTGATGTTTTTTTGATATTGCTTCTCCGCCTATCTTTTTTAAGTTAGATAACTTCCTTTTTATCTTTTGCACGAGTGTGTTTCTAGGATCGTACGATATTAACTGTTTTGAAATGTAGTTTGACACCCCGATAGTCCTACTTTTGTTGTATTTCCTGTCGAGGCTGCGATGTGATCCGATTGTGAGTTGACTCCGGCCGGTGTCCCGTTTGATTCTTTCCAAGTCGTAGATGTTGAGGGTGTGGCCTCGCTGGTCGACATTCCGATGGCAGTTAACAAAATTATTCTGTTGCACATTGCAATTGCAAACTAGATCAAAATCATGTTTTGATATGTGTTCATCTAGACATTGTCTTTGTGCGGCGAGCGCGAGGCAAGCTTCGCAGTCAACTCCGAGCAGGAGTTCGAGGCTAGTGTTCCTGATGAAGCCATCGCTGAACGTGCGCGAGCGGAAGTGGGCAGCGTTCTGCGTGAGGCGTGTCTCCCAGTCAGCGGGAGGCGCAGCGGCGGCGCCGGGCCCGCTGGCCTCGCCGTCCACCATGGTGGCGGCGTCGCGGTTCACCGTGATCACACGCGGCTGCCGGAACACTCTGCTGTCGCTTCGCACGGAACTCCGAGACGGCGACGGCGATGGACGCTTAAAGCTCTCGACTTGAATCATCTCTTACAATTTATTGTATGTGATGTGAAATATACAACTGTAACAAACAATTAGGTAAATATCTACTCTTATTTAAAAAAATAAGTACGCTGTCCATACTTTGGTATCAAATAGGTACCTAAGTACGCGTACTCGGTCAGTAGGTTTTTTATTCTGGCAAAAAGGGAACCCAGATTAAATGGTATTTAATTCGTTCACACGAGCATGTAAACAATCCTATCAAAGGTGTTTAGTTACCTCACTTACATATCTATCAAAAGCGCGGTCAGTTTCAGAGTTACAGCAAACACGTACGGAACGTGATGCGAATTCATATTGAAATGAGATCCATGAAATAAAAAAACATATCTTATCAGTGGGCCTGTTGGTTTAATAATTCAATATACCATAAATACATGGTTTACATGTATGTAGGATATCTGGACTCATAAACAACCCCTTCATTACTCTTGTAACTTTACTTGTGTTGCTCTCGGTTTGTGGGAAAATATTAAAGGCGTGTGTGTAGTCACAGCTTAATGAGTGATGACACAAAGAGTGTTGTGTTACCCAGATTATACCCCAACTTTAGGCACGATAACAATGAAAATAAGGCCGTTATTATATTTTTGCCAGAAGAAAATATAATCAAAGAATACATTGTTACGTTAGCTAAATACACTTTATATGTAAAATACGAGTTTGTCCATAGGCAAGTGGCATTAATGGCATTGGTTATCATAACGATCTGTGAATTCCAAAGCTGGGTTTAATTGTTTATTCTGTTACACACCAAACATTTGAGGGCAAGGATAATCTCCAATCCAATTTAGATGATTGGCTTAGTATGATACGCAATAAATGCCCGAGTATTAATTTTATGAAATGTAGGATGACAGCTATGTGGGATAATTCGCATATTCATATAAGTCTAAAGAGAATGTTACAGGGGTTATATTGTTGATCCATGCTGGAATGTGTCTCGCAGTTCAGAACTTTTGGTCGAAAAACACTTCTAATGATAATGCGCGCCCTAAACTTGGGAATTTGATATCAAGTTGAATAACACGCGATCATTAAACAGTCAGTATACCAGTTTATCGTCGTAATTACAGGCACATGAGGCATTTCAGCTTTGTCCCTGGGATGACAATGCATCTGCGTTGTCTTTGGTGTCCATAAACAGCGGTGACCAGTTACAGGTGGACCGTTAGCTTATAAGACATCTAATAACATAAAAGAAGATCCTAGAAAGCATACCTAATCTTAAAATGTGCATAACTGAAACGTCATGTACAAAACAATCGAAAACAACTATCAACGAAGTACCAAAGTGACTTTAATGGTCTCTCCAGTGATTTTTAAAGTTTACATATTTTTCGCTTCACGCCGTGGTCTGCATAAATAAAGCCACAACAAATGTAGGCAGCTGCCTCCAACTGAACTCCGTGTAAATTTATTTCTGTTTTAAATGACCCGAACTCTGACTACCGGCCCCTTGATTTTCTGGTTTTTAACGTTTACTCTACCGTGTAGTCATGCCATGCCAGTTAGCCTAATTATACCTACGATTTCTTTGTAAACGTAGAAAAGGCAATTTTCTATCATTATTTAATAATTAACTTTTATTCTCACACTGTAGGTCAGACATCTCTTTAATTGATTTCCATGAAAATAACAAAATTGTAGTAACACTTTTATAAAATGAAAACTTTTATTTTTAGTCTACTGTTACAATAATGGCATCAAAAGTTGGCATTGCAGATTCTTTTCCATTTCAAATAAATGTGAATGTGAAATTGTTTACGTTATGTATACGTTTTGAATCTCAAAAGAAATATTTTTAAGTTGAAATCGCTGCAATTATATACGTACTTGTAAAAAGAAACATCTAATGTTTATAAACTGCTTCTTAGTTGTAGTAATCCGTACCGCAGTGTATTTACGAATATATCTCATTGCCATAAGATTTAAAAAAAAAAACTTGTTGCGATTGGATCCGGGTGGCGTAACAGTACGTAAACAGACATTTTCCATTTTGTGGTGTGTTCCAAACCACGCAACGAACGAATACGATACAGTAACTTGTGTAACTTTTTCTTTTGAGTATGTTGGTTGACCACTCGTGCGGCTCCGATCGCGCTCTACAAACATCCCTTGTTGGATCCTTGTTACAAACAAGATTCACAACACAAATAACTTAAATGTCATTTTAAATCACCTTCTGCATTGAAATTGTTTTAGTGGAACTCTTACAAAGATATGCTTCGAGCTCTAATTAGTTTTCTTTACAATTTTAGACACAAAAGAGTGCCTGAAGGATACCGACGTCTTTTTCGATCGGCATGAAGTTTGGTGTAATTATAGAATGAAAGAGCTTTTCTTTTGTTTATTTTGCGTAAGTCGGTCCCAATTGCGTAATTTAATTCCTTTTTCGTAAGGTAAGTTTCTTCAACGTATCCAACGTTGAACGGACTAGAAAATGCGATTGCAGGGAAAATTTACCATTGTTCGAGGAAACGCCCCGCATTCGCAAATAATGTGCCGCTTGATGACACCGCATTAAGGTTTTCTTTGCTCCGACTAGCTTAGAATTTTAACCGGCTGTTCAAGCTTTTCTGAATTGGATTCAGTTGTGAACTGTAAATATTGTTTTAATTGAGGGGAGAAAACACTTAATGACAGTCAACATCTGTCTTTCACCACATGCACCTACTTAGGAGCTTGACCAAGTTCCGCACATATTTAAAAGTCCGCAGCGGCGACGTAGGTACCTATTCAGGATGGTGCCAGCGTGCGATCATAAAGTGGGTGTGTCGGGTCAGTTATTGTTTCCGTCTCCATAGAGAACATACGTACGCTTCGAAAACAAAAGTTGAACTATTTCGGCGAGCGAATACAACGTGTAAACACGACGATAGCCGTGGACACATTGGAGACAAAACAGGAAGCAATTGACGAGCGTAAACATATCGTGCCGCCATTAGCGAAGGATTAAATTACATTACATGTAGGTACTAATTATCATATAGTGCCTGCGTCTAATTGGATAAGTTTGATAAACCATAACTCTAAACTAGGCGGTACAACAAGTAAGTCGATGTATGTAGATACATAGATACAATATAAAAAGATATGTATATTTCATAAAAGATTGACGAACAAAATATATGAGCAATTTCAAGTTATTCCATATGAAAATCGTGTCCTAAATTTCAATAGTTTTGTACCACTTCTCAGATACGATAGCGGTGACATTCGCGAATCTCGCGATCCGCGACAAGCGACTGCCGACGTCGGGCTCGAGGTGAATGGGAGATCCGTACGAGTCATACGAGACGAGACGCAGCCTCCACGACGACGGGAATAAGCCATTCCTGTTTTATGTTTGTTTGGCTCAGCCACGACAATACAGCTTTTGTGCCGAGTGTACATTTCAACATTCATTATCAACAGATTACTTATATGCATACTTGCATTCTGAACAAGAAAATGCTCCAAATATTTTAATATTTAAAAACTTGTGATGTATATGTGGCTTTGTGGAGGCTAATCAGTCTTTATAAGCCATGTGTCCCGACAACACAAACAAACACGGCGTGATGTTATGTTATCAAAGAAAAGGGTTTTGAGATATTGTTCAGTCGAGTATTCCAGTATTATTCACACGAATTACCCATTAATTTACCATCAGACATGATCTGAAACATTTTACATAGAAAAATATTTTAAATTTAAATAGAGTCAAAATCTTGCAAATGCCAACGGCACAAAACTGGCACGAGAAGATATTTCAAAGCTGTTTCATTGCAATTGTGAAGTTGACGTTAACATAAGTACCACTTTATGTAAGACCATTATATGTATTATGTGTATACGTATAGGATCATCCATCTTAATTACAAACGCATATTTCCCAAGACAAAAACTACAAGATTTATCCACATGTGCTACTAATATCGCGTCTTTAGATAGGCCCACATTGTTTGACCATCTCTGAAAACCGTTCCATTAACAGAATAATGGAAATATCTACGGGAGGGAAAATAAAATGTGGAGAAAGATTTCTCTGCAGGTAACTAAGCGGTCATTTGTAAGCGGTCGAGAAAAATGCTCACTCGTCCAGAAAAAATAATCGAGTGAACGTCGACAGGAGATATAACTACGTATTGCAGTTGGTACAACTGGCGGCGACGAGCGTTCTCAATTACACAATCAAACTCAAACAATCGACGCGGAATTTTAAATGTCTAGCCACTTTGATGAATTAAATAATTATTGGTACAATACGCTGATTGGCAGCTTACGCCAGTCTACTGATTGGTAATCATTCTCGGCTGTTGTTTCCAATCTACTGTTTGTTCCGATAATAGAAAGCGGAGATGAGAGCTATAGTAGATCATGAAACTCAAAAGTCACTCCACAGATTTTTTTAAAATTTGATTACACCAAGCGGATTTCTGCTTTTGATTATGTAAATGCTTTAATTACATTACATTCAGCAGGTCGATACATGCAGCATATACTCGGCACAGTTTTACGTTGGTATGTTGTAGGTACATAAGGGAGACTTGCGGTAGGTTAACAAATCTGTAATCTCGTTCGCGGGGAATTGGGGACGTACCATTAAATTAATATCAGTGCTTAATTACAACATTTCAGCTTCCATTTCATAAAAGTACCCACATGAACGTTATTTCGATAATTTTTTGTACTAATAGGTAATATTTAATGTGGAATTATTGTCTCGTAAAGTTACTTTAAATCTAAGTATCTGTAAAGTGCAA
This sequence comes from Agrochola macilenta, assembly GCA_916701695.1. Lineage (NCBI taxonomy): Eukaryota > Metazoa > Arthropoda > Insecta > Lepidoptera > Noctuidae > Agrochola > Agrochola macilenta. The sequence goes on along the minus strand of OU753559.1, from coordinate 11,744,583 downwards.
TTTGCAAAAAAAATACAAAATAATTTAATTCAATTATGTACGTATGCTTACTAACATATTTTACTTACCTAATATCAAACTTAAAAATATAAGTGTATGCAAAATAAATACATAGGTTTTAGATATAAGATAAATTTGATACGAGTGAAAAGCTCTGCTAGTAGGTACATACATTGCAATGGGCATCCAAACTTCAGGGGAAAAGTTTTTAATTGTTCACGCGCCCCTATAATTTAACCAAAAGGAAAATAAGAGAAACAATACGAAATATTTATATAAATATATGATTTTTTAGTTTATCTTAGTTTATTATGAAGTTTTGAAACCTTAAAATTTAATTGTGATTTAAACTTCTTCTTCTTTTTTATTAGCATTCACTAATAATAAAAACTATATAGGTTAGTAATCAAGTATTCTTAACAAAGGGGTAACTTTAAAATAATTTATTCAGAGCTACTTTTAATTCGTCTTTATATCTTTGCATAGTTTGTTTAAATAACAGAAATGTAATTTTCCCAAAAAAAGTACGTAATTTCAAATCGAAAAATGTAAGTAACAATATTTTCATTACATTTCAACAAATTTTTTAACTTTTTGTTTGAAAAAAACTGTTTAAATACACCAAAAACAGGTGGAAAATATATTAAAAGTAAACTTTTGTTATGAATGATAGGTAATACGGGCTGGTATCCGTAACTCCACGTCTAAGCGCGTATTTTGCGTACGGTGTTATTAATGATATACTTACACGTAAATGAACCATTAACGAACAAATCACGTGAAAGTTTCACAAATATCAATTGTTCCACAGGTGCTCCCCATGATAATTGTATGTGACATTAGTCTCGTCATTTGAACACAATAGTGCCCGTATTAACAACGGCATGCTTTTAATAGCGTCGCGTAGCCGAGCCCGGTGCTACGGGTGGAAGGTTACATTAGGCGCGCGCTACGACCGCTACGAGCCAGCGAGCTACGGACGTGCTACGCGTGGTTATAAGACTACGACGGGATCGCGAGTGCAGGAAGCGGGATCCGGGCACGAGCGGCCGCGGGAGGCGCGAGGCTCGGACTGGCTTCGCTCGCTGCTCGCTGCGAATAATCCATACCCGAGAGGCGAGGAGGCTGTATTTACCGGACCGGAGGGCGGTCGGGCGAGCGAGCTCGACTGCTCCCGCCGCCGCGCCGCAGCCGCCCGCTACGGCTGCGTTGCACGCCACGCTCCTTCATGTTGACACAATTTCAAATAATGTCACATAATTTAGGGTCCGTACACTGATTGCGCTTTGCACGGTTACGTAAATACTCTATCGGCGGATCTGTCAAACGTTTAACGTCCTCATTTTTAACGGTGATTGTCTTAATTGAGTTTGAAAACGAATGTAACTTTGAACAAAATCAAATAGTCACTCGAAAGGCACGATTTCATTGGAAATTACAACATTCATCAATCTAGTCTACTTTCTTTTATTATCATTCACGACAAACGATTGGAATGTAACTTCGACTTTAAAAATATAAATTATTGGGTAAAAAGTTATGGGCAAAGAGTAAAGAGATAAGTTTCAAACTATAAAAATGATGGTATGGAGGTAGAGGGAAAGGGAAGAGGTAGAAGATACCTGACTGCGTCCTTATCTTACTTACAAAGAGTTGAGAAAAGTTGAGTTTGCAAGTTTAAAAGGCATGTTTTACCACCTGAGATAAGCGACAACTGAGGATAAATTCAAACGTAGGACCTGTAACTAGAATAACATTACTTTAAACTTATTTGAACGTATCAAGAAATCGTATCGTTTAGGTAATTACGTCGGAGAATATTTTTGCATAATTCACATTACCAAACCGACATTTAAGTACAACTAACTAGTAATAAATATTAAAATGTATGACTGCTCTGCTTAAATAATTTAATTTGTAAAGCTTTAAAATCTTTGTGCAAATGTCTTTGTTTACACAATATCATACGATATAGGTGAAGCGTATATATCCAACACCATAATCACCGCTGCTATGTATTTCATTATATGAATATCTGAGGGAGAAGCAACATAAATCACACCTACGGTTAAGGTAAATCATAAAGATGCGATCGGTAATATCGTTTTTATTGCCTCCTCTTGTAATTTAGCAAATTCATCATTAGCACCCATAATATTGGAATTATGAGGGTAGTCGGATTTTTTGTCATAGGAAATGAGGGTAATCGTTAACTAAACGACTATGGAATTTGAAGTTAGTGTAATTAAGTAGCCTGTTGCCGTTTTTTGCTTGAGCTCTGGGTTGCATTCGCGCTCGGAATTGAGATAAGCTCCCACGCTTTTACTGTATGGAAACTAACATATAATAACGGTGAGTTTGCCTATGATGCCCCAAATCTTACGGGAGAGTTCAGATAAACTTTTGAAAAATCCGAATTCATGGTTCGGTAGTGGGGTTAACCAATAACAGGAAAAGTTTTTTTTTGTATAAATCCACGCGTAATTTCGAATGATTCTTCAAATCCAATTTTACACAAAGTCAAAAAGGAGTGGAGCAGCAAACAAAGTCCAGCGCCGCGAGTTTCTTGTTCTTTGTTGTTCCTATAACAATAAATAACGTTGACGTGACCGGTTTATTAGTAGCTGCATTAGCTGAGGTAGGTAAGCTCTACGAACAAATGAGATTTCGGGTATCGGACGCGCTCCTGCAGATACAATTCCTTAAATGGAACATCTGGGAAAATATGCCAACAAAATAGCGTAAAATATAAATTTGTCGGCCAGTTACTTCGCTCCGATCGCAGCTATCAGTGCCGAGTCCTGTTTGTTTATTGACCATATCCTTTGTGTCCAAATGGCTTTTGAGAATGATTTAATGGCCGCGCACTCCCGGCCTGCTCCGTTTCGTACAATTTTTATTCATAACCGCAAACAATAACCTTTAGCAAAATCTAAAATGTTCATTTTTATGTTAGGGTTTGAAATGTTTTCATACAACGAGTCGAACCCAAATATTCTATATTCTGATTTCTGATCAGTCCAGAACTTTGGGATAAAGAGTAACGCTGGCTCGTAAAATGTTAAGTTTTATCGCAGAAGGGAAAATTTTCTGCGAAATATATAAAATTTCTAGCATTTCTTGTAGGAAACGGCGGAAAGGTAAGGTAGAGAGTAAAGTGTATGACACGAAGGGCATCGGTGCCTCTTGAGAGTACGGTGAGATGTTTGGGTCGCGTCACTGACGTGCTCGCTTATGAATGCTTCACACCCTTTTCAATACAGCCACCAAAAGATTTTACACGTTGATGCTTCTTCAGCAACCTCACGCTATTGTTATTCTAATAGAATTTTTGAAAATATTTCTGTGGCCATTGTTAATATTTATTTTCCTACACGTGCGTAAACTTGAACATGAAATCGTTAACCATTACGAATCTTTCATGACATGATGTTACTCACATTTTTTTTAAATGTGTATTTTATGTAAAGATGACTAAATAATTTGTTGTATTTTAGTTATCAAGACAATAGATGAATAATATGATGTAGATAGATAATCAAAATGACTACATAATGAATAGCGCTATTGACTGGATTGAATTTATACAAATTCTGTCTGTAGCATCCCCCAGATAATGCCGCATACATTCTAACTAAGACAACTTCGTTCGCTGTTCCTCATTATTAGACATAATATACATATTGAATACCGTGTAAGTAAACATCGTAGCTTGTTATCCGCCGTTACTAAACACAGTAACTCTATTAGGAGGAGCGTTTATATAGTATAGTTAACCTTAATCCACCGTAAGCCTACCTAACAGTAAATTAACTAGAGGAATATAGTAGGCAGTGTGAACATGAACACGTCTCAACTCTCAACCAGCAGACGCTTTAGAACTATGTTATTTTAAAGAATTTTGGTGGTATATGAAACTTAATATCGCGGGTTAATTTTGCGAGCTCCTGCAGGGTTTCAGATTAAAAATGTACACCGTAGACTTGAAACAAAGATGTGCAGCTTCTGGAATCGTAACTTTACAAACATTTGCATTGTATAGGAATTTGATAACAGTGTGAATTAAGAGATTTATGGACGATTAGACATTTTTCGGGTAAATATTTATATTGTATGGGTAAGATAGGACGGGTGTGAAGCGTAACGCCACGCCAGCACCCCACGCCACTCTACACGCGCCGCTTATTGTCATAACCAATTAGGTATAATAACATTGATTTAGTCCAACTTCCAAATGTAAAGGATTGCATCGAATCGCTTTAGTAAAATCTTTATCTCTTTGTATCTTATGCTTACGTCAATCCGAACTATAACCATAGGTATTAAATACTACAAACGGCTCGGAATAAAAATGCCGTCATAGAAAACTGACAGACAGACAGCGCTGTGATTCCATTAGTAATTCTTTTTACAAATAGTATGGAACGCTAAAATACGAACATATTTGAACATAACCTCAAACACGGCCGTGTTTGAGGTCAATAATGAGAAGGACGGTGAATGGGATTGCTCAACACACATGGGTCTCACCTATTTCGCTTAAATACCCCGGCGTCGTGTAGATACTCGACGTACAAGTAAATGTTTGTATTGTAGACCGAATCGATGTCCCATTCCGAACTTTGTCATCGTATGTACTTACAATAACATTACAAAGTTAAGGGTCGCGGAAGTTCTGTGACAAACTGTGGGAAATACAGTTATCTTGATAGTTGTAGAAACAAAACAACGATGCGAGAGGTGGCTTTTGTGTTATTTCCTTCTACGTATAGGTAAATCTAAAGGCCAATACACCCGAATACTATGCGACAGAGAAACATAAAAACTTGGGTAATTTAATAAACATAGGCTCGAGTGAGGTCGCTAATTTTTGCGGTGTGACGACAAATTTATTGGATGTGTATCGGCTGAAAGTATTGTAGGTACCGTCATCATCATCATTTAATTATCCTGAATCTGTCCAAAACTACTTACCAAAATCCTCCTTGTGTATGCCACGTTCTTGGGTCGAACTAATGGCGAACCCTTTTTTGCACATTACTTTGTCTCAGTATATTGAAATTAGGCCAGACTACGTTTAACGTTCTTAGCTATTCATTAAAACTATGCTTACTGCTTAACTATTAAATAACTAAACCACTAAACGCGCCACAAAAAAAGTGTTTTGGCATAAAGCTGCCTTTGTGAATTTAAAAACTGAAATGCATCTTGACTGACATATTCGTCCAGTATGTGATACTCGTACAAAGTCTTTTTATTTCATATATATTAGAACTATAATGTAATGTTTTAGCTGAAACAATTTTGGAAAAAATCCTCTGAACTCTTAATATATCATCATTCGTCAACACTGTCTGTGCTGAAAATCCACGAACCTGACTAGGAATCTACTGCTCCTAAACCTATGTATAGACCAAAGTAGGTACCTATACAAGTTTATCTACCAAGGTTATTTTTGTTTTTGAACTAGTTCTTCGATGATCTTTATTTTACGTTAGCCTTTGTCGCTGCCTTTATTCTAGTTTTCTTCATGACTCATAATAATCAGCAGTATGGACTAATCTGGAATACTTTCTGCCTCTGCAGTAGGTATATTTTATCCAACTCCCTCCAGAGCCGTAACTAAGTTGCAAACTTCGAACTTCCACTTGCATACTTATGAAACGTGTCTCGATGTAAAATTTTACTTGATATATCAAAGTATATCGGCAGTACGTAAGTTAAACGTTAAGTATTATGTAATATTGATGTTGAGAGAACCCAGGTTTGTTCCTTCTATTATTAGACGCCGACGCAACGCAAACATTAATCACGGTACTTCCAGAGTAATATACCAACACAAGATGTATTCTTTGACTCTCTAAGTAAACGCACGCCACCCGCTCCTTACCCCGAGACGTCGACTATGTGATCAGCAGAATTAAAATTTTAAAAGCATCGTTGGACTAACGTCTTATAACGTTCTGAAAGCTAACTTTATTTACTTATACAACCTTACATTTCACTGTAAAAGCTTTAATTGTTTTCTTGCAACAACAATATAAAGTTCTACGATTGTTTTTATGATAGTCTAGAAACATTGTAAACATTTTGTTTCGAGTGTCGACAGAACATTCATTTAACAGAGAACTTTTTACGGTTCCGTCAGAAAGAAAACAACCTTCACTAATAGGAATTCCTTCGGATACTGTAAATAGGAAGACGTGCAAGCGGAACACTGTTATCTGGATTCATAATATTTTCTCGGACTCGGACTTTACTTTCGGCTTTAGCGGAAAACCTGTTTTTATGTTGGTATTATTGGGTATAAAAGGACTGTGTGGAATGTGGATCCACATACAATATAATATGTAGTTGAAGATTTTCGGGCTCACAACTAGTAACATATTTCTGTACAGGACAATATGTTGTGTCTCTTATATTATACTACTTACATCGGAGTATTATTATGAAGTACAATAAATATTTATTATTATTGAGGAAACAAATATAAAATCTTTTGCTCATTGTGTTCTCTCGATCATGATATGAAACTTGGAAAGTATACATATACAAATTGCCTACGATATATGAGAATATTTTGGTCCACCATGAAATAATGAAGCCAAAATTATGTACAATTATTATACTTTGTATCGAATAATAAGCAATTTTATCTTATAGAGCCCGACAGAATATAATATGTACGATATAATACCACTATTCATTAATGTAATTTCTCGTTTGCCAAGGTTTATATGAGCATCAGTGCCAAGATATTCGCCTACACATAAGTGTGCGGTGGCTCGGGTTATAATAATTGTAGTCTGCTAATATCCTCTCAGAATCCCCTCTTTACGTTTCAGAGCTGTCAGCCCGAACTGACCTCCAATATCCTATCTGGCTATTCAACTAGCGTAGCTAAGACACCGACGCACGACGGCGTACAGAAAGACGAAATCGATAAATCGAATTTATTATTCGATTATTTTATCGGACATTCGGACAATTATTCGAGTTTTAGCCATATTCGCAAGCCTGTATATTGGTTGATTCAATATACAGTGTTTATTGACAACAAAATATATTTCTATAAATATATATTTAAACGATCGTTCATTCGAATGAGAAAAGCTTCCCAATTGAATATTCGACTAACTCGAGTGTAGCTCACCCCTAGCCGACACACACGAACACATGTTAGGTGAGATCTATGATTTAATGGATTTGAACACACATACATTTATATCACATATGACAGACCAACAGCAGCACATAAATAATATTATTCCTACATATATTGCGATTGTAGTTCTCCAAGTTAAACCCCTGTTGAGCTGACCTCACTTATACTTGCTGTTAAAAGAACGAATAAAACCTCTATATTGAAAAATAACCTTATTTGTTGACGTCTAGTATGCTTGGGAGAAAAATAAATTTGCTCTGTTGGGGATGGGGAGCCCGGGGCACTCGCCAACGACATCTTATTGAATGCAGATCGTCGACTTGATACCCACCTATTTATTTGTACTGTTGTCAGGTTTGTCGTTATACAGCATTCATAGGTATGTGATCCCTGACAATCTTTAGGTACCAGGTTAGATTCTATAATTATAAATTGACATTAAATAGGTTTCTTTAGTTTTAAAAACTGCCTGTATTTTTTGTGAATTAAATTGAAAAAAAAAAAAAAATTGAATTTAAAAAAAAATCTGGAACGCTATTTACACATAGGCAAGGCAACACAACCTTCCAAAAATGAATCAGTATGGCCGCGGAATAACGACAAATGATGGTTCTGTCATAGTTTCACAACACATTTTTCTTCTCTAAAGATTTATAGGATTTTCAATTTTTTTGCCCGTGGCCTACTCGTATATGCTTTATGTTCAAATATTTTTTATAAACCTCATCTTTTATTCATTAGAACAAGCTCACCAAGATTCTTTCCCAATATTAGAATTGCAGGTTGGTTCTCTATAGTTGTGTGTAAATAACAACATATTTTATTTATGGTAACCGTAAAGTATTGCGTGTTGGCAATTGATTTATCGGTAGATCGGGACTATGAGATGTCCCGCTCCCCACATTACTCACTAAACACATCATACAAATATTATGGCGCACCATTCGGAAATAGGGATATATTACTAACACAGCCAATATTTTTGTAGCTTACATAAAATGTACGTTAGCGCCACGGGAAGCCGGGCTTACCTCTGTTTTTATCTAGATTTGTTTTTTTTAAACCCTCAATCGCCTGTAATCTGTTAGGCTGCTTTTAGTGTGGAATAATAGACGGTTGTAGTTAACAGGTTGTTTGACGTCAAACTATAGATCGCGTGCTGTGTATGGTAGATATCTAAAGTTAGGAACGCTCTCGTTTTTTTTAACTAAAGCTAAGTAGTAAATATAGTACACACACTAGACGAACGAGATATACTTAATGACGTGTACTTTTTTTTCTTCTATTGCGAGATTGATTTTGGGGACATTACTAACGGCACGGTAGCGACCACTATCCCATTGGTACTTCATAATTAACCTTTAAAGAGAAGTTTCTAAATAGTTTTTTCATTTATTACAAGCTTTTATTTTGGTTGGTTTAACTCAGATTTTGGAAGGGACTTATTAGGTGAAATACCTTTCACCTTATAAGTGTTAGTGTTAGATGATCCTGCTGATTATTCTGCAAAACCAAACCAAAGGGGGTGCATTAAAAGCCGGTATATTAATATTAAAAATAGGTAAGTTTGAAGAAATCTTTTCAATAAACAAATCTGTGCAATCATTTTATTAAACACCGCAAAATCAATAAGGAGACAACATTCATAAAATCCATCATCAGTCACACATTACAAGTATACTAAAGTTTAAAGTTCATCGTTGTCAGGAGCCATGAGTTCTAAGTACGAGTGTCCCTCGTACCCCTGGTATCCAATGGCGGCTGCTGCTTTCTTGCACGCTGCCTCAGTTTTGGGCACCTCCATCATTCTCGCGAAGCCGTATGCCGTCAGATCCTCGCAGCACATCATGCCGAGATACCGCTCAACAAGTTTCATCCTCACGTCTGCAAAGCTGAACAACGGCTCGGGGTTCGGGCGTGCTGTAATATAAAATATTGCTTACTTCTCCATCTAACTTTAAGTTTGTGCTACTTATCCCGTTTACCTCGCTTTCAGTGGCTAATCTCATTTGTAATGCTGTAATTGCAAACTTGATGCTTACTTAAATACTATTTCTATATTCTGAGAAAATAGAGTGGCTATTTAGTAAGTGTAATAAAACAACCTGAAAAGGAATTTTTGTCTGTGAAACAGTGGTTGCAGTCATAAAAAAATAAAAATACTGGACTACAATTTTAACGACAAAACAGTAAAGGTCATTAGTAGAAGACCATGAAAACCTGAAAAAAAAATGTTAGAAATACGGCCTCTTTATTATCATTATGAGCCAAGTCGAGCGGGAAAAGTTAGGAGCGGAAATGACAGCGGGGCGAGAGCGGGGGCGGGGGCAATATAGCGTACCTTTATTGCGCTGTTCTGTTTTGACGATGGCGCGGAAGGCGCCTGGCGTGGCACCGTATATAAACAGCACCTCCGTACCACGCTTCGGGTTCATGAATAAGGTTGCCCTCTCCCATTCCACTTCCACGTCACTAGTTATTGTCTCGTAAATTTCCTTGAATTTTTTGACCCTCTACATGCAAAAAATTGCGAAATATTAATTAAGAATACTGAAAAACTGAATATTGCTTTTCTTATATATTTTTTCTTTATTAATGTTTCAAACAAACGCTACAAACGAAACATCAGGCATCTATTCATAACAAGCTGCACAAAAGCAAATACATCACAAACTTTCAGGCACTCTAGCTATCACTTGGACATATAAAAAGGATTGTTGGTATGTGCGAGGACAATACGTAGGTAGGCAAAAAAAGTAAATTGGGTTATATCCCAATACACCACAAGAAATATACCTACATGTTGCCAAGAATATTTCTGTCGTAGACAAGCGGTCACATTGACTGATATATACGTACATACTCGACGGGATAACATTATAAATAAGATTAAAAAATATAGATAATAATTATAATAAAATATTCCTTACGGTTTTAGCCGCTAACGAGAAAACAATCGGGTTCAGTTCCGTATTATTTGACCAAAAGTAAAATATTTTCCACATTGAATCAATTAGTGCGTACGGATTGAACCGTGCTGATATTTCGAATTTCTCGCAGGTCGTGATGTTGGGCGGGTACAGGGATGGCTGGGCCAGCACCTGAGCGGGCAGCGCCATTGAACTGAACGCAACTATTCCGAATATCCACGAGCACGTAAACATTGCTGTTGCGTTCGGCTGGTAATTATGCTTTGCTGTTTACAGCAACGGCTTTATATACACCAAGAAAGGGCATAGATTTGGTAAGTTTGCAGAAGATGCAAATCGTATTGTGCACCAATAATTCAATCTTGTACAAATTATATGTATTAATTTATAGTAGGTGTTAAACAACCTAGTGAAGTATTAAATTAGGTAATAGGATTTAAAAAATGTCTGAGGGTGTAAATCTAGTCATTAGACAGGATAAAGAGTGAGTTATGGAAAAAAATGGCTCACTTACAAAGTATATTCATACAATACTTTACTGACTTTACTGTCTAGTGCTATCCTTGTTGCAGTTCACTAGGTATGTTCGATGGCAAAAATACCAGAATAACACCCTTGAACAATTTGAACTTGTAGTATTTATAACATTCGGAGAGAGGACATTGAAGAGCTCGTGGCTAAGTAACAACAGCCGCACTGGTCGATCCATCAGGTTAAGCTACGCTTGCCGGGGTTGGTCAGTGGATGGGTGACCATCTTTACATACCGAGAATCCTCCGTGCCTCGGAAAGCACGTTAAGCCGTTGGTCCCGGCTGTCATTCGTGGATCTTTGGCAGTCGTTACGAGTCGTCAGAAGCCCGAAAGTCTGACACCAGTCTTACCAAGGGGTATCGTATTACCCAGTTACTGGGTTGTGGAGGTCAGATAGGCAGTCGCTCCATGTAAAATACTGGTATTCAGCTGCATCCGGTTAGACTGGAAGCCGACCCTGTTGGGGTCGGCTGACTTGCTATTTGGGAAAAGGCTAGGCAGATTGAGTATTTATAACATTAGCAGCATCCTTTCGTAATTATTAATCATTTAGTCAGTATCCTAACTATATAATATAATCCTAACTAATCATATAAATTCGAAAGTGAGTTCGTTAGTTTGTTACGCTATACTATCACGTATCAATCTGACACATGGGTAGACCCATAACCTGGACATAGGATATTTTTTACCCTGATATTCCCGCGGGATCGAGACTTATGCGTGTGAAACCGCGGGGCGCAGCTAGTATATTATAAATGCGATAGTGGGTTTGTTTGTTGATTTGTTTTTTTTTGTTTGTTACGCATTCACGCTAAAAAGACTAAAGTAATTTTTCACTTTTTTGTGTATTTATCGGAAGTCGGTTGTTTATATTTTTTGTAAAATGTTTTATAACCTTGTAGTACGTTTCCGTGCGATAATTTCCGACATCTACGCGGGCGAAGCCGCGGGCAAAATTAAGCTACTACTTAATAAAAGTAAGTGAAACACCTACTTTTGTATACATTCAAATAATAGTATTTGAAATTAGTAACAAATTATCGTAGTGATTTGTCGTAGTACCCCCGTAGCACCGTAGCGTTAGAAGCGTAGCACCGTAGGCTTCAGTCTACGCATTTAATTTTATCGCACCAACGAAAAAAAATAGTTTTGTATTAAAATCTTTACAATCACTTAAATCTTTTAATCTTTGTTTTAACGGACGACGTCGAATTTTGTTGTCAAAACTACAGTTTACCAAAACATTTTTCAATATCCGAAATGAATAATAAATAATGCATAGCAGCGTGCTTACTCACTTTACATGAATCAACAATCCTTCAAAGAAAACAACAAACATATATATACTCGTATTATTATGCTGTTATGTTTCCCCAATTGGCAAAACAATAGGTAGGTAAGCCTATCAATTTTGTTCGTAACTTTACGAGCATGTAATTTAGTGAACCGTGTTTTACATTTATATAGTCCAACATACCTAGTACCTACTTACATTTGCACGTACGTGTTTATTGGACGTGAAATCTATTTATTCGTTTCAAAGAGCTCGTTACTCTGTCGGTATCATTTGACATTATATTTATCACCGGCACAACTGAATGTCTTCTGTGCAATTTGCACTAAACATTCCTTCTCGAGTGCAGATCGTAAACCACGTCACCTGCTCTCTAGGAACTAGCGAATGAAAGTAGTTCTCAGAAATTCTAGACTTCATTCCCCATTTCAGGTGAAAATATATCCAGAATATATTTTGTTTAATCTAAGACCCTGACCTGTTCTTGTGCCTAATACGTAATTAATGAAACCACTTTCATCTCGGAGATTCTGTTTGGATTCTAGATTAGTGTTCGAATAAATAATTTCAGCTTAACGGTAATAAGTGTTCATTTATTTTAAATATAAATTCAATTTAATAGCAAAAATTGCTTTTTTATTTATCGCATCGAGTGTGTGATCAAAAAGAGCCATTTTTGCTATTCATCACCTCTAACTATCGATCTGTGAGATAAGCTCGTCTCTTGTTTGGATGGGGGGCCATTATTTACACACGTAATTAAGTTCCAGATTTCAGAAGGCAGTGTTTAATAGTCCTTACCCATATTTACTGCAACGAAGGCAGTACCTTAATGGGTGTAAACATAGTGCGTTTGGCTGGTGATGATCTTACCGCTAGTCAATATGAGAAATGGTTCTGCCTTCATCATCATTATCATTGTTTTCCTTGATATGGTATAATAATTGACTTCAATAAATGCACGTTTTACATAGTCTTAGATATAAATCGCTCGGAATCTAAAAGAGAAATTGAGGTATGCTTCGTTTTGAAGCGATGCCAGGAAGTTAAGAAAAAGAGAAAAATTGCCGGCCTTTAAACGAGTAGGTACACAAAGCGTAGACAAGGAAGGCTTACGTTTATTGTTATACCGTCTACTTTCGAGTATTACATTATTACGGTAACGTGTATTTTGCCCCAAGAGGGTAGACAGAGGTTTAAGTCCTGCTTAATGGTTAGGGTAGGTAGATTAGCGACCCTGTCGCCATTTACCGGACATAGTGTCCCATGAAGGTACGTTTGCAAATTAATTATGACAAAAAAAAAAAAAAAATCTGCCGGGCCTGAATGGTAAACAGAAAAAATATTTTTCATCGTTATTATCATCGTTGTTGTTCACGTTTTTAAAATAATTATTTGACGTGTGTTAAAAACAAAAAAAACTTATACCTAGGTAGCGAAAAAAAAACAAAAACAATTTATAACTAAAAACAATCAAATATGCGAACAGGTACAAAATTATTCAAAGCAAAAAATCCTAAATCTTTTCTATGGCCCGCCACTCTACAATAGCGTATCTTGACAAGAAGGTTCCGTAGTCATAAGGTACCCTTATAATTTCGCTCTCCACCCGTCTACCTTATCCGACCTCATATCACAAACTCATGATTCCTTCAATTTGTCACCGTTTTAAGAAATTTCACAGGCGGATGAAAAGTGGCCCCGCAAAAAGATTTTTTACGTTAGCTTTGAGAGGACAGCATTTCTTTTTACCATGTAGTTCCGAAATAAGGGTCCAATAGGGTCGCTTTCGATAGTCGTTATAAAATCAATCAAACTGTGTTGGTATTTTATGAATAGGTTGAAAATTGAATTTCCAACTTCAACTCTTGATTTGTGGCTTTTGTGGAGGTCACCATTATGTGGGACCATCAAACGCAGGAGTTTATTCGGTGGAAATAAATTATGAATGAACTTTCACAGGTTTCGTTTCAAGGAAACTTAAAAATGAGAATTACAATAGATGTTTTTCCAATAATCACTACATTTAATTCAATATCGATAGCTAAATCCCAAATATCGTTGAAATCAAGATTTAATCACATTTCCATTTTATCAATCGATGAATCGGCACTGAATTGTTTTTTCAGGCAAATGTTTTTATTATTTAAATGGTTTCTCCCTACCCCTCCCAGGCGGCACAACTTGATTAGAAGGAAGAGCTGTATCAAAGTGATACATCTGAAATATTCTCAACGAGATTGGTTTATAATTAGTTTGCTAGTTCCAATGCTATTAACTGGACACAAATGAAAATGAGCTCATACATACTTACAAACAAACTTGCGGTCCTTTGCAAGGTAGAGCAATAAATTAACGCAATCAGAACATGTCATTAAATGTAATTTCTCCTGAATACTTATTTATTAAATCAACTGAATTGGTCTCATAGTAAGTGCAGCTGCCAACAGCGAGGGCCTGGTAAATTTTGCGGTCAGACAAAGTATTGTGGAAGTGGCATTTTCCGAAACTAAAATTCGAAATAGTGGCTCTCAGCACCTCTATTACGTAGACTGAACACATCACCAGCAAGATGTGGTTGGTACCTATTAGGCCATAGTAGGTCAGAGACATGACGAGACGTCGGAAAATATGTTTCATCGAAGTAAATATATAAAACCGTACAATGTATATGAGCAAGTAGGGTAAGGACACGATAGCCTGCAGTGTGCGCAGCGCACTGGGATTTCATCGGAACGTAGCCCCCAATCACCACCGTAAATAATAATATATTATTCACCACGAGTATACTACGACTATACAAAGCTAAAACTTATACTTCGAAACGGACTTTTGCAGCGGTTTCTCAATATTCAATTTCGTTGTTTAAACAAAGAAATTGGATTGTAGGAAACGATTATACTCGTGCAGCAAAATCTTGCAACTTGAATGATTGATGAGGTTATGATATAACTTATTATCTGTGCCAATTGATAGTGGGAAATGTTTTCATGTTCCTTTTGTGGTAACTGAAAGATTTGTGTGCATTGTAAGTAGATAAGAACCAAACCACAATCACTTGGACATTATACCCAAATAGAGACAGAAATACATACTTATCTAATAGTTTGGCTTTGAATAAATATTATCTAGTACAAACCTTACCTAATCTTGATAAAAAATAATTATTAATTATTTAATATCGTAAACACAACATTACCTAGGTGCTAGTTCAACTCGTAGCTTCAATGTACGAGTATTCTAACAAAAATAAGATCGTTATTATATAACACAACGTAGAGATCCATCTCATCAAAGATATACGTAGAGAGGTCTTGTGCAAACTATATTTGTTATCATAATATTGTGATGGCATTCTCGCAGCGTTTAATTGAATAGATAAAACAACTGTGCATGTAGCGAGTAGTGTCTGCCGTATCTTGTGTATCTGTCCGCCTAGACTTTCAACCGCACCTACCAGATAACAGAATTGAATTTTAATTCAATTTCCCAACGAAATAATCATGTTTAATAGTTTTGAGCAACTGTAACTCGTTCGTACTGAATTTATATTGTATCAGTGTGTTCAGATAACTAACCAGGCGGCAGATAGACGTAATTGACTTGCATGAGACAGCTATTGTGATTTGACTAGATATCTATGTAGGTAATACAATTACTTCTGCTATCAGATATCCGTCGTGTCTGGCAGAAACGTAGTATCGTTCAAATTTATCTACAGGATTTGATCGAATTAAGATGTCTATCTGTATAAGCACGCTGGCCTATTTTTAACCCAAAGAATCAGCATTGCCATCCAACGTGGCAATGTTGCCAGCCATTTGGACACTTTTCCCATTGACAGTGATGCGGACGAATTTTCTTATCCAATGAGCCCAATGAGCACGTCCCATTTTTTATACTTGTTCATACTATGTTAGCTTGTATATTGTAATTAAGGTATATAACTGAGTAAATAAAAAATTAACACTGTAACAAGACGTAGAGAGTAGACGTAGAGCATTGCATCTCGTAGTATACTTTTAGCGTGAAAGTATTGAGTGTTGAAAACTTGCCAACAAATATTGTTATTACAAACGTAGTAGGTATACACGTAGAGAATTTTCAAATATAGAGCCGAAGCGTGGTGAATGACCGATAAAGGTTCAACAGCTGCTACTTGGACAGGCAATATTACCTTCAGCACGAGGTAGATTCATGGTATCGTCGTTAACGATGTGGGTAAAGCCCTTTCATTGACTCGGGTCGCTACCCGCCGCCTGACTTTTTACAACACGACCTCAGTTGTTTGCACTTAATTTTATATGTGCTTTCTACATAGGACATTTTGTTTTCATTACCATAATACTCGAAGCTTGGGCATTTACTTTTATTCAGTATTCAAGTAAAAGTTATTTAAGGTAGAGAGAAAACAGAAAGTTACATAAAAGACCAGATTTTTATAATTCTTTTGTTCTTTTAATTAGTATTCGGTTATCATACCATTGTTATCTGTTTGTTGCTATGCTGGTTTTTTTAGCTGAATTATTGCTATGTTCTGAATATATAATTGCAAAAACAAGTAAGTACCTACTACTACTATATCTTTTTCCTCTTATTTATAACCTGGCTACAATATATCATTGTAATGATGAAGTTGGATTGCATCAATAATAGTATATGAGGGAGTTGCGTTTTGGTGGTCGGTTGCTGGAGCGAGCGAGCCGCGAGTACATTGCTCCATGTTGATAACTCTATTAATATCCGTGTCTCGAAATGTACTCCGCGAGCCAATCAGCAGCCATCGCGGCGCACAATGCGCCCAGTGTATCAGCCGCTGGAAAAATACTCGTTAACAATAATATTGTTGATAGGCACTTATTTTATTTTTATAAGGATAAGCTGTTATTCTTCGAAATGAGGAAAACAGTTCTTTGTAACGTACAATATTACAAAAATACCTAAGTGCACTGTAAAACATTAGGTACTTAAATAGTAATTTATCGTAAGTAGAAGATTTCACAAGTTTCATGCGATAATATATAAAGATCAAGCTATTTTAAAGTAAAATATGCATGTATAAATATACATAACATTAGTATCTATATCGAATGTAATGGAAAGGCGGACTTATGTCATAAGTAATTACTGTATAAACAAAAGCCATAATTATATTTCCTGGTAGATAACGACTAAGTTCAAATTTCTCTCGTCTTATCCCCATCCTAATTAGACGTTTGTAGAATCCGAGGTGACCTTTGAGCTCGATTAGCTCTTCCGAGCAAACTAAATAATTAATGCCGAACGATTAACAAATAATAACACAAAGATAACGGATAACTCAGCTTTGTGATTTAGTATTCATTTATGTTAATGTATTCTCCTAGTAGCGAGTCTCGGGGAACGTTCAACATTCAGTCTTCATCTCGTCGTCAAATCGTGTGTTTAGGTTATCTTCAAGACAAATTGTAAGACACGATTTTTGTCTAGAGTTTTGTTTGTTTTGCCCCAGTGTGTGGGCATCACGCTGTAGATACGAGCGCCGCGCGTGTGTTCGTGATAGTGCTTGTTTGCGCGTCGCCTAATAATCATGTTTTTCTAAATAAAAAGAGTATAGTATTTTGTTGCCCGTTTAGTGAACTTGAATTGAGTTGATCACTCGAATAATAACAGCAAGTAACGTGAGTATATATAGTACATGAAGTACGTGTTCATTGAAAATATATTTTTAAGCTGATTTGTGATATTTTAACACACTAACTAAAGACTTTATTAAATTGAAACTTGATTAATTTTACTGTCTATATTAAAACTTAAGTGGGCCAGTAGGTATAGGAAACGCAATGACAAATATTATTTTGCCTATTTACTCTATTCTAAGCTATAGTCTGTTTATCTTATTTAAAATATCATCAATCAATGCTCGTTTATACGGACGATTTTCCTACAGACTTATCAATCAATAGATATGTGGGTCTATCAGCTGGACCAATCAATAGATATCTAGGTCTATCAACCAATCTTCAGTTTTATTAACATTATACTTCCACACATTTATCAATTCAAGGTCCATTCACCAAAAATAGACGCAGAGGTACCCAGTAACCTTCGGCTCACACACAAATAACAAAACGTTTGTTTTTAAATCAACATTCAAAGTAGGCATAATGGTACATCTGGTATCACTAGGTACTGTCGCTAAATTATGAAATGTTATCGCAAAGTTTCACTCCGTGCGCTTAAAATTATAAATTGCATCATGGAAACTGAAATCTGCTGCTCTACAATATTGTATCTTCAATCACAATGCTTTATTGTAATGTCCAACGCAGTGCAATTATTATGGTATCGAGTTTACGTGTTTGGTTCCTCTTATTTTGGTATTCTCAACTTTCAAAACAGTAGTTTTATAAGGTAGCTTAGAGTGCACAACTTCCCAACTTGAACCTAACGCTTAAATGTTTAACATAAATACTTTTTTAACCCACTTCCAAAAAGGAGGAGGTTCTATGTTCGACTTTATGTATGTTTTTTTGTTTAATGTATGTTACCGATTTCTCCGTCAGTTGTGGACCGATTTTAAAAATTCTTTTTTTATTTGAAAGGGTATGCTCTCGAGGTGGTCCCAATAAATTTTATTAACTTTGCTTGGATAGTTTTTGAGTTAGGCTTCAATAATACGTATTTTTCCCACTTAGTCTATGTGGATGATATGATCATAAGTTCCTGTCTTTGTTATTTACATAGCAGGTAGTGGTATTCTAATTTGTATGGGGTAGGTACCACAACTAAAAAGTGAAAAATATAAACTTTTTACAAAAAAAAACAAACGTCTTCCAAAAAAGACACTACAAAGTGAAAATTTCTTTAATTTCGGAAGTCGGTGGCAAAAATCGAAAATTTAAAACCAAAGACACCGTCGAAAGGAATCAATTTTAAAACTAATTTCCCCGGTACATTCAGAAGAGTTTTATGTAATAAGGCTTTCGGTCTATGCAAGTTATCAGGGTGAACAATAACTCATTTCGGCGCCCTTCGTGCTCAGGTGTATGTCGCACGCTTAAAATATTGTTGTCACCGAAAACGATATTTCTTTAGCTGCAAAAATGTCTCAACCGCTTTTAAAGGAGGCTCCCCAAGTTTTTCTTGTAGTGATTTATGTTTAATTAGAGTGTCCTTCACATTTTTATGTCATTCCGAAATAATTTAAGAACTTCGCGACGAGGGCTTCGGCGAAAACTTTTAAAACAATTATGAGTTTGTCAAGGGAGGCTTCGATACGTAAATTCCTTTCGTTCCAGCGTTATTTGATACAATGTTGCTCAGACGCATGCATTACTCAGTGGTAGGTACTATAGGTAGTTTTAATTGTAGCAGATAAGCAAGTAGTATGAGATCAGACCGCGGTGACCTCCGCTTTCGTCTCCGAGTCACGTAACTACTGATAGGCAGGTCGAAGAGATTTATCATTCGCTCAAACTTGTCTTAATCTTTTCAATATGTAATACAACTGTAAAGTTACCTCAGACAATAGTTATTAGGATATAGGAGCTCCGTTTGACTGGATCAATTTGTATAACTGGGTAGAACCACTCGTAAAACGGTGGTTCTAGTCCTTCGTAGCTCTACGCGTTACACCGCAGACACGTTCTTACAGTTTTCAGTTTCGCAAAAGTTTTGTTGACGAAAACAGGCGTCGCGTCGCTGTCATTTTTTACGCTTTTAGGAAAACGGAGCTCGGTAGCAACACTAGCAACATGCCTACTACTTTTTCAGCACAAAAACAATACTTAATTGGTACTTTGTGTAATTCTTCCGCGTGTGAACCAGTATCAAAAGATATGGATATCAGTAATATGAACTTTAGTTTACAACTAAATAACTTTGCACTAGTTATTATATTATATCATATTGTTCATACCTAAATCGATTTATTGTTTAAGTACATTTCCACATTGAAGGTATGAAAGTATTTTATCACTCGTTTATCAGATTCGGAAAAAAGCTGAGCTTGTCCTTTGTCTTAGATATTCGTTTTCCTCTATATTTTTGTAACGACCGAATAATCAATAGTGCTAATTTAATATTGCAGTTTGATTTATAACGTAGTATAGTGCCAGTATTCCCCGAAGGGCTACACAGAGCTGCACTTATAGTACACCCACATTTCGCTAGATGTTTAAATCTCATGAAATAGGGAGCGAAGCTATATATTGAACAGGCAGGTACATTCAAAGGTTGGCGTATTCATTTTCGGATACGTTCTCGACTTGACAAAATTATTCTCGCCTTACCATATTTAGTGTACACATAGTTTTATTATTTATCGTGTTATTGTTGCTATTTTATTCAGTTATTGCTGCTACTTTTTTTATTTTTTCTGTTATTTTTACTATTTTATTCTGCATGAAAGTTGAATATTCAGTGTTAAAAAAGTGCTCACATTAGTTTACCAAATGTTAAAACGTGTTTAAAATTAGATGATGTTGTGAGCTGGCGGGTGGTGCAGAAATGCAAACGTCGTACCATTCGATTAGTTTATCTTTGCGCTATAGTATATTTAAAGATATTTATTTTATTTGTAATAGTATTTAATGACATCTGATAGCGACTCTTTTTATTCTGCCAACGAATCTGGCCCCTCTTCCAGCAATGATAGTTTTACTTCCCTTACGGACACCTTAGGTGTTCTTTTACGCCAACAATTCAGCCAAAATTCAAACCGGCTATTTAACGTATGCCACCTCAATGCTCAAAGCATTCCCAGTCACTACAATGAACTGCACGACACGTTTGCTGACAACAACGTTCACGCCGTCCTGATTTCCGAGACTTGGCTCAAACCTAACCTGCTTTCAACCACTTACCCGCTTCCCGGTTTCGTTCTTCTTAGGAATGATCGTATTGGTAAGAGGGGTGGTGGTGTAGCCATCTACCTTCGTGGTGATTTCCCTTTTAAAATCCTAGCTTCTTCTTCTTCCAATGAATCCGCAGAGTTTATTTTCCTCGAGGTTTGTGTCAAGGGAGTTAAAACCGTTCTTGGTGTCGTCTATTGCCCCCCTTCTATTGATTACTTCACTGAATTTGAATCGGTACTTGAATCTTTAGGTTCAGAGTATACACATCAGATAGTTATGGGGGATTTTAACACCAACCTCCTTGCCCACAACTCCCCTCGGTCCCGTAAACTCCTGCATCTAATCGAGTCAGCCAGTCTGCACGTATTGCCTCTCCAACCCACTCACCTAAATGTAGCTGGTGATGATACTTGGCTTGACCTGATCCTCACTTCTAATACTTCCCTAGTTTCCTCACATGGTCAACATGCTGCTCCTGGCTTTTCCCATCACGACCTTATTTACCTAACCTATGTCCTTAAACCCCTTAAACCTAAACCTAAGTTCCAGTACAGGCGTGCCATTGCACGCATGAATAGTGAGAGGCTTCAACAAGATGCATCCAACATTGACTGGTCGCCCCTGAAAGCAGCTGCTTCAGTTGACGAAAAAGTTACTATCTTTAACAATGTTGTGGTGAAGCTTTATGACACCCATGCTCCTTTTAGGAAAATTAAGTTGAAGCGTCCGCCCGCGCCTTGGATGAACAGGGGAATTCGGATGGCAATGCGACGGAGGGACTGCGCGTTCCGGAAATTTAAAAAGGATCGCTCGGACGACAATTGGACCTTCTTTAAGGCTGCTAGAAATCGGTGTAATCAGATGATACGCAACGCTAAACGCCGCCACATCCTAAATAACATCACTACTTCTTCTCCTGCCGATATTTGGAAATTCCTTGGAACTTTAGGCATCGGCAAATCGCGACATTCAGACCTTCCTAACACAATTGGCTTAGACGATCTAAATCGCCATTTTTCCACTGTTCCCACTCTAGATAGTCTAACCAAATGTCAAACCCTCGACTACCTTGCTGGTCTGACACGTCCCAATATTAACCCCTTTGTCTTCACCCCAGTCGACCCGGGAGAGATCAGAAAGATTATCCTCTCCATTAAGTCAAAAGCCGTGGGCTGCGATAAAATCAGCCGCCATATGATCGTAACGGCTCTTGATCAACTCGTTCCTGCTATCGCCCACATTATAAATTTCTCCTTGTACACCGGTGTTTTCCCCTCCCTGTGGCTTAAAGCACTTGTTCGGCCCCTGCCTAAGGTACCCAACCCCTCTCTTCCTAGTCACTTTCGCCCAATTTCCATCCTTCCCTTTCTGTCTAAAGTGCTCGAGGCCAGTGTTCATAAACAATTCTCCCACTTTATTCACCACAACTCACTCATCAGTCCCTTTCAATCCGGTTTCAGGCCTGGGCACAGCACCGTTTCAGCTCTTCTTAAAGTGACTGACGATATAAGGCGGGGAATGGAAGACACTAAAGTTACTGTCTTAGTGTTAATTGACTTCTCTAATGCTTTTAATGCCGTCAGTCACGAAATCCTTTTATCCATCCTTTCCTATCTTATGGTCTCCCCGGAGGTACTGGAATGGTTTTCTTCTTATCTTCGGGAGCGTCAGCAGTCTGTTCATGCTGGAGACTCTTCGTCGAGTTGGTGTGATCTTGCAGCTGGCGTCCCTCAAGGCGGTATATTATCTCCTCTTTTGTTCTCCATTTTTATTAATCTCATTACCACCGTGCTTCGGACTGCGTATCATCTCTATGCTGACGATTTACAGCTTTACTGTCAGGCAAGTGTTGATAACATTTCTGATGCGATTACGGAGCTAAATCGGGATTTAGGTGTAGTCAAAAACTGGTCTGATCGATTTGGGGTGGTGGTTAACCCTACCAAGTGTCAGGCTATCATAATAGGGAGCCCACACAGCATAAGGAAGCTGAATGGTTTAACTGTGCCATCTGTAATCTTTGACAACTCAGTCATTCCGTTTGGCTCCGATGTTAAGGATCTTGGCCTGCATGTCGACACTTGTCTTGACTGGCGAAGGCAGGTAACAACCGTCAGTAAAAAAGTTACCGGAACTTTGCGGTCGCTCTATCGGTTAAAAAATCTTCTCCCATCACACATAAAGGCAATGCTTGTACAGTCCCTAATATTTCCCATAATTGACTATAGTGATGTGTGTTACTATGATCTGAATGCAGATCTCCTCAATAAACTTGACCGCCTTCTCAATAATTGCATTCGATTCGTTTTCAATCTTCGTAAGTATGACCATGTATCCGCGCACCGATTGCTTTTAAAGTGGTTACCCATTCGACAGCGCAGAGAGGTGAGGGCTCTGTCTATGTTGTTCTCTATTCTCGACAAACCCACCTCTCCTTCTTACCTGACTTCCCATATTCAATACTTATGCTCTGCCCATAGCAAAAATCTTCGTTCAACCAACAATCGTCTTCTACGATGTCCTTCTCACCGCTCTGGTTTCATTCACTCTTCTTTCTTTGTCCAGGCGGTCTTTCTTTGGAATTCGCTACCTCTGAATATCAGGACGGCAACCAGTCGGTTGTCATTTAAAGTGAAGGTACGTGAGCATATACGCAAGAAGTTGGCTGAAACATCCCAGCGGTGATTTGCTGGATTCGTTTTCTCCTCTACTGATCGTTATTTCTCCTCTACCGATCGTTATTTCTCCTGACAAAGATTTTTCTGTTTATACTATGTATATGTATGTATTTATGTATGTATTTATTCTTGTATTTTATAGTTAATTTCGTGTTATCAATCCCTTTTGTTGCACCTGCCATGTTTTGTCTCTGCACCACCCTAAGGTTGACTGGTAGAAAATGCCTCAGGCATTAAGTCCGCCTTTGTACGGTATATTTTTACTTGTGCATGAAGTTTTAATAAATAAATAAATAAATATTGCCATCAATCGGGCACAAATCCGGACTCTGGCCTGCTACTGAGAAATCTAGATGGAAAACCCAATAACACTTTGCCCGACCAGGGAATCGAATCTAGGACCTCGTGCTCAGCAGAAGCGCTTGCAACCGAGGCAGTTTGATTCATATGTTTTATATTTTGTGCTTGTTTATTAACTATATCAGTCTTGTGAGGTGCGATTTCATAAACCCAGGGTAGGTACTTAGATATACATAGGTCTCTACAAACAAATATTAATTTATGGGCATATATTGTTAGTGCACATTATAGCCTGTTGCTGCTAACATAGATCGCAAACTAACAACCAAAACTTTCCATTCACACCCATAACAATTACCTACTTCAGATTCAGATAAAATAAAAACCGGCCAAGTGCGTGTCTGACCACGCACAATGAAGGGTTCCGTAGTTGGGATGAATTTATCCCAAGAACAAACTTAACATTGTAGTTGAAAAACATGTTCTCCCATACATTATGGGAGATCATGTTTTTCAAACTGCAAATTTAAGTTGGTTGATTATTACTCGTTAACCTGTAGGTATAGCTACTAGCTATACATATTGGATTTGTAACCGTGAACAAAAGTTAAAACGCTTGGATTTTAAAACCAACGCATGTACTCGTATTAATAAAATAATCTTGTTAAAATATACATCAATATTTTTTTTTCATCCGGTATCCCATATGCTACTAGGTGAACGATCCAGGAGGGCTTCCGGCACTGAACGTGTTAAGTCCCAACAAGCTTTTACATTTTAATATATTTATAGGTAATTTAGTATCCTTAACCAGTCGCAAAAAAAAATCTGCTGTTCCATACAAAACTTCAATACATACCCAAATGTATGGGACAGCTGATCATTTTTTCCCGATTACGATGTTGATCCTATCGAGAAACTTGTTCAGTTTAATGGTCTGTAAATATGACCACACATTTCTGATACACGCTGTATATTATATTATATTAATCTAAAATTTATTTTATTTCCTAGTATGTTAAAGGAGTAAGTTTCGTTTTTTTTAAATATTGTTTCATGAATATTATTAGGGCACATTTTTATTTCGATTTAGTTAGGCAACCATTTGCTGCTCGACAAAATAAGAAATAATAGTTTTTTTCATACTTACATTATATCGTGTATTAGTACGATGTTTATTGTTTTTCTTCGGAGATAAGAATAGTCGCGACTTCAGACTACATAAACACTCGTTATTGATTGTGCTGAGGTCTGTGACCATTTGATTTATTACTATTTGAACTTATTTATCGTTATGTTAATTACGTGGCCAGACCATTACTAGATAATATCTACGTTATTCTGTTGTCAATACTTTTAACCACATAGCAATGGAGTTATCACATCATTTAGATTGTGAGCATAATACAACCAACATTAA
The DNA here is from genome assembly GCA_916701695.1 of Agrochola macilenta. Classification (NCBI taxonomy): domain Eukaryota; kingdom Metazoa; phylum Arthropoda; class Insecta; order Lepidoptera; family Noctuidae; genus Agrochola; species Agrochola macilenta. The sequence continues at coordinate 11,719,424 of OU753559.1, read as the reverse complement.
TTATAGGTACCTCCTTTTTTCATTCTCCTTGCTTACTTATTTAATGCAACAATAACAAGTTAATAAACTGAAAATTTTAACCGACGAACGTTATGAACCGTACAATGCAATTTTTATCATGAAAACTATTTTTTTAATTCTTTATTTTGTAATTTATCTATTAAATATGATTGAGAAAACCATAAGTTGCTTGCTCCGTGGTTTCCCATTAGAAAATACCCCTTTATTTTCCTGGGGTTATTCCACTAATACCCATTGACAATCCCCATTAATGGAAATTTGTGAACTGTTTGTCCACAAATCCCCATTGATGTGGATTGAGGAACAAAAAGTTCACAAATCCCCATTGGTTTAAAAATAAAATACAAACAACATAATTATTATATAAGAATCACGAAGTCTATATTTCTTACGGAGGTTAGGACTCATTGATTATTTTTATCATGTCAACGAAAGAAAGAAAGAAAGTTTGAACTGTTATATGTCATGTCATATACCAGTTCAAACTTTCTTGATCTACGCGGTCAAAATTTAACAGCAGATTTTTTTTTTACATAACCGTCGAAAAAATTCAACGCATGGGGTTTCAGAATCACTTTTCGCGTCGATGTTCCTGCCATCCTATATAATATGTTGTTTGTTTTTTATTTTTAAACCGATGGGGATTTGTGAACTCTAGTTCCCAAATCCCCATTGATGAGGATTGTCAATGGGGATTAGTGGGATAACCCGATTAAATCAGCCTACTAATAAAAAAAACCGCATTGAAATTCTACCACTCGTTTGGGAGCTACGATATCACAGAAAGACACACAGATAGGTACATACACAGAACGACATAGCCGTCAAACTTATAACACACCTCTTATTACGCGTCGGGGTTAAAAATACATAAAATAAATATTTTTAGTAGTACTTACTCGTATAGGTAGCTTACTTTTATGTAATACGTGTAGGTAAGATAATGGTTCCCTTTGTCAATGCAATACTCCACCTCTCCGTTCCGTTTCGCAACCCTAATGATATCGATCACATTACGTTACGAACATGGACACCTCCCAATATTTCTCACTGATCTTACGTTTTGATTAGGCCAAACAATAAGAGCTCTGATAGCGACCAATTAATATTTACGACCACTATCTAGTTCAGACTCATAATACTATTGTCTGGTTTGTGTTAACATTTATCTATTTAATTACATAGGGATATGTGGGTAGCAATACAAATAAAACCCGATAGGTATTGTGTAATTTAAACTGTTCAAATTATTGTGAGCATGAATTAGGTACTAAATACATAGTCCGTTTAATATTCGAAAAAAACAGAGAGCATCATTGGATTTTGGAGCGATAGCGACCAGCATGGATTTTAATTGAATTTTAAAATTGAGTTTCAGTGAGAAATAAAGAAATGAAGCTTATATGAGAGGATTCTCTATCAACTACATTCTAAAACTGTGCCACTTACGAAAGCTTCGTGATTATCGTAGTAGGTCCAGTTTTACTAGACATATCATGCTCTGTGGTAATACCATATTGCAAGAATCACGGTTAGATAGAAGGCGGTGTGGTATGTGCTGTCAGATGTTACTTATTGTACCCAAGCCAATGCTGATATAAGCCATTAATAATGCCGCAGACACACACGGGAAAAATACGAGTTACCCTGTTCGAAGCCGGAGATTTCGTACTTTTTAAATCAAACCAAAATGTCACGTTATTTTAGTAGGAACACACAAAAGCTGTTAGTATGCGTAGTTTACTAATGCAGAGATGAATTGTAATGAAAGTTCACTTGTTTCAGTTAAATTTTTAATAAATTTTTGGAAACTATTTATCGCCTCTCCTAGTCATTCTGCTAAACCACTGCATTTATAATTTCTTTCAGAAAGAATTTGCTTCTAGCTATAAGACAGGAGAAAACATAGGTACATTAGAATAGTACAAACAACAGTTTGTACTATTCTAATGTACCTATGTTTTCTCCTGTTTTCGTCTACGGTAATGAATATCTATCTACATTTAACTTTAGTTATTGTAGACACAAAATTAACTTCCAGAAACAGTATTAAACCTATACATCTGCAGTTACGAGTATGTCTGACTGTAACCACTGTGCCGCAAAGTCTATTGGGACCCTAAACTTAAATTTATAACACATTTCGTTTATTAGGGATATTTGACAGTTTGATATTTATGGATCTTGGTTTTACTTGTATTGAAATATACATTCTATTGTAAAGAGAAAAGATTTGTATCTTTGTTTGGATGAATAAACTCAAAAACCACTGGACCGATTTAAAAAAATCTTTTACCAGTGAATGCTATATTATTACTGAGTAACATAGGCTATAATTTATATAAGATATCACGCGGACGAAGCCGCTGGCGGAACCGAGTATTAAAGTACCTATCTACTTGTACTATGAGAGTAAGCACGCCTTATCGTCATAGGCATTCATAAGTAATCTACGTTGTAATAACATAAAAGTAGGTAGGTATAAAATAATTTCAATCGGTGTTGTAAGAGGCAACTAAGTGACGTTATTGAGTGACCCAAACCACAAAGTTCAACAAACCAACCTTCTTTGCAAGGTGAACTTTAGCTCCAGGCCTAGAAAAGTTAGACTGATTGTAAGCAGAAAAGTTATATTTATTTACCGGGAACTCTCGTAAATAAACTTATCTGATTAGTTGAAAATCTTCACTAAGTATCGATGGTTGCATATTATATCAAACAGTGTTATTTTGTTCACTAATGTTAAGTTTATCCGAACAAATACGTAATATAATCATTACTCCAGCAGTATAACAAGCAGTGTAATGTTTACATAATGCATGCTAATTAGAAGGTGAGGTTCGGTTTCTGAGAAATGAATAAAATGAAGCCGCGTTATAGTACTTATTACTTAGCAACTTATTTTGTTTCGTAGTGATTCCTGTAAACTGGAAACGTTAATTACATGAAGGAATGCGTGTCGCTGGATACATATAAATAAATGTTGTGCTCAAGACAGGTGGCAACTATATATTGCCGTTTGGTGGAGACACGTTTACAATGTATTATTAACTCGGGGCTTTTCTCTTTAGCTTTCGAAATGATGTAACCAAACTGCTACCCTGCCTATTGCCTCATTAATTGAATTCCAGAAATCAATACTTTACGAGCATCTCCCTGCAATATAGCTTTGTTTTCTGCCTTTCTGGTAAATAGTACTAGCGCTGCTAGCTATATTTTTATTGAATTGGGGATTTGTGCTGTGTTCATGTGCCATGCATCTAACCAAGTGCATTAGCACTGCTCTTACATGTCCCTGCCGGCGGGAGCCGCACAGCCACAATGTTTCTACACGTTCCAATTCCCCTCAGCATCTACATTGATGAACGCTTTTGTATACGAACTGTGCGATGTAGGTAATTCATCGCCGATAGTCGACCGTACGCAGAGTAGAATGCACGCGACACATTACTTCTCGAACGAAGTGACAAGCGCCATATTCAGGCGGAATACTGATATATAGCTATTTTACGAATACCTATCCTATCTGGATGCACGGTTCAATGGATTCCTGCAAGTTTCAAAGAGCGCTGGACAGTCCCGCTTTACCCGAAGCGCTTTGCGACAATTTTTGCAACTCAGCTTTAGCAAGCAATTGGAGCCTGACTTTTACTATGATTCACTTCAGAAGTTTCCTTACAATTCTTTGGCCGATTTTTATTAAGACTAAAACCAACTTTATTCAAAATCTACCAAAGAAATAAAATTTCTATGATCTTTATTTTTTTTATTTCAGGACCCTTTGAAGAATGACACCGACAAACGGCGAGGGTCCAGAGCCGCCACAGATTTTAGTGCTAGACGGCGGGTTTTCCACGCAACTGTCCTGCCATGTAGGACACGTCATCGACGGGGACCCGCTCTGGAGTGCGCGGTTCCTCTACACACACCCCGACGAGGTCGTTAACACCCACCTCGACTTCTTAAGAGGTAAAATTTAATTCCCTTTTTTAATTTAAGCCTTATTTTTAAACAGTTTTTCCTCTACGAGACTCGACAGATAAATTACCCAATGAGGCGTACACTGTGCACGCTGAATACAGAATTCTACCAAAGTACCTACCTACACACCTACATAACAATGTGCAATATAAAGGTAGAGCTGCTTGTGTTTGCTTAAAAGGTTACAGTTTCCTGAGAATATTCTTCGTCGTACGTAATTTAATTATAGAACCGCTATCATTATAATAAATTAGTAGGTACTTTATTATGCCACGTGGCAGAGTGCGCATCATCGAACGTCTTGCTAGAGCGGTGGGCGGACACGTGTCAGAACTAAATTAAATAAACAGTATAAACACCCACTTTCACAACAGCTACTACAATTACATGCATTAAGGAATAACATATTATGCTAAATTCGGAAACTGTTCTAAATCCAATATTGGTAGCTACACAAAACATTAACATCGACCCTAAATACTCGAAGTTCTAGTAACTATAACCTTGAGTATTACTGACAGCAATAGCTATTCACCGATACGTTTGAATAAATCGAAACACAGTTCAACAAAATCCGCATACGACTGGGAAGTTACCCAAATACTTACTTAGACCCGCAAAACGTTGCGACTAAGCACAAGTGTACATGCGTGTTTTGAGGAATTACACGTTAGGTCGCTTTTAGCTCGTCATGTTCATGCATCTGACACCGAGAGTGCGACCTCGTCTCGTGTCATCGTCCTCTGAAAGCGCTTTTCTTCGCCACAAAACGGACCGTTTCTTTTCATAAGGAAAAGCTGAAAAGTGTCTGCAAGCAAATAACTCCCTGGAGGGAAAAGCCTACTGCCTTGCTTTGGTGCCTCTTATAGAAGTTATAATGTGAAAAATATAAAATATGACCGCGTACTTTGTGGAAACATAACGCTTTGCACTCTTGTCTCGTTGAGAACGCCGGACATAAGATAACAGACACTACTATCACTACCGTACATAATGTTCAGCTGTGCGTACATGGTTATTATTGGCTATATTATACTGTAGTATCGCAGTAATAACATTCATTATCAGAGTCTAACATGTTGTGTTACATAAACTGTAGACAGATTATGTACAATGTAATCCATAAAGTCGCAAGCACACATATTTTGCCGGTAGGTAAGTCGCAGCTGTTCTGCTGCGATTATTATGATTGACGCTGTAGCAAGTTGGCAAGTGATGCCGCTATTTCTCCCTCATCTACTAACTACTTCACATTTGCATAGTACAGGCTCGGCAGGCGGCAGGAGGCGGCAGGAGGCGGAACTCCGCTCGTACAGCCGAAGGCGCCTCGTATACAAACTACAACTCCGGATACACAGCGTTGTTGCCATTAATCACCTTGTCTGTCTAATACCTTTCCATTCGCAAGCCGTGCGCCGTCTTCTATTTATTACATAATTATTTTCTTCGACAGAAAACGGTTCCTTTGCCGACCTCGCTTCCGTAATATTGAACAAACCGGGCTCGTGTTGCATTACTAAGTTTTAATAATATTAATTGTTTACGCCTCTTAGCCGCACCCCGCTCACAGTCCGTAATACTAACAAAGTTCAACTTTAGCCATATTTATTGAACTAGTTTCGTAATACCGACTTCGGAGTATGTGGACTATTAATTAGCGTTGACAGGAAAAGCATGGAGATATCGGTAGCATGGTTAAAGACATTAATCTTGGGATTCATTTGTTTTCATTAAATACCGGCCTGTGTTTAATGTGATTAATGCGCCCAGCGTTTTGACTGTTTGTGGGCTATAAAACGTGTTTTATGGTTATTTTGCAGCGGGAGCAGATTTAGTTATAACGAACACTTACCAGGCGTCGGTGGAGGGGTTCGTGGAGCACCTGGGCGTGACGGCGGAGCAGGCCTTCGAGCTGATCGTGCGCGCCGTGGAGCTGGCCAAGCGCGCGCGCTCGCAGTACCTCGAGGAGTACCAGGATTACGTGCAGAACGGCAAGTACCGGCGACCATACATTACAATATACGGGGCCTGAATGGCGTGACATATTTCATAAATGAATAACGGGGAAGGCAGGCCTCCGCAGTAAATGGGAGACTTTAAAAGATCAAATGCAAATGACAAATGGTTCCCTGGCCAGTGAAATTACATTTGTAGAAGTACAATATGTAGATGTTTTTAATTAAACATCAAGCATAAGAAAATTCAGACAAGCAAAGTTGCCTGGTTATGGTTTTACTATACAAACCTACTTGTCAAATATACGTCATTTATCTACCTACATACCCATTAAAAATATATGCTTGATATATTTTTACAAAAAACGAAATGTGCAAAGAGACAAGTCGTAAAATTTATTTCAAGCTAACAGACACAAGGGAGCAAGGTAGATTTTTTAAAATATCCCCAAGACGACACTCTGTCAAACGAAAAGCGATGTATAATGAAAGTGCCCTCGGAGCAAATATCTAATTTTAACATTCATTTCTCAAGTCCTCGTTCATTTTCTAGTAAACAGGCAAATAGGCTATAAAACCACTCGAAAATACGCTTTTAAATCTTTATCACGGGTTTATCATGTACTTTATGACCGGTATAACTTTTTAGAATGACAAGTGGCTATTTAGAGCGTAATAGGTACCTTTGTATACCTACTTCCACCTGTTTTAAAATGAGTTTCGGTACTAAACATAGAGATTCTTGAAACAAGGTAAAGTCAAAGGTATAGCAGATGTAATTTATTATTTAAATTTATAAAATTTCAAGAATGTTTGTGTTTTGCTGTAAACAAAGATTGTAGGGTCCGCGGCGGCGAGGGTCGGGTGCAAGCACGCATTAATTACACTTTGCAAGGGTTGGAAGTTATGTGTATTCGCGTAGACTCGTAGAGCATAGGCCTAGACATATTATAAACAAGAACTTGGTATATTTATGTTCCTTTAGATCGTATGCCGCTGATCGTGGGCTCGGTGGGGCCGTACGGGGCTCATCTGCACGACGGCTCGGAGTATGATGGCAGCTACGCAGACACTACGACTGTTGAGGTAAGCAAATTCCAGATTTTAAATACATAAAACATAAAACTACGAAGTCTTATTCAGTCAAATAATAAAAACATGAGGTACTTACCCACTTACAAAAAAACAAGCCGAAATTGTTATTTTATTGTAGGTAAAATTACCTGCTCGGCAAGCACAGATTATGTTCTCTATACGGAGTGAGCTTGTCTGAATAACTTATTCCATTTTTACGTAACTTCGATATAGATCGCCTATAAAATGAAGATAGATAGGTTACCTGCATACCTGTTAGGGCCAATATTCTAAACATATTATAAAGAAAAATTAATAGCTATCTAGGTATATAAAACCAGTCACTTAGAACACACACGTAACCCATAAACTCATGCCTTCTTCTCACGGGGGTAAGCTGAAACTACAGAACGACATCTGTTACGATCCTTATATACCTACTCCTTTTTCTTCGTTTAAGTTCAACATATACGCCCACCGGTTGCTAGTAGTACCTACATACGAAGCAGCGGATCTGAAAAAAAAATGGTTATGAAGGTCTAAAAAACTATTCGCGTAGTTAATCATTAATGAACTTGGCCGGCGCGACATTGGTTCTTTGTCTATTTCTATATACTCGTATTGTCACTGAGTGCTTTTAGGGCGGCAATCGGTTGAATCGATCTTGTTCAAATGTTAAAGGTAAAGCTTTCTAACTAAAAGCTCCGATTCACTGAGTGAGTATTTTTATTATTCTACATTAACTATACTGTTCGATGTTAGGGTTCCTTTTCGTTAATACTATTTTTCAAGCTAAATTTGTTACTTAACTAGTTTGATTTCTTGCTAAAGATCGCAATTCGCAATACACAATGAACACCTTTTATAATTAAAAGCAGTAGGTACCTAGTTTTATCTATTTTTTGTACACACAACATTAGGGTAAGTACATGCCGAAGATGCTCGTGATCGCGGTCGATATTTCGATTGGTACTCGCTGTTTCTACATGGATGGATGTGCCAACGAACTCGTAGGTTCAATCGCATCTGAAAGCTCAGTTGCTCAGTGGTGGATTTGTGCTGAACTCTACCTACTCCAGAAGACTACGGCTTCTACTTCTTCCTTTCTCTGGCTAAAGCATACTTATCTGTTATGGTGATTTTTCTCCCGCTTATCCCACAAAGCAGGAATATTAAAATCCAATCAATTAGCATCTCCTCATCCATAATTCAATTCACACAAGAAAACAATCGAACGAAATGGCACGAATGTGAAGCAGATATTTTAAACTGAGGCGAACCGATTTGGCCAATCACAAGCCAGATCACACAGATCACATGGATGCTTGCCGTCGACCGCGATGTAAAAACAAAATAGGTATTTTGTTTTGCACTTAGGCATTGAGGTACACCCCCAAGCAGCAAACAGCCGGCTATGTATCGCAGTGAGGTATCCTCCGGCGGCTCCGGCGTGCGTGTCTATTAGCATGCATTTGTTTTACGTACATGGAGGTGACATCAAGGTAGCGAGCTAAATTAAGGTCGCGAGGTATCTTCGGCATGTAATTATCCTTACATTCTAATAATTTACTTATAGGCAAAAGTTACCGACCTTACGTCTGATTATTTACTTTAACTTATGCTCTTTACTACCCATAAAAATCACGAGAAGTTACTGTTCGTCACTGTCGTGGCTAAAGTTCGAAAGAATACATAAGGGAAACACTACTTTACTTCTTCCCACCACTCCAATATCCCAGGTAGTCGTTTCGTTCTCGGCAAAATTGAGAAGATTTTTCATGAATCTGCAGGCAAGCTACATATTTTCATCATATAAATTTTCGTAGCAAGGAAATCGTTTTTGAAAATAGATAACCAAGTTTAAATATTATATGTATTTTTAAGTAGATAATCTTATAAAATAATGTAGGATAGAACTTCAGTAAAAACTACGTTATAAAATCTGGCGCTCGATCATTGCTGCGGAACCCTGAGAGCCATGAATGCATAGCCTAATAAAGGCCATTGAAAGCGGCGGCTAAATCGTAAAGAGAGCCGTAAAGTTGCCTGCAAATTAAAATTTACATCGGCAATATGAAAAACTCCACTCCATTTCTCTTGTTTTTTTTCCTGTACCGACAGCATTTGACTGGGGTGGACAGTTAATTAACGAAACCTAGAACAAATGGCTATCTGAAACAAACATGAAGTAACAAAATGTGCGCCTTAATTAATTTGGAGTTCTCTTATTGTTTTTATTAATGCCTTGTTTAATTTAGAATTATAATGGACTTTCCACATCAGGATAACTTGACGCATTTAATACTGCAGAATTATTTTCTAACATGATCTTAACATTTGTTTCTTAGACTATGAAAGCTTGGCACCGACCTCGAATCCAGGCGCTGGTTGAGGCGGGAGTCGACCTACTGGCGTTGGAGACGATCCCTTGTCAAGAAGAAGCCGAAATGTTATGCGACCTTCTTCGAGACTTCCCTCACATAAAGGCTTGGATCGCATTCAGTTGTAAGGTAAGCGAGTAAGCTGAAAAATGATCTATCAAGAACCGCATAATTTTAAATTCCTGAAATATTCAGTCATATTTGCCGTATAAGAGCATAAATAAAGCCTGCCAACCATAACCAGGCTCGTCTATTCAAAGCTTGGGATCGACGAGTTACGTAATAGCTTCGATAAATTCTCGATCCTCTACCAAACCAATTTTGAAATTCTAAAATAACGAAAATCATCGATTTGCGGGAGCGTGGTATTGATATTTTGCGTTACTGGCGCTGTGTGGGGCTGGCGCTCTGTGGAAGGGTTATTTATTTTTGTACATAGATATCTGAATACGGCAGGTTGGCACACCGTGGATACCTAGGCACAAAATATTCAAATGGAGTTTGTTATTCTGTTCGTACGAATAGCACGAATCGGGAACAAAAAGCCGATCACCTTGATAAAAGATTTGATAGAAAATTTAGTTGCGTGAAAAACATTTTGTTTTCAATACACGTACATTGAACATTTTTTTACAAATTCTATTACCATGTCAACGGTTTAATCCAAATCTTTTACTTAACATATGAAGAGGTAATACAGGCTGGCTGGTTTTAATTAAATTTACTACTAGGTACAAACTTTACAACAACTATAAAGCTGCCTAGGTTATTTGCTAGTCAACGGCATTTACAAGTATCGCTGTAAGATTCCTCATCTAGCGAACTTTTACAACTTTCACGAAACGATAAGCACTTTAGAAACATTGTAGCTACCTACTGTTTTGTGTTGATTCCTACATAGACGAACTTTTGCATGTTACTATCGCAATACGGTGAGAAATTCCGCTTAATATTTTATTTGCTATTACTGACTATTGTTACTTTTCTTTACAGGACAATCAAAGCATAGCTCACGGCGAAAGCTTCCAAAAAGTCGCAAAGAAATGTTGGGAAGCGAACCCTGACCAGCTCGTCGCCGTGGGAGTGAACTGCTGCGCGCCATCCTTTGTGTCGAACCTCGTGAAAGGCTTCAACGACGACCGGCCACACGACCCCATTCCCCTTATCGTTTACCCCAATTCAGGCGAAAAATACAACCCTCAAATAGGGTAAGATTTCCGAGTAGGATAAGTTATCTACGGTTTGGTTTGTATATTCGCAAGTGAATGTAATTGTCAAAATTCCTTCTTCTAATGTAGGTGAAGCTGCTAATGAAATTAGATTTTGCCTACTTAAGTTTTGGCTGCGGAGCTGTAACCAACTTATATAATCTACTCATAGCGTAACACAATAATGACTATACATTTTATCCGCATAATGGCCAGTTCGTAGCGGCGACTACGTAGTAAAGTCGTAGACCGTAGCACAACAATGTGCTACGAGACTACGTAGCCTCAGCTACGAATAAGCCATACTCTTCTTTAGAAAGTACCTATAAACTGAAGTAGGAATTGTACTTATTAATAATATAATTATTTGGTAAGGCATTATAATATTAAATTACTAGAAGTGACTTACTGTGACGAATTTTACAACTCAGTTATGTATTTACAAAAACTGAGTTTCTTCCAAAGGAAAACAGCTTTCTAATAGTATTGTAACCTAATTACTTTAACTCTTTGTACTTCACAGGTGGATCGACCGCGACAAGTGCGAGGCAGTCGAATTTTTCGTCCAGGAGTGGCTGGAGTTGGGCGTGCGGTACGTCGGCGGCTGTTGTCGCACGTACGCCGCCGACGTGTCGCGCATACGCAACCAGGTGCACTGCTGGCGCGACCGGTGGCGCTTCCAGGCCAAATACCCTGACGCGCAGAACAACAACGCTACTGAGTAGACTGCACTACGGTTCATAGTTCCTTGGCGGTTCATTACGAAACATCATTTATGTATCTACGTTGCAGTGCACTAAAAAAGAGGCCAACTAAAAATGTTTTCTTCTCGAATATGCTCACCGGTGCATCCCATGGCTCGAAATATCAAGCGCAGAGTACTACTGAATGCGTTCATTTATATGCAAATAATACAAAATAATATGTTTGTTAAAGACCACCTGATCAAGAACTGCCTCTATAAAACATTATTTAATAATTGTATGTGCCATCACCTTATTTTGTAAGACGTAATTTACGAGTGTATACCTATTTTTGAATATTATGTAAAGAACAAATAATATTTTTATGCAAGAGTTGGTACTTATTCAGTTATTAATTAAAACCCTATAATTATTTGAACCCTACTATTCGGATTTGTTAAAAACAAAACAATTATTATAAAAGTTCTTTAGGAAAAAGGTTTTAATATTTAGGGGTATTTTTATTACATATTGATTGGTATTGGACGCTGGCAATTTTCTTGAAAATACGAATTTTTGATGCCATTAAGCATTTTTTTTTTCGGACAATTGGCTTCTAAATTCGAATTTCGGCCAGTTTGTATGTGGGCTCCAAAGAGGTTTTCAAGAAGTAGGTAATCACAAAAAGAAGATAGGTTTGTAAAGATATACTCGTATTTAGACAATTTACATACCAAAATTGATCAAGGTAGCTAAAATAAAAATAAACGTTTTTGTATAAAAAGACCTCCACCCTGAAAAAAACCCAAAGATAGATCTGTATTTTAGACAAGTTCATAAGCATACCGCGAATATCTTTTGAACATTTCTTAAAATAGAGTGCCAACACGATGTTTATTTCAACTAAGAACTTATAATCAATCAGGAAACCCAAGAAAACATAACTCTCGGCCGTAGCATAGTTGAGAAACTACATTGGTCAGTCAGGTGCCATTTATATCGCATTGTGTTCCGATTTATAACTTACCGAAACTCTCGAAATTACTAACTGCGGTCTGTGAAATTGAAAGGTCACTACAAAGTGAACACAAATCCTAAAAGTTCTTCTCACACAATGGCTCCAGTTGATACGTATTCTAGAATAAATAGTTCAATTTAATTTATGAATATGATGGATGAGAGAAATGAGTGAAACTGGCTAGTGTTTGTGGGCAGACTGGGTAGGTATAGACTATAGCGAACCTAAAACCTGGGTTTATTCATTAAAAATCAACCCCAACATGCGGGGTCAAATCGTATCAGACATCAACACGCTCCGGTCGGACGCCCCAATACAAAAACTCATCTCCTTTTTTGCATCAACTTGTTTTTTTTTAATCCTAGTTTTGTTACAAAATTTAACCTACGTTTTACGAGGTATCTAATAGGTACTACACTACCTACGCGTTTTAGATTCGATAATTAAATATCTTTTGTAACAACTCTATAGATTAGTCGGCAGCCTATGTAGGTATAAATCGCCGAGAAAGTGATTATTGAGGTGACATTTATGCCAAATTATAAATCAGTAACTAGGTATTAAAAACATCATCGATGAAAGTTATTAATACATTTTCAATGACTTGCTAAAATGCAATAGCGTTGGTAGGTAAGTACCTACCTACCCATTCATTAGCGATTAAGCTCCCGTCCGAAATAAACAGACGTTAAGTGAGGTAGCGTGAACTTTTAATTCTTGACTTCAAACACGTCGTTATTTATGTACGAAAAGGTAGGTATGCAGAAGTGGGGAGTTGCCGCCTCCAACAGTAAATTGAAAATTAAATTAAAAACGGTAGCGTTTGTTGCTGGTCATGCCGAGTTGCCGAAGCGTCTGCGATGCTCGTTTCCAGTTGCTACCTAAGAAATAAAAACATTCCGGCATTTTATCAGCTAGAGTAGGACGAATGGCCAGCTAATTGGATCAACATCTTTTATCTAAAAGTATCTTAGTAACTGCCAGTAGGTACCTATAGAGATACCGAAACGATAGCACTCGGTAACAAGGTCACTCATTTCTCTCTTGAGATATGAATTTTCATTCGTACCTAAGCATTTCCGTGCACATTGCCGCAGCCAGGAATGTAGTTTATTTAATTTAAGTGAGTTCCCGAGTTTGATTCCCAAGACAGGCAAGTGCTGACTTAAGAAATAGAGGAGTTGGAATTGTGCCCGGTAGGCGATTCCTTGACTTAACATTTATTAAAAACTTACCTACCAGTACTTACTAGAAATCCGTGGCGGATCAAGGAATGTCGTTTGGGAGGGGCTTACTAGAAATACTACCTTTAAGTAGGCAAAATTCGCTGTCTATTCAATCAATCAATCAATAAGCCCTCTATCCTGAACTTTCGTAGTTTTAAAATATTTGTCTTCCTCATTTAGAGGATATCTCTAAGTTCAGTGTGCCTGTTGGCAAAGGCCTCCTCTAACATTTTCCATTGTGTTCTATCTCTGGCAACCCTTCTCCAGTAAGGGCCCGCTGTAAGCTTCAACTCATCTTCCCATCTCTTAAGTTGTCTTCCCTGCTTCCTTTTTCCATCTCTGGGATACCAGTCTGTCACAATTTTACTCCACTTTTCATGAGTGCTCCTTAACATGTGACCTGTCCATCTCCATTTTAGTTGGTCTATCTTCGTAAGTACATCCATAACTCTTGTCTTGGCTCTTATATAGGTGTTTCGTTTCCTGTCTTGTTTCTTGATGCCTATCATGCTTCTTTCCATCGCTCTTTGACAGTGTTGCAGCTTGTCTCGGTGGTGTTTTGAAAGGGACCATGTTTCACAGCCATATGTGATACAAGGTAGAATGCAAGTGTTGTAGACTTTCCGTTTTGTACCGATGCTAAGGTCGTTGTCCTTCATGATTTCTTTAAGTGACCAGTATTTTTTCCAGCCGTTTGCTATTCGTCTTTTGATTTCCTTGTCCGTCTGATCCTTGAACGAGATAATCTGTCCCAGGTATATGTACACATACACATATACCTGGGACAGATTATCGCTGTCTATTACGGACGTTTTAAAAATTTAAAATTATAGAACCTAATTATTGTTTTAAATACATTATATCATTGGCTATAGATAGGTACTAGTCTTCAAAACATTCCCTAACCTTCAATCATTTATTAAAAGAATAGCTTTTGCCCGCGGCTTCGCCCGCGTGGATGTCGGAAAATATCCCACGGGTGCGTACTACCGGGATTAGTTAGATACTATATCCGAGGAAAAGTCATTGTATCCTCCCGCTGCGCCCGCGTTGTCGGCAACCATAATTATTTTGTCACGCGTAATTTTGAATCTGTGATACGTATCTTTTAAAGTATTCATTTTAATGATATGATGTCAAGTATATTTTAATCTTAATTAAATGCCCAATTTAAATAACATATTTTATTGGATAAGGATAAATAAAATACCGGTCAAAATAGCTTCGGAAATAACAATGAAATTTTTATCAAAATCTGAAAGATAAAAATGGTTACTGTAGGTCATCCTTAGAAGATAGACATATGCTATCGCGGACTTTATTTTTGAACTTTTTAAGATATACAATTCTGTAAAAACATAAATTTGATGTATCTTTTACGGCTTACGCGGCGCACGCCAGTAAAGCTCCCAGTCGGCATGACTTTTTCCGACATCTTCGTCAATAATCGTCATATTTCAGCAAATTTACACAAAACCTTCCTCTTGAATCACTCTATCTATTTAAAAAAACCGCATCAAAATCCGTTGCGTAGTTTTAAAGATCTAAGCATACCTACATAGGGACAGACAGCGCAAAGCGACTTTGTTTTATACTATGTATAGATATAGAAGATAGTACCTATTCAAGTTTTTATTCATGAAACTTCTGAAACGTTAAACCGACTTATGTTGCTGACTGTGCCTACTTCCACCCTTCCTAACTCTTTGCCGGGATCCGAAGCCGGACAGTTTGTTTAATGAAAACCTATTTAATCAAGTATTGGAGGCTACAGCGACCTTTATTTACCTGACCCATAAGTAATTGCGGTGAACGCTTGACATTCGATGTATTCGCCTGGCGTGAGGGGTCCGCATCATGTATTTCACGTCCAACAAGCTCGTATCGCTGTTTTCTAGGCACTCCAAACATTAACGTGAGGCTGCTCGCTGTCGTTTCTCTCTATTTCCAAAATTACTAATTAATTGATGTGTGAACAGTAGCAGGCCAAACTGTGCGTTTGCACTGGCGAAACATCGCAACAAAACATGTTGAAATCTCTAGGTCCTGTCAAAAATTGTATAGAACACTGACAGAAAATAGAGATACCAACATGTTTTGTCGTGAATGTTTCGCAGGTTTCGCCAGTGCAAACGCACAGTTACATTTCCGTGAGCACATTTTGTTTTCAGGCGTCATTATAGCCGGTTATTATTTGCTATAATTTTAATTTACGTCCATATTGTACTGTCAACAATGAAAGTCGACTATCAACTGTTGCGATTATAAAAGTATTTTAACGTCATGATTTTTTAAACTCAATTATTAACTGGTTTTGTTTGCTGGTTGTACCTACATATTAAGTTTAAGTGTGTTTAGGTATACTCGTAGATCCATGGTCTAATTGATTGCGGATCGTCATCATCCTCACCAATTAAGGGTTTCAAAAAACGCACCGAGTCATGTTAGCGACTCACAGTCACAAGTAGATACTTATTTTTGCGAATGAAAATGATTAAGTAGTTGGTCAGCACCAACTGACGGGGTCCGTTAGGGCCAATGCCTGCCAGGGTTGCGAGTTTGTCCGAAAGGGATATCGCAGCCCCGGCACACAGGCAACGGAAGGAACACGGGTGGGTTTTAGTCAGTAAAAGTCTGACACGCCCTCCCGCCCCGGAGAAGTTATTTGATAATTTCTCTCACCCAAAAAAAAAAAAGCATCACTTATCTATTTAGTTATAATGAGAACGCAGTCGACTGCAACATAAACGTTCGGGTAGGAGCTTTACACCGCAAGCATTACTATGTGGCTGTGTGGTACGCCTACGTTGGCGATGCACCCCGATGAGCGCCCGTTGAACCGAGCCACCCGTCACCACTCCAAACCTATGTGAGCAGGTTACAATGGGCACCCCTTAGTTGCAGGTAGGATATCGTTCAATCTATGAGTCGTATTTTTGCGTTGGTCCTGCATAAGTCAAATCACTTACCTAGATACCTACATTTGACGACACGGTTGGCGCAGTGGCTGAGCGATCGACTGCTGCGCAACGTGTCGCGGGTTCGATCCCCGCACGGAACAAATATTTGTATGATCTGCAAGTAGTTGTTTCGGGTCTGTGTTAGTGTATGTGAGTTTCTATGTGTGTAAACGATATACAAGAAGAAATTCTTAGTGTGGGGCAACGTTATTTTTAATACAGTAAGGTAAATTAACACTTTCGACTCCACCCATTTTCATAGAACACATACGCCATGCCGTCATACATATTGGAAGTGAACCCTCCCGGAGGGTTGCCGGTATTACGTTTGCGCTAAGTTAACCATCGCGGAGGTTAAAACCGGCGGCATTTGGTTCAAAACCGTGTTATAAAACACTGTAAAACGAAGTAAAACAGTTATTTCAGGGGGTTTTGTCGCTATACGTAGTGTCCAACCAAAATGAACAAAAAATTTAAAAAAACCTGGGTTTTAAAACCAACGCTTATACTAAAAAATCTTGTTAAAATATAAATCAGATTTTATTTTCACGGTATACCTACTCGTAAAATGCTGTATTCGCTATGAAAAACCTAATTTTAAATGACCCCTCCGCGATAGCTGCCTGCATCCCATACGCGACTAGGTGAACCCTCCAGGAGGGCTCCCGGCACTGAACGTGAACACAGCTCTTGTGAAAGTCGTAGGTCCTATGTAGGTATATGAAGTGAACATTATGTCCATCTTCTATTTCATTGAGACCGCAGCGGGCGCAGCTAGCTACCTACTACTGAAGACTTGTATATTCCGGCTACTCTATAAGAATGAGGACTGAAATGTGAGTGGTTACGACGTAAAGATGAGCATTCCATTCCCGCACCAATCGTATCTATGTCGATAGTGTCAAATGATTAATATACGAAAAGTTTTTAATTCATTAAAATAAGTATTATCAAAAGTAAACACTACCTATTCAATCATTATCTGTATAGCCTTTCCCCAACTTTGTTGGGGTGGGCTTCTAGTCTAACCGGATGCAGCTGAATTTTACATGAAGCTTCTGCCTGTCTGACCTCCACGACCCAGTTACTGGGTATCACGATACCCGTTGGTAAGACTGGTTGTCAGACTTTCGGGCTTCTGACTACCCGTAACGACTGTCAACAATTTACAAATGACACTAACGACAAACTCAATCAAGCATAATCTCAAGTATCGGAAAACCAAAAAAGGGGTTCTAAAAAAAAGAGAAATCATACTTAAAATAAAGTTTAATACTTCTTAAAACATTAGCATTTACTTTCTTTCGCGTCCATCAATATGTTTCTCGACTGTAAAGTAGCAATGGCAAGAGTGCGGTCATGTTTTTCTTCGCTCAACTGTAGTTGTAAGTTCTTAACTTCCATTTTCAATGTTTTCACTTCGTTCTGCAGCCGCATGACTATCGTCCACAAACTCGGCGAAGCTTGGCTCGACGCAGAATGTATCGGCAGCGACGGTGATCTCACCAAAGCCTCTATCGCGGGATTCTCGTCGTCGCATTCTGAAAATAGAATTATATGAAAGTATAAAATGTATTATCTTACGATTAGCTTTCGATGGATATTTTACCTGATACCCACCTTGTATCAACGCTTGTTCAAGTAATTAACATGCTATCGACTATCTACAGTGTATCATACATTTTATAAGTTGTAGATTTTTTTGCCGCGGCAATAGTCTCATTATCAGATACCATGTTAGTGCAGCTATTACTGGTATTGGAAATCAATAGAACATTAACGACTAGACCATATTGTAGCATTTCAGGCATGCCGACGTTATCTTGTGCTCATTAATTGTAGAATTGATTTCAAGATGTTAATAATAACTACAGTTCCATAGAAAAATATATATAATATTGTACCACACAATTTCGTTAACTTATAGGTAAAGATGTAAAGATTATTAGAATCGTAATACATATAGGATAAATGA
Organism: Agrochola macilenta; assembly: GCA_916701695.1. Taxonomy (NCBI): domain Eukaryota; kingdom Metazoa; phylum Arthropoda; class Insecta; order Lepidoptera; family Noctuidae; genus Agrochola; species Agrochola macilenta. Next base: position 11,700,942 of record OU753559.1, on the reverse strand, counting down.
ATATTTTCGAATAACTTATACCTCATCCATGTTAAAATTAAACTAGTGTGCATTCGTATTTAAAAAGTGGAATCAATATATTCATTTCAAGGACAAATCACGACAAACATTTAAACTAGACGAGGAACAAGTTGTACAATATGATCCTTAGAACGATTACACAAACATTCAGAATGTAATGCCAACTTTTAATAATATCAAATTGTTGTGTTATATGCTAGATATTTACCCTTTAAAATGGGCACAAAAGCAATGAAAACACGTACAATAATATTAAGGTTATTTCATTAACATACATATATCTCATTTTGGCTAAAAAGTAAATATGTAATATATATAGAGTTCATTTTTAATCATATAATACAGTATTTGACAACACAACACGTATTTTAAAAGAAATTAATGGATTAAATCCAACTCTTAAAAGGCATCAATTTGTTAGTTATAATAGTTGAATACATAGGTATACACAAATACAAAATTACACACTATATTAATGTTAATAAACTACAAAAATCGAAAAAGTTTAATAAACATATACATAATTCGTAATAGATAATAGACACGTATTCAAAAATAAATATTGAAATCAGGTAATAGCTGTTTAAACTTAAGATAATTTACAACCTACTGAATTTATCGATCACTTATTGCATCACATCCCTACAGGAATCACAAAGAAAAGAGAAAAAAATTGCACACAGGTCACTAAAGTGTGTGATTACTCGTAGCCATAATGTTTTGCCAGTTATAAACTAAATAAAGCCAAAAGGCTCTTCAAATACCCTCCAAATAAGAGTAGGTATAACGATATCAGATCAGAACAGCATTACTTAGGCACAGGGCAGACATTGTACATTTTGCGCGACCAACAATAAATCGATACCTTCGTGTCAATGATCTCGTCTAGTGAAAGCTGTGCAATGTCAAGCTTTACGTTACTATCGGTACGAAACAGTATTGCAAGTTATGCATCAAAAAAGAAACAAAAAGTACCGTAATCTTTGCATTTGAATTGACTGCTTCAAAAACGAAGGATGTACGCAAAATTATTACCACGTAAAAAATAATATCTCTGATTGCAAACTGAAAAAAGACTGCATATCAAAATTAAAATTGCAATATTTAATTAAAATTCAGCAGTAATCAGTAAAAGAGGTGGTATGTGCGAACAGCACACGGCAGATTTCCAGTTTCCACTTCAATTAATCAGTGCCAGCATATGCTTGACAAGCTTCCCTATTTTTAGCTCTTTTCCCTAATGGGCTGTGGGAATAGCGGTTCGCTGAATCATTTCTTATAATATGCTTGTTGGTGACGCAAATGTGACGTGTGATTCAATAAGATATCTATAGATAGTCAAACACACCAATGTGACTTTGTAATTATAAACATATAAAATAAGATAACACATTTTTGAGATTAATCTTTCGAGACAAAAAAGTGGTGAAGGACAAAGACATGTGAGATAAGTGATACAATGAAACTAGTCAAAGCGTAGGCAGTATTGCGGTTGGCACCGGTACAGTTGCGTTCGTATGTAATTGTAGCATGCAGTACATTGCGCTATCCTGTTCAATATTAAATGAATGGCACGCGGCAGCCGCTGCTGCCCACTGTGATTACCCGCCGCCCAATCTAATAACTTGTCTCTATTAGCCCTACCCCTACGAATATATGCTCTTTGGTTTTGACTACTTAATTTACAGTTCTGATACAAATTCATCGTCATTCTTGTAGTTGTTGTATCACAATATCGAGGTGTTTTAACGAAAGATATAACATCATTTCTTACTAGATATTTTAACTTAATTTTTTGTTAAACGTTCTTTAATGTCAAAACAAAGTTATTTTATGGAACTAAATGTTCAACGGTAAAGTTTATAAATAAGGCGCAAGTCATATTTATCTACTCGAAATATTTTATACATTTACAAATACTCATAATAGTTATAATATGTATATTCAACAAATTAACGACAGTTTTAATGACTCCCAATAGACGTCTGCGTATAAAAAGCACCATTTGGCATTTAATGGATTCAATAATAAATATAAACTTCTATGAAAAAATTGCGTCCTTGGCATCATTCCATTACTGAATTCACCAATTCGTGATTATCGTAATTACGTTTAACCATTTTATATATTATTTCCTTACAATCTACTACTTGCTATAAGCATAATCATGCAAATTATGCTATAATTTAATAATGCACCACAAAAAATATATTTATAAAATATACAAGCAATATTTAAAAATTACTCTCTCTAATTACTAAATAATACTGCACACATGCATTTGTATATGAAAAATCTATGTCAACACAGATAACACGCTTGATCGACCGATTCATTAAGCCTACATCAATGGCACTAGCACTAAATTGAAATCAAAGCGAATAGTTTTACACAAACATTCGCCTTGCTTACAATTTGCATTAGGTATACTATTACACTTAGTTTATATAATGATCAGCTACGATGAAATGAGGATGCGATTATTCAAATAAAAACAAACAATTATAATATTAGTCAATGGGATCAGCTTTGGTTAAATGTAAAATTGGAAAATGAAACAGAATGTCAGCGGTCACACCTGTCACAAGATAACATGACGTGGTTAAATACTAAGTAATCCGAGCGAACAGCGAAAAGGTTGACTGATATGTAGGAACAACAATTGAGCATAAAACTAAGTTTTCTACTTATGTCAATCAAAATGGTGAGATTTTGTGAGCTGTTTGACAAAAGTGCCACAGCACCAGGTGGAGGAGCGCGCGGAGCGGGGCGCGCGGGGCGGCGCGGGCGCGGCCAGCACGGCCCGCAGCGGCGCCAGGCTGGGCTGCGAGCCGCTGCGCCGCTCCCGCCCGCACATTAACTTCTGTCGACGCTCTTCGGAACACTCCCACAGATTAGGATTAGAGCGGTTCATGTCGAATTTTCGGTCCGATAGCAGCCTCCTTGTATCCGGCCCTCGATACAAGTATGCGTCCGCCGCAGAAGAGCTTTTGTTACGCTTTACTTTTGTCGTTTTACTACAGCCGGAATATTCGGGCGTGTTACTTCGCTGGACGGTCGGAAGTTTAGTGTAGTTATAGTGAGGTATGTTAGTAGCGGGTGCGTGATATTGTACTTTACCGAGAGATAAGTGGCCGCAGTCCACTGCAGGTGCGATATAAAGGCAGCCGCATGTAACAAAATAGAAAGATTCAGACTACCAGATCAAGAGACGAGTTTGATAATGTCCTTATAAGATTAGATACTCCGGCATTTGCTTAATGTTTATACACAACAAGCGCAGACTGAAGAGATTCTTGCAATTTGTTAGTGACAAGATATATTTTGGTGATTGCAGTAAATAAGAAAATGCTAAAATATTCAACTGCGTATAATCGAGTCTATATTCGATACGGATACAAAATAAATAAGTAATGTCTACAACGACTAGCTACTTTGTACTCATACAAACTAACGATACAATAAATTAAATTGCTATAATTGTTACCGTATCTTCTAATTTGAGAATAAATTAATACTAACGCTATCAGATCTACGAGAGCTAATACAGTGAACAAGAGATTATTATCAAAGCATGCTGCACATGCACTTAGATATGTGTGCCTGTATAAATACCGATAAATATGAGAGAGATACTGAGTATTGTAATAAATTAAGATACTATACACGAAGTGCTTAATTAATAAATATTATCGTCATTACACCAACAACAGCAAACTTGAACAAATATTATTCTCAAGCGCTACTTTTATGACTAGCGAAAAATTTGGTTTCATGTATAAATACAGATCTTTCATTCTAAGAACCAACTGATTATACGGTTTCTTGACTTCGCATGTCTCCTCCTTGTCGACTCGAATATCTCCAGCGGAATATTGGGTACTGCATAATAAATACGCTGTGTTAGTGGATACCTTCTACCTGATATAATGATCATTCAATTACTACAACCATTATGCTATTATGCATACTTTGCAAATAAGTTCTATTATGCATTAATCTCATACTTAGCGATATCGGTCTACTTTTATTGTTGGGTGTATTGCAGAGGCACAAAGGAGTCAATATTATATTTCACAATTATTTTTAAATCCGCCGAAGCAAATAGTAGCTAATTTAAAATAGTATAAATGGTAGGTTCTTTCTACAGTATTTTAACAAGGCTTGTCAGTTATGTGTTATGGTGGAGCAAATCAAAAATACTCACCTGAACTGACAGCATTCCTGCAGCGCGCCGAGGTGCAGTACGCTTCGATAACTTTTAATATTAAGGCGTCCTCTTCATAAGAATTGGACTTTCGTTGATGCGGCGCATAAGGGTGCGTAGGGCCAATGTTTTCGTCCGAACCGACCGTGAATGATTGCGGCCTGAGAGGCGGCGCCGGTCGTAAACATGTTATGCTCCACCCTGCGTGTGCATGGAAGGAAATATTGCAGTAAGAAGACAAATCTTATTTGTTACCAACACATTCGTCATATTATAATACTATGTGGAGACGACAATACGATAATAATGAAATTCTGACCATCCTAATGCTAGAAGTATTTTAGAACTATCAAATAAATCCTAACAGCGAAATATAAAGAAACAGACTTTTTCAAACAAACTAAAGTGCAACTAGTTTATGGGCCGACTTTGGGGTTTTGTCGATCAGCCGACTAGCTATAGTAACTAAACTTATTCAGCATGCGAACGTCATTAAATATATGAAATTAAATTTATTGTCGTCTCTACCTCTTATACGAGGGCTGCACTAAAAGTATCGGGAATGGAATATTTCCACTGTTCCTGTCATATTAAAATATTTTTAATTGAAAACTCCTTGGTTTTAAAAATCGAATACCATTTATTTATTTTAAAAAAGATGCTCGGTCTTGTCACAAGGTTTTGTTCAAACATGTTTAGTCGTTGAGAAAATGGAATTGACTCGAGAAAATTCAAGAGCGAAGATTTATTATGACTTTCGAAGTGGTTTAACACAAAAACAGTGTGTTGACCGGATGATTTCTGCATTTGGTGATGAAGCCCCATCCAAAACCACAATTTATCGCTGGTTTGCTGAATTTCAACGTGGACGTGTCAAGCTCAGTGATGATCCCCGTCAAGGTCGTCCAAAAACTGCAGTCACCCAAGAAAACGTTGATGCTGTGCGTAAGCTGATTGAGGAAGATCGACATGTGACATACCGCGAAATTCAGGCAACTTAGACATTGGCATGAGTCAAATACAAATAATCTTGCATGAACAATTAGGTGTAAAAAAGTTGTTTTCCCGATGGATACCGCATTCGCTCTGTGAAGAGCAAAAAGCGGCTCGCGTTACTTGGTGCGTCAGAACTCTCGAAAGATTCCACGCAGGATCCTCAAATGCTGTATACAACATCGTATCAGGTGACGAATCCTGGATATACGCGTACGAACCCGAAACAAAAAACCAGTCACGAGTTTGGGTGTTCGAAAATGAGTTAAAGCTAACAAAAATTGTTCGTTCACGGAGTGTTGCAAAAAAAATGGTTGTCTCCAAAACCGGCCATGTTACGACTATTCCTCTTGAGGGACAAAGAACGGTTAATGCAGAATGGTATGCTAGCATTTGTTTGCCACAGGTCGTTTCTGAACTCCGTAAAGAGAACTGCAACCGCCGCATCATCCTCCATCACGACAATGCGAGTTCTCACACCGCGCACAGAACAAAAGAGTTTTTAGAGCAAGAAAACATAGAATTATTAGACCATCCGCCGTACAGCCCCGACCTAAGCCCTAATGATTTCTATACTTTCCCTAAAATAAAGAATAAATTGCGTGGACAGAGATTTTCATCACCTGAAGAAGCTGTGGACGCCTACAAAACGGCCATTTTGGAGACCCCAACTTCCGAATGGAATGGTTGCTTCAATGATTGGTTCTATCGTATGGAAAAATGTGTCAAATTTCGCGGAGAATACTTCGAAAAGCAATAAATACATTTTTAAATAGTAATGTTGTGTCACTTCCTTGATTCCCGAAATTTTCAGTGCCGCCCTCGTAAGATACGAGTGATCGCATATAAGTAAGGTAAGGAGCATAAATAGTTTCACATAATCATCTTGTTGTTTAGAAACATTAGAGGGCCAGATAAGACCTCCGAAATCGAACATAAAATATATATAAACCCATTAATCTAGATATCATCAACAAGTTAATTGCATGAAAAACTTTACGCATTTTTATGTGAAACACGTGTGGTAAATAACTGAGCATATATCATACCTTTATTGCTGTAGTTCGAGCCAGCTGAGTCGATGAAATCAACGGAAGAGAACTTTTTGCCAATAGGAGTTTTGTTTGGCTTGGCAGGTGATTGGTCGAGAGAGTCGCATGAATTTAAGAGCCATCGTGCCGACTGATTCTTTTGTTTATTTTTTTGCGTTTGTTGCGTATGTTGTGTGTAGCTTTGATGATTGTTGAATGAGTGTGATCTTTTGTGGTTTGTTAGACCAGACGATAAATCAGAATTATTGCTGTCGCTCATGGCCATCTGTTGAAAAACAAAATATGTTACTACTTAAACTTCCAGACGTAATGCGGTAACTCGTTATTGATATCAACATTTTAAAAGTTAGCAAATAGATACATTTGTGCAAGTAGTTTATATGATGTTTTTTTCTGGAGCAGCACTTGTTCAAACATATATATCTTAAATAAGCAAAGGTATCTAGCGGACACTCCGCCAGCTGTCTCACTGCAGCATTTCAAACATCAGATCAAAGGATTATAAGTATGGCATTATCTGCCCTTGACAATACCACTTGTAGTCCCAGTTCAAATGGGTTTCAATAAAATAAGGAAACCAAACACATTGCCGTTCAATGTATATGTCTAAATATTGGTGAGAAGAACAGGTCATTAAGCCTTACCATGCATTATGTTCATCTTAATTGGTTAGTATAATTACATGATTACTACTTGCAGTGATTGTTTTGTAGTTAGTAAGATGAATAAACACAGGCAAGGATGATCAAGTAAAGCACTGCAACACTGGGGTAACTCTAATGACAGTATTAATCTAATGGTTACAAATCCTCAAGGCAATATTATCTTCAAACCAGTGACACAAATCAGTAGCTCTTTACAAAAGAATAATCCTTGCCTGAGTCGGTGACCACGGTAATCGGTAATTTTGCTTTCATCCACCAGTGTGCGTATAAATCTGAACGATACACCACAAAGCCGCTCTGCGCTTCAGCTAGACCCTTCTGCACTTTCGATAAGTCCTCACTGCGAGATCTCGTTTTGCGCATTTGCGAATTATTCTCATCCATGCTTTGTATATTTTCCTTGTTAAAGACATCCCGATTGCGTGGTGCTTTAGCCCGAGATTGCCTCTGCATATTATTAACCTCGGGCGTCTCACGATAAATACGCATGTGATAGTGCAGGCTAGGCTTCGATCGTTCTGTTATATTTAAAGTGCTCCACTGGCACGGTAGGGGTTGACGCACGTTCTTAGGAATCTCAATGTGAGTGCTGGGCTTCCTGTACACTCTTGGCGGAGGATCGGGTTTCAACTTGATCTCTGGCACGTAACGTTCAATGTTATATCTAATAGAGGTACGCTTGACTTGCGTTGTTGGTATGGTCGGTGCTGCTGCAAACGTAGACGTCAAGTTCATGTTTGATGAATCCATAACATCTAGACTATTCTCCGAAGTTACACTGGTCACGCAGGATGTTCTAGCAGTGGATCCGAAAGGCGACGTACACCTACATTGATCTTCATAGGTAGCCGCTTCTATTTCAGACAAAGTAACTTTTTTTCGATGGTCAGCATCAAAGCTGCGTTGCGATAAATTCGTTAAAGAACCTTTTGAAATATCAGAACTTTTGTCGTGAGTGTCCGATTCATTGCCTGTGGTGCCAGAACTCGAGTATTCGTGCATGTTCAACTCTGGCGAGGCTAGATTACAACTTCCCACAACACCTGAATCAGAAGATCGCGGGCTAGGACATATCGATCTATTACAACATTCGCATTTCCTATGCATTTTGGGATTTTCGGACTGAGAGCTCATTCTATGCATTCTGGCATCTTCATTTCTATGGTAATTCTCAGTTTCTACCATTGACCTAGACATAGATCGCCTTATTCTTTTATCGGAATTGAGCGAATGCTTCCGGAAGGGCACATTGGTGTTCAGGTTAACGTTGATTATTTTCATGTTATCCTCCTCGTTTCTAAACATTGGCGGCGGGTCTAGTATTATAGATTCTATATTACTGTATCTCTGTTTTGGTGACGGAGGAGCTAAAAGCTGTAATACATCAGATGTTAATTGTTCATCAGCATTTTCTTCTTCAGGTGTATAACTTTCTTCTGTTGATTTCCAAAGTTTTGTTACTGCTTCATTTTTTGCGCTAACATTTGGGAAACTCCGTCTTGTTGGTATGAAATCTTTTTCTTCATTGCCAAGCATATCAATTTGTGTACTTTGATCCATGTTAACTAAATCTTCACAGCCCATGTAAGATCTTACTTCGAAACTAGAATTCTCAGTACTTTCGGAATGTGGGGCAAATGGGGAAAACACATCTCCAAGGGCAGATTTCTGGTATTGTTGACCACTATCAATAGTGTTTATAGTGTTATGAGGTATCTTACTGCCCGATATACTTTCAAATATATCTCGTGTACAATCTGCCCTGACCATTGATTGACTTCCATCCAAATGCATATCAGCGGCGTTGTCGAAATAGCGTACGTAACCAAAATTACTACCCCAACTACTACATGAAGATATTGTTCGTGGACTTTCCATAGCATTCTGTCTCAGAATTTTTGAGCCACTAACTGCTTCTGCATCAGTACAGCTTGAGCTAGTGTACGATTCAGTCCCGTCGGTTTCTCTGTCACTATCATCAGAATCGGAATATTCTGCGTCTGCGCCTATAGTGCCATCATCTTCTATTTTTAAACGAATATGATTTTTATGTCTTCTTCTCACCGGCAATCCAGTCAACTCGAAAGCCTTGGCCCATGTTCTTTCATGTAAAAGTTTACGTAACATTTGCCTCGTGATAACTTTTTTCTTTACGAGTCTCGCGAAATATTTGGTTAACGAATAGTAAGGTGATGCCGAAGGGTAGCTAGGCGGTGGCAACGTGACGTGGTAAAGGCTGCGGCGACTAGTGTTGAGGCTAGACAACGCCCCTTCAGAAGGAGAGCGGGTCAGCTATACAACCAAAAATAAACCTTAGTCTTGGGTATAAACAAAATATATTCTGGTTGGAGTGGCTATTAGACGCGTTTAAGAGTTCTTTATTGTTTAAGCAAAGTGGGGCAACATTTTGTAAGCAGATACTTACATGTGGTAATGATTGAGGTTGTCCAGGCTCATGGGCCGGACTGCTGGTGTTGGAGTGCTTCTGCAGCAGGCTCACCCAGTTATCAGCTTCAGCTCTTGTCTGACACACTGCCAAAATCGTGTCTATCATTGGGCCTCCTATTTCAAATGCATTCTTTCTGGTATCTGTATCATCTAATTTGGAGACTGTGATGCCAGTCAATGGAAGACAGCCCTACGAAAACAAAAAAAAGTTTCAGAACTTATTTAATACTAGCGACAGTAGCGATCCGCCCCTGCTACGTACGGTTTTTACGACGAGATTTCTTTACTTTATGTAAGTTAAATATGAATGTATTACACAGAGAAACCTTCTAGAATAAATTCTCTAAATGATGTTGAAAAGTGCATCAAAATCTGTTGCCGAGTTTAGAAGAACAACGCGGTCATACAAACAGACACGAAAAGCTACTTTAATAAATAATAATATGTAGTTAAAGATTATGAATTTTCACAGTACATTTAAAAAAGAACTTACTTCATAAACAAACGCCGACACCCTCTTGCTCACGGACAGTAGCAGTAAGGCAGAGGGGAAGAGAACGAGGTAGCGATCTTGATGCGACGAGCCCACGGCGACGCTCCCCATATGCAGCACGTCACCAAGAGACGCTAGTTCACCGCCGGGCCAGCCGCGAACTTCACCGGTTACCACCTGAAGCTCCAACTCTTTTTGTCGCCGTAATGCCGCACAACCACTCTGAAAGAAGCAGCTTGTAAGATATACATGCCTTTGTGTTTATGAAGGGTTTTCAATACTGTTCCTTTTCAAAGAAATCTAATAAGACTTGATTTACTGTACAGTAAGTAATAGACTGTTGTTTCAGCACAAAATACTTATTACACATCATAATCGTTTTATCAACAAACAAATAAAACTTACGGCTATATCCTTGTACACAACAGAGGCGCGGTGAGTGTCACCCCTATCAGGGTGCGCTTCATGCACATGTCTGGCCAGTTCCTGTAGCATAGCAGGGTACTTGCCCAACCTACGGAATGGCTTTGATAAGCCAGCTGTCAATACTAGCACCCCTGGGCAAACAGCACCAGCTTCCTCCATCCATGTGTTCAGTTCTTCTCTAAAATAATTATAAAACAAAAATTCTGAAAATAATTCCCAGTATTCATAAAGATTAGCCAGGATTAGTGGCAGATCCAGAATTCAGGTTTAGGAGAGAATTATTATAGTTTACCCTTAGAAAGAGAAATACAATTCCTGATTTTTATCAAAATAAAAGGAAGTGTACAAAATAATAAAAACAATGTTATAAACATGATTTATTCTTATTTAAAAAGAGCAAATGAAGAATGTAATGCTGACAATTCCAACAACAGGTATGTTAAGCTATTGGCTTAGAATTATTTACTTACTTGTACTTATCAAGAATGCAGACAGCTTTAGGATGGCCAGCACAATAACTTTGATGAACAGTCTTTATTTTAGGGGCCCATTGTAAAAACAGACCCCCCACTCGCTGATCAGGCCCTGTTTTTGTTGCACATTCATCCAACAGAGCTAGAAACTGCTCATGTACTAGTAGCACCTCGTTAATATTGCCCGTCAGCTGCCTGAATTCATCCCTTGTTAGCCTAAAAGGATTGATAATTTGTAATAATTGCAACGGACTAAGTAATTATTTATAAAGCTTGCAGAAATATGCAATAACAAAAACATTTTAATTGTTATACAACAGTTCTATAGCATAACTATTATTTTATAATCTACACTGTCAACTTGTTTTGGTCAATTTATTGTAATATAAATATTTTATCATCTGTGGAAAAGGGCTCATTTCTCTGCTGTGCCGTGATTATGTTACTACTCTTTTATGGCTAAAATACAATTAGTAGGTACTGGGTGTTTTCTAAAGTTTCATACAAACAAACACTTACATGTCACTTTTCTCCAAAGGCTGTAAGAAATTGCTGACCAGCCCCTGCATCTCAGCCACATGAGCCTTTTCAGAGTCTATTATATCTTTGAGAACTACATTTCTGAATGCCTGTATTTCTGATGCTGCCCGTATAGGCGATGTTGTCACACTACCTGATGGATCTGTGGTAAAATATATTATTTTGAAGAATTGTTATAGTATATTTTATGTAAAGCTAACCAATGTAAGATTTTGTAGCAAATAAATAATAATGCATACCTTTATGTTCGGTCACATAGTTGCTAGGGAACCAGCCTGTGGTCTCGCCCAGAGTTCCCTCCCACCATCCACCTTCTTCTTTTTGGGTAACAGTAATAATATCGCCCTTTTTGAAACATAGCTCGTCATTGTTTTTACCCTTAAAAGAATAGATTGCTTTCACCAAGCAATTTTCGGTTGACATTTTACTTATTTCCTGGCACCATGTTATAAAATTCTAGAAAAATAACTCCTAATCAGAATAGGCAAATGTTAATGTCTTAGCTATTTAGTGTGCACACAAATAATAGCGAATGGAAGTTTAGTACATCAGAGGCTTCCCAAATACTGCTACAATTAGAATATATGAGTAAACATGTTAATGAGGTACAAGATTTGTTTCAGATTAAAATATTTTTTGGACAGCTCATAGAAATAACAGGAAGTGTTGGTGTCAAATCAAAGAGTTGCATTACACAGTAAAAATATTGGATACATCAGGTTAATTGACGGTAAAACACTTCCACACACTATATTTATGTAGAAACAATAAGGTGTCAGCATTCATTATCTGATTAACAACGTACAAAAACGTAAAATCCTCGATTTTCACGGACTTCCAGTTCCAAAAATAAATAGACCACAGACTAAACTAGACTACTGCTGCGGGCTGCCAAACGTAAATGTCAGAAAAAGAAGAGTAGACTAATGTTTATGGTAAATAAAAGAGGCATTCATTGAGCCTCGAACGTATTACCCGGTTCGATAACTGGTTCTAGTTTGCGGGTGCGGGTTAAAAATGTAATTGGGTTTTTCCATTTGAAACTCGTAAACACCCTAATCACTCGACCGTGAGTTATTTTCATAACCAACTCCAGTGCACAGAGCATGTAACTTTCTCCAGTGTAGAATTGTAGATCCACTTACTCGACCGTCAGTAGGTAGTAGAGTAAGCTGGGCAGAATAAAATGGTGCAGAATGTCTTACCCCAGGGCCGAATTTACCCCCAACATACCTTACTCGTCGTTGCAGTCGTTGAATGGTACCTACCTACGTATCGCTTGCAGTTGCAGGATATGAAAGTTTGTGAACTAGGTACTTTTACAGGAGTCACCCATGCAGATGTGCTGGTTGCCTGCTGTTATCATTTAGGTGCTCACCCAGGGTGTTTAATTACCTACTCTTGCGACCATTAAGGAGGTAGGTCCGAATGCCTAAGGCATAATAACACTTTGTCATTAACCCGCATTTGGGTAGGTACACGGATGTATTGTGTAGGTAATAAAATAATACATACACTGGCAGCCTTGACGAATTTGGGTGATTTAATTATGATTCGGCGTCCGCGGGTACCTTCCTTACAGGTGAAGCGGGGATGTCTTTAAGTTAACACGTTCCCTGCTCGCTGAACCACATCAGGAAACTTGCGCTTGGAAAGCACTAATACGTCCCTGAGCCATATGTTTGTCAGGGGACACATACAACTTCTATAGCGATTATTGAAGTGAAACTTCTATATAGACGGGGGGTATAAGGATTTTTCTGTCACAAAAAAGCGTTACGGCCGCGTGGAGGGGGTAGACGATGTATCGCGTGGTGAGAAGCGGCAGCGGCGGACGGAGAGAATAGATTGGAATCTCAAGTTTTTATATTGAACCGATTTGAAAAATTCTTTCATAGGCTATATTATATATTCAAAAAAAATTGGGATCCTTACTAAAACTCCAATAATGTAACCCATTGTGTTAAAAAATTACCTAAAATATTCTTTACATCGCGTGCGCTGCGAAAACTATTGATGATAGATTAAAATAATGTACTACGACTTTGCAGAACACATCATTATTTACAAAAAGTACGACAGTATATGTCTAACTATTATAGTTATGCCACAATAAGTGTTCCTTTATTTTAAAAATATAATTGAAATGCCGCCGCTAGAAAAGGCTCTTTATTTGTATCTTGGTATTAATCCTTATCAAAATAAATTATTATTAACTTCATATTCAAGACTGCTTCAATACCTTTATATAACTTTTTGAATTATTCAATTCGGACATTCCATTCGAAAGATATCACGAGTTTAAAATGTAAGTATTAGAAAAAAGTTGCGTGGTAGCCGCTCACCCTGCTCGGCTAGCTTAGGCAGCACCATATGCAATGTAGGCTTCACTGGGGTACGAGCCGTACGGGAGGGCAGTCAATGTCAAGAAATGAAGCACTGTAGGTAGCGTAGGTAGTGTAGATAGGTAAGGTTCAATAAACGCTTGTTTTTTAAGTATTTTTACTTATATTTTTTTTGTCAATATGCGGATTGTGAATTATGGACCATTTAGACAGGGCCAATCCCAGAGACAATCCAATAATAGCGTCGCGCGTCGTGTAAATAGAGACAGTCCACTGCATTGGATTGTCCTCAAGCCATTGATGAAGCAAATTGATTGGCTTAGTGGATTGTCTCGGGGATTGGCCCCGTCTAAATGGTCCATTAGACTCAGTATACCGCACGTCGCTGGTAACACTTGGACCTTGAGCTGGCCTAGCGTAGTAGTACGGACTTACGGAGCTTAAATAGAACAAAACGCCGGTTTATATTGAGTTTGTTATCACTGACGTGCGGTCGGCTTATTTCTAAAGTTTTATGAATTTCTATATTAATAACTATTAGATAGGTACCTATATGTTTAAGTACATCAAGGGCTGCCGTTCGTAACTTCGTAGAGCTTACTAGCTGCGCGCCTCGCGGGCACCTGTTATCACTAATACTCGTTCAAAGTATTAGGTAATTAGGAAACAACATTTTGTTAATGTTGTTGTGGTCAGTAGGTAGTAAGTCTCTAATGAAAATTATTTTATTTTATTCAAAAAGGCAACTTGGTTCACAGAAAGATAATAACATACATAGCTCTGAACGCTTACCATGACAACCAAAGAAACGGGTTTTGTCGACAGAAGAATAGACAAAATGGCAGATTGTGATTGTTTATCTGTCATTTTGTTTATTCTTCCGTCGACAAAACCCGTTTCTATTGTAATCATGATGCTACGCATGCTAGTGTACATCTCCAGCACAATGGAAAAGAAATGCATTCATTAACACTACTTACCTATGATACCTAATCTATCATAGATCTATGAGTAGAACACTACTAGCGACGAGCCCCTGCTTCGCAAGATTTTTACGACTTGACAATACATCGAGATTTCTTAATTATCTTTAAGTTTAATATTAATGTATTAACATGAACTTTCCGGAATACGTTAATATCTAAATTGTATTGAAAACCTCATAAAAATCATTGATGTAAATCAATCAATGATAAAAATCCGTTGCGTATTTTAGAAGAACAACGCGGACATAGAGACAAATGCGAAAAGCGACTGTTTTATAATATGTATAGATATAGATAAATGCTCTTCTCTAGTGCTCAATTAGTTATTAGATACAATCCAATGCTGTAAACTGTACAATAATTAAATGGGAAAATTAATTTTCACAACAGATTAGTGTAGTAAAATATAAATGTCTTGTACAAATTTTAATAAATGAAAAATTACATAAAAAATATAGGTAAAACCTATTGCTTATGTGTAATTACAAATTATTAGATATATTATTTACATTATCTTATGTATGTAAGAATGTTGTTTAAAATTATTATAGAGATTACTGTTCATTACAAAAATTCATCACACCAATCTTTCAAACACTGGTAACAGTCGGCTGATTGTTTTGAATTGGCATTGCATGTGTCCTTTAACCATTCCTGGAATAGTTCTTTGTCTTTCTTTAATACCAGAAACTGTCCCAACACCGTGTAAGCCTGCAAAAGAAAAATTAAATTATCAATCAATCGGATGTAGCTGAATACCAGTATTTTACATGGACCAACTGCCTATCTGATCTCCACAACCCAGAAACTAGGTAACATGTTAACCTGTTACTGGTTGTAAGACTTGAGGTTATGACCGCCCTTAATAACTGTCATAGATCTACGAACGAGTGCCGGGAGTGCCGGGACGCGTGAAGCCAATATCTGTGTACGAACCAGCGCTCTAGGCGTTGAGTCGCAATATTATGCGTCCCTGATATTAAGGTTATTATGAATTTTCTAAAGGACAAATCTGTTACGAATTAACTCATGGTTACTGAAAATATTATTTAAAGTATTATTTCCTTTCTGATATTATATGTCTTAGGATGATTTGATAATTCGAATTTTCGCAAAGACCCTAGGATACCCTAGGGATATTGAACCGGGTGAAATAGGTTAGGTTAGAACTGTGACCACCCGCGCGCGAGCCGAGCGAGCGCTACTTCCAATTTGCTTGTCTAATTAACCGTGTCTTCGCAATATCCCTAGGGTATCACTAAGGTTTTTGCGAAAATTCGAATAATAACAAACAAAGGTAAACTATGATGCAATACACTTGTCTCGCTCTAACTCACTCCATATTCGGCACCGATTTATTCCTAGACGCCTTACTTTATTTAAAGGACAACCATGTTGCGGTATCGCGCGTAGCTTTAGAAAAGTGTTGAGAGCGAACATGATTGACTTTTTATCTGTTGCAAACATAAGAGGACCATTTTGTGCGGTAAAAACCAATCAACTATGTGCTGGCTAGAAACAGATTTGTATGATTGTTTTCAAATTTATGCAGGACAATGTCTGTGTAGGTACTATTCAGCACCATCCAGTGCTGGCTCATATACAGGAATTGGCTTTACGCTGCCGTACCAACGCCTCAACGCCTCCACAAGTGGCGTTACTAGCTTGCTTGGTTGGCTTGCTGACTGAATTATATTTTTTTATCTGTTCTCACAACCTGACAAAGGATATCATTCAAGTTTCGAACATTTTGTACCCAAATACTCATGCCAGAAAATAAAAATACGGTTTTCTTATTGGAAATAACACCCCCAACATTTTTTACTATTACAACGAGAGTGTACAATTAACCCTTCCGCTGCTATTTAAGATTAAAAATACAAAAAATCAATTTTGTGTTAAAATGTTTCGAGCATTACATTATTTAAAACGAGAAACAACCTAACTAAGGTCTTCATCATCATCATTTCAGCCGGAAGACTTACCCTGTTGGACATAGGCCTCTCCCAAACATTTCCATTTCGACCGGTTCTGTGATTCTCGCATCCAGCGGATTCCTGCTGTCTACCGCAGGAATCTCCACCTCGTGAGAGGCGTTCCAACGCTTCGCCTTCCGATATGCGGTTGCCACTGCAGAACCTTTCGGCCCCATCGGCCATCTGTTCTGCGAGCAGTGTCTGCCCACTGCCATATAAGTTTGGCAATTCTTCGGGTTATGTCGGTTATCTTTGTTCTCCTGCCGATCTCTTCATTTCTGATTCGATTACGTCATCAGGGAAACTCCAAGCATAGCCCTCTCCATTGCACTTTGGGCGACTTTCACCCTCTAATGAGACCCATTATGAGCGACCACGTTTCAGCTTCAAACATTGATATATTATTTGTTGCTTTTAAAATTTTACTCGCCAAACTTTCCAGTTTGATAGCTCCATAGGTCACCACTTGCAACTCGCACTGGTCACGACTACGGTATGTGAGACGAGAAGATATTGCGCAGCTTCCTGAACACTGCCCAGCCGTGTCGGATTCGATGATTGACGATCTCTTTCTCGAAATTGGACCTACGTAACTGGACAGTTTGTCCTAAGTAAACGTAGTCCCCACAACTGCGAGTGTAGAGTCTCCGATCTTTATGAGGTGGGTGTTACATGGGCATTTGACATGAACTTAGTTTTTTTTTTTTTATCGTTGCCCCACACTAAGAATTTCTTCTTGTATCGTGGGTGCGTTTACAAACATAGAAACTCACATACACTAACACCCAGACTCGGAACAACTACTTGCAGATCATACAAATATTTGTTCCGTGCGGGGATCGAACCCACGACACGTTGCGCAGCAGTCGATCACTCAGCCACTGCGCCAACCGTGTCGTCATGTTAGTTTTGTCCATGTTCATTTTAAGACCTTCTCTTTCGGAATCTCTACTGAGGTCATCGAGCATTGTACTTAGGTCCTCCGATATAGTAGGCATGGCTACTATATCGTTGGCAAACTGAAGGTAAGTGACGTAGTTTCCATTGAAGTTCATGCCTACTCCTTTCTAGTCCAGAACCTTGAAGACATCCTCCAATGCAGCGGTGAACAGTTTCGGAGAGATAACGTCTCTCTGTCTCACCTCACCTCGCTGCAGAAGGATAGGTTTCGATGTCTAGTCCTGGAGTCGAACCGATATAGTAGTAGTGTTTTCCTATATACACTGCAGCACCTCGATTTACCAATTGTGGATCTGGCACCTTTGAAGATACTGCAGTACAGCCCATGTTCCGATTGAATCGAAGGGTTTCTCGTAGTCCACAAACGCTAAGCAGAGGCAGTTTATACTTTTCGGTCTTCTGTATAACCTGCCGCAGCGTATGTATGTGGTCTACTGTGCTAAAGCCTTTACGGAATCCGGCTTATTCAGGAGGCTGGTAATCGACAAACCAGCGCGCGAAACTGTTCGTGATGACTCTTGAGAAGAGCTTGTAGACATGGCTCAGAAGTGATATAGGCCTATAATTCTTAAGTAGATTGTTGCTCTTTTTAAAGAAGAGTATCACTCTGTCCGCCTGTGGCGTTTACCCTCAAGTATGACGGAATCAAATAGCTTCTGGGGGGCTGAAGAACGGATTTTCCATCGGCCTAGCTACCTGTATAATAATAACAATTCCCTCAATCTTTTTCTTCGTTATTTTTTTAATACTTATCATACCTTTTTTTTAACGCTCAATGCTCATGTCCATTTCTACCATGGGCAAATGTTTGTCTTTAAACGAATGTCCAAAATATTGTTGGCAAAAATATGATTTTTGATACATACTTTCAAACTCAAATAGCAGCCAGGGGGTTAATTGTAGACTTTCGTTGTAATATAAAAAATGTTCAAGATGTTATTTTCCATAAGAAAACAGGTTTTTTTTTCTGGCCAATACTATAGTATTTGGGTACGAAATTAATTATGTCCTTTTAATAAGTATAATTTGTGCCATTGGCACTAAAGTCACTAAAGAAGATTAATTTTTAAATGTTAAACCTCCACAAGCGGCGTTACTAGCTTGCTTGGCTGGCTTGCTGACTGAATGATATTTTTTTTATCTGTTCTCACAATCTGACAAATAAGTATAATTTGTGCCAATGCTAAAGAAGATTCATTTTTAAATTTTACCCGCCTTCTTATCTTAAGAACATTTAAACTCCATTTGAAATAAGATTAGACATTTAAATAAAACTTTTTTACAGTCCGTTCAACCGATTTTTACTTCTATACCGTAGGCATAAAGATGTACGCATTAGAAACAAAAAAGTGGTTACAATACGAAATATTTACTGCAGCTGCCATTTGTAATGCCACCAATGCAATAGAAGTCAAAATCCTTTGAAAGGACTGAATAGGTAAGAAAAAAGGTTTATTTAAATGTCTAATCTTATTTCAAATGGAGTATAGATTTTTACTGTAGGAAAATCTAGGTTGTTTTTACGTGTGGTATGCTCTTCTGTTTTTAGTTACGAGGAAATTGTTTGGCAAATCCTAAACTAGCAACAAGATTTACCTACAGTATTCGAAAAGTAGGTATATGGTAGCTAATAGGTAAGATGACTTAACTAGTAAAAATGAATAGCTACATAATACTACTAAACAATCAAGGTAAAATATACAAGGGAACACTTAAAATTCAAATGGCCATTCAAATGAATCATTGTTGCCATTAAAAGGGATGATGTTGATGACAGTTATGCTGTATATGGTTAGCTACTACTTGCCTTACAAAATAATGCTTCTTGAACTTTGGTGAAGGTATCAAAATTGGCTCTAACAATGCCAGAGAAGAAGGTTAAACTAAAACATTACCCGCCTTCAGGACCAGTTGGGTAAACCACACCACTTAATAGGTACTATCATAATCTGTTTATCAAACTATTTTTATGTACAATCAGGTAAAATTTTGGTGAGAATAAAATAAAATTCTAAATAAAAAGCAACTTATTAGCGAACATATTCTAAAAATACCTATGACTTGACCTATCTAGTAAACAACTACTAGACACTCATGTTAAAATAATATAATTTAAGTGTAGGCAATTACAATTCAAATCAAATAACAATAACATCTATATGTCAGTCAGGAATAATAATAGAATAGAACTGGATGATCATCGTTAAGCTGTGTATGGTTAGCTACTGCGTGCCTATTAAAATAATGCTTGTTGAACTTTGGTGAATTCAACCTTCACCAAAGTTTAAAAAGCATTATTTTTATTTTTAAAGTGCAGGAATATAAATAATTAGGTAACTTTTTCCGCCATAAAATTAGATGATCAGCTATATGCTGCTAATGAACTATTGCTTGTCTAATAATAAAATAATGCTGGTTAAACTTTGGAGAAGGTTGAAGAGAAGAGAAGCGGCTATTAAACATTCATTTTCTCTTGTCTTCTAATGAGGACAGTCTGCATCATACAGTATTATCGACCTTACAAATAGCTAAGTTGGACATGTTTAACTTTAAATTCTAATAGTTAATTAAGCACTGTTGCACCAACCTTGTCGAATCCCGCGACTTCCAGTCTCTTTCCTAATACTTCGCCGACGCCTGCTAATTCGGTTACAGGTTTTTCCCCCATGGGCTCCGCAACGAAGTTTCTATGTTTCTGTGATGTACTCGACATTATGACTGGTTACCTTGTTATTCCTTTTAGAAATATTATTCAATAGTCTTGTTGTATGTAAGGTTACACTTGCACACTCTGAAATCTAGGATATCAATAACGATGATTAATTTTTAACGGCAAGTTAGCGTGCAAACAAGCAAGCAAGTCCACAGACTAAATATTCTAGCAGACAAAACAAGTCAATTACTTTCAGGGTTGCCATGTTAGAAATCATTTGTCCATCAAATCAAGTTCAATGGAAAAAGCATAGAAGTAGTAAATCGCTCCAAGCTCCTATAGGCCTAGCACAAAAGCACGAACCGAAGTGATTATTTAATCACATAACTAATTGAGTTTTAATTTTACATTTTTTCATAAACAAGCAGTTTCATAACAAACAGTTTCAAAGTGAAATTATTACTTTCAGTTCCTAATCAAGTACCTTAAATTTTTTGTATTTATTTAAATTGTTAAAACCTACTTCAGCCATCAATCAAATCATAAGTCAAACAATAGTTAGCAGTAAGCTATTCTAGATATTACCTATAGCAATAAAGGAGGATCAGCACATTCTTCCATAAATTCAACATTGTTCTCAGATTCTCCACTTTCATAATCTTCTTCAGACGGTTCATTTAGAGTAATGTTTTCTTTAATAACTTCTACCCGAGCTAATTTCAAATTGGATCTGATGTTCATTAGTTTTAAAACTCTTGAATTTGTCAGACGGTTTCTAGCTTTCGTATGGGTTTGTGCAAAGAAAAAAAGAAAGAAAGAAAAGAACGAAAAATTCTTTATTTTGTACAAACAAAACGCACTTAAAAAGACATAACACATAAAATACACACTTACAAAAGTAGCCAAAAGCCTCGTGTTCAACCAATAAATAAAAATATTAAAAGTAAAACAATATTTTTCATTGGTTACTGTCAAGGCCACGGACGAAAGTTTATTACTCTTGCGCTCACTGTAATAACTTCTCTGTCTACGCTTGCGACATTGGCAAATGTCAACCATAGACATAAAAATACCTTTTTTATACGTTAAGATGTCAACAAAAACACTCCAAAAACATCACTAAAACAAAATGCTGATTGCAGACTCGCTGCCCTACTAAGCGCAAAAGCGGTATTTTAAGGAAAGCGAGTTTCGAGATAATTGGAGTTTTGTAAAATTATCTTTCTTTTATTTTGTATAATGAATTTTTTGCTTATTATATAGAATTTATATATTATATTGGATCTATTTAAAAAAAAACAAAAAAAAAACTGTACTGTACTGTTGTAAAACTCTAATGAGTTTATCTTAGCACCAACTTATTATGTATATAGATGTAAGTAAGTACTGAATGAATGAATAAATAAATAAATAAATAATAATTTGTTACTACAATAGTTAAAATATCAAAAATGTATGTGGATATACCTTTTTCATGAGATACTGCTACACCGCTTAGTAATTATTCAATTTCAATTTGAGTTACCGCTTTTTCGTTAGCATTTCTCCTACATTTATGCATACAAAAAAATATGAATTTTCTATCGAATAAAATATGTATTATTTAAAGGAAAAAAACGATCAAAGTATATTTATTAAGTCTTTTATTAATCAGATTTATTATGGCATAAAAAATATTTGAAAAAAAAAACGGATTCTATGAAATGAATCTAATCAAAAGTAGGGAGTTCTCTCCAAAAGGACATTCTTTTTTGAGGTATAATATTTTATTAAAAATAATAATATAATATTAAAATATGAATTATTATAATTATATAATAATATGATATTAAAAATATTAATTTTAATATAATATTTTTTATTTTTTTTTATTGGCGGTATTTAAATATACGGCTGTTTGCCTACGTAATATTGAGATACCTCTAATACCCTTAGTGATTTATGGTAAAACTGAGATAGGGAAATCTTTCTTAAGGGTATTTTTATATGTTTTGAACAAGATAACGCTAAAAGGTTTAGTTCATTAGATGCGTATTTTTTAAAGCTATCCGATGGCATAAAAATCAAATTTACGATTTTTTTTGAGATACCGCTTTTGCGCTTAGTAGGGCAGAGAGTTACTACTAGTTTTGTAACAAATAATAAGAAAAATTATGCTGTGCATCGCATGTGTGCAAGAACAGGTCATTGCTCAGCGAAGAAGAAGCGAAGAGAATCCAATTTCTCTCACTTGCCGCAGATGATGGCGGCACACTTGAAATTTTGATAGCCACAGCAGTTAAATCTTGATTGGAAGCAAAAGTAGATCACCAATGTTTTAAATTTGTGTATTTTTTTTTTAATGTTTGTTGCGCTGGATGCGCGTTTTACGTCCGCTCAAGGCCGCAGTTAATGCTGCCAGATTGGGATTGCTGCTTGCTGGATACAACAACCTTCACTTGAACCACCAACCTTCTAGCCAAAACACCATTAACCCGCACAATACGGGTTATTAACGATCTTCACGTGAAGATCGATGTACAGACGCCAGCAGCTCAAGCTACCCGAAACTGTCAAATTTTCGCAATCAACCTTGAACCTTATGCTGTAGTACTAAAGTTGAAAATCTATTAAATAAATTTGACAGATTGTAGTAGCTTGATGTGCTGGCGTCTGTACTTACATGCCATTTGAGTGAACTCGCAAAAATACTGTTGTTTATTTTATGTTATAGTGTAGATTAGAAGTAGGCTATAATTATGTTGTTTTTCATTTTATGTTAAATATTGTGTTTATTTTTAATTTTAATTTTATTATTTTATAGGGATTTTTGTAAAGTACTTAGTTATTATTTTTAGATGTAGTTACTAGTTTTTTAATTTTTCACAGTTTTAAATTGTAATTTAGTTAATTTTAAGACCGCGCTATCGCATTAGGTATACACCTGTAATGATAGTTGTAAGGGAGATATAAATAAATAAAAAACACAGCGTCGTGCAAGTCCAGCAAGCAATTAATAATAATAATTGACGTACGTCAAAGCTATTCACTATCATTTTGAGTCGTGCCTCGTGCATGGCGTCGGAGGACGTACAGCAAGATGGATGGTGAATACGGCGCTTTAGTTTGATTATGAAAAAAAAACTACAACGCTGCAAGGTTATTTTGTTAAAGTTAGGTGGAGGATATATAGAAATAAACAGTTAATATGAGATAAACGATATAAGTATATTGTTGTATGAAAGATAGAATAAAAACGAATGACAATAATCAATAAGAAATGTATTGCTAGGCAACACAACCATATAGTAACAATTGGTAGTATTAATTCCTTAACATCCACCCCTGTTGATGATAATGCCAGCCATCTTCTTTAGCATTTCAAGTCTGGGCCCATATAATGGTTTTGTAAGCATGTCAGCTATCTGTCTGGTTGCGGGCACATGGCAGATTGTCATGCTTCTATCTTGTATGCATTCTCTGACGAAGAAAGATCTTATCCTGACGTGTTTTGTCTTCTGGTGAAATGCTGTAGGATTTTTCGCCAGCTTTATTGCACTTTCATTGTCAACACCTAAGGTCGCAGGGCAACCTGGGGTCTGTAACCATATAATCTCTCTGGCGGTTTCACTCGCTGCTACTATTTCTGCCTCTGTCGAGGATATTGCAACGGTGCTCTGCCGTTTGCTATACCAGGACACAGCACCTCCAACATATATACAGAGAATGCTTGATGTAGATCGCGCAGTTTCCATATCACCACCATGATCTGCATCGCTATAGCATTCCAAACTATGAACATCATTATCTGTCCTGTAACGTATACCTTCGTCCATAGTTCCTTTTAGGTATCGCATAATTATTTTTACGTTCAGGATGTTCTCTTTGGTTGGTTTCTCCAAATTTCGCGACGCAACGCTTATTGCATAAGCAATATCAGGCCTTGTGCTTGTCATCAAATAGGACAAGGCACCAACAGCTTCACGGTAGGGGAATGTCTTGGTCGTTACTTCCTCAACCTGAGCATTGTTTGCCTTTAAAATTGGTGTTGTCACTGACTTGCATTCGTGCATGCCAAATCTCTCCAACAAGCGAGTGACGTATGCTTTCTGATGCAGCAAAATGGAACCATCAGAGTACCTCTTTATCTCCATTCCTAGAAAGTAGTTTGCGGGTTTTACTGTTATCTTGAAATGTGCTTTCAATTCATTCAAGAAACAGTTAACCATTTTTTCGCTGGTATATGCCAATAGACCGTCGTCAACATACAGAGCCAGAATAACTTTCTCCTTTCCTTGTCTTCTTACAAACAAACAGGGGTCAGCATTACTCTGTTTGAATCCTGTATTTACGATGTAATCTGTGATGCATCTATTCCAGCAGAGCGGGGCTTGCTTTAGTCCATACAAGCTCTTCTTTAAAGACAATTTAAAGACATACCTCTCGTCAGCATAACCTTCAGGCGGTTTCATGTAAATCTCCTCGTCTAACTTTCCATAAAGGAAGGCTGTAGACACATCGAATTGTGATAGTTTTAGATTCTCCTTTGTAGCTACGCTCAAGACGGCTCTTATCGTGCTGCTCCTAGCAACTGGACTAAAAGTTTCTTGGTAATCTATATTTTTCTTTTGCGAATATCCCTTTATCACTAGCCGAGCCTTGTATTTATCAATAGAGCCATCCGGATTGGTCTTTATTTTGAAAATCCACTTGCATGGGATGGCTTTTCGACCTTTTGGTAGTTCGACTAGATCCCATGTTTTGTTATCTCGTAACGAGTTTATTTCACTCTCGATAGCCTTTGTCCACTTTTCTTTGTCTTTACATGATGTTGCCTGCTTATAGGTTTGCGGCTCGTATAAATTGTTCGCTTCCAGAGCCATAACATTATCATTAAACCTTACAGGAAGTTTTAGGTTTGCTCTATCTCTGAGAACCATGCGGTTTTCATGAGAATTGTTTTCTTCAGCTAGGTTTTAATTTTCTTCTTCAGAAGGCAAGGACTCGAAATCTGATTCATTCATATCATCTACCATTTCTTCATTGGTTTCGATATATGCCCTTGATGAAAAAGGTCTTGAAATGATTTCGATTTCATCCTCTGAAGCATGTCTTTCTCCAATCTCTCTATTAACATTAATTTCATGTTCACTCTCGAGACTTGGGAAAATTATGATTGAAGTTCCTCTGAAGAACAGGAGTCGGCTCTTTCGGTTTAGATACATCCTCTTTTGATTTTTCCATTAACGCTATCTCTTCGAAAGTCACATCTCTGGATCTAATCAATTTTAATGCTTCTTTGTCCCAAATCCTATAGCCTTCATCTCCTTCATAACCAATAAATATCCCCTTATTAGCTTTCTTGTGTAGCTTCTTGCGATTAGCTTTAGGAACATGGGCATAGTAGGTGCAACCAAGGATTCTTAGATGTTTGATCGCTGGCTTCTGTCCGTACCACAGCTCATGTGGAGACTTGCTTGGCACGTTCGTTGGACCTGTGCGATTCAACACGTAGACTGTCGCATTTACTATCTTTGCCCACAAGTCATCAGGAATTTTATCATGTGCATGCATGATGGCGCGTGCGGCTTCTACTACCGTTCGATTTTCACGCTCTACGCAGCCTGCTTGCTCTGGGGTGTGGGGCATTGTGAATCTTTGTTTAATTCCGTTTTAGGTTATGATATTTTTGAATTCTGCGCTGACAAATTCTCCTCCGTTGTCACTTAACAATTCTTTAATGACATGTCCTGCTGCATTAGCTTCATTTAAGAAGATCTTTAGCTTTGAAGCTGCTTCAGACTTTTGTCTAAGGAAGTAAATGTGACGATATCGTGTGAAGTCGTCCTTGAACAGAATGTAATATCGAAACTTCGAAATCGAATATGGAAATGGTCCGCATAAATCTGTATGGATTAGTTCTCCAGATTTAGTGGCTCTAACCCTTGTTCCAAATGGATGCCTGTGCGACTTTCCATAGACACAGCGTTCACAAATGTCGGATCGGTTGTTCTCCATTTTTAATCCTAGCTCTTTTTCGATCACCTGACGAACATATCTTTTGTTCTGATGTACTAGCCTTTCATGGTATACTTGTAAAGGGTTTGTCAGTAGTTGATTGACTTCCTGATTTTTGGGCGCGACACATTTCAACTCTAGCTTGAATAGTCCCCCTTTAATCGTTCTAGTTCCAATTACTTTTGCTTTTCCATTTACTTTTACTACACATTGCTTAGGTCTAGACTCGAACGTACTTGTGATCAAGTTATCATGCACAGATAGCACTGAGAATAAGTTTCTTTTAATCTTTGGGATATACCAAACGTCTTTCAAAAGTATTTGCTCAACTTTTCCATTAACGTTGGCTTCAGCTCTAATGTTGCCTATACCAATGGCTTCAATGGTTTCTCCGTTTGCCATTGTCACCGTATGTGTTCCTTTGAAGTGCTCGAAGCTCTCGAAGAAGTCACCTCTGTTAGTAATATGGCTTGTCGCTCCGTTATCTACGTACCAGTTAACTTTATCCATTGGCAATCCATCCTCTATAGCTAACACATTCATGTTGAAATTCACATTTGGATTTTGTCTAGTGTTTGACGGCTTTGGTGGTCTACCATCTTTTATAAATTTTTGGCATTTTCGCACATCATGCCCAGCTTCTCCACAATAATTACATTCAAAAACTGTATTCTTCGTCTTCTTCTGTGTCTTCACAGCTAATACTTCCTCGGTATTCTCTTTTGTAGTCAATGCTTTTTCAAAAACGCTCAGTTGCGATGTCAAATTCTCTACTGTCCGATGCTTTTTTGTTATTAAAAGCCTCAGAGTAATAACTATTACTCTGAGTTAAAAGCCAACTTGACTTGAAAGCAAAATAATCTCGTGGTAAGTATTGCTAGGCAACACAATCATAGAGTAACAATTGGTAGTATTCATAGGTATAACTATACTGAAATTTCACGCTCCCTCTATGTTAGTTATTACTCTGAGTTCATTCCTTAACATGTTTTTGGCGCGTGGCCAAGTTACCAACAATTACAACGCAACTCTAGTTATGATGATGTTTCTGATTATCAACTAAACGAGTTACGAGCATTTGTATTATTTTACTTAAAATTTTTCGTACATACTAATTCCATGAAAACTTTTTAAACGCGGACGGAATCGCCTGACAAGCGTTCTGACGGCCGACCAGTGCTGCCATATATACAGATTTCTCCGTATTTATACAGATTTTCGATTTATGATACAGATAAGCACTGGATACAGATTTTTATACAGAATTTTCTAATTCTATTCATTAAATAGCCTAATCTGCTTTAAAACGGAACTTAGGTAAATAAATCGCGATTGTTTGTACTGTTCTGTCAGTCAATGGCCAGTTTCACTTATTTTTCAAACGGGGAATCCGCTTATTAAAGATTTTTGCGTGTTCTCCAAAATACTGCGCTCTCGTGATGCATTTATCGTAAATAATTAATTTCATACAAACTTTTAATATAAAAATCCCA
Organism: Agrochola macilenta; assembly: GCA_916701695.1. Classification (NCBI taxonomy): domain Eukaryota; kingdom Metazoa; phylum Arthropoda; class Insecta; order Lepidoptera; family Noctuidae; genus Agrochola; species Agrochola macilenta. The sequence goes on along the minus strand of OU753559.1, from coordinate 11,673,214 downwards.
AAAAAAACAAGGGGTATAGTGTTACCCAGTAACTGTCGTGGAGGTCGAGGTCGAGGTCCAGGTAGGTGATGAATCAAACTAATTCTCTTCTTTTTCAAAAAAAGCAGAATAAAGTAATTTGACTGCATACGGTAAGTAGGTATATTATTCTGTTTCGGTTCTTTTGACAATACATACAGATTTAATACAGATTTCAAGTTAAAATAGCATACAGATATAAATACAGATTTTAGCAGTTTCTACTACAGATATAAGGTTCAATGCATCTGGCAACACTGCGGCCGACCTCAATTGTCGTGTTGTCGTGTTGTCGACACTACAATGACAGAGCTGTTGACAGTTTATTTAAGTCAAGTTGACAACAAAATGAAATCGCCAAAAGTTCTAAATGTCAAAATGTCTGGAAGTGGCAGCCTAAACAAAAATAACAAACTTCTTTTCTGCTTGTACTAAAACCTGAAAAGGGAATTTTATTGCAGCTCTGCTACTATCGAGCAAAGGAGACTGTGCCATGATCCTCCTTCATCATGAAACCATTAATGACTAAATAAGAAAATCAGCATTTAAAAAAAACCATACGAATGTTCAACGCTGAAACAATCTATTCTACTTGATAAGATATTGGAGTAGGATTTTCTAGATATGTGATCGCATATAAATGGTAAGCCATCAGTTTACTTGCCATGGAAGCCTCAATTGAGGAGAGTTTATATCGTGCAGTATTAGCTGAAGATCGAGACGCAGTTTCGCGGGCGCTTTCTAAAGGTACGATTAATTAGGTATGATTTAATTGCTAAAAATAATTACTGAAGTATGTTTATTTATTTATGTATACATTATTGTACACCAGAAAAATACATTAAAACAAAATTAAGTTATACACTACAAAAAATACAATGCCATTGTAATTATATTGGGATTATTGTTTATTTAACTGCAGGTGCTAATCCAAATAAGACTGCCAGCCAAGGTAAAACTTGTTTGGGAGAAGCTTCAAATAATGGAAACATTGATATTGTCAAACTATTAATTAATGCCAGTGAAGCAAAATCGCACATGCCTGTATCATATGCAGGTTCTCCTAAAAAAAGGCTAGTCAAGTGCCACAAACGCAAGTTAAGACACCATGGACAATATGATGAGACTGTTGTTAAATGCAAAAATTTGAATGATAGAACTTTTAAGGATTTTCATTTTGGACAATATGATACGATTGCAGTAAAAGATAACAGTTCAAAAGCAGACACAAACCAGGGATACTTTGTATTTATACACAGTGAAGGATCTAGCAGTGATGAGAGTAAACTTGGTAGTCTGAAATCACCAATAACATCATCATCGCTGACACCATCACCACAGGCTGACTTAGAATGGGATGAGGACATAGGAAATGTTGCTCCAACTACAAGTGAAGATGAAACCTGGTCTTCTATGTATAAGTAAGTTGCTTCTATTTGTATTATAAATACTAACAACGGAACACCAGATTCATAAGATCAGGTGTGCCAGTGTTATAAAAAGTGTTTCCATATTTCAGAGATTACAGAATTAGTAACTCATTAATATAGGTGGCTGATTGTTGCTATATTGCCATTGTCAATTCATACATATTTACATGGTGTCCATTTTCTTTTATTCAGATGGTATGCTGCTATATTGGAGTCTACAGGGGCAGCCATAGCATCAGCTTCTGTGGTGACCAATGGAATTGATCAACATGATGCATTCATGCAGACTGCCTTACATTATGCTGCTGAACAGGGTCATGCTGGAGTTGTCCAATTGTTGATAGAAGCTGGTAAATATTTTTGTACTACTCTAACAATTTCTCGTCTCCCTCTTATCACTACTACAAAAGAAATAATATACTTTCAGGCTGTAAAATAGATGCTGAAACAGGAGATGGTGTGACTGCTTTACATGTAGCAGTAATCAAAAATTATATAGATATTGTGAAGATTCTTATAAAGGCTGGGAGCAATGTCAACCACAAAACATATGATAGTATGACACCTCTGCATTTTGCAACTTCAAGAGGGTTTCTGGATTTGGTGAGTACTCCTCAGTCAAAATAATTTCCATAAGAACTCTTTTTCCAAAGTACTTTTTGTACTTTATTGAAAACATGTACTGTCCCATCCTGGCTGAGCAAAACTTTGCGACCGCGTCCTAAACGAAAGCGGTCGCGAGTACGCGATCGTCGCACGAGTACGCTATCATGAATAGGACATACTCACACGATCAATCAAGTCGCGTATGTACGTCATTATTCAGGTAAACGCGCAAAAATCGCTTATGGTTAGGAAGCAGGGACCTATAGCCTCCCTCAATTATCTGAATTTTTTGGCCTATGCTTCCCAGACATCACGCTAGACACCAGCAGTTCCTAAGTGAGCTTCCATTAAGTCTGCTTAAAATAACTTTCAGGTAAAGATTCTAGTCAGTAATGGAGCTAGTTTAGAAGCTAGGGACGCAAACGAGAGGACAGCATTGTACATAGCAGCTGGCCGATGTCATATGGATGTGATCAAATATCTTATTGATGCTGGTGCTAATGTTAATAGTGAGGAGATCCATGGTAAATAATACTTATCTATGTTATGTAGCAACTTCTACATTTATAGGTTTCTGTCTTAAGTAATCCGCTCTTGTCACATCAAGGCGCATGTCTTTAATTGTCTTTCAAGGAACGCTCATGGCGTACAATATAAAGTATGTCACGTGGCAGCTAGCAGTGTAAGATAGTGCCATCCATGAAGACGCGCCCCACTCCGCTCCGCTCCGTACTAAAGTACAGCTTACAGTACAGTAATCGTGGAGTGGGGCGATTCTTCGTGGATGGCACTATCTGTAGACTTAAATAACTTTCTTGATTCGCATTTCCAGTAATTAAAACATTTCTCTTTTTTTTTTCCAGGATACACATCCCTTTGTGAAGCTGTATGGCAAAAGTATGCTGTGGGTGTAGAACTGCTACTGTTGTCTGGTGCTAGGATCACTCACTCGCATAGACTTTTGCACAATGCAATAATACAAAGACAGGTACGTCCACATCTTACATCACATCACACACACTTCACTTTTTTTTTTTTTTTTTTTTGGGTGGGAAATCATCAAATGACTCCTCCCGCTCTGGGCGGAGCGAGAGGGAGTGTCAGACTTTTACTGACTAAAACCCACCCGTGTTCCTTCCGTTGCCTGTGTGCCGGGGCCGCGATATCCCTTTCGGACCAACTCGCAACCCTGGCAGGCATTGGCCCTTACGGACCCCGTCAGTTGGTGCTGACATCTCTTTGAGGCGCGCGTGGAACACAACGCGCCGTCGACCCGGGCCTGGTCCTAATCGGACGGCGAGCTACCCATTGCCCACCGTCCGCAAGCCCGCGCCTACGGTGGCCGGAAGTCGGCTCGCGACTCCCGACGCCCGGGGCGTCTCCTGCGGCGACTAGGGGCGCGAGGGCGCGCATCTTGCATTTCCCTCGCGCGCTCCGCCTCCTCCTTCGCGAGCATTACTGCTTCGCAGAAGGAAGTGACGGCTTCCCATGCACTCTCGCTCCGGACCATGGCCTGAACCAGGGCCGGACGCGAGAGATCGCCGCTGCCGATCGCCTCCGTGAGGACACGGCGGTGCCCCGCCCAAGCCGGGCAGACCTCCACCGTATGCTCCACCGTGTCCTCCGGGCGATCCACACAATGGTAACACCCGGGCGTTTCCTCCCGCTTTATCCTGAACAGGAACCTCCCGAAACAACCGTGTCCGGTGAGGACCTGCGTCAGGCGACACACTTCACTTCACTTCTTATTTTCTTTTTTTCACTAATTTTTTTTCTTTGTTATCTGCTGTGTATTATATTGTGTGTGTTTTAGTCGGTGCTAAATGAATGTATTTTCTTTCTTCTTTCTTTTATTCAAACTGACTAATGTTATAGTAAAATTATAATAAATTTTTTAGGTGGAAATCGTGGAAATGCTCACTGCATATGGTGCGGGCATAAACCTTTACAATGACAACGGTGACACACCTCTGCTTTTAGCGGCCAGACTAACACAGCCTGCGATCGCTAAAATATTGTTATGTAAAGGTAGGTGATTAAAACCAACTATTCTATTTTGCTCACATCCGAATTCGCGATAATCACTATCGAGCTGTATGGCGTCCATTGAAGCGAAGCGAGGCAGCGGAGAGCAGAATGGCAGCGGAGTGGAGCGGAGTTGCGGATAGTCTGTCCATTGATGCGGAGCGAGGTAGCGGAGCGGAGTACGGAGTGTGCGGAACTAGACGGAGTTCACGCGACGAGTAATAATTCCCCGCTCCACTTCTCCGCTCCGCTTCCCCTCTCCGTTTCCTCGCTCCGCTACCCGGTTTTGTATGAATTTTTAAACTAGTTCGCAAATCCCTGTCCACTGAAGCGGAGCGGAGGTTTTATGCAATTCCTTTGGTTAATATTGGCACACCGCTACTCCGCTCCAGTGGACAGGCAGCCTAAAGATCATAAAAAGCAGTGGTGGCCCAGTGGTAACGGTCGCGACTTACGAGTTGTAGGTCGTAGGTTCCAACCCTTTTTTTTTTTTTTTTTTTTGAGGTTGGGAAATCATCAAATGACTTCTCCCGCTCTGGGCAGAGCGAGAGGGCGTGTCAGACTTTTACTGACTAAAACCCACCCGTGTTCCTTCCGTTGCCTGTGTGCCGGGGCCGCGATATCCCTTTTGGACAAACCCGCAACCCCAGCATGGTAGGCTCCAACCCTGACAGGGGCCTATTTCATCATTACGGATTACTCTCTGAGAGTAGGCCTGAGTGCCAGCAGTGGTAACATTATAGACTGATTATGTTATTATCGTCTATTCTGTATTTTCCGTTCCAAAAATTATTTATTTCGGAGCTCTTAGTAGAGGAGTCGTAGATCGCGGACGAACCGACGAAGTTAAAGTTTCAATGAAAGTCAAGGCTTTCTAAAAATATTTAGTGTATTTTATGTAATGAGAGATGAATGGATGATGATAAGTGTCAGAAAAAGTATATTACGCTGGAATTTCTCAGCTGAAATAACTAGCTATTAGGACACTGGAACCGCTCCATTTATAATAATAATACCAGCATATTACTGTCTCACTGCAGGGCAAAGGCCTCTTCTCAAACAGAGAAGGCATGAGCATCGATCACCACGCTTGGTAAAGACAGGATGGCGATTTCAAACTTATATTAACTATAAGTCCAGGTTTTCTCACGATGTTTTCCTTCACTGATGTCAGTAATGTCCAAGATAAAGTCAGAAAGAAGCCACTTCATTTCAAAATTGTATTTAATATGATACATTTTAATGTAGACTGCATTGCACCTAAACTGTCTGATGCCTGGCTAAACTTAAAAAATATATATATCACTAGGATTTCTTAAATATTGGAAGGAGGGGCTCGTGGCTAAGGAATAATAGCCGCACGGGTCGATCCATCAGGTTAAGCTACGCTTGCCGGGGTTGGTACGTGGATGGGTAACCATCTTTACAAACCGAGACTTCTCCGTGCCTCGGAAAGCACGTTAAACCGTTGGTTCCGGCTGTCATTCGTGGATCTTTGACAGTCGTTACAGGTCGTCAGAAGCCTCAAACTCTGACAACCAGTCGTACCAAGGGGTATCGTATTACCCAGTTACTGGGTTGTGGAGGTCAGATAGGCAGTAGCTCCATGTAAAATACTGGTATTCAGCCGCATCCGATTAGACTGGAAGCCGACCCCAACATAGTTGGGAAAAGGCTAGGCAGATTGATTGATTTCTTAACTATACTCTTATCTTTCTGTTACAGGTGCGAATTCCAATTTGTGTAACAGTATAACAGGTGCTAATGCGTTGCACATTGCTGTTGAAAGTGTAGCTGCCCACGAAGATTTTGAGGAATTGTTGAAATGTTTAATAGACTATAAGATTGATTTGAATGCCACAGCTCTCACAGGCGATACAGCACTGAACAGGGCTCTGTTGTTGCACAAGTAAGTTCATGTGTTCATTGATTGCTTTTAATTTCGTTATAATTATATACTACTGCTGTGATTTTTTTCACAAATCCAACATTGTACAACCATTTAGCTGGCAGGGGGGGGGGGGGGGACACTTTACTCTAAATAAAAATTTCAGGTAAAAGCTTAATATTTCGCAAACGGATCACTGAATCCAAAAATGGTTTTCACAAACTCACAATATTTTTGAACGAACTTTCATTAAAACATCCCTACTTTACGTGTAGGGGAGGTGCCTTAAAAAAAAAAAACTTTGTCGGCATGATTATTATGTATACATATTATGCCAAATTACAGCTTTCTAGTACGAACCGTCTCTGAGCTAAGCCGCGGACAGAATGACGGACAGACAGACATGGCGAAACTATAAGGGTTCCTTTTTTACTACGGAACCCTAAAAAGGCTTTTGAAAGTTTCCAAATATATTTTTTACATCTAAAACTAAATATTCGGTGTTACGATATTAATTATTGCTTTAATAATCAATATTTTAGTTTTCTAGTTAGCCACATTTCATATTTCCATACAGTAATATTGGCAAATTAATCAAAACAGGTAAATATTTGACAGCTATTTGTGACATTGCCAACTTTTAGGATAAACGCTCTTAAGACCGAAGGCAAAGCAAGAAAAGTTTATTTCCTTCTAGCTGACCCGTCAGACGTTGTCCTGTCAAAATTTGCGTTTTTCCCTTAGAGTAATATAACACTGGAGAAGCCTTACGAACACTTCCCCTCTGTAAAAGTACAAGAACAAATGTTCTAGTACGTTCATAAAAACTACTTTCAAATTGATTCTAACGCACTTCGTAAATCGTTTTAAAGGCGCGCGGAGCTCCGTGAAAATGCCTATTTGTGCTGTTAGATGGTGTAAAAAGCGTTCAAATACGTCAAATTTACATAAAGAACTGAATAACTTTCCATATGCAAATTATTTTTTCTAAGATTTAGTCATGTTTTTATTGAAATTTAAAATCCTAACCTCATAATACAATTCGATTTTTCATTCGATTCAACCATGATTCAATATAAAACGTAGCATGAATCGAGTATTTTACTCACGTTGCTTCTGTGACGTCACCGAGTCTCGCTACATCTCGTTTTTATGTTCGTAAAGATCAAAATACTTTTCTTTTGCATTACGAAAATATACGTCAAATCAGCAAAACTTACACGCACTTGACATGCGGATGCGATTATGTCCTCTAGTAAAAATGTTAACGAGACTACCGTAGTGTTGAGGTCATGTTTGAAACCAAAATTGACATGTCGATAATTTCCTAGTAAAAATTACTTAGTAATTATTTTTGTTTATTTTTTTTATTGTTCAATGTTTTATAATTTGTTTATGTCCATTGAAGTGTTTGTATATAAAAAAATCAAAAATTGAACTTGATCTAATTTTTTATTGAGATTACTTACTTATTACAAATCTAGTTATTTTTATTTAATAGAAGTTATTTTCTCTTCTTATTAAAATGTAACTATTTTATGCAACAGCTGTTTTATTTCTGGGTTCAAGCAAAATTCCGAATGAATATCGATATCGATAAAAATAAAAAATATGGTACGGACTTCTCTATCCGGGCGAGCAGCTATTGTTGTTTTTGACAGTAGCTACGCCGTCCCCCGCAAAAAGTAACAGACTTTTTTGTTCGGAATATTGCGCTTATGGCTTCTCCAGTGATATATACTCGTAAGTTTTCCTAAACAAGTATGAGGCGAACAAAAAAAAAAAAACTATCATTTGAGCCATTTTCGAGTTTTTGCGAGACTAATACAGGTAATATGTATACACATATATATATATATTATATACCTTAAATAACCAAGTTTGGCAAACGGATATGAAATCAGAAACGAAATTCTAATTATCAATCAAGCAACGATTTTTTTTATAGGTTTAAAAATTTTCTTGTTTCAGGGACCATGCTGCAGTTCTATTAATTCGCTATGGAGCCGACGTGAACACTTGCGATTTACACTCGTGTGGTCTGGACAATCTATCCATAGCAAGCAGACGACGATCGTGCATTTTAGCGTCGATGTTGCTAAAGGCAGGTCATTACGTCACGGTCCCCGACCACGGCGCCACTGTTCCTAAACCAGGATGCACAGCGTATTGGTTATATCATGCTTGCAAACAACCACTTAGTCTCTCTGATCTCTGTAGAATTAAAATTAGATGCATAGGAGCCAGTACGGGTAAGACATTGTATCGCTTCATATTGTCACTCCCTCTACCAAAGAGCTTAAAAGGATACCTTATGATGGAGGATGAAGGTCTGTACTAATTTGTAATGTGATTCAGTTAACAGTCTGGGGTATCAAGAAATAAAAATAAATATCTATAGGCATTTTTATTTAGTAAAATTACACAGTAGTACAAAGGTGTACTTAGGGTAAAATATAAAATATTTGTTGATTATACTTATGTGACACAATATGTTTGTCCATACAAATCTTCAAAATAAATTGAGTAATTCTTATTTTATGTTTGTAATTACATTAATTGGAGAATGAGCAGACATGAGTAGTTTTAAAGATGTTTATATTTCCTTGAGAGCGAAAAGTATTTTCTGGCTTTTAATCATATTATGATCAAGTTATTTATACTTAGTTATAGACAATTTAATGTTGATTATTTATATTTGTTATAAAATGTATGATATAGGGTGATTTAATTTATTAACTAATATGAAGGACCACTCATTCTCCTTGAATATTATTATGTAAAAATGTCCAAGTAATGTGAATTGGTTGAAATAAGAATCTAGTCTTAAACTAATTAATACATGTATTAATAATACAATTAGTAATAAAAATAAATGATATGAATTCAGATATAATAAGACATAGAATAAAGCAACATCAAGTTGTTTTTTAAGCCTACTTACACAGGGTGAGTAAATTTTAATGTACTACCTATTCTGTTGATAAATAAATACACTGTACATACATACGAGTTTTAATCATATTACCCACAATGTATATTTATCTAAATCAAGTTTTTATTTGTTCAAGAGGTAAGTAGCTATTGTAGTAGAAAATATTTAATTATGAATAACAAAGCCGTCGGCCACAAGCAATTTTTTATAATTATAAAAAAGTAGGTAGATGTGCCATACCCGCCCCAATATTAAATAACGAAAACTTCTTTTGTATTTTTCATCGAATGCTGTTTTTAAACACAGTTTATATGACGGTAACATACCCACCTACTATAAATAATTACATTGGCCATAAAGACCAACACTATAAATAATCCATAGAATGTTTAAATCTAACACATAATACGAGTATAATGAGACGGAAAATTGCGATTAGTGACTAAATAATTGTATTAGGTGTTAAACATACTATGGTAACAATATATTATTTCTTTTAAAGTGAATACCTTTAATGGCAATAATTATATACCTATATAAATCACTAAAATATAATCTACTCACTGACTTAATTTGAAAAAATAAAAGCAACAAATGTGAATGTTAACATAAAATAAACATTTCTACAAAGAATAATAACAGCATTAAAAGCTATAGCACATTAACAAACCAATATACATAAGCATTTTGCAGATTAAATCATGCAAATAATACACAGCTTAAATAAATACTTATCAATAGCAAGGGAAACTAAATGCAAAATAAAGTCCAACTAGAAATATCATAGGCTAGCATGAAGGTGCATGAGAATATTGAAACACCAACTTGTTAATCATCATTGAGTAACTTCTAACTGCCATTTTAATTGAATATCTCTGGGTGGACTTGAAATCAGTCCTTTGGGCTTCACATGTTATCAGAAGGGCAATGACCTCTAATGTCCTTCATACTGTTCAGTTTAGGGTATGTCTCCATCAAAAAATTTACTAAATCAAAGTGTTTGTTTTCAACAGCTTTATGCAGAGCTGTTTGCCCATCAGCATCTTGTGCATCAACACAAGCTCCGGATTGAATAAGGAATTTTATTGCTTCAATTTTTCCTAAAAATAGCATTGAAAGATAAGGGACAACTTCTAAATAGTCTAAATCAAAGATATTTAAGATAGATATAATTTAATGTCTTTGGTCTAAATAAAGACATGAAACCATTATTCAATGCTTTCTTATCTCAAAATGTGATTGTGTATTTACTAGCAGTCCTCTCAAGTGATTGGTAGGTGTGAGATGAAACAATAAGCAATAAAAAGTAGTTCTATAAGTATTGAGCTTAATTGCCTTATTTCCTTTAGATGAGATATGGAAACGAATAATTGAATATTTTCGTGTTCTCTATATAATTATAACTTGGTGAAGGTGATTACCTGCTGCAGCAGCTTTGAGTAATGGTGTAGCTTGTCCACTATTGGTCTTTGCATCAATCACGGCCCCATTTTGTAATAAAATCTTACAAATATCCACATATCCTTTACGTGCAGCATAGTGCAATGGACTGTATCCAGAATTATCTGGTGTGTTCACAATTTCTTTGGCATTGCCTGCCTTTGCAATCAGATGTCTGACTCTTTCCTCATCACCATAGAAGGCTGTAATAATAAAATATTTATTTAATGTTTTTGATATAAGTACAAGTACATTAGTTTGCATGCTTCATTTTATCTGGCACACCCATGCTTAAGCAAGTGGTTAAGCTATCTTATCAGGCAACACTTCAAAATATGATATACAGACATAGTTGCACATTGCACCTGATAAAGTAGCAATTTATACATGGTAGAAATAAATATATTTTAAATTAATTACCTGCATACCACAGGCCCCTCTCCCAATGCATTTCAGATAATGTTTGGCTAACAGATGTGTTAGCATGGGAACAGTTTGAGTGGTCACAATTCTTCCCATGGTCCATAATTGTTATAATAATAGAATATTACAGTGAGTAGGTTAGTGTTGATTTAAATAATGCGCTGGAGGGTCCAAGTGATCTCTGTCTCGCCAGTGCTTGAAACTATCTTGTAACCAAGCTGGCTCAATGAATTAAGAGCATCAAGAACATTTGATTTGATTGAAACCCCATTCACAACTACTCCTGATCCTGGAAACTTTTTAGTAAGAGCTCTTATCTCCTCGATCCCTAGTCCAAAGACAGAACAATCATTTGCATGCAAAGACCCTTTGATAGCAATATAAACAACACTGTCTTCTTCAGCTATAGGTACTGTTTCCAAGTTGCATGGAGACAGGTTCTGGCTGCCCTTTATGTCCATAGTATAAAACAAATTAAATTGATCAAGATATATGTTTCAATAAGATGATTCTGGCTTACACTTCGTCGTCTTTTGTCTGATGCTGGTAGTTGCCCAAGTGCATAGCCTCCTTGCTAAAATTGTTGATGTTATCTTGCTCCACAATTATTGAGGGTTCTGGTTCTGAAAACTCTTTTCTCATAGTCCACATATACTCATTATAATCTTGTTTGACAGCTGTGGAGCTAGATGCGACAACCTTGTAACCCAACACCTGTAATGTTATTGATCAATTATTAGCACTGTGACAATATGACTCATAACTCATAACTACAGAACACCAATGATTCAATTAGCTGTTATGTAAGGAATGTACAGAATCACAAACCTCAAGTGCGCTAAGAATAACACAAGGATGTTGTAAGTAAACAATAGTAGAATCGTCGCAGTAGCCACCACATGCGAACCTCTTCAGCTGTTCTATGTCGCCAGCTATACAAATAAAATTAGGCTTTCAATAAAATAGCATAGACAGACACATTTTATGAAGTAAATAAAATGAGAAGAGGACTGTGTTTAAATCTAGTTGATAACCCCAATTAGATATTTTTACTTGTCTCCTGTTTCTCATTTTACTTTCGTAATTTGTCAACATCTACCTTTCAAGCCGGATACCAAAACACGCCAAGGGTTTTTATGTCCATACGATGCTAGATTACCTCTAATCAGGATGTAGGGCATTGATAACGGATAATATTTCACTTAGATCGTATAATGTTACAGTACAAAATTAATAAAATTATTCAATTACTTACGGCTGAACTGAACTAAACACAAACACAAATTGCGTTCTATTGCAATGCAATCGTGAGTAACAACATGATATTATCTCAATCTAAATTCAAAAGTAGATATGTTTATCATTACTGCAGGATAGCAGTATGCATTTTCAGTAAGAGTAAAAAGGAGCGAGAAAGGTATTTTTTTATGCTATTCATCTGGAAAGTAATGACGTGTATTTGATTACAGTGTGACCAATGTAATAATCACAGAGTACTGAGTTATTTGCACAACTTTTTTTTTTTCATTACTGGCAACAAGCAGATGTATCATTTTCATCGCAGCACATTCAGTAGCTGTCACCAGCATTGCTTCCACAGAACTTATATACTCTACGAGATTGCTTCCTTCTCCGTTTCTCAGCGGAAATTTTAAAAGACCTCAGAGTAATTATTACTCTGAGTAAAAGACATTATTTATGGTCGCGCGCGAATCATATTTTGATAAAGATACAACCTGACACTCACCAGCTAATTGCAAAAAACGTAAGAAAAGGACCATGACCAAATGCATACCCTTACCAAAAAAATCATGTACAAAAGCTACACATGGTGCATTTAAAAGCACATTAGAACTAGATTTTAAATTTCTCTATTTTAATTAAAAGCGATTTTTTTTTGGTATATTTCTTAACAAAAAAAAAACACTTTACCTGCCAAACAGCTCATTCGTTAGACTATTGATTGCTAATCATTTTCTGTCAAGCGTTTTTATATATTTTTAAACCTATGTACCTACCCATATTTTTAAAACCTGAGAACTAGGCAGTCTTTCCATCAGGAAAATAAAATCTGATGTATATTTTAACAAGATTTATCAGTCTATCCGTTGGTTTTTTTTTCACGGTTACAAACATACATTATCAAAATCGACAATGATCGATGATATAGCTTTCAAGAATATGTACATATATCGAGCTAAAATGTGTAAAAAAGGTACGGGTTAGTATTTATTAAACAATAAATAAACAAACTTTATTTATTTGGAATATATTTCTGTACCTACTTCCCATCGTTTTTGTAAACATTTTTGCTCTATTTTGAAACGTGCAACTAATTCAATTAACGTACAACACATCCTATATGGATTAAGTTCTCTGAAGTGCTGTGCGCTTCTGTATGTGACGAATTTACAATACCTAAATCTGCATGTGATTTTTGTTTGTGTATGTTTTAGTGAGTTAAGCTTCGTGCAGACTAGCGCGACGCGACACCGGTTATCGTTATACCGTCAAGTCTTCTTAGAATTTGTATTATTCGCGTCGCGTCGCGCCGTCTCGTCGCGCTAGTCTGCACAAGGCTTTAGTCGTTGTCGTTGATGTGACATATCAATAAACAAATAAATAATAATAATACGGTGGCCTCCATGGTTATCTCGTGTCCCTCAAAAATAAGTTAGGTTATACTCTCAGAGTAATAATTACTCTGAGGTTATACTCCTACCACCAGTCTGATAGTCTCTCTGATCACATTGACCGAATGAACGGAATGAACCGTAATCTTTCACTTCTCACACTTTTCAACCTTTTTCACCGAATATGTAACCGGAACTATAAATAATATTCATTTTTATTCAATCTTAAACAAATGCTTTGATTGACTGCTGACTATATTATCTTAAATCTAGTTTGAATAAATGAAGGATACTTAAAATTGTTTGGACCTGATTAGGACATAAATGGTCGTCATCATTTGAATTTCGCGGGCTACCTTTGCGGAAAACCTGTTATTACTTACTAATTACTAACTATTTATGGATCTCTTGTTAGTTGTCCAAAATTAAATGATTTTAACAGATAAGGATCAATCAAGAAAAGGATCAAAATAATATAAGTAGAAAAGTTTTCTAAAACGTTTCGTAGGCATTGTGGAACCGCGATCGTAGCAGGTGCTACGCCGTAACTGTGAGCTACGCCAATACAGTCTTTATCCAACAAATTGGATATTTTATAATATTTTAATTAGTATGATTTAATATAATGATGGTAAATATGATTATTATGTATTGTTACATTATTATGTATGTAGTTTAGAATATAATTTAAAGGAAGCAATTTAATGCCGCCTGCGATTAAAGACGATGTGAGTCTGAATTGAATTAAGAGAAATCTCGTTTATAGGTATTCTAAACTTATTTTAAATCTTCAAAAAAGCCTTTTAGTTGGCAGAGCTAACTAGCGAACCAGAATATTAATAATGAATTGCAATTACAACATTGAATTTGATGTTGTACCCGTTTTAGGTGTAAAAAAGGCATTTGGAAACTTTCCAAATACTTTTTTTACATCTAAAACTAAATATTCAGTGTTACGATATTAATGATTGCATTTCTGATTTCCTTACAGTAATATTGACAAATTAAATAAAACAGTGAAATATTTGACATCTATTGGCGATGTTGCCCACTTTCAGAGTAAACGCTCTTAAACTTTGAAGGCGACGAGACAATAAGTGTTATTTTATAACCCATTGCGCCCCATTGCAAACAAGTCCCAAGGTACAGTCAGCATAGAAGTTTGGTATTCAGGCAAGAAATTAATAGATTTTTCATGTTCGTTCAGGAAGTTTCATTATTCATCATCATCATCATCATTTCTTTATTTGTGTAACATAGGTAGTGAATACAGTTCTTAAATTAAAGATATATGTCGCTATGTTATGCCAAGAGGCGTACAAATATGGTGGCATGCGAAATACGAACAATGAAACAATTTCTACAGTCAATGCCTAAATAAATAATCATAAATTACAATTAGTCACAATATTCAATTAAAAAATTATTTCTCCAGTCAATGCCTAAATAAATTATCATAAATTACAATTAGTCACTATATTCAATTAAAAATTATTTCTCCAGTCAAATAAATAAACAAGTCTACATTTATTTATCATTTAGAAATTCATCAGTCGTATAATAACATTTTTCTATTAATAATAGTTTTTAGTTAGTTTTGTGTCGTGATGGCCCAGTGGTTAAGGCCTCGCCTCTCATTCATGAGGTTGTGGGTTCAAATCCGGGCAAGTACCAATGTGACTTTTTCAATTCATATGTACTTTCTGAGTTTATCTTGGACATTACTGACATCGGTGAAGGAAAACATCGTGAGGAAACCTGGACTTATAGTTAATATAAGTCTGAAATCACCAACCCGTCTTGAGCAAGCGTGGTGATCAATGCTCGTGCCTTCTCTGTATGAGAAGAGGCCTTTGCCCTGCAGTGGGACAGTTACAGGCTGGTATTATTATTATTTTAATAGTTTTAATTTTTTTTTTAATTGTGTTATATTCAAATTTTTTATGACATTTGGTAATTTATTGTAAATGCGCGGTGCCATGCCTAAAACGCTCTTTCTCACTAACACAGTCTTACAACGCTGATTGCTTAAAGAGTTTGCGTATTGGCTACGAATCGCAACATCTCGTAACGTTGACACCTTTTCAAACAATCTCATGTTTGTCTTGGCGAAAACACTAATTTCAAAAATATACAGGAAAAGTTTTTAACCGGTGTGCAAATTTTTTTTGGTGGTTCAAAATCAGTAATAGAACACATTTCCATTATTTATTAAAAAAATTGTCCTACTTTAAATCAGCAAAATATGGACACAATCTATTCGTAATAATATCAATGGGCGGCCGGCCCAAGCGGCGGTGTTGAACCTCCCCTCCCTCCCCGGGCGGCAAGGCGACGCCTGCGCGCCGGGCGCTGTGACCCTGACCGACAGTTCGCTCATCGCACGCGCTGTCGTGTGACGTCACGTCTAATCGCTTTCCCGCGCTGCACGTGTGTCGTACTTGTACAGACCTACCGGTCACGATGTCAGACTTCACTAACCGCGAGTTTTATGAGATGGTGCGAGTGTATGTGCTGAGTGGTGAAAGTTTGCGAGCAGTTCACAGAGCATACCTCGAATGCGAGCCCATGGAATCCTTAACCCCGTTAAGCAAAATACCATTTTAGCGGCATAAGGTATTAAGTAATGTAAATTTAATTGATAATAATGCTTTATTTTCTGTATTTTGATGGTCCTAAGCCCATTAAAGTATGAAGGAAAAATTGGAATTACTATTGAAATAACTCCAGGTCACGGCCTAAACATAAAAAAATCTAGTTCGAATCTGATAAAATTTGCGATCAATACATTGTAAGTATTGTAACCCACGTAAATACCTACGCCGGCGAATCGAGCGAGCGCACAGCTGATAGGTAGGTACTTTCGCGCGTTCCGCTTCACCGCTCGCCGCCGGGTAGCCATACATCCACTTTTAAAGTAACCAGACGTATCAAAATAAAAAAAGTATGTTCAATAAAACTCGTTTAAGTTTAATTTGTCCAAATTTGCGCAGTGGATAAAAACTTTTCCTGTATATGAGGATAGGGTAAGTATTTTCAGCGATTTAAAGAATGGTACACAGCTATCATCAACTTTCAGACCACACATTGATCTTATGCACCTTTTTTGTGCCTTAAAAACGATATCTTTATCGGTAGAATTGCCCCAAAAAACGATACCATATCGCAAAATTGCGGCTACCAAGCCGTGATATGCAACTAGTAGCGCATCCATATTTATTTTTCTAGCAATGTGGAAAAGTGCGTATGCTGATTTATTTATTTTCTTACTTATGTCATCTATGTGGGCCTTCCAGTGAAGTTGGTTATCAAGGAATAAACCTAAGAATTTTGCTACTTTAACGTCTTCAATGTCACAGTTACTATGTCTAATATTTACTTTTGGTACTTCAGTTCTTTGGCAAAGTGCATTATTTTGGTTTTCTTTAAGTTTATAACTAAATTATTAGTGTTAAGCCAATTAATTATGTCCGATAGTGTATTATTTATGTCATCTTGATAAATATTGCGATCAATACATTTCACTATGGCAGTACTGTCGTCTGCAAACATCACCATTTGATGTTGAGTCGCCTTTGGGAGAAAATGATCTCCGAGATATAGATTAAGAAAAGTGGTGGCCCAAGGACGCTACCCTGTGGGACACCAAACTTTATCAATCTCGAATGAGATAAAAACTCTCTTCAAACTTGCAATCTCCGTACATTGCATTCTGTTGGAGAGATAGGATTCGAGTAGTTTTAAAATGTTACCTCTGATACCATAGCTACACAGTTTGTCTAATAAGACGTCGTGCTTTACGTAATCGAAGGCTTTGGTCATATCTGTGTAAATTGCGCAAATTGGAGCTTTTTGGTCTACTGCTAACAAAATGCTACGTAAAAAATAAAAAATAGCCATGTTGATCGTGGTATTCTTTCTAAAGCCATTTTGTTCCTTGCATAATAAGTTAAATTTATTGAGATAGCAATACAGAGACTTATAAATAATTTTTTCGAAAATTTTGGAAAAAACAGAATCTTTTGCTATGGGCCTATAGTTCTTCATATCGGTTTTGTCATCTTTTTTATGAAGTGGTTTAATAATAACTTTTTTTAAGTCTTCAGGATAAACTCCGTCAGCAATGCTAAGGTTCATAATATGCGCTAATACGGGTGCTATAAGTTCATTTACAAATTTTATCACCTTTGTTCACATACCATCGAATCCTAACGTACTTGTATTTTTAAGTGATCCTATAGCCGAAACAATATCGGTTGTTAGAACAGGCTGCATAAACATGGATTGCCTTGTCAGATTGTCGAATTTATTGTCTAATTTCATATCAGTTTTTACATTATTCTCAATTTCATCTATAAAATAATTATTAAATGCATTCGCAATGTCAGTAGGTTTTGAAAATGTCAGGTCACATTTCTTAATGGTCATTATTTGTTCTTTAGGAGAGTTATTTTTAGGTCTATTGACTATTTGCCATGTAGCTTTCGACTTTATTATCCTTATGATAATTCGCCGATGCCAATACAGCGTGTATCAGAAATGGTACTCCCTTTCTTCTCCTAAAATTGTTTGTCCGAAAATCATTATCCATAACACGTTTGCTATAAACTTCAGTAACCATAATGTTCAAAAATTCGAAATTTTGTTTTAACGTAATTATCTTTACTTCTAAAACTATTCTGTTTTAATATCGAGTACTATAATAATTGAATCTCCTAATTTTGAATGAAATAAAGTCGTATGTCCTAAGTATTGTATTATATAATGTGTATCCGAATGTTCATTTATAATAAAATGGTTAGTCCTAAAAAAAATAGGTTTTAGTGACAGAAACGAATCGCTGTAAATCCGACTCCACGCAGTCTTGTCTGCCCTACCCCTAGAGTGTAATTTAAAATCGCGTAGGCGTGGAGGGGCGAGGCGGCCCGCGAGCTGAGGAGCAGGTGGTTGTAACGCTCGCCGCCGCGGCTGAGGCTGGCCGGCGGAGGCGGCCAGCAAGACGAAGCTGCGGTGGTGGTTATCCATCGTGGTGGGTCATATTCATCGGTCACCCTGTGAAAATTTGGCCGGTCATTGAAAAATAACCCCGTATAAGTAGATAGATAGTCTTAATTGAGTAATTAAGACTATCTATCTACTTATACGGGGTCAGTTTTTAGTATGAGTATATTACAATCAAATTAATCTGAAACAAAGACATTTATTTGGTCTCATAAAGCCAACCGGAAAAATTGGAGAAATATTATGTGTAGGTAGGTATTTATTAAACTTTGACAGTAAAAAAAATATACGTAAGTAACTACAATATTTTATTACTCTTTTTAATTAATATACATTTATACAACACTATTAAAATAGATTTACAATTTTACTGTTCGCGACTGTACCAAAACCAAATGTAGTAGAAGTTGACGTGGAAGTTTAACATACCTACTTCTACATAGTAAACCCAGGTCGAAATTATCATGGTTCGAGACGACTATTTATTGACTATTTTCTGACACCAAATTCAAATTCAAAAACCTAGGCGTTCCGCAGTAATCAGGTGAGGATTGTGGCGAGAAAGGCTCTCCACGTAATCCTCACCAAGACCCCTTTATATCTCTGGAATCCCTTAATGACTATTTTCTAGATTTGGCATAGCGTTATGGCTATTTCTTGACAATTTTTTGGAATTGAAACCAAGTCGGTACTCCCAGCAGTTTGCTTGCACTGAGGTGAGGATTGTGTGGAGACGTTCACCCCATAATCCTCACCAACTTATAGCTGTATCTTCGGAATCATAATGCGACTATGTTTTTAACCTTGGTGACTATTTATGACTATTTCTTGACTATTTTTTGGCGTTTTCAAAATTTGTTTTCATGAAGTTTTCAAAGGTGACGATTGTGTGGTGAAGGACACCCTATTTCTTGTACTATAATTATGTCTATCACCTCGTTTACTAAAAAGATGTACATTTTTTCTTACGTGCATGATGTTTTCATAGATATATTGGTAACGGTGGTAACAAGGTACCGTCATGATGTTAATATCCTTAAACAGTTCCCTTAGAGAGTCACGCCTGCGGCGATAATATATGGCTCTGATCGCTCTTTTTTGCAGAATAAAAATAGACTAGATGTCTGCAGCCCGTCCCCACAGTAAAATACCGTAAGACATGATACTATGAAAGTAACTAAAATAGACTAGCCTCGCGGTATCTCTATCTATCTACATCAGTAAATTGACGTATTTTTCTGACAGCATAATATGCTGCTGAACTTAGCCGTCCTGCAAGAGATGTTAACTGAGGACCCCATTGTAGCTTTGAGTCGAGCGTGATCCCTAGGAAAACAGTTTTATCGACGAATTCTAGTTTCTCTTGATTCAATACTATTTCACAATCACTACTTTTGACATTTGGTAAAGAAAATTTTATGCACTTAGTTTTTTTTCCATTATTAGCAGTGAACCAACTTTGGACCTGCAGTAGGGCGTTATTTACGTCGTCAAAATTTGTAGTACGTCTATCTACCTTAAAAATTAAGGAGGTATCGTCAGCAAATAACACCATTTGTAGTTGATTTTTTAATAAATGGAGTAGATCATTGATATAAACTAAAAAGAGGAATGGACCCAATATCGAGGCTTGTGGCACACCCATTTTTACTTTTAAACCTAGTGAATTGATACCGTTTATTTGGACTTTCTGTTGTCTATAATTTAAATAAGATTTCACTAAATTGAGCGCAAGTTTTCCAAGTCCGTAATGCTCAAGTTTCAAGAGTAAGGTTTCGTGATGGACACAATCAAATGCCTTGGAGAGGTCACAAAAGATTCCTATGGCGTCTTGGGCCTCTTCCCACGCGGTAAAAATGTGTCTTAATAAGATTACACCGGCGTCGGTTGTACAACGTCCTTTGGTGAAACCATACTGTTGATCATGAAGGATTTTATTTGTGTTAAAATGATTGAGCATTTGATTAAGCATTACCTTTTCAAACACCTTGCTGAAAACCGACAACACGGACACGGGTCTATAATTATTGGTGTCTTTACTGTCCCCGGATTTGAAAAGTGGTATTACCTTACTGTATTTCATTAAATCCGGGAAGACTCCTTGGTCCACACACAAATTAAATATTAAGGCTAAGTAAGGCGCTATGGTCTCAATTATGGAAGTACATACTTTAATGGACATTCCCCAAAGATCTTCGGTTAATTTGATCTTAATTTGCTTAAAAGCTTTTATTACTGTTAAAGCGTTTAATATGCTTAAAGTTAAATTCAATCGGGCAAGCTGAAACATTCGCTCTTACTAAATCAAATAAAAGAGACTGCGAGGAATTTAAGGTTTCAGTAGTTTTAAGTGGGATACTGGTAAAGAAATTTACAAATTCTTGAGCAACTTCTTTGCTATCGCAAACGAGACCACCACATGACGTCTTCAGTGTGTTGTCAGAATTATGCTTTTTGTTCCTGTTCGTTTCATTATTGATAATTTTCAAAACTGTCTGTATTTTATTGTCTGCTGACTTAACCTTGTTGCTAATGTATAAGGCTTTAGCTGTCTTACAAGTGTTCTTAAAAGTTCTAGAGTAAGTAGCAACATACTTATTAAAAGTTTCCGTGTTAATATTACGTAAGACTTAAGGCCATACAGCTCGAACAGTCTATCCCTACTTTTCCTGAGTCCTTTAGTTGCCCAGTCACTAAATAAAAACTTAGGGCTGATAGTTTTTGTGTTCTTCTTAAAAGAATTATTGAACTCGGTCTGGACTAACGAAAAGAATTCTTTATACAAAATATTAGCATTGTTCATTGTAAGGTCTTGATTATTTAACTTACAAACTAAAGTGCTATTAAATTTATTTAAATTAACTGCTGATAATGGTCTGAATTATATCTGCACTTTTGTTATTGGTATGTTGGACTCAAAAGTTACGGATTGACCACTGTGATCTGAAGGGAGATAATTAACTATGGCTTTATCTAAATAGTCGCAACAACAAAACACATTATCAATACATGTAGCAGTAGTCGTAGTTACTCGGGTTGGTTCTACAAACACATTTGACAAATTGAATGATTTGAACAAATTTAAAAATCTACTGGTATTTGAATTATTATCTAAAATATTCACATTAATGTCACCACAGATAATTACTGATTTATTACCAGTTGCAAGTTTTGCCAAAACATCTTCCATAACCGACTCAAATATAGAGTAATTTTGATAATTTGGGGGTCTGTAAACGCACACTATAACATGCTTATCTAGCTCAACACAAGACAGTTCAATGCTATGTTCAACCGATAGTTCAACTATGTCAATACGGGTTTTTGATTTTATTTTTTTATTTTTTTTATTAATATTAGTGAACCACCACGCAGCATAGATTTTCGGTTAAAACAACTGGCCACACCATGGCCACACTATAATTCTCATAGTTAATTAACATTTCATAATTCTTTATCCAATGCTCAGTTAAACAAATAATGTCAAACATTATTTTTTCTAAAAACAATTCAATTTCCAATTGTTTGTAAGAAAAGCCTTGAATATTTTGATGAAATAATTTCAAGGATTTCTGCTTAGCCCCTTTTGTACAGTTAACTATGTTAGTGCTAGAAAATACCTTTTTGTTATTAAGTGTAACTATACTGTTAGAGGTACCTTCTGTTGTCTTACAAACTAGTTTAAACTATTTGAGCTAACCACCATAACATTAGTACTATTACTAATTGTGGTGCTAATTGTAGATGACTTAGACATACTAATTATGTCTGGGTTAATATTAAAAGCTAATAGCCTAGTTATTTGACGTCTAAAACGAATGGGCAGATACACAGTATCCCTAGTCGACCTCAACTTATCAACAAAAATGTTGGTATCAAAAAATATAAACTTGTCACTATTATTATAACATGTGAATGTAGTTGTTTTGCCTATTTGACAAATGCTCAAAATATGGAAAAGCACACAAAATTATTTTCTTACAATTTAACTTCAATAGTTCTGTGACACAATCAGTAATATCATCTTTTTTAACATTAAAACTATTACCTATAAGTACGGTAATAATGGCATTAGGATCATATTCCTTCCTATTTAATGAAGACATTATTTGTTTGTAGGAATTCTGAGGCATACAATAGTTTTGGGAAGAATGACTCAGGTTGTTGCTAAGTAATTTACCTAACCCTTTTCCAAAACTATCAGAAAACATAATGGAGCAAGGGAGAGAATTAGCTTCTGTCTGAACTACTTGCAATGGACCTTGTTCAATAGCTGGTGTAGTTTGATTAGTTATAGAGACCTGAGCACTTCCTACTGGTACGGGTCCTCCGTTGCCTCAGGTTGGAGAGTGCCAAGATTGTTTTATTTTTTTTGCAATGATCATTGAGGGCTGCTGAGAGTCAGCGGGTCCACCTTATCTATATTAGAGTTGCACATTTCCACTAACTCATTTGCAGCAAGAATGTGCTCCTGAATTTGTTTTTCAGACCTCACATACTTAGTATAGAGTGACTGTAGTGATGCTTCTAGTACCTGAATTTCAGACTGTAAGTGTTGAGTGTCAAACTCATAAATGTTCTTAATGTCTTCTAATTTAATTTGATAGTTTTTTAATTTATTCATAAGAAAACCACGTTCTTTCTTTAGTTTAATATTATTGGAACTGTGTTTTTGTTGTTTCTTATATTTATTACATTTATTTATGATTTTATTCAGCTTTGCATATTTTTTTAATTTTGTTTTGACTTACTTTATAACTACTATTATTATGTTTCATTAAAGAATCTTCAGTAAGGTCTATTGTTATTAAGGAATGCGGGTTGCAAGTAGTGTTAAATAATTCATTAAACAAGTTATTATTCTCCTTAGCCTGAGTACATTCTTTTATTTTTTGTAAATTAGTAATTCGTACATTTGCATGAATTAATTCTTCTTCTAAGTCCTAACCTAACCTAACCTAACCTTACACAAAGCCTCCTCATTAGGGTTGCCATATTTGGCAAGGTTCGAAAAAAAAGTACCTATGAATATAAAAAAAAAATACAAATGTATGGAAGCAGTGATAGACGCAGCTTGATTATATTTTGCTGAAGACTTTTACATATTTATAAAACTCCATGCCATTGAAGTTAACCTGATACAGTGATACTGTAATATCGATTCCACAGTCTCCGGCAGCAGGCGATTTCTTTAATTGGTCCACTAGCTCGACATTTTGAAAATACTCTTGCCACAGGATTTTCCGTTTCATTTAAAAAGTGAATCCACTTCTCTTCTGCAGAATTTTTAGCCTTCCACTCTTCCGTGTCAACTTTGACCTCCAAAGTTTTTCAGATACATACGAGTATATTGTTGAAAGCTACTGTCTCCCAAAATCTCCAAACCATTTTCATTTTTGTTGTAGACATTTTCGTGATGATAACAGGCAGAAACGACAAAAATGTACTAGCTAAACACTAAAACAATCAAAAATACGTACGCGAAAGTACCGAGCGTCTACTCACTGTAGTTTTTGTTTACTGACTGACTCGTTGTTGCTGCGAATGCAGCGACAGCAGCGCGGTCAGAGCCTCGCTTCCCCAGCGCCGAACCCGCAACGTCGCAACCGTGCGGCCGAGTTATTAGGTATTTGAATTGCCGTGACCGCGCGATAAAACGGGACGTAATAGTGCTTTGTCGGGACGTCGGGACAGAGGGCCTAATGACGGTGACAGTCCCGATATATCGGGACGAATGGCAACCCTACTCCTCATATATGTTACTGCAGTTGTTGAAACCATTTGTGACACCCGCAGTTTGTCCCGTTCATCAACAACATCCAAGTATTGCTGATGAAGGTCCACTAGCTCCCATTTTAAGCCTGTGTTTTTGAAAACGACCTTCTCGACTTCCTTCTCACTTTCTCACAGTTTCTCACTTTGTAACAGTTGTTGACATTTACTTTTTGAAGCCTTAAGATCTTGAACGGCAGTTCTCAATTTAAGCTCCAACTCCTGAGCCTTACTGGTCATCACAGGCATGGTTTCAGGAATTAGTACTGAAAGTAGAATTAAAGGAACGGTGAGAACCACTGAGACAGACAAACACAAAAATGGAAAGCTAGAAATGAAAGGAAAAATGAGAGAAGTTAGTGTGGCTTTATAGAGAAATGAGGTAGGCTGCTAAATCTAATTGAAATGTAACTTGATTTGATCAGATACTAAGTTAGATGGATTCTATTTTCTTATGATTTAACTTTTTCTTATGTGGGTAGGATGCCTTTAAAATAAAATAAATGTTTTATATAGTGATTAAAATGCAAAAACGGTAAATAACGTTCTTGTTGTTGTGTATTCCGAAGTAGAAGTACGACGCTTGCGTTCCTCCGTCCTGCGATATTCCGATATGAGTTCTTAGAACATTTTGTATTAGGTACGATCTTACACACATATGCGTTTATAACGTTAGTACTAATAGTATCTTAATAATTTGGTTCTACCAACTGGTATTCAAATGAGTAGTGGTTACGTGTCTGTACGAGTGACCTGAATTATTTCTATAATATGGATATTGATTTATCATCAAACGAAGATGTTTTACTAACAGAACAGTAGCTTTGGAAGATGCCCGAAGTCATAATACAGGTCGTTAGACGTATCGTTAGAAATATCGGACGATAAAAACGCAGCAGTGTGGCAAGAATCGGGAAGCATTATCGCAATAACGCATCCGATATTAACGACCGATAATAACGCGCCTCTGGGGGACTTAAGTATGTTTTTTGGTGACTGTACGCAGGTACGCCAAAAAGTAAGTTCTGGAGTATACTTTCTACTTCATGAACGTTGAGTTTACGCTTGAGCGACACTAATAAACCACACCCAACAACGACGGTAGGTATTTATTATCTTTTCTTAGCAGTTTGCTACGCGCTTCGGAGAATCCTGTCGGAAAGGGATAGCGTATATTTAGCGGAAACTAGCTTTCAGCCGCGGTTTCGCCCGCGTGGAGGTCGGAAATTGTCCTCCGCGTATTACCGGGATAAAAAGTATCCTATAGGTTAATCCAGTTTATAAACTATCTGTGTGCCAAATTTAATCCAAATCCGTTCAGCCCTTTTTGCGTGATTCACATTAAATAATATTAGTAGGTTTTATCGGCTTGTTACTACACTAGGTATATATAAATAATGTAGGTACCTTTTGCGCTGAACTTGAAATCTATGAAGCAGGTACCTAAAGCAATTTAACCCTGCATTGTAATCTTATAAAGTGTTTTAGTAATATAATTATTTTGTTGCTCTCGTTTTCAGTTTCAACCTTTGCGAATTTTCTATGTAGGTACTTGATATATACGGATAAAAGTATTTTCTATGTGATAATGCAAGAAATGGTTTACCTACGTGTAGGACCCAGATTCACCAATCATCACGAATTGAGAATTGGATAATGCATCGGTAGGTAGGATCGGTATCGATGTTTTTAGTCATCCCTAACAATGTGTAGGCAATTAATTGTTACGTGTGAATGGCCCTCAATTTTCTGTACCGCCGAATTTATCAAAAACTAGCCAAGTACCTACGTGTCGGACCAAGCACAGTGAAGTGTTCCGTTATCGACCACAAACATAAGATTGTATTTCTTTGATTGATTAGAAAAATCCATATCTGGGAAAATTTGTTTTCTCTATTTTCGGTCGACCAGGGTACTAACAATATTAGGAGTAGATGTTACCGTGTAGGTTTTCAGAATGATTTATTTATTTTATTATTTTATTTTATTACCCGCGAATGTTGAATGTCACCATCACAGTGTGTGTATATGTATAGAGTAAGTGAATTATTATATTTGTTTTTCTCATTACTTTTAGTATTTACATATTTTTCTGAAAGGTTACATGAAGGTTCGTAGATGGTTCTAAGGTCGACCACGAGAAGTATAATAGCTTAAGTAAATATTTAAATCAATGTAGGTACCTAAATCAATTAGTATCTACCTATTTTTGCGATTTTCTGTGCCGGGTTCATTGCTTAGGCTAAATCGTAACTATGCTAGAAATCTAGGAAACGAACTGTTTGGCTTTAACACTTTCGACTCCACCCACTTCTCATAGAACTCATACGCCATGCCGCCATACATATTGGAAGTAAACCCTCCGGGACGGTTGCGTTGGCATTACGTTTGCGCTAAAGTTAACCATCGCGGACGGTCAACGGCATTAGGTTTAAAGCCGTGTTATAACATACTGTAAAACGAAGTAAAATTGTGTTTTCAAGGGGTCTTGTCGCTCGCTATACGTAGTTTCCAGCCTTTTAATGAATATTTTTTTTTTGCGAATATTTGTAAAGGTGAACAACAAATAAAAAATCTTGTATTTTAAAACCAACGCATATACTAACAAATCTTGTTAAAATATACATCTGATTTTATTTTCACGGTTTATAATGCTGTATTCGCTAAGGAAAACCTACATTTAAAATCAGCACTCCGCGAGAGCTCCCGTTATACCATATGCGAGTAGATGAACCCGCCAGGAGCCCGGGCTCCCGGCACTGAACGTGTATACTTGTTGACTTTCAGAGAATTAAAAAGGTTGCAAAGTATTGCACTTTTAAAATGTGTAGTTAGATACGTACTCGTACATTTATATCTGCTAGTAGATGTAAATGATTCGAAGGCGAAGTGGAATGTAACAAAGCGGCATTTTAGCCGTCTCAGCCCTCAAACAGCTCACGTGAGTGCTAAGGCAGTGACGCTGGAAGTCGCGTGTGAGCTTTCATTGTAATTGCGCGCTAAAAGTACGTTTTTCAGCGCTCAAATAGGGCTTAAAACATGTAATACGTAGAATGGGATAATTTACATGTAGCAACAGCCTTCACTAGTTTGAGTGCAGGCTGTTGTTCTGTGTGTAAAATTAGACGAGTTTTAGTCTAAATTATACTAAATAAGCCAGAACTGTCTAACATCCTGCGTATTAAGAACTGAAATATTATTTTAAAAGTTTTAGCTGACGGTTTGCCTCACATAGCTGTTTTTTTGTAAATTGGGTGTTTTATACTCTTATTTACTCTCTGTTCTTATAATATTATGAGTTGACAATTGACAATAATGCTTATTACTCCTAAAAAATAACATTTTAGGACAACAACTCTCCAGCAATAGGGATGATGCCTGGGTTTAAAAAATGAAATTCTAATTAGTCCGTCAGTCAGATAATAAAAAAATATTAGACACGTATTTTTTGCTTTATCATATTAATAAAAAATTACTAAGATAAAACGCATTTTAGGTTAGGGAGTGGGGGTCGCTACGTCACTAGTATGTATAAAATCTACATACTCGTGACGTCATGGCACATTTTACCTCAATGTATCGCCGTAATCTTTAGATTACGTAAAACAAGAAAAAATACGTGTCCAATATTTTTTTATAATCTCAAAGACGGTCTAAAAAATTTTTTTTGTCGTCATCCCATTTAAGAGATAATAAGGCGTCAGAGGGCCTAGTGTGAGTTTTTATACTTATTCGATCGCGTTAAGAGGGGGTAGTAACCAAAATTACCTATCTTCAATTCGATTTTTCAGGAAGTTGATAAGACTTAGGTGTAATATAAAAATAACACGAGTAACTACATGATATTTCCAAACTTTTTGTGTAACAGAAACACAAAATATTAAAATTTTCTCGATAAAAAAACATCACGAAGTTACCTCTAATTTTCCCGTATTTTCGATTTGTACGTAATTTGTATGGTAATGATTAATTGGATAAAAATTAGATGATAATTTGTATTATTAAAAGGCAAAAAATATTGCGTAGGCTTTTTTTTTTATTCCTTTTATTTTTGGTTTTCTTACGAGTACAAGCTTTTAGCACTTACGACGTTCTTAGTTCGTGGAAGAAGTCGTCTTCCGTCACACGTTGCGGGAACTTCAAGCATATTTTTGTTTCACAAATCAGTCGCCGTCGCTCTGTTGAGACGAGAGGACTGCGCTCAAATTTTTGGCTTCGCTGTGATATAATTTATTTGCGTAAATAATATTTTCGTAATTTATCACATTCTAGAAAAGAAACTGTGAAATAGAAAACATGAAAAAAACAATAAAACCACTTCCAAAACGATTATTAAAAGCGTTAAGAATTGATAATCTAAATAAATACCGAGGCTAAATAAAAATATAAAATTCAATGTTGTTATTTGAAAACTCAAGATGACATACATTTTATTTGACAGATTTATGACTCTTAAAGTACAACTAGCGCCATTGTCCTGTATTTTGGTCAATTTTCTTGCGGAGAAAATTTACAACATAGCCAACTAGGCAATTCCACGTTTATTTGAAAGTTTGCGCTGGAAATTTTAAATCTTATTACGATTTGCTCAAGACCCAAATTCGTTTACCCCACTTTTTTGACAAACTTCTTATAAGGTAACGCTTAGACGAACAATTTCGAGCGACTTTTGACCATCCCCTAAATGAGGTTGAAACCCGAAATGCATAATAGGTTATTGGTATATTATTATATTATATTTCATCTACATACATATCATTTACATTTTTAAATATTTTTATAAAAAAAAAAAAAAATTGTAGCCCACCAGGTAGCAGGGTCCAAGCTACCGGTGGTCAGGGCTCGTGTATTATCTATGCTCCTGAGAGAGGAACCTCCTAACGATACACGTTGTGTCCAGAAGTCCTTGAAGCCCTTTCTGGATCAAGCCCTTGATCCAACAGCCTACCGAGAGCCTCCTCAGGTGTTGGTCGAGGCTCTTAGCAATTATGACATTGGCCGTCACGACTATCGGATTATTTTTCAAAAACACAAACAGCTTAAAAACTCTAAACAAAAATTTGACAGAAAAAGAGATAAGCTTGACATTATGTCTATAGTAAAAATTGCATTTTCTCAAACATGCTTGGAAATTCGAACATTCATTCGAGCGCCGGCAATATCTGGCGTGTTTAGTGGCTAAATAAATTACTATGAAAAGTCATATCTCGACACCAGCAATTGCTAACTTGAAAAAGCCGATTTTACACCAGAGGCATTTCAAAGAAAAAATGTGATAAGTAACTTTTTTATTAATAAAGATAATATTAATTGAAATTTTTTGTGTTGTTAGTTCTCTTGACAATACAAAGAATGTCGTTATTTAATTTCTTTATTAATTGTTAGTTTTGAAATTAACACGAGTTAGTAGTAGTAAAACACAAAAAAAACGATAAATGAATATGCAATAAATTACACCAACTCATAGTTAGCGTAGTGTACATTTAAATGGAATGTCAAAAGGTGAGAATGCTAAAACATTACATTAAATTCATATGAATTGTCAAAATAAACTTAAAAAAAAAAACATAAATTCTTTACAATATTATTAATTACAAAAAATCAATACTAATATCTTAAACCGCCGTGTAATAGTACAGGTAAGAGTGTGCTAACTCTCAGCTAAGTCTTGCCTTTTTTGTTACGAACATTCACGAACGGAATACACTAGGCTAACTAGAGATAGCGTAATGTATGTCGCGCGATTGCAAACATTACATTCACTAAGCGTTATGGAAAATTTGTAACTTGTCGTTACAACTTTTGGTCTTAATTTTTTCTGTCTAGCCCCCTTTCGCAACGCGGATAAGGAACTTCGTTCCAAAAACTAAATGGCGGATATTTGGCGAAAAAATCTCCCAAACCTATCGAGTGGTTTTAAAAGGTGATTACAAAAATGTATACAAATTATTTGTTAAAATGTAATTTGGAATTAGAAATGGTTAAAAAAAATCCTAACTGAAAAGCGTAAAATAAAAAAAGTTATTTTTTTTAAGACAGAAATAGGTCATCTTAATTCCACTTTAAGTTCATTTTGTACGTAGTCGGGTTTTTGTTCTTTTCGGGATTGTTTCTACTCGCGCTTCGCGCAGGAAAGGTTTTCATGACACATGCTATGTGTCTTTGCACAATACGGTGCAAAATCCACTATAGCAATATTTTTTTTAACTTGGGTAACACTGTTGCTAGGTGCAAAATCCACGATATCGCATTATATTTTTTTACTTGGGTATCACAGTTTTTCACGAAGACGTCATGAGGTACAAATTGTACAAGGTCCTAAATAAAATTTGGTTACATTTGAATTTGAACCTTGTCACGTCATTATAGAGTTTCTAGTTCCAAAACTTGCATTTGATCTATGATTCTGAATTCAAGCTTAGCGTATAGTATATGCAAAATAAACAGATGTTTTTAGTTTTACCTATTGAAGAATTGCATTGAAAATAAAGGGAATGGGCAATGATCATATTTCGTTAAATATTGTAATTGAAAAACCATTTCGACGAATAGGGTTGCTGATCACTGCGGTCCAACAAATATTCTAAGTTTATTGATATTTTTGTTCAATCATGTTCGTCCTTAATAATTATGACCCTTATGATGTTATCATTCTAAAAAGGTTTGTTTTCCTCAAAGTAAAAAAGGGAAGGTAAGTGATACGATTAGTTAGATAGTATTTGCTTCCATATCGTCAAAAAAGCAAGTTTATTGAGTTTATTTTCATCATGACTGATAATGTAGTACGTAGTATAATACTTTGATGATGATCCGCTCGCATTTGCGCGGTTTTCTAATCAATGTATATAACTGACTAATAAACATCGGATATATAATTATAAGATAACAATTATGTTCAGAGGTAAATAAAAACGTTTAAAATAGTAGCCCACCAGCATCGGTAATAGATTCACGAACATACAATCATGTAATATATGGAATAATATACCTACTTGTATACAGCAGCGATCATACTTAGGTAAATTGAATAGAGCCGTTTCATCTGATTATTTTGCGTATACTTAGTACAGAAAATTCAAATTCGAATTCTATACCTAGCTAGATAAACGCCGGGTGAAAAGTTTCTGCCGGCGGGAATGGATTGTGTTTTGTTTTCGTCGTGTTTGATGAGAGGGGTAGTAGGTAAGGGTTGCGCGGGTGAAATTTGATTTTTTGCTGGCTTTATGCGCCCTCTTAACGTTAACTTTCACGAACGTCAATTTATAGGGAATAATTGCGTTTCCCATCAAAGTCACCAGAAGGCGCTTAATCAGTTTCAAATTTAAATTAGTTTCAAGTTTAAGTCTGTATAAATTGCGACTTCGTATAAAAACTCGCACTAGCCCTATGATATTACTACATATACAGAAAAATAATTCTACTACGATTTTCCTAATAACTTTCCTGTACTTAGGTAGCTAATGTTATACAATAAGCTATGTTCGTCATTGGAGAAATCTACTGTATTGCTTCATTAGATCCCACATTATTAAGGGAGCGGAATTAATACGATAAACGGGTACATATAATATTAGGTATATTATAGATACCCGTTTATTGTATTAATTTTAGGTATCATACGTAAACCAATACCAATAATACTTACTAATTTCAGAGATAATTCCCGTTATGAATGTCATTATGCTTCCATAGTTTACTGAGTTACTGGATAATGGGTTAATTGAACGATTACTCTGGTGCACTTGAACCACAAATGACTAAAAACGTTTAGCGCTAAACGCACTTGATGCAAACGGGCCTTAGTGTTTAGTGCAGCTACGAGTCACAGAAGGTATTCATTGAAAATAATATTAATAAACTGTACCACCGAACCGCAGTTATCAAAGTTTTGTTTCAGTGCAGTTAGTGGAAGTACTCAGGTGCGGTTTGGTCAAGTGTTGTTGAAATCAGTGTTCTGCGTGGGATACTCCGTCATTTTGTTTAAATATTAATTCACCATTCTGTACGAGAACTGTCCCACTGCAGCATATACTTTTTTTCACTTTTATGAAAAGCACGCGTACGCCGATTACATTCCATTTTGAAATTGTATTGATCTGAGATAGAGTCTCTGCAAAATTGTTTCTGTTCCAAATATTTAAATAATTTGTTTCGACCTACTGCGTCAAAAGATTGTCACGTGTTTGTTTCGCTATGACACCTCTTCACACACAATGACGCAGTCGCCGTGGAAGGCCCATATCTATAGGTATGGAATGTGTGAGCTCACTCTTCTTAGTTTTGACCCTTTTCGAGCGACTTAACGATAGTCTTAGCGAATAAATAACGGTTTGGTACTTAACCCCTCTAAAACCAAATACATGCTGTTTGGGACCAAGAACCAAATCAGTGCGGTGCCGGCAACGCTCAACGTTACCCTACTGAATGAGTCGGTCAGTCGTGTCAGTGAGGCACGTAATCTGGGTCTGATCATGGACGCTGGGTTGCGATACGAAGCGCACGTGGCAGACTCAGTGCGCAATTGTTTCTACCGGCTTAAGGTCCTTTATAAAATAAGACCTTATCTCTCAGAGGAGCTGCGGATCCAGTTGGTTGAGTCACTCGTGCTATCCAATCTAAACTATACGGACACCGTGATTGGCCCTCGACTTCTAGCTAGAACTGAACGACTGATCCAGAGAGTGCAAAGCGCTTGCGCTCGATTCTGCTTTTCAATCCCACCAAGAACTCACGTAACGCCATTCTTAAATAAGCACTCTATCCTCAAAATTAAGTCACGTCGTAAGTTGCACTTGGCTTGTCTGTTATTTGGAGTTATAAAGTACAAGCAGCCGACCTACCTATACAATAAACTGAGCTGGATTACTAGTAGAAGAGAATGCGCAAGTAGGCAGTGCTCGCAGCAACTCTCCACTCAATCGCACAAGACAGCTGCTTTCAGGGGAAGTTTTAGATACGCCGCATCCAAATGCTGGAACAATATTCCCCCGCCGATAAGGAATCTTAAATGTCTTGGTACCTTCAGAGTTCGACTGCGGCAGTTTCTTATTGCCTCTCAGCAAAAATTAGGTATGACCATTTCGAACACGTCCATTATATAACTGGCTGTCGTGTTCTTCCCGAGTCGATCCCACTATTTGGCGTAACTGGTGATCAAAAACCTGTGAACAAGGGGGTATTTAGTAATTGAATAGCTGGGGATCTTTTGTTCGATAATAGTTATAATACACATGTTATTTACCTATATTTTTATTTACTATAAACATTATCATTTTAAATTAGCCATTGAATCGTTTATTTATTTGCACCCACGCTATTATAATTATATTAAGATTATTTATTTCAATATTAAACATATGACTATATATATAATAGAGTAATCAACAATACAATCAACACATTAATGAACAAGAACGTTTCCCAAGGCAAAACTTTACTGTAGAATATTTAACAATTTAAGTGTGGGTATACTTACTTTTTTCACGCGCATAACACTTTGTCACAACACCAATTTATCTCGTCTGCTAGACATCCGTATGTCACTGCAGGGATCTAGCAGAATATCAGCGTTAGGTATATTTGCCTGACACATGCTGAGCTGGACTCCCATTTGGTGCAACCTTGAGACGCACACCGCACCTTGTTTTTCCTTTTTTCATTTAAACAAAGTATGTCATAATGTCACTCTATTTCTTTAAGTACCTATGTTTTTATTTTTTTGTATATTGACATCATGTTTTTATGTATATTCATGTAATTTGTTATCTTGTAATTGTACTTTTGTGTGTCTTTTGTATGCACTGAATAAATGTTTTATCTATCTATCTATCTATCTACTTATTCTTGTGAGGGCAAGTCTAACGATTTAAATCTTTGCTTAGTTCTAAAACAAAGAAGTTTTTCTATTTTTATTTTACTAACATTGCTGATTGGACCCATCGCTCCTTCATGAATTACTCTTGTCGAAACGAGAGAAGTTAACCTCGAAATTGGAGGGATTCAGTATTTTGTTCCAATAAATCTTAGGAAGGTAGGCGGTACCTATACATATCTTATGATATCAGAAATCAATAACAAAGAGTATACCGATATTCTGATAATTATACGGCTTTGTAGGTCAGCTACTCAGCTATAAGTACGAGTCTATGTTTATTGAAGAATTTGGACTTATCTATGTACATGCATACCTAGGTATTTTAAATTAAAATCGCTTTTCATGTCTGTCTGTGTGACCGCGCATCAAAATCTGTTGAATATATACCCCTGAATACCCACAATATTAAAGTTATTGTAAGTAATGAAAAAGTTTAGATGTTTTGCCGAGTTGTAAAAAAGCTTTGTTCCCGTTCACACCATGGTGTGTTAAACTGTTAGCCATTGGGAGAAAATATCCCGACAAGTAACACTAACTCAATGCCACGTTTTTTTTCCGCGAAAGCCCTAGGGATTTTGCGAAAACACGGGTAATTAGAAAATGGTGAAAACATTTCTGCGAGCAACTGGGTGTAATAGGTTAGGTTAGGTTAGAACTGTGACTAACCGCGCACGAGCCGAGCGAGCGAAGCGGGCGGTGCAGCCGCAGCGGCCAGCGAGCGCTACTTCCAAGTTGCTCGCAGAAATGTTTTCATTATTTTCAAATTATTCGTGTTTTCGCAAAATCCCTAGGGCTTTCGCGGAAAAAAAGTGGCAATGAGTTACAGTGTTACTTGTCGGGATATTTCCTCCCAATGGGTAAAATAACACAACATGGTGTAACTGAACGGGGAACAAAGGTAAAATAATCGTGCTAAGCAGGCTAGTAATATTATATAAGAATGTGATGGTATAACCAGGGCTGGGCAAAATACATGCTTTGCTTTAATTGAAATACAAATTACAAAATACAGTATCGCAAGTAATTAAAATATAAAATACAAAATACCTTTAAGTAAGGTATTTGAATTATAAAATACAAAATACAGTATTTTAGCTATTTTTAAATGAAATACAAAATACAAATTACATATTACAAAATAAGTAATCTAGACCAGCATGGGCTGAAAAGTAGAGGTCCAGATAAAATTAGCGGACACATCTCAGCATTCATTTGGTTCACTCCATCGCCACCGTTGTCCGGCATCGTAGACGACGTACGAGTACATGCAGAGGGAATTTGATCACCAATCGCGACAAACCTTAATAATACAATTTGTATTCTACACAGAACAAAAGCTTTATTTATTCCGTGAAACAAACCGTTAAACCGTTATGACTTGAATCTTAGCTTGACATTGACAATTCGACGTACATTTTTTTGCGTTAGGTTGGCCAATTTTGACGTACAGTCATATACATACAGTATACATAACAGGTGCAGTGTTGCCAACTCTAATAGCTGCTTTACCATCATTGCACTCTCGCCTCGCACTCACACTCACGATCGCTGAATGAAGGTTAAATGTATTTTGTTAAAATGTATTTTGCCATGTATTCGAAATACTTATTACAAAATACTTCGTCGTCACGTATTTGAAATACAAATTACAAATTACATTTTAAGGAAGTAATTGAAATACAAATACCAAATACGTATTTGTATTTCAATTACGTATTTTAATTACAAGTAATTCAAATACTGTTACGACTTCAAAACTGTCCAAACCTTAACAGTACTCTATAATTCACTTGTACGAACTGTTTTGGAATACGCGTCACCTGTTTGGAATCCAATTTATGGTAGACATGTGAACCGCATGGAACGGGTCCAAAAAAGCTTTACACGTTATCTGCGGTACAAATCTGTTAGCTGTCCTCTGGACACTGATTACTCGCAAAGGCTAAGTCACTTCAAAATGATAACTTTAAAACAGCGAAGGCATAATAACGACCTGATTTTGCTTCACAAAATCATTAATGGATCTATACAAGTTCCGAAGCTTCTAGTCGAAATAAATATATCTGTCCCTCGCCACAGTTCACCCAGATCTGAACGCATCTTAAATGTGTTCACTCCATGCCCAACCAGAACTAACCTCGGACGTTCGGCACCAATGAACAGGTTGATGAGGACGTACAATGAGCTCCATACACGTTCCAATAGCATTGACATTTTCGCCAACAAGCTATCGCAATTTCGCAAACAATTGTTACTGACCCACAGTGGCCACAGTTAATATTCATATCTATATCTATATCTCTATTAATAATATTATTACTAACTTATTAATTATTTGTCATTGACTGTGTTTTCTTTAGAGCAACAAAATAGATTGTTATTTTTTTTTTTTCTTTCTTTTAAATTTTTTTTTCATGTAGTTTTGTTTCTTTTTTTTTTAGCCTATATGTACTCTATATAATATTATAAAACTTGAAATATGTAAGTGCTGTGCACACCTGTAAGTGACAAGTTCACTCTAGATTTTAAGTATAAATGTTACAGTACCCCAAAAAATGTATTAGTGAATAAGTCGTTGGAGTGCCCTTTAATAAATAAATAAATAAATACTGCCCAACCCTGGGTATAACGACATAGGTTTGTTTGAGTCATATTATCTTAAAGTTATCTCCTTAATCACTAATCCTAACTAATATTATAAATGCGAAAGTGAGTTTGTTTGTTTGTTACGCTTTTACGCTAAAACGGCTAAACGGATTTGGATGAAATTTAGCACATGGGTAGACTATTACCTGGGTTAGCACAAAGGAAACTTAATACCGGTATTACGTTCCCGTTAGATATTTTCCGATATCGAAATCATATCCTATGGTATCATATCGAATCAAAAGCTAGTAATCAAATAATAAGTAATTTATAATACAGGCAAAATAAATGTATTTTTCGGCCGAAAATAATAGCAGTAGCAAGGTACCAAAATACCTACTGCGGTGTCTAATATTCTAGTAGACAATAACCTAGACGTACTTGGCTAATTGCGGCTTGGACGTGGTTGGTAAAGGTATTATTTTCAAGAATTTTTAAGCACCTAATGCAGGTAACCAAATAGGTGCTCCAAAATAGTGAGTCCATATAGAACCAAGTGGAAAAAAATGCTAAAACAGAGGTGTTGAGTGAAAATATAAAATATCAATAGGTCCCAGGAAGCTACTCCACGCTTCAGTTTTCCGCTGGGCCTCGATGCGGACTACTGAAGTTTTCATGAGTGTTCCTCAACTAAATACAACCCAAATAATCCTTTCCTATGTAGAGTAGGCCTTTTCAGAAGATGTTGCTCGAACTATCGACAAACTATAACCACCATAACGGACAAAATGTCTTTTCGAATCGTGGGGTCTGTGTTATCGTCAGCTGTAATATACTCGTATGTTGGTTAACTATTCTTTTGTATAGAAATGTTAAATCTTTTAAAATTTCATACCAAGTTTCTTTTATTCCCTCGTGCCTATTAATTATTGTCAACGTCACTGTGAACTTTATTCTCAATGTAACTGAAATCCCTAATTACCAAGCATTGAAATAGGTATTCGGTTTATTCACAGTTCCATCTTTTGATTTCTAGTCTATTAGGTATTCAATTATAACCATTAATCATGGCCTAGCGAGATTTATAGTATATGTACCTGGGCGACCAAACTCTGCTCTGGTGAAAATAGAGAATGCTCATTTTATAGTATAGGAAAGTTCATACTAATTCCATGCTGCCATAATAGTAAGTACATACTAATTCCATGCTGCCATAATAGTAAGTACATACTAATTCCATGCTGCCATCAATGTAAGTACATACTAATTCCATGCTGCCATAATAGTAAGTACATACTAATTACATGCTGCCATAATAGTAAGTACATACTAATTCCATGCTGCCATAATAGTAAGTACATACTAATTCCATACTGCCATAATAGTAAGTACATACTAATTCCATGCTGCCATAATAGTAAGTACATACTAATTCCATGCTGCCATAATAGTAAGTACATACTAATTACATGCTGCCATAATAGTAAGTACATACTAATTCCTCGCTGCCATAATAGTAAGTACATACTAATTCCATGCTGCCATGATAGTAGGTACTTACTAATTAATAAATTTATTATTTATTTATTTAAACTTTTTACACACAAAAAAGGTACAAAGGCGGATTTAATGCCTTAGGCATTCTCTACCAGTCAACCAAGGGTGGTGAAGAGATTAGATGGCAGGTGCTCTGTTTGCGAGGAACAAAGAAAAAAAAATACATAATGCATTATAACTAAAATAGTTACAACTGTACATAAATAGGTTTTAAGCAACATACACATACATACATATTCGCTTTAATATATACCTATATTATATATATACGAAATCAAGGGAGAGAGGTGTTGAGATGACTCTACTCTATTTATTTTGAAAATAACTCCGCAATTTCCGCTTAAATGCGACTGATGGCCGTTCTGATATCAAGAGGAAGCGCATTCCAAAGAAAAATGGACTGAATATGAAAGGAAGAATGAACAAAGTCAGAAGTATGAGAAGGACAAAGTAGCAGAAGATTGCTAGAAGATCGCTGATTTTTAGTGTGTGAAGAACATAGATATTGGAAGTGGGACACAAGATAAGAAGGAAGAGTGGGAGAGTTGAGAAGGAAGAAAAGCGTGGTCAAAGCGCGCAAACTTCTCCTTTGGCGAATGGACATCCGTTTGAGCTTAGACCTGTCGCTCGACACATGGTCATATTTTCTGAGATTAAATATGAACCGGATACTATTGTTGAGCAGTCTGTCAAGTTTATCCAGTAAAACCGCATTCAAGTCAAAATACCACACGTCACCATAGTCGATAATAGGGAAAATCAAAGTCTGCACAAGCATAGTTTTCGTCATAGCAGGCAAAAAGAATCTCAGACGATATATGGATCGCAGAGTCCCGTGGACCCTTTGACTAACACTAGATACCTGGCGTTGCGTTGCGTGTCGAGTCAAGATGCAAAACAAGATCTTTCACTATAGAGGTAATGGGTACGACGGTACCGTTGAAAATCAGAGGAGGAAGAGAGCTAGGCGTCACCCTTCCCATCATGCGTGAGCTCCCAATTACAATTCCATGCTGCCATGTGATTATTCTAAGGTGTCATTATTCTTGTTCCTAACTTTGGGCGACCGTTTTCGAGAACGTGATTACACACATATATACTCGTATATATACAAATATTGCTCGTTTAATAGTATAGGATATTAAGATTGTAACTGGCCTTAACTTTATTCAGAAATCGTATACGTATTAGATATGCGTATCTAGATAATTATATACCTTTGTATTTATATGTAGGTTAATATCTACTGCTATTGACTTCGAAACCTTTTACAAAGAGTTCCCTTTATCATAAAGAGTTAGCAACAATCCTTTCGCTTGCCCCTATCTCCGACCAGACCGGGAGTCTTTGTATTGAGATTATAATCAATAACCTTACCGCATGGACAAATAAACTCAATTTTGTGTTATATAAAACAATAATATTCAAACAATTGTGACAAAGTTGTAACCAAAATCGTTTACTTATCACACTTTCAATTTGGCCACTGAGAGTTTAGCAATTAATTAAATCATGCTTAGAGCGAGTTAAGTTAAGTTCTTACTAAGTTTTTAACTTTTTATTAACCTTATTCCATGCTTTACTACAATTTTATATGGAGCATAGGGAGCAGAGTATGTAAGTGTGAATTAAGACTTCACCGACTCAGCTAAAAACATTCCCAAGTAGTTTGAAACTACGAATTATTTAGCATTGAATAAAACCTTCCCCTTTTTGTTGCGATTAAGCAATGAATTTGAAAGAGTAGATGTTTTTTATGCACTCGTTTCAAGGCTATTGAAAAACCACGAAAAGTGGGAGTTCACCAATGTCTATTCTACCGAAATGTTGGGGAGTTTCAAGTTCCATTTTCAAGAAGGCTGTTGTAGTGTCAAATACAGTTGTGTGGGATCGAAAAGTGTGAAACGTGAGAAATGTTGGTCGTAAAATTCAGCCTCATTTGTCGTAGTAAATAAAGGCCTTCTTTGCAATAAAGTCGATCATCCACTGCTACGCAGGATGTACACGGAGAGGTTTGCCACGTAAGCTGCGCGGTTCATTTGTTTGCTTGCCACACATCCGTGCGTAGTATGGCTGTGGGTCGCAGACTCGCAGTGGAGAGGCCCACTTACATTTTCTTACAAAGTGAAGCTAAGTACACATGCTTAGCTTAGCCGTGGGCTGCTGTGGACCGACACCTTATCACTGATTGTATAGATAGAATGTTCTGCGAGGTTTTGAGCCCTTTGCCAAAATGAGCCTTATTTATTGTTCTCAATATTACTGTAAGTATGTGACTTCTGTTTCAATAAGCTTAGAAGATAAACTCAAATAAGTACTCTATTAAAAAAAAAAATTGGCACTTCAACCTATAAATAGTCAAATACCAAAGAATTAGTATCTAGAATGAAGAAAGTGGAATCTATGGTTGTAATCCAGTGTTGAGATAGCAACTTGGCTCTAGTTTTAAATCGAAGGATTCTTCAAGAGTTTCCAAAAGTTAAAATCTTAGTAAGTACAACGTTTAAATTCCACAAAATATCTGTTGTGTTTCGTGAAAATGTGAGTTAGGATTTTTGGATTAACTAAATTTACTGGATAACCCACAATAATAATTATGGTTGGATTTGCTTTTTAATTTACGAGAAAAGTTAGATGGAATCTTAGCTTTGCATAATCAGCCTTTAAATGTTCCCACTGCTGCGACAGAGGCCTCCTCTCTTCGAGAAGGAGTGGGCTGCAATCTAGCACGCGGGCCCAGTGCGGGTTGGTAAGAAAGAAAGAAAGAAAATACATTTATTTAGCACAGACTAAAACACACAAAATATAATTTACACAGGTAGAATGTCACATACGAGTATCTTCGAATTTTTGGGTACAGGATATGCCGGTTTCCACACGATGTTTTTCTTCACCGTTTTGAGAGCAGTGGTGATGAAATTATTTACACATAGTAAAGCGCCTGCCTGGGTTCGAACCACCAGTCGGGGCCGTCACCACTGGGCTACGTCTTTAAGCTCAATCTAAGCTTTAATACCTAATATTCACAAGCCTTAAAATGGTCCAGTTACTGTTTTGAGTTTATAAATTGAAGCTTTATAATGTTTGTCGTTTGTTTGCCGACTCGTGGCTCAGTAGAATTTTTTGTAATGTTTGAATTTGTTTGAAATACGTCGGACGGGACACCGCCATGCCACCGTCGCCGGCTCGCCGTCGCGCGGATAGCAGTTTCAAACAATTCAGCTACCTGACGCTACCGTGTCTGATTGGCCGCCACCCGTTTGTCTGACTGAAGGCTCATTTTCATTTAGCAGCAACAATTAATTTTGAAATGGGGATATAGTTGAATATTTGGACAAATTATTATTACTTAGTTATTCAAAGGTATATAAGGTATATAAGGAGCAAAGTGTCGCACTGTCTTAGGTACTCGACATGGTGATATAATATACGTGCCGTACGTTACTCACAAAGTCACGAGAGCCATAAGCTGGAGTGAACGACATTACCAGCATCCGTGTGTTGCCAAGCGATTAGTTGCACGAGCATCTACTGAGGATAATAACAGTAGCTTAGGTACTGACTAGGTTTTACTTGTACTACAGGTAAGCAGGTAGGGAAGGAAACGTCAAACATTATCTATCTTCTTCTTTTCGTGTGGCTGACTAAAAGGTGTCTGTTTTAAAATCACCCTTGGGCCTCTGACTCGGCTTAACATGCCGTCGAGAAATATCTCCCAGGCATGCCGGTTTCCCGGGTCGACGGCGCGTTGTGTTCCACGCGCGCCTCAAAGGGATGTCAGCACCAACTGACGGGGTCCGGAAGGACCAATGCCTGCTGAGGTTGCGGGTTTGTCTGAAAGGGATATCGCGGCCCCGGCACACAGGCAACGGAACGAACACGGGTGGGTTTTAGTCAGTAAAAGTCTGACACTCCCTCTCGCTCCGCCCAGAGCGGGAGGAGTCATTTGATGATTTCACAACCAAAAAAAAAAAAAAAGGCATGCCGGTTTCCTCACGATGTTTTCCTTCACCGTTTTTGAAGCAAGTGATAATTATACAATACGCACTTGGCTTTCTGACGGTCACACCACTAGGCTATCACTACCCAAAACAACAACAACATATCATAACATTATCTATGATTAATATTAACATACCTATTCTTTCTAGTCGGTACAAACTATTCTACATAAGAATCCGTTTTGGAAGAGAATTTCAAATCAGACTTATGACCGACTCCTAAACAATTTAAAAGTTATCTTTCAGGAAAATATTCTAATTGAAACAAATGCAACCTTAAATTTTGACCTTCGAAGAAGCCTGAGAAATGCACCATTTCATCAAAAACAATTTGTTACCCGAAGTTAAGGACTTCGGGTATCAAATTGCTTGTTACCATGCTACAACAGTAGACTGAAGAATGATATAAAACCGTTTCAATGTATATAATTATTGAAAATTATGGGAATTGGGAAAATACATAGTACCTACCTACATCAATATGCAATAGGTATGATATTGCACCACTTGGTTAATGCTGACCTCATCATGAAAGCGAAGTCGTGACCGACGGATGGTGGATTATTTACATTTGTAAGAGCTGACCAACAGTAGCAGATATTGTGGCCTTTGTTGGGCCATTGTGTGGTGATAAATAGCCTGCCAGTACGTGTCTCCAGAATATCTTAGTAGCTAGTACTACACACGCTCTCTTACGATATGAACGCAGCATGTGTTGACAAAAACAATATCCTCATATCCTTATTATGGGTGTTGCCGCAGTCGGGTAATTCTATTATTTATTCATTTCCCTCAAAGAGACAATAAAGTTAAAAATAACATAATAATTTAAATAAATTACTTGTGATATGGGAGTGTGAACGTGCATTAGAAAAATACTCATGAAATGGGTTCGTGAACGTGCATTAGGTACTTACAAGAATATTGTATGTAAAACGAGGAAATTAATATACCTACGGTGAGATTGGACCTGGATTAAGAGGAACAAAGCTTACAAAGAAGTAAGTACTTACCTATTCAGCAATTCAACATTCGGGGACAAGTATCTATAGGTACAGGTCAAATGATGGCAATAATTACGTCGCTTCAATAAGATTAATTATCTAGTCGCTTCAATGTCGGGTGGACGGATAATAGGTAACCAAATTTAAAATACGTCGGCTGCTTAATTTTATCCTTCCGTTTTCGGTTACGTAATCAGAAACTCATTTACTTATAAAATAGGCTGTGATTTTGTCGAACAGCAATGAGCTTTTCCTATTGGGTACAAAAATTGGGTATAAAAGCCACTATTCTGGTCTTCACTGTTTCCCAGTAAACAATCTTTGCTCAAAAAACTCCCGAACTATGGCAATAACACATCTCTGTCTGGTCACGGATGAAAGCACTTAATTGTACTGGACTAGATCTCTCCTCGGTCAATGAAAGCCGAATTTTGTAAAAAATCAAAGCAAAAAGTAAAGCCCCATTCACACGCTGTAAGCAACAATTGATGCAACAAATGAATTTGCATCGTCTAAACACTGTTTAGACGGTGCAACTTTTATTAATGATTCAACGTATGTTATGGCGTAGGCCAGTGGTTCCGAAAGTTGACTAGACCTTCGTTACCCACCTAACAAAAACTTTCAAATTCGGGACATACTTAACTTGTATATGAATGAAGGACTGTTCAAATAACAAAAAAAAAACATTCAGTTACAATCGAAAAGGATGTTGCAACAAAAACACCCAGAGTCGATTAAAATATTTCATGCATGGTGAGGTAGGGCAAACATAGTATGTCACAAATAAGCTATTTGTTTTCGCTAAAACGATCTCCAAGAGAGAGATCTCGGGGTTCTAGAATCACATTCACATCTATGTCACGGAATCTTTCAACGTAATTTTCAACAACTTCTAATATTGTCCTATCGAAATGAAACTTTGCATTTGTATGTAGTTTGGTTAAAAAATGATCACTGATCTCATGTTAGAGCCTTGTATTAGTTAGTTGGATAGTGGAGCTTTAGCATCAACTTCAATTTCAGTTACTTTTAGTCGCATAGCTGAAAATCAATTTTTCAAGGCCCGCCCAATATTCGACAGACCCCTAGTTTCGGAACCACTGCCTTAGGCAATTAAATCGAACCCTGTAAATCAATCTTAAAGGCTGTAACGAAGTCAAAGTTTTCGAAAGATGAAGTTTCATGCTTCTTCATAAGATTAATGATGTCAGCTTTACACTGCAAGCATGCAAGTAACAATGTAAAATTAGTATAACAAAGTCGTAAGCACCGTGTAAACCAAAGGCGGGCTAGCGTTAGATAACGATGAAGACACCATATAGCTTACTGAGTACCTATTCAAAAATATTGTAATTAATGACCAGAATGAACCACGGACTAATTTTAATGATCATTATATTATAATACTCGTACAATGCCGCCCGTATTTTTTGGAATATTCATCAAATTATTTATAAAAGCTCAACTCATAAGCTTTTAGAAATAACATTGGGGATTTGGCAAAAAATGTTGGGCAAGGTCAAAACGCTACTCAAACATTTTTAATTGAAGAAGAATTTAAAGGTAGATAATTTTTCATGAATTTTCAGAAAAATTGCGGGCTGTCACATACC
Organism: Agrochola macilenta; assembly: GCA_916701695.1. NCBI lineage: Eukaryota > Metazoa > Arthropoda > Insecta > Lepidoptera > Noctuidae > Agrochola > Agrochola macilenta. The sequence continues at coordinate 11,628,405 of OU753559.1, read as the reverse complement.
CATGGGCGGCTTTGTGTAGCTCGTACCCACTTGTTTAATAAATTAATGAGTAGTTCCGAACTGGCTTCGGCTGATTTTTTCGCGATAAATTGTGTAGGCGGTCGGTTAGGTACTTAATTTTCACACTCGGAAGACTTTACTTTTCCTCTAGTTTTCTAGCTGAGAGCTGAGACAAATCCGAACTTACAAACATTAACACTCTTACCTACTTAAGTAAGATTGCCTTTTAACCTTTCTGTTACTGAAAATTCATGAAAGTTCACTGAGTTCTTGTTTCATACAATTTTGGGACGACAAAAGGCTTGGGGACTTCTTTGTGAGAAAACCAGCAATGGTCCATTTTCAAAATTCGTATCCGAAATAATACCTCGTCGCGTCGGTCTAGTGGTCGTATATGCGACTGCTGGGCGTCAGGTCCTCGATCGTACAGTACAACTTATCTCTCGGAAAACTTCGTGTTTCGTCAGTCGTCGGATTTCTATCAGTAGCACTTGGTAATTATGGTTGACGGAAACGTCGGCGCAGCGGTAGGGTAGGTCAATACGTACAAGCACCTGACAGAACAACTGATAATAATTAAAAAAATCTGACGACTGACGAAACACGAAGTTTGCCGAGGGATATTAAAGAAAATAGTTGCACTGTGTTTAGGTTTGGCGAAGTATTTTCCCAGTAGCAGCACTGGTGTCTGCGCCCAGTTGCTGGCAATAGGCTCGCCCTCTATTACATGAGACTTAAACATAGCTGTGTGCGAAATCTTCGGGAAATACAGGCATGATGTTATGTTATGGTACTAAGCTTACTCAGGGATCCAATCCAACCACATCTCACACTATGTATGTAGCCGCGCCATGAGACGGTGATTGATTTACTTTAATTTTGTTAAAGTTATTCGGTGTTGCTGTATAAAAGTGGTTAATATACCTACATATTATCGATAAATTAGCCTATAATACCAAATTCCGCTGAAAGGAATTTACATTGACGTTGTTATTAAATATTTGTAGGGTACAACGCCTTTGAAAATGTCCTCTAATTCACCCAGGCGTGTAGATAGGGATGGTACTCGTAGTTCCTTCAATTTACTCCCAAGTCTGATAAAATGGTTATTTCATAGGTGAATGGTTCCTTTTGAGGGAAGATATTATAACTCGAATATTAGATACGCAGAAAGCATATGTTGCCAAAACATCAGCTAACGTGAAAATTGAAAAGGATTTTTTCTGAAATAATAATGTGTCAGTTTCTTATCGAAATAAGCCCGTGCCAGGTGTGTCTAAAGCATTTTTTTTTTGTTTTGACTGACTCGTATGCACACTCAACATACACACACTCTACGTATAGAAATATACATATTTAGTTTTCCTCTTTTATTTTTTTGTTGTCAAATGTGGCACCATTAGATTTTTAGCTGAACGAATTGCAACCATGAATTGAGTTAGAAATTTAAATTCATATTTAAAAACAAAATATTAACAAGCGCAGTGGTGGCCCGGTTGTAACGGTAACGGCCCCGTCTTACGAGTTGTAAGGTCGTGGGTTCGATTCGAACCCAGGCAGGCAGGCGCTTTGCTTTGTGTAAATAATTTCATCGTGAGGAAACCGGCATGTCCCAGAACCAAAAATTAGAAGACATGTGACATCTACCAACTCGCACTGGGCCCGCGTGCTAGATTACTGCCCACTCCCTCTCGAAGAGAGGAGGCCTGTGTGCCAGCAGTGGCAACATGCTGATTAGCTGATGGGCTGATTATTCTACACAGTCTTAAATCTTTTTTTATACGTAACAAACGCTTAAGAATTGACGCGCGGTGATGCCGCACACATGACGCTTCGTAATGCGTTTAATTGTAGCACGCATTGTTAAAACACCAGTTAATGTCTGACCATGAATGAAATTCATTAATAGAACTCTTAAAATTGTTGCTATTCGCGTGTTTCCAGCGCTTCTGTGGAAGGACTGCGCTTTGATTCTCATTTCTCATTCAGTGTTCGTGTAGCGAGGCCCCGGTTCAGTGCTTTCGAACGTCGCCGCGCGCTCTGTCGCGTTCACAGGGTTAATCGGAAAAGTTCCGCTAATATCGCGCTGATGTGTTAATATGTGAAAAAGTTTATGAAAATAATAATTAAATATTTATATTTTGTTGTAGAAAAAAGTTTATGAAGTTAAATTAAAGAGATATTTTCCTATTTTAATTTAAAAGGTAAGAAATCTTTGCTAACTTTTGTATTAGAATTTAAATAGTTTATGTTGCGGATTTATTAAATAAGTAGTTCTATTTTTGAGAGTCAATAATTAAAGAAAAATTTATGAATGGTTTGAACTCTAAACGTTACTCATATTTGGCGTATTGTAAATGAATAACTAGGTACGGTATTTTTTTTAATCTTAAAATATTTACGTAACGGTATTTTATTTAATAAGATTTTACAATCCTTAGATTTTATAAATTCACCTGAATGGTATCATTTCTCCTCAAGCTGGTTCTATTATAAACAGCGCGGAGGTTGCTGAAACTCCGCGGTATCTATTCACGCCTCATTTGAAAAGCTCTAAGAAATCCCTGCGAACCTGTTTATGTTTATCAATATTTATACAGCTCAAGGAGCTTTCTGGGGTTACCTTGATATACAATAAAATAAATGAATTGCTGTTCTATTTAACAAAATAGGAACTTATTTTAGTTACCTTCCATTATCACACCTCAAACTTGTACCTAATATTCTTGTTATTAACTTAGGCTCTATTGTATATGCCTAGCTGTATATCTTACAAAATATAAAATAAATAATACTTAAATGAAACTGGTTGATCAGCAAAGTGCTTACTTAGTACAACATTCTCGAGAAATAAATTGATACTGATAGGGAAAACTAACAAGACCTACTTTAGTTGGAATGTTCCTGAGAATATTATCACTGAATATTATAAAGGCGATTTTTCATTCAAGAATTCCACTATTTCGCCACAAAACCTTTTTCTACCCGTTGCATGTTCTAAATTTTTTCATGTTGTCGGAAAAACGCAAGGCCTTTAACCGGAATTTCATTTTATTTTGGTAGGTAAGTATACGAATATTTTCGTCTTCGAGTTTTTTGTTGGATCGCTTGTGTTCATGCAGAATATCGGTTACCGGTACGAAAATGTAAATTGAAACAACACACAATAGTGAAGTCAGTTCAGCAACAACATTTCATAAGTAGTTCGTATCACAAGAGGGGCACCCCACTGGGAATCACGTATTGTAAGGGTCGACTTTTCAATTGTCAGCCAACTCTTCAGCTGTCAAAACGTCGATTCCAATTTCGCCACAAACCCTTTTCCTACCCGTTGCATGGTCAACATTTTTTCATGTTGTAGGAAAAATGCAAGGCCTTTCACCGGAATATCATTTTGTTTTGGAAAATAAGTATCTGATATTCTCGTCATCGATTTTTTTGTTGGATTGCTTGTGTTTATGCAGAATACCGGTTACCGGTACGAAAATGAAAATTGAAACCTCACACAATAGTGGAGTCAGTTCAGCAACAATATTTCATAGTTCGTATATCAACAGCCCCACTGGGAGCCGGGCAGCCCCACTGGGAACCAAGTTTTGTAAGGGTCGACTTTTCAATTGACAGCGAACTTTTTCGCTGTCAAAACCTCGATTTCTTTGTTAAAATTTATTTGACGATTGATAAATCGGTAAATATTTTATGTATAATAATTTATCTTTATAATATTTTATATTAGCCCCATTTACACGGTGCAAGTTTCTGGAACGTTAAAGAGCAATAATCGCATGCTATAAAGCACGTTCAATTAACTAGCGGTTAATTAAAAGACGTCGTGTAGGTAGGTAGGTACAACTATTCCAATATTATTTTTAATTTTTATTTCTTGTGGAATATATTGGAATGAAAAGTAGATAAAACTTGTATTTACGAGAGTACATGCAAACTGCGACCTTACCAATTTCAATCTTCAAACTATTGACACATGAAATATTTCAGTAATGTCTCTAAGGTTGAGAACCCATTGGAAAACCTTTCGGCATATCAGGCGTTTACACTGGTTACCACATTCCGTAGTGTACCCTCGAGGACTGTTTGCAACAAAACATATCTCAAAAAGAATGCCAATCTACTGGGCACGTTTCCGGATGACAGCGATGGAGGACGAATACGCACGGACGAATATTTCAACGCCTATATTCCATTGGTTTAGGTAATTAAAAAAAAGGTTAACAATTCGTAAAAAGGGTTTTTATAGATGACACTTTCTTGATACTAATTAAATTTATTTTAGAAATTTACGACAGTTTCCTCTTTTATTAATGTATGTTAAACTTTATCATTTATTCTAATTCTATTTATTCTTCGTAGATGTAACTGCTTGAGCACAGTTTTTTTCTTACATTTATAATAATAATATAATATTTTGTAATCTGTCTATTAAAAAAAGAGCCCAAAAACCAGGCTCTTTTTTTTTTTTTTTTTTACGTAGCATGACAACTATAGTGACAGGAATTACGTTTAGTCGGTTACTTGACAGCTCTCGAGCAGCTCTCTCTACTTGTGTCTTCAGTTGATGTTTTTTCTTTTAATTATTGATTAATCTTCTTTTTTTATCAGGCTCACTTGTTTTTCTATTGCAGTTTAGACATTGGCAGAATAGTCGACATCGGCTTTGCTTGCCATTTAATTTTTTTTAAATAAAAATTTAAATAGTCAGCTCTCTCGTCACGTGGTTTTTTTTGTTGACCTTTATTTGACTACCTAAACCAACGGAGTTTATGTTTCCTTTTGTTTTTGTATTTATTTATTTATATAGTTATTTAGTCATTTAATTTAGTGCCCGGTGTAAATAGTTGGATGTGTTAAATATCGTAGAAGAATAAAAACATGGTATAAAAAATAAAAATAAACTTTTTTAAAGCACATTTATGCTTTCACACAGTGGTGGCCCTGTGGTGACGGCCGGTAGTGGGATCATTGTAGGCTGATTATGCATATGCTAAGCTTTTACGAAAATGACTTTTCAGTTTTAATATGATATTTATCGTATTTTTTAAAACTTGAAGGGCGGACTGCTAGTTTTCCGCCCAAAAATACTGTCTACGATTAAGTAGTAATTTTCTTTTGTACTACTATCCGTTGGTAGGTACTATCTTATTTCTTTTGTACTACTATCCGTTGGTAGGTACTATCTTATTTCTTTTGTACTACTATCCGTTGGTAGGTACTATCTTATTTCTTTTGTACTACTATCCGTTGGTAGGTACTATCTTATTTCTTTTGTACTACTATCCGTTGGTAGGTACTATCTTATTTCTTTTGTACTACTATCCGTTGGTAGGTACTATCTTATTTCGTAAAGCACGTTGTTATTGCATACTCGTAGCAGGATTTATAAAACGAAAAAGGAACGATATGTTTAAAAAACCGGCCAAGTGCGTGTCAGACCACGCACAATGAAGGATTCCGTAGTTAAGGTAAATTTATACTAAGAACCAAACTTAACATTGTAGTGGTCTCGGGAATACATTCCAACTGCAAATGTAAGTTGTTACGCACAATATTGAGAGATTTCTGCTATTTTAAAACCATTGACTTCTCATAGGATTTCCTGTATTATCTATATGTATAGAAGTATGTTATGTATTACAAAATAAAAATTGGTTCACTATTTTCGGAGATAAGGATGCGAGAAGGTAAATTTTTAACCCCCGTCGCAAAAAAAGGGATGTTATAAGTTTGACCGCTATGTGTGTGTGTCTGTCTGTGGCAAAACGTGTGAACCTATTTGAATGCGGTTTTTTTTCATTTGAAAGCAGGTATTCTAGGGATGGTTCTTAGACATGTTTTATCAAAATCGGTTCAGCCGTTTGAAGATTATTAGCTCTTTTCTAGTTGATAAATGGATGTGGGCGTCTTCCACAGGTCTGATCGATTAGAAATTTGGTATTCTGTTACTTGCATGCTGCAACATCTCCTGGAATTTGCAGGATACCCAACTCCTTTACCAACTTTCAGCACAGGTATCGTGGTAGGTAGGTTATAGATAGATGATAAACAGGGTCTGGTGATGGAGTAGGAAAGAGAAATGAGGAAAATTTTGTGTCGGGGGTTTTTATTTTATTATATAATTTCACATGGCATCTATTTTCTTAAATCCCTATATAAATACTTATTAAAAAAAAAAATTGTGACCCTCACAATAAGCCCTTTCATTATATGTCACTCGGTACTGCTAGCAAAACTTATATTTATTTACTATATTTTCCAATTTACCTCCGAAAAGTTACACGCATATTCAAAATTCATTTAATTACGTTACAGTTAGGTCACAGTTATATGTGTACCTTTCAACTAAATTGGTTCAGTAGATTTGGAGCACATTGGCTGTGACAGACGGACAGACAGACAGACTGACAGCCAGCCAGACAGACACACGAGCGATCCTATAAGGGTTCCGTTTTTTCATTCAGATGTACGGAACCCTAAACAACCTCAAAAGCACGTAGGCATCCCTAATTCGCCAATATAAATAAATAATAAAATAAATGGCTTGGAAAAATACCAAGCGAATGTCACGTAAAAAGACTTATTTCACGTGCATGCTCATCATATTTTTCTAAGATAATTTAATCGCAGGGTTATCAGAATGTCAAGCTTATTGCTTTTCGTTTATACTTATTATAATGGACGACTCAACTGGTTTTCAGAAAGATAACTTAGCTATCTATAATTTTAGTTTGATGGCTCTTTGTTACGCGATTGTTCAAGTAGTTGATCAATGTTAGTATAATGAACTGCCTTTAAGTTCCCACTTCTGGGACACAGACCTCCTCTTTCTGTGAGAGGGAGAGGGCAGTAATCCACCAGGCGGGCCCAGTGCGGGTTGGTAGATGTCACATGTCTTCAATTTTTTTGTTCTAGGACATTCCGGTTTCCTCACGATGTTTTCCTTCACCGTTTTGAGAGCAATGGTAATGAAATAATTTACACAAAGTGCCTGTCAGGGTTCGAAGTCACGGCCATTACCACTGAGCTACCACTTCTCTTGTTGGGTATGGGTGTAATCATCAGCGACCATAATATGTCAGTTTTGTGTCTGGGATGCTCTTGTGAGAACTTTAAACTTTAAGTTTTCAGAAGACCATCCCAGATACAAAACTGACATTTGACATTGACAAATAGCCGGCTGTGAGCACTTACCGTCAGATGGGCTGTCGGATTCATTGGAACCTGGCATATAAATCTTTTCAATTTTGTTAAGTTATTGTTGTTATTTTGATACACCGCCGTGAGAAAACCTGGGCTTATAATCAAAATAACGACCCTTTCCCACGGCCGTCCTGTGTGATTTTTACTGGATCCCGCAAAAATCATTGGTGTGTTACACACAGTAGTTTGCATACTGTTTTTTGCGGTAGAGTAACGAACGGTTATTAGATCAGTCTTACAAGAAAATTAAGACGAGATGGACCTGAACACGCCGCCTGCCACGCTTCTTTTTTACGCCGCCGCCGGCAGCGTAAAAAAGAAGATTTTGGGTTCTCAATGCTGAAACAACGATCGACATTGGTTACCCTTTAGCGATTTGAGAAAAGATGAATCAATTTTTTAAAATTATTTTATGATGTCTATAACCACGATTGACAACCTTTTAGAAAACATGAAGAAAAAAAAAAAAACCCGGACAAGTGCGTGTCAGACCACGCATAATGAAGGATGCCGTAGATGGGATGAATTTATCCTAAGAACAAACTTAACAGTGTAGAAGAAACACGTGTTTTTACATGTTTTTTTAACTGCAAATATAAGTCGGTGGATTATTACTCATTAACTTGTAGAGCCTACTTAGCTGTTTTGTAGTTTTCCTTTTAATTTCGTTATATATACTACTGCTGTGAATTATACCACATATCCAGAACCAACCATTTAGCTGGCAGTAGGGGACCTTAACTCTAACAAAAATTTGCACTTTAAAGTTGAATATTTCGCAAACGGATCCCTGAAAAAAAAACACAAAAAATGACATTCGCTAACTCCCAATAATTTTGAACGACCTTTCCAACGACAACCCACATCATGGGATGCACGAGGGAAAAAAAATATCCCCACTTTACAGGTAGGGGGGAGGTACCCCAAAAAAAAAATATTTTTCATGATTTATTTTACCACTTTGTCGGTGTGATTAATCTGTATACCCATGCCAAATAGCCACTTTCTAGTACAAAGAATCTCTGAGCTAAGCCGCGGACAGACAGACAGACGGACATGGCGAAACTATAAGGGTTCCTTGTTTACTACGGAACCCTAAAAACAGGATACAAATACAAGTGGGAACACTTCCATTAAACTTTACGTTTAATTAAACTGGATTCTGTTTTTTCCTGGACAACTTTGTAATGGCAATACCGAATGTCAAATTCGAATAGATCGGTTTTTTGCAGGATACTGTAAACAGGATTCTCGTGTGACTGCTAGTATTGAAATGAAACACGTACACTACTAAACGAGGTCCAACAAAAAACCGTACCTGCAAAAAACAGGATGTTGCTGTGGGAATGGGGCGTGATCTGAAATCGCCAATCCTAGCTCACGGCGGATTGGCGATTTCAGATCACACCGAGGTGATACATTTTCTTTCCTTCTCTGTATGAGAAGAGGTCATTGCCTTGCTGTGGGACAGTAACAGGCTGGGTATTTATTATTAAATATTAATGAACGATTAAAAACGAAAGTTTGCCCATCCATTGTCTAAAATTTAAGTGACGGTTTATTAAGTCTTGGATTGTAGCTAAAGGCTAAAGTGTAGATGACGATTCTTTGAAGTTTTAATACATTTCGAAGAATCTCTGAAAGAGATATTTAATTATATTTTAACTACTTAGTCCCCACTTGATTGTAAGAATAAATGGATAGAATTAATGGATTTACGTTTTTTATAACAATTTAATTGCACCTACTAAATCAACTAATTAAGTGTGAAAATAATTTAATACTGTTAATTTATCTATTTTACCTAGAATGTAAATATCGTTTCTAGAGATGATAGTACTTCTATGTAATTTTTCTCTGGCCATCTCTAGAGTTTTTCTTACCATTACTCTATCAATGTGGCTCAGGTACAACTTACTAGTGCGTTCCTTGTGACTTTTATTTAAAAGTACCGACGTCGACCGAGCTTTGCTCTGAAAATAGATAAGCATATCGTCCAGGTATACCGACGCTGTATCACATTCCCGAGGCAGTGAAAATAGAAAAAAAAACATTTTCTTAGCTATGAGACCTAGCTAGATCGATGATCGCTCCCGTAAACCCCTATATTGTAACTTTCATCGAAATCGTTTGTCGTTTTCGAGAACCTGATTACAAATATATACTCTTTTATTTAATAAATCGAATAAAATTTCCAGAAATGATCAGATACAAGATATATCCTATCCTATACTTCAGTTTATCCTTACTTCTATCAGTGTTCGCGTCGATGTCCCTGCCACCCTCTATATACAAATATTGCTCGTATAGGATAGGATATATCTTGTGTCTGATCGTTTCTGGAAATTCTATTCGATTTGGTAAATAAAAGAGGTTTTGTGTTCGAAGGGTCTTTTTGTGATTTCTTTAAGATTTTGGCAGACAGAGTTCGCGAATTGGCCCCGTAATTATTCCACTAACTTTGGTTGAGTAGTTTTTGGTAGCAAGTGGTGCTAAGAATTCGATAAGGCAAAATAAACTTTCAAAAGACTTTTCCATGCGGATTATTTACTCAGTTATGTGTAAATAATCCGACTGATAGTATTTCATTTTGAATATTAATTTTAAAGGTGCATTCCTGACCGGGAGCATGCGCCTGTAATGTAACGTTAAGAGTTGAGCATTACATCAATGAGTGAGGAAAACCGAGCATTACAGTGCGCAACCTGAATGATACAGTTCGAGCATTACATCAGTGAGCCTCCCTCACTCCACACTCAGAACTGAGCATTACAGTGCGCAATGTCTGTTATATTTAATCTGAAATGTTACATTACAGACGAATGGTCGTCAATCAGGGAGGCAGTTTTGTAACGTAGGTAATACTCAAAATCGAATCTGAAATGTTACATTACAAGCGAATGCTTGTCAATCAGGGAGGCAGTATTGTCACGTAATGCTCAAAATCGAATCTGTAACGTTACATTACAGGCAAAAATACAAATGCCAATAATAGGCAAGTAAGACTTGATGTGCTTATTGCTTCTTTAATGAAAATCTTTTCTTGACTGGTTTATTTTCCCTAGAATCATAATAATGAGAAGTCATAAAGTTCATTCATACCAAAAATATAGGTAAAGTCAGGAAAATAAATTGTTATGCATATTCAATTCACAAGGTTCATTCTTTGATAATTTTATGAAATGGCTATAATACGGCAAATTAACGTAGGTACTTATAAGAACTTTACCTACATAAATACATTTTTGGTAGTAATAGGATTTTAATAATAGGTTGAGACCGATTCTAGCTCTATCGATGAATTTAAAAAGACCCTATTGATTGGCTGACTTATTTCTAGCGCAGACAGACATCGTCTTCACTAGGAGAAGGACCAGGCATTTTCTGAATTCCCAGCAATTCCTCTATTGTGACACATAGTTTAGCTGAATCATATTCAATTCAATTCTTATTAGAATCATATTTGGTGTAAATATTGCCCCATAAAATATTTAATACCGTAATTTTACCGTATAATTTTTCTTTACAGTTTTTAATAACCAAATGAGTTTTTTTTTCTACTGTTGGAATGTTATTTAATTATAATATAAAACAGTCAAACAATGAATTGCGTTAATAAACGCAGTTAATATTATGAATTATCAGTTTGTGACAGTTTGTGTGATTCTTAATATTATCTTATTAAGATTCTGCCAAAGCGACTGTTTTAGGGGTTTTAAGCCCCCAGTTCTGTTACCATGACTACTAACATTTCGTTACTTTCGATTGTCTTATAATATAGTCGACCTAATAATTACATTACCACTTTTGAAAACAAACAAAGACACAACAACACCACGCCTTGTTTCCCGGAAGGTTTGAGCAGAGGTGTACCTATCACCCATATTTCACCAGTTATTTTTAAGTCCCATTCCTATGTAATAGGGGGCGAGCCTATTGCCATCAACCGGACACAAATCCGGACATAACACTTTGCCTGACTTGGGAATTGAACCCAGGACCTCATACTCAGCAGCAGCGCTTGCGACCACAAGACCAACACCACAAACACTTTTGATAACAAATAGGAACTTCACTAAGGTTGTAACTTGTTAACTGCCACATAGCCAAATAAACGTGCCGTTAAATGACGTGAAAGTTACATTCTAGGGTGGTACAGCAATTACAAGGTCGACTGAACCTACTTATTCAATATCATTAAACATATTGAAACTGGGTTGCTACGTTTAACACTAGGTTGCTAGTTTTATAAAAGGAAAACTCAATCAAATTTTGCCCACATGGCGATAAAATCCAGGACGCTACGCTCAACAATGACACTTGCAACCAACGAGTCAATGGTAAAGTAGTATGGCTTATTTTACGCAGACACTATAATAATCCTACTATCCTACTAATATTATAAATGTGAATGTTTGGATTTTTGTTACTCAATCACGTAGAACCGGCTGAACGGATTTGGATGAAATTTAGCACACAAATAGTTTATAGCCTGGATTAACACATAGGATACTTTTTATTCCTATAGTACGTTCCCATGGGATAATTTCTGACCTCTACGCGGGCGAAGCCGCTGGCGACAGCTAGTATGTATGTGTTCTTCGGTGAAATAAATTCTTAAAACCGAATAATCATGGTCGAGGAATATACTCGTAGGTATAAAGCTTTTCTCGTCATGTCGATTTAGCTTCACGAAGAACTTTCTAACCCAAGAGCTTTAAATCTTAGCTTTGCATAATTTGACTTTCATGCTCATAAGTTTCTTGTCGAAAGCTTTGTCATTACCTATTAATTTTATTAAAGCTTAGGTACCTATTATTACATTTTAGAACGATCCTTTCGTCTAAACGTTTAAGAGCGTGCATTCTGAAAATGGGCAACGTCTCAAATAGTTGTTAAATATTTTGCTGATTTGATTAATTTGGCAATATTACTGTATGGAAATATAGCTATATAACTAGTGAACTAGAGTATTGATTATGAAATTCAATAGTTAATATCGTAACACCGAATAAATAGTTTTAGATGTAAAAGAAGTATTTGGAAACTTTCCATATGCCTTTTTACACCTAAATCGTTACTACATTAAATTCTGTGTTATAATTGCAATTCATGATTAATATTCTAAGTTCACTAGTTAGCCATATTTCATTTTTCCATACGTATAGTCTATTGATATTGTCAAATTAATCAAAACAGGTAAATATTTGACAGCTATTTGCGACCGACGTTGCCGACTTTTAGAATAGAAAGATTATTTGAAATGTCAGAGACTTCTTAATAATGTGAATTTTTTACTTGATGAAAGTTCAGAGAAGACGGGGGAAGCAACCTTAAACGTGCTTTGTGTATAATTTTACTTTTAGCGGTAGATCAAAGGCACATTTATTTTTCTTGATATTATGTAGGCAATTTCAGTGAAAGAAAAAAAAGAAAGAAAATACATTTATTTAGCACAGACTAAGAGGCACACAACACAACATAATTATTTTACTACAAATAAAAACCTAATTAAAAAAGAAAGAAAACAAATAAAAAGTGTAAAAGTGCGTTCTAACATATTAGCAGGAAAGTGTGCCTCGCGGCTGCGCCAAATAGGCCTAGTTCAGCAAAAATGCCAGACAACTGGTGCCTGACGCTGGTTTTCAACTAGACCTGAAGTGTGAGGTGACAGATGTAAATCAGTTTTATACTGCAATGTGTAGGTATACTTAAATATAATAAATTTGTGTAAGATTATAATAATAATGAATAATTATGTCAATAGTTAATAAATTAAATTAAATTGCAAGACAACAAAAACAGTGGGCGTTATGGTTCTTTGACAGATGACTGACCGAGTCGAGGAATTAATGTATATTTTGTTATACAAAGTAAATGTCATAATGTGAATTACCTGCCATAATGTTGAAAATTTAAAAAAACGGGTCCTGTTTTCACAGAAAGATTATTAAAAGGTGTAAAATTGATGACAATAAATCAAACAAATTATATCGGTCAAATGACCACCTCTTGAGTTGATGTAGGTACATTTATTTTGAATTAATCTGGCTCCAATTTGGTGATTTCTTGTTTAATGTTAGCTTTTAAGATTTGCAAGGTTTGTGGTTTGTTGGTAAATGTGAGATTTCAAAAAGCCCCAACGGAAGAAGTCTGGCGCCGTCTGATCCGGCGATCTGGCCAGCCAGTTCAAATCGCCAAAACGAGAGATTACACGGCTCAATAATTGGTGTTTCAAAATCTCCGCCCGTGTATCAGTCCATTGCATTGTCAAATAATTCCCTATCTATAAACAACATAATTGTCAAATTACAATGACATTATGACGCCAATTGCAAAAATTATGGCATATTCACATTATGACATTACTTTTGTCCAACCTTGTGTAGCACTAGCTTTCATGCCTGTCATCCACCCATGCATCGCTCAGTTGTACAGGCCTCTCCTCTACTACACCGTTTGAATAAAAACAGATGAGCTCTCCCTTTTCCTTCCTCAGATTTGAAACTCGTTGGCTACGAGTTTCAAATTATCGTTTGGCCAATAGGGTGATAGTATCGGGTACATTAGATTCATTGTAAGTTGACAAAAAATATGGTAGAATAACTTTACCCGAGGAGATTATTTCGTAGAATTTTTCCCTTATCACGCAGAAAAGAATAGTATTCTTTAAGAATGATTAACTTGTTAGAGCCTGTAAATTAAACAGCTTTTTTGATTTATTTACGTCAGTAATTTCCGGTGTAATTAAAACTTAATAGTAAGTTTTGAAGTACCGGCCTTCGGGGTAGATGACCGCTAGATCTTTGCTCCTCCATCAGCACCCTTCGTTAAATTTAATGGTTTTTCGTTACAAATAATTGAACCCTGTTACGTTTTATTTCCGTTGGCGCCTTGGCATGGCTAGATGTTATGTCTTAGATCAGCCTATTTATCTTGTAAAGGTTAGTTTGTTGCCTCGGTTCGGTAGGTGTTAATTTTTACAAACTACTCATAACCCGATGGTTGTTGAAGGGCCAAGTAAATTTTAAGTTATGATGAGATATTATTACTAACAATTAAATGCGCCAGTCAACAGTAAGTTCTGTACAAAAGAAAGAAAATTTAAAACTGATTAGATAAACCGAACATTTTCTTTGGACAATGCTACCGAAGAAAACCTCGTCCGCGTGACGGTACAAGTCACGCCATACATGATACGTTTTGGAATACATTGTCAGTTTGATACATATTCTTGAAAATATCTACTTGTTGACACATATATTATGTATATAATTAGTTTGCCTAAATCTGGTGGTGGTACTGCACGGTTGGCTTATGTAAAGCTCTGTGTTTTTGTAATTGATCTAGGCAGTATTGGATTTAGGCGGACCACAAGTTTGTGCGTAGATTCCCAAACTTTTTATAAACCAAATCAACAAAGTTTGTAGTTATAATAACTACAAACTTGGAGTCATAATAAACCCATTGGTCTTGACTTGCTTGAAGTTTATTGACTAAAAATAAACTATGAAATCTTTGGACAGTTTCTTGACATTTCTGATATTTTTGAATTGTTGTAGTTAATTTATTTTGTGGGAGGTTTTAAAATACTAATACATTTTTTGACATTGGATATGTGTCGAATATTGATCAGTTCTTATGTTGCAGAGAGAAAATATAATAATGTCGAGAGAAAATATAATAATGTCGAGAGAAAATACAATTGAAAGAAAATATAATAATGTGCTAATTGCTAATTGTTCTGGTTTTGGGTTTGTGTTACTTCTTTCCTATAAAAAGTACTGTGATAACTCTTAGTTGTAATCGATTTTCGATAAGCGAACCATAATGACTTTCGTACATGGAAGGTGCCTTATGAACGATTTGGTTCAGCCCATAAAATATGACAAGAACAAAGCAACTACCTGCTAAAATGTCAGAAGAACGAAGGAATTCTTAATAACAGTAATAATCTAAAAGAGGGTTTCGATAAATGAAATTTTTACTTAAATAAAAAGCCGTTAGTGAAGTAATATGTTTTAAACGTTTTTTTTTATGAATTCCACTTCCTGATTCCTGCTTTAACTTCGGGTATGCTTATTAAATATTTAATGAGGAATAGATTAAGTCTTTTTCATCTCTAATGCTTGTATACAAATATTTCAATTACCTAACTTAAATGAGGCATTGTCTTTAATTAAGTGACGCCCTTTTGTGAGACGTAAAGGCATTATGTACTCTCATTGCCATTCATGTAATGTAATATTGCCGGTAATTTCATTAGTTATTCGCAAACGAGCGTGCCGATATTTTAAGGAAAAGTGTTTTTTTTGTGAGCTGAGCAATCAATATTCGGATACCATTAAGATGTGGGTCGTAAAGAGCCATAAAGTGTTTTTATTCGAGCGGTTCCCCCAACAGTTTAACAAATAGTATGAGTCTTGGAGTTGAGACGATGTCCTTTCGCAGTTGTTGTGTGTGACTATTGTTATCGATACAATATAAACACGATTTCGATAAACTTGAACTGGCTGACTATTCTGGACTGTTCACATTAATTATTTGTTATTTGTAGTAGGTAAAGTCCCAAAGGACACACTTCAGGTACCTACGCCAAAACTACCTTAAACTTGTAAATTTTTCAGATTTTTTGTTCCACTCAAAATGTGGAACGGAAATTCTGAAAGATAGTTAAATGGCATTCAATTTTTTTACCTCATGATTTAGGTATTAGCTGCCATTCAGCTACGCTGCTCTCCAGTTCATAAACTTGAGGTAACAACAAACATATATATCTAGGCAATACTGGTTCTTTTATCAAATACGATTTATTAGTACCTAAGTACGGTTAGCGGTGAGCATCGCGACCGATTTAGATGGGAATTTGATCATTGGATGAAATTCCGACGTTTGAAGTCGTATCGAGTTGAAGTACCCACCTTCGTATGTATACCTCACGTTCGTTGAAAGTCCAAGACGAAAGAAGTTCGTTTATATGATCAAATTTTTCATATTAGTAAGTGTTTTCCTCAAAGTAATAACGGCAAATAATTTTTTAAAGGTTTTTGTAGAATACAATAAGCGACGTATATTTAGTAGCCTAATCCGCTTAACTGTTCTTAAAAAGTATTATTGAACCCTGTAAGAAATCGACACGTGTTTCACCACTCAACGAGGAATCCTCAGGATGAGAATTGACTTGTAGCGAACCCGGACACGACGTGTTGCCACGTCAAGCGCCAAACGCAGTGTGCACTTGACGTGTCGATTTCTTACAGGGTTATTTATAATTCTTTAATAAGAACAGTTAAGTGGATTAGGTTACTAAATATACGTCGTCTATTGTATTTTATAATGGATTTCCACAAAGTCACGCCTGAGTCAATTATCTAGGTGTTTGTAGGAAAATTGTACATCTTATGTTCAAACGAATACCGAAAATGACGTCCTTTACACTACCTTGAAACATTGAATTTGGAATATAATAGCGGAATACAAATCTTCGAGGTAAAACCATCTAATTATTTAGCAGTAGCAACATCACTAATGTCAAACTCTCTAAGCTGATTTTACATGAGAAAGCTTTAGTAACGAAGCTAAGTGTGTAATAGTATAGAATTATAGATAGTACCATCCACGGAGACGCGCCCCAGTCTTCTTCCTAATCGCTTACAGTACAATAATCGCGTTCAGGAAGAAAAAAAAGGGCACATCTTCGTTTATGGGTGGCACTATCTGCATATGGCAACAGTAAAGATAATGACAAAAATAGGAACATGAGTTCTTAATTTTAAAGATCTCGGGGATACATTCCGACAATGCATGCCATAACTGTAATTAATTATTTAATTTTTGTCTATCGCTTCTGTACCATATTTCCTGTAAATTGAGAGGTCTGGCTCTTGTGATACAGGAAATCATAGTACAAGAGCCAGGGCTACACAGATGGGCACGCCACAATTGTGGCGATAAGTCCTCTCTTTGAGGAGTGGCTAGAGAGGCGCCACGGCGTCCTCACCTTCCGCCTGACGCAGATCCTCACCGGACACGGTTGTTTCGGGAGGTTCCTGTTCCGCATAAGGCGGGAGGAAACGCCCGGGTGTCACCACTGTGTAGATCGCCCGGAGGACACGGTGGAGGTCTGCCCGGCTTGGGCGGAACACCACCGTGTCCTCACCGAGCCAATCGGCGGCGGCGATCTCTCGCGTCCGGCCCTGGTTCAGGCCATGGTTCGGAGCGAGAGTGCATGGGAGGCCGTCACTTCCTTCTGCGAAGCAGTAATGCTCGCGAAGGAGGAGGCGGAACGCGTGAGGGAAAGGCAAGATTCACGCCCTCGCACCCTTAGTCGCCGCAGGAAACGCCCCGGGCGTCGGGAGTTGCAAGCCGACTTCCGGTCACCGCGGCACCGTAGACGCAGGCTTGCGGACGGTGAGCGATGGGTAGCTTGCCGTCCGATAAGGACTAGGCCCGGGTCGACGGCGCGTTGTGTTCCACGCGCGCCTCAAAGAGATGTCAGCACCAACTGACGGGGTCCGTTAGGGCCAATAACTGCTAGGGTTGCGAGTTTGTCCGAAAGGGATATCGCGGCCCCGGCACACAGGCAATGGAATTAAAGAAAATATTTTATTAGAAAATATTATACAGGCTAGATATTAGTTATCGAATAATCAATTACACCATTACATTAATGACAGTCATTTTTAAAAAGGAGTCCCGGAGTCTGGGTTTGTGTTCGGTTGATGGCAATAGACTCGCCCCCTAGTACATGGGGACCATAACATAACGAAACACATACGAAATGTGGGTGTTCTATAAGTACAGTCACGAGCACCAATATGTATCCACTTAGCAAAATTCACAAGCGATTTTCGCATGGAATAACCACTGCAACTTTGAGATAAGATCTATTTCATGTTAGTGTGCTTTCCAAAATACTATGTTCGTAACAACATAAAATTACAATCACCACAGTAGGAGAAAATCACTTTTTAAAGTTGCTAACTGTATACATATTGGTGCTCGTGACTGTACATGTCTGCCCAGCCCTTCGGGAATACATATAATACAGGAATGTTTTTAAATCGCTTTCTAATCGATTGAAGTTCGTGTGGCTATCGCTTACGACACAAGACTAGCTAATGTGCTGCCAGCCTATGATTTATTTGAATCCAACCGATTAGCATGAATTTTATACGAACAGTTTGCTCGCGGAAAACTTTTTTCCGATATCTTCTTTTCGTGTGGTTATTGACTAACCTGGTGTCAGAGTTTTAAAGCCGCCCATGGGCCTCTGACTTGGCGTCACATGCCTTCGAGAAATATCTCTCAGGCATGCCGGTTTCCTCACGATGTTTTCCGTCACCGGTTTTGAAGCAAGTGATAATTATACAATACGCACATGAATCCGAAAAGTCAGAGGTGCGTGCCTTGGGTTTGAACTCGAGACCTATGACTTCGCAGTCTGATAGTTACACCACTAGGCTATCCCTGCTACCGGTATGATTTAAGTACTAACCAGTAAAGTTTTTTTTTATCCACAACGGGGTAGCTATTGACTTGCAACTCACCTGATAGTAAGTGATGATCAGGCCGAAGGTGAAAGCGACCTTCACCCGGAATCCTCAACCACAGAGTAACTGGCTATCTTACCTCTAACTGCCGATACACAACAATGCTGTTAACATTGTTATTATAGCGACAGACTTAGATAAGATGGTGGTAGCTAGCCAGGCGGAATCAAAACAGGCCCTACCACCAACCAAACCGAGCAGAAAATTGTGCCCCCACTGGGAATAGAACCCCCTTTGAGTCCGACACAGGTAGTCTAACAACTAGACCACAGGGGCGGTTAAAAGGAAATTCTAGCTAAATAAACGGAAAATATAGCTCAATCTACTCAAAATTCAAAAGTTATTTATTCAAACTAGGCTGAGAATCAACACCTTTCGAACGTCAAAATTACATAAGACAGTCCCCCAAAAACGCCCACCCTTCACCACTTCCTAGTGCTTAAGCTGGGAAGAAGTGGCGCAACAAACTCCCCAGAAATTTACTAATCTTCCTCCATGATTCCATGAAAGTGAGGGATTAATAATTGGTGGAGGTAGTCAGAAGCCCGAATACCAAGGTGTCTTGTGTTACCTAGAAACGGGTTTGTGGAAATCAGGTAGGTAGTCTCTCCATGGAAAATTGAAGAACTGAATCAGGTTAGACAAGAAGACTGACCGACTCCGTCATAGGATAAACTAGGTATGATGTACCACACGGTACGGTCCGTATGCCGCCAACCAATGTATTGCTTTATTTCATCTGCCAAACCATATCTCGATGCTTTTATGCGTTTATCGTAATAAACAGCAGATTGTGGCGACCGCTACTAAACGTTTATGAGCCTTCCGTATTGCATTGCACGACCTAATAAAATGCTTAAATCCTAATAACAGCTTCAGTTTCAGTCGTTAGCATTATCCCGTTCCATTTAACTTTTACCTATTACATTATCTAGAAACCATTTTGTAACAAATCGATAGCTTTTACAATTTTGACGTGAGGTAAATAGCTCGGTAACTATTGCCAAGATAATTTGTATATTGGATGCCAATACATTATTTCATATGCTGTTTATATTTCACGATGGAGTATATTATTAGACCTGACATATGAGTTGAATTTTTTCTTTGATATCACACACTTTTTTGTTGTTTTGGTCCCAGATTGGCTAATGAATGCTGTCAATGTAAACAGATTATCTTCGGAGATGCCATTGTTTTAATAGACTAAGGTCATCATGGTAGTTCCGATGTATAATAGGATACAAACATTAACATCCACGCATTTATTTTCCGAAATGTTATGTACCTATGTCTCATGTAATAGGGTCTAGAGGGCGAGTCTATTGTCATCAACCGGGCAGAGATCCAGACTTCGGGCTGTTACAGAGAAGTTCTTAATGAAAACCGCAATATTATCCCAGCCGACTAACTGCTACGAGCGTGTGCTCTTGTTCCAATCCTGCGATCGAACCAACAAATCTACGCTACATATACGTAGGTCAATTACAACCACATTGGCAGCGGCTTTTATTCCAATAAAGCAGTATCTAACCGAGAGCTATGAACGTGTTTGTCGTTTTGTACTCATTTTCGGTGACATGTGTTCTATTTTGGGTGCAGCGAAATTCACAATGAATTTCCCCGAAGCGACCAAATACCACCAGTAGTACAGTTTCCTGACATTTTTACGAACAGGAAACGTCGATGATTTCGGCTGTTTATTTTGTTAGAGACCTAAAAATGTTATTACAGATAATGTATTCATGTTACCAGAAACTCGATAACCGAGATTGGATCACTTGAGAGTGATTTTCTTTTGAGACATTTAGTTTTGTTTTAGTTGGTTTTCTTCGCATTCCTATTATTAACATGAAATCATTTATTTTCATGAATAGAAGGATTTGTTTCTTAATATTATTAAACTCTATTTGAGAACAATCGTGCTTTTAAATGACTAGGAATACATCATCATCTGCCTAGCCAGTCTAACCGGATGCAGCTGAATACCAGTATTTTATATGGAGCGACTGCCTATCTGACCTGCACAACCCAGTAACTGGGTAATACGATACCCCTTGGTAAGACTGGTTCTCAGACTTTCGGGCTTCTGACTACTCGTAACGACTGTCAAAGATCCACGAATGACAGCCGGGACCAACGGCTTAATGTGCTTTCCGAGGCACGGAGGGGTTTTGGTATGTAAGATCCACGGACCAATCGCGGCAAACGTAGCTTAACCTGAACGCTCGACCCGTGCGGCTGTAATGTAATAATAAAAATAAGTTTTGACACATTTGTTGACTTAAATGGGAATGATAGTGTGTATCACACACGGCCTAATAAACTGTTGGGTTGGATTAGCGCAGTAAACAAGGCCGCTATTGCTATACGTGATCAATTAAACCCTCACATTCAACACATGTATGTCCAAGTCTGGTGTTTTACTCAGCTACCAGACCGTAATTCAGGCGCCAGTGGTATCTCAATGGATATAAGAACGTTGTTTATCGTCTAAAGCCCTAAATAGTTTTAACCCAACTTCGTGAGTTGCCTCGCGTCAAAGGCTGCGCAGGGTGCGTTAGTCAAGCCAAAGTGATGCCTAATATTTTCCAGTAACAGGTTGTAAATTCTAAGCTAGGCTTTACTTTCACATGCACAAACATAACACTTAAGTTGCTTCAGTTGAATGATAAATTAATAAATCAATTAAATTTGTCTATCGAAGTCTCAGCCGGACATAGGCCGCAACCAAGCTGCGCTTGAATACTTGGGCCTGTGCCAAAAAGCAGATATTATTAAAGCACAGAAGTCAAACCGGCATTCCGTGTCTTAAAAGGGTACACGTGTTTACACTCTTTTTTCTCAATCATTTGTGATCGAAAATATTTGTCTGCCTGCAATAACAAACACAAACACACAAACTGTGCGCCAAACTGAGAGAAAATAGTCTACCGGAGGGTGTAACGGGTACTTTCGAGTACTGGTATAGGGCACCAGACTAATTTTGTAAGGTGGGGAGGTAGCCTGTCTGACTCGTATCGATTAAATTGTGGAGTCAGACAAGGGGGTCTGAGCTCTCCTACGTTATTTAATATATATGTAAGGGAGCTGGTTCGTGAGCTCATTAACACCTGTGTAGGTTGCTCAATAGATGTCTCTCAGTCAACAACATTAGTTACGCCGATGACATGGTGTTGTTGAGCCCATCGATAAGTGCCCTGCATAGGCTCTTAGGTGTGTGTGAGGCCTATACTGAAACTGATTGACTGGATTGACGTATAACGTCAAAAAAAGCGAAATGCTGGTGTTTCGGGCGGGGCAAATTAATCTTTCATATGCACCGCCCGTGACACTAGGTGGGGTTGTGCTAACTCGAGTCTCTCAGTTTGTGTACCTAGGACATGTAGTGAATGAGAACCTGACTGATGACCTAGATGAGGAACGGGAACGCAGGGGGCTAGCGATTCGCTGTAATATGGTGGCCCGCAGGTTTGCTGGGTGTTCAACGGCAGTCTAAATAACGCTGTTTAGGGCCCTTTGCCAGTGTTTTTATACCTGCAGCCTGTGCTCTGAGAGTTCAGTATAACAATGCCTTCAGGGTGATGATGGGGCTGCGTCGCTGTTGCAGTGCATCAGCGATGTTTGTTGAATCACATGTAGATGGATATTATGCCATAATTAGAAAGAGAGCAGCATCGTTGATGCGCAGAGTGAGGGACAGTCCTAACGGCTACCTGAAGGTCATTGCTGCACACATTGAAAGTCCTATCTGGAAGCACTGGGTTAGCCTACATATAGGATAATTGTTATAGTTTGTTTTTGTATGTGTGCTAACATAGTTCATAAGTTTCATTGTATTACTAACACTCTATGGACAACCAAGTCTGAAAAGTATAAATTAAAAAATATAAAATAAATAAATCTAATGCTCGGCCACTATCACATAAGGCCTGAAAAACAAAGTTGTCAGCCGTCTGTGGACGTTAGATAGTTCGTCGAATACTTCAAGGGTGATTGGTGAACTTTGTAATTATTTTTGCGCCCAGGCCGCTACCCGTTGGAGCAGACGAGTCTTTGAGTGAAGACCGTCAATCGGAAAACGCGGCGTTGGTCGCTTAGCCCGGTGATCCGACACGCTGGAGAATCTGAACTTCTAAAGACTGAGTTAAATGAATTATATGGTCTGTAGTGTTGATTGGATATTTTATAGTATTGTAAAGGTTGTCTGGCAAAGGGAACCTTACATCAAGCAGGCTGGCAGAAAAAAATATTCAAACGAATTTAGGATCAGTTTCAAAACTGTAAAAGATACGTTTAAAAGTTCGTTCTCTTGAAATAAATAGCTAAAATTCAGTGTTCCTTCTTATTTAGCGGCAACGCCGTATCTATTCTGGTATACCTATAGTACTTACCTACCTACTTTGAAACATATCTACTTACCATTTTTCTTTCTATTTTTCGCAAAAAACGGAATCAGGTTTCCATTTAACGCGACCTTCATGTGTCAGCTTCGGGCTATGCGAGTGGTTTCCAATGCATAGATAGGAGCGATAACTTCGCTTACTGTGGAGTCGAATCATCCGTAAAGTGACTCCGGGGATAACTGTAGTGGTTATGTGCCACTGTGCACTGCGAAATTGTGAGGGCACAACTAGTTTCCCTTGGGATGTTCTTAAGGCACAGCAGGATACTGGTGAGTTTTACAGGTAATCTCAGAGCCTTTCTTATGTACCAAGGAGGGTATAAGTTGGTAGGAGTCTGAAATCCTCCGCCATCCCCTGACGGACAGCGGATTTCCTATTTTTAAGTTATCACTTCACCTTCCTGGGACTAGGACACGCCTTTTTTTTTTTTTGGGTTGGAAATCATTAAATGACTCCTCCCGCTCTGGGCGGAGCGAGAGGGAGTGTCAGACTTTTACTGACTAAAACCCACCAGTGTTCCTTCCGTTGCCTGTGTGCCGGGGCCGCGATATCCCTTTCGGACAAACTCGCAACCCTGGCAGGCGTTGGCCCTTACGGACCCCGTCAGTTGGTGCTGACATCTCTTTGAGGCGCACGTGGAACACAACGCGCCGTCGACCCGGGCCTGGTCCTAATCGGACGGCGAGCTACCCATTGCCCACCGTCCGCAAGCCCGCGCCTACGGTGGTCGGAAGTCGGCTCGCGACTCCCGACGCCCGGGGCGTCTCCTTCGGCGACTAGGGGCGCGAGGGCGCGCATCTTGCATTTCCCTCGCGCGCTCCGCCTCCTCCTTCGCGAGCATTACTGCTTCGCAGAAGGAAGTGACGGCTTCCCATGCACTCTCGCTCCGGACCATGGCCTGAACCAGGGCCGGACGCGAGAGATCGCCGCTGCCGATCGCCTCCGTGAGGACACGGCGGTGCCCCGCCCAAGCCGGGCAGACCTCCACCGTATGCGCCACCGTGTCCTCCGGGCGATCCACACAATGGTAACACCCGGGCGTGACTAGGACACGCCTAATATTTGCTTAGTTATTTAGTGACAAAGCGTGAGGACATGCCTAAGAGATATTTCTCGACGGCATGTGAATCCAAGTCAGAGACCCATGGGCGGCTTTAAATCTGATACCAGCTTAGTCACTAACCACACGAAAAGAAGAAGTTAGTGACCAAAACTATTATTGGTGGGTTATCTCTACCAGGGTACACTGCTTACAAAATCTATACAAGGAGTAATTTAAATACCTAAAATTCTTTTGGGGCATTGTATACATCTATCAACTTATCTTTATGAACAACTTTTACTATTATGGGATCAACTCGGCAACTCCGAAAAAAAAAAACAGCTTTTCCCTACATTTTGTCGAGTTATGCAAACATAAATGTATGGAGCAGGCGAGGTTGGGCCCGTAGTGAAAGTTTTTCATAATGATGAGTACAATGACTACAGCTTAAGAAGTTTTCAGTTATTTCAATTACACCTTTCATCTAAACGGAAACCCACGCAGAAGCTAAATCGAAAAACAAGTTGCAATAAACAATTAATTCATTGTAACAATTTATTCATCATTGAGTTTAAATAGATTTTGTTTATTTTATTCATAGCGTGAAATACATTTTCAGCATCAAATTCATTCTGTTTTTAATTGCTAAACTGTTATTTTAGAAATTAACCGCTTCAAAAGTTATTGAACCTGAAATCACGCCGATACAATGTTATTGTATAAAAAATCACGCCTATACAATGTTATTGTATAAAAAAAAACTGTGAAAATGTATTTTCTATTCTTTTACAAGATGTTTTCTTTAGATTGTCCTTTGTCTTGGCGTTAGTAAATATGTATTTGATATGAAAGGAGAAAAGATTTTCCTTACTCTTTTTTGTGGATTTCATTAACATTTATTAATTTCACGGAAGAAATATCTGAAAACACAAGTAACAACAACATAGCGAAATATTTCATTATTTTCCCTCTTGTTAGAAGAAGCTTTTGTATTGTTGTAAAAGTTTGTTATCAAAATTGACCAAATTGCTGACTGCTACGGAATACAACTGCAATTTCGCGGTTGGTTTAACAATTCTCAGCGTTTGTTGTGTTCAAATATTTTGGTTTATTAATTTATACTACAATGATACTTATAAGTCGTGGCCAGATCTTAGAATTGATCATTTCATGATATGAAAATCGACCGTTGATCACATCATGATGTGGTCTGGCCAGATCATTGAATACGTTTGACGATATGAACAGTGAAACGCACGATCAAATCTACTTCATGATGTGGCAAAAAATGAGTGATCATATCGTAAAATTGTTAGATTATCCACCGGTAGAGGCGTTGTTTTTGTTGTACCTATAGTGAATTGTGGGTTACACCTCTGCCTAATCCTGGGATTACAAGTGTGATTTTATTTGTTAATTTCACAATTTTTAAATCTTAGTCCAACTAATCTAACTTGTAATATCCATATTAAGCACAACCATAATCAGCATATAGCCTTCCCACTGCTGGGACTCAGGCCTTCTCTCTGTGCGAGGGAGTGGGCCGTACTCCACCACGCGGGCCCAGTGCGGGTTCGTAGATGTCACATGTCTTTGAATTTTTGGTTCTAGGACATGCCGGTTTCCTCAAGATGTTTTGAGAGCAGTGGTGATGAAATAATTTACACATAGTAAAGCGCCTGTCTGCGTCCGAATTTATGACCTACAACTCGTAAGTCGCGGCCGTTACCACTGGGATACCACTGCTCTATATTAATTAAAGGCAAATTTTAGGAAACTTCTAATTGACTCGTTTGATGGCAATTAACGTTTAGTTATTAGATTATCAAGTTTGTAGATCACGCAGATGGATCGGTAGGTAGTCTTAAATGTCATGTTCTGATAGATCCCTGATAAGATAAGATAGTGATCTTTACGAGCATAACTACAACGATTATCAATAAAGTTATATATTTTCATAATCTCTATGTAGGTAGATTTTAGTTTGTAAATAGTTTTAGTTAAGTTAGTATATAATTTTCCTACTTTTATTAATTAATTAGTTATAAATTGTTTGTACCCCATATGTATAAATTACAATTTGTAGGTAGGTAAGTACCTATGTGAAAAAACTTTACTTTATACACTTCTAGCGATTTTGTTTTTAAAATTCTGTCTAAATTCTCTATAAGTTTTCATTACTGAATATCCGCCGATCCATATCTCGCTCGCTCGATCCTTCCATACTGCCTCAGGGAATTCAAAGTCAACGTCAAATAATTTATTTCAAATAGGCACATAAAAGGCACTTTTGAACGTTAAAATTAACAAGAAAATAGAATAAATTCTAGTTGATCTTCCAAAAGGTGGTTTAGTATGGAGAATAATGGGGAAGAAACTCCACCGTTACTCATTTAAAATGTTTACCAATATTTTGCTTAGATTAATTATATATATATTATAAGTGAAGACGATGCACCTAGAATAAAATTACTATACCACAATGGGTAAAATTACTATACCACAATGGGTAAAATTACTATACCACAATGGGTAAAATTACTATACCACAATGGGTAAAATTACTATACCACAATGGGTAAAATTACTATACCACAATGGGTAAAATTACTATACCACAATGGGTAAAATTACTATACCACAATGGGTAAAATAAAGAAAAAGATAAATTATTTATGTGATATACATGGTGCTCTATGCCATAAAATAATCCTAAGAAATATTATAAACGTGAGAGTGAGTTTGTTTGTTTGTTTGTACGCTTTCACGCTGTAACGGCTGAACATATTTGGATGAAATTTGGCACATGGGTAGACCATAACCTGGAATTGAACATAAGATACTTTTTATCTCGATATCCCAGGATCGAAACTTACGCTTTTGAAACCGCGGGGCGCAGCTACTAAATTATAAAACAAAATTAGCAACCAATTTGATTTTGTCTACTTTTAATCATTGAGCTTTTTAATATTACCAGCCTTTTTATGAAAGCGTGTTTATGACAAGAAAAAGTGACGACAAGTATTGTGATAAATAAGCCGTAGGAATGAGTCACACGACGCAGTGAGCCATAAGCACGACACCCTGTTATGTGTCCCATGAAGCAGGGAACGGAGAAAAAAACCTGGTTCCAGGCAGTTACTGAGAATTTTCTAAACGAAAAACTCATGAACATTTTGCCCGACCCGGGACTCGAATCCAGGACCCCATGCTCAGCAGTCGCATTTGCGGCCACAAGAATAAGAAGACAGGCAAGATGAGGCCCATTTTAGCGATATTCAAAAAGTCGACCAAAGCTACACATAATTAATGCCACTCGCCAGAATGTTCATTTGTAATACCTATGATAAACCGTTCCGGTATCATATCAGTAGCATAACTACGAGTATATTATGGGCAGTATGAGTGTTCTAATACGTAATTACTCACGCTAAATTATTAATTGATTCGGAAGCTAAATGAAAAGCAATTTGGTGAACACGAAGCTAGTATTCCATTCGGTTTTCATGGTATCCGTGAATGTAGGTTAGAAACGGAAATCATTATTTTCAAATCCTGTTAGAAACGGAAATCATTATTTTCAAATCCTCCTACTAATATACTCGTATTATGTATTATAAATGTGAAAGTGAGTTGGTTTGGTTATTTGTTTGTTACGCTTTCACGCTAAAACGGCTGAACAGTTTTAGATGAAATTTGGCACATGGGTAGTCCATGACCTGGGTTAGGACATAGGATTATTTTTATCCCAATATTCCCACGGGATCGAGACTTATGAAAACACGGGGCGCAGCTAGTATATATATATATATATATATATATATTACTTTCACATTATACATTTATAAATAATTATAAATGTGAAAGTTTGTATGTTTGGATATTTGTTACTCAATCACGCAAAAACGGTTGAACGGATTAAGATGAAATGAAAATTGGCAAAAATGTATGGAACCTGGTACAACAACCAATAATAATGACATAAATATATCGTTGGATAGACCTTTCTACTTGGAACAAAACGTTCTTTGATGCTTGCCTGAAATGTTTGTCCGTTCCAAGTGAGAAGAAAAAAATTAAAACTAGATTTCAATGATTATACCAGTTTTAGGGAGAGGGGGGATTAGCTTAGGTTGTAGGAAGGGGAGGGGGTTAGTGAAATAATAATAAAATGTTTTCACAACAGTTTATTGTATAACATTATTTAAGGATTGTCTTTGATAACATCATTGAGTCTTAACCCCGATTGACGTTTGATAGTTGCTCGTAGTATATTACAAGCATAACTAATCTGGGCTGCAGTAAAATAATGAGTAGGTAGTTTTGCAAAAATCGGGCAGCTCATCCCAATTATTTTCTTCGAGGTGCTGCCTACATACTCTGGCAGTAACGGGAATATACAACTTGTATACACAAAAAATTAAAACTTGTATAGACTCTGGTATTCTGTGGAGGGTGTTGTTATCGCAGTTATTAAAGATACAATGTCCAGGAATATTAGGAGCTTTCGTGTCTCGGGAACATGAAGTTCATGAATACTTTGTACAACAGAATCATTAGCTTCTTGCGCTGCTGGAATAGCAGTTTGTCTAATTGAATTTTCAACTCTCTGTCAACATCGATGGCATACACTTCGTGTGTTATCGATTATCATCAGAAAAAAGTGAAAAAAGAGAGTGAGAGTAGGTGAAAAGCATATTCACTACATGGAATATAGCATATATTACCACTTCATGGCACTACTGTTTACTGACATAATGATATACAAATACTTTTTGGTACATATCTATAGAATAATACTTAATGAAAACTAACCTCCAATACTGCATGTTGTTGAATATAGGCAGCAAACTGTGGTCGTGCACATGGAAGATTATTCGTCAAAACATTTTGTTGGAATCTTCCCCGATAGGGCCCTTACTGACACATAACAAAGTTGCGATGACCTTCCATTACAACTATCCGATCGATATGCAGTTCAATATGCCATTAAGATAGTCGAATTCAACCGTTAAGAGAGCACCTTCTCCAAGAGATACCCGGGTGTACAATATAAGCAGGTATAAGAGTCGTTGAGGGGGGTATAAAAGGACGAAATAAAAAAATGGAGCGTACTCGCACACGGTCACAAACAAAACCAATAACCGACTGATACCTGTGCGTATGCTGCCTACCCGCACTGTTTCAATCGGTTCAAGAAGGAAGGAGGGGCGCCCTGCGATCGCCCATCACAAAACGACGTTTTTTTTTTTATATATACTTTATTGTACACCAGAAAATACATAGATAATCATAAATTTAACACTACAAAACATACAATGGGCGGCCTTATCGCTTTCTGCGATCTCTTCCAGGCAACCTTGGAATGGACAGTGATTGCGTGGACATAAAAATGGGGTAGACATTGGTGCAAAATAATAATTATATACATACAATATATTATAATAGATACATAGATAGTTATATATAATATATGCTATCTAATAGATACATAATAAATATATAAGAATATTTACATAAGCAACGAAAATAAATGACGACTACAGATTATTACAGCTACAAGAACAAGATCAGAACAACAAGTAATGTTCCTTCACGAGTCTCTTAAATACTGGTAACGATTGCCCGCGTTTTATTTGAACTGCCAATGCATTCCACAAACGAGCAGCCTGGACAGAAAAGGAAACTCGGGGTAAGGGTATTTGTCCTTGTTAGGTACATTTAAATAAAAATGATAACCGCAGTGTAACTAACATATTGATAAACGAGTACATACGCGTTACATGTGATTTATTGCACCAGCAATGTTCCAAAATGATGTTATTATAGACAAATATATAATTATAGAGTGCAATTACCACTCCATATTTACAACGACATATTATAAATATTATTGTTGATATTTTCCTCCCCAATAGTAAGATAATAAATTAAAAAATTATAATTTTTTACCCTAATACGGGTGTCTATAATTCCGAATGGACAAACATATCAAGAACGCTGCCATAACAAATATTGTTTCAATTAAAAATACTTATCCAATGATATACATGTCATCGCTACTGGAGGGTTGTACCAATCTGCCCATCATCCAAATGCCACACAAATACTATATAACCTGGATTAACAGATAGGGCACTTAGGTACTTTTTATCCCGATGGTATGATCCCATGGGATAATTTCTGACCTCCACGCGAGCGAAACTGCGGGCAAAAGTTAGTGCTTAATAATGTTAAAAGCTTTTCAAATCTTGTTTTGTACCAAACAAATCCGCTTGAGGGATGGGCGATTCATTTCAATGTTAGAGTAGGAAAATATTCTAGTATGTTTGCCAAGTTTTTGATAGAGCTTTTTGTTAGGGATTTCGTGAACTTACACTACAGTTTTTGGGGCCTATTTGCTGTCCCAGAAACAACAGAAAATGAACCTGAAAATTTTGGTAATTTCTTTACAACATTTATTCATTAATTCCTTTCTTTATTTTATACATAATTAGTTAAAGAGTTGTTGACAGTGTACACAAGTTTTCTAACATCAAAGCGACCCAGCCATGGAGATATTTGACATTCATAAGCTAACTTTATATACGAGTATTATAAGCTTTTCTACAAATACTTGGCCAAATTAATCCAAAGTTTGTGAGAGACTTGGCGAGTGAGATAAAACTAACTAATTATAACACGGACACAGCCAGCTTCATGTCCTATAACAAGTACCACGATCTTCCCTTAATTAATTATACATCAAATGATTAATTCTCGACAAGCGACAGTGTCATATTTACCTCCTCTTTTAACAAATGAGTAGGTGGCGCTGTACATACCTATTACTATATGAGCAGCAGTTTGTGCAATGCAATGCTCTACTCTACATGTTACCTACTTCAAAGTGAACTTACATGATTTCTAAGTACCCCAGGTACATGTGTAAAAGCAAATAATGAGGAAACCAAATACCGAGCCTCGTTGGTAAACGGTTTATTCGACAAACATGTATGTTTACTTACCATCAATCAATAACGTGCTGATAGAAAGTGAAAACTCATATTGTTAACTAGCTGTAGCCCGCGCCTTCGCCCGTGTGGACCCTAATTCTTTTATCATTTTCTAAAATAAAAATAGCCTAAGTTACTCAGCTATCTGCCAGTGAAAGTCACGTAAAAATTTTCGGAGATTATCCGGAACAGACAGACAGACATAAAAAAAAAAGAAGATTTTTGTTATATAAACTTTCATAGACTTATAAGTATTTAGTAATGAGCTG
This sequence comes from Agrochola macilenta, assembly GCA_916701695.1. NCBI lineage: Eukaryota > Metazoa > Arthropoda > Insecta > Lepidoptera > Noctuidae > Agrochola > Agrochola macilenta. The sequence goes on along the minus strand of OU753559.1, from coordinate 11,596,929 downwards.
TTATTTTGACATTACAAACAGACCCTTCAATTTTATTTATTTGTGGTATGTAGTATAATGTAGTATACTGCCTCGCTAAGCCGAAACAGTTTTTTTGTATACCATTCAATAGGTATAACAATTTCGCATCTATTTCATACAACATTGTAGTTGTAAAATATGTTCTCCTATACATTCCAACTGCAAATGTAAGTTTGTACGCACATTATTGATAGATTTACCATTTATTAAGACCATAAACTACTTATATTTTTTCCTGTAGGTAATCTATGACAAATGCGTGCACTGACTGGACAGGTCCACTCAAATCTGTATAATTCTTTCCTCAAAGGACCATTCGAGACACAAATCTACATATTTTATTATTTCGTTTTTATCACGATCTGGCAGCTTGAGTAATTTATGCGGCCTACCCAAACTTCCTTTCTTTGGTATTGTTCGTCGAATCGTTGAGCTCCTTAAACCCTGAGTTGAGCTGCACGGTCACTGACAAATGCGTGCACTGACTGGACAGGTCCTCTCAATCTGTGTGGTTCTTTCCTCAAAAGACCATCTCAGACACCAATCAACATGATCTTCACATGATCTGACCAAGATTATGTCTGGACTTTAAAAGAGACTGTGACCTCTGAGTTTGTTTCGGCTTTTCTTCTCGGAGTAGTCAGATAGGAAACGCCGACCTCATCTAGTTTAAAAAATATGATTGACGTGTAAAAGTGTTTTGTCCAAACCCACTTACAGAAATAAAATCATTTATCGTTTATCATCATTTATCATTTATCATTTATGAGTTTTTATTACCCATTTCTTAAAAAAAAATTGGCGCAGTTGTTTCGGAGATAAGTTCGGAGAGTAGTCCAGAGATCCTCACAACAAGCCCTTTCAATATTGATTTGTCACAAGGTACAGTTTACAAAACTTAAAACAAAAAAACTATTTGCCCCCGAAAAGTGAAATTAAAATATTCAAACTTCATTTATTTACGTTATACGTCCGTGTTTGGGTCACAGAAATTCATACGTTTACCAAATTTTAACTAAATTGGTACAGTAGATTCGGAGCTAATTGGCTGTGACAGACAAACGAGTGATTCTATAAGGGTTCCGTTTTTCCTATTGAGGTAAGGAACCCTAAAAACAGTACCAGCAGGAATTTCTCAAAAAAAATAAAAAAGATATTTTAAAATCTCTTTCCATTTTAATAACTGCTATTATAAGGGGTGTCTTTTTGGCGGAGACTGCCAACTTTTGATTGATTGAAGATTAATTTTATTTCATAGAAAGTAAATCATTGCTTTCATGTTTTTTGTAATTTGCTGCTACGGTTAATAAAATTGTATTTTTTTTTATTAAATAAAGTTTTATTACAAATTAATGCTCTGAGGTATTTTCATCAAATATTATAAAAAGTATTTTTCTATGGAACGTTCGATGAACATATTAAGTGCACGAACCTAAGTCCAATAAAGATTAATTATAGTGAGGATAGCGTCTATTAATAACTCATGTACAACATTTACTGTGGGTTTCTTTTAGTACAAAATTGGTCTATTATTAAGTTTCTAAAGTGACAAAGCGAGTGACCGATGGGATTTCCCAGCGAAAAAATTATGAAACTTTCTTAGAATCCTTCATCCCTTTGGGAGATCAATTTAAAAAAAAGTTTAAAAGAACTTTTTTAGTATCCACTTTCGTTAAGGAACTCTTGTGCAAAATTTCACGCTTCTAGACCCAGCGGCTTTGGCGGTGCGTTGTTTGTCATTGAGTATTTAAGATTTTTATAAAGTACACACATCAAAGTCTTACCAAGGGGTATCGTATGACCCAGTAACTGGGTTAAGGAGGTCAGATAGGCAGTCGCTCTATGTAAAATACGTTATTCAGCTGCATCCCGTTAGACTGGAAGCCGAAGCCAACACAGTTGGGGAAAGGCTAGGCAGATTGATTGACATCAAAAGTGTCTCGGGATCAAGTACATTTTTAATAAAAAATAAGCCATGGCAGCTAAGAGATGACCAGTCCCAACTGACAGCGCCCGTTCACGAACATGACGCATGGATCAGCACCATTCAGCTCAACCATTTTGAAGGGAGCTAAATGATCCAACACACGCGCCACCGTCAGCGATACATTAGAGTGAGCATGACATACTCTCAGCCGCCAGGGCACATACAAGTCAATGAAAGATATACCCAGTACCTAAATAGTAGCTTTATAGTCGGTACATAGTACTCACAAATGTGCTATGCAATTATACAATGCTAAGAGATTGAATTTATACAATGCAAAGATAGTTTTTAAAATCTTCAGCAGCTCCAACAGTATTTTCAAATGCTAATCAATTAGTATAAGCGCCTTTGTAAAGTAGGACCAGCGTTGAGCCAAGCATTTTTATCAGCGATATAATCCCCCAACTTATAATAAGATTTAAATTTCGTTTCATTCAGTTGAAGTTATCTATCTTCTATACATATAAAATGCTTTGTCCTGAATGACTGACTGACTGACGGATCAACGCACAGCCTAAATCGCTGATCGTAGGGACCTGAAACTTGGAGGGTGTGTTCTTTGTATGACGTAGGTATCCGATAAGAAAGGATTTTCCAAAATTCTACCCCTAAGGGGGTGAAAAAGGGGGGCAAAGTTTGTATGGGACAACGTAATTCCTTGGTCATAAACATTCTTTAGCAGAATTGATGGAAGACGTATTTCGTATTTTATTGGAATTCATCCCCTAACTAAATAGGGCTAGAAAGTTATTTTGGGAGAGATTTGCTTCGAAGTTGATATCAATACTCCTTAGTGCTTTTGATTTAAATTACATTTTATTTTGACACATGTTTGAAAACTCAATCCGATTTTATTAAAAAAAGGTTGAACTTACATAAAAGCTTGGTGCAATGCAAATACTCTTTAAAATTGGAGTGTCTCGAAAGGCACCGTTACTATATTAGTACCGCATTTGAAGGTTTCTAAGCTTTACAGAGTTTTGTATTTATTCCTAGGATTCCCTTAACACTATCAAATTACCCTTTTGAATTCAAGAGAGTGGAGTTTCCCATCGAAGTCTGCTTCGCAATGACCATATACAAAGCTCAACGTCAAACTCTTAAGGTAGCGAGAGTAGACTTGAGGGAAAGCTGCGTCTCCCACGGCCAGTTGTATGTGGCATGCTCCAGAGTAAGCGCACGAGAGTAGCCTGGTGATTCTAGCACCCGAAGGAAAAACAAAAAAAATTGTTTACAAAGAAATGCTGCGGTAGGTGTAGTACTTCGATTTCGTTGTAAAAAGATAATAACCCCGTGTAACTTTCACCAGATCAAAGGCCGAGCTTTGTGTTCATAAAATATATTTACTTAACAAAATTTTATTTTATTTTCATGTTTATTCAACCTTTATATCCCTACACTATAATAAAGATTGTTGTATTTTATAAGTATTCAAACATTTTAACATAATATTTTGGTTATAACAAAATTAATAACGTAAAAACTAATAAAAAATCCTGTTAGAACCATTTTCGACTTCTACGCGGACGAAGTCGCGGGCAAAAGCTAGTTAAGTATAGCTATACTGTTAGTGGTACCTTCTGTTGTCTTACAAACTAGTTTAAACTATTTGAGCTAACCATCTTAACACTAACACTATTACTAATTAATTATTGTGGTGCTAAAAATATAAACTTGTCACTATGGTGACTAACTAAGAAATGCATGTAATTATTTAACATGTACAACTTGTTTTGCCTGTTTGACAAGTGCTCAAAATATGGAAAAGCACACAAAATTATTTTCTTTCAATTTAACTTCAATATATCGGTGTCACTATCAGTAATATCCTATTTTTGAACATTAAAACTATTACCTATAAGAACAGTTATAATGGAATTAGGATCATATTCCTTCCTAGTGACTGAAGACATTATTTGTTTGTAGGAATTCTGAGGCCATACAATAGTTTTGAGAAGAATGACTCAGGTTGTTGCTAAGTAATTTTCCTAACACTTTTCCAAAACTATCAGAAAACATAATGGAGCAGTAACAAACTTTACTACTATAAGGGACAGAACTAGCTTCTGTCTGAACTACTTGCAATGGACCTTGTTCAATATCTGGTGTATCTTTATTGGAAATTGAGCCCTGAGCACTTCCTAACTGGTACGGGTCCTCCGTTGCCTCAGGTTAGAGAGTGCCAAGATTGGATTTCCGTTACAATGAAGATTATGGGCTCCTGGGAGTCAGCGGGTCCACTTTATCTACATTAGAGTTGCACATTTCCACTAACTCATTTGCAGCAAGGATGTGCTCCTGAATTTGTTTTTCAGACCTCACATACTTAGTATAGAGTGACTGTAGTGACGCTTCTAATACCTGAATTTCAGACTGTAAGTGTTGAGTGTCAAACTCATTAATGTTCTTACTGTCTTCTAATTTAATTTGATAGTTATTTAATTTATTTATAAGAAAACTATAACTATAAAATGTCGTGATGGCCCAGTGGTTAAGGCCTCGCCTCACATGCACGAGGTTGTGGGTTCAAATCCGGGCCAGTACCAATGTGAATTTTTCAATTCATATGTACGAGTACTTTCTGAGTTTATCTTGGACATTACTGACATCGGTGAAGGAAAACATCGTGAGGAAACCTGGCCTTATATAGTTAATATAAGTCTGAAATCACCAACCCGTCTTGAGCAAGCATGGTGATCAATGCTCGTGCCTTCTCTATATGAGAAGAGGCCTTTGCCCTGCAGTGGGACAGTAACAGGCTGGTATTATTATATTAATATAAGAAAACCACGTTCTTTCCTTAGTTTAATATTATTGGAAACAATAATTTTTGTTCGATGGTAACTTAAGTAATATTTTACACATAAAGCACCTGAGTTTAATGAATACGGCTAAAGCTTTTAAGTATTAACGACCTGCTGGCCCATTGCCAGACAATATTGTAAAGTGCTTGTCAGTTGACATATTTTACAGCAAATATTCATATGCATTTTTATCACTATGGCTCTAAAAATATGTTGGTGTGGGAAAGTTAGGAAGGTACGTACCGAACGTACATAAATAGTAGATATTGCTTCTAGATTTATGTAAAGGGACAAATATATGTTATATAAATAAGTATATTATGCCTACAAATTTTGCATAACTGCCAATAAACGCCTTGCCTCGCTCGCCTGCTGATATATCAAACGATTTTTGGGGATCGGCAAGCAACATACCCCACGCAACAAAGGTAACAGATAAGAATGAAGTTATATCCTTTGGTACATCCATGAGGATTATATACCTACAACGGGTTGGCAAGATAATGATTACTTTCGTCCGGTCTTAGTTTGATGTGGAATGCTAAGTTACATTTATTAGGGTGCGCTTATCCAACTAACCAACAAGTGATTGACGATAAGGCGTGGTCAACCAACTAAATATTATAGTACGTGGCCTGACCCTACCAACCCGCATCTTGTTGCCTCAGTAAATATAGCTCACCCTGTATGTAAGTACGAACTGTGCGGAATAATAATAAGCGAAACGATACAGTCATTACTTTCGTATACAATTGTACAGTCAACATCAAAGGTTAAAAAAAACCCCCCTTTTCTCCCTAGGGCATATCCTTCCCTATGTGTTCGCTTTACCTTGTTTATTGAAAAAAAAACCTGAGTTCATCTGAGGTTTCTGTAAAGGAACGGAGTGGATTAAACAAAGTTTTAATAGCCTGGTTTCCAGTACTTTCGGTTGGTTGTTAAAGGACTTAAAAAAAAAAAATGTGCTACATTGGTAACCATTATTGGTAATCAATCTTAATTTTCATCTTAAAGTTTCCATTGAATTTGACATCCAAAATAGCTTAGTGGCGTTATCTTTATATCTAAGGAAAGTATTTCATAAGATAAGTGTCTATCAAGATTAAACAAGCGCTTAAAGAAGATCCAAATCAGGTATCTATATAATAAGCTCGTTCATGCTTGCCTACCTGCGAGTATACACTTTATATAATACACTTCAGGGCCCTGAAAAGCTATTTTTTCACCGAGTCTATTCTCCTAAATGGGGCAGACAGCGGCATAATATGCCTCCTAGGATTTCTTGAAGGTATTTTGAGATTAAATCCGCTAAGCAGCTTGAGTTTACTTGGCTTCATCAAATTGTTTACAAAAGGAACCCATTTTCTTTCAATTTTCAATGACACTCAAGCAAAATCCAACAAAGGCCCGCAATAAATTGTGTCGGAACTTAAATTAGTTAAGCTAAACTGGGTGGCTAGGTATGAGTTTTGGAATAATGTCACACAGAACTTCTGTCTGTCGCAAGTTACAAGCCTCGATGCTGTAATAGATTATTCTTGGCTACCCAAACCCTGAACGTATGCCCAAGTAAATGTGTGTTCGTTCAACTACATAAGCGCCTATAAACTAGCTGATTTATGGTGTTATCATAGTTGTTCCGTTTCTCTAGTCAAATTAGGGCGCAACCGGACGTGATAGCCTGTAGACTGCTTTTCTTATATCCTCACGCCATGTGTTGTAATAAAGGCCAGGTACACTTTTCATATTCAATGAATAGTATTAAAATACAACGCATTGTAATAATGGAAGTTTATTTTAAGAAAATGTTATTGAGGTTATCGATTGGGAAATACGGAAAATTGGTTCATTACGTATTGAAGAGTCGTGTGAACTCCGCAGCCTGAGTATTGTTTTGGTCGATAAAATAGATATTGATGGAATATCGATAGGGTAATCCAATGTCGTAATCTAACACTGATATTACGTGGGTGTAGGATAGTTAATCCTAACCCTTTTGGGATTTGGTCGTAACGTTTTGGTAATACCTACTTATGTTCGATGAGTAAACTACATGGCATACACTCCTTTCCTCCTGGCTTACATGGCATCACGCAAAAGCAGTTTATAACCTGAATAACACATAGAATACTTTTTATCCCACTAGTACGTTTTCCGTGGGATAATTTCCGACATCCACGCGGGCGAAGCCGCGGGCAAAAGCTAGAGTTTCAATTGTTTACGTACCAATAAAGAATATGAGCGAAAGACAATCAGTTTTGTCTTTGAAGTGGACGTAGGTATTCGTGTTAGCTCTGCAAGTCCTTTGATCCTAATTCAATATAATACGTTTGGAGACACGGCTTGGATGTGTAATGTAGAAATGTTATACTTATATATGTAAGGTCAGAAGATATAAGGTGCAAAATACGTTGAATTTAATGCCGTTTTTGACTTATGAATTAAGTGCAAGTAAAAAAGAAAGTGTATAATGAAACATTTTAATAATTTATATCTAAGTATTCTAAGTCTTTTTCTAAAATATAATATCCTAACCTAATTAAAACTATTAACAAACTTAATAATAATAATACCAGCCTGTTACTGTCCCACTGCAGGGCAAAGGCCTCTTCACACACAGAGAAGGCACGAGCATTGATCACCACGCTTGCTCAAGACGGGTTGGTGATTTCAGACTTATATTAACTACAAGTCCAGGTTTCCTCACGATGTTTTCCTTCACCGATGTCAGTAATGTCCAAGATAAACTCAGAAAGTACATATGAATTGAAAAAGTCACATTGGTACTTGCCCGGATTTGAACCCACAACCTCGTGCATGAGAGGCGAGGCCTTAACCACTGGTCTATCACGACACTCAAACAAACTTAAAATGGCGAAAAATTCCTCCGCATCGCGGTGACTGGTAATGTACCCAAGAGACTGCCAAAGGTTAAGGAAAGTTAGTTATAGGTACCTGAAATAAAATGTTTTGAAGCAATTAGGTACCTAATTAAAATAAAAGTGACTCGATCACATTCAGATTACTGAGTCAATGAACAACCATTTTGAAGTAGGTACATATTCATAGAAAAAAAGAAATGAAGAGCAAATTGATAAGGAAAGGAGATTAGAAGGTTTTAGGAAACGGGAAATAATTACCTACGTCTTTAATGACCTCCTCGTCGTTATAAGTTGTACTGATTGATGACGTAAGCCTCATTCATCAATTCTATTCAATTCCTTCGTCCACCCAGTAGCCGAAAGTTTTGCAAGATTCAGGTGAATCGTCTAATCAAGGTTTCTTGTTCATCCTACATAGACATGAGCAGCACGTCCACACTAACTAACGAAACAGTATTAGCCTCCTTAATGTTTTTGAGGGATTTAACTACGTTAGTTTAGCTTATTTCGATGTAGGCGGCTAATTGTAAAACTAAGAGCAGTGCTGGCCCAGTAGTATCATCCCGACTGACGAGTTGTAGGTCGTGAGTTCGAACTCAGGCAGACAGTTTACTTGTGTATTTAATTTCATCACAACTGCTCTCAAAACGGTGAAGGAAAACATCGTCAGGAAACCGGCATGACCTAGAATAAAAAAATCGAAGACATGTGACATCCACCAACCCGCACTGGACCCGCGTGACGTATTACGGCTCACAAAGAGGAGGCCCGTCTCCCAGCAGTTTGAATATTCGTTTGACTGTGTTTCACTGTCTGTCTTTATTATTTTATTGGCCACTTCAATCTTCAATCTTTATTGACGACGTTTATAGGTAGAGAAAAGTTCACCTTCAAACGAAAATAAACGCGATCATCTGTTGATGATAGTGCATACACTAAAGTGCCTTTCATCAAATAGTTTCTTTGCCGTAATATTGGCTCCACTGTTAAACTTTAACAACGGACCTATTATTATTATTATTAATTTATTCATTCGAGTTACAATGACTCATACAATATTCAATACAACACACATACACCAAACAATACATTACATTACAATACAATACAAAAACCACAGTACACTAACACATTAATGGCCGACGACTGTAGGTGACGTGCAAGTCACTGCAGCGTCGTATGTAAGGACAGTCGAGCCTGTCAGCTATCATCATCAGAACGCTGTTGGGGATGCCGCGCACCCTGCGCACCAGAGACGCGCACCGCTTACGCATCGTTGCATAGAAGCAGTCGACGCTAGCTTCGGCAAACATGCCCGAGGCACTACAGTGTCGCGGCAGCCCCATCAGCGCTCTGAAAGCGTTGTTATATTGGACGCGGAGGGCTTCGTATGCTTTTTGGGTGTGATTCACCCACAGGCTGCACAAGGCTACAAAACTGTAATGGCTGTGGTGGCAAGGCTGTATAAGGTAGCGCCGTAGCGTACTCGTGTTCGTCCTACGATAGTGGAGCCAACATTACGGCATAGAAACTATTTGATGAAACGCACTTTACAGCAAAACTCAAGCAGTCTGTTTTGTCTCGAGTCAAAACATTTATAGTACTACTTTAGTAGGTTTAAGACAAGTTTGACAAAGGGTATTTTGTTGCGAAAGGGCACGCCGTACTTGTTTTCACAGAACAGAGTCTTTCTAAAGACGAGTAGGTATAGACTCAGATGTACTCACAGCCTAAAGACCAAGCCACAGCGTACCCTACGCTACGGTGTCTAGATTCAAGACTAATTTAATTATTTTTTAATTAATATTATCTCCATGTGGATACATTAAAGATATAAGATTTTAGCAATTTTCATAATAAATACGACGTTGCCTTTGTTTTGGGATCAAACACTTAAGTTTTATTATATTTATTCTAAATCAATTTAGCTGTTACGAGCAGGCGGATTAAATCCAATATAGGTAGGTAATTTAGTATGGCCGATATTAACTTAAAATGTAGACATTTTTATCTTTATAAGATTATTAACAAAATACGTTCGTAGCGTAAGATCGTAATATTATGTTAACAACGAATATTTGAATATGACGCAAAAGTTAGTCTGCTGCTGGCTATTTTCGCGGATAGGTACATTAGGCAGAACCGTAAAACTAAGAATTTATCGGAGTCTTGCGTGGAAGATCACGTCACTTATTTTAGGGTAACCATCGTCTAAAGAGGTAAAATATGAAGCCAACTGGCCAGTCTCGTCGCATGACATATGGCTCATCAATTATTTATGAATGTGTGGCTTGATAAATTCATCGTTCTTCAAAGCTTTTTTTATTTATAAGAACTTTCCAGAATAATTTTTATTTTAAATTCCATTGAAAAACAACACGCAATAAGTCTAAAACATAAAAACAACAACATTTTAGTTAATTCAAAACTAATACACAAACCGAAATACATGTACACACGGCTACATATCAAGCTATATATTCCAGTATAAGCTGATCTCGCATTTTATTGGCTTTCCGTACAATGAGAGGTCAGCTTATACTGGAAATGAATAGCTTGATGTGTAGTCGTGTGTACCTACGAACGTGAACAATAATTAGTATACGCGCTAGTTGCTACAGTTATCATGGAAGAAATCTTAAATTCATCCACAATCGCAATAAATCGGAAACGTGCCTACTTGTAAAACTAAAATATTTCGTAGATTTTTCGAAACTCTACCTCAGACTGAACAGGTCTGAGGTAGAGTCCCACAATCCAGAGCCCCTCTGGGTCAGAGTCTGAACTTGGAATTAGAACGAATAAGGGGCAGCGGTAAATTACTTCTCTGAAGATAATAAAAAAAAATGTTTTTTTAATCTGAACAGATTTATCATTATAATCATACACTGTTGGTAAAGGACTATTGAATAAAGAAAAATATTTACGATTCACAGACAACAAAGAAGACAATTAAGCGGTAAATAAAAGCCATCAAAGGTGAGAGATCGTTGACTGACAAACTGACAAATAATTGGTCATAAAATTCTTTTACTATGTCCAAATAGACCTATAAATGATTTCCTGCAGTAAAGATCTATTAGGACAATAATATTATGTCGTTATTAACACATAAGACTCTCGACTACTCTCGAGCGTGTGTCATACATAAGACTGTCGACATAATTTAGTTTAGGGCTTGCCGTAGTTGCCGTCATTTTGTGTTGCCATCGGGACCTTTAACTTGTGTCAGTGTAGCTCCCAGAATGCCAAAAATACGGCACTTTAGAGGAAAAAAAAACAGTCTACCGAAGCCTTTACATAAGATGCTGCTTTTCCTACGCACTTCTTATCTTAGTAATTGCTCTTAGAAGTACCTCAGAAATCGAAATTTCCAAGACAGTAGTTTGCTATCACGGGTCTGACTGTCAATCTGACCACTGGGAAAAACCCTAAAAAAGTTGGTATTCCAATCTTATCCGTTATACGAAATTGTATTGTAGACTCATTTTGTTGGTATTTTATCTTAAGTCACCGTATAATTATGAACTTCGTTAGTTTAAAATCTATCGGTATTATTTTCGGATTATAGACTGTCAAGAAATTGTGAATTGCAACAACCCATTTACAATTTCCGCATTATTTTCTCGATACTTTATAATCTATCCATGGGAAACCGACAAATTGTGAACTGGTATCAAACTTGCTTGCGACGTAACAAGTAATACTACGGTTGTAGGCAAAATGTGGACTGTATTTTTTATAGTTAATCAAATTACGAGTCGCTGACACAACTGACTTTTATTTTTGACACAATCTAAAACAAAATGTAAGAGTAAAAAACCATAAATATATATAAAAAGGTCGCAACATCATCACCCCCGTGTAGCGATGCTGCACAGCTACTGGAGCCCTTCCAGTACAGCTAACTTTCTAGCGGGCCTCTTCAGCGTTCCGCCTTTAGTGACAACGTCAGCTACGCGCACGACCCCATCTTTTCCCGGGTACACTTTGGTCACGCGCCCCATAGGCCACACTCCTCGGGGAAGGTCGGGATCCACGACCAGGACAACGTCGTCAACAGCTAAATTACGATATTTGTTTCCTTGCTGCTTCTTTGTCTTGAGAAGGGGTAAATATTCCTTGAGCCACGTGAATATTTTTGGGAGTTGCAGCACGCAGGTCTTCAGGATCCCCAGTGAGTGCGGCGGGCTCATTTGAAACCCAACCACTTATCTCCATTCCTGCTGACTCGTGAACTGTGATAATGTCAGCTGCAAGCTGCGAAGCCTCCTGTGCGTCATCCATACTGCATGCCTTGATAGTGGCCGATGACCGTGAGGAACCTGATACAACAGATCTAGAACTTGATTTAGCAGGTTCAGTGCTAATAGTGGGATTCTGGCGAGATGTTACGGAGACCGGATCGACGGCCACGGGTGTATTCGTGGCTTCGGTCGAAATGGGGTCCAATTCAGGGGACCAACCGAGCCCACCCACGACCGGCGCATCCGACTCCGAATGCATTTCGCCAGTAGCCCGGAGCTATGCCAGCTGCTTCGTCTTTGATCTCGTGTTCATGTTACGGCGAGATAGGACCATAAAATGTAGGCAAAATGTGGACTGTATTTTTTAATAGTTAATAAAATTACGAGTCGCTGACACAACTGCGTTTAATTTTTGACACAATCTAAAAACAAAATGTATAAAGAGTAAAAAACCATAAATATATATAAAAAGGTCGCAACAACGGTAATACTAAGTAGCCTGCCTGGCCAGGCAGGCTACTTAGTATTACCGTTGTTGCGAGACCCGAGCGAGCGCTACTTCTAAGTTGCTGACAGCTGTCAGCAACTTAGAAGTAGCGCTCGCTCGGCTCGCTCAACGTAACCCATTTCACCCAGTTCAAAATTTTTCGACAGTGTATAACCTAACGGAAATAATACAAATATTTTCTAAACTAACGGTTCTCACAACCTTGCGGTGACTTATACATATTATTCTTAATTTTAATGGCTAGATGTAGAATATAGCGTCTACTTTAGTTTTATCAAACATAATGTTCGTGTAACTAAAGTATTAGCATACCTATGTAGTAGTAACGAATGGCGTGAATGTAATGACCTTTTAGCCTTTTAACTTTATAGTGGCTTGTATACACTAGGCGGTTGCTACGTGCCGTGTCCGTTTCAGGTGTGAGCCGGAAAATAGCAGGCGCTTCCGACGACAGACGTTCCGTGTTCAAAAACACTCATAAAATTATCTTCCACATGACTGCAGCATTGTATACAATTCAAATTAATGGTTCGTACATTATGAACGGCCGGTTATTTTTGTTTCGCATTAAAACGGTTTGTTTTTTTACTGTAGTATTTTTTTGTTGCTGTGATATGATAGCTAATGGGTTTAGGGATCGGTGTGGAAATGATTAAGTGAAGTGATCAGTGTTCATATCTCGTACTATACAGGTCGTTTGTAACCCGGTAAATTTTATTTGAAATTCATTTTTAAAAACGTTAATTAAATTCGAAATACATTTTTTGTGACTGTTCGACTGACAGGCAAAGCACAGCCTAAACTACTAAAGTTCATCATCATCATTTCAGCCGAAAGACGTCCACTGCTGGACATAGGGCTGCTCTCCCTACTAAAGATAGATACACGAAAATGGGGCGATATGTTACTTTTCGAACTTTCGGGTGTGTAGGTAAACAGAGAGGTGTATTTAGAAAATATTTTTTCGAAAACCAACCTCTGATGGGGTGAAATGGAGAGTAAACGCTTCAAAGTCATAGACATTCATGCGGAAGAAGTCGCAGAAAAGCCAGTAAAATGAAATCATTTGAAGAATAATCATGTCTATAGTAATTGAAAATAATAAGTGGAGTGTCTAAAATTCTGTTATTTTGTGACCAAAATGAATTGGATTCCAGTTCGTTTGTCAAAGCGAATAAAATGTTCAGAAAACATTTTAAATTTCCGTTTTTCGTTCAGCTTGCGGAGAAATAAAATGAATTTTCTTGTAAAGTTTATGAAGAGTTCGCTGAGGGGACTTTAGTAGTACCTACCAAGGACCAAATAATAATAATTGTGTTAAAAGTCTTTGAGATTTATAATATAATAATAATAGCTGTGCCAACGCCTCGATCCCTGTGGATGTCGGAAAACAACTTCGCAATCCTCAAGATTTTAGGTTATAAAGAAACTTAGATTGAGTTGAGGTTCGATGAATGGAAGAGAGTCGGAAAAAAACAGATTGGACGTGACAGCGGTATGTAAAAGGAATGTTGAATAATAATATGTATTTTTATGTAAAGGAGGGTCCGGAAGGACAATGCCTGCTGGGGTTGCGGGTTTGTCTGAAATGGATATCGCGGCCCCGGCACACAGGCAACGGAAGGAACACGGGTGGGTTTTAGTCAGTAAAAGTCTGACACTCCCTCTCGCTCCGCCCAGAGCGGGCGGAGTCACTTGATGATATAACACCCAAAAAAAAAAAAAATAGGAAGAGAGTCGGAAAAAAACAGATTGGACGTGACAGCGGTATGTAAAAGGAATGTTGAATAATAATATGTATTTCTGTCACTTGAATCAATGACCTTTTATGCTACAGAATCTATAGAATTATGGCCTATTGTAGAGGGTAGTTAGGAAAGGACACCTTACTATCTAACAATGAAGATTTCTTAGATTTCTCCTTTATCTATTCTGCCGTTGCAGAGATAGGTACCTACCTAACCACCGTTTTTGCATATCGCTTTGATTTTCCGGGACAAAAGTATTTATGTGTTCAATACTAACTAAATTGAGCTCGTGGCTAAATAATAACAGCCGCACAAATCGATCGAAGGTTAAGCTACACTTGCGGCGGTCGGTTCGTGGATGGGTGACCATCCATTACATATCGAAACCCCCCCGTGCGTTGAAAAATACGTAGATCTTTGACAGTCGTTACGGGTAGTCAGAAGGCCAAAAGTATGCCAACCAGTCTTACCAAGGGGTATCGTGCTACCCAGTAACTGGGTTGTGGAGGTCAGATAGGCAGTCACTCCATGTAAAATACTGGTATTCAGCTGCATCCAGTTAGACTGGAAGCCCAGCCCAACATAGTTGGGAAAAGCCTAGAAAAATAAGGGTTTTTTGTTACTAAACGTTGACGAGGTGGTTTTAAAACTATTTTGATTTGGCTTTTCTATTATTAACTTAGGCACCCACCATACTAACAACACACAAACCAGAATAAAATATTTAATCATCACTTTGGACAATGCTATTTGTACAGAAATAGTTTTCTTTGAGTTTTATTATAGTTAACCTTTATCCTATACTGAAACCTCAGTCATAGAATATTTATAACACTGAATTTCTCCATGGAAAAAAAAGTAATTTCGTTAACCTTTTGAATATCATCTCGTCAACGGTCGAAAGTATTTTGCGTCACAAACGTGTAACAAAAAGTGTTTACATAGGTACTTTAGGTAGGTACTCCTCGTTTAAAGGTAACATTTTATTTTAAAAAGACTTTGTGGTCGGCTCAGTAGAGTTGATTAAAATATTATTATGTAAGTCCCCAAACAGCGCTGCAATGCTGTGATTTTTATTAAAATAATAGAGTCATTGGGAAAAGCGTAGCCATCAGTTTTAGTTTTTTAGCTTGTCCGTTGTCATGGCCGGTTTGCGTGGATGTAACGCATTTTTTTTACCAAACTTGTTCTTTTCGTGTTTGTGTTATTTCTTTGCGTCATGTTTATCGCAAAGAAACGTATTTTCTTTCTTTCTTGTAAGAATTCTTTCTCTTAATCAGAATGTTACCCTTAACAATTGAGGAACACCTGATGTGTGAAATTATTATAAAAAAAATAATCATCACAGAAGATTTTTGATGTGTAATATCTTTCCTCTCGCTTTTCTGCAATCTGTGGGATTGATTTCGTGAAAAGGGACGGAAGTGAGTAACAGGAAGCCAGGAAGGAAAAGCGCGCGCTATTTGATTTGACCAATGAGCGCGCGCGGTGCTAGAGTTGGTTCCATATTAAACAAGGAACCCTTATAGTTTCACCATGTCCGTCTGTCTGGCTGTCTATCTGTCTGTCTGTCCACGGCTTAGCTCAGAGACGGTTAGTACTAGAAAGCTGTAATTTGGCATGGATATACATATCAATCCAGCCGACAAAGTGGTAGAATAAAATCAAGAAAAAAAAAAAAAATGGGACCTCCCCTACACGTAAAGTGGGGATGTTTTTGTTTTTCTCGTCTGTTCCATAGTGGGGTATCGTTGGAAAGGTCAGGTTCAAAAATATTGTGGTGTGTGTGAAAATCTATGCTGCAATGATAGTACTTACTAATTCCATACTGGCCTAGTGCGTTTAAAAATTTGTCAAACAACAATGGCCGCTAGAAATTGTCTATGGTTTTAGTGATGTGGTAGTATGATCTTTTCGTACTTTCGATGTTACGATTTTTTTTCTATGTAGTGTTTTATCAGAATTTTTTATATTGAGTAACTTACATGGGAGAGCCTATCGAACGGGTTTACGAAGCGCGTAATTTAGGTCTCATCATGGACACGGAACTTCGTTTTCACAAACACGTATCTAAGTCTATTCGAAATTGCTATTACAGACTTAAGATTTTATACAAAGCCCGACCCTATCTTAGTGAAGAATTGCGAGTCTTGCTTGTGGAGTCTTTGGTTTTATCAAAGTTAAATTATGCGGACACCGTGTATGGCCAACGGCTACTGTCAAAAACTGAAAGAATGATCCAAAGACTTCAAAACGCCTGTGCGCGCTTCTGTTTTAAAGTTCCCTTTAGGGGTCATGTTACACCTTTCTTCAATGAGCACAACATTTTAAAAATGAAAGCTAGACGTAAACTCCACTTGGCGAGTCTACTCTTTGGTGTTATTAAGTCTCATTCCCCTTCTTATTTATATGACAGACTTTCATGGCCAAGAAGACACAGAATCGGTGAGGGCAGAAAATGTTCTCAACAGCTTTCCACCCCTCGGCACAAGTTGGGCTTTTAGAGGCAGTTTTCGTTATGCGGCTACCAAATGATGGAATAATATACCTCCTCCAATAAAGTACGTTAAAAGTTGCTCAACTTTCAAATTTAAATTGAAAGAATTTTTATTGAACCATCAAAAGGATGCTGAAAATGTTCGAGCCGACATATCTGCCATTTAATTTATTTTTTAATTAAATAAATCATCTAATAATTCATTTCTATAATTCAATTGTTTATCTTTTTTATTTTTTATTATTTGACTATTTCATTTTATGTTGCACCGGTCGACGAGTTTTTATTCTAAGGGTCGACGTCATGGTGTTCTTGGCGGTTGTTGTCATGATTTTAAGAACTCCATCAAAATCCGTTCCGTTTCGTAGTTTAGAAGAACAACGCAGTCACACGATTTTTTGCATTGAAGGCACCTACTTTCTATTTATAGAGGATAGATTTTTTATTTATTTATTATTTTTATTTTAATGTAGCTACTAAGACACAGATATTAGGTATTTATTTATTTTAGTTTCTCTTTCACAACACACCACACACACTGATCTAAGTCACAACATTTATTTGATTTTGTGAGCTTTTTACTACTTACCTTTAATTTATTCTGTTAATTTAATTTATTACAACGGACACACACTTCCCTGTCTTTATTATTCTAACGTATGGCACTCGTGGGTTGCAGCGGAAAATCAGCGTCAGGTGGTACACTTTGTGTTGCCATCTGACATTTATGCTGAGCTGAGGCCCTATTGGCATTATAATCATTGTTTTTTGTATTTTTTTTTAGTTATAAGGTGTATTTTTCTGGTGTTTGCCAATAAACGCATTTTTCTTTCTTTCTTTCTTTCACATAAAAAACAAATCCATTGAAATATGTTCGAAGTTAAAACCGTGAAAACGAACAAGATAGCACGGGTACTTACGTACGATTGGTATGTAAAAGATAAATAAATTCAGTGTTAAAGCAGTATAATATTCTAAAACTTGAGGGGTCTCCATAATACATATAGACCTACGACATTATTTAATAAGGAAATAGGACCGCATCTTTAAACGTGGGCTAGCTCCTACAGCATCTTGAAAATCCTAGCCTAAAACACGATTGTTGTCAGTATAATAATTATAAATACATTAAAATAGTTTTTTTTTTCAATAAAGGATTAATAAAATACTCCTTGAACAACTAGTCGATATTTATTACGACAATCACTAACTTTTCAATGACAAGATAAATTTAGACCAGTTAAAAAGGATGTCGGTTGCCTATGGTCGGTTGTTTGACTTTTGTAAAAATTTAAATTTATTCCAGTTTTCGGTTTTATTGTTAATAAAAATAGTTTAATTAAAAGATAAGAAGCTCGCATAGGATGTTAAAGTCAATAAATTTCATCTAAATCTTCCTAAATGTCATTTCATTTCTTTTACTAAGAACAAAAATACTTTTAACTTCCCATATACCTTGAACGACATACAATTGAAAAAAACTGAGTGCACACGTGATCTTGGCGTACTGCTTGATTGCAAATAACATTTAGACACCCATATCGACAATATAATTACGAAAGCCTTTCAGATGTATGGTTTTGTCATCCGGTCTTGTAAAGACTTCAAAAAGCCTTCTACGTTTCTCTTCTTATATAAAACACTGGTCCGTTCACAGTTGGAATACGCGGTACCCATCTGGTGCCCCCTATTATGATAAATATAAGCAAGCATTAGAAATGGTTCAGAAAAAAATTCTTCGTGCTACACACTATAAGTGCTTCCGTACAAGGATTCCCTATGCAGATTTGCTAAAACATTATAAGATATTGAGCTTGGATTCCAGACGTTCACTGATCATGGTTGTGATGCTGTACGGTATATGCAATAACAAATTTAATTGTACTGAGCTCTCGAATAGATTGTGTTACGTAGTACCTAGAACTGTTATTCGGATTCGAATAGTTGAGGTGCGCGCACCTCAACTATTCTACACTGCGCGTTGTAGAACGAAGGCTGGGATGCGTGCCCCTCTCCGCCGTCTTTTAGAAACCTATAACTCACAATTTATTGATTTTCATATTTTCGCGCTGTCGCAATCTAAATTTAAAAATATGGTTTCTCAATCTCTTGCAAGTCGCCTATAGGACGGATATTCTTGTCATCCGCTTCCTTCGATACGTCGGTATAACATGGTGTTTTTTTTTTATTATTTTATATTCTAAATAATATGTACTTACTTCTTTTTTTTTTTTTCTGTTTTGTTTTCGTTTAGCATGCGTTCGTTTTCAAACTCTGATGTCACTTAGTAGACAATAGTGTGGGTTATACGTTTTTTCGACTGTATTTTAACTACTTTTTGTAAATGCTGTAATGTATAACTGTTTTTTGTCCCAAATAAAATAAATAAATAAAAGTGGGTGTGATAATACGTATATCCTAATTAGTGCGTATTTAATCAGTGACACATAGATATCGCGTTCAATTCCCAGGCAAGTCCAATGTTATTGTTTTTAGCGAGTCGCAACCAAATACTGATTAGTTATCTGTGGCATTACAGCACTAGTACGATAATATAAAGTTAAAAGCACGCGTTTTTAATACACTGAATTATGACCCTAAAAACGGTTCAATAAGAGCTACTTTACGAGCAAGTGTGTTGAAAAATATGATGTTAATATTTCACCTAGTAAATAGTTCAAGCGAAAGTTGAAAATAAAAATTACTTATAACAATATAGGTATAAACATCCGTATTACCGTACCATTTCTTACAATCTTGTTCTACATACAACATAAAATTCTTTCTTCTATTTATATCTATGTTTATAGTACGGAACCATTTTCGCCACTTCGATTGCACGTGAATATCGGCTTTTGTGTTCTTTATCATGAATATTTTGTTTATTTAGACGTATTTAGACGCGATTAACGATCTGTGGAATACTGAAAAATCATTTGTTTCATTGTGTAGGTATTTTGAAATCCCCCTGGTCCTGCGCCTGATCTTTCTCCGGTCGCGTCGGATTACGTGCCGTCCCATCGGACTATGAGAGTGAGGGAAGAGAGAGTACACCTGTGTCTGCGCATACAAAATTTGTGCACTATAATATCTCCCGCGCCGTATGCTAGTTTCCGTTGAGATTGGCCGTCATGGCCGAAATACGGTTTGGAGGACTAGATATTTTGAAATAACGTTGCATACAGTTGTTCAATATTCAATTCAGAGTTTTATTAAGTGGATTTTTGAAACTTAAAGGACTGGAATACGGTGTACTCAAGAAAGGCACATAAGTATGGAAAAATCAATCTGTATGGCTAAACCTGAGTCAGTTGGGTCTTATCGGATGCGTGCACACACACGAAACAATCTCATCAGTTTAAACGATTCTCTTCTGGAGTGTTTGTAGATCTTGGGGCCGCCGGCCGGCTCGCGTGGCCGGCCGGACCTAATAACTGCCAGACAGGATTTAAAACGGAGTTTAAGGTTAAAGATATTTATTTCTCAAAAGAATTACAGGTTCACATATAGAAACATAAATAATATTAGATAGTGCCAGTTTGCATCTTTTTTTTTTTTTTTTTGAGGATGGGAAGTCATCAAATGACTTCTCCAGCTCTGGGCGGAGCGAGAGGGCGTGTCAGTTTAACTGACTAAAACCCATCCGTGTTCCTTCCGTTGCCTGTGTGCCGGGGCCGCGATATCCCTTTCGGACTAACTCGCAACCCTGGCAGGCGTTGGCCTTTACGGACCCCGTTAGTTGGTGCTGACATCTCTTTGAGGCGCGCGTGGAACACAACACGCCGTCGACCCGGGCCTGGTCCTGATCGGACGGCGAGCTGCCCATTGCTCACCGTCCGCAAGCCCGCGCCTACGGTGGCCGGAAGTCGGCTCGCGACTCCCGACGCCCGGGGCGTCTCCTGCGGCGACTAGGGGCGCGAGGACGCGCATCTTGCATTTCCCTCGCGCGCTCCGCCTCCTCCTTCGCGAGCATTACTGCTTCGCAGAAGGAAGTGACGGCTTCCCATGCACTCTCGCTCCGGACCATGGCCTGAACCAGGGCCGGACGCGAGAGATCGCCGCCGCCGATCGCCTCCGTGAGGACAATATAATATACGATATTTTATTTATTTATGACCACCACACCGGCACACCAACGACATATTTACAAGAATAAATATAATGTAATCACGAGTCTTCAGTACTGTGTCAATACATCACTTATGCATGCACAACATTCTTATTAAAGGATGAACAACTATTAATTAGAAATTAAATTTTTCAAATCATCACAATATTTATAAAATTGAACACATAAAAAAATTACCAAATAGATTTGATTATAAAATAAAATAATAAATAATACATTTCCTCACATTGCATGAGAGCATAACCATACAAAATCACAACAAAATATTCGCACATGTGGTAACAAAGCTAATAAAATGGAATAAAATAAAGGTAAGTATTTAAATGATGTGACTTAACTTAAACCAATAAAAAAAAACAAATTTCGGTAAACTAAATTATAATTAAATTTTTATGTTTGATAACATTATTAAATTAAAATCCAATACAAATAAAGTAAAATTTTTAAAATTTCAAAATAATTAAATTAAAATTACATTACTATTCAAGTAGAACAAGTATAGCTGATTACAGATCAATTTGACTTTTAGTTTTAAATATTGGCAAAGTATAAAAGAAAATATCGATATTGCTGTCAGCTAAAGCTAGGAGCTCGTGGCTAAGTAATAACAGCGTCACGGGTCGATCCATCAGGTTAAGCTATGCTTGCCGGGGTTGGTCTGTGGATGGGTGACCATCTTTACATACCGAGACTCCTCCGTGCCTCGGAAAGCACGTTAAGCCGGTGGTCCCGGCTGTCATTCGTCGTTCTTTGACAGTCGTTACGGGTCATCAGAAGCCCGAAAGTCTGACAGCCAGTCTTACCAAGGGGTATCGTTGTACCCAGTAACTGGGTTGTGGAGGTCAGATAGGCAGTCTCTCCATGGAAAATACAGGTATTCAGCTGTATCCGATTAGGCTGAAAGCCGGCCCCAACATAGTTGGGAAAAGGCTAGTCAGATTGATTGCTGTCAACTGAACAGGCTCTGTTGTAGAAAGTAAGAAAGACACGTATTTATACAACATTATAATTTTGCCGTGACCTAATAGTTTTGACATATCAAAAAAAACAAATCAGAAGTTTTACGCAAGGAACATCGGGGTTTTAATGAGATCGGCGAACTGACCATGTTTAATAGCCACAAGGCTCGTTTTCTGCGGGCTGGATCTCAAAGTTCTCAGACACTTCATGCGAATAGCGACCTTATTTTAACTTTATTCCCCAGTGAGCCAGTGACTTTAGATTGAACCGCGCTGGGGGTATCCCTTTTCGTCGCAACGTCAAGTCGAACCCTAAAACAATCTGTCTTATTCCGGGAATAAATGAAATCTGAATCAATTTTCACAGAACTTTGTAGGGTTTCATAACTATTCCAAAGGGATATTCAACTTTATAGATACTTTTCATCTCGAATTTCAACTAGTGTTAGTTTTTCATTGAAAATATAAGGCTACTTGTTTCTGATTTTTGTATTGTGATACTGAAAAAAACTAGACATTTTTAGAAATAAACTAGTTTTTTTTTAAAACTATTTTATCATATCGATTGCAAATAATTGCAATAAAACTCATAAGTACAAGTTTCAGCAAAAAAAATAAACTTGCAACTCTTATTCCGTCTTGCATTGTACCTAAACGTAAGACGGCCGCAACAATCTAGTCCACGCGACGAGGCGTCCTATATTTGTCGACAGACGCCAGAACATTTTGGAGACAGATTACCCGAGTTCTACACGAGGAAGCCGTAAAGCGTGTAATTACATATCTCTACGTGTTTACGAATTTATGAGGGATCACTTTATCCGGAAACTCGATAAGATAAAATGTTACAGCCCATATTGCAACCGTCTGGGGGCAATTTCAACGGTATCAAATTAGTTACATTCCGTACCTATTTCCCACCTTATCGTAAACGTATTATGTAAACTTTTAAACATAATTTCATTCACAGAAGTTCACGATTTAAAATGAAAGATTGTTTGAATAATTTAGTCGACACATTTCAACGTGCGGCGTTTCCCAACTTGTATAATATTCAAGAAAGGAAAGACAAACTGGAACTGAAACTGGAGGAAAGGAAAACTTACAAAGAGGAACTGAAGTTCACTGTTGACGTGTTGAACGCATGTTATGAAATATTAATTAAATCTTCAGATTGATTATTTACTTTAACAGGTACAATACACTACGTAAGCAAAAATTTGCTGCTTCTTTAGTCATCGTAGATTGAAAATGACGGATTCCTCTTTCATTTAAGTTGGTAATCCGTGTGGAAATGCAAGCAGCCTTTCGGCTCGCCTGTTTATTTTGACCCAAATAAAGCAGCCTCAATTAATTATGTCGGTATAAAATTGTTCGGGGTTGGGGTGAGTTAAAGATAAACTAGGATTAAAGATATAAAGATAAACTATATTTCAGTGATACAAATGGGATAACTATTAAAACTAATGAGGTGAATGAGTCGCGCCCGATATGCTATCCGAAAGCGTACTGACTATTTTACTTTGGTAATACATAAAATATTCAAGGCATAGAGCGCGGTGTCGCATTTACGCTGACATGTTATTATTGTTCGGTGATTGACCTGAACAAAAATAATACAAAGCTCCCTTGAGAAAATATATGAAAGGAATAACCTGGGTAAACAATAAATATACCTAAAATAATTCCATCCTTTTGACAAAAATGAGGTTTAGGTCCCACAGTTGTTAACAATGCCTGAGTTACTGCTTATATGTATGTTAATTGTGTACCCATATTTGAATTTCAAGTACAAATGTTAGGAACTTTGAAAATGTGGTGTAGCAAAAATATATAATGTAGGTAGGTGTAATAAACAATATATTTCGGTTGTTTTATGTATTCCTATAAATCTATTACGTCCTAATTATAGCGTGTTTGTATGTGTGTGTAGTATAAGCAAAGAGTGAAATATAGCATGTTCTGCTTTTAATTACTGAAACATGGAAAATATACAACAGTTCCTAACGAATTTTAAATATTGGTATATAGTTACTACAGCTTCTACAGCTTCCTATAATATAATGTTTGTACCAATAACGGCTGTACTGTAAAACATAATAATATAGTACCCACAGAACAGATAAAAGAGGTTAGAAGGGCCTTGTGGGCGGGGCAGGCGCGCCGCATATATGAGTAAACGCTCATAGTTAACCGAATTTTGGTTCACCGGCCAATAGTCGCGCTCATATTGTGATAACGTGAAAAGCTTCGCGAAAAAAAAGAATTATGCCGTCTTGCGCTATCATAACGTGTCGGAAAAGAAGCCAGGTGTGTAGTGTAGCCCGGGAAGGGATTTCTTTTCACCGGTAAGTCCAAAAACCTTAAAATACAAGTAATATTTGTAATTATTACAATAGTATTATGTAATTTGTAGACAAAGACGATACAATCGCTAACAGATGCAAAATTATACATTGGTTGCAATGCATGGGTACCATCTTGTAGTTAGATGAGTGATCGCGCAATGTATTGCGTTCACTACGAACGTCGCGTGCACCAAAGTTGAAATTCCGATAGTGTTGTACTAAGTTGTAAACAATGTCGTTATTAAGTATGTCATTGTGTGTTTGATACAAAATTAAATGATTATTATCAGTAATATTATAATTAAAATAACTTTGTTTACCAATTATTGTTTATTGTGGGTTATTAATTCGTCTAAAATTTGGTTTGAGGTGACCAACCTCATTTATAATGAAAACATTGTAGGTTTCCAGCAGATCCTGATAAAAGAAGTCCACACTAATTGTCCCCCTTCCCGAAATTATAGCTAAAAATTTCAAAACTTAAAAATTACAGTAATTTTATCGATATAAATAATCGACCTTTTGGTTGCTGTAGCATGTATGAGAAATAAATTACTTTTGCGCGTGTGTGACTGTACGTCAAGCGCAGTGTTTGCGTTATTGTGACAACCAATAGCAAACTCGCGATCTAAGTGCGTGTGGTTTATTTGTGTGCGTAATGCGCGTACTATTGGTCTCTTGCTTTTAGGTGAGTTAAAGAGTGGGAGATATGCGGCGACACTCGTTCTAATACAAATCAGGAACTATTTTCTTTCTAACCTCTTTTATCTGTTGTGTGATAGTACCTATAGTCGACCTCACCTCACTGCTTAATCGCTCTTGAGGCCGTTTGTCCACGGCCACGTCAACGGGACATCTACGCGAACGAGATGACGACGGCGCCGAAGTAGCGATATACAGGGTGTGGCGTAAGTAGTGGTCCACCGTTCAGGATTCGATGAACCAGATAATTAACTATAACAATTAAAAAATTTAACCATTTTTACCCAAGGGTTACGAAAATATTTCCTTTCTGTCTTTTATTTACGAAATTTCTACCTTTTATTATAAATTTGTTTGTAGTTTCAACAAAAACCATTATTTTTTCATTTTGATTTCTGCTAATTACTGCTGAATACTAGAGCTATCATGATAAATAATGATTTTTTATGTACATTTAGCTCTTTTGAAGAAAAAGTTGGTTCTTCTCTAATTTTAACCCTAATTTTTTGAATGAAATATTTTCGTGACCCTTGGGTAAAAATGGTTAAAAAATTTAATTGTTATAGTTAATTACCTGGTTCATCGAATCCTGAACGGTGGACCACTACTTACGCCACACCCTGTATACATTTACCATGGACGCGTGTCAAACGCACGCCCGTCAGCGGGCTTCACGTTCGGTTCGAATATCTCGGCTCTTATTGACGTCCCGTTGACGATGGCGATGGACAAACGCTGTTAGGTTCATAACTTTAGTGAAGTTTCAATTAACTGGAAATTGTTGTCAAAAATGATAGCAATCGGAACGACGATACAAATTCAAATTTGACTGTTTATTTCAATTTATTATATTGAAACATTATATACTCGTATATGCGATACCTATATAAGTGACAATTATATCACCATGAATCATTAACGTAAATTGACGTTTCTGAGTGTAGAAAATCAAGTCTCAAAAATTAAAAATGCAATACAGTTTCCTGATGTTAGGAGTTCACAATTCGGTTCGCTAATGACTACACCTCATGATCTTAAAGAATTTCATAGAGCTAGAATATTGGCAATATCTTGCAATTATTGGCAACATTCAGACAACATTTTGTGTTAGACAAACAACCGTATCTAAATCATAATGCACTAACATTAAGGAATATACCGTAACTAAATGTATAATAATACCTCAATAAATAAACCTATCAAATATTGGACGAACACATTGCCTGATTGTTCGACAAGTACGTTTAGTTAACGTTTCAAGACAATGTTTGACTTCTGTAACTACCTATGAAATGTATCAGAATATCCATAAGACACCCACACCTGAAGCGAAAAAACGTCACCGCAACGATATCTTTTTATGATTTAATCGAACGTGGGCTTTGTTTAGTCATAAGAAGAGATCGATGTTTGTTACTATTTTGAGATGAACATATTTTTCATAAATAATTTGACACGTTTCACTCTGCACTCTTCTCTCTGTTTATACAATAAGTTGATCTGCTTAGTTTCGTTTAGCTGACGCTAAAAGCAAATAATGATTAATCACAGCCGTCGATCAATAACATGTAAAACATATTTTTGAATGAAATTCGGCGTCTGGAGTGGGAAGTTAGGAATATTTGACGCGGCGCATACGGAACATAAATTTTCTGGAAGTTGAAAAAGACGAGATAATTAATGACTGACACCAAATGTTGGCTACAGTTCATCTTTGCAATCTTAGTGTTTTTGTATAAATACAAAGCCGCCTATGTGATCGTCCGTTTTTATTGAATATTCATAAAAAAATATCGAAAATTAACTTTAAAAGGGGGTTATATCTTTAATATTTTTCATGGTATATAAAAGCTTAACTCATAAGCTTTTAGAAACAGTAAACAGAATCCAAATCGTGCCAATAACATCGAAGATATGGCAAAAAATGTAAAATAAGGTCACAAACGCTACTAATTTTTTTTTAATTTTCTAACATGAAAATTATTTCAGATAGACCCCTTTAAAGTAAATTTTCGAAAAAAAATCTTGAACATTCAGAACAATATGGGCGGTCACATGCCCATGGACGGCAATGTATAGTGTCTCTTGGAGTTAGGATGAAACTAGTTCAAAATAAAACTGTTTTTTACAGTAGGATTATTCTTATTTATATTAAGACTGGCATATTTCATATGAAAGTAAGGAACAATAGTATGTGAATGATAGGGGTAAGTGATTGTATTCACAGCTTGGGTCCAAAATATGATAATGTGTTCAAGTTCGCAGATATTTCGGAAGCTTTCCTTTTCTTTCCCTTTGGAGTTTTCTAGACATACCTACCCATTCTATAATAATGAAAAAGCTAATATTATAAGAATAATACAAATAAAACGGACTTAAAATTGTTTCTATAAAATAAAGATGTGTAAAATGTGAGCTTTTGCTACCAAGCATAAAAAATCCTTTAAAAAAAATGTATTGTTTCATTTTAACTTCGGAACATACATTCCGTTTATTCAAAATGGTTTGATCTTTAGTCGGATAGATGGGATTATTGAACTTGATCCGTTTATTTTAGTTATTGTTACCAAATCTGACTACCGGAAAGCCCCTCAGTAAGCCGTTGCTTGTTTTAGTTGTGAACACGGATATCTATAGTTTTGATTGTTGTTGGACTGATCCCCAATATTGGTGAATCCTCTGATTAGGAAAGTTACATTGAAGACAAATAACAGCAATATAGTGGAAGTATACATTTCTAAATTTAGAAAAGTATTAAGAGCGTTTATCTTAAAAGTTGGCAATGTCGCAAATAGCTGTCAAATATTTACCGGTTTTGATTAATTTGGCAATATTTACTGTATGGAATTATGAAATGTGGCTAACTAGTGAACTAAAATATTGATTATAAGATGCATTAATTAATATTGTAACACCGAATATTTACTTTTAGATGTAAAAAAGTATTTGGAAACTTTCCAAGTCCCTTTTTTACGGTTACAACATCAAATTCAATGTTATAATTGCAATTCATTATTAATGTTCTAGTTCGCTAGTTAGTCACATTTCTTATTTCCAGACAGTAATATTGCCAAATTAATAAATACAGCGAAATATTTGACATCTATTTGCGACGTTGCCCATTTTCAGAATAAACCCTCTTAAAATATACACCAATTTTGTGCAGCACTGTCTCAGTTTTGACAGCTCGTCAACACACCTTTAGTGAGTTACACAACAACACAATTCAAGTGAGTACAAGTAAGTTTAGGACTATCTATTTAAAGTACCTACCTACCTAAGAATTCTTCGTCATCATTATTTCTGGATAACACAAGAACCCAATTTTTTTTAATCTACAATTATCTTATTATTTTTATGGGATTAGACCAAATTTGTATGTTTTATTCAGTCGAAGTAAATCTAGTGTAGCCTAAGTAATTTTATTACGTTTGTTTTAATGTGTGGACGTCCGTATGTAACTTTCGGATAAAACATTTTTGTGAAAGTTGAGTTGACAGTTGAGCGGTCAGACGGTCCGAAGGGTACCGCTTTCCTACAAACCGCTAACAGTGTTATGGTTTCAGGTAAACCAAAAAAGGGTTAGCTCGCTATAAAAGGGGATGTTACTGGTAGATTATTAAGAGCGTTTATACAGAAAGTTGGCAACGTCGCAAATAGCCGTAAAATATTTCGCTGTTTTGATTAATTTGGCAATATTCCTGTATGGAAATAAGAAATATGGCTAACTAGTGAACTAAAATATTGATTACGAAATGCAATAATTAATATCGTATTTGTAAACTTTCCAAATGCCTTTTCTACACCTAAAACGGTTACAACATCAAATTCAGTGTTATAATTGCAATTCATTATTAATAATTCTAGTTCACTAGTTAGCCATATTTCTTATTTCCATACAGAAATATTGCCAAATTAATCAAAACGGGTAAGCATTTGACAGCTATTTGCGACGTTGCCAACTGTTTGGATGAAAGCTCTTAACCACAACTAAAAAAGTTTCATATTTGCCACAAGTCACCAAGAGGTAAAAACCTTGTAAGGTTATATATAGATAGAGAAACAAGGATAAGGACAACAATGTTGGTACAGTCAGCATCAAAAGTTGATGACCACATTTAGATTTTCAAAATCGCTGTATAGTGAAGTGCTAATAGTGAATACGGTGTACAGCGATTTTGAAAATCTAAATGTGGTCAACAACTTTTGATGCTGACTGTACCTACTCAATTATAATTGGTAAAATAATTAGGTGTACAATACTGTTTCACTCAGTTACTTATACTGAGTGAAACAGTATTGTACACTTAATTAACCTTATAGGGTATTTACCTCTTGGTGACTGCTGGCAAATATGGAACTAAACCACAATATATGTGACAACTTACTTAGTGGTTCAAATATTTCAGAGAAGTGTCTATAAATTTACCTTGTTCTAGTAAACGTACCTCCTAGTCCTACCCTTAAGTTATTGACTGATAACAGTTAATTATGTTATTGAACATTTCTCTTTGTAGAAGTAGGTCTTCATTTACATAAAGACCAGAGCGTCTATCTTCGTGATATACCACTAATTATTGCATTAATTAACTAGCGATTTAGGGTGCGGTAGGGTAAGTTGCAGCTCTTAATGAAACGATGCTACTGTGGAAAAATCACGTCGGGATCACCAATTTTGTGTGTTCGTGTGTATAATGTTCTAGGTGTGTGTTATCTTTCTTAAAAACAACTCTCCGAGTTAGAACAGACACTGCAAACTGTTCTACCTCGCAGAGTTGTTTTTAAGAAAGATAACACACACCTAGAACATTATACACATGAACACAAAAAGCTACCATATATGCGGTTTCTGAAAGGGTGATTGACACAGAAGTTAACTAACACGCCGTCAAATCTAATGCTA
This sequence comes from Agrochola macilenta, assembly GCA_916701695.1. NCBI lineage: Eukaryota > Metazoa > Arthropoda > Insecta > Lepidoptera > Noctuidae > Agrochola > Agrochola macilenta. The sequence goes on along the minus strand of OU753559.1, from coordinate 11,567,194 downwards.
TTTTCAAATCATTTGGCGAAAGATTTGACTTCAGTTAAGGAATATAGATATTTATAAAAGTAAATGAAGTACCATCCTACGCTCCATCATCATCATTATCAGCATGCAGTCCACTGCTGGACATGGCCTCTCCAGATGCATGCCATTCAGCTCAATTCTCGGCAACTCTCATCCAGCTGCAACTAGCCATCCTGCGAAGATCGTCGCTCTATACAATACCTAGCCTGAGGGCGTACGACCTTACGTTTGCCAGTTCGTGTTTTCCATTCAAAATTTAAAAGTCATTTATTCAAACTAGGCTGAGAATCAGCACTATTCGAACGTCAAAATTACACAAGACGGTCCCCCAAAAACGCCCGCCCTTCAGCACTTCCTAGTGCTTCAGCTGGGACGAAGTAGTGGCGCAACAAACTCTCCAGCAGCACTGCTTTTTGGTCAGTTAGAGAAAAAAAAACTTAATTTTATACAATAGTATCTATGCAATATTATTAACATTACTCAACATTAAATAAAATTATTTGCCATAATGTCAGCTAGCACACGCCAATATACCAACGAAAACATCGAAATCTATAATCAAGCATTCAATGACAAGTCAACAGTACGCTTAATTGTAATAAATATTAAAGAATAATTTTTCTCTTCAATTTCGTGTTACGCCTCTCGCAGACAGGCGTTACGCGACGTGATTTTGATAGAACAATTTCCATGAAGTTTCACAGAAATTGTTCTACAGCAGCCTCGCTCTGTCGCGTCGTGTCTGGCCGCGGCAACGTTCGGGAATGTTTCTTGGTATAAATATTTCCTACACGTGTGGAGAATATAATAACCAGAAGACACAATTTTTTTTTTGGGTCGTGTTATTGACCTTAATTTGTTCATTGGGGACGGACGGCTTTTAATTAAAAGAGTGAGCCTTACAGTAGTCGCATATGATGTGTAACATTTGACATTTCTAATCTTGGTAATAAGCAAAATTAAAGGCGCGGGCCTCGTCAAGGTCGTTTCTGACAGCCAACTCTAGCACCGCGCGCGCTCATTGGTCAAATCAAATAGTGCGCACTTCCCCGGCTTCCTGTGACACACTTCCGTCCCTTTTCACGAAATCACTCCCATAGATTTATGTAGATTTAGATTTTGACTACAGGAATGCGAGAGGAAAAAAATTGCCTATAATGTCTTGCGAAACTAAAACACACCGTTACCTTTAATAAGCAGGTATCTTTCTACTTACCTACTTATGCGATGATACTTATATGTACTTACTTAGCAAGGTCTCAAAAAGGGTTACTTTTGTCGAAATGCGACTCGAGTTCGGTACTTATATTGTTAATAATAATATAGATACCGAACTCCAGTCGCATGTCGACAAAAGTAACCCTTTTAAAAGTTAACCTATAGTGTAGATAACCAATTTTGCAGTCGGATGCGTACCCTTCAGATATTGCGTAACTGACCAGACTATTTACGAAATACGGGATAAAATCTACCAGTAAGCATGTACCACCATATATAGATATACGTATCTTATTTACTCAACATTCACAAATACTTTTATCGTGTTACAAAGGCGGCCGGTCCCTTGTACGTATATTCATTATTTGTATCTCTATTATTTGCAGCAATCTGAACAAATTTTATAGGGTCGCGCATAAGTCAGGAGGGGGTCGCAACTATTTATAACTTTCTTTATTTTTGTTTACTAATGTTAATTATTGTTTTCAGATAATAAAATAAAACTCATGGAGATATTTTTGAGTTAGGTTTTAAATATTTCGTCACGTGAATGACCACCATTTGGGCAGTGAAATGGTGAAAATTTCGAGATTAAATGCTCGCCGAAAGCCTGCCTTAAGACAGTCATTGTGACTCGAGTCGTATGCCCTGTGGCTCCATCTTGTTGAAACCACATCTTTGAGGTAGCGTTAAAAAATTACTGGATAGAACGCACATAATAACGGCGGCGATATGCTCGCTGAGTTTGAATAATCGACCGATAATGTTCAAAAAAATATTCTGTTATTTTGGTACATTGGGTAACCGTGAAATTATCCATGATAATATATATATAATCATATTTAATTTTTTTAATCCCGTCGTGAGTTTTGCGCCACCCAGTATAACCTAGACATAAGCTTGGTTATTAGTCGTCGTTATAGGATAATTAATTTATTGAAAACTAGGTTTTGCTCGCAGCTTCTTAGGTCAGGCAGGTCGTAAATAACCCCTTGGGAGTGTACTACCGGGCTAAAAAGTATCCTATGTCTTATCCCAGGTCATGGTCTACCCGTGTGCCAAAATTCGTCCAAATCCGTAATCAGCAGCGACACTTGATCAGGGTAGAGCGAGATTGTCTTTCGGCACCTTTTGATCAACGCTTCACTTCACTTAAATTCTACTTCGGTTTTCATGTTACAACTTTTATTGTAAATATATCCAGTGGTGGACAAAGCCTGTTGGGGGCCCGGGTCGGAAAAGTCATATTGGACTCCCACGACCTGGCATGAATGTCGAAATATATATGGTTAGGCATGGGCGCCGGCAGATTATTTTAGTAATGATATGAGATATTGTAGTGAGTTACCTATTTCAGCTAATTGCTGTTGGTCCCGGCTGTCATTCGTAGATCGTTACGAGTAGTCAGAAGCCCAAAAGTTTGACAACCAGTCTTACCAAGGGGGGGTGTTATCCGCCTGACGCAGGTCCTCCCCGGACACGGCTGTTTCGGGAGGTTCCTGTTCCGTATAAGGCGGGAGGAAACGCCCAGGTGTCACCACTGTGTGGATCGCCCGGAGGACACGATGGAGCATACGGTGGAGGTCTGCCCTGCTTGGGCGGAGCACCGCCGAGTCCTCACGGAGGTGATCGGCGGCGGCGATCTCTCGCGTCCGGCCCTGGTGCAGGCCATGGTCCGGAGCGAGAGTGCATGGGAGGCCGCCACTTCCTTCTGCGAAGCAGTAATGCTCGCGAAGGAGGAGGCGGAGCGCGCGAGGGAGAGGCAAGATTCGCGCCCTCGCACCCCTAGTCGCCGCAGGAGACGCCCCGGGCGTCGGGAGTCGCGAGCCGACTTCCGGCCACCGTAGGCACGGGCTTGCAGACGGTGAGCAATGGGTAGCTCGCCGTCCGATAAGGACCAGGCCCGAGTCGACGGCGCGTTGTGTTCCACGCGCACCTCAAAGAGATGTCAGCACCAACTGACGGGGTCCGTAAGGGCCAATGCCTGCCAGGGTTGCGAGTTTGTCCGAAAGGGATATCGCGGCCCCGGCACTCAGGCAACGGAAGGAACACGGGTGGGTTTTAGTCAGTAAAAGTCTGACACGCAAAAAAAAAAGGGGGGGTGTTACCCAGTAACTGGGTTGTGGAGTTCAGATAGGCAGTAGCTCCATGTCAAATACTGGTATTCAGCTGCATCCGGTAAGATTGGAAGTCAACATAGTTGGGAAAAGGCTAGGCAGATTGATTGATTGTTAGTAGCCTTCGATCAATATATTGATCGAAGTTAGTAGCAGTAGCGAGTTACCTATCTGTCATTTATTACTATGACAGGCGTGTTTGAATACCATGACTTGGTAGAACGAAAACTCAAAGGTAAAAAAAAAAAAATTGGACTTACACAAAATCAAACTCAAACTCTTTATTGCATTCATGTGTACATTAAGGTGTTACATTTATGTAAGTAAGTTCCAACATGAAACCCGGTTAGGGCACGGCAACATAATATACGTAGGTATATAATAAATTGGACAAAACAAGCACCCAGTGCAAGTTTGTTTAACAAATATAATAAAATTATTATCGATAATAATATTACTAGTATTTATTTATTTAATACTTTAAGCACACAAATGTACAGAGGCGGACTTAGTGCCATAGGCATTTTCTACCAGTCAACCTTTGGGTGATGCAGAGATAAACAGTGGTAGGTACAATATGAATATTGTGGAATAAATATTTATTTAAATATAGGGATATACATATACCTATTAACACTCATTATTACCTATTAGTATTCAATTTGTGTAGTTATTTTAATTAATATCATGAATATGATATATTAATGTTATTAAATTATTTTATTTATGTATATTATTAAAATATTTTATCAATGTCATGATGGCCCAGTGGTTAAGGCCTCGCCTCTCATGTACGAACGAGGTTGTGGGTTCAAATCCGGGCAAGTACCAATGTGACTTTTTCAATTTATATGTACTTTCTGAGTTTATCTTGGACATTACTGACATCGGTGAAGGAAAACATCGTGGGGAGACCTGGAGTTATAGTTAATAGACATATACTCCATTTGAAATATGTAAGATTAGACATTTAACTAAACCTTTTTTACTGTCCGTTCTGCTGATTTTGACTTCTATTGCATTGGTGGCATGACAAATGGCAGCTGCAGTAAATAGTTGGTATTGTAACCACTCTTTTGCTTTTAATGCCATCCTTATACCTACGGTATAGAAGTCAGAACCCTTTGAGCGGACTGTAAAAAAAGGTTTGTTCAAATGTCTAATGTTTTTTTTTAATGGAGTATAGGTAGTTCCTAAGTCTCAAATACGAGTCGATTTATCGTTACGATCACTCGTTTTACACAAATATTATATTATTTTTATTTATATTTATTAACTAAAGGCCTTTGGAAGACTTACAGGTAAACAAAACAGAGTAAAAATAGTACGTGTAACTGTCAGCCAATTACAAGTCTCTGCCCACAAAAAAGTAAAATTGGTCATGTGCGAGTCCGTCTCGCACACAGGGACCATATTGGTTACCCATTGAAAGGGTTTTCGATAGGGTTTTTCTAAGCAGTTAGTTAAAAACCCATACGATGTGGGTAACCCTTTAGAACGGCTTAATTTAAGCCATTCAAATTTTGGTTACCCATTGAAAGGGTTTTCGATAGGGTTTTTCTAAGCAGTTAGTTAAAAACCCATACGATGTGGGTAACCCTTTTGAACGGCTTAAATTAAGCCATTCAAAAGGGTTATACTTTGAACTCTTTAAACTATAATAGCATAACATTCCGACTCGCAGCAATGTAATATGTTCTCTCGATGATGGGCATAGGTTGCAAAATGGAATAGCACGCGTTAAGCGGCCGCGGCGGCGCCTTTGTGCTTACTTACCGAGCGGCTTCTAAACAGGGATCTTTGATCATTATTGCATGTAAAATGGAGTTCATTTTAGCTTTGCTGGCCGGATATTGAAATTACGTATTATTATGATTTTTTCATGTCCGTACTTGTTTATTACTTTATTGCAGGCATTTGCAGGGACCGTACAATTGTAATTCTTGCTGTTTGATTTTTTGAATCCGGACGTCTTTTGCGATATTATTAGTCAGTGCGAATTTCAGAATTTTGAACAATCTATAAAGTGCCTAAACCAAAACGAGATGCGGTACATCGCTATTATTAATACATCTTCTATCTATACATATAAAATGCTTTGTCCTGAATGACTGACTGACGGATCAACGCACAGCCTAAACCGCTGATCGTAGAGACCTAAAACTTGGAGGGTGTGTTCTTTGTATGACGTAGGCATCGGATAAGAAAGGATTTTTTCGAAATTCTACCCCTAAGGGGGTGAAAAAGGGGTGCAAAGTTTGTATGGGACGTGATTCCTTGGTCCAATCTACTTCAAATTTTGCATAAACATTCTTTAACAGAATTAATGGAAGACCTGTTTCATATTTTATTGAAATTCATCTCCTAACGGGGTTAAATATGGGTAAAAAGTTATTTTGGGACTGATTTGCTTCCAAGTTGATATCAATACTCCTTAGTGCTTTTGATTTAAATTACATTTTATTTTGACACAATGTTTGAAAAGTCAATCCGATTTTATTCAGAAAAGGTTGAACTCACATAAAGGCTTGGTGCTTGCCTCAGAGTAATTACTCTAAGGTGCTTGCAATGCAAATACTTTTTAAAATTGGAAGGTCTCGAAAGTCACCGTACTATACATATTAGTACCGCATTTGAAGGTTTCTAAGCTTTACATAGGTCTGTATTTATTCCTAGGATTCCCCTCAAATCAATCATTCTGCCTAGTCTTTTCCCAACTATGTTGGGGTCAGCTTCCAGTCTAACCGGATGCAGCTGAATACTAGTATTTTACATGGAGCGACTGCCTATCTGACCTCCACAACCCAGTAACTGGGTAATACGATACCCCTTGTTAAGACTGGTGTCAGACTTTCGGGCTTCTGACGACCCGTAACGACTGTCAAAGATCCATGAATGACAGCCGGGACCAACGGCTTAACGTGCTCTCCGAGGCACGGAGGATTCTCGGTATGTAAAGATGGTCACCCATCCACTGACCAACCCCGGCAAGCGTAGCTTAACCTGATGGATCGACCAGTGCGGCTGTTGTTACTTAGCCACGAGCTCCTCATTCCTAGGATTCCTAGGATTAGGATGATGGTGTTAGGGGATTCCTAGGATTCCCTAACACCATCAAATTACCCCTTCGAATTCAAGAGAGTGCAGTTTCCCATCAAAGTATGCTTCGCAATGACTACAAACAAAGCTCAAGGTCAAACTCTTAAGGTAGCGGGAGTAGACTTAAGGGAAAGCTGCTTCTCCCACGGCCAGTTGTATGTGACATGCTCCAGAGTAAGCGCACAGAGTAGCCTGGTGATTCTAGCACCCGAAAGAAAAACAAAAAAAATTGTTTACAAAGAAATACTGCGGTAGGTGTAGTATTTCGATTTCGTTGTAAAAAGATAATACACCCGTGTAACTTTCAAAATCTTATATCTTTTAAATCGGCGTGCGCGTGTTTCTCTGTCTGTCTCTCTCTCAAAGTCAAAGTCGAAGTCGGAGTCGAAGTCGAAGTCGAAGTCGGAGTCGAAGTCGGAGTCGGAGTCGAAGTCGAAATCGGAGTCGGAGTCAAAGTCGGAGTCGAAGTCGAATTCGGGGTCGGAGTCAAAGTCGGAGTGGAAGTCGGAGTCGAAGTCGGAGTCGGAGTCGAAGTCGAAGTCGGAGTCGAAGTCGAAGTCGGGGTCGGAGTCGAAGTCGGAGTGGAAGTCGGAGTCGAAGTCGGAGTCGAAGTCGGAGTTGAAGTCGAAGTCGGAGTCGGAGTCGAAGTCGGAGTCGAAGTCGGAGTCGAAGTCGAAGTAGGAGTCGAAGTCGAAGTCGGAGTCGAAGTCGGAGTCTGAGTCCAAGTCGAAGTCGAAGTCAAAGTTGTAGTCGAGCGAGTGTATAAGTCGACACGAGTCAAGAGACTTATACTTCTTATACTTCGAGACCAAAAGTTGTAACGACACTTTTTGCTATAGTTGTAAGCCGTGCGGCGTGCGCGTGTTTCTCTGTCTGTCTGTCTCTCTCTCTCTCTCTCTCTCATAGAAAGAGGAACTTCGTTCCATCCGGGTGTCCCTTGACACCTCTCAAATTTTTTGTTTTTCTTTCGAGTGCTAGAATCACCAGGCTACTCTGTGCGCTTACTCTGGAGCATGCCACATACAACTGGCCGTGGTAGAAGCAGCTTTCCCTCAAGTCTACTCCCGCTACCTTAAGAGTTTGACCTTGAGCTTTGTTTATAGTCATTGCGAAGCATACTATGGGAAACTGCACTCTCTTGAATTCGAAGGGGTAATTTGAGGGTGTTAGAGGAATCCTACGAATAAATACAGACCTCTGTAAAGCTTAGAAACCTTCAAATGCGGTACTAATATAGGTATATAGTACGGTGACTTTCGAGACATTCCAATTTTAAAGAATATTTGCATTGCAAGCACCAAGCCTGTATGTGAGTTCAACCTTTTTTGAATAAAATCGGATTGACTTTTCAAACATGTGTTAAAGTAAAATTTAATTTAAATCAAAAGCACTAAGAAGTATTGATATCAACTTCGAAGCAAATCACTCCCTTAATAACTTTCTACCCCTATTTAACCCCGTTAGGGGATGAATTTCAACAAAAGACGAAACAGGTCTTCCATTAATTCTGTTAAAAAATGTTTATGCAAAATTTGAAGTAGATTGGACCAAGGAATCACGTTGTCCCATACAAACTTTGCCCCCCCTTTTCACCTTTGACTCCGACTTCGACTCCGACTTCGACTTCGACTCCGACTTCAACTTCGACTTTGACTTTGACTTTGAGAGAGAGACAGACAGAGAAACACGCGCACGCCGCTCGGCTTACAACTATAGCAAAAAGTGTCGTTACAACTATTTCCGTCTAGCCCCCTTTCGCAACGCGCGATAAGGAACTACATTCGAAAACTTCGTTCCAAAACTTCGTTTCAATAAAAAATCCTATTAGAACCATTTTCGAATTCTACGCGGACGAAGTCGCGGACATAAACTAGCATAGGTATAATAAAAGACTGACCAAATTCTTACTTACCCCTTGCTCATTCAATTGACTACGATAACACGGGTCACAAGACAATAATTGTCAGAAACTCAGGACACACCACCTTACTGTGTAGGCATCTAAAATGTAGGTAGCATGTGTTTCGGCTACAAGTCTACGATGTCTAGTGAAATAAGGGCAATGTGCGCCAGCGATGGTGGATGGTGCGTGGTGCTCGCTCCACCCCACCCACCACCTACTTAGCACTAGTTTATTGAATAACCATTGATAACCCTATCAAAACCCTTATGTTATATAGGTTATCATAATGAATGGGTAACCCGTTCATTGGGTTTCAAGTATAGAACCCATTCAATGGGTTATCATGTAACCTTTTCACTGGGTTTCAATTAGAAAACCCATTCAACGGGTTATCCATATTGAAGAGATAACCCTTTTACCGGGTTTTAGGCATAGAACCCATTCAAAGGGTTACATTATGATAAAGGTAACCTCATAAACGGCTTACCCCTTCGAAAAGCTTAACTCTTATACGGGGTTGTACGGTCCCTTCGCACATGACCAATTTTACTTTTTTGTTCCCGGGGGGTTCCGTACCACCGTTCAATATTTAACACAACGTTAGTAAAATACTTTAGTAAATACTTTAGTTAAAAAGAAACACGTTTCTTGTATGGGAATTAATTTTAAACTCTGATTTATTTTTATTATATTTTGTATAGTGACAATAGAAATACGCAATCTGTGAAAATTTCAACTGTCCACCTATTACGGTTCATGAGATACAGCCCGCTGACAGATAGACGGACGGACGGGCAGCGGAGGCTTAGTAATAGGGTTCCGTTTGGCACCCATTGGGTACTGAACCCTAAAAAAGAACATCAAAACGAACTCTAAAAATTCATGAATATTACCAATATAGAAACTAACACTCAACTTATTGAACTTAGCCAAAGCTTAAGCACCTTCCGGCTGAGGACACACTTGTTGCAAAGGGATCGAGAAAAAAATCAATCAAGTTGGATAGAATATCGGAGCTGTTAATATCATTATTGAAGGTTATTCCAGACTCGTCCAGGCTCCCAGCTTCAGCTTCCAGCAGACGCGACTCTGGTGGAACAATTTCTATGAAAACTTTACAGAAATTGTTCTACCGGTGTCGCGTCGCGCCTGTCGGCCTTCAAATATCTCTTTGAAATGGTAGGAAAGTGGTAAAGAAGAAAAAAGAAGAAAGAAAGAAGAGAAGAGATCGCAGAAAGCGATAAGGCCGCCCATTGTATGTTTTGTAGTGTTAAATTTATGATTAACTATGTATTTTCTGGTGTACAATAAAGTATATATAAATAAATAAATAAATAAAGATTCCCCTCTTTCCTAGCCTCAACTAGAGTTAAATACTCGTATGTTAACAAGGTCTAATTGACTGGTTTTAGTTTGTTAAACGAACCAAGTAGGTTTCCCAGCATAGTTTACCTATGAGTTTCAGTTTGTACTTAAAGTAATTGGCAAAGGTCGACCCTCGAAATTCATCAAGTGTATTTTAACTTAATATTATAATTAAGTTGACTGAAATGTGATGTGAGATAGGAAATCTACTTTAAATTAAATATGTAAGTAGCAATAAAATCACTATTGGATTTTGCAAAAACATAAATCATTGTAGGTATTTTCCCTCGAAATAATTTATAAGGCCACCTATTGTATGTTTTGTAGTGTTTAATTTATTTATCGTTATGTATTTTACTGATGTACAATAAAGTAAAATAAATTAAATAAAAAACAATTCCAGATAGGTAGGTAACCTTAATGACTTATTGATTTAAAAACATAACGTACCTATATATAACGACAAATACGTTTTATATACATAGATCATTTCCATATGGATTTTCACTAAAAAAATCTGACATTTTGTTAAAATACTGTGGATGTGGTAGGTATTAAATCCTATGTTTGATCAGCAGTTAAAGCTCTTAGTAGTGGAACGGAGTGGTGCTATCAGTGCAGCCGTCGGAATCCTTTGAGAGCGCTAATCCTTCGATACTTAAATGCCAGTTCCGTCCATACGCTTTGCAATTTGCATATGGGCGGGCGTACTGGCCCATTCACTAACTAATTATCTCTTGGCTGTGAGTGTGGGTTTTACGGTGTAGTTTCAATGATTCTGGATAATTTATTAACGGTGATACTTATCGTTTCGAAACTGAAGGAATGAAAGCCTCCTCGTTTTAATCTAACGGTTTTTGATTTAGAGAACGAAAAAAAATCGTTTAGTTACAATGTGTAGTATTTATAAGTCTAACGAGTAACTAGAACATGTCTGGCACAGATTACATAAATACGCAGAATGATTATAATTTAATGGGACCACGAGTAAACAACTTCTTTTTCTATCAAATTACGTTGTTTTTCGTAGCAACTCAGTAAATCTAAGGTTTTATTTGATACTAAAATATATCAAATGAAAACCTTTTCGTTTTCTTGTTTTCAGTTCAATAAAAAATATTGTAAATAATGTAGGCACTCGTAAAACCGTAATACCTAACTCCATATAATTATACTACTTTCAGCACAAATATTTATTTATTTATATATACTTTATTGTACACCAGAAAATACATAGTTAATCATAAATTTAACACTACAAAACATACAATGGGCGGCCTTATCGCTTTCTGCGATCTCTTCCAGGCAACCTTGGAATGGACAGTGATTGCGTGGACATAAAAATGGGGTAGACATTGGTGCAAAATAATAATTATAAAGATACAATATATTATAATAGATACATAGATAGATATATATATGTATATGCTATATAATAGATACATAATAAATATATAAGAATATTTATATAAGCAACAAAAATAAATAACGACCACAGATTATTACAGCTACAAGACCAAGATCAGAACAACAAGTAATGTTCCTTCACGAGTCTCTTAAATACTGGTAACGATTGCGCGCGTTTTATTTGAACTGGCAATGCATTCCACAAACGAGCAGCCTGGACGGAAAAGGATTTGTCGAAGAAAGTTGTGGAATGCATTGGCATTTTAAGCTTCAGGTTATCTGATGACCTTAAACATTTCGAATGGGAGTCGCAAAGATACTGGAAACGTTTCTTAAGATAGAGAGGGGCGGAAGGGGAGAATAGCACGTTATACAAGAGGGAAAGAATACGAGCATTCCGGCGAAGGCGAATTGGTAACCACTTGAGCTTCACACGAAATTCGGAAACATGGTCATATTTGCGTAAACCGAATATAAACCGTATACAAACATTTTGAAGCCGCTCAAGTTTATCGAGTTGGTCTTGAGTAAGGTCAAGATAGCTGGCATCAGCATAATCAAGGATGGGCAGAAGAAGTGATTGTGCAAGCGCAATCTTGGTGGCAGTCGGTAGAAAATTACGCAGTCTCTTCAGAGATGCAGCGGATGCAAATAGCTTGCGGCTAACTTCCTGTAGCTGGGCAGTCCAAGAGAAGGTCTTGTCAATAAATATCCCCAAGTTTTTAACTTGTTGGCTGAAGGGAATAACAGAGTTGTCAAAAGAAACTTGGGGAAGAGTCGTCCAGTCAATCCTTGAGACCGTCCTAGAACTGCCAACCACAACAACCTGCGTCTTTATGGGATTGATCATAAGCCCATACCTCTTGCTCCAGTCGCATATACGAGCCAGATCGCGATTAATCACCAAGATAGCCTCGGACAGATTTCCAAGTGGAGCTCGTGAATAAATTTGTAAATCATCTGCATAAAGATGGTAGGAAGAAATTAGTTCGTCGGAGATTGAGTTAATAAACATTGCGAAAAGTAAAGGGGATAGAACGCCACCCTGTGGTACACCGGCAGAAGTATTACTCCAGGAAGACAAGGTCTCTCCGATGCAAATACGTTGCCGGCGACCGAACAGGTAACTATGAAACCAGTCAATTACAGATGGAGATATGTTAAGAGAGCATAAAATGCCAAGCAAAACATCGAAATCAACAGTATTAAAAGCATTGCTGAAATCAAGCAAAGCTAAGACCGTTAGATTACCGTTTTCCATGGCTGACCTTATATCATCCGTAATATTCAGAAGCGCTGTGGTGGTACTATGACCAGGACGGAAGCCAGACTGGAAAGGGTTAAGGAGATTATTTTTAGAGAGGAAAGTGCTTATTTGATCGTTGATTAACCGTTCGAGGACTTTGGATAGGAATGGTAAGACGGATATTGGACGATATTCAGAAAACGATGAGGGATTACACTTTTTAGGTAATGGAATTATTTGGGCATCTTTCCATGAACATGGAAAGACACCACTGGAAGCAGAAAAATTTAGGATATGACAAATGACGGGAAGGATTACATCTAGCACAGGGACTAACATATTACGGCTGATACAGTCAGTTCCTACTGCATTGGAAGTAATCGATAGTATGCTCTTCTTAACATCACATGCGGAAAATTGACCAAAAACAAATGGAGAATAACTGGGAGTCGGAAGTGAAGTAAGATAATTCAGTGTATTACATTTTATTGTCCCATCAAAATCGGACGAAGCAGTAAAATGATTATTCATTGCATCAATGTTTAAATTTTTTGGGATTGTCTCTTGTCGGGTAAATAAAAAAAAAAAAAAAAAATATTCTAGACTAGCTGTTTGTACCCACGATTTCGTCTGTAATCCAGGATAAACAGTAGCCTATGTTCTTCTTCAGGTCATGGTCTACTCATGTGCCACATTTCAATTCCCAAATCAGTTTAGCCGTTTTAGCGTGAACCCGTAACAAACAAACAAACTCACTTTTGCATTTATAATAAAGGATTTCTTACACCTCTAAACGAATCACGTCTGCAAGTCTCGACACCCTATCAAACAATTCGCCAGTCAAACAGTAAAATAGTGGTGGCTTCAAGTTGAATGCATCATCACAGCAGTCCCTTTAACGATTGGATACCTATTGTGTCAATGAAAGGTGGTGTACGTGTTCAATCTCAAAGGACTCGTAATGAAACCGAGCCCCTTCGCATCGAGGGGATCTGGTATTATTGTTTATTTTCATTAAAAAATCAGAAATTGAGTAAATTCGTGAGACAAGTCTGTTCTTTTTCACTCAAAAAAATGCGGACATAAAGCAGTGTACATTTTGTTGAAGTGTTCATTATGTTATTTACACTGTGTTACTGTGTATGTGTGCTATGTTGTTCTGTGTTTTATGTTGTGTTTCGTGTTGTATGTTGTGTTGTTCTTACTCAACAATTACCTAATACGCTATCTAATCACATTGAAATCATTGTGTTTGGTTCACAACAGAAAATCAACATGATTTGCCGATAGAATGAGCTTTCAGAATCAGGGAACTTTACAAGGCACATAATGAACTGTACCGTTTCAATATATTACATTTACTTTAAAAAAAATATATGCGGCCGGAATGGTTCCCTGCCCCTGGGCACGCCATAATTGTGGCGATAAGTCCCCTCTTTGAGGAGTGGCTAGAGAGGCGCCACGGTGTCCTCACCTTCCGCCTGACGCAGGTCCTCACCGGACACGGCTGTTTCGGGAGGTTCCTGTTCCGTATAAGGCGGGAGGAAACGCTCGGAGGACACGGTGGAGCATACGGTGGAGGTCTGCCCTGCTTGGGCGGAGCACCGCCGTGTCCTCACGGAGGTGATCGGCGGCGGCGATCTCTCGCGTCCGGCCCTGGGTCAGGCCATGGTCCGGAGCGAGAGTGCATGGGAGGCCGTCACTTCCTTCTGCGAAGCAGTAATGCTCGCGAAGGAAGAGGCGAAATGCGCGAGGGAGAGGCAAGATTCGCGCCTTCGCGCCCCTAGTCATCGCAGGAGACGCCCCGGGCGTCCGGAGTCGCGAGCCGACTTGCGGCCACCGTAGGCGCGGGCTTGCGGACGGTGAGCAATAGGTAGCTCGCCGTCCGATAAGGACCAAGCCCGGGGTCGACGGCGCGTTGTGTTCCACGCGCGCCTCAAAGAGATGTCAGCACCAACTGACGGGGTCCGTAAGGGCCATATGCCTGCTAGGGTTGCGAGTTTGTCCGAAAGGGATATCGCGGCCCCGGCACTCAGGCAACGGAAGGAACACGGGTGGGTTTTAGGCAGTAAAAGTCTGACACGCCCTCCCGCTCCACCCAGAGCGGGAAAATTATTTGATAACTTCCCACCCCAAAAAAAAAAAAAGGGTTCCCTACCCCTGTACAGTATTTAACAATATTTTCTAAAAACGCCGAAAAGAAAACGTATGTTGTCCATATTTCGATACTTTTTGTTATAGCGGACATAGTAGTACACACTTTGTGAAAATTTCAAGTGTCCACCTATTTCGGTTCAAAAGATACAATGCAGCCTTGTGACAGACGGACAGACAGCGGAGCCTTAAAATTAGTAATAGGGTTCCGTTAGTACTCTTTGGATACGGAACCCTAAAAACGAGCTAAGTAGTAGGTTGCCTATTCGCTAAAAGTGTAGTGCTTCTTTCCAAGGAAAGATTTTTAATCTAATCTACTTCATTGAGGATACGGCCAGAGTTTCAGTAAACTTATCTACCTAGACTTGGTCCGCAAAGGACGTATGGGAGTTTGCTATAGCTATATTTAAAAGTAAACAAGCAATTCTCTAACATCATTCAAATGAATAGAGAGATAAGAGTTCTTAGTTTGTTTCCCATTGCACCATTTCAGCAACCTACCTAACTGAACTCATATCATTCTTTTTTTACCCTGTCAGGGTTAGTACCCAGAAAGACAAAAACAAAAATGAAAATCGGTAGGAATGGCCCGACCGGTTGTATGTGCGGGAAATAATCAACGTTTTCCATAAAAAGCCGATTTGTTCGTTATGTTTTTATTTTGGATCCGCACCTTTCGTTGTCACCATAAATGTTGCACAGTCATTGACATTTTACCCTGTAACCTTCGCAACAGAATGCATAAACGCCACAAATTAAAATGGAAACGTTAAAGAATACAAAAATCATTTCCCTTGTTACTGTTTATGACACCTTTACGAAATTTATTGAAGGAAATAACAAGATATAGAAATAAAGTGCAGAATAATAATAATAATAATATTTATTCCAAAATAATTACAAGGCATAAAAATTAGTACAGTTTTGCTTAAATGTAAATTATATTCCTAAGACTTACGTGCCTGAACTAGGTAATCCTGTGTTTCAGGCGAGAGGAGCTAAAATAAACTTATAAAATAAATAAACAACAGGTTGACAATAGATCACTAATTACATGTTGAAGAGCTTAACTCTTAGTTTCTAAATTTGATATACTTATACTTAACGTAGGTGAAATTTTTCACTTTAGCACAGTTAGTAAATTCTCTGTATCTTCGTAAGACATACTTTGGAGAGCATCCTTGAGAATTCTCTTACAATTTGTGTAATTCAGGGAATAAATGTTTGCTTTCGAGTTTAGTCTATTATAGAGAAGAGGACCGAGGTACAGGTAAAATTTGGAAACAAAAGCATGTTTTGTTGTATTTTGTGGACAAACTATATCTTTACGTCTTTTATTAGCATATGCAGTGCTATAGGGTAGAGCTCTGTGTTGTTTTAATACAATACCCATTATAAATAGCTGTCGAACTGTTAATACTTCACAAGATTTGTATAGGAGGTTAGTAGGAAAAAGGAAAGGGCGGAAAGTAGACACTTTGAGAATCGCCCTTTGAGCTCTCTCGATGGTTAGTAACATTGTTTTACCCGCTCCACCCCATGTGGTAATACAGTAGGTTAATATTGATTGACATAGAGCGAAGTAAACTTGTCTAACTAGTTTTGGGTCAGCAATATAGCGTAACTTTTTAAAAACAAATATCAGCTTCCGAATTCTACTATTTAAAGCTTGTATATGTTGTTTGAACGAAAGTGTTTCATCTATTGTAACACCAAGATATTTTGTTGTATTTGTCATTTTAATATTGGGACAAACACATTGGTTATCTATAGGAATTGTGCAATAATGAGCATACAATGTCGAGGTAGTGCTTGTTGATATTTGCTTGCGCATCGAAAACTTAACGTAATTTGTCTTATTTGCATTTAGTGTTAGTGAATTGAGTTGAAGCCATTTATTAACAATATTGAACCCCTGTTGCGCAAGTTTGTAGACATTTTTTTCTGAATCAGCTGAAAATAGAAGGGCAGTGTCGTCAGCATAAGAAACAATTTCGCCGTGATCTAGATTTAGGTTACAAAGATCGTTTATGTAGATCAAAAATAATGTAGGCCCTAAAATACTTCCTTGGGGAACTCCGAAGGACGTGTTTTTTTCAGTATCGCTGAGAACATTACCAATCCTTACACATTGGGTACGGTATTCTAGATAGCTCTTAAATAGTTTCAGCTGGGTGCCTCTGATACCTATGGCTTCAAGCTTGTGCAACAGAATAGGAATAGAAACCGTATTCAAAGCTTTGGCGAGGTCTAGAAAGATTCCTACTGTGTGGTTACCATTATCAAGTTCTTGCGCTAGATAATCAGTCAGGTGGTGCACGGCATCGTCTGTTGACATTTTAGGCCTAAATCCAAACTGCCGTTTAGATAAAATTGATTTATCCTCCAAGTATTTGTAAAGCCTTTTATTCATAATTTTTTCTAATATTTTAGACATAGTAGGCAGTAAGGAAATAGGTCTATAATTTGTTATTTGATCTTTACTGCCTGATTTGTAAACAGGGACAACAACAGCTTTTTTTAGGCACTCGGGAAAAAGACCTAAAGATAAACATTTTTGGAAAATATAAGTTAGTGGCGGTCCCAAAATGTGCTTGAACTGTTTAATAATTTTATTTGATATGTTATCCCAGCCAACTGCACAGTCGTCCTTCAAATTCATAATTATCGTTTCAACCTCAGTCTCGTCAGTGTCTTGCAACACAAAGGATGATAAAATAGTGTTACACGAAAATGGTGTGCTTGTTAGATATTGTGATTGGCCCTGAACTTTTTCAGCCAAACATTTACCAACATTAACATAGAAATTATTCGCAATGTTGGCAGATGCTAACTGTGATGAGTGTGCTTGTAATAAACCTGAAGATGACTGATTTAGTTTTGAGTTATACGTTACACTTTTAATAAAATTCCAGATTTTTTTACTATTTGTACCTGCTTTTTCTAGTGCAATTTTGTCATATTTGCTTTTTACATTTCTTAGAAGATTATTACAGAAGTTACGATATCGTTTATACGACAGTTGCAAAATTAAATTATCTGGATTAGATTTCGCTTTCATATGCAGTTTATCTCTATTTTTCATACAGCGAATAAGTCCTGTCGTGATCCATGGTTTTATGTTGTAGTTTTTGTTATTTCGCCGAGATATGACCGTGTTCTTCTGAATTGCGTGTTGTACATTTTTGATTAGGTACAACATGAATGTACAGAATGTACCCTGCAGAACTTATTTAATGGATTCCAGTGTATATTGCATGACATCCAAGATTTATAATAAATTGCCATGTGGTATTATTACAGACATTGACAACTTGCACATATTTCAGCGGAAGCTAAAAGAATTTCTTACTGATAAAGTAAGTAATAAAGTGTGAAGGAATATCTAAAAGGGAATCCTTATGGTCAATAACATGAATCAGATATTCAATAACAGAAATGACATGTGTAATCGAGGACTTTTATTTATTTATTCACTTTTTCTATGTCATTTATTTAATTATTGACTTCGAGATACTTCTTGACATTGAAAAATAAAATGGTTAAAAAGATTTTCCAATTTAATAATTTTGTAATATTTATTGTAAAAATTCAATATATTGTATTTTGATAGTAGATAGTAATTTATGTGTAAAATTTTGCATGCCCAAATGACGGCAAAGCATGGAGAACATTATCAAAACATGTATAACATCTTTATCTACCCCTACCCATGTTGGCAAAAAATAAATGATTTGATTTGAATACAACATATGAATACAACGATTCTACGAAAGCAGCCGAAGAGAATAGCCGAGTGAAAATGACTAGCTTAAGAATATTAAATTTGTATCT
The DNA here is from genome assembly GCA_916701695.1 of Agrochola macilenta. Classification (NCBI taxonomy): domain Eukaryota; kingdom Metazoa; phylum Arthropoda; class Insecta; order Lepidoptera; family Noctuidae; genus Agrochola; species Agrochola macilenta. The sequence continues at coordinate 11,548,833 of OU753559.1, read as the reverse complement.
CAGAAACAATCTAAAATTATAGGATAATCTAGGCCTCGGGTCAAACCTTTGTCTATTAATTGTATAATCTATTGTTTACGGCGTTTCATTTTCTGAAATGGCCTTTTAAAACCCATTTTCACCTAAACAAGATTTTAACTCGGTCGTGCGCCGTCTGGCTCCAATAAATGTCTGTGCTATATTCACAATATCGATAAAAGCAATGGACAATTGAACGGGGAACGACTTCCAAGATCTAGGTTATTTAATTACGGGTATTAGTATCTATTTTCCCAAAAGAGACAATGGTTTTCCGAATTCTCAAAGAAATTCAAGCATTGAAAGCAGTGTGCTCACAAAGAGGGCAACAATAATTGAGGGCAATCGCCACATAGGAACGTTTTTAGAGCTTCCGCAAAATGTCCACTTACATATAAACATACGATGTACCTATGTATATATGTAGCGTTACACGAGTTTTTCTAACTAGTAAATATGTACAAGTAGGTATGTATTTGTTAGGATGGCTTATATAGGAGTTGTAATATGATAAAATTGTGGTTGCAAGATAGTAATGCCAGTCGTCGTGATAGTCACTGACGAAAGATTTTATGTATTCTTGAGCTACGTGGCTAGGCTCTTGAAAACCGTTTGTTTGAGAATGATAAATTAAATAATTTTTCGTACGTATATTTATCTGTACATAAAAAAAAGGTCACCTCATTTGAGTTTATAAACAGGCATTATGGGTTGGTTCGACTTCTTGTCTGAAATTTTAGGCGCGGGACATACACAAGTGGCAAGTGGCGCGGGCAAGGCGCGGGCGTGGCGACGGTGTGGCGCGGCCGTTGCGCCGCCCGTTTCATATTTCATACTAAATGTGTAGGAACGACGTGGCGCGGAACATACACAAGAGGCGTGGCGTGTGCGAGGCGACGGCTCGGCGCGGGCGTTGTGTGTATGTACTGCGCCACGGCGCCCTAGGAGCTTTATTCAAATAACATAATTCATAATATATTAAAATTGTTAGGGGTCTAATGCTTCCTGCTGGGGTTGCGGGTTTGTCCGAAAGGGATATCGCGGCCCCGGCACACAGGCAACGGAAGGAACACGGGTGGGTTTTAGCCAGTAAAAGTCTGACACACCCTCCCGCTCCGCCCAGAGCGGGAAACATTATTTGATAATTTCCCACATTAAAAAAAAAAAAAAAAAAGTGGTCTAATGCTTATCATTAATAGTATTTGGGGCTTCAGCTAATTAGTCCTCCGAGATGGATTCTCAGTATTCTACCCACGTTTACCTGTGACGCCTAAAATCTAGGTGAATGTTTTTCATTAAATACATACCTGCGTCAATATGGATTTCTTAAGATTGTTCAATGTCAGTAAAATCTAACAGGCGTTAGAGAATAATAGTTGAGTAATAAGCTTAGTACCTACAGGTATATTACGAGGTAAAATCTTTAACTGAAGAATATTTTGTAGAAATCTACCAAACTCGACGACCGTTAAAAGATGGTTGGTTTTAATAGCATTACTTATTCAAAATGAGTAGCACCTATAAGAGCTTGAATTATTTAATTATTCAGCGAACTTACAACGTAAAACTTCCCATAATAGGTGCTCTCTGTAGCGAATGTAACATGATTATGCGACTCTCGAAAAATGACAGAAGTCTTTACTTCCACACGAGTATCTTCTGGAGATATCAATATTTCCATTCATTTACTTTGAACGTTTCTTTCACTTGTAAACTGCGAAATTATAGCATTGTTATGCATGATGTTCTCTCCATCAACTTTTTATTGCAGAAGTTGCCATTTTGACTGTTTTTTTTCATAAAGTTGAAGAAAGTTGACTTGCTTTGAGTTTTTCTTAGTCAGTTGTTGACGTCGATTTTGTACAGCCTGATTTCGAGCATCATGGTTTACTTCATCTTTAAAATTGGGCAAGATAGGACAAAAAAACGATAGTTTTTGCTAAGAAACTATGTACGTAAAACCTGTATTTAACAGAACAAGCAGCGAGCGTGTCGGTGTCAATGAATAGATACCACTCAAGCCGAGTGTTTAGTGTAGTGGAGTGGAGACGAACCTGGAGGCTACCATCACCTACCTACATATGTATGTGTTGAGCTTCAAGTGGTCCCCTTGACTTGATAAAAACCGTTCGAGTACGCGTTGAGCCGCGGCGGTACGAACTTACAATATATATTTAAAACCTGATAGGTACACGTCCCGAAGGGGCTGGTGGCTTAATAATAACAGCCGCATGGGTCAAGCTACAAGGTTAAGCAACGCTTGCCGGGGTCCGGGTATGGGTGACCATCCATTACATACCCAAACCCCTCCTTACAGTCGATACGGGTCGTCAGAAGCCTGAAAGTCTGACAACCAGTCTTGTCAAGCGGTATGGAGTTACCTAGTAACTGGGTTGCGGAGGTCAGATAGGCAGTCGCTCCATATAAAATACTGGTATTCAGCTGCATCCGGTTAGACTGGAAGCCGACCCCAATATATTTGGAAAAGGCTAAGCAGATGATAGGGTACACGTTCCGATACTAAAAAGCTTTTCATCAACATTTTTCCTAATAACAATGTTAGTACCTACGTAAAATTTATGATCGTATGAACAAATCGAGTTAAATACGAGTACATTCCGTGAAGAGAAATCCTTTACATCTGAGTAATATTTATTTGGGTAATACGAATATCCTAACCAGACAGGGGTTGTCTGGCTGTTTTGACTCGTAAAGACATCTGTTTTCTTCCATAATAAAGTGGACTACACACAAGAAGCTTGTTCTGCATTTCAAGCATGTTTCAGACCGCAATAAAAGTATCAATCAATCGTATGAGGTCCCTTAAATATTCATTGAACAGTTAACTTTTCAATTTCGTTGCAAGTGTGCTTAATTATTCCGCAATATGGATTGATGATTGCAATTTGTATTAACACCAAAATATATAGATGTTTATGCTTCCTGATGGCTGTTTTTGGGGACTATTCGGTGCAACAAACAAGTTACAACAAACGATATCTAGGGATATTAATGTCGTTTGATTAAGTAATTAGGGAGGTATGGATTATAAATAGTAGTACAAACTGTTGTGGGTTCAAGGTCTTAATTAGAAAGAAAATATCACAGAGTTTTGCTGTATTAAAGTATCGATACACGAGATACTCCGTCGTTCACGTGACAGAACTCTGTGTTAGTTACTAGTTTCCGTAGGTACGGCAGCTTAATGATGTCGCCATGTTGCCGCTATTTTCCTAGCACTTCTCTTTTTATCTGCGGAGTTGTATGAAAAGCATCGCTATAGAATAAAACTTTTCAAACCAATTAAATAGGTATGCACTTAATTACATGTCTTTCTTGACTGCATGGAGTAGATTTTGTTTTTAATTAAGGGCTTCAGATAGAAAATAATATCAAATTTTTCGGAATATTACCAAAGATTTATTGTGCTGTCCAAATAACCAAGTCTGCGAAAAAGCCTGTATCCATGGTGACAAATAAGAGAGAAAAGCGGAGGATTACCTGATATAACAAATGTCCGAAGTAAAAGGAAAATCTGGTCCTAAATGATTAAGACAGGACGCCAACTAGCAGCACAGATGGCGCTTTAAGACCCAAGAACAAGAAGTTACGAAGACACGGAAGAATATTTAAAAACGAAGAAAATTGCAGATCGGATGTGTACTTATAAAGTGTGTTATTTTACTCGGAAATAATGTAGTATTCTATTAGTGAAAGATTTTTGTAATCGGATCAGTATTTCCAGAGATTAACTTTTACAAACATACAACTTGACCTCTTCGTAGTACTTATAATAAGAAGTAAAGATACGATAAATAATATAATATAATATAATATACGTAATATACATGTAGAAAATTTACATAGGGGCTAAAAGTTAGTATTTACTACAAGTATCTCTTTATTAACTTATTTTAAATAGTTCTGAAAGGGTAAAGGGGTCCGAACATGTCCCGTTCCGAAACGAAATAATGAACGTCGTAATGAGGAAAGCCATCTACGTGAGCGAAAATCTTTCTTGCTTGCGTTTTAAGATCCTAAACCAACACGTATCTAAGATTTCCTTGTCATACGTAGGTATACAGCTGTTTGCATAGGAACATACTTTGAATGCCGATGAGGTCGAATATTAAAAAAGAATGTAATCAGCAGTCTCATGGATATATACATTTTGTACTACTTTAGCAAAATTTTACGGTAGGAAATTTTTTACGCCTCCAGCTTGTGTAGTGCACGTAGCTTAGGCCGGGAAAACAAACATTTTATACTAGCCAACATTTGATTAAGTTTGAAATAATGCCTGACTTGACATTGTTGGCAAAATTGTGTCATTAAAGTTATTTAATAGGGATTATATCGTACATTTGAATTAGTTTCCCACTAATTAAAATGTACGATATAACCTGAGCTTAGTTTTATTTATAACGAGCTTCCGCCAGCGGCTTCGCTCGGGATCCCTTTTTTTCATATTTTTTTGGCATAATTTGTTTTGCCATTTTTTTTTTGGCATACAGTTTATGTTGGCATAATTATCTTGAAGGCTAATTTATTTTGGTATAATTTTAATTCGCATAATGTTACTAGCCCTAATGACTATTAGTATAATAGTATTAAGGCATAAAAAATAATAGGAATAACGGAAACAAAAACATAAGCTAAAAAAATTTATGCGTAAGCTGTTATGCAAAAATAATGTTATGCGTAAATATAATTAGGATAAACAAAAGTATGCCATGTTATATTATGTCTAAAATTTTTATGCAAATGGATAGGGAACCGCTTCGCTCACGTGATATCTTTATAAATTATAGCCTATGTTACTCAGTGATAATATAGCATTGTACTGGTGAAATAATTTTTTAAATCGGTCCTGTAGTTTTTGAATTTTTCATTATAAACATATATACAAAATCAAATCTTTTCTCTTTATACGTAATATTACATTTTATTTAAGAGCCGACTTCGATAGCCCACTCCCATTGGATTGGGATGTTATCTTTGTTATGGTTGAAAAATTATAAAGGAATACATTATTTTATTCCTGAAATTGGTCCGCCTACACGGACCGGACAAAATTATACATAGCTACGCTTTCGTAGACAAAAGAGCTTTTTTGTTTTTACAACTAAGTGTGAAAATTGAAAACGAAAATGTTTTTGGTAATAAAAGATAAAATACGACTCTAGTTGAAAGTGTTTTACATTATTTTTACCTGCTATGTGTATGTGAATGCGGAATGTTAAAAATAAAAAATCCTACCTGTTTTCGAAATAACTTTATTTCTAACAAGTGAAATTATATTAAAATTTTAAAAACACCCGACACATACATTTCCTCACTTTTATTTCCTACTCTATCAATAGACCTTGTTCATCATCTATATATAACTTATTCATGGAGACCAATCCAATGAGCTCAAACACGATACCCGTACTGTAAGTTGGTAAGGGATTTGGGTATCCTGCAAATTCCAGGTGATGCTGCAGCATCAGTTCAAGGATACTTTGTTCTTCTAATATCATTTAAGTAACAGAATACCAAATTTAAAATCGATCAGACCTGTGGAAGACGCTCACATCCATTCATCAACTAGAAAACAACTGATAATCTTCAAACGAAATCAATTTTGATAAAACATGTCTAAGAACCATCGCTAGAAAACCTGCTTTCAATAAACAAAAAAAAAAAAAAAACATACATACGCGTCGAACATATAACCTCCTCCTTTTTGGAAGTCGGTTAAGAAATCACATTCAAACCGGTTCACCCGTTTATGAGGTACGGTGCACAGACACACTTAGCGGTCAAACTTATAACACCCCTCTTTTTGCGTCAGGGGTTAAAACAGGTAGGTTTTTTTATGTTTCTTCCAGAAGGAACATAAAATTATGACAATATTTGTGGAAACTCCAAGGGAATGTGTGTGAAATTGAAGCATTATAAGGGCCGTCTTTGACGAAAGCGTTAGTTTTGCATTATTTTGACAACTCTCCGTTAAGTTTCGAAGCAATACAAAATTGGTAGGTACCAATATTCTATTGTGTTGTATTGTAAAGAACAAATAGGTATTGGTTCTTTACGGAATCTCCACTCTCGCCTCTCCTTTGGTGGAAACCTGCCCTAAAACTGGTATTAAAATAAATCTTCTCAAGTAGGATACGGTACCCCAGAGAGACATAAATACGTATCATTACAATGCTTTCAAGTGGCCGCGAAAACCTCAAAAGAAATCAAGTACATGGTAAAATGTAATACTTACAACATTCTTAGATTGGTTTCCTGCTAGTCAGTTTTTCACGACGTTGTAAAGTTATTTCCCTTACATTTATTTACTAGGGTTACCGTACTAAAAACGTAATGTTGGAAGGTTGATACGAGTAGGGTCCGTCTGTTTATTCATAGGTAGGTACTTTGGCAGATAGTGCCTACCTATCTCCTACCAGTTTATGACCTGTCATCCGCGGAATATAGAATATTTGAATATTCGGTGTGCAAATATTTATATTGCTACCGTTTACAAAAGTAAACCAAAGAAACGATAGATGGACTGTGTGTGATAGATGATATCGCTAGAAAGGGGGTGACTACCGAGATGGTGACTAATAGAAAAGTATTGAAGATAAAGACATGTTGCCGACCACAAAAAAATTGGGATCAGGGCAAGGGAATGTACTTATGTACCGTTTACAAACAAAGTCAAATATGTAATGTAATCAAATATGTAGTTGAAAAAGAGGGTGTGCTTAAATGACACAATGGAAGTGAAAACTTATATGATTATTTTAAAATACATTTAAAAAAAATACATTTAAAAATACATTTAAAATACATAAAAAAAAAACTCTATCCGATCCGTAAGGGTGTTGTTAGGTATCGTACTGAAGTCTATTTATGTAGTATTTCATTTGAGGGGAAAAAAAGAAAAAACATCGCCACATTTTTTTTCAATGGGGAATATTACCAGGTTAGTACATGGGGCGCGGGCAGTCATAACTTATGACCCCTGTTGAAATTTTGCAAATTTTAAATGGATTTGAGGTAATTTTGGTACTAAAAATATGAATTTTAAAAAGTATGTGCCCCTTTCGGATTGGACAGGGTTTTTTTTTACATATTGTATAAACTTGAATGTGTAAATTTGTATTTATTTTATTTTTTTGTTGCTCGTGATTAAATAATACCAGCCGCACGGTTCGATCCATCAGGTTCAGCTACGCTCGCCGGGGTTGGTCCGTGGATGGGTGACCATCTTTACATACCGAGACTCCTCCGTGCCTCGGAAAGGCGGTGTTGGTCCCGGCTGTCATTTGTCAGATCTTTGACAGTCGTTACGGGTCGTCAGAGGCCGAAAGTCTGACAACCAGTCTTACCAAGGGGACCAGGGGGGGGGTATTACTCAGTTATTGGGTTATGGAGGGCAGATAGGCAATCACTCCGTGTAATTTATTGGTATTCAGCTGCATCTGGTTAGACTGGAAGCCGCCGGCAGCATAGTTGGGAAAAGGCTAAGTAGGTAGATTGATTTAATACTTATTAATAAAACGTAGTTCTTAAAATAATGCACTCCTTGTTAGACGGTAAACGTGGCTGATGGCAGCTGATGACAACTATGTAGAGCCGAGTATACCCGACTCAGAGTCACCGACCCGAGCGTGACGGTTCAGTTTCATTCACTGTTCAGAAAGAGCGTGAAGCCGCCAGCCTGTCTTACTACAAACAACATCGGAGAACTTCAATATTACACCTTGTAAAGCATGTTATGTTTCTTAGTACTGCGGAACCATAACGTGTCGACTACGATCCATTCGATCAACGAGCTTTAAGTACTCGCGTATTAGGCAGCTTTTTTATACGTTCTATTTAAATCACAAAATATCTGACTAAAGAACGCTCTATGCTTTCAATGGCGCCTTCAATCTTTCTTCTTTTGTTGGTTAATATCATTCTTTACGAACTTTTGAAGGTGTAACATCTGTTCAGCTCCTAACGAGTCACAGGGAATTTGTAAAAACATCTTCTTTACTTCGTATGCTTGTGACCTTGATTCAGGGAATCTCTATTTTTAACTACCACGGTAATCTGTTTATAATAAACGTTTTATACAATAACAGAAAAGCTATTAAACTATAAAATGGGCACAGGCATTTATGTAACACGTAACTATGTTAGTTTCGCGGAAGAATACATTTTGGAATGTCAGTTTGTTTTGCGCGTCCCGTACATTGTTTTTGGTTGGCAACGAGCAGTGTGAAAAATGCAAAACATTTATTCAACAAGTAGACGAATTCCAGGAATTATTTGGGAATTTTAGTTTCACTGCGGCATTTTTTATCGCCCGTTTAACCGCAACTAATTGATGGCAGTTAGTTGTAAGCAATTTGGTATTGCAAAAATCTGCTTAGCCTTTGTCAACTATGTTGACAAATTCAAATTCAAAATTACATAAGAATGTCCCCCAAAAACGCCCACCCTTCACCACTTCCTAGTGCTTAAGCTGGGAAGAAGAAGTGGCGCAACAAACACCCCAGCAGCACAGCTGTCTGTTCAGTTGAAAAAACTTGATTCTATATAATAGTGCTTATGCTAAAATAACTTACATTACCACAAATTGCAATACAACTCATAAAATAAAAACATTTTAAAGAGTAGATTATGTCAACAATAAATGAAAACAAAATTAAAATAAATTGACTTACAGTCAAATAAAATAATCCAAACAATTATATGCTCATTTATTATCATGTAGTCTAAAATAGTCTAAAATAATTGTTTGTTGCTTAGGGTACATTGGAGTAGCTTAATTAGTCCCAAGCCTTTTTGTCGTCTAAGTAATCTTTAACTTTATAAAACATCGGCTTTCAGTCTAAGTGGATACTGCTGAAGTGCTGAATACCAGTATTTACATGGAGAGTCTGCCTATCTGACCTCCACAACCCAAATGACTGGGTAATACCCCTTAAAAAGGCCAGCTGTTTCATACAAATTGGCATGCAGATATAAAGTCAGTTAGTCAGTCTTTTTGTATGAAATAGCTGGTTTGTTTTCACGATTTCAGATTTGGTTCCATATTTAATAAAATTTGTTTAGTTTTAAGATTCTATATGTTCCCTAGTTATCGCTAGACCACGCCTGAGCAACGTGTATGGGTACACTAACCAAGTGCAGCAACCGTAGCATAATCTTCGATGGACCCGTGCGAGCCCTTCCGTTATATATGTCGTGGCCAGATCTTAGAATTGACCATTTCATGAAATGGCCAGCTAACATCGGCCATATAGTTTAAATGTCAACGTTTAATGATATGTAGTCGACGTTTGGCCATATCATTAATGTAGGGTATCCATGGTGTAAGATATAGTAAAAATAGCCAACTAACTGCGACCAACTTGGAAGTAGCGCTCGTTCAGCTCGGGCGCGGTTGGTCAGTTCTAACCCAACCTAACCCATTTGGTCGAGGTGCCACATAGCGGTGTAAATTTTTATATTTTTTTAAACAAATTTTAAGTGCTATGTTGCATTTCACGCTTCGCGTTCCATAATATCATATTTGGAAACCGAATAAAAGTCCATCGAACTTTTTTGGCGTGGTCACCCTACTTTGTTTGATGCCACCGCCATGATGCACAACAAAAACAAAGCGACATCAACGCTTCTATCAGTGGATAATCTAGGTATTTTACGATAGGATCACTAATGTTTTGCCACATCATGAAGTAGTCGTGCGTTTAACTGTTCATATCGTTAAACGTTGAGTATTCATTGATCTGGCCAGGCCACATCATGATGTGACCAGTGGTCGATATTCATTGCAAGAAATGATCAATTTTAAGATCTGGCCACGAAATATATACCCAAAAGTACCTAATAAGTGAACATTGCACAGTGTCATAAATAAATCCATCAAGATCCGGTCTAAAACCTCCTTAGACTCCGTTGATAAATTACGGATAGAACTCTCAAAAAAATATAAGATTGCTTTTCTTTAGTTTTCCCAAGATTTTCGTTTTATTTCAGACCTCGTATTTTCTTCAACTTAATGCTATCAAGTTCAATTCCTTGGGTTTGCCACTCTCCAGGGGGATTTGGCAATGGAGCGAATTATAATTACCACTGTGCCTGTTGCCTTTAGCCCGGAAATACAATAATCTTTGTATTTAATAAGTCTTGGCTACATTTGTGCAGATCTAAGTTTTGGAAACCTCTAGGTAAATCTTCTATAAATACAGTGGTAATAATATAATTCACTTGAGTTGAAAGCACCTTGACTGCCTAGAGTATACTTAGTTCACTCATTTGTGAATTCCAGACATAGGTTTTTACAACCAATTCATCTCGTCTCACCTCTTAAAATGTATATTCAGACACAGGTGTTCCTATAAAAAGATTTCTTTGAGGGATGTAAGTGAGAATGGCTCATCCAATTGATGTAAAATCTTCTCGATCGTAAAACCCAGATTAGTGTCGAGATTGTCATAGAAAAAAAACTTAATAAGAGAGAAACCCTGAGGAATCCCTTATATAGGAGTAATAAAAAGAGACGCCGTATAAAAACTGGCTATTTTCGCCGAGCACTTTTATTGATAATGCTATTTTCGTGCAGTAAGTAGTACGGCAATGGAAGGGTAATTTTTCATGTCGAATCGTTGTGTGGGTTTGTCTATCTTTTTCTGGATGAACGTAACGTTTATTCAATTCTGACTTTCCGCCTTTGTATCCCGGATAAAGATCCAGCTACGGGAAATCCATACATAGGTACAGAGTACGTTTCTGTGAAACTTGTCTGTTACATACAAGTTCTTAAATATTTATTTGAATAGGGTCGTTGCGCCCAACGAACTGTTTCGTAAACACGTTGAAGATATTTTATTACCTTACGAACACCGGAAAGTTGTATTTTATTTGCGATAGGAAATATTAAAACGAGGTGGAAGTTAAGTATGCAAAACAGAATCTGATGAAACACAGATGTTTGTAATGAAGTGTTTCTTTTTGTAAGGTTGTTATTTATTACTTCGCATAAATAAACAACCGGCTCTGTTTTCATTTTGGGTAAAATTCTTAAGAATCCTAAATTGAATTTAACTGTCTTTGCTACCGAAAGAAGGAAATGAAAATTAATTAGTTACCTACCTAACATAAACACAAAAGAAAAAAGGTAAAAATACATAAAAGGTGAGATTGAGGTAACATATAAGAAAACACAACAATGGCAGGAAAATAATGGTACAAATAATGATTTAAATTTCCGGAACAATATCCACACAATAGATCAATAAAGATTGTCTCGATACCAAAACAATAATCGTCATGAGTTGGGTCTGATATGAACACGATATAACTCAAACTTGTATGACATCTGATGTGATACATAGGGCACTTTTAGGTACCTATTGACCCTTGTATGTCGAGTGTGGAACTTTTGACATCGTAGGCCCAAGGTTTCAGAAGTAAGTACATTGGAACTAACTTTTGTACATCATAAGTTCTCCCACTATAGAAATATACAGTTTCCAATGTAATCCTATCAGCCGTTGTGCTCGTGCAATCGTAATACTGGCAGATGGGTTATTCCGCGAACAAATGCCAGAACGAAACTGACGCAACAAGATTTCAGTTCTGCTCCAATGTATTGTACCTTTTTGATGATGGAACGACAAAACCATTATTTCATTATAATGTTTCTTTCATTCTTCTTTTTTTCTATACATTTATATCTGTTAGTATAGAGTATTCTATTCTATTTATAGAAGGCGTGAACAGCTTTAAAAGGTTTAATTGCAAGTGTTCTTTCTTAGTAGATATAAAGCCATAAGCATCTTCGTTTTAAAGAAACATCTCCAAGAAAAATGTGTTGAAAAATTCACAACAAAAATAACCTAATTACTATAAATACTAGGATACGGTTGTTTATTTACGATAACGGTTCTAGCTCGATTTCTGATGTTTGTTACACACGTGCTGTATTTATAAAATTTATATTTTCTTTTCTTTAATCGCCTCAGAGCTCGCGGCATTTTAAATGTTGTTAAACGTTCTTGTTTCAGAAGATGGCTGACGAAAACCGCGATTCAGTGAAGAATGAGCCATGATTGACACGTCAACAGAAAATATGTACAAGTTATTCGTAACCAAAGATTTTAAGCAGAACAATGAATGGGGGTCTTTTAACAAGACGGAGGCAGTCGACCGGGGCGCTATCAATGTGTCAAGAGTGAACCAGACAATATACTCGCTCAGTGATGACGAGTACATTTTCGATAGAACGGATGTTAGAGCCATATTCATTACGCTGTATACGATCGTGTTCTGTTGCTGTTTCTTTGGTAAGTAAAAACATTTTATTCTTGATGTTATACATACCTACGTCTTATCGATTAAGTTTGTGAATCTTGTAGTTAAGTACATCTTGGGACTAGATCGAGTCATGTATCGTAAGAAGTAACTTAGAGGGCCTAAATCCAGACAGGCAGAAAACTAGATTGTCCTAATAGTGACGAGATAAACGAAATAACAGTCAGTACTTACAAGGGAAAAAAAGCTTGAGGATTTTTAAATAAAATATTCTGCTGTGATAAAATAAACAGACAGAAGGTATTGGCGACAAGAAAACTTAATAAAAATGTAAACACTTGTTGCACGGAAAAATGATTTAGGGAACTTACCGACATTATTAATAAGTATTAAAGGTTCTATCGCGCCCTGTTTCCGTCAAGTCGAGCGAACACCATATGTAACAACACCCTTTTCTCGAAGCAACACAACGTACTTTTCAGCATCTTGTAATATCAATAATTGATTTTAATTTGCAACTCACAACTTTAACGTGAATCATATAATCTAATTCATAATTAGGTTTTTTGTATGTGCCTTTGTTCTTATTTCGCTCACATGAAATCTTGAATTAGAGGGTTTCCGAAATAACCACTTATAGCGCCTAAGGATCGTTCTGCCAAATTAGAAGTTGGCCGGTCTTATATTTCCGGTGATTTCGTCTCTCCTCAGAATTCCATCAAGTTAAAGAGCGAGAAATTTTTCATTTTGCGGCTGTTGGTAATTGATTACTTTTTAAAAGCTTAGGGATTTGGTTCTTGCCGTTTCTTCTGTGTTGCTTATGCAGCACCTTTTTTAAATGAAACCGCTGTATTTACAGACTGGCGTTTAGTAGGTAAATGCTAAAAGCAAAATTCGAACGCAATGCGTAGATTGAAATACAGATCCAGTCAGATCAGTATTTTAATTCCGAAGGTTGAGTTACTGCTCCCGCGGACAGGCGTGTCGTGACTCTAGTAGAACAATTTCTTTGAAAACTTTATGGAAATTGTTCTGCGTCGCGCCTGTCTGCGGGAGCAGTTATGTGTGTTCTTGTGTGACAGTGCACACACATTAGCAGTGCAGGCATCATGACTCACATGGCTACCCATATCAGTACAAATGATGTAAACACTCATCAATTATGTCCCTATATATTGACATCATTAACTTGTCGAATGAATACTCTCAGTAGGGATTATTTTGAAAATTCCCATATATCAGGAATTACTTACTCCGGATTACGATTATGACAAGTACCTACTTACTTTGTAACGATCAAAATGGGACATCTGTTCCGACAACTTTGTTTGATGTACCTAACTAAGAAGCAAAATACACCCGAGGCAGACATATTATTACGAGGAATATATTATGTATTCGAATTATAACGTTACATGACGCCTGTAATTGCCGAAGTGTTAGGCAGAGATGTACCTATAATAACACTCACATTTTACAATTATTTGTACTTATTGATATCCACAGGATCTATGCCAGGTATAGAATGCCTATTTATGACAGCTCCAAGAGCAACGACATTTGGAAGAAGCAAAGCTCGAAGTGGTTTACAAATATCGTATTGTGAAATAAACAAGTAGTCTCGAAAATGTTTACTGGGTTCATAATTCTTGAATTAAACGCTACTTGCCGGGAACTGTTTGCTTTTCTATCTAAAATGGGTCTGACGCTTAGTGGGAGCCTGTTCATATAACTCACTCCGAAATGTAGGATTTTACCTGGAAAACGAGCCGAAAGAGAACAAAAATTGGGCGTAGCATCTACTTATAACATTTCAGGCTCGTATCTCATATGATGATGTGTAATTTTTCCTCAACAGCTATTGTCTGTTCAAAAGGTTTTTTGCTCGTTTTGTACTACTTACTTATAATTCTGGAGTCGTGAAGATTAAAGTTTTCAATAACGTGCGCGTAACTTCTATTAGTTGAGTAATAAATTGAGTAATTTTGTATTCAGTAGCATGTTAGTCGTCGCAGTTAACGTAATAAAGCTGTAATTACGAGTATATAAAATGTTTGTGAATTTAAAATATTGTTCCACAGTTATAATCGATCGATATATTTTGTTTTATACCCAAAATCTAGGCTATTTCAGAACCTCTTTCTGATAATTACTAAGCAATTTAAATATATTGAAACACATTATAAGTTATTTTAAAACACATAGGGTACAAAAAAAAAAAAAACAAGTATGAAATGCAAAAAAAAATGTAGAGATCTACTTGAAAACGTAAACAAAATTGAAAAAAAAACTACCTACCTATTGTCCTTGGCCGTATTATTAAGTACAAAAACAAAAAATAAAAGCGTATTTGAAATAATTCTAGAAAATAAATTGATTCGAAAACAAAGAAGGTTATACAGAAAAAAAAATTGTCTTTGCTGCTCATAGTGCCCCGAAGCGTATAGTCCAACTCCTACAAATCTGCCCCTAAAACGACCCACTGACCGGTCAATTTCAATAAAGGTTTTTAATAAATATATTTCATTTTAATTTCACTGTTTGCTCTACAAACCTCGACTGTAATAAGAAATCTTTTATACCGTAATACAATAATAAATGCTTCTTGCAATGAAGCGACGAAATAAAGCAGGTATTTGTTTATAGTCATGTACACACACAGCACTATATTATCTTCACTATTCTTGTCTTTTCTATTTATGTTTCTGATCTAGTTTGGTCAGGTGATTGAAAAAGCTTCCATTGAGGGTTAATTTTTTATGTTTTGGCCATATATTTTTGTAACGCATTGTGCACATGTCGGGGCCCCCTTTATAGCCCCGTATTTTAATAATATAATAATAATTTCTGTATGGTTTTAAGCACTGGGCACTGGAGACTTATTATTTTTCATTCAATTAGTCAATTGTTCTTCAAAATATTTACATAAATAGGTATATTATATTAATTATAGATTGACATTTATATTAATTATGTTCAAGTTAATCGACCTGAAAATATTTCTAACTGAAACATTTATAACATTGTTAGCTATTTAATTATTGGAATTGAAATGGTTGCTTCCAATGAATTTAATTAGTTTATTATAATGAGCCTGTTGTTTATACTAAATAAACGACAAAATGTAAATCAACCTCATTGAAAATTGAACCAATATTGTCAACATTATCTCATTTCACTTTTCCTTTTCATTGGTAGTCTAGTTCTACAATATTGTCTAAAATGCCCTTTCAATCCTTATGAGCGTTCGTTATGTAAAAAGGAATTGTTACATCGGTTACCGCAATTTGTTTCCAGAAATAGGCAAATCAATTTGAAATTCTCATTATACAATTGACGCTCTGTCAGATGCAAGTAAAAGACTATCATGTTCTCAGTTGGTCGTGCACTAGCGACTAATGCGTTGTTAGCCTGCACTCATTCGTTCAACGTGCTCCTAAATTGTTTCATTAGAACGGCTACGCACATTGTTGTGGCTTGCGTGACACACGAACAATCACAATCTGTTTAATTTTGACAGTTCATCAACATTCATTGCGTTATTTACGTTGGTGAGCAGACAAATTTTTTGAACACATGAAGCAATGTATTAGCAATATCTTTCTAAATGATTCAGATTATGATTGATCGTGTGTTAAGCAATTAGGGTGCTGACGTAAATATGGACGCCCACTCTCTTTCTGAGTGTGTTGTGACTAAACGTTTTTATAGGATTTAGTCACGAGTAACAATATACCATTTATAAAAGAAGCGGCTGACTTAATTAAATCCGTAGTAATAATATAAATGCGAGGAGCTCGTGGCTAAGTAACAACAGCCGCACTGGTCGATCCATCAGGTTAAGCTACGCTTGCCGGGGTTGGTCAGTGGATGGGTGACCATCTTTACATACCGAGAATCCTCCGTGCCTCGGAAAGCACGTAAAGCCGTTGGTCCCGGCTGTCATTCGTGGATCTTTGACAGTCGTTACGAGTCGTCAGAAGCCCGAAAGTCTGACACCAGTCTTACCATGGGGTATCGTATATTACCCAGTTACTGGGTTGTGGAGGTCAGATAGGCAGTCGCTCCATGTAAAATACTGGTATTCAGCTGCATCCGGTTAGACTGGAAGCCGACCCCAACATAGTTGGGAAAAGGCTAGGCAGATTGATTGAGTAATAATATAAATGCGAAAGTAACTCTGTCTGTCTTTTACCTTTTCACGCCATAACGGATGAACGAAATTGGCCACGATTGTGACATGGGTTCGGGCACAGGATCCTATTTACGCCGGTAGTACGCAGCGCCGGCCCAGCCCTTGTTCAGGGTCAAGTAAGATTGTCTTTCGGAACCCTTTGATCTACTTTTGAAAATTTGGGAATTATTGTTTATTTAACATGAAACCGAAGTAGAATTTACGTGAAATGAAAGACAGTTCAGTTTAGTTCACTTTCACTTAAGTTTCACGGTCAGGTCAGGTTGACTTCAGGTTTGCGTTTCGTGGACATCCTTTTTGACAAAGGATATTGCCCAAATTATTTCTCTACTTTAGTAATGTTTCGAAGCTTGCATCACGACCTTTTTTTAGATACTTACATGTAAATAAGATGTCTTCCTTCGATTCCTAGAAGTCTGGAAGTAATTTTTATTTTCTATTGTTGTAGTATGGTATATAAATTTCTTTAAACATGGTCGTTATTTAGGAAAGAACATGAGGACGGCCTTGTTAAATTGAGTAACGAGCAATACAAAATAATTCTATAATAATTTATCTATAAAATAATATGTTTGTTCCAGGTAACTTGCTTGTTATCCTCGTGGTTACGTTATCGCGGCGCCTGCGCTCCATAACCAACTTCTTTTTGGCGAATCTGGCCGTGGCAGATTTATGTGTTGGCGTGTTCTGTGTCTTCCAAAACCTGACTATATATCTTATACCAAGGTGAGTGAATCGAAGCATCAGGTAAACAACGCCTGTAAACACAGCGTGTATTTAGTACAGCATGTTGAATGAATTAGTCTGGTGGAGGGCCCGACGCGGTCAAATGTAAAAATAATGGTAGCGCGGAAAGGTATTGTGGTAAATGGTGTGTACTTTATAGATCTCAAGCGCTGTGTACAAGATAGACGGGCTCTTTATCGTATAGGTAAATGGCAAGACATATTATCACGTATATCACGGATTATAACCCAATTTTGTGAGAGATGTAACAAAATTGCAAAGTCATGTTTCGATGATAAATGCCATGGTCTATCCCAGAAGTACCTGATGAAACTCTAAACAAACCCTGTTCAGGATAAATTTTTAAATAAAAAAAACTTATACAATCACTCACTAAAGGGAATAAGACATTTATCTGTATTTAGAAGATTTCTATACTTTGTATCTCACCGCTTTTTCCAACAATTATTTTTGAATAACATTAATAAATTATAATTTGTAAAATCATTGACGAAAAATCCTAATCCTAACTTCCTAACTGTAACTATAATCTATACTATAATATTATAAATGCGAAAGTGAGTTTGTTTGTTTATTACGCTTAAACAGCTGAACAGATTTGAATGAAATCTGGGACATGGGTAGAATGTAGACCATGATCTGGATTAGGACATAGGACATTTTTTATCCCGATATTCCCACGGGATCAAGACTTATGCGGGTGAAATCGCGGGGTGCAGCCAGTAAAGTTATAAAGGTTATACAATCTTAATTGTCAAATGAAAAACATCTTTAAGGTGATTTAAAATCAGAATTTCGGAATTAAGTCAAAAAAATTCAAAAAGTCAAATCAAAGCACAACATTTTTAAGTGGCACTACTATTTGACTTTCACAGGTACGTTTTCTAATCCATTAGTTAACATTTTCCTCAAATGCTTTTGGAGCAGACTATAATACCGTCTTTCCGTCTTATATTTTCTTGTAAAGATATAACTATGCAATTATGCACACATTTGCTTGACCCTGCACAGTCACATAGGTATTACATTTGCGTATCATGTTGCGTATCATGTTGCGTATCATGTTGCGTATCATGTTGCGTATCATGTTGCACGTTCACAAGTAAACAAGGTCTAATGTCGAACGCGTTTCCGTCTAATTAATCCCAAATGAACGTCTTGTTTACGTTTCATTGAAAACGTTGACTTTACATTTTTTCATAATTCAGACCCTGTAACCGCTTTAACCCTCTTTTAAGTTAACCACAAAAAAGCTTTTAATTACATTTATTTCAAGTTTGTTTACACATTTATTTTGAGTTTTAACAGAGTTAGATATATCGGTTTGAGCTAAGCACCTAATTAGTCTGACATGACTATTATTCTTTCAATTAGTAAATCATTTTCTTTGAAGGCAATTAATTCAGCAGGATTAAATTCAACATCGAGGTGGCGATAAACTAAGTTACCGTAATAGGTACTTACTAAGCGTGAATGTATGATAAATAGAATGTAATGGAAAACCCCAAAGTAATGTAGGGTCGGGTAGGTTCCTACAAATCAATGACAAAAGATTCATTCTGAAGGGTCCTATCTGCTTCCGGATCATTCGAGATGTATAGAATTTTTCCTTGACATTCCATTATTTTTGATAAACTCAAACTCAAAGCATTTATTTCAATTAAACCATTTACAGGCACTTTTGAATTGTCAAGGAATCGGTCAGTCAGAAATATGAAGCTAGTAAAGTGGAGGAAATTAGAAGGTTTTGATATGTACGGACGTGATTGTCAGAGAGCACGCGGGGAGGGAGTGGGTGTTGGGGAAATGATTGATTGTGTATCTACCGAAGGGGCAGACATGATCATATTGGGTATATGATATTGATATCGGTGATTGACATCACTCCCAGTAAAGTGACAACAATAGGACAGGCTGGTCCCAAGTTTGTGGAACAGCACCTACTGCAATACAGACACTGGATCGAGGAAGAATCGAGAATTGTAGCAGGAACTAAGATTGCTTATTTTATGTTACTACGTTACTTTGCTAGAATTTTAGACTGTTTACTACCTACTAGGCCTAAAATAAGTACTTTTTCGATAAAATAAGGGTAAAACCTGTCATTGGGCACTTAAACTTGAATCCACCATATATAGCCGAATCTGTAGTACGTCTTAAGTGGAACTCCGTGTTATTTTGCGCTACGAATAACATAGTCACAAATACGCCACTAGTCATGTTGAGGGATTAAACGTCCTTCATCTGGATCCCGAAATATTAAAGGATTATGTATCGTGAGAATACGTGTCTGGCAATCCTAACGAATGACCGAGCGTGAGATGATTGATGACTGCTAACCGTGTATGTTAGAATTACACGTTAAAATGATTGAAACCAAAATAATGAATCATGTTGATTGAAATTAAAACAAATACAGGCGAACTGTAAGAGGCTAGCAATATAGTACATGGATTTTTAGAAAAAAGTTGGCGTTATAGAGCTACCTAATGGAAGCCATACGCCTTACAATATACTTGCGCAAATTAAGACTTGCGTAATTATGTCGTGACGTGTATATAAGACTGTGAGAGACAAAACTGTCATAGTCTAAGTAGACGTATACAACCTTAGTTTCTGTTTACACTAAACCTCTTAAGGGGTCATTGTACTCATCATTATGAACAACTTTCACTATGGGACCAACGCTGAAATCGCAAAAAAACAATCAGCTGTTCCCTACATTTCGACAAGATATAAACATAAATGTAGGGAACAGCATGGGAACAGCAGATTTTTTTTTCGCGATTCCAGCGTTGTCCCATAGTGAAAGTTGTTCATAATGATGAGTACAATGACCCCTTAAGAGGTTTAGTGTAAACAAAAACTAAGGTTGTATATTAGGATAGACTTTATAGTCTAAGGTCACAGTGCCATTCATAGATAAAGGTACTGGGTGATATTATCTTTCTGAAGCACGATGTGCTATATTAACACTCCGGTACTGTACTTAATGTAGGGTTCAAGGTATAAATTGCGCTGCTTTTTTATCAGCTTTGAGCACTTGAGGAAGTACCTAATAAAAGGTGTTTTTTTCAGACCTGTAAAAAAAAATAGATACATTTGATGAGGCTTTTATTTTAATGAATAGAGAACTAAAATAAAATGGGGCGTATCTGAAAAATTATTGTTCTAATGATGGACACTTTTTAGGGTTCCGTAGTAAACAAGGAACCCTTATAGTTTCGCCATATCCGCCTGTCTGTCTGTCTGTTCGCGGCTTAGCTCAGAGACGGTTAGTACTAGAAAGCTGTAATTTGGCATATGTATACATATTAATCATGCCGACAAAGTGGTAAAATAAAATCAAGAAAAACATTTTTTTTTAGGGTACCTCCCCTACACGTAAAGTGGGGATGTTTTTTTTTTCCCTCATCTACCCCATGTTGTGGGGTATCGTTAGAAAGGTCTAATATTGTGAGTTTTTCATGACCATTTTTGGATTCAGGGATCCGTTTGCGAAATATTAAACTTTTAACTGAAATTTTTTGTTAGAGTCAAGTGTCCCCCCCCCTTCTAGCTAAATGGTTGTACTTGGACTTGTGAAAAAATTCACAGCAGTAGTATATATAACGAAATTAAAAGGAAAACTATCAGAGCTAAGTAGACTGTACAGGTTAACGAGTAATAATCGACCAACTTAAATTTGCGGTTTGAAAAACGTGATCTCCCATACATTCCGTATGAGAGGACATGTTTTTCAACTACAATGTTAAGTTTATTCTTGGGATAAATTCATCCCAACTACGGAATAGTAATAATAGTAAATACTATGCCAAATTAAATTAACAAGTGGAACTAACGATGTGGATTAGATCGTCTAGTAGGTTCTGAAGGAACTATAAATAGAACAATAACCTACACGCACAATGGTCCACTGAAGACTAAGTGCGGAAACCAAACCCCATAACATAGAACATAGAATAACCTCCACGTGCGTAAAAAATATAGAAATGGGATTAAAACGCCTACTGTGTAACCCATTCGGTTGAATGAATATACCTACCTATTATTTTTCTTTCGTTCAAAATGTTTTCAACAATTTCCATTAATAGATCGTGTACAATTTTATCTCTGGGTAAAAAATATACCACTAGGTATATTTTTTGCCAATTGGAATATAATGAATAGATAGGTAGGCATATTGCGACTATTTAGAGTAGGTGGGCTAGCGGAAGAGCCAGATATTATTAATAGCTTAATCTTACATTAGCTCGTAAAGGCACGTAAAGCAAGATATCCAAAATAAGTGTCACGCAGACTATCGGGTTGAGAGAGTTATATTAATCTCTGAGCTTGATAAACAGGTTGGCGATCGCAGTTAGTTTTCATAAGAGCTTAGCCTGTTTGTAAAGTCGCATTATCACCGTTTACGAAATTGAAGAATTAATTAATTTACACTGACAATATCAAAGCAAAAAATAAAAAATGCCTGTCTGATTGATACCGCACTATTTGATATTGGTTTTTTCCCTTAGCATCTCATGAAGCTTTACTTGAATTTCGGAAAGCAATAACAGCTTGCGATAAACGAACTAACCCAACGCTGAAAATTCAGCAATTTGTGAACATTTATTTCTATTTTCAGCTGGGTGTTTGGCGACTTCCTGTGCAAAATGTACCAGTTTGTACATTCGCTGAGCTACACGGCGTCGATATTCATTCTCGTGGTGATATGCACGGAGAGATACTTCGCTATTATACATCCCATCACTTGCAAACAGATCCTCACATCGACGCGACTTCGGGTAAGATTCAGTGTGTCACAGAGTCGCAAGCGGCGGATGGCGAACGTGACGCGGGGGAACGATTTCATTTGAATTGACTTCCTCATTACCCCCGGATGCCCGGATAAGCTCATGTTTTCCTAGAACCTTATAAATTGCAAGAGCATTATTCAGGTCGACAAATGACGTCGTTTTCACGCCACTGCTCGCTGTAACGTCACAGGATCCATAGTGATTTAACTGTATTGTATTTATCTCTATTTCAAAGATAGGTCTGAAAAGCACTAAAAGAGATTTCTAAACGTGTATCCGTATCTAACAGTAGGAGGAAAAGAGTTAACTACGATATCTCAGTTGGTAGAAATTATTCTAGTTTCAAGTATTTGTAGCCTTTGCAGATAACTGCTAAAGGAATTTTGTGAGCAGTGCAGCATGGTCCGTCGTCCGGCTAGGCTAGTTGTACAAATATAGTCTAAATAGAGCGCTGCTGTGGTCGCTGTCGCGTAAATAATATAATTAGCAAGTTCGCCAGATTGAATAGACTCAGTTTGAGAGCAAACTGAAAATATGTAGATTCCACTTCTGGAGCCAGCTTTGAATAAATAATAAACTGTTTAATATTACTTACAGGCCTTAGTCAGGCGTAGAGCCGAATTATTAAATTGGATTTAGTTTCAATTAACAAGTTTTGTAAAATTATGAGGCTGCCAAACTGCGGAACGAGGTTATTGTCGTTTGACAACTAGTAGTTTCAAAAATATGTTGAATTTTTCTAAAAATAATATGCCGCCTTGTTAAATTGCGGAAGTGCGGAACATACTCGGAATAATAATCCCTTTCATTTTAACAATACAACAAAATACATTGGATCGTGTCTTTGAAATTTTCGTCTGCTCTACATAACAAACAACGCAATGTACATGGTTAAATTCTCAAAATTAAAAGGGATTGTCATTCCGAACATGTTACGCCAGTGGTTCCCAAAGTTGAATGGACCGCGAACCACCTAACAAAATCATCCAAATTCGGGACTCACCTCTTTGGCTGTGGTGGTGAAAAAAGGGGCATAATTAACTATATCAATGAAGGATATCTGTTCAAATAAGAAAAAAACATTCAGTTACGATCGAAAATTGTAATCCTACTTAATTAAATACGTACAAGGAGTGCAATTTCAATGAGGATGTATTTGTTACCTATTTTTATGTCATTATAGCATTAGCATCAACTTTAATTTTAATTTGTACGCAATGAGTTTGATACATCCAATTTATTTCGGTATTTAGTTTTAATATTAATCATAGCTGAAAATCAAGGCCCACCCAATATTTCGCACCGACCCATAATTTGGGTACCACTGTGTTACGCAATTAGGATGCTGCTAACCCAAGTTCTGTTGATGGACAGTTGGTGATACTCGGCGTGTGGATCACGAGCGCAGCCTACAGCGCTCCCAAGTTCATCTGGGTAGAGACCATCACCAACGACCTCGGCGACGGCCACATGGAGACAATATGCATCTCCCATCGAAGGAAGTACAACTCGGAGCTGTTCGACATGGTGAACTTCGGGCTTCTCTACGTCACACCTTTATGTGTCATGACGGTGAGTGAATTTTATAATACTAGCGTTTTTACGATTTGACAAAACATCGAGATTTCTTTGTTTGATGTAAATTTAATCATTCTGGAATAAATTATCTAAATGATGGTGAAAACGATCATTGCGATTACACAGACAAACACGAAAAGCGCCTTTAATTTATAATTTGTATAGAAATAGATAAACTATACTATATACTTACCCGTTGTTCAATTCCCAAACAAATAATGATCAAACGCGCGCATGAAACGGGTTTACAACTTTAATTTGAATTAATAACCTTATTTTTATACGAAATTAACTTGTACATTAAGTTTTTAACGTTACGACATCATAACTATTCCTTTGTTAAGGATCAGTAACTGGGATACAGCTAAGTCTATTATTACTAAAAAGTATTTTTATATTCTAAATATTTTTGAGAGAATTTAAATTTTCGGTACAATCCATACTATCCATACTAATACTATAAATTCGAAAGTAACTCTGTCTGTCTGTCTGTCTGTATGTTACCTTTTCACGGCTAGACCACTAAACGGATTTTGATAAAATATCCTGGAGAAGGCCATAGGATACTTTTTGTCTCAAAAATAATCTTAGGGGGGGTGATATAGGGGATGAAAGTTTGTATGGGAAATCCAGCATTTATTACGTTACAGATATGAAAATTCAAATTTATGCTTTTCGTAAGAAATAAAGAATTACACCTTTCAGCGTTTTTGTAAAATCATCCCCAAAAGGGGTAAAAAAGGGGATGATTTTAAAATTCACATGTAATATTGTTTTTTTTTGTGTCTTCTTTTAAAATGCATTAAGGTATTGGAAATATATTCATAGTCCATATATTGAATTATCATTTAGCCTTTATTTCATTAAAATCAGACCATCCTGTCAAAAGTTATTATAATTTAAAGTCATAAACCAACCATTCTTACATGTAGGTATTATGTGTTGAATGGCGGCACTAGAGTAGGTATTACAAATTAATGGTGAGAATAATAGTAAAATGATGATTTAGTTTTTTAAGTAATGCAAGTGTGAGCGCCCTGAGGGTTCCGTCTCAAAGCTGTACTTGCTCGGCTGCCCGAATTTCCAAATCTGGATTGAAGAATAAACTTAACTTCATGCTGCCGGGCCAACGGGAAGTACCAAATATACTAGTTTATTTAAGAGTGTCAAAATATGCGGCATAAATAACCTTATATTATTGCGTTGACTTTTTTTTTTTTTTTTTTTTTTTTTGGGTGGGAAATCATCAAATGACTCCTCCCGCTCTGGGCGGAGCGAGAGGGAGTGTCAGACTTTTACTGACTAAAAA
This sequence comes from Agrochola macilenta, assembly GCA_916701695.1. Lineage (NCBI taxonomy): Eukaryota > Metazoa > Arthropoda > Insecta > Lepidoptera > Noctuidae > Agrochola > Agrochola macilenta. The sequence continues at coordinate 11,523,896 of OU753559.1, read as the reverse complement.
CCCACCCGTGTTCCTTCCGTTGCCTGTGTGCCGGGGCCGCGATATCCCTTTCGGACAAACTCGCAACCCTGGCAGGCATTGGCCCTTACGGACCCCGTCAGTTGGTGCTGACATCTCTTTGAGGCGCGCGTGGACCACAACGCGCCGTCGACCCGGGCCTGGTCCTAATCGGACGGCGAGCTACCCATTGCCCACCGTCCGCAAGCCCGCGCCTACGGTGGCCGGAAGTCGGCTCGCGACTCCCGACGCCCGGGGCGTCTCCTGCGGCGACTAGGGGCGCGAGGGCGCGCATCTTGCATTTCCCTCGCGCGCTCCGCCTCCTCCTTCGCGAGCATTACTGCTTCGCAGAAGGAAGTGACGGCTTCCCATGCACTCTCGCTCCGGACCATGGCCTGAACCAGGGCCGGACGCGAGAGATCGCCGCTGCCGATCGCCTCCGTGAGGACACGGCGGTGCCCCGCCCAAGCCGGGCAGACCTCCACCGTATTGCGTTGACTTGGAAGTTTGATTTTCATTAAAGCTCCAAGAGACCGTAGACTTAAGTTTTCGATATCTATTACAACTTGATGTGTCGTTTTCCTGAGAAAAAGGGTTTCGACAGACAACGAAGTCATCAATTAAGGGTTATTTTTTTTTGTTTAGAAGTACGGAACCCTAAAAGAGATTTATTATCTGCCTGTTACCTTTTCATGCCTGAACGGATTTAGATGAAAGGCAGACCTGGGTTAGGACATAGGATACTCTGAACCCCGTTAGCATGTTCCTGTGGGATATTTTCCGACATCCACGCAGGCGAAGCCACGGGCAAAAGCTAGTCTGTAATATAATAGGGATTTTATTATCAAGTCGTGTTTAATCAACTATACATACAAAATGATTTTATTAAGTTAAGATTATAAAACGTTTAAAATGTTTAATTAGAAAAAACAAACTTGTATAAAAAGTTAAATGTGAAGAGAAGTGCAGAAATTATATGCGTTAACCACAGCACGTTTACCAATATCCCAGAGAACCTTTGAATCACTAAAGAGCTTCAGTTCTCGTGATGTTCATTTCATGTAATTCCTTTTTCGTGCTGACGTCACTAGTTGTGACCGGCAGACGCAAATTGCGACAGATATTGGATAGTAGACAGCTGGACAAAGAGCTTATCAAGTGAAAATCGGCCCGATACAGCAACTTGCACTCAGCGTTCCATCTTTTATGAAAAGTAGCCAAATTCGCAGATATTCGTTTCTACATTTAACTTCGAAGGAACTGGATTTATGTCGAAAGTTAAAAATACTATTAAAATAAGGCGAGCAAGATAAACTTTTTCAAACGTAGTTTCAGAGATGTCCAGGTAAAATGTAAGCCGCGGGCCAAAAACCTCTTTTAGAATTTACGTTTGAGTTTGTTAGAATATTAAAACGTCACTTTGCTCGTGTAGGTTTCATTTATCAAATAAGTTTTGAAGCTTTCGTAATTCATGACGTTGGAAATTATACGTATTTGAGCAACTTTATAATGGGCAAGTTCACTTCAGTAGCTCTAAAAACAATAAAATTAAAATACGAAATCAACTTTATAACTGAAGGCAGGTGATGAATTCGTTGCATTTTCTCGCCATCGCTTACGAGAGTTTGTTTCAACGTCAGCTGGTGAATATTTTAATACAGAAAACGGGATGTCCGTAGTCCGTAAAGCAGAATTTTAATGACCGTGTGGGCTGTTTGTTTGTAGGTGCTCTGCGAGCATTTCCTCTTCGACTAACAAACTGTAGGTGCTCGAATGATACAGTTTTGCTTCAGCGCCAAGGTCAGCGTCTATCATAACATGTTGTTGTCATAGAAAATAAACATTTTCTTGTTACTTATCTGGTAAAGTTTCATCGTCTGGTATACTTTACTTCTGTGTATTATGATTGGAGTTTTAGTCCGGTGACTGATTTTTTATTTAACCCTTAATCAAACGGAAAGCTTTTCAAGAGATAAATAAAAACTGAGATTTGTTAATAGGTAAGTTTTGTCTGTAGATTTCATAAATTTTGATAAAATTGAAATAATGGTGGGAAATAATTTCCCGTTATTTGTTACTGCATATCAAAATATTATCAAGTGGAAAAATAAATCCCAATATTTTGTTATTTCAGACTAAGTGGGAAATAATTTCCAGTATTTGATTAAGGGTTAACTGTACCTATTACAAAAAAAAACTGCCCACTCTATTTTATTTAGATTTTTGATCGATCCTGTGTCTAGGGTAAAGGACTTACGAAGCTATTGCAGTAGGTAGTAAATTGTCAACACTAGAATTCAACCATCACACATGTAGATAAGACAACTTTGTGATACCGAAATTAATAAGGGTGTCGTTGTATTGTAAGACGCTTTGCTGCCCTATAGATCAAAATATTATTTACTATTTCAAGTAAGTAACACAGTATCAGCAGGACCTATTTCCACAAGTTTGTGAGTTATTGTCGCAAAGATATCACCAACAAACATTACCCTCCCAAGTTCGCCGTAGTCAGGTAAATAGAGTCGTAGAAAGTACCAGCCTATTTCCTCCTTCATATTATCCGTAAATACATAAAATCCGTGAATCCTACGACCAAAATAACATTGAACGCTAATGTAATGGTAACTTCACCTTTCAGACGAGTTCTGTGCTAATATAATAAAAACGCCGCCTTTGGCTCGAATGGCGGACTAAAAATTTTACAGCGACGCGCGACGTAATTCGGGAAACCATAAAGTTCACAAACTGAAAATACTTTGATAATGAAATTGTCAATCTTTATTGGTGATATTTTTATAAATTATAGAATAAGTTACTCAGTGATAATATAGAATTCTCCTGGTGTTTTTTTTTTTAAATCGGTCCAGTAGTTTTTTATTTTAATTATTCATTACAGTCAAAAATACAAATCCTTTCTCTTTATAATGATTAGTGTAGAATGTAGATATACAGCGTGTATCAGAAACCCTGTCTGATCCGTGAGGGTGTTGAAAGAAGAATCATACTGAGAGTCCATAGATGTGGTAACTTACTGGAAAAAAAAAAAAACTCCGCATTTTTTTCAAATGGGGAAATTTTACCGGGTTATTTTTCATGTGGCGCGGGTGGCCTTCGCGTCGTTTAGCTGCTATAAACCGCTAGCTACAAGTCACAAGTTATGATTACCTACCCCTATTGAAAATTTACCAATTTGTTGTGGAATTGGGATAATTTTGGTACTAAAAACGTGAATTTTAAATAGCATTTTTTTTTCTATAATAATATTTTTTTAAATTACTTTTTGTTAATGTTGCAGTACTTATGTGCCCTTTTGGGATCGGACAGAGTTTTTGTAACACATTGTCCTGGCTACTACTTTTTCTGCTCACCTCGTTCACTAATTGGTAAAAAGATAGAGACCGTCGTTGATAGGATTATAACGAAATGTCGAGCTAGTCGATATTTTATCGGGAAAATGTACGTAGTTTGAGCCCAGACTTGTTTAAAACAAAAACATGTTGAGACTTAGGACATGGTATGTTGATCTGAAAGGGTATCAAGCATAATATTTGTATATCATCAACCGCAAAAGTTTTAGAAACATGTTTGGAAAGGGTGTTTTTATAAGTTAACATGTGACGCCGGGCCAATAGTTATAATAACACTCTTAACAGAATACAAAGAGCTTGTGTGGTTATCCCTCAGACGCAGACCAAATAAAAAACCAAGACACAGTGCTGCGAACAATACAGTGAAGCATGCCAAACCTACACCGCCGCTCTGTGCATACACGCTCACACGCACACATTCACAACCTTTTACAATGACACTACAATCAAACTACACCACACAAAGTGCACACATGTTTACGAAACCGGTTTCACTTCACTGTTGACAGTGAAGTCTGTCTCAGTGAACTCTGTTTTGGTTTTTTATTTGGTCTGAGGGTTATCCTAGTGAAAATATTAGATTGTTTTACAAAACTATCAACGAGTAGGTACCGACATATTGGTGCAGCAATAAATATCGTCCGACTATCTTTAGACTATATATGTATGTATCGTCGACTTCGAACATTAATTTGTTTTATTAACCCTGCAACGTCAACGGACACGAGATACGGTTCACGATATACCAATGATAAATAAAAAAAAAAAAAAAGTCGTCAATACTGCTCCATCCACAAAGCTATATATAAAGTATTCTCGACTAGGAACCAGCTACGTATTGGAAAATTAAAAATAAATGTATTCCTCTATTCATCCGTGCATCTGCAATAAGCAATATAAACTGCCGATAGTGGCGTTTGTTCTCGGTCGGATATCTCTGCCTGAGTTCTATTCAGCTATTGTTCAAAATAATGACTTCAGCAAGTGAGAACGTTCTGTTCTGACTTCGAATTTAAATAATCCCTTTGCTGAGTTTACTTAGATCTCCGCGAAATTTTCTGTTATTTTCTTTTGTAATTATTTTACTATTGTGAAATTGTGATACGCTGTAAACAATTTGAATTGGTATTATTCATGTTTAGAACTAAGTGTCAAGGCTAGAAATGAGGCAGTTTGTTTTTGATATCTAACTTATCTGTCATAACGGTCTATTTACTTGTGGAAATTTCCCAAAATACGAAGTCTTTGTAAAATTTGACGAAAAATATGAAATTATTTCTTGGTTTGAATAGAGTACGTTCGTGCCAATGTCAGCGGTACTCGCTACCTGCCCTCTTTCAGCAGCGGCGATTGATTCTATGTAACACAATAAATTGGTGGAAACCTGAGAGAGGTTCCATTTGCACACAAGCTTATGGTACGAGTAGCTCGGCCGTTTCACCGAAAAGTTTCCAGAATTACTAACATTTCATAAGTCGTGTTTCACATCGATCAAATCAGTCTTGTTAGTTTCGTAACTACTTTTGCAACATATTTCGGACCTTGACCGAGAGTTTGGTTACGAACTACAAGAAACAACTAATATTAAGAACGAAATAGGTCACTTATGTATTAGGTACAAGAAAGGATGTTAAAACGCCCAACACCGAGACGAAATCTGCGCATGCTGTTCATTTGACCAAGTATCTAACATTCGGCAAATTAATTGGGCTTGTTGTTTGACGTCTGATGCGGTCGGAGCTTCAAATTAAACCAAACCATGTTCTACCGCCAAACCATGAAACCTTACACAAAGGAAGAAAGTAGGTAGGTAACATGCAGACAGACGCGAGTACTTAAGTAAGTACCCAAAGCTTTTAAGCCCGAATTCAAGAATGATGCTCAGCCATGAATCTCGTTTTAAAACTGTCAGATTTGAAACTTAGCTCGACTTAAATCTAGTTTTAGATCGAGATTTATGAATGAGTTTTGTTCCAGAATACAGACCTCAGACTATAATTATAAATTGTTCTTTTTAATATGTAAAAAAACCTGACCCCGAAAATATTATAATAAAAGAATATTTTTAGAAAATGGCTGCTGAATTCTATTGCATTATTAATTCTGAACCAACTATTTTCAAGTTTGCACTAAGCTAAAAAATAATGGTGTATTAACATTTTAACAAGGGCTTCCATGGATATTTTACCGTTTCACATAACAATTTCATCTCCTACCAAACATTTTCGAACAGAAACAAAAGTACCTTGTTATCGCTTATATTTCTTTTGTTATACCTCTAAAAAACAAAAATATCAAAACACAAAAATAATCCTACCTACGGGTAGGTAGGATTATTTTTACAATAGGTACGAGAGGAGAGTGTACGTATCTGATAAAGGGATTAGATCATTATATTAATAAGGATTAGATAATTATGCTGATCCATCCTAAGCTCATTTTTGTTAGACCACTATGTCTAACAAAAATGAGCTAAGGATGGATCGATAAAGTACCTTAGTTACCACGCGAACGTTAAAACTTTTAAGTGGCTCTATATCAAGCTTTATTTAGTTTGTATTTCTAATTAATCGGTTGGAGGACACTTTACGGGACCTAATAGAAGTTTGAGTTTAGTTAATGTCCGTTGCAGATAAGTGCTTGTTCAAACAAGGCATACACGTGTGAGCTGAAGCGCTCACAGTATGTGGAAACGCGCGTAAAAACGAGTATATGTAGACTAAACTCTGCTGGTGTCCAAGTATCTCCAAAACGCGCGTGGCGTACGTGCGTAAAGCGCTAAATTGGGAGACTAAGAAAACAATCCCACTATGCGATCACGTTATAGATAAATAAATTATATGTAGCCAACAATGTCACATAAACACACGTTGGGGACGGAACCCCTAAACATAAATTGATTTGTCGGTATATCGAACAAAATGTGAATCCATTTCCTTTTATCGACATGTTATAAAATGATAATGTTGGTTACAGCCATTTTAATAATATGTACCTGTCCGCATAATATTTTATGTTCCCCTTATTATTTTGTATGTACCTACACTTACCCGTATTACAAAAATGCCTCTCGATATTTTAGACTTACTCGTTATTTATTAAAAAAATAATACTAAATCTAAAACTTTGAAATAAAACAAGCATAAAGGTTGTGGATTGACCTTCAAGCTTGTATTATTTTAAAGAAAACTTTAATAACCTGATCTGTAACCTACCTATTATTTACAGATCATCATGTTTACAAAGTTTTCTAGTTTTCTTAGTAGCCTTTTACCTGTTTATAAAATGGATTTTATAGGGTTGAGAACAATATTATGTAAGTGTGAAATTTTATTATTTGAGTTCGCTCGAATTGCATTGTATTCGTGCAATGATGTGTCAATAGAGCAGTGTATTGTATAGTCGACCTTGGAATTGCGTTACCTACCACTTTTGACAACAATATCCAGTAAATTGAAACTTCACTAAGGGTGAATTTCACCGATGAAACTGAACGCGATCAGCACATTCAAACGGCGTTCTTGAGCTGTCAATGTCAATATTCCGTTAAAATAATGACACTGACAGCTGTGCTTGAACGTGATTTAGGTGAGCTAATCTTGTTCAGCTTTTTGGTGAAATTCGCCCCCAGGTTAAAATGATCTAATTGTTACATACACAAATTGTCGGTTTATGGCATGCAAGTGACATTTGACCTTAGTGTAAAGGATGGTAAAACAATTACGAGGCGAACTATACACACTGCTTTGATAGAAGAGAGAACTAGAAGCTGACTTCTATTATGCTATGGACCTTCGAATAAAAAAAAAGGAAATAATACATTCAGGAGTTAAAAAAACAGTTTGGACGAGGTCAACAAGCGTAGAAAAACAAAAGCTGTTCAATAAAAATTTGAACGTTTTAGACTTTCGAACCGAATTTGTTTTTACTACGAGTGCTCGAAAATTAAGGAAAATGTTTACATATACGTAATTATCCCTCATACTGAAAAGCTAGTTTTATTTCAAGTCGTTCTCATATAGGAATGTAGGTACTCGTTATACTAGTCAACGCAACACCACGTACAATGTTTTATTCAGGATATGGACCACAGTGCAAAAAGAACCCCGCTCTACTTACTTTCTGCGCGTCGCAACTGTGTTCTCACTTCTCTGCAACTTAATGCAAGTACTAGATTCCCATATAGTATGTATTTGTTAGGGATGCTACACATATGTTTGATAGGGTCAGCACATTCGACTCGGAAGTATTTGTTGAACAACAAGGCCGACCTGAAGCAAAAATGGCATGTATTAGGCTTTCATTCGGCTCGTGCCGATCGGATAACTTTCGGCATCTACCCTCGCTTAATCATGTTTGAGTCGGCTCAGAACAATTCGAGCTAAGCCGAGCGGCTCTTTCCCGAATATATAATATTTATCTATAGCCACTAATCTATACTAATATTATAAAGAATTAAAATGTGTGAGTCTGTATGCAGGGCGTAATCTTCGGAATTGCTGATCCGGTTCCGAAAAATCTTTCACTAATGGGAAGCTACAGTATTGCAGTGTCATAGGATATATTTTATGTTAAAATAAGACATTATACGCGGATGAAATCGCGGGTCGAAGCTAGTACATTATATATTTGATTTTGTCGCCCGGCTGTCTCGAATCATGCTGGGCCGAATATGTGTGTAGCACTCCTTACACATTTTGCTGGCCATTGACCTGATAATGATGTTATCCTTTTATCATTAGGTATCATATTATCACATCACGTCAAAAATGTCAACGTCTATGATCCTCGGCTCCTAATGGCCGTAATAAAATGTCATAAATATCGCGATAACAACGATACTTGACATACGAATTAGTGATCGCAATTTAGGTTAGCTACAATATATTATCAGATAAGAGGACCGGATGTTATACTCTTGAATGATACATAACATTCACAAAGTCCGCCATTTTCTTTTTGTCTCGTGTAACAGGGGCAGGTCCTTTGTCATTATCTGGGCTCAAGGCACAATATAGACACCGAACCGCTATTGACAAAATTCCTAGAAAAAAAATAAAAATTCCTAGAAGGATAACCCAATACCTGCTCGATCTCGGCATCGTACCCGTATCATATTATCGTGTTGAGCGCAAACCTGCCAAAGTCAAGTGTTAGTCTATGGGAGTAATTTTCTGGAAATAATATCATAATTCGGTTTTTGAATAACATGTTCTCAGGACACGAGAAAGAGCAGGCTGGGGGGGAGGGGAGGGGCTCGTGGCTGAGTAATAACAGCCGCACGGATCGACCGATCAGGTTAAGCTACGCTTGCCGCGGTTGGTCTGTAGATAGGTGACAATCTTTACTTACCGAGACCTCTCCGTCCCTCGGAAAGCACGTTTAGCCGTTGGTCCCGCTGTCATTCGTGGATCTTTGACAGTCGTTACTGGTGGTCAGAAAACTTGACAACTAGTCTTACCAAGGGGCATCATTACCTAGTAACTGGGTTGTGGAGGTCAGACAGGCAGTCGCTCTATGTAAAATACTGCAGTTATTAGCTGCATCCAGTATGACCGGAAGCCGACCCCAACATAGTTAAGAAAAGGCTAGGTAGATGATGTTCTCAGAACACCAGAAACCGAATAGTTAAACGAATTTATTATTAGCTTTACATTATAACGTTACTCTTGAGACACGCGTGGGATGACAAGCACCAGAAAACCTTACTTATTATTCAGTCATATAAACTACTAACTCGCGTTATATTTTTGTGAGCATGTTATGTTAGCCTATGTTACTCAGTGATAATATAGCATTCTACTGGTGAACGAATTTAAAAAATCGGTCCAGTCGTTTTTGAGTTTATCATTACAAACAAATATACAAAAAATGAAATCTTTTCTCTTTATAATATAAGTTTAAGGTAGTTAATTGATTCAGGCGTGACTTTGCGGAAATCCATTATAAAATATAATAGATGACATATATTTAATCCCCTTAACTGTTCTTAAAGAGTCATAAAAAACCTTGTAAGAAACAGTTTTCCAGGTTAACTGATTTCTTACAGGGTTCTTTATGACTCTTTAAGAACAGTTAAGGGGATTATGTTACTAAATATACAAAAGAAAGAAAGAAAAAAAGAAAAGAAAGAAAAAGAAAAATTGTTTATTCTGCACAAACAAAACGCACATAAAAAAAGCAAAAATCCAAAATACACACATACAAAAGCAGCCAAAGGCCCTGTATTCAACCATTAAATAAAATTTAAAAAACAAAAATAATGTTGTTCATTGGTTGATGTCAAGGCCACGGACCAAAGACTAATACGTACTCTTAGCACTCAATCAATATACGTTGTATATTGTATTTAATATTAGTTTAGAAAACATTTAAATCAAAAATATAAATATATCTTTCTGTGGTCTTATTTTAGTCGCTAGATTTAATTTGTCAAAAGCCCCAAGGTTAGTTGTTCATAACATCTTAATAGAGGCTCTCATTCTTAATTTAAGACTAAAATCCATAGTAAGAGCCGAGGCCGAGGCTTGTAATTTCATTCCTTAATTACGGTTGAAGAGGGATAGGTATATTGGTAGGTACAGTAAGCCGCACGTCATTTGTAACACCTTGACCTTGAGCTGGCCTAGCATAGTACAGAGTTTCAATGGAATAAGAGACCTGCGGTGTAATTGCGTAACACACTTACAGTAGCAATGTCTTTCATTTTGATAGTTCAACAACATTCATTGCGTTTATTAAGCATTGAGCAGAAAAGAAATTCGAACATAGGAAGCAATGGATTAGTAATATCCTTCAAAAATAATTCAGATTATGATTGAAAGTGTGTTGTGTAGCATTTATGATGCAGTGTTTTTTATTCCACTGATGTGGTAAAAAAACCAACCGTACCTGCAAACTCGGTACTCCGTTCGTACATCACCGATTAATATGTGTTAGAACTTTGATCTTTTTAACATACCTCTTGTGTTTGTTTACCGGATAGCTTCTCATTAATTCTCTTCACGTGATAGCTGTATGTTTACACCGCTGTAAGACAGTGAGCACACCGAGTCAAAATAGTTTCGTCTGCCTTAGATACAGTTCTTCTAGTGTCTGTGTGTGAGAGTGTTGCTGGGGAATTTGTTGCGCCACTTCTTCTTCCCAGCTCAATCACTAGCTGGTGAAGGGCGGACGTTTTCGGGGACTGTCTTGTGCATAGATAACGCTAGTTTTGAACACTATATCTATGGTCTTTTGTAATTTTGACGTTCAAAAAGTGCAGATTTTCCGCCTAATTAAAATAAATGATTTTTGATTTTGGGTTAACCAACAGATTTTTAATAATTTTCTTGTTTCACCTTTTCTCAGGTATTTAATGCGCTGTAGGTCTTTTTTTTTTTTTTTTTGGGTGGGAATTCATCAAATTACTCCTCCCGCTCTGGGCAGAGCGAGAGGGCGTGTCAGACTTTTACTGACTAAAACCCGTGTTCCTTCCGTTGCCTGTGTGCCGGGATCGCGATATTCCTTTCGGACTAACCCGCAACCCCAGCAGGTATTGGTCCTTACGGACCCTGTCAGTTGGTGCTGACATCTCTTTGAGGCGCGCGTGGAACACAACGCGCCGTCGACCCAGGCCTGGTCCTTATCGGACGGCGAGCTGCCCATTGCTCACCGTCCGCAAGCCCGCGCCTACGGTGGCCGGAAGTCGGCTCGTGACTCCCGACGCCCGGGGCGTCTCCTGCGGCGACTAGGGGCGCGAGGGCGTGCAGCTTGCATCTCCCTCGCGCGCTCCGCCTCCTCCTTCGCGAGCATAACTGCTTCGCAGAAGGAGGTGACGGCCTCCCATGCACTCTCGCTCCGGACCATGGCCTGAACCAGGGCCGGACGCGAAAGATCGCCGCCGCCGATCGCCTCCGTGAGGCCACGGCGGTGCCCCGCCCAAGCCGGGCAGACCTCCACCGTATGCTCCACCGTGTCCTCCGGGCGATCCACACAATGGTGACACCCGGGCGTTTCCTCCCGCTTTATCCTGAACAGGAACCTCCCGAAACAACTGTGTCCGGTGAGGACCTGCGTCAGGGGTAAGGTGAGGACGCCGTGACGCCTCTCTATTCACTCCTCACAGAGGGGACTTATCGCCACAATTGTGGCGTACCCAATGGCGTACCCTTTTGACAAAATCTACTCATCACACTGTTTTTTTTATGAGTTGTATTGCAATATGTGGTTAGCTAGTGACCTCGACAATTGATCATATTATTTATTACTATTAGTAATTAACTGTTTGTTTATTTATTTTACCTCGATGGTCCTAGTTTATCATTTATAACTTCCAGTTACAACTATATGTAAGCGGGCACGCCCTTTATGCCTGGTGGCTTTTATTAAGATATTAAGTTCTGTTTACGTTTTGTTTTTTATTTCTGCCTGAGTATAGTTCTCGATGATTTTGTTTGGTATATTGGCGTGTGCTAGCTTATATATGGCTAATAATTTAAATTATGTTTTGTGTTGCTTAATGTAAATTATTTTGAATACTATTATATAGAATCTTCTTTTTGTTCTTTTAACTGAACAGACAGCTGTGCAGCTGGGGAGTTTGTTGCGCCACTTCTTCTTCCCAGCTAACGCACTAGGAAGTGGTGAAGGGTGGGCGTTTTGGGGGACTGTCTTATGTAATTTTGACGTTCGAAAAGTGCTGATTCTCAGCCTAGTTTGAATAAATGACTTTTGATTTTGATTTTGATTTTGATTTCGAATGCGCTGTAGGTCTGGAAATATGTTTAATTTAAAATCAATAATAAACAGCACTCTGGACTCGATGGATAAAAGACAAACAAGATTGGAAACCAATATTTTTAGGCCGATGAGCAAACATGTTAACATCGGTACACTGAAAGTCAATTCCGTTTTTTTCATTACGGTTTTTCCACATACGTTTTAGATTTTTTTATGTGAAAAACATGTAAATCACGGGCAGGAAAATTTTTCAGCGGACGTTTTGTTATTAAAAAGACAAAATAAAGCAATTTTTTTAAATTTAGTCTTTTCTGGGTATATTTTGAACAATGAATTTCTGTTCGAACAAATAACATAAAGCTCTTAGCGGTTGGCACAATGTTGTGTCAATTTCAGGATGTTTTTTTAACGGTGTGCAGTGTTTCATTTCGGGTTTGTAAACGAAATGTATTTTTTTTAATGTTTAGTATGTTTGTAGTTCTTTTAAAATATCAAGCAGCGCTATCATTTTCAGATGGCGTTTTAAAGTGATATGTGCTGAGGCTTAGCTCATTGCAACACGAAAACACATGAAAAAAAAAACTCACACAACCCGGTATTCTACCCTACTTCTATTTATTTCAGAGCGTCAGTGGTTATTAAGGTAATTAGCGTCAAGAGCTCATACACACTTAGGTCCGAGCATCACTCTTATTTGAAAGGTCTTGAGTCTCAGCTTTTACGTCTAAATATGCTGATTTTAATTAAAGAAAAACATAACCAAATTCAACGTCATAAATGGTTTAAGAATCTGCTGACTTTAACATTTTGACAGTTGTTTAAGGTAGGTACCTAAGTTGGGACCTAAGTGTAACCTAGATAATGTTTAATGCGTTATAAAGAAAAAAAAAACAAATCAATACTTACATAAAATCATCATCATAATTCTCTTGCCCTGTTCCGCATTTATTTGTGGTCACAACATGTCTTTTTCTTGCATTAGTCGTCATCTCTGTAGCCCCCCTTTCTAGCCACATCATCTTTCACACAGTCCATCCATCATTTCTTTGGTTTACTTTTGTAAATGGTACCAATGAACAAAATTATATTAAAAAAAAAAAAATGGTTGAATACAGGGCCTTTGGCTACTTTTGTATGTGTGTATTTTATGTCTTTTTGCTTCTTTATGTGCGTTTTGTTTGTGCAGAAAAACAATTTTTCTTTCTTTTCTTTTTCTTTCAATATAAATACTCGTACGTATTTGCATACGGAATATCCAAATATTCTATATTCTGCGGGTGACAGGTCATAAACTGGTAGGAGATAGGTAGGTACTATCTGCCAAAGTATTCCCCTATTCTTATAGCCATCGACAGCCATACTCAAAACGTTTTCACGTCATTTCCCTCCTTCCTCCACATCACATGCCTATACCATGACAACCGATTTCCGCACAACTTTTCAGTCACCGGTGTCACTTTCAGACATCTTCTTACTTATATACTCATTTCCTATTCTATCCATTCGTGTAACACCACACATCCCTCTTATAGTATGAGAGCCCACGACCAAAACCATGTCATATCGTTTTACGGCTAAAACCGTATAAAATCGTTAATTTAGATGATTCTGAATCCGAGTGGGTATCGTAACGTCACAGTTTTATGGTAGCCCATTACTGCTATGTCAAAAAAATTGGCAGAGGGTTTGATCACAATATGTCTGATATTAAAAATATACATAGGTTTCGTAATTTTATTACGAAAAAGTTTGTTTTCAGGCATTTTGCGTGTCAAATGTGGCCTGGGCGCATTTACAAAAATGTCAAGAAATTTAACCGATCTGTCTCATAGCAACCTGATTCAATCTTTTTTAAATATTTTGCATAGTTACCGGGGTTTCTAAATACAGGTATTTAGAAACCCCGGTAACTATGCAAAATTTTTAGAAATGTTAAATATCACCTCTAATTCCAAAAACCAAAGAAAATTTCGGAGTCACCCAGCAAACGCGCGATAGGTACTTGTCGCTCCTATTCCTCACGACACCGATGATGAGTCCGACATGATGAAATTTTTTCAATAAACCGTATTTTTCAAATGTTATTCCAATTTTCTTTTGTTCAGTTGATGAAAAATATCTTTTTAATTTCAATTTGATGGTTTCGGGTAAGCTCTTTATTAATCTTACGTAAAAAAAATATTGTCTGATGAGTAACGTGAGACTGAGATTTTTCTACATCTGGACAACCTTTTTCATTATGTCCAACGGTTTTCAGACATAATGCTATGGTTTCAACACATTTGATGCTAACAATTTCTTCAAAAATGATTTATTCGCATCAACTGATGTTCACCTGAAAATAAAGATTTTCAGACTGGTTGCTATGGGTTTTATATTTTGCCTCATTTTTAATTTTCTCAAATGGGCTCCTGGGTAGGTACTACTGATGCTACTGGTTTCTGAAAATTGTGTTTCCGGTATCTAAAATCTATTGTTCAACTACATTCTGAAAATCAGACGAATTGCTATGAAACAGTTAGGTATTTATTTTGACATATTTATTTAAAAACGCGGTCAGGTCGGACGACGCGGGAAAGTTCTGAAATTGGAATTTTTGGATTCAGAATTTAGAAACGGTTTTGTTCGTAAAATGATAAGGCAAAATTTTTGGTCATGGGCTTCTGTACCATTAGCAATCTCAACTCAGCTGCATGCAATTGCCTTTCATACATCCCCTTTGAAGCCCAACATTCTGATCCATACAAGACAGCAGGTCTAACCATTGTTTTATATATTATATTCCCCTTAAATTTATGGGGAATGCCTACATAACAATACAATAAAATAATGTTGAATCCGATACGACTAATAAAGCGACAACTGGGTCTAAAAAAGGTCAGCACCCACAAATTTTAGAATAAAAGAATATTGAATTTTCCAGCGTCCTCTAAGTTACGCTGGAAAATTAATCCAATAGCAATCGGAATATTTAGGTAATTTTTACCCGACTGCCATGGAAGAGTTAGGTATGTTTTTCGCATGTAGGTATCTTGAATATATGTATATTTGTAAATGTCTTTATTACCTCGTATCTTGCAAACGGCTGGATGGATTTCGACAGATTCGTCTTAAAACCAAAATGTCCTCAGATAGGAGTTTGTAAAAAAAAACAAAATGGCGGGTTTTTTAAATATAAGTTATATGTTTAAATTAAATTAGCAATAATAAATTGGTTTAAAAAGTTTTTGATAACGTAAAAATGGGTCATATTTGTGTCGGACCAGTTTTTATTCATAAGAGTGTGCCGGGGGAGTCCGGGACAGTAAAAAGTCTAAAATAAAATAAAATATTTAAAAAATCAAAACTCCGACTGCAAAATCACTTATCTAAAAAGAGAAAAACAAATATTATAATTTAAAAAAAAAAGTGGTTTTGCAGGCGGGGGACAAACAAAAGTTACACCATATTTCCAGGTTATTGGTTTGTTTGCAATACCATAAAATCCTTTATTTTTTTTTTATTAGATCGCTCAATCGCACAAGCTAAATTTTATTCATCGTTACGCATCAGTGCACTAAACTGACGGAAACCCTTGTAATTGTGTAAAATCCGTTAAATGTTACGAAGATTATGATATTATCGCTTTTAATATAATAAGACAGCTTTCACACAGACTTTTGCTTTTCTGCTGAAATATAATTCGACTTTATTGAATTCCAAATGTTAGTGATAATAATTTAATAAATACATTTACTTCGTTAACAATACATAACTTTCCGGCAGAGGTGTTATGATAGAACAACCACGTTTCGGTAGTTATGTTTAAGTCCCATGTAATAGGGGGCGAGCCTATTGCCATCAACCGGCCAAAAATGCAGACTCCGGGCTGCTACTGATAAATTCTTAATTGAAAAGCCCAATAACACTTTGTCCGACCTGGGAATCGAACCGAGGACCTCATGTTCAGCAGTAGCTCTTGCGACCTTTAGACCAACGAGGCAGTAAACACATAATAATATCTTATCTGCGTTCGCAATTTATTTGCCAAACATGTAAACAAACATGAGTTTTACGAAAAACAGCCGTAATGCTTACACATAAGGTGCAGTTTGCACTACAATTTCATATTTTTTTAATAACTTTTTCAACAGTCTAAAATCAACTTTATTTACACCTTCATAAAGTTGATATTTGTTTAAGCGGAAATAACATCAATTGGAAACAAGGTTATAAATAGACTTGACCTAAATCTATCTACTTATCTATACAACATTAAAAAAAACCCTGTCCAATCCGTGAGGGTGTTGTTAGGTATCGTAGTGAGAGTATATTTGTGTGGAAATTTTCAGGAAAAAAGAAAAACAAATTGCGCCATTTTTTGACGTGACAACATCTTATAAAGATTTATTAGCTATTTTTTATTGAACGCCGGCTGTGCGCCTGAAAAATTGTCCCGTTACGCTCATTGTCCCGTTACGCTCATTGTAACGTTACGATCGGAGCGAGGGAAGGGAATATTTTGTTATGACGTTGTCACGTTAAACTATCGTCCGTAAACCGACTTTACAGACAACCAATTTCTTTTTATCAATGGGGAATTCTACCGTGTTGTTACATTGGGCGCGGCCGGCCGTCATATAGCGGGGGTCTACAAGTCATAACTTATGACCCCTGTTGAAAATTTGTAAATTTTTTATGTATTTCGGATAATTTTGGTACCAAAAATGTGAATTTTAAATAGTAATAACTTTTTTGGTAATTTTATTGCAGTACCTGTATGCCCCTTTCGAATCGGACAGCGTTTTTTTACATATAAAAAACAAGTGTGCGGGCAGGCAATGCGCCACGTGGTGAACAAGAAATGTCACCCGCACGAAGTTTCGGGCAGGAGCTAGTACTATTTGCTTTAACAGTAGTAATTATACTATGTGTTTTAACACTATTTATTTTATTGTTTACTTGTTTTAACGCGTTAATCTCAGGAAGTACCAGTGGGATGTTTTTGCGTTTAGTAGCCCAATTCTTAAGGAAGTTTATAGGCTATTTAACATCACGCTAACGACCCTTAGGAGTCGCGCATAAAGGAAAAAGTCAGAAAGAACGCTAAGCGAAAACGAAGTAACAGCGAGAGCGGGCGATGCGATGCGACGCGATGGGTCAAGAGTCGAAATTTCAGAAGTTAGTAAATAATTTGTACACATGGCTACATATCAAGCTATAATTTACCAGTATAAGCTGATCTCGCATTGTATACGATTTCCGTATAATGAGAGGTCAGTTTACACTGGAAATGTATAGCTTTGATATGTACCCGTGTGTAACACAGTTTACGATTTCCCCAAGTGCGAAACGGAACAGATAATCCTATTGCAGAGTTACATATACAAATCTCGGGTTCGTAGAACAAATAATATATATATATAATATAATATACATATATAATATATATAAATAATTGTAGTGACTAACATTAATTTGTTTCATAAAACGATTAAGTTAGTACTTATAAGTATTTTAGATATTTTCCTGTACAACTTCGTATTTCAATAAAATAAATCTAGTTCAATGGGTAACATTCCATAAAGTGACCGAGTAAAATAGCAAAAAAAAAAAATGAGATTGAACCATATTTTTTATTGTTTTCACGTAGGAGCTTGATTCTTTCCTGAAATATGGAGTGGTTGAAGTTATTAATTTTCGTGTATTCATTTTAAGTTAGTAGATTCATAAATTACAATATGATCCTATAAAAGATTTTTCTTATCAGTGAGAAGTAACAATACAAAATATACACATACCGTCAGTGAAGTTCTAACAGTGCGTAAGTCATTTTATGAGTGTTTTGAGATTTGAATATCATTGGATAGTTAATTTCTTCAATGGAAAAGATTATTGGAATTTTCACGGGTTCAAATCATCACAGAGTTCATTTGTATTAATAATTGAACACAATGAGGCCTTAAGCGTAAGTTACATTCATTTCATACAGTTACGCTATTTTGAACTTCACTGACGATACGTACATTACATAGGTCATGATCAGCCATTATCCTAATTTATTTGTGATCGGCGCAGTTTGCCGTTTTCTACCAAACATCACTATCAGTCTTCATCTCAGTATCCCTCCCAAAGACGAAGTCAAATCATTTATTTCAAATAAGTAAGTGTAAGTCACTTCTGAACGTCCAAATTTCCAAAAATTTAATTGATTCTAGTCGCCCCTCCAAACGGTAGTTTTCGTATGGAGAAGAATGGGCAAGAAAATCCACTGTTACTCTTTTAAAATGTTTTACAATATTTTGTATAGGTACATTAGTTATATAGTTTTATGTGAAGACGATCCACCTAGAAAAAAATACTACGAGTACACCACATTAGATACAAAGAATTAAAAATGAAGCAACGACAGATAAATTAAGTACTTATGTGATAGATACATAGTGCTCACATATTTACAAACATTGTAAAAGTAGACGATTTTCCAAAAAAATACAATTAAGTCAGTGTGTGAGTTAATAATCACAGAATGTAAAATCACTGTCATTTAAAAAAAAAAAAAAAAAAAACTTAAATTGGCAACTAGTTTGATTTTATCTAGATTCTAGGTTATCCTATGGAGCAGGACCAGCATGTTTCCAAGCATTCTTATCTTGGATATAATCCTCTAAATTGTAATATGTACCTTTCCGGCCATATCATTTTGCACACAATACTTCCGTTTCTGACAATCTGGTACTACATAGATATTGAGGTGCCCACTAAGTACATAGATTTATTACCCCTGTAACACTTTCGACTCCACCCACTTTTCATAGAACTCATACGCTATGCCGCCATACATATTAGAAGTGAACCCTGGTTACGTTTGCGCTAAAGTTAACCGTCGCGGACGGTCAACGGCATTAGGTTCAAAACCGTGTTATAAAACGCTGTAAAACGAAGTAAAATTGTGTTTTCAGGGGGTGTTGTCGCTATACGTAGTTTCCACCCTTCTAAATCTTTTGTGAATATTTGTAACCGTGAACAAAAAAAAATTGCTTGTATTTTAAAACCAACGCATATAGCTACTAATAAATCTTGTTAAAATATACATCAGATATTATTTTCACGGTTTATAATGCTGTATTCGCAACAAAAAAAAACCTACATTTAAAATGAGCCCTCCGCGAGGGCTTTCGGCGTTCCATGTGCTACTAGGTAAACCCTCCCGGCACTGAACGTGTTAAAATCTCTCTTGTAAGTAAATTAACTGGAATGATTTAGGCAACTTCGTATCTCCGTATGCTTGTTAAATTACTTCGGTTCAATAATTTATAATTGCTTGCTTATATTTCGAAGTACGCTTTCAGAAACACTCAAGTTAATCACAGAACTCCGTTTCATAAAAAATTTGGTACCTATTTTGAAAGTTTAACACAAATTAACGCTAATTACTTTCGCAAAGTTTTTGATCGGTGATCAAATAATAATTTAAACTCCTAATAATTATTATCAGTTCACATTGTTGAGTGCTCATTGGTCAACATTCTAGTCGCTGACGGACCAACAACTTGAAACTCGATTGAGTACTTATTTTAACATGAATTTTGAGGTTGACTGTTTGTTCGGTGGTAATATAATAAAGAGATTATGAAACACCCGTTAGTATTATCAATATTCAAGAAACCCACCCAAGGGGATTACGGTAGGGCACGCCACAATTGCGGCGGTAAGGCCCCTCTTTGAGGAGTGGCTGGAGAGGCGCCACGGCGTCCTCACCTTCCGCCTGACGCAGGTCCTCACCGGACACGGCTGCTTCGGGAGGTTCCTGTTCAGGATCAAGCGGGAGGAAACGCCCGGGTGTCACCACTGTGTGGATCGCCCGGAGGACACGGTGGAGCATACGGTGGAGGTCTGCCCGGCTTGGGCGGAGCACCGCCGTGTCCTCACGGAGGCGATCGGCGGCGGCGATCTCTCGCGTCCGGCCCTGGTTCAGGCCATGGTCCGGAGCGAGAGTGCATGGGAGGCCGTCACCTCCTTCTGCGAGGCAGTTATGCTCGCGAAGGAGGAGGCGGAGCGCGCGAGGGAGATTGAAGCTGCACGCCCTCGCGCCCCTAGTCGCCGCAGGAGACGCCCCGGGCGTCGGGAGTCACAAGCTGACTTCCGGCCACCGTAGGCGCGGGCCTGCGGACGGTGAGCGATGGGCAGCTCGCCGTCCGATAAGGACCAGGCCCGGGTCGACGGCGCGTCGTGTTCCACGCGCGCCTCAAAGGGATGTCAGCAACAACTGACGGGGTCCGGAAGGACCAATGCCTGCTGGGGCTGCGGGTTTGTCTGAGAGGGATATCGCGGCCCCAGCACATAGGCAACGGAAGGAACACGGGTGGGTTTTAGTCAGTAAAAGTCTGACACTCCCTCTCGCTCTGCCCAGAGCGGGAGGAGTCATTTGATGATTTCCCACCCAAAAAAAAAAAAAAAAAAAAGGGGATTACGGTAAGAGGAAGGGCAGTAGGATAACTAATAATTAAAACCGCACTGATTTGTATAAAATATGGTATAAACCGTATTTCAGTCAGAAGCCCAAAAGTCATGGTTCCCTGGAAGAGAGCGCAGAAAGCGATAAGGTCGCCAATTGTATGTTTTGCAGTGTTAAATTTATTATTTGCTATGTATTTTCTGGTGTACAATAAAGTATATAAATAAAAAAAATTCAGCTGCATCCGGTTAGACTGGAAGTCAGTCAAAGTCAAATCATTTATTTCAAATATGCACATAAAATGCACGTTGAACGTCAAAATTTACAAAAAAAAAATAACTGATACTGATAGCCCCTTCAAAAAGGTAGTTTTCGTATGGACAAGAAAGGACAAGAAACTCTATCGTAACTCTTGAAAAATGTTTTACAATATTTTGTATAAGTACATTAAGTATATGTATATTTTGAGTGAAGACGATGCAACCAAAATGAAATTACTACATCACTTCACAATAGGTAAAAAGAATAAAAAATGAAGCAATGACAGATACATTTATTATGGGATATATACCTACAATTGTCATGGTGCTCATATACTAGTATTTATGCCCACTCCAACATAGCTGGGAAAATGTTAAGCAGATTTTGATGGAATAAACCGTACTGGTAGAGCTTTTTGTGAAGGACCTCGTATGGAGAGGGAAAGTATTTCCCCCTTATGTAGTGTTTCTGTTTTCAGGTCCGAAGGCTATGTTTATGGAATTAAGGGGTCATGAGATATTTCAGCTTTGTCTCTGTACCAAACCTACCTACCTGCAATGCCTCTGGTATTTCAGATCTCTATAGCCGGCAACGAACACTAGCAATCTACTTATCTATTTAGGCCGTTTATGTCCCACAGCTGTGCAAAGGCCTACCTTTCCTATAGTCCACACATATCCGTCCTCTGCAATTGCCAGTCCTTTCGGTAGGAGTCAAGTTCGTCCCTCCATCTGCGTTTTGGTCTACTGCGATGTCGTCTACAATTTAATGGGACCCAATCAGTGGTTCTTTTACACCCAGTTCCATAAAGACAAAAATTAATGCCCTATTACGTAATGGATCATTATCGCTAATGATTTCATTATTTTCATCAAAGAACCATTAAAATCGAGTCTAATGTTGCTTTATGTAACAAGTTAAAATCAGTTAATGGAAGATTAATATTTAATGACAGCTTTACAAGTTAAAGTTCGTTTTTGCACTGGCTGTTAGTCTCACAAATATATAAAAACACATCATAAATAAAATATTATACAGCATCGACCCTAATGTAGCTTTCATTACAAAATGTGATTTGCAGCGAGACTTATGCTTTTAGTGTTGTTTACAAACTCAAGACTAACTAGTTAACTAACTAGTTTCAACATGAAAGATGTAACCGATATTTTTGTAACAATTTATTTAAAAGAGTGTCCGTGGAGTTTCTTGCCCGTTCTTCGCCATAGGTACCTACTACGCTTTGGAATGGGCAACTAGCTTCATATTTCTGACTGACCGATTCCTTGACAATTCAAAAGTGCCTGTAAATGGTTTAATTGAAATAAATGCTTTGAGTTTGAGTTTGACCTAACCTATTAGTTCCCTAACGTTATGTTAATAGCTCTATTTACGACTTTATTAATAGATGGTTTGACTTTGAAGGCTTGACTGAAGAAACTTGGGAAATCATGTCATAATAACTTTTGACATTAGACGAATCATGTTCTCCCTCGGTATTTATCTCGTTGTTGTGCCTTCACAAATTTTCTTCATTAAGGCGGACATTCCGTGATAAAGGAGAAAATTGACGGAGGTTGTAACAATTTTGCTCTGTAACTTTTATTGCGAAAAATCCTGAAATTTTAATAAAAATTCTAATTATGTTATTATATTGTAAAAAATTACTCTCTTTTTTTAGTGTACATAAACATTTTCCTTCGCTCACCAGATAAAACGTACATGTTTTATGCAAATAGGCGTTATTTTTACGTTAAAAAATACTAACAGGACTTTAGAAATATTTTTTGCAAGTATTGCGTTTGCCTGATGTGCGTTGGACTCCCGGGAGTCGCGTAATAATGGATACTTAAGTAATTAACCTGTTTCATACCTACTAATAAGCTTGGCAGATTAATATTTTTAACGACACGAAATAAATGCTACCCTGCCTGCTGCTTCGTTGGTGTAGTGGTTGCAATCGCTACTGCTGAGCATGAGGTCCTGGGTTCGATTCCCAGGTCGGGCCAAGTGTTATTGGGTTTTTCAATCAGGGATTTCTCAGCAGCAGCCGCCCGGTGGATGGCAATAGGCTCGTCCCTTATTAAATGGGACTTAAAAACATAACGTACTATGTACTATAGGTACCGTTACGAGCTTTTATAAACTTACACTTACGCAAGATTCAAAAGCGATTTTCTCCTAAACTACTCATAGAAAACTTGTGGTGTTACGAACATAATATTTTATTTATTTGAAACCGTATTGTTTCGGGAATACTATGTTAGTGAGAATACTATTCAAATTCATTTATTGACATAATAGGTAACAGAAACTTGTTTGAAACCTCTGACTCCTGAATTAGGTGTACCTGTATGTCAGGAGTCAGGTCACCATGTAACATACATATATCTTCTGTCTTTTCGATCCCTCGGTCTTTTCTCAAGGTTGCCATCGTTATTTCACGAGAAAACTGGAAGGTATATTCTCGTGACTGTACGCTTCTGTCTAGCTCGTCGGAAATGTTTGCGCAAGCCCGCACCGACGGCTTCTATGCAATTATACGCAAAAAAACTACGTCGCTACTGAGGAGAGTGAGGGGCAATCGAAACAGCATTCTGAAAACTGTAGCCGAGAGCTTCGGCTCTCCGATTGTACAGCAGTTTGTGCGGAGGTTGATTTTTACTAACACTAGGCAATAAGTTATTTTTTGTAAGTATGTTACTAACACTATATGGATATTTGTGTCCGAAATAAATTTATTCTATTCTATTCTAATACAGCCGTGATGTTATGTTATGTAAATTCTACCCTTTGTGTTTGTATGAGCACGGTCAACGGGTTATATGGGGCTTTAAGTTCTACGGTGTTGTGGCTACCCCCAATACACCTCATATGTAATTTACTTGATGTAAGTCAGTTGGAAAATCCTGGTATTGAATTATGACAAGCCTCTGTGTCGATTTGAAACTGTGCGGAACAGACTAACTTGTGTAACTTACTCATTACCTTTGACCCCCGTCCTCATTAACATTTGGCTAAGTTAAGATAACCCTAACTTTACTACCAGTGGCGTAAAGTTTGTATTTTCAAAGAAGATGAGTATCCTAAATTCCCTATTAGAAACAATTACCAAGTTCCTATCTAAAGATCTTCTATAAGACATCATCAACCATCTCTGTGCTGAATCAGTTATGACATCTTCGGGCGTTGACATTGATTTGCACCCCTCTTTGTTAAGATGTCTCCGGCCTGCATGAAGGGTACTTTAGGCCGCACGGCAGTGCTAACATAACCAGAATAAGCTGGTTACTTGACTGAGGCGTGACTTTGCGGAAATCTATTATAAAATACAATAGACAGATATCCTCAGGATGACGATTGACTTGTTGCGAACCCGGACCCGACGTATTGACACGTCAAGCGTGATGCCTTGTTGAGAGATGAAACACGTGTCGATTTCTAACAGGGTTCTTTATGACTCTTTAAGAACAGTTAAGCGGATTAGGTTACTAAATATGCGTTGTCTATTGTATTTCAGGATAAGCTGGCCTCCTCAACGCGGCGAATTTTGGCACGCACTTGATTTTCAACGCACTGCTTAGTTCCGAGAGTTCAAAATCGAATAGTGTATTTTTTGACGCTCTTGGGTGGACTCTGTTGGATTCTCAAGGCTCGGCTCGGCACCGAGAGTTGAAAATTGAGTGCGCGATATAAATCGTCGCGTTTAAAAATCACCCGTTGATACCTGGGCGTATTCTTTTGGAACTACGTACTACACTAGGCCAGCTCAAGGTCCAAGTGTTACCACCGGTCCACTGTATTCGATAGACGGAGGCCGTATATGATGTGCACTTTTGTTGGTATATCGATTACCAAATCGATATGACACAGCACAAGTGAAACATAACATGTACAGCGGTATAATATGAGTTTTTTCTTTGCATCAGTATCCGTCCGCACGTGCTGTATTAACCGGTTTGCACAGGTTTGTGAGTATTGTGACATAAAGCCCGGGTTACTCGTCGAGGCTGGTTTTTGAAGCTAGAATAGCAAGCAATATCCAGGCCTGCTGTCCTGGCTTGGCATATGCTAGAACTAGGAATGTATAAGCTTATAGCATTGTAGAGACTTGGTTCGCAGAGTAAAATGATTCGATTGGTTACAAGCTTCGCCGTCTACGCGAGGCTAGCACACAGGCAAGGATAGTAAAATCTGTTACTAGTTCAAAAATAGCACATCTTAGGGATTAGATTAGGGTATATTAGAGTTAGGTAGTTACAATTTTTTTCACTACATAGCTAAAAATCCTAAAACTGACGATAGTTCTGTATACACGAGGCCAGACTGACTAGCTTGCTAGCTTACTAGCACTATGTTGCTGAATTAAACCCCCGAGTCAAAAAGAGGGGTATTACGAGTACAAGTTTTACCACTGTGTGTGTGTCTGTGGCACCGTAGCTCTTAAACGGGTGTACCGGTTTGAATGCGGTTTTTTTTATTTGAAAGCAGTTTTTTTAGCGATGGCTTTTAAACATGTTTTATCAAAATCGGTTTAACCGTTTGAAGATTATCAGCTCTTTTCTAGTTGATGAATGGATGTGAGCGTTTTCCACAGGTCTGATCGATTTCATATTTGGTATTCTGTTACTTTAATGATATTAGAAGAACATAGTAACCTTGAACTGTTGCTCACGGCAACTCCCTTACCAACTTACAGCACAGGTATCGCGTTTGGGCTCATTAGAATGGTCTCAATGAATAGGTTATAGATAAATGCTGTACAGGGTCTGGTGGTGGAGTAGGAAAGAGAAATCAGGAAATGTTGTGTCAGGGGTTTTTTAAATTTTAATATATTTTCACTCGTTTCAGCGCCAAAACTCAAAACTCATGTTTTCATACGCACGCTGTACTTATGTTTAGTACCTCGTTCTCTTATTTTAATAACGCGATAGTTGTATTTGCACAGTCACTTTTGGAACCATTGAAATGCTAAACAGTTGTTCCATTTATAAAAGACCCAAATCCTATTTAAGCTCAACTACCTTTTGAAGTTACTCGCATTTGTTTACCGAACTAACTAAATTAAATCCTAAGCTTTTGCTATCTTGTTTAAAAATAATTTGCAGGTACACACATTTATTTACAACTAGCTCACACCATTCTTATCTATGTTAAGGCGCAAATATGTTAATTACAGTAAACAGAAAACGTTTTTCATGGTTTAATCACGAGTGCCTGGGCGACCGAGCTCTGCTCGGGTGAAAATAGAGAACATAAATTTTCCCAGATATGATACCTAGTTAGATCGACTTTTCGTCCCCGTAAACTCCTTTATTGCAACTTTCATCAAAATCGTTAGAGCCGTTTTCGAGAACGCATTTACAAATATGTATTTATACAAATATTGCTCATATAATAGTATAAGATAAAGGTAATGCGATCTTATTGTATCAAGATCATGTTATAATAATGTGATAAGTTAAGCGAATATTTCATAAATATTCCCTTTGTCTTCATAATCATCTTTCTCCGTAACGTGTAGGCTTCACATCAAACAAGGATTTTCTAGTAAGGCGGAGGAATTTTCTAATTCAAGTTAAAATGCCAAATCGGTACAGCACCCCTTTGTAATGTCACGAGTCTTTTGACGTTTACCGAAGTCTTTACTTAGAATTGAAACTGTGAGCTTTTCTTCGGTGTTTTAGTAAACATTAAAGAGAAATAAATACTCTGAACATACTTATTACCTCAGCCAGACGCACAATGGAATATCAAAGCGATACTTATTCATAGCTGTAGCGGGTATTAACTCAGTTCATTCGGAATGAATACATTTTTCATTTCTTAAACCAAAAGGTTTGAGGAAAACCTACAACTTTGATCCCGTGGGAATATCGAGATAAAAAGTATATCACCCAGGTCATGGTCTACCCATGTGCCAAATTTCATCCAAATCCGTTCAGCCGTTTTAGCGTGAAAGCGTAACAAACAAATAAACTCACTTTTGCATTTATTATGTAAATATGTTAGAATTGGGTAGGCAATTTATCTATCTATTAACACCTTTTCCGAAATTATGCATTTTGAGTTGGCTTTCATTTCAAACTTTGCACATTACAAGCTACCAATAAATAACTTGTTTCCCCAGGAAAGGTCAGAAAACCAACCTTGTTACAAAAAAAGTAAGGGCGTTTGTACATCGCCACCGTCATCGCGAAAAGAGATTGTTCGTGCCGTACGGACATTCCGGTGACGGTTATCGTGTGTCCACCGTGACAAATAAAAAAAAACCGGTCAAGTGCGTGTCGGACCACGTACAATGAAGGGTTCCGTAGTTGGGATGAATTTATCCCAAGAACAAACTTAGCATTGTAGTTGAAAAACATGTTCTCCCATACGGAATGTATGGGAGATCATGTTTTCAAACTGCAAATTTAAGTTGGTTGATTATTTCTCGTTAACCTGTACAGCCTACTTAGTTCTGATAGTTTTCTTTTTAATTTCGTTATTTATTATACTAGTGCTGTGAACTTTTTCACAAATCCAAGTATAACCATTTAGCTTGCAGGGGGGGGGGGACACTTGACTCTAACAAATTTTTTTTAATTGAAAGTCCCTCCCTAAGTGGGACAACTTAGGGAGGGACTTTCAATATTACTGACTTTTAATAATTCAAACTATATAGAGAGAGGTATTTTCACCAAAAATTTACAGGTCATCGAAAATACATCATTTACTGAACCTTTCAAAGGTTTACTTGTTAATAAGTAAGATGCTTTCATCATATTATTATCAGCCGATATGATGATGATGATGAAGGCATCCTACTTCTTAGCAAGTTAATTTTAGGAAGCGTTGAGGAGTGAAAGAGGATGGGAGTTTTAAGGATTAAGAAAAGTGTATTGAGAAAGTTTGGACCCACAGAAAGGATTGGCTTGGCTCTCATAAGAAATCTTAGTCGTTATAATATTGATATTTGGCTCCATTGACTAATGAGTTTGCCGGCCTGACTTAGTGTATGTGATGATGTTATAATTACTTCCTGTCACTGTTATTTACATCGCAAGTATTGGTATAAAAATTCGTATGGGGTAGGTACCACAACTGAATTTAAAATGAAAAAAACAAATGTATAAAAATAAACGACCAATTTGTTGTTTTTGACCGAGTTAGTTTTCGTTTTGTAGTGTTTTTATTTATTTATTTATTTAATACTTCAAGCACACAAATTTACAGAGGCGGACTTAATGCCATAGGCATTTTCTACCAGTCAACCTTTGGGTGATGCAGAGACAAACAGTGGCAGGTGCAATAGCGAGAATTGAGTAATAAATATTTATTTAAATATAAAGATATAAATATATCTATCAAAAACTATAAATATAATATATACACCTAATTATATATAAATATAAGTACAAATAAATACACATAAATATACTAAAACAACTAAGACAATCAATGAGAAAACATTACCGTTGTGATGATACTGCCAGTTTCTTGCGAATGTGCTCGCGAACTTTAACTTTAAACGATAATCGGTTGGTCGCCATTCTGATTTCTTTGGGGAGCGCATTCCACAGAGAGATAGACTGAATGAAGAAGGAAAAGTGAATTAAGTCTGTGCGGTGAGTGGGACATTGAAGAAGACAATTGTGAGATGAACGAAGATTTCTATTGTGGTTGGCGCAAATGTACTGTAAGTGGGGAGCTAGATAACTAGGGGAAGAGGTAGAGTCAAGAAAGGAAAACAAAGTGGTCAGCGCCCTTTGCTCTCTGCGCTGGCGTATGGGCAACTTTAGAAGCGACCGATGCGCAGAGACATGATCATATTTACGCAGATTGAAAACTAATCGAATGCAGTTATTGAGAAGACGGTCAAGTTTGTCGAGTAGATCTGCATTCAGGTCATAGTAGCACACATCACCATAATCGATGATAGGGAAGATTAGGGACTGCACAAGCATTGTCTTCGTACTCGAGGGTAATAAATTTTTCAATCGGTACAGAGCCCGCAGCGTTCCAGTAACCTTCTGGCTTACCCTAGCGACTTGAGTACGCCAGTTTAGTGTACTATCAATGTGCAAGCCTAAGTCCTTCACGTCAGTACTAAAAGGAATGATCGTACAATTGAAGAGAACTGGTGGCAAGGTCCTCGCGGTATTAGCAAGGTGGATAGTACACTATCCACCTTGCTAATACCGCGAGGACTGCCAATGATGATCGCCTGACACTTTGTAGGGTTAACGGCTACACCAAATCTATCAGACCGGGTTTTTATGGCTATCAAGTCCCTGTTTAATTTGTCGATAGCATTAGGCAATTCATCAACCCTTCCCTGACAGTACAACTGCAAGTCATCTGCATACAGATGATACGCACACTGAAGTTCGGAAGTTATACGATTAATAAAAATAGAAAGGTTTTTGTTGGAAGTCGGTTGTTGTTTTTTAGAAAAAAAGTTTCTGTATTGCCGGGATAGACTGCAGATATGTAGACCGGAAGATTGTGACGGGGTGTGCCCCGCAAAATCTCGGGCCGAGTTCTAGCGGTCGCGCCGGACTACTAGAAACTTCGGCGACCAGGATGACAGCGTTCGGGTGACGGACGTTCGGTGGACCCGCAGTAGTAAATGTACGTATCGCTACTTCGGCGACGTCATCTCGTTCTCGGTGACGTCCTGGTGACGACTGACGACGATTAACGCCCTAAGAAGGTATAGCTATTTATTTATATATCTAAATTTTCATAAAGTGTAAATACGGGTAATCTACATATGGTACTTACATAATATTGTGTTAAATTATTCACCAAACAAGGTAATGAATAATGTATCAAGTAAACAAGCTCTAGTTTCAATGAGAATACCAAAGTCTTTAATCTTAGATTTCCTTAAGCCTCTGTCGGCATGACAGAGGCATTCAGGCCTACATGGTAACATAATCAAGTAAGGCGCCGTTTTCACGGGCGAGAGAATCGCGGATGTCACGGCGTGACTATCGCCACAATACTCTCACCAGTGTAGATGGCGCCTAAGGCTAGCATAAGCTTTTATAATTTAAGGATTTTTCTGTAACACACAGAATATTTTATTCAGTATGTATACAGGGTGAAATTGAATTCATGGGCATCCTCTTAAGGGGTCGTTGTACTCATCATTATAAACTTCTTTCACTATGGGACCAACCATGAAATCGCGAAAAAAAAAATTGCTTTTCCATACATTTTGAGCAGCTATACAAACATAAATGTAAGGAACAGCAGATATTTTCGCGGGTTCAGGCTTGGTCCCAAAGTGAAAGTTGTTCATAATGATGAGTACATCACCAGTAGAATCTAGACATGGGCGTTTTCGTATTTAGTTGCTAACGGATATGTAACCGATATTCAGTTTTCATATCGATATCGAAAACCGTTTTCAGATATCGATATCAGTAGTACGATTTGCACAAGTAACTGAAACGAACGAAACGCAAACTCACACTTTTACCGTTAATACATTGATATAAGTGCTTTCGTTTTAATTTAAAAATAAATAAATTTATCAGTTTAGCTTCTTGTAAGTACGACGATTTCCCTTCATGCTTTAATTTAGGCTTAGGACTAGCAGAAAAGTTTTTGAAAACATACTATAATTATGTCAATTATTAAAAGCTAACTTTTCTGGCGCATTTAAAACGTGTCACCAAGGTCAAGTGCAACTCAAAACAAAACTGTCTAAAAAATACAAATCAAAATTCATTCGATGCAATTTCTTATTCCAACAACATAAATTCAACCTTAAATCTATTGAACGTAGGGCTAGTTTAAAGAATGAATTTCTCCCTGATATCGAGTAGCCGACGGAAAGTTGCTAACTTATGGAATATTTGTTGTAACTAAATAAATAGAAACTAGACCAATAAGGTCTAGTTTCTATTTATTTAGCTAGCACGTTAGGATATAGATATTACGCACGCACTATTATTAACCAAATAACCAATCACTAGCCGAAGTTCCGTAATATTCGCTTCATCACTTTTACGCCAGTAAAACATTGAATGGTAAGACAGAGACAAAGCGAATAAAAACCGTCGATGTCATATCGCTCGTGATGTGAAGTTTGCGTTTTGTTCGTTATTACTTATTCGACATTATTCGTAGTTCGTTCTCGTTGTTGCGCTTTGGATAAGCCATAGCTCGATGAAGTTTTTGTGAAAACGGTTATGTATATTTAGATATCGATATGGTATGATAATAAACACATATCCGATATAAGTTACGTTTTGATATATCGAACCCATGCCTAGTAGAATCCTGTCTATCTCATCTTATAGAGGCTCGTCACCACATCAAGCCACTCGTGCAGGCAACGTTTCACTTTCAACAATTTCCCGCCATTCGTGGTGACTGGCAGTTGACATTAGTGACAGCTACATCACTATGGATCTGCATGAGATAGTGTTTACATATCAATTAAATAGATACACTTTAGTATGTAGGTACTAGTGTCCTTTCTGGGGGACCTCGTCCAGGGATGAACTATCACTCACTGATTTCTGAATCCAAGCAGCGTTGCTGTCTTCCGGTTCGCAGGGTAAAAAAAAAAAACTAATTAGTCCGTCAGTCAGATAATAAAAAATATTAGACACGTATTTTTTGCTTTATCATATTAATAAAAAATTACTTAGATAAAACACATTTTAAGTTAGGGAGTGGGGGTCACTACGTCACTAGTATGTATAAAATGTACATACTCGTGACGTCATGGCACATTTTACCTCAATGTATCGCCGTAATGTTTAGATTACGTAAAAAAAATAAAAAATACGTGTCCAATATTTTTTTATAATCTCAAAGACGGACTAATACAAATTTTTTAGTCATCATCCCTATTGCAGGGACATGTAGCAAATACTTTATGGTCTGGAATGCCAATGCACATACGCTGCCTCTGGAGTCCATATTCGGCGGAGACTACTTAAAATGGGTTATTCCCAGTTGTCGCCACTGGCGACAAATGGGAATATTTTTAAAAAAAAATCCCAGTTGTCACCAGTGGTGGCGCCAACTAAAAACTATAAAAAGAAAATAAGAAAGAAGAAATATGTACTCAATGATGAGTTCATACAAGATATCCAAATGGAGTTAGTACATGGAAACATGACAGTGGGTCATTGTTTAGAATGTTTGAGGCGGTAGTTTTATAAAAACTGACGGCGATTGAAGAATATTAAGTATTATGTTAATATACGGGTAGGTAGTCGTTTTCTTAAAAACTACTCGGATTTTATTTATCAAAAAATACTGTTTACCACAGTAATATATTTGTATAAGAGTATAATATTAAGTAATTCCTATTTAAATACATCTAGCTAAATCGAAAGAGTAAAGTCAATTATTGTAAATAGTATGTTGATCTGTGATAAAAAAGTAGAAGTATAAATTATTGTAAATAATGCATTGATTAATCTGTGATAGACATCGCAGTAAATTAATGAGTAACATAATACCTGTAGATTTAGAAAATTATAAACGTCAATTATTGTGGTTAATATATACAAGTCTGTTTTATAAAAATAACCTAAGAATATAAATAGACATAATGCCATACGTTGATTAATCTGTGATAAGAATCTAATAATATAGTTTTAAGTAAAATAATTATACGATCTGTAATAGTTGTAGTACTGGAAACTGTACTTGTGCAGTTTTAATCTCAATGAATACAAATATTGTGATTTATAAAAATATATATCTTCCCAAGTAACGTGTAAAAGTTTTATTTAAGAAAATATAAAATATACCTATTTAAAACTTCGTTAGTGATACAATAATGAAACCCCATCACTATAATTCAGCTCTAGCATCGCCCCCACCGGAGGCGTATCACTTTATATTTCCCATCTGTCGCCACTGGTGACAACTGGGAACTAGAAGAATGGCCATTCCCAGTTGTCGCCACTGGTGGCGCCACCACTGGTGACAACTGGGATTTTTTTTGAAAAATATTCCCATTTGTCGCCAGTGGTGGCGTCACCAGTGGCGACAACTGGGAATAACCCCTTAAAATTAGGTGGGCTACGTACTCCTAAACAATTGCATACTTTTCGAAATTACATCACCAAAGGTTTACTGGTAAAAAATGCCTTATATGCCTATGGTATTAAGTCCGCCTCTGTACAGATGTGTGTTTGAAGAAAGAAATAAATAATTTAAAAGAAACGTATTTCATAACATTTCCAACAGCTACAAAACATTTACACCAAATGATAACTTCCTAAAGTCGCCAGCTGTGTAAATTAGACCGAATTTTCCCTCATATAAGTGGCGACAACTGACAGGATGCGACAGCCTTGCAGCAAGTGTTTAGTGCCCGAGTGCCTTGACACTTACTGTAGCCATGCAAATGGACTCGTAGATAGTTAAATGTTAAATGCAAGTTGAATGACAAAATGTGTTTTTGCGTTTCTACATGGGAATGCCTGGCTTTGTGGTCCATTCTAAATTAGTCACAACGCATTTTAGGATTGTGGCTGTTCCAAGTATAAGTTCCACAACGCGTTACGAACGTTTTTAGGGTTCCGTATCTAGTTGAAAGTTTAAAAAGAGTTAGAATTGACTGTAAGTATATTTTTGTACTTTCCAAAAATGTTGATAAACTGTTATGTTTTTTTATTCAAAATTATAAGGCTTCCAGGCCAATACTTTCCGAATAGTAAGCGCACGAGGCGACTGAGTCAACAAACCCGTATTTCAGCCCGTATTTCAAGAACGTTCTGCCTCGTCATGCGTGACCGCGCTGCCTACATATATTATGTACGAGTACGGAGTACATACTCAGTTTGAATAAACTTTCCATTACATACATACATAAACTCACGCCTTCTTCCCATGGGGATAAGCAGAAACTACAGAACGCCACCTGCTTCGATCCTTACATACTTACTACTTTTCCTTCGTTTATGTTCATACCTACATCCACACACGCCGTTGTGAGTACTACGCACCTGACCTTTTTGAAGAACAACACCAATAAGGGCACTATATATCCTCCTAGGGCGTCCCCTCCCGGTGTTTCCACTCACATCTGTCTTGTAAATACCTTTTGTTAGTTGCCTCTCATTCATCCTCTCAACATGACCAAACCAACCAAGCATACTCTTTAAAAATTTTGTTTTGCTATAAACGGGATAGCAAATTTTCTTCTCTCCTTGAGTATTTTTATACATTCAAAGTGAAATTTAAAACGTCAATAGGAAGCTCAATTAAACTCAGCCTATCACAGTCCACTGCTGGACTCTCTCACAACACCCAGTCCTCCACCTTCCGCATCCAGTTTGCCTCAACCACCTTTTTAATGTGTCTTCACCTGTCATCGGTCCTTGGACAAACATGGCCAGCCCACTGCCACTTCAGCTTGCTTACTCTGCAGGTAGCTACTCAATCTGCCTAACCTTTTCCCAACTATATTGGGCTCGGCTTCCAGTCTAACCGGATGCAGCTGAATACCAGTTTTTTACATGGAGCGACTGCCTATCTGACCTCCACAACCCGGTAACTGAGTAACTTGACTTTCGGGCTTCTGACGATTCGTAACGACTGTCAAAGATCCACGAATGACAGCCGGGGCCAACGGCTTAACGTGCTTTCCGAGGCACGGAGGAGTCTCGGTATGTAAAGATGGTCACGCATCCATAGACCGTCCGGCCGTTACTAGTTAGCCACGAGCTCCTCATTTAGGTAGTTACTACGGAAACTAATTTATGACAATTAGGAGTATGTTATAGGATTTCTCGCATTATGTCATCTTGTTCGTACATGTCTGTAATATTTTAATTTAAGCAAAATTGTCGCTTCCACGAACAGAAAAGCTGAAACAAATCGGCTCGGATTAATATGATTTGCGGCTTTAATATGAGCTCTAATTGGCAGAGAGTTGCCAGTCATAATCTGTCGTTTTGCATACAAAATGGCCGGAGGACTTTGACGTTTAACACGAGCGACTTGATCAAACCTACAAGCCTTTAGGCAAAAGGCTTAACTCTTTTCCATTATAAATTGAGGCGTCAACCAAGTTCTCCTTATTATTCAGTTTTATGATGAGTGCCTGTGAATCGATTTTTCCACCGACGCCAGGGAGGCGCCTTTTTTTAGAAAATTCTATGGCTCGAGCGATGTCGGTAGCAGAGGGCACTTACCATCAGCTCGACCACCTACTAGTTTGCCACTTTGCCACGCAATAACAAAAAATGCCCTCTGGTTTTAACCAAATAATGAAGCTATTACATAGTAGATACCTGCAAACAAAAGTCTGTAGAATCACGAAGCTAAAGATTAGATATTCATTTCTGAGAGGCTCTTTATATGTCATCATTTCGCGGACAGGAAAATCCACACGATAAAGCGCTTTTAATTTTTGTTACACAACATAGGGTCTGTCTAGGGAATGATCTAATGTGAGTGATCCCCAATGTATTAGTAAGGTTGTTAGATTGCCTGCCAACATATCTATAATATATTGTTAATCACAATTCTCCTGCTCACAGCCCAATTTATTTGTTGTCGGCGTAACTTGTATATTTCTTTAACGTTGATATTGGAGGAGCTCGTGGCTAAGTAGTAACAGCCGCAGGTTAAGCTATGCTTGCCGGGTTGGTCCGTGGGTGGGTGACTATCTTTGTATACCGAGACTCCTCCGTGCCTCGGAAAACACGTTAGGCCGTTGGTCCCGGCTGTCATTCGTGTATCTTTGACAGTCGTTACGGGTCATCAGAAGCCCGAAAGTATGACAACCTGTCTTACCAATGGGGTATCGTATTACCCAGCTACTGGGTTGTGGAGCTCCGATATGCAATCACTCCATGTAAAATACTGATCTTCAGCTGCATCCGGTTAGACTAGAAGCCGACCCCGATTGATTGATTGACTTTATTAAATTGTTACAGTACATTATTCCTTACATGTTTTATATGATAAACAAACACACAAAGTTAGGTGTGAGAAGCACAAATACAGCATGAATTACTGTAATAACAGCTTCAAATTAACCATTTAAACACGATAATATTCAAGTCATACTCAGTATCTATCCTTCCCTCTTTGTATATCAAAACTCGCTTTTGACATTTTTTTCTAACCATATGCGCATGTAGGTGCATGCGCATATTATAGGTGGAAACCCTTAACGCGATGGAGGCAGCAGTGTAGCTTAATTATTTATAGCTACTTAATTAGTAATCATTGATAAAGGGTACACGAGTTGAATATTTCTTTAACTCGATTAAATAACGTGGTTTTCCAGAAATCCTAAGTGGAGTCACCATGCAGGGTTGATTTCTATTAGCTTTTAATTATTACAATTTGTTATGTTTGTTGTTTTTGCTACGAACAAATTAGTAGTAGTAGGTACTGTAACGTAACGTTTTCCTCCGTGGAGGGAAACGAGAGTCACAAATTAAATTAAAATAAAAAGGTATTAAAATTAAAAGTTAAAATTAGTAAATGTAAAGATAAGTTTAGGACACAGGACAGGCTCGGGTTAGGCAGGAACAGGCACAAGACAGGCTCAGGTTAGGCAGGAACAGGCAGGCAGGCAGTGGAACAGGTGGGCAGGCAGGCAGGCCGCAGGCAGCGTGCAGGAGGCTGGGCTGAGGATTATCCCCCCTGGAGGTACACTCCAGCCTGTGGAACGGAGTAGAGGTTGTGAGACTTTGTAGATCTCGGAGGCGCTTTGAGGCGCCTCACCTAGCGGGAGGACCGCGCTAGCGTCACAGGTGACGGCGGAGGTCTCTCTCGGAGAGTAACCTCGTCTAGCGTCGGAGGCCTTTGTGTGCGTGTACTCGCGGCGCCTCACGCCGCGTGATTAGAGTTCTTTTGTAGTGAGAACCTTCTACAGGGCTAGGCAGGAGTGCCGAGCGAATTAAACACAGGTATTACACAGTATTAGAATGTTTATTGTTATAATACACTCAGGGTCGATAGTTCAAGTTACACAGTATGATTAGAACACCCGCGCACGCTAGTTATGCTAGTTACATGAGACTAATATTCGAGTAGCTAACTGTTAAACAGAAAATAAGACTTAAGGCCAGAAAAACAGTGACTCCGTCTCAAGTTAAAAATACGACTCCCCGAGGGCTAAGACAAGACTAGACTGTAAAAATATGAAGACCGTTTTTATCGTTCTGTGTCATATTTTAAACGTTTTAAAAATATATTCAAGTTAGTTCTTAATTTAGATATGACCAGCACTAATAAAAACGGCTTACAGAGGAGAAATCTTAGATCTACGCTTATTGCGAAGGTTCAGTGTGTACACCCACTTTATGAGATAAGATAGAGTGTATTTATCTATGATGTGTTCTGTCTATGTTTTAGAAAAGTAAATTACGACAGATGACAGTTTAAGATGAAAACGTCGGAATATAAATATTCTAAAGTTTTTTACAAAAGGGAAAGATAATAATATAAAATCGACTTGGATGCTAAAACAAGAGATAATTAACAGTATGCTTTACAGAGGTAAACAGTGCTATAGAATATAAAAGTGAGTTAAATATAAGTGTCATAGAATATCGATAGGAAAATATATCAAAAGGTGGTTTGTTTAATATAATAACATAAAGAAAGAGTAACGTGTTTATACGTAAATAAACTAAAAGATGTGGTTCCAAATAATGGAATACCACAGTACACAGTTACAACATAAACATTCAGTACAGTTGCATTCTTAAGTGCTTAGTTCTACGAAATACATAATTAATAATTCAATGCGACTAATTGCAGGCTCAGATCACAGAGATAACATTAAGCAAATGTAGTATGCAAGCTACGACTGTGCAGGTGCACTTATGGCCGCGATGATACATTGTTTCGTCCTAAAGGCACAAACGGGGGTCTCATACACAAATATGTGTCATCTATACATAGGTAATATAGACCAAAGTCACTTTTCGGTATGTGTGACCGCGTTGTTCTTCTAAGCTTCGCAACGGTTTTTGTTGTGGTTCTGACCATCATTTTGATTTATTCGTATACGAGTAGGCATCAAATTAATATTAAATTTACATAAATATTAAATAAATCTCGATTTTTGTCAATTGTTTAAAAACGTGCGAAGCAGGGGCGGGTTGCTAGTGAAATGAAATGAAATAAAATTGTTTATTCTGTAAATAGGATATCGGAATCACTTTTACACGTTTTATTAACTTAACGTTCTGACTACTCTGCAGGGTTGATAAAAATCATGATTTTTATAAAAAAAACAAAATAATCGGATTTATTTGATTTAAATCGGATTAATTGGATTTAAATCGGATTTTTTTTAATTATTTCTGTCACACATGTCTCTAAATGTTTTTTCATTCTCGCTACTAAGCCCTTTAATTCCTTCTTACAACGTTTCCACACCGCTTTGTTAAACTTGCCGCAAGTGGACTTTTTTCATCGAAATAAACGCATACAGCATCTTTTTTCCTTCCAGGCATCTTGTTGTATTCACTTTCATTAATCAATCACGAATTACCGTGCCAAAGACTAAACGGACGGATTCAGTTACGAGTTTAAATTTCGGAGAATCTCCGAACGGTGTAGTTAAACAACATTGGACATGTGTGTGCGCGCCGTAGTTTACGTCGGGGGAAGTCCCAAGACACATTTTGGCTGATTTGGTTGAGTAAAAATTTATTGATTTAAATCATTGATTTTTTATAAAAAAATCACTTGATTTTAATCGCGATTTAAATCACTGATTTAAATCAAGTGATTTAAATCATATCAACCCTGCTACTCTGAGAAGAAAGGCTGAAACAAATTCGGAAACAGTCTTTTTCCTGACATAATCTTGGTCAGATAATATGAGGACTATGTAGATTAGTTTCTGAAACGGCCTTTTGAGGAAATAATCACTTAGAATTGAGTGGACCTGACCAGTCAGCGCAAGCATTTGTCAGTAATCGTGTAGCTCAACTCAGAACTTATGAAGCTCAACGACCCGAAACGTCGTGCAGACTGGCGCGACGTGACAGCACGACGTGACTCTAACAAAACAATTTCTAAGAAAACTTCCCGGTAGAATAATCACCGATCCCGCGTCGCGTGACAAGTCGCGCTAGTCTGCACGAGCCTTAATGCAACAGCTACTAAAAGACGTTTACACTATCTGAACTAAATTTTATGGTAGGCTCAGCTACTACTAAAAGATTAAACCGCAAGACGACACAGCTTCTGACAGGCTTTAAGTTATGCTACTCAGTGCCCAACTTAATTTAAAAGTCTCGACTGGTCTCAACCAAGAAATTGCAAGTCAACCACGAGACAACATTTTAAAAGAGACATGAATTTAAATGAACGGCTTCCGTATGTACTCATCAATTATTATAGGACGGTTTTTTAGACATTGTGTTTTTTTTTTGCCGTAATGTTTTGGAAGATTTGAAATTTTAAACAAATCTTGATTTATTAAATTTGTCTGTCAATCTGCTACTATTTTTTTACATTTTTAGTATTACGCTGACGTCACAAATCCTGCATCGCGCAATTACAGTTTACCGCGCGACCGGGATATACATATAAGACTATCCGACATCAATCGTTGGGCAGTGGCCCCCAAACACGACACCCGCCTGGTCAGGAGGATCCTCCCTTTTCTATAGAGGATGAGTGAACTTTAGACGCTGTTCCTCATGCCTCTAAAGTTCTGTTTTTCTTCTTCGTGACGATGGCACGACAACGTATTAAATTTTGTTATCCCAAAAACTTCGCAACTTCCACGGCATCGTCGTACGCTCTGTTAGAAAGTATTTTTATAATTATCTACACCCTAATTACGTACAATAACAATCTAAATTATTTTGAAGGATATTGCTCCATTGCTTCATATGTTCGAAAACAGTTTTTGCTCAACAACGTAAATAACGCAATGAATGTTGTTGAACTGTCAAAATTAAACCCATTGCTACTTGTTACGCAATTACCCCGCAGTTGTTGAAAAGCTGTCAAAATTTAGTTGACACTGATTTAAAAAACAAAATACCTACTGAAAGTCATTGAAATCCTAACTAAATATTATAAATACGAAAGTGACTTTGTTTATTTGTTACGCTTTCACGCTAAAACGGCTGAACGGATTTGGATAAAATTTGGCACATGGGTAGACTATGACCTGGGTTAGGACATAGGATATTTTACTGTGACTTTTTATCCCGATAGTACGTTCCCGTGGGATAATTTCCGACCTCAACGCAAGCAAAGCCACAGGCAATATCTAGTAACTATAACTATAATCCTAACTAATATTATAAATGCGAAAGTAAGTTTGTTTGTTTGTTACACTTTCACGTTAAAACAGCTGAACGGATTTGCCCACACATCCGTTGCGAACGTGGCAAAGAATACTTTTTATCCCGGTATTCCCACGGGATCGAGATATATGCGGGTGAAACCGCGGGGCGCAGCTAGTAACATTACAGTAGAAGACAAGAGCAAAAAATAAAGTAGACCACATTTATTATTCTCCCTTTGCTTTACTGCTTAATGGTACCTAAATAAGAAGAAACAATGAGTTAATTAGATGATGTTCCTAGCTGGGTACGGAAACAAAATATCACTTTGATTAATTATTCTGTTATGCAATGCTGAAACAGAAGGTGCCGAGTGCATTCATCATAACACAACTAGGGATTGCATAAGCTTTTAAAATGGTAACTTTACTTTTATTGATTGCTGTATTTACTGTAATTATTAAGTCATTACTAAATAACTTGTTGCGGAAAATGTCGTGAGGAAAGTTTTGTGTATGAATGTGGCTAGAGGTGGCTAATACGAGTAGGAGAAGACCAAAAAAACGTTGGATGGACTGTGAGAGAGATGATATGGATAGAAAGGGAGTGACTACCGAAATGACGACTAATAGAGAAGTATGGAAGAAAAAGACATGTTGTGCCGACAACAAAGAAATTGTGGTAAGGGCAGCTCGTAGAATGCTGATTACTAAATAACTTTTTATAACGTGATTAAGAGGGTTTGTCCTAAAAGTTGGCAACGTCGCAAATAACTGTCAAATATTGACCTGTTTTGTTTCTTATAGCAATATAAGGCTGCCTGTCCACTGGAGCGGAGAGGAGAGGAGCGAAGTAGCGGTGTGCCAATATTAACCAATGGAATTGCATAAAACCTCCGCTCCGCTTCAGTGGACAGGGATTTGCGAACTAGTTTAAAAATTCATACAAAACCGGGAAGCGGAGAGGGGAAACGGAGCGGAGAAGCGGAGCGGGGAATTATTACTCGTCGCTTGAACTCGGTCTAGCTCCGCACAGTCCACAACACCGCTCCGCTACCTCGCTTCGCACACTCCGTAACTCCTGCCCGCAACTCCGATCCACTCCGCTGCCATTCTCCTCTCCGCTGCCTCGCTCCGCTTCAATGGACAGGCAGCCTTACTGATAGAAATAAGAAATGAGGCTAACTAGCGAACTAGAATATTAATAATGAATTGCAATTATAACATTGAATTTGATGTTGTACCCATTTTAGGTGTATAAAACGCATTTGGAAACTTTCCAAATAGATTTTTTACATCTAAAACTAAACATTCGGTGTTACGATATTAATTATTGCATTTCATAATCAATATTCTAGTTCGCTAGTTAGCCACATTTTTTATTTCCACACAGTAATATTGCCAAATTAATCAAAACAGTGAAATACTTGACATCTATTTGCGACGTTGCCTACTTTCAGAATAAACGCTCTTAAGTTGAGTAATGGTGGACTTAAGTTGCACTAGGAAATGTGTGTTTACTGGCTCCACTCGATCTGTATACAGAGTGATTTTTAATTCAATGGCAATCTTTCGGGGGGTGAAAGTACTCATGAATATAAACAACTTTTACCATGAGACTTACTCTGGAATACCAACAAAAATCTGTGTTTCATTCATATGAAGCAGCAGATTTACATTTTCATATGAAGCAGCAAATTATAATTACCAGGATCAGAAGTTATGAGTACGTTCACTCCAAAAAGAGACTACGTACGTGTGAACGTGGCAAAACAAAACTGACTGCAAATTATTAATAATTTTTAATTGAAGCGTGATTTTAGGAATATTTAATAACTTTGACTTAACTAAAGCTCAATAATAAATTAAGTTTCCAGTTGAACCCTTTGTTATTTATTTAAGATCGGGAAACAATCACCGCGTTAGAGATTGCTTTGGCTCAAGTTTTACATTTGTTTGAATATGAATTGTTTAACCTGTTTCGTCGGAATGTTTTCTTCTAAGTATACCTACTACTAGAATCTATGATAGAAATTGTGTTTCGATACTTTATATGGACTCATAGTTACAATACTCTTTTCAGATTACCAGGAAGTAAAAAAAAGTCTATTAAACTCGATGTCTTTTAGAATAGTTTATTTTATAAACTAACAATATTGTAGGTACCTTTAACTTCAAATTACTGTTACGTTACAATTAACGTTTAAGTATTTGTTTTCTAGTAGTTTTAGTGCCGTAGAGTGTAGAACCAGTGTTTTTCATTCCAAGTGAATAAAATTGTATTCTGTTATTGAGAAATAAATGTTTTGTACTTTGAGTAGCATAATTTGTGCACTATTTTTTTTATCTACATCTAGCAATTAAAGGTATTTTGTATAAAGACTGTTTTAAAATGAAAACTAATATTAATTAATTAATTATTATTTAGTTATTAACAACAAGGTATTACGGCACATAATAAACACTCCAGTCATTTGACAGTTAAAAGACAGTTTTAAGAAGTTAATTCAGAATTAGCTTGAAGCACTATCAACTAAATTAATTGGCTAAAATAAAATAATGTAATAACTTCAAGTAGATTTCTTCAATGAATTAGGAGTCCAGACTTAGTCTTCGACGAGGCGGAGTGGTTCCGGGAGGCCATGTCCGAAATATGTGACGTGGCAATGCCCCGGGTCCAGCCCAGACGTGATCAGCGCCAGGTGTACTGGTGGTCGCGTGAGCTGACCGCTTTACGCGCGGCGTGCGTTGCTGCGCGCCACTTGTACGCCAGGCACCGCAGGCTTCGTATCCGCCCGCCGGATACGGAAGCCATTGAGGCGGAGCTGTACGCCGGGTACAGAGCGGCGAAGACCGCCCTCCGAGCGGAGATCGAGCGGGCCAGAGGACTGGCCCGCGAGGAGTCGCTGGAGACTCTGAACAGAGACCCGTGGGGACGCCCATATAAATGGGTGCGAGACAAGCTCCGCCCATGGGCTCCCCCGCTGACGCAGAGTCTCCGGCCCCAGCTCGTGGAGGACGTGGTGAGCGCTCTGTTCCCTTCGCGAGGGGAACATACTCCCCCGCCCATGGCTCCGCTTCCTGCGGTGCCCGATGCGGACCACACAGGTGACGACGACGACGACGAATCTCCGGAGGTGACCGGGGTAGATTTGAGAGTGGCGGTACGTAGGCTGAATGCCAAAAATACCGCCCCAGGACCCGACGGCTTACCTGGAAAAGCCTGGGTTCTGGCCTTAGAGGCTCTCGGGCCTCGACTTCGAGGGCTCTTTTAGCGCATGCTTGGAGAGGGGCCAGTTCCCACTTCGTTGGAAGACGGGGAAATTGGTCCTCATCAAGAAGCCGGGGCGCCCGGCGGACTCTCCGTCCGCTTACCGGCCCATCGTGCTGCTCGACGAGGTGGGCAAGCTCTTTGAAAGAGTAATTGCAAACCGCCTTGTCGGGCAGCTGGTGCGAGTGGGGCCGGATTTGGCGGACAGCCAGTTTGGTTTCCGCAAGGGGCGCTCTACGGTGGATGCCATCATGCGCGTTCGAGCCCTCACGACGGGGGATGCTGTTGCCCGGGGTGGGGTGGTCTTGGCGGTGTCTCTTGACATCGCCAATGCGTTCAATACCCTGCCCTGGAGTTGCATTAGGGAGGCACTCCGGTATCACCGGATGCCGACCTACCTCTGTCGAGTGGTCGAGGCCTATTTGACGGACAGGGCCGTCATCTACCCCGGTCACCACGGAGAGTGGAACCGGCGAGAGATGTCGTGCGGTGTCCCGCAGGGATCGGTCCTGGGGCCGCATCTGTGGGACATCGGCTACGACTGGGTGCTGCGCGCCGACCTCCCTAGCGGCGTCACCGTAGTCTGCTACGCTGACGACACGCTGGTCCTGGTGCAGGGGAGGTCGCATGAGGCGGCGGCCGAACTAGCGACACGTTGGGTTGCGACAATCGTCGATAGGATCCGGCAACTGGGACTCGAGGTGGCCTTGCACAAGTCCGAGGCCAGGTGTATCTATGGTCCTCGGAACGCGCCACTATCGGGTTCCCAGATGTCGAGTCGACGATGAAGTACCTGGGACTCGTCCTCGACAGCCGGTGGAACTTCGTGGAGCACTTCCGACGTTTGGCTCCCAAACTGCAGAGGGCTGGGGCTGCTTTGAAGCGGCTTCTGCCCAATCTAGGGGGTCCAAACGCCTCCTACCGGAGGCTCTACGCGGAGATCGTGCGGTCCATGGCCCTTTACGGGGCACCGGTGTGGGCGCGTTCATTAAGGCTGCGACCAGCCCAGCGATTGAACGCGTCCCAAAGGGTCATGGCCATTAGGCTGGTCAGAGGATACCGCACGGTCTCCCGTGAGGCGGCGAGCCTCCTTGCCGGACTTCCGCCATGGGATCTGGAGGCAAAAGTCCTCGCGCACATCTGGGAGTTGCGCGAGGAGGCGAAACTGCCGGGGTGTAACTCCGCTGCCGCGAGAAATCACGGCACAGCGGACAGAGCTCTGGCGGGATCTCATGGCGGCATGGAGAGTGCGATTGTCGCAACCCAGTGCTGGACACGCCACAATTGCGGCGGTAAGGCCCCTCTTTGAGGAGTGGCTAGAGAGGCGCCACGGCGTCCTCACCTTCCGCCTGACGCAGGTCCTCACCGGACACGGTTGTTTCGGGAGGTTCCTGTTCAGGATAAAGCGGGAGGAAACGCCCGGGTGTTACCATTGTGTGGATCGCC
This sequence comes from Agrochola macilenta, assembly GCA_916701695.1. NCBI lineage: Eukaryota > Metazoa > Arthropoda > Insecta > Lepidoptera > Noctuidae > Agrochola > Agrochola macilenta. The sequence goes on along the minus strand of OU753559.1, from coordinate 11,479,152 downwards.
CGGAGACACGGTGGAGCATACGGTGGAGGTCTGCCCGGCTTGGGCGGGGCACCGCCGTGTCCTCACGGAGGCGATCGGCAGCGGCAATCTCTCGCGTCCGGCCATGGTCCGGAGCGAGAGTGCATGGGAAGCCGTCACTTCCTTCTGCGAAGCAGTAATGCTCGCAAAGGAGGAGGCGGAGCGCGCGAGGGAAATGCAAGATGCGCGCCCTCGCGCCCCTAGTCGCCGCAGGAGACGCCCCGGGCGTCGGGAGTCGCGAGCCGACTTCCGGCCACCGTAGGCGCGGGCTTGCGGACGGTGGGCAATGGGTAGCTCGCCGTCCGATTAGGACCAGGCCCGGGTCGACGGCGCGTTGTGTTCCACGTGCGCCTCAAAGAGATGTCAGCACCAACTGACGGGGTCCGTAAGGGCCAATGCCTGCCAGGGTTGCGAGTTTGTCCGAAAGGGATATCGCGGCCCCGGCACACAGGCAACGGAAGGAACACGGGTGGGTTTTAGTCAGTAAAAGTCTGACACTCCCTCTCGCTCCGCCCAGAGCGGGAGGAGTCATATGATGATTTCCCACCCAAAAAAAAATAAAAAAAGACTTAGTCTTCGAACAAAGGTTTGCTAAAAAGCCAGGCATCATATTAAAATAAAAGTAACCGTTAATTCATAAATCAAGAGTTCATAACAAAACAATAACGCTCTTTGAATGTAATCACCGATTTTTTTTGTTTCAAAATGGTTTCGCTGTTTTTTGAATTGGGCAGTTGTCTTAATTCTCTTATAATTCTAGATTTCCAAAAGTATTACAAAATGAGGCACTCATTCATCTTCAATGAATTAGGCGTCCAGACTTGGTCTTTGACCGAGTCAAAGGTGCCAAAAAGCGAGGCATATACAGGGTTATTGGTAAAACACCAACAACCTTTTAAGGGGTCCTTGTACTCGTCATTATGAACAACTTTTACTATGGGACCAAACCTGTGTTGCCAAAAAATCTGCTGTTCCCTTTATGTTCACATAACTCGTCAAAATGTAGGGAACACCTGATCTTTTTTTCATGATTTCAGGTTTGGTCCCATAGTTAAAGTGGTTCATAATGAGGAATACAATGACCCCTTAAAAGGTTATTGGTGTTTTACCAATAACCCTGTATAATAAAATAAAAGTAACCGTTAATTCTTAGCACAATAATTCGCTCCATGAATGTTTTTGTGTCTCAAAAGGGTTTCGCTGTAGGAAAATACCTACATTTTAAATTAGACAATCATCTCAGTTCTCTTTATCCTTCGTTCTTGTCTTGCAAAAGTATCTCTAATTGAAATTAATTGTAACGCTTCAAAGTACTATTGCGTCTAAATTACAGCGTCAACTTGAATTAAAATAAAATTATTTGAGTAATTAAAACATAACAATTTAATTCTGTCGAGTTATTTTATTGTTTATTGCGTATTAGGGTCACTGAAACACAAAACAAAGAAGTTACAAGACGCACCGGAAATGTCTGGTAGAGCTATTGGGCTATGCAAGATGTATTGAAGGGTGATCTTTCTTTATCCCTTAACAGAAGACTCATTGACGTATGCATACTTCCCATCCTAACTTATGGGTCTCAAAAATGGTCTTTGACAGATCAGCAAAAGTCCACGCTCGAGGTTTGCCAGAGGACTATGGAACTGAGTATTCTGGGAATTAAACTAACCGATCGGGTTAGGAACACGACTATCAGTTCCATCACCACCTTAGGAATTGGGCTGGACACAATCTGCCGTAATGTCGGACGACCAATGGGCCAAATTCACGACTCTCTTAATGGCAACCATGACATCGTGGCAGGCCCAGGTGGAGATGGTGGGATGAGCTTGACTCCTTCAACAAGATCTGATCCTTAGCAGCTTTAAATGGAGAGAAGTGGAAAGAGATCAGGGAGGCCTTTGCCCTGCAGTGGGACATCACAGGCTTGTAACAATAAATAGGGTCACTGAAGTAGGAAAAAAAGTATTATCCTAGCGGCAGCTGTAAACTGTGCAATATTAGACAAAATACGAAGGTCAAAAGTGGATTGTTCTGGGTCAAATATTTTCTTTCTTGTCTTTGCGTTCACGTACACGTTTGCGTACACGTTCTAAAATGTCAGTTAATTTTACCACATAACATCACGCCTGTATTCCCCGAAGGGTTAGGCAGAGGTCCCAAGTAACAGGAGGCGAGCCTATTACCATCACCCGGGCCCAAATCAGAACTGCGGGCTGCTACTGAGAAATTCTAATTCTAATTCTCAAATTTGCTTGCCAGAGAAACCTCACCCCCTTGCATTGTTTTTTACATTGCTAGGGGGTGAGATTTCTCTGGAGCCCACTGTTTTAAGAAAAAATCTGAAACAAAGTAAAATCGTTGAGATTTCTGTGTGTCAACATTTATTACGATTGATATGGGTAAAGCCTTTTTTTTATTGAGTCTTTTACAACCGTTTTGTATTTTAGGTAAGTTTAAACAGTCAGCCTCAAAAAGGTGCTTAAATCGACCAAAATTCATTCCAATGGGCAAAATTCAATTATCTAAAATCTTTGCTGCATAATATAGTATTAATGTGTAACCACAAAACATATTACACATTGGACACTTATGTAATTGTAGCTACACATTGATACATTATTATGGAAAATAATTTATAGACCATCGAATGAGTTCTTGTCGATGTGTATATACATCTTTTTGAGGCTCACTGTACCTACTTTGAAGAGTATCGGCGGCGATCAATAGGTACCTCTAGGGATATCATTACGTGTTATAAAATACTATTAATCATGCCCTTACATTTATTACCTCTCGAGGTGAGTGCCATAATACAATCATTAGCGGAATAGAGGATTTCATCAAACGTATATTGTACTAGCTGCGCCGCGCGGTTTCAACCGCATAAATCTCGATCCCGTGAGAATATCGCGAAAGTGTTAAAGTCATCATTGCTATGTTGCGAAAAGGGATAGTGCTATTCGTTATGTATAACTCCATCTCTATCTCGCTCTGGAACAATGAGAAAACGTGGTCACGTCACTGCCGTTTAGTCCATACACACGTATTCTTGTGTTTTATACGTAGGTTATGAATGCCACTAGAGCAAATATTTTTTTCCGAAACAAACTTTATTATCTACCACGGTCATGTGCATGTGTATCTTTGGTTTCATTTGTCATATTTTTTTCTCTAAAATTAATTGAATTAGGTACGACAAAAAATAAATCATAGGTGTGTATGGCAGTGGTGGATATACATTATATCGTTAAAATATATTTTTGCGTTTGTATGGATTGAACGACCACGGGACCACGTTTCGGTCAGTGGGTCGTCTTAGGGGGGTATGTAATGTTTGGTATAATAACAGATAGTCTAAATTCATTTGACATAACTTTCATATGATATCATTTTCATATGCTATAAAAACATTTAACCTAATTTCATATGATCTAATATTATATTTGATATAATTTTCATTTTCTCTAATTTCATTTAGTATAACGTTCATTTCATATAATTTTCAAATTGTATAAGGCTTTTTTTATATAATGTTCATTTGACCTAACTTTCATGGGTAAGTAATATATGATATAATTACAAAATCTCTAATATTTATAAAATATAACAACTGAATCTATAATTTTATTTGATATAATGATCAGTTAATATAATAAACGATTGATATAATTTTAATATAACCATTTTTTATAAGCATAACATACATTGAATACAAAATCGTTTGATATACCACTCAAAAGACAAAACCTATTTAGTCTAATATGATAAAAATGTATGATATTTTTTTTGTAATTGCTTTCATACTTTCATAGTTACTAACCTGAGTAGATATACATAGTAACTGTAATCAGTTCCACGTGCCAAGATCTCCACCTACCACCAGCTCGCCTTGGTGCATTAATGGTCACTGTTCTAACCTAACCTAACCCAACTGATTCACCAACAATAGAGGAGATCTGGCGCTCAGCGGCCGCTACCGCGGCACGCTCGCTACGCTCGCTCGCCTTCACGCGTAAATGGTCACTGTTCTAACCTAACCTAACCCAACTGATTCACCAACAATAGAGGAGATCTGGCGCTCAGCGGCCACTGCCGCGGCACGCTCGCTACCATAGATATAAGAAAGAAGGAGATATGCCCGGTAGTTGAAAATGTATCGAAACCCAATGTCTTCGATTTATCCCCACTCTCTAGCCTATAACTACACATGCGATCAGTAAACCCAATAAATACGAGGTCCCGCTCACACTTGCAATTTACAAATCAGAACGTACTACACAATCAATTATAAACCTTATCCCATCAAACACAGCGTGCATTTACCATGCACCGTACAACTCACCCACACGAAAACATCGTTCGCTATCGTTGTGCTGTGCAAAAGCCATTTATTTTACATATACGCTAGTGATTGACTAAATCGGAAACTTATCGATTCTCCAATTTATTATTGTATTAACATTTTAGGAAGGTGCTGAAAAAATTATAAATAAAAAATGATATACATATAATAAGATAATATAAATAAACAATAAGTAAGTAAAAAAAAGAAATATTAAGTAAACCAAAAAAAAAACAACATTATGAGAAAATCTAAATGAGTATAAAACAAGATTTCACATCGGTCTTCCAATCAGGCTATAACTGTTGACAAATTGAAGAATAAACTTTAATAGTAATATAAATTCATACGACAATCGACATTATTGTCGATAGCCTACGTTAGTGGATCTGCACAACCACATCACTAATCCGTCGCAAGACGATGCGGCCGTACTAACGATGCAACCGCTTAAAGCAAATATCGTTTTGTAATTTTTACATTGCTTGTCCAGTTACTTAGCGACATACTTTGGTAGTGGTAAAGAAGCAATGTATTTACTACAATAAAAGTACAGTCGCTGTGATATATGAAAACAAAAATAACGTAGTAAAGGCAAGAAATATTTTACGATTTGTGGTTATTCATGATTTTCAACACAAATATAGCAAAATACTTGTGCTGATTTATGAAAAGTGGTTCTAAGATTTATAAAGTTTATAGTTTAGCTTCGATTTTTACAAGAAACCACTGAACAACACGGTATTCTTAAATGTTATCACGATCGCGTTCGAAAGCACACTAGTTAGCGGAAACGGCCATTTGCCTGAGGCATGACCATTGTGGTCAAGATGCGCGGACACAGACACGCCCCCATGCCACTTCTCCTGTTATTTATATTTCTATGCTCGCTACGCTCGCTCGCCTTCACGCGTAAATGGTCACTGTTCTAACCTAACCTAACCCAAATGATTCACCAACAATAGAGCCCCATCTGGCGCTCGGCGGCCGCTCCCGCTTTAGCCTTCTAACCTAACCTATCCGAGTCGTATTGCTGTGAATCGGGGTGTTAACCATAATGATGGTATCAATATATACAAGTATTTTGAACGAAAGACCTAATGATTTTCGATTAAATAAACGTTTTATCCAATAACGTTATACGAAATAAGTTTTAGAGTATATACATGTTATATTTAAAGAAATTATATCAACAGTTAGTATATCACACGTTTGTTACACCTTGTGAACGTTATTGCAATGAAAATATACCAAATAACTTTATATGATAATAGACGCATCCAACTTTCATATTAACAAATTTTCTAAGGTAATGCATCGTTCTTGAGAAAAGCAAATTATATTGTAACCTAACCTCAAAACATTAAAGTTGCTTCTGCATCGTCTCCGGCGGTACGGAAAGTGCAACCCCTTCACCCTTACGTAACAAAGGATAGGTACCCATGCTCTCCTCCGCAGCTTCTTCCTCTGCGCTTATAAAAGTTATAGCAAATAAAATTAGAGTATCTGTTATTATACCAAACATTACACACCCAAAAATCTCACCCTAAAGCGCTCTAAGGTTGAATTTTCACAGAAACAGAGGAAGCGCTATAAAGCCTTACAATTTGCATAATCATGAATAATTTTGTATTCATAACACTAGCTTTCTTTTAAGAGTCACACATTTTTTTGTCATCTTTCTAAATGACTGCATAGTACTCTTAAATTAACAATAGACATATCATCTTGTATAATGAAACCGGAAAAAATAATTATGTTACGCTGGTATTCCGTTAAGAGGCACGCGGCGGTTTTATAGAACCACCTGTAAACTTAACTAGCTAGTTATGTTTAGAAGTCCCGTGCCTGTAGCGAGCCTATTGCTGTTGTCCAGGGTCTACTGTTATAGTTTTTAATTCTCTTTCTCTACACTAAATTTTAGTCGTCGTCGACACTTCACGTGACCAGAGGGCTATTCAACGTGGTAATGCTGCCAGTCTTCTGGGCAAGTTTCCGGATGACAGTGATGCGGACGAATACTTCGACGCCTTAGGTCCTTTTATTTTTGTAATTATTCGTACAGTTTGTTAGTTATCTAATTTAGTACCTAGTGTAAATAGTTAGTTGTGTTAAATATTGTACAAGTTATATTACTCAACAATGTTTCAAATAAACTGACTTACCATTAAAAAAAAATGTTGTATGATACTCGATAAACGAGTATCAACTTGTACAGTGGGCTCCAAAGAAACGTCACCCCCTTGCATTGTTTTTACATTGCTAGGGGGTGAGGTTTCTCTAAAGCCCACTGTACCTACCAATAGGTATAATATGTAAAAAGGTGGGGTCTATAAATAGGACGATTCAATATAAATGGTCGTTAATGTTCACAAAACAATAAATATTAAAATAACTGTACCGTATTGTCTTATTCTATAAATACTTACCTACTTTCATTACATTTGATCATGTAGGCGTAGGAGTATTAAATTCCTTCTGCTCAGATAAGCCCCATCTATCAGTTCAACAGATGTCATTAGGTAGATTATGTAAAAAGTTGGGAACTCTAATCTAGGTTCACTTTATACTGGACATAGGAAGCTGAGAGCAATCACAATTACCTAAGTGTGGTTCGCGCACCACAAATCGCGTCAGTGCTTTAGTAACTATTAACAGGTTATAATAGATCTATATAATTATTTATTTATTTATTATTTTATTATTTATGTACACACAGTAAAATTGATACAAATACGACATAAACATAATTATGAGTACAAAGGTACTGCTTATTTCTTAAGAAATTTCTTCCAGCAGACCTGCGAAAGGAGAAATGAGAAAGAAATGTAGACAATAGTGTGTGAGAACAAGAAGAGTAAAATACAAATATGCGAAGTCTTAAACTAAAATATCAAAATATACCTACACGTATAACACACGTATACGTATAACGTAATAAATTGACATATACTTAAATAAATACATAAAGCTTAAATATATATAAACATACATAGTACAGGTACATAAATACTCACAGTTGAGAGGAAAGGTAATGCTCTTTTACTCTATATTTAAATTGAGAAACAGTTTTTAAATCACGGATGCTAGGCGGAAGTGAGTTCCACAATCTTACTGCATGGACAGAGAATGAATAGGAATAGTAGCTTGTTTTATGAGGATGAGATTTAAGGAGTGATCTAAGGTGTGATCTACACGGTGCGTCGCTAGGGCGAGCGTAGGTAAAACGCTCACGTAGGTAAGTAGGATAATACGGGTTGTGTAAGACGTTGAAGAGGAGACATAAAATCCGAGTGTTCCTGCGAAGGCGGATTGGGAGCCACTTGAGTTCCTTGCGAAGATGAGAAACATGGTCATACTTTCGGAGACCGAAAACAAAGCGAATGCACAAGTTTTGCAAGCGCTCAAGCTTGTTTAATAGCTCTTCAGTAGCATCCAGGTAGCAGGCGTCGGCATAATCTATAATCGGCTGAATAAGTGTTTGTGCCAAAGAAATTTTGGTCTTCAGGGGCAGGAGACTTTGAAGGATTTTCAACGAACGAAAGGAGAAATGTACCTTTCGACTGACCTCATTGACCTGAGCACGCCACGAAAGATTGGAGTCAATAATGACACCCAGATCTTTGGCGGTTTCGGTATAATCAATGCAAACACCATCGAGATATATAGGCATTAGAGATGCAATAACAGCCGCATTGCGAACGAATCTGCTGCCTATGACCATGGCCTGGGATTTAGTTGGATTAATTTGCAAACCAAATGACTTAGCCCAAACGCTGATGCAAGCCAGGTCATGATTCATAGCAGCAATTGTAGAACCCGCGTCAGCTACAGTAAAATGACGGTAGAGCTGCAGGTCATCTGCGTAGATATGAAAACTAGAGGATATTACTCTGGTAACAAAGTTGATGAAAATTGAAAAAAGAAGAGGAGAAAGAACGCTTCCCTGAGGAACACCCTCAGTGAGGCTACACCAATCAGAGAAGGACTCCTCCAGGCGAACACGCTGAGAGCGTCCGCGAAGATAAGAACTGAACCAAGCTAAACTGGAAGAAGATAAATTGATAGATTTGAGGATACCTAGTAAAATGTCGAAATCCACTGAGTTGAAGGCGCTACTAAAGTCAAGCAGTACAAGAACTGTAAGGGACTTATTCTCCATTGCCCAACGGATGTCGTCAATTACTTTTAAAAGCGCGGTTACATTACTGTGACCCGAGCGAAAACCGGATTGAAAAGAGGAAATTACCGAGTTTGACGCCAAGAAAAAAGATAATTGTCTATGAACTATGTGCTCGAGAACTTTAGATAGAAATGGGAGAATAGAAATAGGTCTAAAGTGGGTTAATAAAGTAGGATTGTTAGTTTTAGGTAAAGGTATTATGTGAGCCTGTTTCCAAACTGACGGAAATGAGCAAGAGGAAAAAGAGTGGTTGAAGATGTGAGTGAGAACAGGAAGTAACGAGGGAAGGATAAGAGTTATCATTCTTGAACATAACTCATCATGACCGACTGCTGAAGAAGTAATAGCAAGTATAGATTTCCTAACGTCAACCTCAGTCACATCGCTAAGCTTAAAGTGAGAACATTGTGGTAACGGCAAACTAGCTAAACTCTCTAGTGTGGCAGCTTTGACTGACGGATCAAGAGAAAAGGGAAGGAGAGAGAAATGCTTATTGAGATCATTGAGGTTCACACCCTTACACTGGTTGGTTGGTGACTTGCCTATGCCTACAGATTTGAGAAATTTCCATACATCGGAAGAACTGCGGTTAGTGAGTTGATCGTGGAAATAGCGTCTCTTAGCATCCTGACACAGATGACTGCAACGATTTCGTAAAGATTTGTAATAAGAGAGATTCAGCTCTGATGGTCTGCGCTTATACCTGCTCTTAGCTTTATCTCTGTGCGCCATACAATCTTTAATTTGTAGCGTTCAAAATCAAAAGTCATTTATTCAAACTAGGCTGAGAATCAGCACTTTTCGAACGTCAAAATTACATAAGACAGTCCCCCAAAACGCCCACCCTTCACCACTTCCTAGTGCGTTAGCTGGGAAGAAGAAGTGGCGCAACAAACTCCCCAGCTGCACAGCTGTCTGTTCAGTTAAAAGAACAAAAAGAAGATTCTATATAATAGTATTCAAAATAATTTACATTAAGCAACACAAAACATAATTTAAATTATTAGCCATATATAAGCTAGCACACGCCAATATACCAAACAAAATCATCGAGAACTATACTCAGGCAGAAATAAAAAACAAAACGTAAACAGAACTTAATATCTTAATAAAAGCCACCAGGCATAAAGGGCGTGCCCGCTTACATATAGTTGTAACTGGAAGTTATAAATGATAAACTAGGACCATCGAGGTAAAATAAATAAACAAACAGTTAATTACTAATAGTAATAAATAATATGATCAATTGTCGAGGTCACTAGCTAACCACATATTGCAATACAACTCATAAAAAAACAGTGTGATGAGTAGATTTTGTCAAAAATAAATTAAAATAACTTGACTTAAAATGTCAACAATAATTAAATTTAAATAATTTGACTTTTATAGTCAAATAAATTAAACAATTACTTATATAAACTCATATAACTTGTCAGTGGGTAAGCTGGAGAAAGAACATAAACATTGTCTTGAGTTAACTACAGCGACCAACTATTCTTATCATTTAAGTAGTCGTTGATAGAATAGTATGCCTTTGAACAAAGCTTGGATTTTACTTTCGTTTTAAACGCATTAAAAGACAAATCTACCAAAGAAGAGGGTAGCTTGTTATAAAAAGTTATACCAAGCCCAACAAATGAGTTATGAACTTTATGAAGCCGGTGAAAGGGAGCTCGTAGTTTGTCCTTATTTCTAGTGTTAACATTGTGAAAATCACTGTTTTTTGTGTATAAGTGTATATTTTGCCTAATATATAAGATATTGGCGAAGATGAATTGAGATGCCACCGTGAGGATACCAATATCTTTGAAAAAATCTCTTAGAGAAACTCTGGCACCTAGCTGGTAAATAGCTCGAACAGCTCGTTTTTGAAGGACAAATATATTTTGAATATCAGCAGCTTTGCCCCACAGCAGAAGACCGTAGGACATAACGCTATGAAAATAACTAAAATAGACTAAACGAGCTGTATCGACGTCAGTGTATTGTCTTACTTTCCTGACGGCGTAGGCGGCGGAACTGAGCCTTCCCGCTAGGCTCGATATATGTGGGCCCCACTGAAGTTTGGCGTCTACTGTTATGCCCAGAAAAACTGCCGAATTTACGGATTCAAGCACCTCTTTATCTAAGACGATGTTGGGACCTAGATTTCTAACATTAGGTAGGGCGAACTTTACACATTTCGTTTTCTTGGCATTGAGAACTAGGTTATTTGTCGTAAACCAATCTGTAACCATTGAGAGTGCACTGTTTACATCGTCAAAATCTAGTCTATTCCTGTCTACTTTAAAAATAAGAGAGGTATCATCTGCAAACAGTACAACTTCACAGATACCCTTTAAATAGAATGGTAAGTCATTGATATACACTAAGAACAAGAATGGACCCAGTATTGAGCCTTGAGGTACACCTAACTGAACTGGTAGCCCGGAAGATTTCACACCATCAACATCTACACATTGGGACCTATTATGTAAATACGAATTTATAACGTTGAGAGCTTCGTTTAGCACACCATAATGACGCAGTTTACGCAAAAGCGTGTCATGGTGCACGCAATCGTTATCCATGGTGCAGGGTTATGTCGAACTTTGACACGTCGGATAGGAGCATGCTGATTATATAAGTTGAGAACAGTTCCGTTAAAACAATGCACCTTGTCGTCGATGTCATCGTTCTCAACCAGAGGAGTCCAGCCGAGATCGCTAGCATCACGCTTCAAAGCCTCCAGGTCTATGCCTTTGTAATTACGGAGATATAAAAACTCGGACTTACGTTTGGGAACACGGATACGATAGGAAAGGTAAATGAGATCGTGGTAAGAAAAATTAGCCGTAAGTTGACCATGGTAAGAAACATTATTAGGAGAGACAACAATCATAAGATCTAGAAAAGAGGGTGTACAATTAGGAAAATAGTGAGTTGCAGAGAGTGGCAAAACTTGAAGATTGAACGAAGACAAGAGAGAAAGGAGTTTAAGGGAGCGGGAGTCATTTTTAATCAAGCACGTATTAAAATCACCCATCAATATAACGTGCTTATATATGGGACAAAGATCACTGAGAGTGGAGTCGAGAGAATTAAAGTAGTCAATGTGAAGATTAGGACTGTAGAGAACTGCAAGCAAAACTTTTGTGTGATGAACATAAATTTCAAGAAACAAGTATTCAGCCGACTCAGAATACCGAGAAGGAGATGAACTGACCACACTTATCTACAGGATGTACTCGTAAGTTGGCATCCTTCCTGGTGACGGTGCCTATACTGAACAATTTTAACAGTTTTTTCTATGTAATAGAAAAAATAGAATCTCAAATCTAAAGTAGCGAAAATTGAAAAACAACATCAGCTTTCGATTGGCATTCTGTTTTTGTTGATTTTTGTAAACAGCAAATATTTTTCTATATTCTAGAGCTTTTGGTTCGCTATGTAGGTACCTATTAAAAATAAAATAAAATAGTTTGTTGCCTAAAAATCGTTTTTTTGTCCCAGGTCCTGTACACTCGCATAGCAGTGTGTTTGTGGCAGAGTTCTCATGCGCTGCAGCATTTGGAGCGGGTTCAATGCTGTGCGACGGAGTTCCCACGCCCTGAGAAGTCGGCAACGGCACCATTCGACCCGAACCGGCCCCTAGTCGGCAGTAATGATGAAAAGGTATAAACGTATTCTAATTCTTCTTCTTTAGCCTGTTATTCCTGTACGTTGGATGTATGGTTTCTTCCAAAAATATCTGATGAAAATGTAAATAAATGGGTCAGAAAACGTAAACAGGTACGTTGCCAATTTGTAATTTCAAATTGGTATCGATTGCTTTGATTTGATAATTTGATTACTTAACCACGATATTCTAATTTTAAATCACTTTATAGATGTTTACCATTTGACGCTGGTTAATTTTATAACCTCAATTTCCGTCGATGATTTTTCAAATTAAAATTTAATAATGTGATTCAAACAACAATTGTTGGAAAAAGTGGTGAGATATGAAGTTGAAACCTTCTAAATATAGCTGAATGTGTTCCTAATTCTCTTTGAATGAAGAAGAATTTAAACTGAACCGGGTTTTTTACTTTTGGAACAGACGATAGTTAAAAAGGTAGCTGATATAAAAAGACATCCTCTTATATCGTCTTGCTCGTTTCTTTTTCGACTTTTTAATGAGGTCACCTGCCCATCAAACAGGTCTGCCGACAATTACCGTACTTTAATTAACAAGTAGAAAAGTAGGTATTTGTTTTTCCGTCTCTATTCGCCACTCAGCTATGAAACTGTTCAGGTCTAGTCCAGGCTTTTTATACAAGCCATTATTCAGTTAGACACTAAACAAGTAGACTGAATAATTCGTTTTCCAAGTATATCCACCCTTCATTATTCGCCCAACTATGAAATTATTCATGCCTAGCAATGGGCACTAGACTATTCAAAAATTCTAAACAAAAGTCTGTTATAAGTTACCTTTATCACAAAGGTAAGTAAGAAACACGTTGGGCTACCTTTTGTACTTTCATTTAAGGATTTCAATAAAAGCCAAAAACAAAAATACATACTAAAAGTCAAATAATTCTGCGGCTTGATGGTAAACATTATTCGGTTTGACACAGCTGTGCCCTCTGCCTCTTTTGCATAAATTGATGCAATCAATTCGTGTTTTCATTGTAAGTGTCCAAATGATACGATTAAAAATATTCATGAGTGCGGTTAAAGGAATAATGGACAAGAAACGCATGCGAGTAATCGAATACAAACCAAACAATCTAAAGGCAAGCTTCTTAACTTTCTAGTTCTGTTTACTTTAGAAAATGCTTTTGACCCGTAACTCTTTTGTCAGTTCGGATCTTACACGGATCAAGTTCCGGGATTATTTGCCAGGTAGGTATAAAGTTTGAGTACGGTTACAAGGAACTGAAACAGTTGTGTAATCGTCTCGTTGCGGATATGAGCAGGAATAGCCGAATAGCGACACGAGCGACGGCTTAGGGCGGTGGAGCGTTTATTTAGTAAGTGAATGGGCTGTCACGCGAAGTCACGATAGACGGTCCGCCATTGTGGATATGGATTTAAATAATAACTTCCAACTGTGGCAAATAATGTAGTTTTTAACCCTCTTGAGTAGGTTTATAGAACTTGACATATGATAGGTTAACGTGGTCCGTAGTTCGTAAACCATCTTATTTAATTAATATTTTAAATTTTTACGTTATCTGATCATTGTTGGTAGATAAGTTGTTGCGAAGGGTCTATATCACGATTACTTTCTACTTCCCTTTATAAATATTCGTACCTAGCTGCTACACGTCATATAAGTTACGTTACATATCAAAACCAACATGTAGGTAGGTATCTACATTATCCCAGTACATACGTTATTTTCCCACCATCTCAAGAATAAAGTAGTGATCATAAGAGCGAAGTTCCCCTGGCACCTCGTAAACTTTTTTCTCGGCAAACAGTTTCTACTCAGTCAATGAAAAGACGCTACTGGAAGTCTCCCGCCACAAACAAACAAACTGAGATACATGTGGAAGGCGGTTAGAGCTTCCATGAATATTAAACTAAATACAAGAGAGTAAAACATTTATTTATTTTGGTGTAAGTAAAAATGTTGTTAGTTAACACTTTTTTTTAGACACGACGTGTCATTTATATGTATTATTTTAATAATAAATATATTTAATTATTTCTATAGAAATTCAGTATCCTGGATCGTGTTCAGTTACTTAGTTTACCTAAGGTTTTCACTTGGTACCTATAGGTCCCTAGGTGTAGGTAACTTCCATGTGCTTATGTTGTCGCAAAGCCCGGGCGCCATTTGAATGTTTCCCCCCGAAAACAAATAAAAGTAGTAATTAGTACTTATTTATTAAAATTGTTTTTTTAATGAGCTTTATATGAAAATCTAGTCGATGGAGAGAAGGGCCAGGCATTTAGGTACACTAACTACCTAGTTCATTAAAAGATTACACAAGGTGTTAGTAGATCTTACGACTACAGTAACTTATATATATTATAGTATAAATTCGGAAAGGTAAGATTTGGTTAATACCGGATAGCCGGTCGTATTTAGAACCAAATATTGCTTTTTATCAAGTGGAATATTAAACCAATATTAATTTATCAGTTTCCCCAGTATGTACATAATCTTTGTTAAATTATATCGTATTACAGGGCAAATGTAATAAGTAGGCTTTGCCTCGACATACGCCATCATTCCTTTACTGGATTACGAAATATATTGAAAAGTACTTCAACAACAGCTGTTGCCATGGGTTATGAATGATCCTAGGAATTTTATGATATTTTTTTTCAGACGCGACGTATATTTTCGCTACGTTACAATTACAATCAATACAAATATACAATTACAGTTACAATCGTTAAAATATATATGTAACTACTTAGTCTAAGTCTTATGCATATACCTATAGCTACATAGAATTTATATTTTTGTAAGCAGCAGTAATACATACGGGTCGTAGGAAATAGTACTAAGTTAAGATGAAATAGGTATGCTAGGAGGCGTCCAATATATAAAGTCCATCTTGTGATTTAGCAGCTTTACCAATATACATAGCTAAATGAATATTTCTTCAATGCAGAAGGTGGTGACGATGAGCAGCAGCAGTCAGACGGGCAAGACGACCACATCGAAGGCGACGCGCGGCCACGAGACTCGCAATTGCCATCACCTCAGTCACTTATCGCGCAACGTGCTGCGCGCGCGCCGCGGCGTCGTGCGCATGCTCATCGTCGTCGTGCTCACCTTCGCCATCTGCAACCTACCCTTCCACGCGCGCAAGATGTGGCAGTACTGGTCCAGCGGCTACGAAGGCCCCAGCGACTTCAGCACTCTACTCACCCCCCTCACGTTCCTCATCACATACTTCAACTCCGGTATAAATCCACTCTTGTACGCTTTTCTATCTAAGAATTTTAGGAAAGGAATGAAAGAGTTAATATTCTGCAACTGTCACGGGAAAAGGAAAAGTGAAAACTTGATTCTTTTAAACCCCGTGGGTGGCGTCGGTCTGCGCAGGAGTTCGACGCGCTCCACCCGCGCCAACTGCAGCACGGTGACCATCGCGCCCAACGGAGAGTCATGAGACATGCGTCGGCGGCGCTTTCTGTACAAGGTGGAAAACATTGATATTTCCTGATTGACGGAGAGCACCGACGAAGTGACGGACAGCAGCGGCTTCTACACTGTCTCTACCGTATCTAGACGCGATCTATACGACTGAGAGAGTGTGAAGCAAGAGCTTTCGACTACTTAACTTGAACTTTGAAGACTTCTTAGTAAATATCGCTGATTAGCACTTTGAGTGTGAGTGATTGTGAACTAAGTGATCGAGCTTAACGAGTTTAGAATATGTTTGTTATTAGATGGATTAACTAGGGCTAGTGAGTTCAGACCAAACGTAACATATCTTTCTGTTATCCTTTAGTTAATCCTACTTGATGAAAATGTATGACTTTATTTGTTGTTAGATAGATAATGTTTTTAAATTAACTGGTTAAAAAAAAAAAATGTAAATGTTTCTAAATGACTGTAAAAAGTGTAAATATGCTATTAAAAGTCATCAAATTTACATAAAAAGGGAATATTTTTGAGTGGGTACGTCGGTACAGTTGTAAGTAAATATAGATTTTATGTGATATTTATACTACGAAACAGTACCTACTTTGTTACATAGATGAAATTCGGATCACAAAGATTCAAGATGAAGCCACGTAGAGCCGACATCTTGGCCTTGCCCAGAATTTGAAATGCAATATTTATGTTCAATACCGATCTCGAAATACCGCTTACACTGATATCGCTAGTAGCAGCGGCAGGCTACCATTTAACAACTAGGTTGAGACTCTAGGGTAGTGATAGCTGACAATATAATAATAACAATGTCAAATATACGAATTAAGTAATAAATGAAATAAAATGGCAACTGAAAATTTAATATCTTTACGTGTTAAAATAATTAAAGTGTAAGCAGACAGTTCTATTGATAGACTTTAATTTTGTAAATAGTGAACATATCTAAACATTTTGATACGTAAATAAGATTCTTATACGGTCGAGCGAAATATAATTCATGGCATGATGGCCAAATAACCATAAATTACTTTAAAACATAAGGAAATAATGGCTAAAAATACGTTTATTTTCTTTTGCCAACATAGATTTATGTTTAATTCGATATATGTATATTTTCTCACAGTTTATTACACCAAATACTACTTATTTACAAAATTTTAATGTACATGATTGTATAGAAGATACAAAATAATATGGTCAAATAAAGCAATTCGATATAATACAGCGTTCCCGTTTAATGGCCAGGAAAACTTTGCAATTCAAATTCAAAATAATTTATTTGCAAATATGGGTAAACAATAAATAGATGTTTTACCTTCATGTAATAATAGTAATAACACAGTCTTGGTATCACCATTTTTTACCTTTCTGCATGCAAAGTTCCGAGTAAAAAGAAAAAAATATCGTCTAAACATGTGGAAACAAAATCTACCTAATTAAAATAAAAAGTAAAAATGACATTCCAAAAGTTTGCTTTGTTATTTCAGAACATATTATAATTATGACATTTCAAAAGTAATTTTTTATGTGACAAACATGTAGTTAGTAGCCGTCTTTGTAAGCATACCTTATGGCGGGTGTACACTCTCGCTGAGGCACACCGAGACATGCCGAGTGCTAGAATGTAGATGAGAGCGGTCGGCCCGCCTCGGTGTGTCTTGGCGTTCCTCGCTCGCTCTCGCTCCTCGTCCCGTGTAGTTTTTTTGTTCCCGAGTCAAAGGATCTCGCGGCAGTTGCGAGTGCGTCGCTGTATACTATCGTGTCTTCAGTATTGCTTCCTGATGGCACATAGAGCAAGGCCAGGAGCTAGTTAAATGCCTGCGTTCATCCTCTCGTGGTTCACAACTTGAGAGTTGCATACTGTACATGGCCGCACGCGGGCTGAAGCCCCTCGTTCCAGACTTTTTGCGAGACCTAGTGAGAGCACTTGGACAAGAGTGTACAGCCGCCGTATTATTTTGTCGACGATAATAAATAATGTTTCCAGACAAACAATGTTTAATTTTTTGTAATCTGCAAAAGTCGTTGAACAAACGGTGTTAAAAGTAACAAGTAGGTATCATGCACCTGAGAGCTTTTCTGGTCACTAAAAGGCGCCGCCGCGCCGTGTATAAACTCATTTCCACGTTGTTCTCGTTGTCTTGATGTAATAATAAAATTCTTAGAAATGTACATATTACCAGTAGTTGAGAGTTACATAAGAGGAAACCGGGGACATTTGGAACATTTGGATGCTGATGCTCGTAGCCAGGTCGTTACGAAACCGAACTCTAAGCGATAAAATGACTTTATTTGTCCTCAAATGGCAACAATTTGAGCTTTTACTGCTATAGTTAGAAGCGATAGGCAGAAACTAAAAGGCTTCTAAGTGAACGTGCTCAACTTTGAATTTGGCGTCATTTGCTCCCAGGCATGAGTGTAATCTAACGCGAACTAACGTCCGCTCCATACTACAATAAACAGGAATAAGAGAACATAATTTTTACCGAAATTCAGCGGTTTTGTCTCAAGAAGACTAGGGCGAAAGTACCTACTTTTCGTCTTGAACTTATAATTTATGGTAGATAATGGACTCCACTCAACCAAGCTTTGGGGCAAGTATCTGTATTCACAAGAGTGACGCTGATAAATGCGTAGAGATACCCGATATCCGAGCCTGTCCCCGCAGACCCTACCTAACCCAGTCACTACGTGACTTATTTATTGTTACAAACGTGCAACTGACCCCAGTCTACTCTATTGTTATTATTTTCACCTTTTGACCCGAAGTTCATATTAAAAATTCTATTATGGACTGACTTGTGCATTATTATTGAATTATACACAAACACAATACTGAGTGATGATGAAAATTCACAATATTCTCTGGATATTGCACAAGTCTGTACCTTCCCTTAGATAGTTCGATTCATGTGTGTTTAAAATCTGCTAGGTATCTGAAGATGAAGAGAATTTTTTTCCACTTCCATTGTAAAGTCAGGGAAGCAAATTGGCTACAGACCGTTCACTATAACTTGTCCCTTGCCGTCATGCTGGCACCATTGCTTGTCAAGCTTAGTTTCAATACAAATAGAGTTCAAAATGGTGACTGACAGAACAGTGCTTCCATTCGCGTCACGGGACAAGTTAACAATGAATGCACAGTACCAACTTAAATTGTATCACAATTGTCATTCTTTTTGTATGAAATGGCTATAACACGGCAAATTGACGAAGGGTGCTTAACAATTAACTTCCCTGGCTGACCCATTAGATTTGATACAATAACTTCGACCTACTATAACCTGTTATTATATTAACTATATATTTCTGATTGTTAAATTATTACAGACAATATATTTTTCACTGTAAACTATGAAATATTATGTACTTATTATTATTGATGTATAATTTTGTCAAAAAATATAATTATAAATCTTATAAATAATTCTTCAGTTTCGTTTATTTTCTGGGAGGAAACTACAAAAAATATTTATTACTTTTCTTAAATAATATGAAATTTGAAGGGCCGCGGAACCTCAAGAAACATGGAAAAAGGTTTCCTGAAGATGATGATGATTTTGACGGACTCATTGCGCTGCCGCTGTGAGATTTGTTCAGCTAAGATTGGGGGGCTATATGAACACTTGCAGATATCACAGACCACAGATTAATACCTACAGATGGTTCACTCCGCAAAATTATTTAAATAAAAAGAGACTCTTGGCTACGACACAATAAAGTGCAATTCAGGTCGTATAGCGCTAATTAATTTTATTTTTTTGAGGGTGGGAAATTATCAAATATCTTCTCCCGCTCTGGGCGGAGCGGGAGGGCATGTCAGACTTTTAATGACTAAAACCCACCCATGTTCCTTCCGTTGCCTGTGTGCCGGGGCCACGATATCCCTTTCGGACAAACTTGCAAACCTGGCAGCGAATTACCTACAGTTATATTATTATTTCGTTTATTTATTTTTGTTTTCTTATAAAATTACATTTTTAAATATTTCTTACAAAAAGATATAAAAAAAACATTAAAAAATATAAAAAAATAGAGGTCCGCCGGTGTCGGGAGCAGGGTCCAAGCTACCGGTGGTTAGGGCTGCAGAGACAGGAACCTCCTCACAATGCGAGCCGTATCGAGGAGTACTGCCTTCTGAATCAGGCCCTTGATCCAACCGCCTAACGACAGCCTCGAGAGATGTTGGTCGAGGCTTTCGGCCATCAGGCCATTGGCCGTTACGACAATCGGCACAATGATAGCCGAGTTCACATTCCACATGTCGACAACCTCGTGTGCTAAGTCGAGATATTTTATTTGTTTCTCTTTCTCAGCTTTCACGAGGTTCCCGTCATGTGGAATGGTAACATCGACAATCATTGCGCGGCGCGCTAATCGGTCTATCACCACTATATCAGGCTTATTGGCAACAATAGTCCTGTCAGTAATGATAGACCGATCCCAGTACAACGTAACATGGTCATTTTCGAGAACTGGGTCGGGCACATACTTGTAGTACGGTACTTCAGAATACACAAGTTTGTATTTCAAAGCAAGTTGCTGGTGAATAATCCTGGCCACTTGATTATGCCTGTGCAAGTACTCGCCGTTAGCCAGACGAGAACAACCAGAGATAATATGTCTGATGGACTCACCCGGACGGTGGCATGCCCGACACACGTCAACCGTCCCGTCCTTCATAATATGTCTCCGGTAGTTATTCGTCAAGATAACTTCGTCCATAATTGCACAGACAAAACCTTCAGTTTCCCCGAAAAATACATGTCCGAGAATACATGTCCCATGTCACAGAGCGCATCGACTTCCTGAAGCAGAAAGTTTGTGCATGGGCGAGCCGTATTCGGCGGTATAAGCGGCGGGTTGATCGATACACGCAGAATCGCATGTTCCAGAGCGATGAGAGGTGGGTATATAGAGCTTGGGAACGACCTGAACGAAATGTGACAGACGTGTGCCGCCCGGATGATGCCACCACGAGTGTATTCTGGCGCAGCATCTGGTCGGTGCCTGTCTGTCACGCTGAGGCTGGCTGGATGCAGGATGTCGAGCGAGTGTGTGAAACTATTCCAGAAATGGAAGCTGTACTAATCACGCCATTAGACGTAGCCAAAGCAGTCCGTCCGTTACCGAACTGGAAATCACCGGGACCGGACGGACTGCACAACTTTTGGTTAAAATGGCTGATTAGTTCAGACACTCGCCTAGCATCCCAATTCCAGTCATCCCTGGAGTCTGGGTCGCTACCACAGTTTCTAACAACAGGCGTTACCCACCTGCTCCATAAGTCAGGTAGTCCTGCGGAACCCAAGAATTATAGACCGATCACATGTTTGTCGACGGTCTATAAACTTCTAACATCCATTTTGAGAGTGAAAATTAACACACACATTGACAGTTATTCAATTATGTCTGCCTCACAGAATGGATGTAGGAATGGGTCCCGCGGTACTAAGGAGCTACTCCTCATCGACATGGCCATAAGCCAACAAGTTCGTCGATCCCACAAGGATCTATCGACATGCTGGATAGACTATAAGAAGGCCTACGACTCGGTGCCACATACATGGCTCATGAGGGTGCTGGAGTTGTACAAGATAGATGCAACTCTGCGCACCTTCCTGATGTCGTGTATGGGGCAATGGAGGACGGTCCTTCGCTACCCAGGATGTCAACAGATCCAGGGGAATGATGAACCTGTATGGATTAAATGGGGAATATTTCAGGGTGACAGTTTGAGTCCACTTTGGTTCTGCTTAGCCCTGAATCCTCTAAGCACACTGCTGGAGGATTCAGGTCTGGGCTATCGGTTGAGGAGAGGCGGTCAGGTCATATCTCACCTCCTCTACATGGATGACTTGAAACTCTTTGCCCCCAACAAATTACGACTGATGGAGCTACTGAAGGTAACTGAAAAATTCAATAGCGCCATCAGGATGGAATTTGGTGTGGACAAATGTGCAGTCATGCATGTAAAGCGAGGGGAGATTATGGAATCCGAGGGAACTCAACTCTTGGACTCCATACACCTTAGATCCCTCTCCTCAGCCGAAAGCTATAAGTATTTGGGTATGTCGGAAGCGTTAGACATCAACGTTGCTGACATGAAGCAATCGTTGAAGGAGCGCTTCTTTGGTCGCCTGAAGAAGGTTTTAATTAGTCTTCTTTCGGGCGGAAACAAGGTGCGCGCCTTCAACGGTTGGGTCATGCCGGTTTTGATGTACTCTTTCGGCATACTCAAATGGACTCAGACCGAACTCGACGCCCTGGACAGAAGGGTCCGTATAATCCTGACCGCAAACCGGATGCATCACCCACGTTCATCGGTGATGAGACTGTACATCCCGCGGAAGTGCGGGGGTCGAGGCTTTTTAAACGCTAAGACCCTCCACAACCGCGAGGTGTGCAGCCTCAGGGATTATTTTTTTAAAGCCGAAGTGGGTATGCACCGGGATGTGGTCGCAGTGGACAAGGGTCTCACCCCGCTCTTCATGGCTAAAGAGAACTGGCGCAAACCTGTTATACTTACTACAGATGACCGCAAGGAGGTATGGCAGAGCAAGGAGCTTCACGGGCGCTACTATCGGGCTCTTCATGAGCCTGGTGTAGATTTCTTAGCGTCCGTATCCTGGCTACGTTCTGGTGACCTTTTCGGGGAAACTGAAGGTTTTGTCTGTGCAATTATGGACGAAGTTATCTTGACGAATAACTACCGGAGACATATTATGAAGGACGGGACGGTTGACGTGTGTCGGGCATGCCACCGTCCGGGTGAGTCCATCAGACATATTATCTTTGGTTGTTCTCGTCTGGCTAACGGCGAGATACTTGCACAGGCATAACCAAGTGGCCAGGATTATTCACCAGCAACTTGCTTTGAAATACAAACTTGTGTATTCTGAAGTACCGTACTACAAGTATGTGCCCGACCCAGTTCTCGAAAATGACCATGTTACGTTGTACTGGGATCGGTCTATCATTACTGACAGGACTATTGTTGCCAATAAGCCTGATATAGTGGTGATAGACCGATTAGCGCGCCGCGCAATGATTGTCGATGTTACCATTCCACATGTCTGATGGACTCATCCGGACGGTGGCATGCCCGAAACACGTCAACCGTCCCGTCCTTCATAATATGTCTCCGGTAGTTATTCGTCAAGATAACTTCGTCCATAATTGCACAGACAAAACCTTCAGTTTCCCCGAAAAGGTCACCAAAACGTAGCCAGGATACGGACGCTAAGAAATCTACACCAGGCTCATGAAGAGCCCGATAGTAGCGCCCGTGAAGCTCCTTGCTCTGCCATACCTCCTTGCGGTCATCTGTAGTAAGTATAACAGGTTTGCGCCAGTTCTCTTTAGCCATGGAGAGCGGGGTGAGACCCTTGTCCACTGCGACCACATCCCGGTGCATACCCACTTCGGCTTTAAAAAAATAATCCCTGAGGCTGCACACCTCGCGGTTGTGGAGGGTCTTAGCGTTTAAAAAGCCTCGACCCCCGCACTTCCGCGGGATGTACAGTCTCATCACCGATGATCGTGGGTGATGCATCGTGGTTTGCGGTCAGGAGTATACGGACCCTTCTGTCCAGGGCGTCGAGTTCGGTCTGAGTCCATTTGAGTATGCCGAAAGAGTACATCAAAACCGGCATGACCCAACCGTTGAAGGCGCGCACCTTGTTTCCGCCCGAAAGAAGACTAATTAAAACCTTCTTCAGGCGACCAAAGAAGCGCTCCTTCAACGATTGCTTCATGTCAGCAACGTTGATGCCTAACGCTTCCGACATACCCAAATACTTATAGCTTTCGGCTGAGGAGAGGGATCTAAGGTGTATGGAGTCCGAGAGTTGAGTTCCCTCGGATTCCATAATCTCCCCTCGCTTTACATGCATGACTGCACATTTGTCCACACCAAATTCCATCCTGATGGCGCTACTGAATTTTTCAGTTACCTTCAGTAGCTCCATCAGTCGTAATTTGTTGGGGGCAAAGAGTTTCAAGTCATCCATGTAGAGAAGGTGAGATATGACCTGACCGCCTCTCCTCAACCGATAGCCTAGACCTGAATCCTCCAGCAGTGTGCTTAGAAGATTCAGGGCTAAGCAGAACCAAAGTGGACTCAAACTGTCACCCTGAAATATTCCCCATTTAATCCATACAGGTTCATGATTCCCCTGGATCTGTTGACATCCTGGGTAGCGAAGGACCGTCCTCCATTGCCCCATACACGACATCAGGAAGGTGCGCAGAGTTGCATCTATCTTGTACAACTCCAGCACCCTCATGAGCCATGTATGTGGCACCGAGTCGTAGGCCTTCTTATAGTCTATCCAGCATGTCGATAGATCCTTGTGGGATCGACGAACTTGTTGGCTTATGGCCATGTCGATGAGGAGTAGCTCCTTAGTACCGCGGGACCCATTCCTACATCCATTATGTGCGGCAGACATAATTGAATTACTGTCAATGTGTGTGTTAATTTTCACTCTCAAAATGGATGTTATTCAACTGCCAGATCATCATTAAAACTAACTGAGGAAAAAAAATATGGAAGTCAGACAGAATTGAATTCTAAAATGTTATTACATCTGAGATATGTTAACGTTTATCTAGATGCGTAGGTAGGTATTAAGTAGACAGTTTTGTCTACAAAAATTACTAGATAAAAGCATATTTACGCATAATCTGAGCCAACGCTATTACTGTCTATCTTTTACTCGACTGCGGCAAAACCCAAAACGAGTAACCTCCTTTGTTGTTCGGCTTGTTTTTGAAAAAAATGTCTTAACCCAATTTTGCTTTGATTGAAAATGGTATTGTTTGTACTTTGTAGGTTCTGAAATGTATTTACAAACTTTTATAAAATGGTACTATGTAAATCATGTTGGGCTGCCCAATGTCTGCGTAAAGGGTTGTATTTTGTCTCTAATCAGTAATTCTATTGCTGCGTAAAAGTAATTTAATTACATTAACTTAAATTAAAATCTTTAAAAGAATTAATCAGCATTTGCTTTGGTGAAGTTGGTATGTTTTAGTATTAATTGTACATATTAGCACTAATTTATGAGAAAGCTAATTACTAAAACGTTGCCGAAGAAGAAGATTAGAGATTAGAGAAGAAGATTAGATTAAGATTAGAGAAGAAGATTAGACCTTTCAAGCTTAATTTATTGGAAAGGGTTTCACTCTTTGTATATTTACAAATAATGTCTGTTTTCAACAAAACATGTAAATGGTGATGATACAAATAAGTACTAGAAAGAAAGAAAGAAAAGAAAGAAATAATAATGTTTATTTGGACACAGTTCGTGAAACACAAAATACAAAATAAAAAAAGTGACAATATTATTTTAACAATAATACGAGTAGTGTGAAGTGTGTGCCTCGCGGCTGCGCCAAAAAGGTTCATTTCAGCATTAATGCCAGACAGATGCTGTCTGACGCTGGTTTTCTAATGAACCTTTATGTAGGGACAAGTGACGGCGAGTACAAAACAGTTTCAACATACCTAATACATAATTTGTACTTATAACTAAATAAATAAACTAGAAATCAAATAAAAATTACAAAAACAAAAATAAAATATATATGAAAACAACAGGAACTGTCCACGCAAAACCTGTTCTTAGCGATTAGCTACACTAGATTGATTCGTGCACTCACAAAGCGCACAGATAACTATATACTAGTCAGAGAGACAAAGCGCAACAGGCCGCCAACAGCGGCGGACAGTTACACTGACTGCATAAAATTACTGTGGGGTGTTTGAATAAAACATAAATGGATAAAGATAAATAATAATAAAATAGTGAAGAAAGTATAATAAGAAAGTGAAGTACATATAACAATAGATGAAATAAGTACCTACACCGTTAATAAAAGAAGGTAAGCGTCATTTATTATCATAATTTTCTTTTGCTGATCAGTATTAGTTAGTCTCGTGTAAGTGTAAAATAACTTATTTATGCTCCGTTCCGTTTTTTTCTAGTTATGCATTTTCGAACGATGTACACATAAACAAAACCATCGTCTACCGCAATCTTTGGCTTTTTTTTTTAACTATAGTTTGACCGATACCGCTGTGCTGTGACTTTGCTATGTTCGCGGCGAGACTGTGGGGGCATTCCACAAAACGGTCCACCCTAATGCACTATCAGAGAAGTAATAGCAATTTTACTGAATGTCATTTGTTTCACGGTTATTCCGAACAAAGTTCCGGAACTGCGAGACTAGTCAGCCACCAAGTATGCACCAGTGTGCAAGTATTACACCAGCGTTGGCACAATTATAGGTACCTACTGCGGATTATTGTATTACTAGCGACCTGCCCTTTTTTAATGTATGGCATCTCGCAGGTCAACCTAGGAAGTTTTCTGCTGCTTAATCGGACTTTCCTGTGGGTGCCTCAATAAATTAAGGCCTCCAGCATTAGCGACACGCCCACGCCGCTTCACACGGTTTTTACACTTTTTACGCCTTGACAAAACATTGAGATTTCTTTACTAAATAGAGAGCCGTTATGGTCCAGTGGTAACGGCCGCGACTAAAGAGTTGTAGGTCGTAGGTTCTAACCCTAACAGGCGCATTACTTTATGTAAATTATTTACAACACCACTGCTCTCAAAACGGTGAAAGAAAACATCGTGAGGAAACCGGCATGTCCTGGAACCAAGAATTCGAAGACATGTGTCATCCACCAACCCGCACTAGGTCCGCGTGTTGGATTACGACCCACTCCCTCTCACAGAGAGGAGACCTGTGTCCCAGGTCCCAGCAGTGGAGACATTATAGGGTGATTGTGTAAGCTATGTATGTATGGCTCGCGTACAGAATTGTTTGATGGTATACTTTGTACCCATATTGTTTTGCTTAATTCACCAATTTATATGTAGAATTTATTAAAGAATTGCAACCCGTATAAAAGTCCAAATAGATACATAGCAGGAGCGGTGTTTTTTGACGGTTGAATAATATTAGAATAACAATGGTCTACATAATTATGGTTTCACCGTTCTTTGTTAACTCCACACAATTTGGGCATGTTGATCCAAGTATAGTACCGAGACATAGAACATAAACAAGATCATGTTTTTGATGAAAAGAATTAGTTTTCTTTATGGAGGATGCTGTTTTAATATTAAAAAAAAAAATGGTTTAGAGTTTAGGTTTCGCAATGTAATTGCGAAATTGAAAAATAATATTATTATATTTTATTATAATATTATAGTTCGGATTAGGGCTTGCCGGGGTTGGTCAGTGTATGGGTGACCATCTTTACATACCGAGAATCCTCCGTGCCTCGGAAAGCACGCTAAGCCGTTGGTCCCAGCTGTCATTCATGGGTCTTTGACAGTCGTTACGAGTCGTCAGAAGCCCGAAAGTCTGACACCAGTCTTACCAAGGGATATCGTATTACCCAGTTACTGGGTTGTGGAGGTCAGATAGGCAGTTGCTCCATGTAAAATACTGGTATTCAGCTGCATCCGGTTAGACTGGAAGCTGACCCCAACATAGTTGGGAAAAGGCTAGGCAGATTGATTATAGTTAGTTAGGATTAGGAATGCCTGCCAGGGTTGCGAGTTTGTCCGAAAGGTCGCGGCCCCGGCACACAGACAAAGGAAGGAACACGGGTGGGTTTTAGTCAGTAAAAGTCTGACACGCCCTCCTGCTCCGCCCAGAGCGGGAGAAGTTATTTGATAATTTACTAGCAAAAAAAAAAAAAAAGTATTAGGAATGTACGTATCTACATTTATACTTATTCAATAGTTAAATGTCGTATTTCTATTTATTTTACTGTGCGTACATAAATATTTAAATAAATAATTGGTCAAAAATGTATAGGATATCTACTATCTACCTAATTGTACACAGGACCGTAGGTAGTGGTTAATGGTTTGTACACATTTGTAGTACCTACTGCAGCATGCCGCTGCCAAGCCAACCTTTTTATTTGCGAAGATGGCTTAACATGTTTTTCTCTTAAAATGTGGTTACGTTTGACACATTTTTTATCGAATGAAAAGTCGGTTTTGTTTTTTTGATGGAAGGACGATTCGAAGCATCGGTGTCGTGGCAAGCAGAGATAACTGTTGAATTATATTTTTTCCGATATAACACTATTATTTCAGACTTTTGGACGTATTACTGCTAAATCGTTATTTTATTTATTATTTATTTAACAGTTTATGTACACACATATAAATAGACAAGAAGAAAGGAACAGAAAAATACGTACAAAGGTGATGCTTATTTCTAAAGAAATCTCTTCCAGCATACCTGCGATAGGAAAGTAGTTAAAGAGATGTAGACAACGTGTGTAAGATTAGAAGAGAAAATAATATACATAAAATAAAAACTCTTAATTATTCACTAATTTAACCATAAACATACAATATGAGAATAAACTTACATAAATACTTCTAAACTAAATATCACTAAAATAAATATACTTAAATATAATGTAGCATAAAATAATAAATACAAAATATGCAACTATGACGAAGTGGACAGATAGTGTTCTTTCACTCTTCTTTTAAAAATTGCAACAGTTAGGCAGTCCCTAATGTCAGGCGGAAGTGAATTCCACAACCGAACCGCGTGCACGCTGAAGGAGTAGGAGTAGAAGTCGGTTGAGTGGGGAGGAGATTTAAGGAGATTTCTAAGATGCGACCTGCAAGGAGCATCAGAAGGACGGGCGTAGGAAAAGCGTTCCCGCAGATAGGATGGTGTTTTAGGGTTGTGAAGGATATTAAATAGCAGACACAATATCCGAGAGTTCCTGCGAAGTCGAATAGGGAGCCACTTGAGTAATTTGCGAAAGTTAGAAACGTGGTCATACTTTTTAAGGTTAAAAACAAAACGAATACAGATGTTTTGCAAACGTTCAAGTTTATTTAAAAGCTCCTCGGTGGCATCCAAATAACAGATAGATTATTTATTATTATATATTTTTTTTTTTTTTTTATTATTGATAGATTTATTGTTGATATTTACTTCATAAAAGTCTCATTTGTGTTGTTTTCGTATATCCAGGAAGAACTACATTATTTATTTCGTGAGTATTCCAGTTTGTAATCCACCCCCCACGTAATATTGCCTTTCTAACTGGGTCTTAAATAGTATTTGTTCTGGATCCGTACAGAAAAGGCCTCGTTGAGGCCCCAGGCTTACCCGTCTCCAGCCGTGGCTGTAGCCAGGGAGGTGCGCAGTCCGCCAGCCATATCCATCCGCGCGTGGTTCCAATACCACGTCTCCGCGTGGTTCCTCCAGCCATCCAGAAGTAGCAGCGACGACGACGCGTCGGACGCTGTCCCTACACACTGCAGGCAACACCTTCAGCATCCTCATTTGCCAACTTTACTATTTTTTTTTTTTAAATCGCGTTGTAATTTTTTACGTATAACCATAATTTGTTGATTAGCAAGTCCTAATTTAAACAGTGGTTAGGCCTGCGTATCTTATTATGTAGCACAACGGTTCTGCGCGTCAAATACCCGTTCGTGATTTTTTTCCTTAACGCAAACGAGCTCCCAGCTCTGGCCAGTGCTAGTACCCCTTGCTCAGCGATAGTCATAGAAAAATTACGTTACCCGAAGAACCTGACGTTCTATAAAATACCTGCCTTTTTTATTTAAATCACTACGACCGCCAAAATAACATTACATTTTTTTTTACTTCTGATTTTTAATTTTGTTTTTCTTTTTCAAACCAATTAATTTAATTATACTTTGTGACTTCAATCTTTCTGTGTTTCATTATTCGTTCTTCATCATCCTGGGTTCGATCCCCCGTGATTATTTAATTTAATGTGGCGTTATATTATTAATATCGCTATAATACATACTGAACGTTTGTCCTGAAAGAAATGGTACTGCGTTGATTTCAGACTCAAATTCTGCGTCTAAATACTGACAAAATTGTACCTATTAATATTTTGTATCTATGAAGAGACTAAAACCCACCCGTGTTCCTTCCGTTGCCTGTGTGCCGGGGCCGCGATATCCCTTTCGGACAAACTCGCAACCGTGGCAGGCATTGGCCCTTACGGACCCCGTCATTCTCGTAAGACCTAACGTAACGACAAATTTATGTTGACCCTCCGACCCAAGACAGTTTTTAAAATCATTAAAATAGGGCCCAGTGACCTAAAATTATGACATGATATTTAAACGTATTTTTTGGTTTAAAAAAACCCGCCAATTTAAATCTGCCATCAAAAAAATATTAACTTTGAACGCATCACTAATATTGACGAGGTCAACTTGACATTTTAGAACCAAGAATCTGTCTTTTTGACGTTTCATCTCGTGTGAACGGAAACCGTGGAGATAGTTAAGTAAATCTATTTCTTGATACCTTTATAATCATTACATGGCTATGTCTGAAATGTATTGCAAACAGTTGTGGAAATGTTCTATTTTGTTCCCACGCATTTTATTTTATGGCAAAGTCATTTTTATTCTGTAATATACAAACGATTAAAACTATGTCCCAAAATTAGGGTCGGTGGATTTTTATTTGGTGGATTTCATAGAAATGAGACTGAATTTGTTACGTATAATAAATAAGGTTTAAAATGAAAGGAGAAGTAATAAAAATATTTCTTTCACAAAGTTTTTTTTTAGTTCTGATATAATTTGTAATTCCATGATAAATAATTGAATAGATTTGTTTTATTCTAACTAATAATAAACTTAAAACTATGGCCCAGTGACCTAAAAAAAGTTCAAATTATTTCAACATATTTTTTGCATGATATAATTAACTTTAGGTATAAGAAATAACCCGTTTTTTTTTTTTTTTGGGTTGGAAATCATCAAATGACTCCTCCCGCTCTGGGCAGAGCGTGAGGGAGTGTCAGACTTTTACTGATTAAAACCCACCCGTGTTCCTTCCGTTGCCTATGTGCTGGAGCCGCGATATCCCTTTCAGACAAACCCCAGCAGGCATTGGTCCTTCCGGACCCCGTCAGTTGTTGCTGACTTCCCTTTGAGGCGCGCGTGGAACACAACGCGCCGTCGACCCGGGCCTGGTCCTTATCGGACGGCGAGCTGCCCATCGCTCACCGTCCGCAGGCCCGCGCCTACGGTGGCCGGAAGTCAGCTTGTGACTCCCGACGCCCGGGCCGTCTCCTGCGGCGACTAGGGGCGCGAGGGCGTGCAGCTTGAATCTCCCTCGCGCGCTCCGCCTCCTCCTTCGCGATAAGAAATACCCCTTAAAAGAATTTAGCCAAAATGCACATTGAAACACTTTTTACTAAACCAAAGTACTGGGTCGCAACTACTTGCACCTATTCCTAGTAGGTACATTGAATCGTAATATATATCGACTTAAATTTTGTTGGGCCTTACGAGGATAAGGGTTCCGTTTTTTCCAGTTGAGGTACGGAATCCTATCGACAAAGTCGCCACTGTCTCGGTACCTAATGGTAACTATTAACCGCTAGAGCCCCTCCCCGCTGCGCGTGCGATACCCGTTGAGTACCGAAGGACCCCCCGCGGTGACAGATTTACGACCGCACTTAAATAAACAAAACACTCGGGGTTTTTTGTTTCGCCTCCGGTGTTATCGCTAGTTGATTTGGGTTCGTGTTTAGACAAATGATTCTTTGTAATACTTAGAAATGTCGAGTGGAACCCTTTGAATTCATAAATACGCATTGTAATCGACGGCTGCGCCGTTTAGCGATAAGACGATTTGTGATAAAACTACTGTTCCAATTTACACGAAATTTTGCAGGGTACATTATGAATAGATAAGTTATATAAAGAGAGCATTTTTTTACAGATAAACACAGTAAATAAAAACACGAAAAATTACGACTTTTGAATAGGTACTAACCGTCTGTTTACGTAAAACTATTTTCGTGTTTTTAAATTTACGATTTTTATATGTTAGTTCATTTATCGTTTATTTGAACTATTTATATGAAAGAAAATAAGCACTTACCAGCGATTACAGACACAAATCTAGGGTTGCCACATTTGGCAAGGTTCGTGTCGGGACGCAAAGAGAAAAAAAAAGTAGGTACCTATGATAATAATAAAAAAAATACAAATATATGGAAGCAGTGACAGACGTAGCTTGATTATATTTTGCTGAAGACTTTTACATATTTATAAAACTCCATGCCATTGAAGTTAACCTGATACAGTGATACTGTAATATCGATTCCACAGTCTCCGGCAGCAGGCGATTTCTTTAATTGGTCCACTAGCTCGACATTTTGAAAATATTCTTGCCACAGGATTTTCCGTTTCATTTAAAAAGTGAATCCACTTCTCTTCTACAGAAGTTTTAGCCTTCCACTCTTCCGTGTCAACTTTGACCTCCAAAGTTTTTCAGATACATACGAGTATATTCATGTTCGTGAACGGGCGCCGTCAGTTGGGACTGGTCAACTCTTAGCTGCCTTGGCTGATTTAAATTTTTGAATTGTTTTTTGTTTTATATTTTTTTTACGGACGCTTCTAACGTGCACGTCTTTCTACATTGTTCTCACATGTTTAATTTCAACATGAATGATGTAACAAATACTTTGTAACAATTTATTTTAAAGAGTGTCCGTGGAGTTTCTTGCCCGTTCTTCTCCATAGGTACCTACCTACTACGCTTTGGAATGGGCAACTAGCTTCATATTTCTGACTGACCGATTCCTTGACAATTCAAAAGTGCCTGTAAATGGTTTAATTGAAATAAATGCTTTGAGTTTATTGCTGAAAGCTACTGTCGCCCAAAATCTCCAAACCATTTTCATTTTTGTTGTAGACATTTTCGTGATGATAACAGGCTAAAAACGACAAAAATGTACTAGCTAAACACTAAAACAATCAACAACACGTACGCGAAAGTACCGAGCGTCTACTCACTGTAGTTTTTGTTTACTGACTGACTCGCTGTCACAGCACAGTAGCGCGCTCGAAGCCTCGCTTCCCCAGCGCCGAACCCGCAACGTCGCAACCGCGCGGCCGAGTTATTAGGTATTTGAATTGCCGTGACCGCGCGATAAAACGGGACGTAATAGTGCTTTGTCGGGACGTCGGGACAGAGGGCCTAATCACGGTGACAGTCCCGATATATCGGGACGAATGGCAACCCTACAAATCACTCACAAAACACAAAACAACACCACAATCACTTTTTCCACAGACACTTTTGCTCACATGTTTTTGGATGCCCAAAATAGGTATCAAACGATGTTATTTAGTGTTAATATTATTCACCACGATGTAAAAACTACTTAGTAATGCAATTAATATCACTTCCCGTCGATTTACACAAGAAAACCATTTAAAATAACGAAATACATGCGACCGAGCACTCATGACCAGCGTAGTTAGACTCGCGTCTGACCTGCGTGAACTGTCAATTTCAACATTTTTTTGCAATTTTGTCCATGAATATTTTTGTCTGCCAATGATTTAGTCGACGAGAATATCCGTCAGGCCCATAGATAAATAATCCACAGACCAGATTAGCACTTTATAATAATAGAAATAGAGATTAAAGCCGCGTGTACCCGGCATCGCCAATTGGCGATGGCGGGGTTCTAAGGGGGTCGTGTTTGCAGAACCAAATGTAGATGACGGTGCCCGACCGGTGGACGCGTTTGCAAAACTGATAGGTATAGAATCGAACTACTACGTCGACACGGGTCACACACACAAGTGTACGCTCGGTTAGCTGCGGGAATAGTAGCGAAGTGAACTAATTTTGATACTTTGGAAAATTGTTTTTTTTTCTAATGTCTTTATATTACTTGGTACCTACAAAAAACATTTTAGTACTGT
The DNA here is from genome assembly GCA_916701695.1 of Agrochola macilenta. NCBI lineage: Eukaryota > Metazoa > Arthropoda > Insecta > Lepidoptera > Noctuidae > Agrochola > Agrochola macilenta. The sequence goes on along the minus strand of OU753559.1, from coordinate 11,445,724 downwards.
TCTTTATATTTTTACTAACCTCCGGACTTGATGCAGTGACCTGAAGGTGTACTTCGGTGACTGCTACTGGAACTCCTCGATGAGTAGAACTAGGTATGCCGAGTTTGGGCTCGTTTTGTTAGTTATGATGAGATCTTACCTTTGGACTTGATGGAGTGACCTGAAGGTGTACTTCGGTGACTGCTACTAGAACTCCTCGACGAGTAGAACTAGGTGTGCCGAGTTTGAGCTCGTTTTGTTAGTTATAATGAGATCTTACCTCCGGTTTTGATGGAGTGACCTAAAGGTGTACTTCGGTGACTGCTACTGGAACTCCTCGATGAGTAGAACTAGGTGTGCCGAGTTTGGGCTCGTTTTGTTAGTTATGATGAGACATTACCTGCGGACTAGATGGAATGACCTGAAGGTGTACAACAAAACGAGCCCAAACTCGGCACACCTAGTTCTACTCATCGAGGAGTTCCAGTAGCATTCACCGAAGTACACCTTCAGATCATTCCATCTAGTCCGAAGGTAAGGTTTCATCATAACTAACAAAACCAGCCCAGATTCGGCACACCTAGTTCTACTTGTCGAGGAGTTCTAGTAGCAGTCACCGAAGTACACCTTCAGGTCACTCCATCAAACCGGAGGTAAGATCTCATCATAACTAACAAAATGAGCCCAAACTCGGCACACCTAGTTCTACTCATCTAGGAGTTCCAGTAGCAGTCACCGAAGTACACCTTCAGGTCACTCCATCTAGTCCGGAGGTAAGATCTCATCATAACTAACAAAATGAGCCCAAACTCGGCACACCTAGTTCTACTCGTCGAGGAGTTCCAGTAGCAGTCACCGAAGTACACCTTCAGGTCACTCCATCAAGTCCGGAGGTAAGATCTCATCATAACTAACAAAACGAGCCCAAACTCGGCACAGCTAGTTCTACTCGTCGAGGAGTTCCAGTAGCAGTCACCGAAGTACACCTTCAGATAATTCCATCTAGTCCGGAGGTAAGGTCTCACCATAACTAACAAAACGAGCTCAAACTCGGCACACCTAGTTCTACTCGTCGAGGAGTTCCAGTAGCAGTCACCGAAGTACACCTTCAGGTCACTCCATCAAGTCCGGAGGTAAGATCTCATCATAACTAACAAAGCAAGCCCAAACTCGGCACACCTAGTTCTACTCGTCGAGGAGTTCCAGTAGCAGTCACCGAAGTACACCTTCAGGTCACTCCATCAAACCGGAGGTAAGATCTCATTATAACTAACAAAACGAGCCCAGACTCGGCACACCTAGTTCTACTCGTCGAGGAGTTCCAGTAGTAGTCACCGAAGTACACCTTCAGGTCACTCCATCAAGTCTGGAGGTAAGCTCTCATCATAACTAACAAAACGAGCCCAGACTCGGTACACCTAGTTCTACTCGTCGAGGAGTTCCAGTAGCAGTCACCGAAGTACACAGGTCACTCCATCAAGTCCCAGTCGAATAGGCATTTATAAACCGTACTTACTTTTACCGAAATAAAATAATTATTATTATAAAAATCTGTGAATGCAAAATTATCTTACCATAGCAAATATCAAATTTGGTTTATCGAATATTTTGTATTTGTACAACGATCTTTTTCCACACGAGCCGCTGCAAAAAGGCAACACAGGGTCCACCACCGACAGCGGCCAAGCGCGGACTGAGGTAGGCTTGTGTAGTACATGTACTATGTACTATTAAGAATTCATTCACGACACTGTACTAGAATGAACTATTCCGTAAGCTTAATAGTACTTCGGTCATTTAGTACTTCGTTTCGATCACGTTCCGTCCGATCGGTCGCTCGGACTTGGATCCGCAGAGCAGAGATCACGCATTTCTCGATTCATGGATCGCGCAGGAAACAGACCGGTTGCGAGGGAGCGAGGAACTAGACGCACTCTTGACTCCTGTTTCACTTTCACACGGATTTGGATTAGGACGTTGTTGTGAACAGACGTGACGAACATTTACTAATATAAATAAATAATTACTTGCTGAATCGTGACCTGGTTTTACCAAATAGCCGGTAGTAAAGCAAACTGTGTCATACGTAAGCATAACATGTGTAAGTCGTTTCCGTGAAAATGTGTAAGTGATTAACAAGTTAATAACTTACTTGTATCACAATGGATACCAGTCCCTTCAGCAGGGGTGGCAGATGTGCCCGGAGCCCACCTCCTACACCTGTGCCCGCACCTGCACCTACACCTACACCTTCACCCGGGCCCGCAACCGCTCCTCCCCCTCAACCACCCAGCCAAAGAGAAGATGTCACGATGGAAGTGATACCTACGCCGGAAATCCAGAACTGGATGTCGTCCATTGAGCAGTGCCTTAATGAAGTGTGCTCTATTGTAACAGACGGCAAATTAAACATGGATCAAAAAATGCGTATAAGTGCCCTATGCCGGAAAGTCAGTCACGGCACATCGCAGATGGCTGTTCAGTACCAGTCCCTTAAGATGAGAGCCGTTTGGGCCCACTCCACCGTCCAAACACTCGAAGATCAAATTGATCTGTCGCAGCAACTGCAAGCCCTTAAGCTGTCAATCGGAGCTTCAATGAAACCGGTAACAGGAAATTCCTTCGCTGAAATGGTTAAAAAAGGTACCAACAATTTTATACAGCCGATAAATTTAAGCTCAGTGGCCATATACCCAAACGACAAACTGAAGTCGAGTGAGGAGACTAAAATACTTGTCCAAAAAATTATATGCCCCGAGCAAATGAAGCTTCAGGTAAGAGGACTACGTAAGACGAAAAATGGCGGCATCATTATAAGCACTGAATCAAAGGACGATATTGAGAAGGTGAAAAAATCGATGCAGCTATCAAATTCAGGCCTTACAATAGACGAACCCCCAAAAAGGAAGCCTAGAATAGTAGTTCTCGGAGTGCCCTCATCCATGCAAGAGAATGAAGTTTTTACTTGTTTATTCCACCAAAATCTAGCAGAGACCCTTCAGGATTATAGCCTCGAGACCTTTTTGACCTCCATTAAGTTAAGCCATAAGTCAGGTAAGAAGGAGGCTGAGACCTGTAATTATATAATAGAAGTATCTGCAGATATACGTAAAGCCCTAATATCAAAAGACAGAGTGTTTGTAAACTGGTCGTCATGCCCTGTGAGAGACTTTACTCTAGTCACACGCTGTTATAAGTGCCAGCAGTACGGACATGCGGCCAAATCATGTCGGGAGACCACCAGTACCTGTGGCCACTGTGGTGATCAGGGTCACTCCATTCAAGAATGCACAAAGAAGGCAGAGGAACCAAAATGTGCTACTTGCTTGCACTTCAAAAAGCCGAGCAATCACAAGACAAGTGCTTCTGACTGCCCAGCGAAAATAATGGCTGAAAAAAGGTACATCAATTCAGTTGATTATGGAGGCGCCTAAGAGCGCCGTTAATCACATATTTTTTTTTTAGCCCTTGTTATAGTTTTTTATTTTATTTTTATAATTATGATTAATAATTTAATTAATGACATAGATAATTTCTCTGTATCTGAATCCCACGCTTGTGACGTTGAACACTGTAAGCAATATCTCTCTTCCTATACTAGTCCACTTACCATACTAACCCAAAATATTCGCAGTATTTTTAAAAACTTCGACAATTTTACCGTATTTTTACAACGTTTAGAAATAAATTGTGACGTTATTGTATTAACCGAATGTTGGCTTTCGAAACAATATAATATTCCACTAATTCCGGGATATAATATGTATAAAAGTAACACAAATTACAATCAGAACGATGGGGTGATAGTTTATGCAAGAAATCATCTCAATGTGTCTGTCGAGGAACCAAATATGCACGACTGTAACAGATTGTTAATTACAATTGGGTCAGAATTAGCGATACTTGCCTTATATCGACCCCCCTCTTTTAGAAATATAAGCAATTTCACTGACTCTCTAAACAACACCTTGCAGAACCTATCGTCTTTCAAAAATACTATTTTAATTGGAGATATTAATATCAATATTCTTCCAGAAAATTCTGATGCATCCACTGAGGAATACCTTAACCTATGCGCCTTCCATGGTTTGCTTCCTGCTCACACACTTCCTACACATTGCTCAAGTCAAATTTCCCTGCACTTGCCCTTGTAATTAATTCAACAATAACCGACCATAATGCTACCCTACTTATTTTAAATTGTAAATTACCTAAAGTAGTCACTCGCACAATTTCTAGTTTAATTGTAAATAAACTTGAAGAAGACTTACGCAATATCGACTTTGACCCAGTCTACAATTCCGCTGATCCGCAGTTTTGTATGTTGTACCTAATCAAAAATGTACAACACGCAATTCAGAAGAACACGGTCATATCTCGGCAAAATAACAAAAACTACAACATAAAACCATGGATCACGACAGGACTTATTCGCTGTATGAAAAATAGAGATAAACTGCATATGAAAGCGAAATCTAATCCAGATAATTTAATTTTGCAACTGTCGTATAAACGATATCGTAACTTCTGTAATAATCTTCTAAGAAATGTAAAAAGCAACTATGACAAAATTGCACTAGAAAAAGCAGGTACAAATAGTAAAAAAATCTGGAATTTTATTAAAAGTGTAACGTATAACTCAAAACTAAATCAGTCATCTTCAGGTTTATTACAAGCACACTCATCACAGTTAGCATCTGCCAACATTGCGAATAATTTCTATGTTAATGTTGGTAAATGTTTGGCTGAAAAAGTTCAGGGCCAATCACAATATCTAACAAGCACACCATTTTCGTGTAACACTATTTTATCATCCTTTGTGTTGCAAGACACTGACGAGACTGAGGTTGAAACGATAATTATGAATTTGAAGGACGACTGTGCAGTTGGCTGGGATAACATATCAAATAAAATTATTAAACAGTTCAAGCACATTTTGGGACCGCCACTAACTTATATTTTCCAAAAATGTTTATCTTTAGGTCTTTTTCCCGAGTGCCTAAAAAAAGCTGTTGTTGTCCCTGTTTACAAATCAGGCAGTAAAGATCAAGTAACAAATTATAGACCTATTTCCTTACTGCCTACTATGTCTAAAATATTAGAAAAAATTATGAATAAAAGGCTTTACAAATACTTGGAGGATAAATCAATTTTATCTAAACGGCAGTTTGGATTTAGGCCTAAAATGTCAACAGACAATGCCGTGCACCACCTGACTGATTATCTAGCACAAGAACTTGATAATGGTAACCACACAGTAGGAATCTTTCTAGACCTCGCCAAAGCTTTTGATACGGTTTCTATTCCTATTCTGTTGCACAAGCTTGAAGCCATAGGTATCAGAGGCACCCAGCTGAAACTATTTAAGAGCTATCTAGAATACCGTACCCAATGTGTAAGGATTGGTAATGTTCTCAGCGATACTGAAAAAAACACGTCCTTCGGAGTTCCCCAAGGAAGTATTTTAGGGCCTACATTATTTTTGATCTACATAAACGATCTTTGTAACCTAAATCTAGATCACGGCGAAATTGTTTCTTATGCTGACGACACTGCCCTTCTATTTTCAGCTGATTCAGAAAAAAATGTCTACAAACTTGCGCAACAGGGGTTCAATATTGTTAATAAATGGCTTCAACTCAATTCACTAACACTAAATGCAAATAAGACAAATTACGTTAAGTTTTCGATGCGCAAGCAAATATCAACAAGCACTACCTCGACATTGTATGCTCATTATTGCACAATTCCTACAGATAACCAATGTGTTTGTCCCAATATTAAAATGACAAATACAACAAAATATCTTGGTGTTATAATAGATGAAACACTTTCGTTCAAACAACATATACAAGCTTTAAATAGTAGAATTCGGAAGCTGATATTTGTTTTTAAAAAGTTACGCTATATTGCTGACCCAAAACTAGTTAGACAAGTTTACTTCGCTCTATGTCAATCAATATTAACCTACTGTATTACCACATGGGGTGGAGCGGGTAAAACAATGTTACTAACCATCGAGAGAGCTCAAAGGGCGATTCTCAAAGTGTCTACTTTCCGCCCTTTCCTTTTTCCTACTAACCTCCTATACAAATCTTGTGAAGTATTAACAGTTCGACAGCTATTTATAATGGGTATTGTATTAAAACAACACAGAGCTCTACCCTATAGCACAGCATATGCTAATAAAAGACGTAAAGATATAGTTTGTCCACAAAATACAACAAAACATGCTTTTGTTTCCAAATTTTACCTGTACCTCGGTCCTCTTCTCTATAATAGACTAAACTCGAAAGCAAACATTTATTCCGTGAATTACACAAATTGTAAGAGAATTCTCAAGGATGCTCTCCAAAGTATGTCTTACGAAGATACAGAGAATTTACTAACCGTGCTAAAGTGAAAAATTTCACCTACGTTAAGTATAAGTATATCAAATTTAGAAACTAAGAGTTAAGCTCTTCAACATGTAATTAGTGATCTATTCTCAACCTGTTGTTTATTTATTTTATAAGTTTATTTTAGCTCCTCTCGCCTGAAACACAGGATTACCTAGTTCAGGCACGTAAGTCTTAGGAATATAATTTACATTTAAGCAAAACTGTACTAATTTTTATGCCTTGTAATTATTTTGGAATAAATATTATTATTATATTATTACTTTGACTTCTCAAACTTACAACTTCATAACTCTGATTTGCCAAGGTGTTTAGATCTTTATTACGAAAATAGTTTAAGTATTTTGCTTTATTTCTTTCGAAACTTATAGGCATGCGAGGTTACCGATTTAAAAAAGATATTTTTTACTTCTTATAATAATAAGTACCTACGTTCTAGTTAGTTTCCATTTTAAATTTAGTTTAGATAGTAGATACGATTTAATTGTTAAAGTTCGATGTAAACACCTATGAGCCTGTGTTACCATCCAAGCCTCAGAGTAATAACTCTGAGATCCAAGCACTCGTAATACTCTTCATTCAGTTAGTGTACTAATAGTACTAGAAGGCCGAACTAGTACGTTTCACAGATTGTACTAGATCGGAGCGATCCGTTCAATGACCGAGCAAGAACAAGTCTAGACTGAGGTTTCTTTCGAAATATTTGTGAAATAAATCAAAACAGACCAAAAATAAAATAACCCTTAATACAATCGATTACGATTCATCCGTAATAGCAAAATATGTGAAACAGTTAGTTTCGTATTTTTTTTTTTTTGCGGCTATTTGTGACATTTTGAAACATTTTTTTCCTAAGGTTTAAAATTGAACATGTCTGCCTACTAATAGTATTTTTAGAAATCTTAAAATATATTGATAATAGAACAAAAAATGTACCTAAACTCAACCCGATAACGTTAATTTTGTGGAAAATGGCAACGGAAGATCGTTTTTACAATATAAAAAACTATAATTTTGAACAAAAAAGTTCCTATCATTTGAAGATGAAGAACCAACCTATATGTGGTAGTTATTAGTTATATTTGATTCGGTTTAGTTTTGTCACAAAATCTACCGAAAAACAGCATAATTTTGTCCGATTTGCAAACGCGCCCATTAAGAATAATTTATTGGTCCATTGTTACAAAATAAATTTCAATAAGTAATGATATTGTATGTTTACTGTAACTAGAACATTTAACATAGTATTAAAACAGTGGTCCCCAAACTAGGCAGCGCCTGTATCTTGGGGGCCTGAATTGCGTGATCTTACAGTTTAATTCGAAACATTACAACAACAAATGTTTTAATTATCTCATCATGCAAAAGCTTTTGATCTTTGATCCTGAAATTATAACGTTCATGCTATTAAAGGGTTCACGGAGGTGACAACATTGTTTATTGTTTGAATACAATACCATTCGCTGTTACAATGATTCTCAGTAATTGTCCATTATCTTACAATATAATTGTGAGTGTTTATACACCATTGAGAGGAGCCACCGAGACCCACCGAGAGGAGCTCGTGGCTAAGTAATAACAGCCGCACGGTTCGATCCATCAGGTTATGCTACGCTTGCCGGGGTTGGTCTGTAGGTGGGTGACCATCTTAACATACCGAGACTCCTCCGTGCCTCGGAAAGCTCGTCCCGGCTGTCATTCGTGGATCTTTGACAATCGTTACGGGTCGCAGAAGCCCGAAAGTCTGACAAACAGTCTTACCAAGGGGTATCGTATTACCCAGTTACTGGGTTGTGGAGGTCAGTATAGGCAGTCGCTCCATGTAAAATACGGTATTCGGCTGCATCCGGTTAGACTGGAGGCCGACCCCAACATAGTTGGTAAAAAGCTAGGCATATTGATTGATTTATACACCATTGCTTGGTTACATAAATAATGCCTTCCAGTACAAAAAAAAAAAACACTTTTATATTACATAACATCACGCCTGTATGAAAGGGTTAAGCACAGGTGTATTACCTACCTATATCCACATTTATCAGTTAGTAATAGGGGTCGAGCCTATTGGCATCAACCGCGCACAAATCCAGACTCCGGGCTGCTACTGAGAAATTCCTGATAGAAAAATCGAATAACACTTTACCTAACTCGGGAGTCACGGACAGACCGCTGTGCAGAGCCTGCATGGAGGACGACGAGACAGCAGCTCATGTGCTGTTAAACTGCCCAGTGGCCGCCACTTACAGGGCAAAGTACTTCGGTAACCCAGGTACCCTACGTGAATTGTCAGTGACACCAAGGCGTTGCTAGCCTTCTTTGAGGAGCTGGGGTGGATCGAATAACAGATTTTCCCACCCGTACGCAAAATACGCGCTTTGACGTGGATTTGCGGATACTAACCCGTATAACCTACCTACCGCTACCGCCGCTAGATCAACGACGCAATTGTTAAATTACGTACCAATACATTATTGGAGAAAGAAACCTTATAAATTAGCAGACGGGTTTCATTGAACAAACGTAAGAAATATTCCGTAATAAAATAAAACACAATTTACTTCACGATAGTAAATTTGTCGAAGAAAAGCAATATTCACGTTAGATGGAGACAAAAACACTTTATTTCAGGCATGGTTTAAGGGATAACGTAGTACTTTTGGGCTTGAAATGTTACATATAGCTGTCAAGATCAACCAAGAGCCGATCTACTTCTACGAAATAATTCGTAAAAACTTTTGTGATACTTAGGTACCTACGTGAAAAACCCAATTTGAAATTTAAATACTGTGGAACAGTTTTAAAGTTCGCAGACTAAGTACATAAAGCTTCTGAAAAATCCGTTGAAGAAAAAATTGGAATAAACAAACGATGAAAATTTGAATTGAGAAAGTAAAGTAACTAATAAAGTTATAAAAAAACGACAATAAAAAAACCACACATTTTGCAGTCACCTTTTCAGTTGTACGCTTGACCTTTGATATGGAGTGACGTCCAGCGGTGGATTGCTGTTGGACGAGTTGATTAATTGATTGAAGGGTCACCAGGAGGTGTGGTGGGGACACAGACCAACGACAGATGGGACACTAAGACACGCGAGGTTTTGAAATAATCTTGCTACTTAGCCTGTCTACTAGTGTTGACGACAATAAAATATCCGCGGTGTCTTTTATTAAACCTAACTTATGTTTGGGATGCGTCAAGAGATTTTTTACTATTTTTAAATAATAGTTTTTCAATGCTTAAATTACTTTGAATGTACCTACATTTTCACGAAAGATTTCTTTTTGTGTCAAAAAACACCAGTTCCTTAAAGTACCAGGTCCTATGAACCAGAAAAAGCTGAATCATCGTCATTTTGCAAATAATAATACTCGTAACGAGTATTTTTCTCAATTCAAAAGAAAATCCTTAAGAGTACCTAAATGTATGCCAAAGAATATTTTCGCCTCAAAAAGTCTATTACTCGACTAAAGTGCCCGAGATATTTGTACCTCAGTGCCGTTTACGCTTCCCCGGATTTAGGCTAGATTTAGATAGGTACCCTATAAATTGCCTTATACGTGAGACGCTTCTGTGGCGCCATATTTTTGAACTGCTTACCGTAGGAACCACATTACTTCCTAAGATGAAAAGAAGGGCTTGGTATACAGTATCCTTCGCGTAAAATATTTAGTCATAGCTCAAAAAATATCTGAGCAACTAAGTACAAAAAGAACTATTACTCGTAAGACCTATGTTCGGAACCTTAACCTTGACATTACAGTGTAAGTAGCGCATATAAACTAATATACTAACTAATATTATAAATGCGAAAGTGAGTTTCTTTGTTTATTACGCTTTCACGCTAAAACGGCTGAATAGATTTAAATGAAATTTGGCACATAGGTTATTCCCACGGGAGCGAGACTTATGCGGGTGTACACTAGTATTTTTATAAATGGTTCTTGACTCTGTACAAGTTTCAGTTGGCTCAATAGCGTATACCGATATTCTAGCGTCTCCACAATTATTTACAAGCAGCGGTGCAAGAAGTAACTTATTCCATGTCACGTGAAACTTTTCGTTGCGCATATTGGGGTTACCCATACGTGTACCTACAGTGTTTTTTCAGTTACAGCCGGCAAAAAACAATCGGGAGGTGTCGTGGGACACTCCGTTGGAACGAAGCTCCTTTCGCTGTACATTAAGCACAGATATTATGTATAAATTCTAGCATGGTCTCAAGTTTTAAGTGTCATTAGATTTTGTTTTTTAATACAGAGCCATCTAGTATTATATATATATATACTATAATATACAGTATATTAACTAACAGAGGTTCCCGTTGAAACATGCAAAAAAAATATGAACATACAAAAAAAAAAAAAAAAAAAATTGATACTTAAAAGAAACACTCTGTACACGCGCATTTGTCTTTCAACTAAAGAGACAAGTGCGTCAAGAGCGCGTGTACACAGAGTGTTTCTTTTACGTATCAATTTAATCTTTATTGTAATTATTTATTATATTTTATAAAAACTTCTTTTTTTTATGTTTATATATTTTTGTTTGTGTATAGACGCTATACTATTGCTGGTTAACGGGAACGCTCTCTGTTAGTTAAAATACTGTATAGGTGGCTCTGTATTAATGTGTACACATGGATCGGTGTAAAAAACTTAAGACACTTGAAACTGACCGTTTCGGGCATAACGCTTTTTCGTTAGGTGACAATTCTGCTAGTTTACTCCTACCACAACCCCCGTAAAAGAACTTCGTTCCAAAAACATGCCGTTGTAACGTAAAAATATGTAATTCAACGTCATCATTCCCTCGAATAAGGACGTAGTTATTTACCTACGTATGACAAACAATTATCAGGTTAACAACGGAAGCTTAATTTCAAGCCTACTGAACGAAATGCCAATAGTAACATGAATGGGGACAAAGTGCTAATTGCTATTAGGGAAGAACGGAACTCATTACCAGCTTCAAACGAGACGATTTGTCCGTACCTGGTTTCTCACCACTACGTTTTATAATTGACGGTAAGGAAACTTCATTATGGCTTTATTAAAACATAACTGCTTTATTTTCTTGAACTTAGTGATTTAATCAGTTTTAGCTATTTCTCACTCAGGCTTGTTTGGCCTTGCTTAATAAGTGTGAAATACCCAATCAAAAACTGAAGGTAAGTCTAAACTTTATTCGTGTTCAAGAACAATTTTCTTTCCTGATAATAAATAAAGATAAATGTACCTTTTCATGATATTCTTGTGCCTAATAATAATGTAGGTATACTTTTAGCGTCGACCACAGTTTATATTAAAAAATTTGGACAATAATGGACCGGAAACGTAAATTTCAATTACGGTCCACAATTTTCATTATTCACGCAATATCAACACTGAAAACAGTACCTAATTCAGTCAAACTCAGTTTAACCTCACAAATACATGAATTACATGTCAACGTTTAATTAGCGTGAAGCATAGTTATCAAATTTTCTTATCGTGTGAAATGTACTAACATGACACTTAAGTGGCTCTTATATGTCTTTGCATTCTATACAAGGCCAGAACGCAAGGATGTGAAACTAATCGCGTATAGATTGGAAATCACTTTTTTACTAAGGTCTTCCAATCTATACAAGAGTAGTACACAAATACTCGCGTTTACTTCGTAGTGACCTAATTAACTACCTTATTCCAAAATATACAGTGCCAGTACGCATACGGACTAATCGTGTATAGATTGCGACAAACTGTGAACTGGTATTCAACTTGTTTGCGACGTAAACACCTTGCCTAAACCTTGACCTTGCGCTAAATAGCCTGCCTGGCTGGGAGCAACTTGGAAGTAGCGCTCGCCGGCCGCTGCCGCGGCACCACTCACTACGTTCGTGCGTGGTTGGTCACAGTTCTAACCTAACCTAACCCATTTCATATTCTGTTATATGTTAGCTGTTCCATTTCACCCAGTTCAATTTATTTTTATTTTTTAATCTATACCTACTATTAAAACTCATGTGAAGCGTAAGTAATGTAGTATAGTTTGGAACCAGGACGCGCGCGTCCACGTTTACACGTGTACAGTACGCAAAATTCGTGTATACACTGTAATACACAGATTTAAAAATAGCATTACAATGTATACGGGAGCAGTTTCCTATGGCTTCGTTCTGGCCTTGTATAGATTGGAAATACGCGGCTCTTACTTACTCCACCCATATCTCTATGTTTCGTCAAATAACTGTAATAGGATAGGAAGATGTGTTATAACATAAGCTTTAGTAGATAGTGAACACCCTAAATGTAATAACCCTTCATTAATGTGTACATACCAAAACACTGTTTGCTTTCTTACTATAATTATATAGGATGAACTCATACCTACAACAGTATTCACTTTCAGACGGGGTTTGGAATAAATAAGTTATTAACTTATAATTATTATTAAATGAACTTTTAATACAAAATGGACATTTTCATTGCCTTGTTTTTTGGTGTAGAGTAGACGGATTGTTCAAACAAATGGATTGTGTTATACCTACAGTTAAAATATTCATTCCGTGAGTGATCCGCAGCTAAGGTATCGATTACATAAAAATACGCAAATAGTTACGTTTATTATGCGTACAGCTAAGGAGTGGAACTCCCAGTTGGAGTCTGCGTTTCAAAATCCCTATACCGTGGGATTGCCTGGGAGTTTTCAAAGTTAAATTCTTCAGAGAATAGGTTACTTATAGGCAAGAGTGCATCATAACTGACAGCACCATCGCTTACCTTGGTGAGTGGTGAAACGTGGCCGTAACAAATATATAACAAAAGAGGACACACACACACACATACATAGCACACACACACACACACAGCACACAGGTCTGCACAGGTCCACTCAATCTGTGTGGTTCTTTTCTCAAAAGACCATTTCATACACCAGCTATCTAATTACGCAACACATTTTCGTAAACGATTACGACTTATCTATTTCCTTTTGACAGTTCACAACATTCATTGTGTTATTTACGTTGTTGAGCAGATTTTCTTTTTTCGAACTTGTGAAGCAGCAATCTGTTTCAAAACCATTCAGATTACATGGTATTTACATAAAAAACAAAAAAAAAAACAACTTTTATTTACTCAAATTAACACAACAACCTTGCACAATTCACAAAGTTACAAATAAACAGTAAAGGTAGGTAACATTTTTGTTGGGTATGACATGTATCTTATTAGTATGGTTGGTATGGTGCTTATAATGGTACACGGAACTGATTCACTCTGCTCCCCGTACTAGTTTAAACTGTATTACGGTGGACATGATCTGACCAAGATAATGTCTGGACTTTAAAAGAGACTGTGACCTCTGAATTTGTACCGGCCTTTCTTCTCAGAGTACTCAGATAAGAAACGCCAACCTCATCTAGTTTTTTAAATATGATTGACGTGTCAAAGTGTTTGTACAAAGCTACTTACAGTAATAAATCATTTATCAATTACTAATACTCTGTTAACTCTGTAAACAGAATTAAATTACCATAAACTTTGATGATAATAATCATGTATTTTCCATCCTAGTTTAATTTGTATATTAATTAATTCATATATGCAAATCAAGGAGGCGTGTATAATTTGCTTCCGGTTTGCCTCAGGTGAAACTTGAGGTGAACTTGATGTGAATATTTCACACAGAGCTTATCGCCCTGTAATTAATTATTGTTTGAATAGCCTCAGTGGTGATAATGTTTGTCTGACGCATCTTGAGCAGTCTGCTATCACCTTGCTGACTTGGTACTATAACTTGCTTCTCCTACGATGGAACAGATAAAGGTACCAGATATCACAGCAGCTCAAAGTCAAAGTCAGTTAAATAATTTATTTCAAATAGGCACTTTTGAAAACAAAATTTACAAAAAATATAGAATTGATTTTAGTCGCCCCTTTCAAAATGTAGTTTTCGTATACAGGGTGTCAGGGACATCGACGCGAAGCCGGTTACCATGGATTCAGTACATGATTCTGAACCCCCGTGCGTTGAAATTTTTCGTCGGTTATTTAAAAAAAAAACTGCTGTTTCATAGAAAAGTGGTCAAAATGTATGGAGCAGCTGTTTTTTTTTTTAATAACTGACGAAATTTTCAACGCAGGGAGGTTCAGAATCATGTACTGAATCCATGGTATCCAGCTTCGCGTCGATGTCCCTGACTCCCCGTATAGGAGAACGGGCAAGAAACTCACTTTTAAAATGTTTCGTTTGTTTTGCTCATAATTATCTAGACTTCTAACAGCCTGCCCACACTGGGACATTTAAGGTATTTACGACTCTTAAAAACATATCAATATAGTAAAATATCAGAAATCTGAAAAAAATCTACCTTGGAAGATAATTTCCATATAATTTCGCCCCGGTCAATCCTACACAATCAGGTCAATTGTACCTACACATAATTTGCAAAATTCACATTACCGTCTCATTCCGGCAATCTTTGTTTAAGTTACTGTGATATTTCTGGTCACGTTCGCCAGCGGTCGTGACTTCCTGAGCAATGCTCATGAAGTCACGAAGAACTGAAGCTCTTCCACAAAGTTCCTTTAGGAACAGTCTTTTATTTCCCTTGGTACGACCCGGCGATAAGATTTACCGTAAAACCTCTAGGGAGACTTATGGCCCAACTGTTGGCTAAAATCACTTTTTTATTTCTTACAAGATTCGAGTAGTAAAAACTTGCCTGACTTTAGTGCATACTGCAGGGACGTGCTATTGACTGTACAAGTGGACTGTTATAGATACTGATGCCCAGTGCTTATATTTTCTAATGTGATGGAGAGAGGAAAACATTATAGAAACTAAAGAAGATTCAAAAAGTAAGGATTCCAAATAAGTTTAAGCACTAAATATCAGTCTATTAGAAAAAGGGACAGGTTTTTTTTCTCCTACTTCAAAATATTGTACGGCTTGTTCCTGCATCTTAAGAGGAATCACAAGTCAGGCTGCAAGACTACAACCAGAACTGACAGATACAAATGTACGCTCCGCAAGCGCCACGCTCTTCTCCCTCACAAATTAACTACAGAGTCAAGACCACGCAAATAAAAGTGCGACAGAACACTGGACTCCAGAGATCTATTTTCTTTTACACTCGACCACAAAATTTAGGAGAAGCCTTCACACTGGTGCTATACTACACTCTCCTCACTTTTTGTTTACAGCCTAATGTAAGTTGTATAAGAATATTAGTTTGGCTTAACGTCACATAAAATAAGCTCGCCCAAGTGTAAAGTTACATGGTTTTAACAATAACTTGTTATGATCGAGAGACTTTATGCCATGTTACTATGTTCAATATTACATAACAAAAGCAATTTTTAGATTCTGTATCATAAAATAGGGTAGTGTGAATTACGGAGGCAGCTGTTTCAGTTATTTTATTTTTGGTCGCTTGAGCTTTCATTTCCGCCCACGCTCTTTGTTTTAGTGACCAGTGAGGTTTCGATGCCTACATCTGCTTAGAAACAACACCACAGAGAGAGACAATATTATATTATGTAGTTATTAAACTATAGGTACGTGTGTAATTGTGTCCCATGAAGAACACCAAACTATGCTGAATTTGTGCCTCGGTTACAAATTAGCGACGAGGCATGTTAATTATTAATTATGTAATTAAATCGTTAATATCTGATGTATCGTCCCTGATTTTAATATGAAATATTGGTTTAATAAATAATTAGTTGAACTTCGAGTTAAATTATAAATGATACCACTTCAAAACAACACTTAAACAACCAATATTGAATAAACACAATTTAAATCCTATTTATGATTGATTGTATTGAATCATTTTGGACCAGTATAATATCAATGAAAGCTGGGACCAACGTCTTAGCATGATTTCCGGCACGGAAGATTTCGGTATGTAATGGATCGTCACCCATCCACGGACCGACCGCAGCAAGCGTTGCTTAACCTTGAAGATCATCCCCTATTAGATGATGATGATGATGTAAATTTTTAGGCATAAGACTCGTACCTATTCTTCTCACATGAACTAAAAACCAAATCTGGTTGGATAATGATATGTCCACTTGAAAGTGATTCAAGAGCAATTATGTAACGGAAAGATTCTTCAAATAAAACAAAGGTTTTTTGATGTTTATGCTTCAGTAGCTTACAGTATTACTTATAATACTGCCATTAACCTTGCTCGTTCTTACATAATCAAAGCGAGATACTACGAAGGTACAACAAAACAAGCAAATCCGTTTATATTTATTGTTTGTTATCTAGAAAACAAAGTTGGGGAACTACGCTGGAAAGGACTAAATAAAACATACCTTAAGTTTTGGGCGACAAAGGGCTATTTATTTAGGTCTACACTTTAGACCGACAACATTGGTTGGATGAATATTTTAAATACTAAAAGGGGTTGTACAAGAGTCCCTATCTAATACAAAGAACTCCTACAACCGGCACAGATTATCAGGCAGGTTATAAACGCCTAATTAGAGGCTTGCTGTATTACTTTTTTCGTAAAAGCCAGTCCCGTGCTACTCGTAATAGAGTTAATCTCTACTTTAATTAAGTGTAACTATGAAAAAGCCTTTGTGCCAAACATCGTTATAATCGGCTTATCGGACAAGGTTTTCAAAGTGAATAAACAGTATTTTTGCTGCAGGCTCGTTAACGAGCTTCGTTAACTTTTTCACGTAACTAGTTGTTACGTTTATTACGTAGACGTAGAGTTATCTATAGGAACATTATTGGAATTGTTGTTTTGTATGGGGTCCACAGATAGTGAAGATAATATGATATATTTGGGTACTCTGTGCCAGCTCAAAGGGAATATTGTGCTATGTATATCAACAAATAGGTATGAGGAAACAATGGGTTGTATTAATTTACATAACAGCTGTTATGCAGACGTGGCGAGAATGGAACAATTTCAGCATGCATGACCATTTAATTTTATTAAAGTATTGTACGAGTATGAAACTCATGCCATAA
Organism: Agrochola macilenta; assembly: GCA_916701695.1. NCBI lineage: Eukaryota > Metazoa > Arthropoda > Insecta > Lepidoptera > Noctuidae > Agrochola > Agrochola macilenta. The sequence continues at coordinate 11,428,361 of OU753559.1, read as the reverse complement.
TAATAAAAATAATGAATTGATTTATTGCAATTCGTAGGAGTATCTGCATTATAGTTTATTAGATTTGTTATGCTTGGTAGCTTATAAGGCTACCGTGCTGAAACCTTCGATATCTCGATATCTAATCGATATTAGGTTTAATAGGAATGCCGAGCTTATAAAAAAATATATTCAAGTATAAAGTAAAGTTATGATTTAGATTAATTACAATTAAGAAAAATTTAATTCTAACCGTATGTAGACCTGCCTGAACTAGGTTTATGAAATCCGGTGTTTCTGGCCATCAATTTACATCAAACATTTAAACATATTTTTTTTGACAATAATAGGTTTATTACTAAGCTAAATTAAAAAGAAGACATAATATTTTCAATGACTAATATATATATATAATAATATACCTAAAGAGTTACTTACTCTTTAGTAAGTAACTCTTTAGGTATATTATGTAGTAAGTATCTCCATTTAGCATTTAGCTAATAAAGAAGCTTAAGCTTACTTATCTTATAGATAACGAACGACGCCCAGAAATACGAGGCCAATTCCCATTTCAAATGTAGATACATAAATTGCAAGAACAATTAGAATGTTATATACTCGAGATGTAAGTTATCGTTGTAAATCTGGCCGCATTGTATATACGTAGATCCGACTTCCCAGCCAAAATGCCCGACTGTTCTCCCGAGAATATACAATGAATCATAGTATAAAATGCATAGAAGTACTAAGTGCCCATAATATCTTGGCAAGCCTGCGGTGAAATAATGAACTTCATTTAAAAGCACTGAATTTGAGGCATTGAAGACATAACTTAACCCTGCAAGCTCCGCCAAACTTTTTACAACTATTCACATTCATTCATGCGGGTCACAGACTTAATTTTAAATAACGAATGCCTTCGGCCCGATACGATCTTGTATTTACAAAAAGAAAAGTGTTAGTGTTAGTTAGTGTTATCTTATACACTCAAGTAACTCAAACGGTGTACAGTTTACCTTTGTTAAAGCTGTTTTAAGTAAAACTTTCAATAAAAGTTTCGGTTTATCTTTTAACAAAATTGGATTTATGAGCGAGGGATGCTCAATATTTCTTGCTTTCTAAAACCGAGTTTCAGTTAAAATATTTGAATCGAAGGTTGGATTTATATTGAATAGTTTTTCGGGTTTAAAAATCAATTCAAATTAGGTTCACCGCAGGCTATTCACTGGACCATTATACTTTACGATCTCTGGCATTTGACTGATATAATTTGATCGTTTCTGACCCAGTCACCAAAGTGTGACCTAAATGGGCTCTTGAGTGCCAACGTGCCTTTCTTACGAATGTAATTTTTCACTTTACTTTCGAGCTCTTGTTCGTAAGGACAGAAGTTTTGTCTTCGTTTAAAGAATTAGAGACGAGACTTTGAATGTTGACGATATGTTTGCGCCCAATCTGCTAGGCAAAGCTATGGATGTTTGCCACCTTATAAGTCTTGTAGTAGATATCTATTATTGGAACGAAGTTTTGTAACGCGGCTTGTTAACTTTCAGAAATCGTCACGTTAAAAAGTGTTAATACTTGAGACTGTCTTCTTTTATTTCCAAGAGAATGAAAGAGGGAGACAGAACGCCGTTTGAAAAAACAAAATAAAAGAGTAAAATGGTTATAATTTAGTGTCATGGGATAAAATTGTACACATCGGCCCGAGTACACAGCATGCCGGAGCAAGCGAGAGAAAGTGTGAATTTTGGTCAAAATGAAAATCCAAGATTGCTGCGGCTGAGGACACGGTGGAGCATACGGTGGAGGTCTGCCCTGCTTGGGCGGAGCACCGCCGTGTCCTCACGGAGGCGATCGGCGGCGGCGATCTCTCGCGTCCGGCCCTGTTTCAGGCCATTGTCTGGAGCGAGAGTGCATGGGAAGCCGTCACTTCCTTCTGCGAAGCAGTAATGCTCGCGAAGGAGGAGGCGGAGCGCGCGAGAGAAATGCAAGACGCGCGCCCTCGCGCCCCTAGTCGCCGCAGGTGACGCCCCGGGCGTCGGGAGTCGCGAGCCGACTTCCAGCCACCGTAGGCGCGGGCTTGCGGACGGTGGGCAATGGGTAGCTCGCCGTCCGATTAGGACCAGGCCCGGGTCGACGGCGCGTTGTGTTCCACGCGCGCCTCAAAGAGATGTCAGCACCAACTGACGGGGTCCGTAAGGGCCAATACCTGCCAGGGTTGCGAGTTTGTCCGAAAGAACGCAACGGAAGGAACACGGGTGGGTTTTAGTCACTAAAAGTCTGACACGCCCTCTCGCTCCGTCCAGAGCGGGAGAAGTCATTTAATGAATACCCACCCTCAAAAAAAAAAAAAAAGAGTGCGGCGATTGCAAAAGTGCTACCAAATTTGTCGTCATTGGTGTCGTTTTCATGGTTTTCGAGGGTGCAAAAGCCAATGGTAAAGTCAAAATGTAAATACAAGATGGCAGCTGCAAAAATTTCATTTTTGTTTTAAATCATCAACATCATACATGAGAAGGAACTTGGTTCCTGATGGGGTTGACACGTTTTTATTAAATATCGACAGTCTAATTCGGTTTACCGTTACAGTTTATGCGAAAAATCATACTCTATAATTATTTATGTCATGGCCCTTTTTATTAACATAAATAGCCTACCGTTGCCATGCGTGTAAATAGGTAATTTCCTCTTATTACTTGAAAACATTCAGTACCTATAAGATTCTAGTACCTACTTTCTTACGAAAGAATTATAAGATATTTTTATCGCGAAAGTAAGTATACCTAAATTTCAAAACATTTTTCCTAGAATACATTACGATTCCGCCCATCAGGTGTGCGTAATATAACATGATTTGTGTCCCTATAGACACGTTTGTGTTGCTATTTTTTATAAATAACCCTGATATTATGCAGCATTTTTGCAAAGCATTTCTTCAGTTGTATAAATCTTATAAAATAATATGCAGTTTACGTCATGTTAAAGTTTTCGCTCAATAATTAAGTTTAAAATCGAAAGTGTTAATTGTACGTAAGTAAAGGTTTCATGTTATAGTAAAGGTATATTGGCGTGTGCTAGCTGACATATAGCAAATCATTTAATTTAATATTTTATGTTGCATATTGTATATTAATTTGCATAACTACTATTGTATAGAATCAAGTTTTTCTAACTGAACAGACAGCTGTGCTGCTGGGGAGTTTGTTGCACCACTTCTTCTTCCCAGATAAGTACTAGAAAGTGGTGAAAGGCACGCGTTTTTGGGGGACTGTCTTATGTAATTTTGACGTTCGAAAAGTGCTGATTCTCAGCCTATTATGAATAAATGACTTTTGAATTTTGCATTTATTCTGGTCGGAGGTTTTATTGCAGTTTCTTAAAAAGCACAAAGTTGTGGTTTGTTTCTTAATTACACCTACCTAACTATTTAAAAATGCTGTTAAAATATTAAGGTCTACTTTCACGTCGATTCACTTCAGATCCTGACGAGTCGCAACCGCACCACAATGGAAAAATGTCCCAGCAGTGCACAAAATTGTATGAAAATGCGACTGAAAATCGTTGGTGAAAATGCAACAACACGTTTTCATATAATTCACGTGTTGTGGTAAGTTTGAAAGAAGCCCCTTTGTAAAGCGCAAAAAATAATTAAAACGTCAGTTATATCCACCAGACATCGACCAGACATTTTAATTATTTTACTCTTTATACTCAAACGAGTTCATTTGACAAAAAGGACTTTATCCGTTTTGGGCTTCGTGTGGACACGATACTCGAAAATAAAAAATCAAAAATGTTTTTCAATACATTTTGATTTAGCACAAGGAAAATAGTAACTCGTAGAAGTCGTAAAAGATTACGTAGTCATTTTTGTTCTCAATAAATCTGGTTTCAAGAGAATTGACTTCTAAAACCATAAAAATATTCTAATTGTCTAAATATTCTAATCTTTCCGTGAGAAAGAGAAACACGAGGAAAATATCCTCGCAGGTGTTTTGTATAAGTGATCTCCTGAAAAATCGCGATTATGCAATGTCGCACAGGGAATGTCAAAAGGATGAGTAACTACAATACAAAGCATTTTATCAAGAAGAGTGATGATTTTACCAGCATTTTCATCTTGATTGGCATAACCTGAGAGATGCGTAGCTATCTGTAGTAGATATTCAGCTGGATTATTGGAGTAGTCGATTGGTTGATACTTAAATTTACTTGAGTGGATTAAAAATATCTTCGCTGTCTACGTAATACACACCAAACCAAAAATAAAAGTTCGACGTACCCAAACAAAGAATATGTATCTAAATGGGTTTATTATGTTTTTAGAGTTACGAAAAAGTTTTATAAAATTATTTAGTTATTATTCATATAAGTTTATTCATGTGAACTCAGAAAGAAGCCACCTTCAGAAAGTTTTACATACTCGCACAGTTACGAATACCTAGAACACCTACCCAATCTTTGGGCAACTCCTTACATTTTTCCCAACAATTCATCTATAACTTTTTCAATAAACAGCACTCCGAACGTAATTGAAACAAACGTGGGAACTTCTAAGTTTTTGATAAGTGAGGCGCTGGTTTTCCTCCAGCTTAGAAGGAAAAGTTGCAAAAATGGTGGAGTCGCCACTACTTGCGAAAATGATTTGATATTTACTTATTTGCAAACTTCAATCACTTGAAGTAGGCACTAAAAGGAAAAAAAAACTATAACTTACAAGACTACCACATATTACATGACTCCGTATCTTACCTTGTGATTTATTAATGACCTGTCCTTTCCGGAGACCAAGTTCTGAAACTACAAAATAAGTGGTTTAGTATGTAATTTTATGAATCGTTAGTATGGTCTCCAGTAAAGGTTTGTATAAGCACATTGTAATTACCATTTACTAACAAACCCGGATACAAATACCGCGTCTTGTGCCTTAGGCTAACAGGGAGAAAAATGGGCTGTAGTGAAAAGCTCGAAGCTTTTCACTACAGCCCATTTTTCTCCCCGAAGACTTGGATATTGTCCAATTTAGAGGACCTATGCTACACCTTTTTCACCGACAAGACAAGACACTATGACGTCAGATATATTACAAGACACAGGCTATTATTCTCCGTCGGAGATAATAAACGTCATCAAGAAACGAACTGCCGGGAGGGACAGATTAGGTTACAATATAGCTTACACCTCAGAACACAAGTTCTCATCGCAAATCAAGGCTAGGTCAAGGAGAACCCTTTTTTCAGTTCATTTATATTCGGCTTTTATTCTTCACGCATTGGTATGTATAAAAAAAAATACAGAGCCTTATTTGCATTTTTACCTCTTCGAGATTATCCGTATTGTCCTTAAATAGTCGGTTTAAATAAAACTTTTATTTGAAATACTGGTCTTTTTCCTCCGTAATTGATGTTCTTAAGGTCAATGTTCGCTCGCCATAATTCTAAGTATCGAACTATGCTCAATATGGTTCAATGCTAAGCGTCGCGTGTCGTGCATGTTATATGAGTCGGGTCGAAGGGAAGAAAATGTTGGAAATTTTCCGCCAATATATCTTCATATGATCTTACCGAACAGCAGTTTTGATTTAATATTGGTATCGTTGCTCAAACTCACGTCTTACGCCTAGAACTTTTCCACTTTTTATAAAACAGACATTATCTGCACTCTCTTATATGAAAACTTCTTTTAGGTTTTGCGTTTACTCATGCAAAAAGTTCTCCGGGCTAAAAGCGAAAGAGACGCTTCGACTTAGCTGCTAAGATGGAATATTAAAACACAGCATTACACAGTGACTGAGAAACCGTTCCGCGGTGATTAGACTCGTAAAAACAAATCACTTTAGCTGTTCTACGAGTTTTAGAAAATAAATATTATTTTTACCAGTTAGCATATCATGTTAGAAAATATTTTTATTTTGTTGTTGCAGCATCACGCAAATACTACCGGATTGTTGAAAATTTTGCATAGATATTTCCTATACGTCTAGTTAGTCTGTAGGCTATAATTTATCAAGCTATTTGCTATGGGGGATGAGCAATATTGCATTATGTTCGTATTCTTCTACAGTTTACCGCAAAAAAACGAGCCAAAAAGTTACTATAGCAGATAGTTATAGATTTAACCTTTTAAATTATTATCTTCGCACTATATCTCTATGGAGATATGCAGTCAATCATGTTTATGAACTGCTATGTTAGTCAACTTTGAACAAAGCAATAAGCTTAGCGGTCCGACGACTGTTTTGCAAATCTGTGGTTGTAAGTTCTATTCCCAACAATTGACAATTTGTTTGATTCTCTTTTTTATGATAGTTCATAGAACGTTCACAGAAAAACATGAAGTTATAATAAAAAAAACGAGCGAGCCTAACGGTATTCGCATATGATATTGTGTAACATCTGACGTATCACCTTGGTAATAAGCAACATTAAAGGTCACGAGACGGTCGTTTCTGACGGCCAACTCTAGCACCGCGCGCATCGGTCAAATCAAATAGCGTGCGCTTTCCCAACTTCCTGTTACACACTTCCGTCCCTTTTCACGAAATCACTCCCAGAGACTTTTAGGGTACCCCCATAAAATGTTCAGTGCACAGGTTGCAGGAAAGTGAAAGGAAAGATATTACACATCAAAAATATAATATGGTTCATTGACTGCTAATGAGAAATACCATGTGTTAAAAATCGTCTGTTACATTTTGTGATAGTCGTTAGTCAGGAATAGTCTGTATCCATCAGTCAGTCTATCAGTGTTGTGCCATTAGGTAGTAAGTACAGTAAACAGGGAAGTTTTATAAAAATGTGTCTGTTATTTTCTGTTGACTTCCGCGCGATCGAAGTCGCGGGTAGAAGCGAGTAAATAAATAAATAAACCTACCCAAATACCCCTTCAAATATTGTCTACTATTATAATAATAATAATAAACATTTATTTCAGACCAGGTCCATATTCTTGTTAGCAACAATATACTTAAAAACTAATGTTAGTACTCATCACAACACAAATTAAAATAAGACATGAAGCCGCTATTATTGCTAGTACTTGTTCCTATACCAAGCCAAGAACAAGGTAAATTTCAATATCAATTATCACTAACATAATATTATAAAGGGAATGTCCGCCCAGTTTTAGACTAGATAAACTAATGAGAGAAAAGCCGTTAACATCCATAAACACGGATAGTTACTTTATTTGCTTTGAATAGTAATGTTTACACACATACAGTATGACTGGTAACGTGTGGAGCCGGCGTAAAAAAAAGGACATATACAGGTGTGCGTCTCATATCATATAAAGTTATTTGGTATATTTTCATTTTAATAACGTTAACAAAATGTAATAAACGTCAGATATATCAATTGTTGATATAATTTATTTACATATAACATTTATGTACTCTAAAACTTATTTCGTATAACGTTATTGGATATAACGTTTATTTAATCGATAATCTTCTTCTTTTCAGGTGGTTAGTGAATAACCTGGTGTCAGAGTTTTAAAGCCGCCCATGGGCCTCTGACATGGCTTCACATGCCGTCGAGAAATATCTCTCAGGCATGCCGGTTTCCTCACGATGTTTTCCTTCACCGTTTTTGAAGCAAGTGATAATTATACAATACGCACATGAATCCGAAAAGAAAAAAAAATCCTTTTATATGTCTCACATTTGCAAAAATAAAGATTTAAGATTTAATGTAATTTGTTATTTATCTAAACATATTTAAAGAAATAAATTATCATTTAACTGAGTAAGATAATGCATCCAAAGTGAAAACTAACAATGATATTTGCTAAGCTACCTACAGGCTACAACTTATCAATAATTAGACTAAGTTGTATTGTTTTTAACTAGGCGTTTTTATCATATTAGACTAAATAGGTTTTATGTATTTTGAGTGGTATATCAAACGATTTCATATTCAATGTATGTCATGCTTATAAAATTAGTTATTTTAAAATTATATCAATCGTTTATTATATTAACTGATCATTATATCAAATAAAATTATAGATTTAGTTATTATATCTTGTAATTAATAGAGATTTTGAAATTATATCATATATTACTTACCCCATATACAGGGTCAAATCATATGACTGGTTAACACCAATCATATGATTTGACCCTGTATATTACGTTTTTTGCCACCGACTTAAAAAAACACTACAAAGTGAAAAATTACTTTAATTTCAGAAGTCGGTGGCAATAAACGCAAATACACAACCAAAGACACCGACTTCCGAAATTAAACTTATTTTTCAGATTTTTGTGTTTTTTTGGAAGTCTGCTTTTTTTTTGTAAAAAGTTTTTGTTATATCATGTTTAGATATGGACGCCCATCACGTCTGCGGAGTTTCACTACTAATATGATTTGACCCTGTATACATATATCCCTTTCGGTAATTCGGTATTTTCTTTTGTAATAGTTTGTATACATCAATTTTATATGTATAATTACATGTGAAAACGATGAAACTAGAATAAAAATACTATACCACAATAAGTAAAAACAATTAAAAATTAAGCAATGGCAGATAAACTAATTATGCGAAAGATACAGGGTGCTCACATATTTACAAACATTGTAGAAGTATAGGTACGATATTCCTAAAATGTTAACAATTAATACTAATAAGTCAGTGTGTGAGTTCAAGTAATCACAGAATGTAAAATGCGCGGTTTCTACATGACTGTCTTATCTTTCTAACAGCATAAGCGGCAGAGCTTAGCCGCCCCGCAAGAGATGTTGGGTTGAGGTCCCCAATGTAATTTCTCATCTAGCGTGATTCCTAGGAAAACCGTTTCATTAATAAATTCCAGTTTTTCTCCATTCAATATAATGTCACACTCGCTAGTTCTAACATTCGGTAATTTAAATCCAATACATTTGGTTTTTTGTTTCATTTAGTACCAAATTATTTACTGTAAACCAATCTTGGACCTGAAGAATAGAGTTATTCACGTCGTCAAGATTTTGTGACCGTCGGTCTATTTTAAAGATCAATGATGTGTCATCTGCAAATAACAACCTCTTCGGTTGATTTTGAAGTTATTCTAGTTATTCGCATATTTGCCTACTTATCCCAGGGCCAGTTTGAAGATAAAGGCAAACCGGATCATACCATCATGTCTTATCAAAGGATATTTGCCTGGAGTAGTCACCCCTTAGCATATAGATAATACAATAGTTCCATACTCTGCAAGTCTAATCACAATACTCAATATAGTTTAGGTTTTTAGGCAATTAATTTGTCTCTTTATTTATAAACGTTGCTAAATTTGAGAGACGTTTAAACGTCAAAAATGTTTGGTTAACCAGTCTGTAATCAAAACTTAACTTTAAGCAACGTTTATAAATAAACCCCTTTTTTATTTTTTATTGTTCGATATTTACGGTCGGGGAAATGAATTGTTCAGCAAATTGATACCCTGCGTCAATAGCCATTTCTTAAGTTGGTGTTCAATTTGTTCAACAATTAATTTCTCTAACTTTACATGAAGCATAAATAATATCCAAGATATTAAGTTCCTTGTTTAACCAGTCAGCCTGTTAATAGTGTATATACTATCGCAGACACTGGTACCTGACCTCAATACTGCTTACACACACATTGTTAATTAGGCCATGCTTCGGTCTATTTATACTGCACAATCGACAGTAAATTACATACCGCTGTGTCTCAAGACGAAAGTCTTTGACCAGTGCGTGTAGCCGGTGATGAGCTAGCACTGAAACGTGGTCGCTCACAATCGGCCCTATTAGAAGGTTAAAAGTCAGCCAAAGGGTAGCGGAGAAGGCTATGCTTCGAGTTTCCCTACGTGATCGGATGAGAAATGAAGAGATCCGCAGGTAAACCAAAGTAACCGCCATAACCCGAAGAATTGCCAAACTTGAGTGGCAATGGGCAGGGCACATAAGCCGAAGCTGCGGTGGTGAGTGTTAAAACCATCTGCGACGATAAGCTCGCGTGGGGCCGCCCAAACCCCGCAACGCCGGAGCCGAGACAGAAACAATGCTTGCTGCATGTTACATGCCTGCGTGCATGTTGCATGCTTGTTTGCACGCTGCATGCTTGCTTGCATGCTGGATGCCTGCTTGCATGCTGCATGCCTGCTTGCATGCTGCATGCCTGCTTGCACGCTGCATGGCGCTTGCATGCTGTATGCCTGCTTGCATGGTGCATGCTTGATGCCAGACTATTCTGGTATTATGCCTAGATCACTACTTTTCTTATTTTTTATTACTTTCGAAAATTCTCATTAGCCTTAATAAATGCTTAGACTCTAATATATAGTTACCCAAATATAATTATTAGAGTTCAAAGACGTCATAAATAAGAGGGTCTAAAATATTTGAAATTAGTTTTACTAAGAAACATTTATTAGAAGTCTAGAAAGAAGGCTCTCAACCTTTTTTAACAACACGTATTTCATGCATAAATCAAAAGAGATTGATGTAGTAAATCATTTGACATGAAATATCTAAATGAGTTTCTAACTATACATAATATGGCACGAATAAAATATATATACAGCAATTTAATACGTAAATGAATAATATCAAGGTAAAATCGATTACTTAGCTAGTTAGCATAGCGGCTACGTCGAAGCGTAACTGTACTACGCCGTAGCAGCTACGCGGAAGCACAGCTACGACAATAATTGGTCAAAGTAAAATTTTGGTGCTTATGGATGGGCCTTCCATTGACGAATTAATGATGAATGAACAGAAATAAAATTGCTACAATCTACCACGTACCTAAATTTGTACAAGGATCTTTTGGCGTATGTCCAACATCGATATGAACGCCGCACATCTTGCTTTTTCTATACAATTTCAAAAAATACTAACCAACAACGGTCCCCTGTCAATTTTATTCAAACGCCAAAAGCACTATTTTAAAGAACATTAACCTTAACACCCGGTTTCTTAACATAGTACCTAACAAGAGTCGACTTTTCCTTGCCAGGATCGATACTTACTAGTAATTACTTAACTTACTTAAATATAATCTGATGTATCCGTTAAGATTCGCTTCGTATCGAAGCGAATCTTAACGTAGGTACACTGCTCACTCTAGATAGCCCTGTAATTGTGCTAGTAGGTAGGTCAAGCTACTTACTTCATTCATCTTAAGTGCATTTTAATGGAAAGAATAAATAAATAAATTTCATTCTACTTGAATTTAATTTGTGTTTCCAACGCTTAATAAATATGGTAACAAGATTAGTCCGCCAGTAAATCTCGGTGTATTTTTAGTGAAAACGTTTTATACAATTATACGGGTGTTTTTGAAGTGTAAAATTGTAAATACAAGATAGATTTACAAAATGTTCAAAGAAAATATTACAGGGCAGAATCCGTTAGTACATTTTGAAATATTTATTTAGGAAATCTGATCAATAGAGTTAGTTATTTTAATCAACTTTGGATAGAATAGAATAAAATAGAATATTGTTGTTTTTTACTTGGTTATGAATATTTGACATGTCACTTAATGAAATAAAAACAAAGTGATCTCAAGTGATAAGGAGTTTAGTTTTAATAGCATTTTGTCCTGTGGAGGATCTTTTGCAACCTATTTCTATCATCTATCCTTACTTTATTTTTAGTTAGTTAATTGATTCAGGCGTGACTTTGCGGAAATCCATTATAAAATACAATAGACGACGTATATTTAGTAATCTAATGCGCTTAACCGTTCTTAAGGAGTCATAAAGAACCCTGTAAGAAATCGACACGTGTTTCACCTCTCAACGAGGCATCCTCAGGATGGCTATTGACTTGTTGCGAACCCGGACCCGACGTGTCAACACGTCAAGCGTCGCGGCGAATTCAAATTCAAATGCGGCGGGATTCGCGGAGGGCGAATTGACTCACAATTGTCGCGACGCTTGACGTGTTCACACGTCGGGTCCGGAGATAAATGGTTGTGATAAAATTAGAATATAACATTGTTTCCATCCACACGGAAACAGTGAAGTAGGTCCTTGTAATCGTAATGCGAGCAGTGGTGACCCAGTGGTATCGGCCCCGACTTACGAGTTTATAGGTCGTGGGTTCGAACCCAAGCAGCTGGAGCTTTGCTTTGTGTAATTTATTTCGAGGAAAACATCGTGAGGTGACATGGTTCCTTGAACCAAAAATTCGAAGACATGTGATATCCACCAACCAGCTGGGCCCGCATGGTATATTACGGCCCACTCCCTTTCACACAGAAGAGGCCTGTACCAGTAGTGGGGCCATAATAGGCTGATAATAATCGTAAATGTATGTCGTGTCCACATCCTACTCGTTCACATGCTGGGTATACCTACTACGATTCGTTAGTACTCCAACATTCAGTAGCACACTTATATTTCACTACTCCATTACGCGTGAATTCCATTGGAAGCGAGACGCCATCGAGTTTTTGCCTGGAAGCACAAAATATATTTGATTTATAGAAGAGCATCGCGTCCGTGCCGATTTTTTTCGGTGCCTGCCCCATTTCCATCTGGCGGTCACTAGCTGAGATTATTCACGTCAGGGAGAAAATACTGTACGGTTTGGTACTAAATTTTTAAGCATTGTGCACTTGGGTAACTAAACAAACATCCGGCACGACCAAACTTGCGGACGTGCACGGACTGTTCAGCCGGAATCACGAATCATAAATTACGGAGCATATACCGTATGCTGTTCAGCAGCAAGGCTCTCGAAACACGAATAAAATAATTCAATGTATGAATGTTACAGATTCTTCTGGTGTAGTCTGTATTTTAATAATAATGAGTTTACACGAAAAAGCCGCATATTTTTCTTGGTATCCTACTTATTGGAAGGAATATCTATTCCAACCTTTTTTAAATGTTATTGGAGATGAATGGAAGATTATGAGTCTAGATGTTATTGGATTTAAAATTAATTTTTACTTAGGGTTTTGTTTCGTTTAATGCTGCGTGCACGAAAATAACCTTCTTTTGTAAATTTCTTATCTAATTGTGAAAAAGCTTAAAAATAATAAACTGTGACTATCAAAGAACAGTTTTTGTGGCACTAAACCATTCGTGAAAGTCACAGCACCTGTTTATATACGTAGTTTCATCACTTTTGCGCTTTGGAAAATATAGTTTATTTAGCCATTGATTTACTTAATGAAAATATTGTACTCATATTATCATAAAATAAAATTTTATTTCAATGATAGCTGAAGACAAATGTGTGATTTTAACATTTCATTAGTAACTGGAGTATTTTCGAAAAAAAAAAAAGAAACAACTTTATTTTTAGCTATATTTTGTATCGAATTTGAAAAAAGTGGTCCTGCCAAGTGCAAGTAGACCATTATACACTTTCGTGGGGAGTACGAATTTCGTTCGTTTTCCTACTCCCAATGCAATGCTATCGCAAAAATTGTGTTTAACAACTACTCAAAACGACTTAATAATTTCATTGATCGAACATAACCTCACAACTTTTCACGTATTACCTACTTAAAGACATTCATTTCACTTGAAGCCACTTCAGAGGACGTAATATATGAAGCGATTTAAACCCCACTTAAGTATAAAGCCTCGTACAGACTGGCGCGACGCGACTCTAACAAACAATTTCCGAAAAAAAAAAAATGTGTGCTGGGACACATAGTAGAAGTGAAACTTCAACGGACAAGTGGAAACCCAAATCGCAACGGACAAGTGGAAAAACAAATGGCAACGCTCAAGTGGAAAAACGAATCGCAACGGACAAGTGGCAAAACGATTCACAACAAAATTTTATCGTGATGTTTTACGGGCAGATTATTAATGTGCTTTTCCAAATTTGAAAACCTGCTCGTAAAACTTCACTCAACTTTTTTGGTACATTTTAACAAATGCATTTTTATTTAAACATATTTTATTTATCAAACAAAAAAACTGAATTCAATCCGGAACCAAAAAAACATCCTAAGAAAACAACAGCTGAGCACACGCCGCCGGGACTCTAGCGGAGACATATTATTACATGTAGAGCATCTGCTTAGCTCTTCCTTCTATCCCCGCTCTCAACGCGGCTGCGCATTATATCTATCTAATACAATACAGCCGTTGCTCTCTCTACGCCCCCACCAGCCTTTCTCTACCTCCGCCGCCGCTGCCACCTCTCACTACGCGATATATCGTCTACTCCCTCCAGGCGGCCGTAACGCTTTTTCGTGACAGAATAATAGAAATAGTGTATATAGAAGTTTCACTCCAAAAACTTCACGGTAGAACAATTACCGGTGTCGCGTCGCGCTAGTCTACACGAGGCTTCATACGGCTAAGTTTGGAACGATGTCAGGAGTTAACCTGTTCAACACGACGCTGCTGAGTCCTTGTTCTTGTATGATGTAACTGGAGAATTGGGGTGAGCTGCTTTATCTGGGCTATTTTTAATAAAATAATAAAATAATATTACGTATACATTTTTTATATTTTTTTTTTATTTTATATTTAGTGACAGGCCATTGATTTATGGTGTCGCGGATACAATACTCGTAGTTTCGTCTCATCTTCTTCATATCAGGCCGTAAACACACATAACATCACAACTTGTTCCCCCGAAGGGTTGGGCAGAGGTGTGCTTATAGTACCTACACATATTTCGCCAGTTATGTTTAAGTCCCATGTAATAGGGGGCGCCCTGAACGTTTATTATATTATATTACAGTTCATACGAACCTGTGGTACTTGACCGATACAGTTAACGATCAATGTGCCATGATCATAGCTTAGCAGATTTATGATACCCGCTGTTGTTATTAGCTTATGGTAGAGGGAGATGTGCTACCCCATTATTTTGAGACCTTGGTCTGATGTTTATCAAAAATCAAACGACCCATGTAACGTTACGTTTAGCTCCGTGGAGAAGTTAAACGTAGGTCACAATCAAAATAGTAAAAAATAAAGATACTAAGATTAAGGTTTAAGGTTGGGCCGTCTTCACAGGATATAGGATGCTCGGGATAGACGGGAGGCAGGATCAGGCAGACGGGCAGGTAGGCAGTCAGAGAGGTAGGCGGATAGGCAGGAAGGCAGGCAGGGAGAAGGCAGCGTGGTGGAGCTGGGCTGCGGCTCCACACAGAGTAGATTTATCCACCCTGTCGAACAGAGAGGAGGGTGTGAGAGTTTGTAGATAGCGGAGACGCTTTGTGGCGCTTCACGCTAGCGGGATGACTGCGTCAGCGTCACACGTGACGGTGGAGGCCTCTTCCGGGGGGTAACGTCATCTGGCGTTACGCCGCTTGGCGTCTGAGGTCTCTTTTGAGTGCATATATTCGTGGCGTTTTACGCCACGTGATTAAAGTTCGTTTGAAATTGGAGTAGACACCTCTTACAGGAGTAGACAAGAGGGTCGGACAAATGATACAAAGTATTAAACGCACTCAATGTTTATTGTCAGAGACCACTAAGTATCGACAGTTTAGATTACACACTTAGCATGATTAGGTACACGTATAATTACGATATATACACGCGCGCACGCTAGTTACATGAGACTAAAGTTTGAATAGTCTGTATTAAAAATATAGACTCTCAAGGGGCAGAAAAACAGTGACTCAGCCGAAAGCCAAAAAATACTGAAAAACTGGAAGGCCGATAAAAGTTAAAAATTTCAAACTTAACAAGTTATTTCTTAATTTAATTATGGCCAGAACTAATAAAAACAGTTTACAGAGGGAAAATGCGTTATATCGAAGGTTTAAAAAAAAAAAAATTACATATGACAGATGTAAATGTCAGAATTATTCCAAGATTTTTACAAAAAGGAAAGTTAATAGTAAAAAATAGGTTTGGATGCTAAAACAATGAAGGGATAATTAAAATTATGCTTTACAGAGGTAAACAGTGTTTACATAACAAGTGAGTTAAGTACATGAGTGTCATAGAACATCATCATTTAGACATGTATTCATTTAACTTAGAAAAAAGTACTAGGAAATACCAAATTGACACAGAAGACTTGCAGTATGAACTGCACCAACTACAGGAGAAACTAACTTCTATGACCATCAAATATACAGCCTCTGAAAACCAAATGAGGGAATATGTATTGGCAATGAATGAGCTAGTGAGCTCACAAACTAACAAATGTGAACATTGTCAACCACCATCTATTGAACCCTCAGCGGCCCATTCATTGACAATATGTGATACCACCATACCGCAGTCTAGTGCTAGGTTGCCATTAAGAATTACTAACTGTTTGCCTAAACAGAGTGTAAATAAAGAAATAGTTTTATTTTGTGATGAAATTGGAAAGGATCTAGGCCACTTGTTGACAAATAAATATCCAGGACACTCAATAATGAACTACTGTATGCCTGGTTGTTCTTTATTTGACATAATGAAACAAGTTATAAAATGTAACTTTAACCAGG
Organism: Agrochola macilenta; assembly: GCA_916701695.1. Classification (NCBI taxonomy): domain Eukaryota; kingdom Metazoa; phylum Arthropoda; class Insecta; order Lepidoptera; family Noctuidae; genus Agrochola; species Agrochola macilenta. The sequence goes on along the minus strand of OU753559.1, from coordinate 11,411,996 downwards.
ATACTATATTATTAATATTTGTTGGTAATAGGGGTAATGTGAATAAAGGGGAATTACTCCAATATTATAGATCATTGTGCAACCTTAGTTTAAGAAAAATTGTAATGTTCACATTCCCATACAGCCAAAGTTTGCCACAGGAAGAAAACAATTTTAGATCAGAAATGAATAAGACATTACATAATTTGACATACAATAATAATTTATTTCATTTAATTGACACTAACAATTATGTTGGTAATCACTTTTATTTGACAAAAGATAGATTTTTCGTGGATAAGTACTATCTTTCAAAGTATTTTAAAAGACAGATAGCTGTGTCGCTATCATATTACTTTTCTATTACAGCCAAGAATTTGGCTAAACAAATTGCTTCTATTGAGCAATGCTGTGACATGTTAAATAATTCAGACAATAATTTGGTATCAAAAATTGACATTGATAATAATTTAAATTAGAAATTAAGACAATAGAGGCCACCTCTTGCAATAGTGTACAGAATGAGAATTGTAAAATAAAATCAAATAAAAGTTTAAAATCAGTAAATAGTATTAACCTGGTGCATCAAAATATTCAAGGATTTATGAATAAAGATTTAGAAGTAGAATTATTTATGAATTTTAACAGTATTGATATTCTTTGTATAACTGAGCATTGGCTTAAAAACCACCAGTTATTGTTAAATTTTAATAATCACCAGGTTGGTAGTTCGTTCAGCAGAGTTAATGCTATACATGGTGGCTCATTAATTTTAGTTAGTAGACAGCTTAAATTTAAAGACCGTAAAGATATAGTGAGCCTATCTGTTGAGCGGACAGTTGAAATAGCCTGTATAGAATTGGAGCAGTTTATTGTATTAAGTATATACAGACCACCTTCAGGATTGTATGACTGCTTTGAAAAGGTAATGGATGAGGTGTTACACAAGATTTGTAACTCGAACAAGTCCATTATCACTTGTGGTGATTTTAATGTTAATTTATTGGAAAACTCAGGTTCTTGTACTAAAATAATAAGTCTGTTTCAGTCCTACAATCTTGTAAACCTATTTTTGGAGCCTACAAGAATAACCCCTACTAGTGCCACATGCCTAGATAATATTTATACAGATGTTATACCAAGCCACAAAGAAATTATAAATTTACTAGATTCTGATCATTGCGGGCAGAAGATTAGTATCCCAAACCAAAACAATAAAGTGGCTAAAAAGGATATCACTGTTAACCCCAAAACTGCAAGCCGCTTGGAAGCTTTTAAAGATAAACTAGTTAATAAATTACCACTTTTGTCAATTCATGCTGATCCTAATCATCTATATGATGATTTTTTTAATATTTACTGTAAACAATTTAATTCCACCTTTATTCCCAAGATTATCTCGGTTAATAGTAATGCATCTTTCAGTGATTGGGCTACCATAGGTATTCATAAAAGTAGAACACGGCTTTATGAGCTATACAATGAAAGGACTTATGTAAACACGGCTGAATTTAATTTATATGTTAGAAATTATTCAAAATTATTTAAAAAAGTTTGTTGTATAGCCAAGTCGCGTTATTTGAGTTCGAAGATTAAAAACAGTAGTAATGTAATTAAAACGACTTGGAATATTATAAATAGTGAAACGGGAAGGTCTGGTAACCGAAATATTGATTACAGCCTATCTATTAATGATAACATCATAAAATCAAATTCACAAGTCGCAGTGGCCTTTGAAAATTTATTTTCGGATATTCCCATTTCAACTACAAAATCTCTAAACTCATCACCTTCTGTTGCTGAGTCTTTGCTAAAGGAAAATGTTAATGTTTCCGATTCGGAATTTCTTTTTGAACATATTACCTGTAGAGACATCATTAAAACCTTTCACACTTTAAATGTAAAAAAGACTGCAGATCTGTGGGGTAATTCTGTAGAAGTTGCGAAGTCTATTATTGACATTGTAGCACCTAGTTTAGCTCTTATCTTTAATAATTGTATCGACTGTGGGGAGTTTCCTGACCTTATGAAAAATAGTAAAATAATACCTTTGTTCAAATCAGGTAGTACATCAGACCCCACAAATTATAGACCCATTTCAGTACTACCTACCTTTAGTAAAATATTTGAGAAATTAATTTTAGAGCAATTGCAAAGATTTTTTAATAAACATAAATTATTACATAGCAAACAGTTCGGTTTTACAAGGGGTCGTTCTACTACTGGTTGAACTTTTAGGACATATTTATAATGCATGGGAAGATAAATGCGATGCCTTGGGCATCTTTTGTGATTTGTCCAAGGCATTTGATTGCGTTCTTCATGAAACGTTAATCAGGAAACTCCGCCACTACGGGGTCCGGAACACCGCTCTGGATCTTCTTTCTTCATACTTGAGTAATAGGATTCAGAGCGTTGACGTAAATGGACAAAGATCTCCTGGATCTATAGTAATAATGGGAGTCCTACAGGGCTCGATTCTTGGTCCTTTTTTGTTTCTTATTTATATTAATGACTTGCTTTACCTCATAAAGGATAACCATGATATAGTGTTGTTTGCGGATGATACTTCACTTTTGTTTAAACTTAAACGTCAGCAGTTGGTTACTGACGACGTAAATAGCGCGATCTCAAAAGTAGTTCACTGGTTCAATGTTAACAATTTACTTCTTAATGAAAAAAAAACCAAATGTATTAAGTTTACCCTACCACACGTTAGGCAGGTGAAAACTAAGGTGTTGATAAGGGGCGAAGAATTGAATCCTGAAGATAGCACAGTATTCTTAGGCTTAACTTTGGATGCTAAGCTTCAGTGGGGCCCACATATAGATAAATTGTCAAAAAAGCTAAGCTCCGCAGCTTATGCTGTTAGAAAAATTCGTAATTTAACTGACATAGAGACAGCCCGTTTAGTGTACTTTAGCTATTTTCATAGTGTAATGTCGTACGGTATTTTGTTGTGGGGAAATGCCGCCGACATTCAAACTATCTTTGTTTTGCAGAAAAGAGCCGTTCGATCAATTTATAAATTAAGCCCGAGACACTCTCTCAGAGAGAAATTTAAGGAAATTAATGTAATGACTGTGCCTTCTCAGTATATTTTTTAAAATCTTTTATATACCCATAAAAATATAAGATTGTATAAAAAATACAGTGATATCCATAAGATAAACACTAGGAACAAACACAAATTTGTAGTACCTACAACAAGGCTCAAGAAAATAGGTAGCTCGTTCAGATGTCAATGTATACGCTTTTACAATAAACTCCCAAGCCACGTACAAGATTTTTTATTTATTTATTTTTTTATTTATTTATTTAAATGCCTTAAAACTACCATTACAGGTCTTAGCCTAATGCGATAGAAAAATACAAAAACAAAATGAGTAGAGAAAACAAAAAAAAAAGTCCTCACGTTCACAATAGGTAATTAAAAAAATAATACTTTACAAAGTAATCATGTCATTTTGAATGTAATATTCAATAATATGAATGTTTAAATAAAACTGATATATTTTGATGATTTTACTAAATAATTCTAATGTCAAGTGTTATGGTTTTATCACAAGGTTTAGCAGAGCGAGCAGCTTAATCCCAAGCAACAACGTATACAATAACGTATATATAAATAAATAGGATTTTCTTAATAAAAATTTAGGCTAATCTGTCTTCAATTTGTGCGGAATATAACAATTAGTTAATCTTTACTGAGTAATTTGATTTGCTCAAAAACTAAATATTCCTTCTGAAGTGTTAGCATTTCAATTTAATATGTTTCCTCTTGTTACACGTGTTTGTAATTCCCTGCAGTGACATAAGTTGACGATAACTTTTAAACCCTTTCCTCGCCATAAACCGTTTATGATTAAAAGAAGAATGTATGAAAACAGTCTATTTTACATAATAATAGAATAAATCTTCACAATACTAATAAGAAAGAACTAAGTAAGTTTGAACTAAACACTGTTCTCTTGGAACAGAACCTAATGAATGGTTAAGAGTAGTTTAGAAGTATATCGAACTCGTTTATTATGCTCAAGGGCCATTAAACAGCTTAGGTAAGTTTCAAGTAGATACGAAGGTAAGTTGAATATTTAAAAAGTAATTTGGAAAGCTAAATGAATAGGGACTTGCTTTTTTACGATTTTTTTAGATATTTGGGTAAGATATTTACAGAACGGGTTAGGTTACTTGACATAAACTTGTGTCTACTATAGACACAGAAATTCTTCGGCCGGGAAAATAAAGTAACTACGGTTCACATGTAACTTTGATAATTTCTTTGGCCATGGTTAGAGACTTGGTTTCGATTCAAAGGGCCCGATCATAAGTACCACAACCACATCACAACGATACCACGTGGACGGGCACTAATTTGTATAAAAATGAATAGTCCATCCACACGAACCACATTTGACCGTCCAAATCAACCGTGTGGGCGACACCGGCCACTTCAAGACGACGACGGCGCAGCCACAACGCAACCACAACGATCTGTGTGTCCGCAAACACTAATCTATCGTAACCACATCGCAACTACTAGCGACAACGCAATTGCAAAAAGTTGCAACGGCTCTATTCACACGTAACCATTGCTTGCCCTTTGACGCTACGATGCGGTGTGCTTGTGGTACGTGCGAACGGGCCCTTAGACCCGCATTCTGGTACGGTTGAGACATGACTAACGATTTTAAACTATAATTGAGTTAAGATGGTATCAAATCCAACAATTGAAATGATTGAATATCGTTCTACAATACCTACTTATAATAATTGCAATACCTAAGCACTAACAAACATATAATTGAACGTCTATAACGCAACCATTTTCTTCAGTTTTACTCATTTGATTCAGGACTACTAAGGGCCAAAGCAAAAGAAACGAAGTACATAAATATAGTACTTACCGGTGCTACAACACGGATGAAGTACCCACGAACCCGGCAGCTCTGTCGTTTAAGCGAATTATATTAAAGCGGCTGAACTTTGAGGATTATCCACATAACCTAACGTGTTGATAGATTGAATAAGGGATCCTTCCCCATTTTCAAGAACGCACAACATCAATGAGTCACCTAAAGTGTTGTTCCATTTGATTTTTATTCTATGTATGTAGGATTTGAGATAATATTGCTAGGTATACTAATAATTAAACTTAGTATACCTACGCAATTACTCTTCAAAAGTAAAAGGTAAGTAAGTAATATTAATTATATTTGTCACAAAAAGGTACCAATTTGGTACATGAACTTATTGATAAGGTTACAGGCTGATTCAAACCTTTGTGAGAGTTGGAGTCTATGTATTCTGGGTTCGGGACCTGTATGACAGATCTCCAGACTCACACCCTTAAAATTACAACATTAAATTGCACTTACGTACTACAACATACTGGTACGTACGTAAACGTATATCGTACTACAATATACAAAACAAAAGGAGATGTGCTATGTGTATCTTTGGAGTGTGTTGTGTGTCCGTGAGTTCAATATAAGTCTTCGCACCCAGCATCCGCGAAGGGCACTGGGCGCGAGCACCTACTTGCCAGAGAGTGTGTGTGTGTGTGTGGCTGTGTGTGGTTAACAAGACAGTGAAACGCGATCATAGATTAATTTGAGTAGGTGAATATTCCCGGTAGGCGAAATTATTTTATAATATTGAGTGTATTTTCAGTCTCAGCATAATCAAATCTGGAGGCAGGAGTACTCGCGCACATCTGGGAGTGGCGCGAGGAGGCGAAACGCCGGAGCGTAACTCCGCTGCCTTGAGAAATCACGGCACAGCGGACAGAGCTCCGGCGGGATCTCATTGCATCATGGAGAGAGCGATTGTCGCAACCCAGCGCTGGGAACTCCACAATTGTGGCGATAAGTCCCTTATTTGAGGAGTGGCTAGAGAGGTGCCAAAGCATCCTCACCCTCCGCCTGATGCAGGTCCTCACCGGACATGGTTGTTTCAGGGGGTTCCTGTTCAGGATAAAGCGGGAGGAAACGCCCAGGTGTCACCACTATGTGGGTCGCCCGGAGGACACGGTGGAGCATACGGTGGAGGTCTACCCGGCTTGAGCGGGGCACTGCCCTCCTCCCTGCCCTACTGTGTCCTCACGGAGGCGATCGACGGTGGCGATCTCTCGCGTCCGGCCCTGGTTCAGGCCATGGGTCGGAGCGAGAGTGCATGGGAGGCCGACACTTCCTCCTGCGAAGCAGTAATGCTCGCGAAGGAGGAGGCGGAACGCGTGAGGGAGAGGCCGCAGTCGCCGCAGGAGACGCCCCGGGCGTCGGGAGTCGCAAACCGATTTCCGGCCACCGTAGGCGCGGGCGCGGGCTTGCGGAAGGTGAGCGATGGGTAGCTCGCCGTCCGATTAGGACCAGGCCCGAGTCGACGACGCTGAAAGGGATATCGTGGCCCCGGCACACAAGCAACGGAAGGAACACGGGTGGGATTTAGTCAGGAAAAGTCTGACACGCCCTCCCGCTCCGCCCAGAGCGGGAGAAGTTATTTGATAATTTTCCACCACCAAAAAAAAAAGGTAGCCATTTCGTAATAGTTTCTTGACATTTTGTGCATCTGCACTTATGGTGTATATTTAATATCTTATTAACCTTGTTATAGACGTAGCTACTGAAGAAAAGGGAACTATGTTGGGCCGAACGACAATTTGTGCGGATGGACAGACAGTATGACAGTGAGTGAGACAAATTCGCACGGAGCGTAGTGAGTTTGAGAATGTGTGGTTAAAACAAGGTGAAGGATAAATAATTTGTGAACAGAGAGAACCGTACATGTTTTATAAAGATCCCTAGTTTCTATTTCAGACACGACAAAAGAGGTTTTAAGTTAGGAAGCACAGCGGATTCAACTACATAAAAAATGAAATGAAAAAAGTTAGCGGGAACTGCTCAGTGCGCGCGAGTGTTTGCATACAACCAAGCTGGGCCGAGTCGAGAGTGTGCACTTTGACTTCGTCGAGTAACTTGGGCCTCTTGAGACTGCAGTCTCACTTAATACCATGTTCTTTTATACCCGCGTCGAGCAAATATGTCCGATCTGCTCTTTTATGACAGAGATAACGTTACCTATCTCGTATAATGTATAATGGAAAAGGCCAAACGTCAAAAGTAGTTATGGTGAGATACTATTGAATCAAGAGAAACTAGAATTCGTCGAGGTCTAGGTTTTTAGAATTTTAAAGAAAGTCGATTTTATTATTATGTACTTAACTCAATTTCGTTTGTATAACCTAACAAAAAAAGATCCGGCGCCCGCGCACCTGAACTTCCAGGTTACATTCTGTTTGTGAACGCGAATAATAAAACTATTATCCGTAGCCTCGTATATGACTGAACCAAGGTTTCGTGATTTATGTTGAAAACCTAGGGGCCACCACCACATCGAGCATTCACATTTTATTTAAATTCCTTCGTTAATTACAAAACAATTAGGTACCTAACCTCCATCCATCATCATGATCATCATTCAGCCGAAAGACGTCCACTGCTGGACATAGGCCTGCCATCCAGCTGATTCCTGCGGCCTTCACCAGGTCATCGGTTTAACTTGTGGGAGGCCTTCTAACGCTATATCTTCCGGTAGGTACGCGGTCGCTACTCCAAAACCTAACTTAACCTTATTTCGAACTTCGGTTTAACCGGCGTAAGTTGCGATCCTGTAAGAATGTGAACGACATAAAAATTATCCTTTGTTCTAACCCAGCAGGTGCCAAATTACATCCAAACCCGTGCAGCCTTTTTAGCGTGAAAACGTAACAAACAAACAAACCTACCTACCCTACCTACCCTACCTACCCTACCTACCCTACCTACCTACCCTACCTACCCTACCTACCCTACCTACCCTACCTACCTACCCTACCTACCTACCCTACCTACCCTACCTACCCTACCTACCCTACCTACCCTACCTACCTACCCTACCTACCCTACCTACCTACCCTACCTACCCTACCTACCCTACCTACCCTACCTACCCTACCTACCCTACCTACCCTAATTTTCTACCGTTTATACCTTCGCTAGACTATGACAAACATTTTAAAACCAAAATCAGCTAAATCGGCCCAGCCGTTCTCGAGTTTTAGCGAGACAAACGAACAGCAATAGATTTTTATATATAGATATTAGTTAGGATTAGGATGAAATTAAGAATTTTTCTTTTAAGCTTAATATGTGTTAATTAACACGCATGATTCAATACATTCTTAGGAAGACATTCATGGCCCTAATTCTTAAACGATTTAACCCTGCAAATTATTTAAAGTATCTAATTTGTTTCCCGTTAAAATTCTTTAAACGTTTGACATTAAGACATGTAACAACCCGTTTCTTATACATCTCTGTGGTACTTAATTAAATCTCAGGCAATGTTAACCTATTATAATTCTTATGTATTTTAAAATGTATAAATGACGCTTAGCAATTACTACCCAAGTGGGGCAGTCTGACCTCATTCTGATATCGTTCTCGTTCTGATATAGTTTAAGCATTCTTATTTAATATCCTTGGTTTTAGACACTAATATTTAAAACTGTAATAGGATTTATAATCAGTGAACCCTAATTGCGGAACACACAATCAATCACAATCTGAATCATTTTGAAGGATATTACTAGTCCTTTGCTTCATTATGTTCGAAAAAATTGTCTTCTCAGCAACGTAAATAACCCAATGAATGTTGTTGAACTGTCAAAATGAAACATATTGTGATTGATCGTGTGTTCCGCAATTAGGGTGCCGAACAGACTAATATCGTCCTACACTCGTAATGATTGATATATTGTTTTGATTGATTGATTGATTCGTCATTCGTGATGATTCATTGTATTAATCGTATTGAGTAAACCTTAGTCAATTGATACGAGGATTTTTTTTTTTAAGTTGTATTTTCTAGCGTACATATTTATACTTAAGGGTGGTTTTACAACACCCCTAAGCTGATTGCCAATTTCATGTCTAATTAATATACCAATGTGCTATAATTCTATGTCTAAATCACGATAGATACTGAAGGAAAGTAAATCCTTAGAAGTAAAAACAAAAATTCAAGAAATGTTTGCCTCAACGAGGAACGCACCGGACAAACAACAAATAAATAACCGTAAATATGAATTACCGGTGTGCGAAACCAAAAAACGATATGACAACAAAAGAACGGTATTGTACCTAACTTCTGAAAAATATTCCACATCCTTTTAATATTCGTGTGCGTGTATTGTTCTAAAACCCAAGTAACACAGAATTGCTGAATAAAGATTGAGTAAGAGCAATCATCAAGAGCATAAACTGAATAATAAGCTGAATAACGTCTGAGTACCGTCTATTCAGCTGTTATTCAAGCAATAAGGGCCCCAATTTTGAATGCTTAACGCTGAATAACATCTGAGTAGGAGCTTAATAACGTTTCAATTAGCATAATAACTTTTGAATAAAAGCTTACATTATTTTTATTAAGCTGTTACAACTGAGTTAAAGTAAAGTATTTTCATACATACATACTAGGTCTGACAAAAGTACTTGTGACGAAATAGCTAATACTAGCAATTTTAATCCAACAAAATAACATGAATCGAGTTGAAGATGTTGTAGTTATAAGATTAAGCATTTTGGTGATCTTGTAAATTCCTTGTCAGTATAAATTACAAAGATTTTTAATGGCGATCGATTGTATTATTCTCTAATCGAACGAACAAAAACTTTTTAAAATGTGGAATTTTCCGGCTTTCACTAAATTGATTGCATTTAAAATTATAGCGTCTTTGTTTGAATTTTTTTCGTTTTTGATATAACCGGTTCTCTTACGTTTTTTCCACGACTTTCGATCCATAACGCAAAAAATAAATACGTACTATATATTATATATATTATATAATATATATATTTTAATATTGTGCTGGTAATAAGCTATGGGCGCTATAACAATACAAACATGGTCTTTAATTTGAATAAGTTAGTTTGGAAGTCTCTATTATACTGAAAAAAGCCTAATAAAAACATAAATAATATTGTTTATTCAGCAGCTGAAGAATTAGTAGGATCTTATCCAGTTTAAAGATAAAATAAAAACAATTATTCTGCATCAAGCTGTATAATAGAATTATGTTACAATATTATTCAGAAAGTGATACTTTATTCAGCAATTAGCTGTTTCAAACGCTACTAGCTTAGTTCTGCTTTAATAATAGCAATACAGATTATGGTTATTCAGATAAATGCTACCGACGGACGGGGCTGTTTTTCAGCTTTAAGCCACCCGGAATGCGTAATGCTAAATAACGTCCGCATAATAATCATACGGTGATAGGGAAGGACAGAAATACAGAATTTATTAAGCGTTAAGAATTTTAAGGGTCTGAACTCAACCTAATTCAGCATTGGGCTATTACAAACTATATTCATCTTTGAACTGTATTTTTTTTTTATGTGTACTGTTATCTTGCTTATGTGTTACCTGGGAAGTACCTACTCGCTTTCTGGAAAATTCCATGGATTTAAACTAAATCTAGATTATTATATAGTACCTATAACTCCATTTTTATCCTAATTGAATAATTATAGTTCGTTATTTTGTTTTATTTGTATCTCTATAAAGTTCTAAGTATGTCGGAAATATGATTCAAATATTTTAGAAAAATAAATTGCAATTTAAATGCCTGACCCTGGATTCCTGTAATTAACAAAACACGGTGTATTATTTCAGTTTCGAACTTTTTGCGAATTTTTGAGAGATCACAGGCTTACGGTCCACAATCGTTGTCCGAATATTATTATCTAATTAAGGTTCTGGCATTAGTTATAGGACTTGCAGGTCATTGTCGCCTGGCAACATCGCCACAAGAAAGAACTGACAGCTGCCTTTCAAGCGTCAGGAAATAAACGGATATAACCTTATATAACAAAAGACAAGGGACAGCGGGGGTTATGTAACACGCTATGGTATGAATAGAATAATAGTTACCTGCTAATACTTTTACGATGAATGATGTTAATTGTTAACCTAATGGTGTTCGTGAATGACATCAATAATAAAGGCTCCCGCAGACAGGCGTGACTCAACAGCGCGTCTACCAGTTTCTATGAAAACTTCATGAGAATTGTTCTACCAGAATCGTGTCACACCGTCGCGTCGCGCCGCGCCAGTCTGCGAGTGCCTTAAGACATTTCAATAATATTATGGATAGATGATGAATACAAACTTTAACAACTTACCTAATCTAAAACTAAGCAGGCATATCCGAGACTTAGGGATTTTCATTATCCTTAAGCACCTACTCCAATGGTACTAGTACCCTATCGCAGTGATGCAGCCATAAAGTGTGACCGTCAGACTGCCAAGTCATAGGTCTCGAGTTCGAACCCAAGGCACGCACCTCTGAATTTTCGGATTCATGTGCGTATTGTATAATTATCATTTGCATCAAAAACGGTGAAGGAAAACATTGTGACAGCATGCTTGAGAGATATTTCTCGGCGGCATGTGAAGCCAAGTCAAAGGCCTATGGGCGGCTTTAAAACTGTGACACCAGGTTAGTCACTAACCACACGAAAAGACGAAGAAGTACCCTATCATCTGCAAAAGAAGTACCCTATCATCTGCAAAAATACGGTCGGGCTATTATATTCCATTTCTCTATGGCAAGTACATCAAATTCAACTATTAGCATAACACACGTTTATGACAAAATTTTGGATTAGGTTATTATACTGTATTATGAGGTGTGCATTTACAAAATAATTGTCTCACAAATTAAATATTAACAGAATAATATATTTTACAATGCATTTGCTCGAAAAGAGCCTTTTCCAAGCAGTAAATTAGTGCGGAAAGTGTCACTTTTTTTCACTAGTGCTTTTTACTTTTCTGTATTTTTTAATTTTGGTGGCCGTCGTCGTCAGCCCGTTGCAAAGAGTTTTTATTATTTGAGAAAAGTTTTACAAATCAGATGATGATGATAACAATGACGATGACGATGGCGATGGCGTTGGCGATGGCGATGACGATATCGATGACGATGGCGATGGCAATGGCGGAGTCAAAGACAAAGTGGAAGTGGAAGTGGAAGTCGAAGTCGAAGTGGAAGTCGAAGTGGAAGTCGAAGTGGAAGTCGAAGTCGAAGTGGAAGTCGAAGTGGAAGTCGAAGTCGAAGTCGAAAGTCAAAGTCATGAATGTTGTTTTTATCATTTATATACGTCGTCATTATGCTAGATGTTGCATCACACACACACACACACACACTCACTCGATTTTTTTTTTTTCTCACAATTCATAGTAAAACGTTGTATGATACACGTGCGTAAGATGATTTCCGACTCGTGTCGACTTATACACTCACTCGCTACACTCGCTCGTGAATAAAATGCCACTCATCGGAAATCATCTACCTTCCGCACTTATAGCATAAATAACTATTTTATGTTACCATAATCACTAATCGTAACTAAAATGTTACATCATGTTTCATTTATTTAGTTAAATTCATTATTATTATAGAATTAAATTTAAATTATATATTATTATTAAATTACAATATTTTTATCCTAAGAATCTCATTACGTAATTAATGTAATTAAAATGGTCTTTCCAAAATGTATGGGTTATCGGTAAATATATGGGTTACCGCGAACATTTCTGAGGCACTGCAATAACGAGGTAGTCGCAACGGCATCCTAAACACATTGTTACATTGAACGCGTCGAACATCCAGCGATCTTTTTGAGTAGTTGACCCAAAGATTACGGTTGTAAAAACTCTGACAATAAGCATTAAAAAGCGTAATCTTTACTTGGTCAGTACATGGAGCAAATCTTCGTGCCAACATATTACCCCTGACCGCCAGAGCCCTACGCTCCATCTCAACTTCACCATGCTCACGGAGGTCGTCGGCAAGAAAATGCCCAAGAAATTTGAACTTTGTGACTCTACGTTTTGGCGTACTGTTTATGGCAAGTTCGATTGTACTTTCCCGGCAATTACCAGAGACCCTAAAGACCATTTCACATTTTTTTTTGCATTATAGACCAGTTCATGTGCAGTTCACACATTCAGTTAGCAACTCCACGCTATAAATACCTACTCAGTTATCAGTGAATTCTCTTGAAATAAGATGCCAATGCCTAAAGAACTTCGTTAAAACGTTATTGGAAATCCCGTTTTCCATCTTATAAATAAAAGGAAAAGCGGCGAATCCCATTTAATGCCGTCACCAGCACCCGACACTCAACAATTCTATTTTAGTGATTCCGTTACAAAAATATACTGTAAACGTTAAAATAAACTACAAGACAAGACAAAAATTAGAAGATATACAGGGTGGCATCGTCGACGTGGAAAGTAACCAATAATCAGCACATGATTCTAGAAGCCCTTTTTTTTTTTTGTGAAATTATCAAATAACTTTTCCCGCTCTGCGCGGAGCGGAGGGCGTGTCTGATTCTTACTGACTAAAACCCACCAGTGTTCTTTCAGTTGCCTGTATGTTGCCCGGGGGCCACGGCCGGAGGCATGGGCCCTAGCGGGCCCCGTCAGTCGTGCTGACATGTTTTAAATTACTATTTTTATTGATAACTAGTCTTTACACCTTGTTTTAGGAGTAAACGGTAAACTAAAATAGTAGATCAATAATAAAAAATAGTTATGTAACAACGTCGGTCGCAACGTATCACGATGCGATGTCGTATCGTGTTATGTGTTTTGGCTCTTTGGTACACCTCTCCCTAACCCTTCGGAGATATGATATTATGTTATATTATCTTACTTTACTTTTACTTCACTTTTATAAGGTATTAGTAGGTAGGCCCGTAGGTGACCTTTATGAGGAGATACTTAGCTATTACTAAAATAAAACAATAGTGATAGGAAAAATATTTTATTTAATTAACAATTCTCATCTTATATTACTTAAAAACATCTAACAATAATCAAATAACGAAACTTACAAAAACTTAAAAACGAATCGGTCTGTTTTTTAGGTTTGCGACTCTTTTTTTAATTTTTGACGTGTCGATACTATCCACGGAGGGGCGAATCATGACTCCTTTGTATGGAATCACCATCCACATAAAAGGAACTTGGAACAAGCGAGCCGAGCGAGCGGTGCCGCGACAGCGGCCAGCGAGCGCCGTGGTCTGTTTAGGCACAAGACAATGTAATGTTTTAGGAATGTGGTGTTTTACAGCAAACTAACCTCAACAATCAAACAAAATAACAAGTGACATTGACTCAGGGACAGTGACAGTGACAATGCAATGCTTACAGCACTTTAGCTGGGCCGAGGCAGCGCTGCTATTATGCCGCTAGCAGCAATTAATCCGATAGGGATAGAGTGCAGCTAGCGGCACTCTATGCACTGCCTATATTTTATCATTAATAAAATAGTCAATTCAGATTTCAATTATGACGATTTTTTTATCAGACAGCGATAGGCTTTATGCTTGATTTGATAAAACTTAGTAAATTATTTCGTCGGTATCTACCACGGTGTATGACACCGTGGTAGATACCGACGAAATAATTTTAGACGCTCAATATTTATACTAACAATTCTCCTACCATTCTCCTTTCATGATTCTAGGTCAACGGGAAGTCGATACCTATCCTATAGGTTTTTATTTATTTGCGAGAATCAAAATATATGTCGCATGAAGGGCCGAATTTTTTTTGCGTTGATTTACAAGCTTGTTTTTGTTTTGAACTCCAAGGCCCTATACATCTACGTATTTGATATTAATTTCAAGTTGATACCTAAACGCGTTCCTGAGAAAATGGGTCCTGTTAGACTGATAGACAGACGAACAGTTTTTTTTCCTTTTGAGGTACGGCACCCTAAAAAGAGGTTCACTCTTCTAAGTACTCAAATTATATCAACAAATGTTAAACAACATATATACAACATATATCCTACGAATATTATAAACGCGAAAGTTTGTGAGTACCGATGGATGTATGGATGTTTGTTACTCTTTCACGCAAAAACTACTGAACAGATTTGGATGAAATTTGGCAAACAGATGGTTTATAACCTGAATTAACACATAAGATACTTTTTATCCCGATATTCTCACGGGATCGAGACTTATGCGGGTGAAACCGCGGGGCGCTACTAGTATACCATATATGCAGACTTTTTAAATATGTATAATAAAACCATATACACAAACACAAGCAGCAAGAATACAATTGGAAGCACTGATTCCCGAGTTCCAGGTGAGAAGAGGGGTGAGACAGGGTGTCCCAATGTCCCCTAAGTTATTTTCTGCAGTTATAGAGAACATGTTTCACAAACTGAATTGGCCATATCTGGGTCTCAATATAGACGGAGAAAAATTAAACCACCTCAGATTTGCTAACGACATAATTCTATTCGAGGAAAACCTAAATAGCCTGGAAGTTATGGTCCAAGATTTTTGTGTGATGAAATTGGCAAAGTTGGATTAACAATGAATACAACAAATACAAAACTACTAACTAACTCTAAAAGAATAACAATAAAAGTGGGTGTCCACTCATTAGAGTATGTGGATGAATACACTTATCTGGGCCAGCTCATATCTCCTAAAGACCAAACTAACAAATAAAGAGACTTAAACAAAAAAAGAAATAATTACAAGAATAGCCAGCGGATGTAGAAAATACTGGTCATTGAAGGAAGTCATGAAATCCAGAGATCTTAGCATTGCCTTAAAAAGAAAAGTATTCAACACCTGTATCTTACCGCGTATAACGAATATATATTTAAAAAAAAAAAACTTTATTTCCAGCATCGCAATAACAACCATAAAGAAAAAATAAAATACAAAACATAACATCTCATGTCATGCGTACAAATATTATGGTTGTTAGAGAGTAATTCACACTGACCTCCGTACTAGTAAAAACTGTATCACGGTAGGTCAGTCTTCCTCGTTCGCCAACAATCACACACTTAACAGCACTTTATAGTGAACATAATATTTTGAGACATTTAGCAGGTGTTCGGTATTCATTAATACATTCGTAAGGTGGGTTAAACTTTATATATGCAAAATATTTAGACAAAAAAAATTGTTATGAACAAGTTGTTGTGTTGATGTTTGTATGATGTTGTGTGTTGCTGTAATTGGTGTATGTGACTGAATATGTGTGAATACGAGCTTTGTGTTTGTATTTATGATAGGCTTACTAATAGCTTTTCTGTGTTAACATAATTAATCACAAGTAGAAATTCATTTAAAATCTTTTTGCAATTATAGATTGACAAATCACGTAACCGCAAACTCCTAGACAACTTATTATACAAATAAGGCCCATACAAATATAGATGCGAAACATGGGCACTTACAAAACATTACAGAAATAAACTACAATACTGCCAAAGATATATGGAACGTAATATGACAGGCACAAGTAAAATGGATCGAATACGAAATGAACACCTAAGAGATAAAACGAAATTAGCAGACATCCTGACCAGACTTGACCAGCAAAAAAGGAGGTGAACTAGATGAATGATGACAGCAAAACAAGAAAAATGGAGTAAATTAAAAACTGATTGGTATCCCAGAAATAGTAAACGGAAAAGAGGAAAACAACAAAGGAGATGGGAGGAGGAGACAAAACTTACAGCGAACCCTAACTGGAGGAGAGTGGCTCGTGATAGAATTCAATGGAAACAGCTAGAGGAGACCATTGCCAAGAGGCATGCTGAATTGAGAGATATACTATAGCAACATGCAACAGAGTAAAAACAATTCAGAATAAAGAGGCTTATACATAACTAAAAATGTACCTGTAGAATGTACCTATGTATGTTTGTAAAACTTCGGATTTACGGATCAGCGGCGATGATTGATTGCTGACACACACGTTACCTAAGTAGGTAACATTTGTATGCGTTTGTAGGTAAGAAGTAAACTCGGAAACTCAAAATTAATCTGCGTTCATTTCCAAGTTCGTCTGAACTATAATATAATAAACGTTTAGGGCGCCCCCTATTACAATCAATCTACCTAGCCTTTTCCCAACCATGTTGGGTCGGTTTCCAGTCTATCCGGATGTAGCTGAATACCAGTATTTTACATGGAGCCACTGCCTATCTGACCTTCACAACCCAGTACTTAACTGCGTAATACGATACCGCTTGGTAAGACTGGTTGTCAGACTTTCAGGCTTCTGACGACCCGTAATGACTGGCAAAGATCCACGAATGACATCCGGGACCAACGGCAAGGTGGTCACCCATCCACGGACCAACCCCTGCAAGCGTAGATTAACCTGATGGATCGACCCGTGCGGCTGTTATTACTTAGCCACGATTTCCAGTAAACTCGTAGACGAATTTACCGAATTCCTAGCTTTCTCTCATGCTCACAAACAGATACTTTAATTACAACAAAAAATTTAATGTATTGTGATAGTGTTACGCAATGAGGCTGCAGATCAACAAATCTAATTACTATTGTTACTTACGACTCCGAATCTTACGTCAAACCCTAATCATACATACATTAACCCCTTACTTTGTACTAATTGGTAAACTTGGAGTAATTACCTCAAATTAACTCAGTACATCTCGCAAATGTAATGCTTCAAATTACTTTACTTCTGTGGTTACTCAATTCTGTGTTTACATGTTTCTTTTCTTTTCCTATTTCACATGAGTCTCAATTAAAGAATCACTACAATTACTTGTACTGATTCTTCTTACAGATTACTCCTAACAAAACAATATATTTGTGGCCCCTACCGCCAAGGGTTCTGACTACCTAATAACACTTCCCCGACCTGGGAATCGAACTCAGGACCTCGTGCTCAGCATTAGCGCTTGCGTCAACTAAACCAACGAGCCAGATATGATTGAGAAAGATTGATAAGATTGATTCGTAAATAAATTAAATTATTAAATAAATTAAATATTACTTTTTTTTTTTCTTTTTTATAGAATGTAGGTAGTAACCCGCAATGAGATCGCTTAGTAGGTTAGATAGGTGCCGCTTCCTCTTACAGAGACGCCATACTCCTAGCAGAAGTGGGAAATTATAGGCTGATTATGGAAGTATGTAGGTATTTACAATGAAACCTCACATTGAGAAAATAAGAAAAAAGATATCATCACTGACTGGTGCACTTAGAGGAATTGTCCGGTGTCTCCCTACTACTACAGGTCAGATATATTATTTATAACTCGATGGTTAAACCACATCTCGATTATTTAATCGAAATATGGGGAAGTGCTGCCAAAACTCACCTTAAAAAACTACAAACATCTCAAAATAAAATTATTAAAGTCTTATTCAATTATGATTAATTAGCATCTTCTCAAAAGGTTTTAAAAGAAACTAAATTAATGAATATTGATCAAATCTATAAATATAGCACTTGCATACTTGTACGTAAAATAATAAATAGAGACATGCATACACAAATAACATTTACAAAAAGAATGCAAATTCAAAAGCGCATGACGAGTCAGGCTAACCATATAATTTTAAGGGCACTGAGGACAAACTACGGTAGAAGGACTGTCGTATATGAAGGAGCTGAACTCTATAACTCTATACCTAAAGTAATTAAGGAATCGAAATCACTTCCAACTTTTAAAACAGCTGAATCATGTTTAAATTGTACGTTTTTACCGTTTTTATAACTTAATTTTAGTTTATTACTAGGCGAAACCGTCGCTTATCTTAATTATTATGTTTTTCCTCATAGGAGTGAATATTTGTATTCTTTTTGAGCGAAATAAATTTCTTAAACCGTAACCGTAAACCGTATTTACTTTTGAAGAGTAATTGCGTAGTTATACTAAATTTTATTATTAGTATAACTAGCAAATATATTTCAAATGCTAAATAAATAGAATAAAAATCAAATAAAACAACGCTTTAGGTAACTCATTGATTGTGCGTTCTTGAAAATGGGGAAGGATCCCATAATAAGTCTATCAACATGTTAGGATATGTGGAGCGGAATGAAAGGTGCTGTAATCCTCAAAGTTCAGCGCTTAAACGACAGGGCTGCCGGGTTCGTGGGTACTTCATCCCTGTTGTAGCACCGGTAAGTACTATATTTATGTACTTCGTTTCTTTTGCTTTGGCCCTTAGTAGTCCTGAATCAAATGAGTAAAACTGAAGAAAATGATTGCGTTAAAGACGTTCAATTATATGTTTGTTAGTGCTTATTTTGCTTGGTATTGTAGAACGATATTCAATCATTTCAATTGTTGGATTTGATAGGTACCATCTTAACTCAATTATAGTTTAAATTCGTTAGTCATGTCTCAACCGTACTAGAATGCGGGTCTAAGGGCCCGTTCGCACGTACCACAAGCACACCGCATCGTAGCGTCAAAGGGCAAGCAATGGTTACGTGTGAATAGAGCCGTTGCAACTTTTTGCAATTGCGTTGTCGCTAGTAGTTGCGATGTGGTTACGTTAGGTTAGTGTTTGCGGACACACCGTTCTGGTTGCGTTGTGGCTGCGCCGTCGTCTTGATGTGGTAGGTGTCGCCCACACGGTTGACTTGGCCGGCCAAATGCGGTCCGTGTGGATAGACTATTAATTTTTATACAAGTTAACGCCCATCCACGTGGTATCGTTGTGATGTGGTTGTGGTAGTATGATCGGACCCTTTGAATTGAAACCAAGTCTCTAACCAGGGCCAAAGTAATTATCAAAGTTATATGTTAACAATAGTTGCTTACTTTATTGTCCCGGCCGAAGAATTTCTGTATCTATACTTAGTAGACAAAGTTTATGTCAAGCATATGTCAAGTACCTAACCCGTTCTGTAAATTCATCTAAGAGAAATATCTTACCTAAATATCTAAAAAAATCACAAAAAAAAAACAAGTACCTATTCATTTATCTTTCCAAATTCCTTTTTTAAATATTCAACTTACCTTCGTATCTACTTGAAACTTACTTCAGCTGCTTAATGGCCCTTGAGCATAATAAACGAGTTCGATATACTTCGAAACCACTCTTAACTATTCATTAGGTTCTATTCCAAGAGAGCAGTTTTTTAGTTCTGACTTAGTTCTTTCTTATTAGTACTGTAAAGATTTATTCTTCTGTAAAATGGACTGTTTGCATACCTAGCTCTTCTTTTAATCATAAACTGTTTATGGCGAGGAAGGTGTTTAAAAGTTATCGTCATCTTATGTCACTGACGTGGAAATTACAAACACGTGTAACAAGAGGAAACAGATATTAAATCTCAGAAATACCTTCAGTTGGAATATTTAGTTTTTGAGCAAATAAAATTACTCAGTAAAGATTAAGTAATTGATATATCCGCACAAATTGAAGACAGATCGAGCCTAAATTGTTATTACGAAAATCCAAGATAATGCGATGTCATCAATTTGATCGTAAAGAAGAATTTCTACGACTAAGCCCTTTACCGTTTTTTTAATATGCTGTTCAAACGGGTAGTCTCTGATCCCTATAAGTGAGGTAATCCTAGTTGTCAAGTGTCAGATTTGACGTCTGTCATAAATTTCAGATGATTCTTAACTCAATGCTCAAGGTACAAAGAGGGTGTTGGTGCACCCATTTTGTATTACAAATGGGTCGTTTGATGTTTGATAAACATCAGACTAAGGGACTAGAGATAATGATAATGGGGTAGCAACATAAACAACAGCGGTCATCAATAAATCTACTAAGCTATGATCATAGCACGATCTTTAACTGTATCGTTCATTTCCAAGTTCGTCTGAACTATAATATAATAAACGTTTAGGGCGCCCCCTATTACAATCAATCTACCTAGCCTTTTCCCAACTATGTTGGGGTCGGCTTCCAGTCTAACCAGATGCAGTTGAATACCATATTTTACGTTAAGCGACTGGCTACCTGACCTCCACGACTCAGTAACTGGGTAATACGATACCTCTTGGTAAAACTGATTGTCAGAGTTTCGGGCTTCCGACGACCCGTATCGACTGTCAAAGATACAGCGAAGGGCGCCCCCTATTACATGGGTCTTAAACATAATTGGTGAAATTTCTCTGCCCAACCCTTCGGGGGAAGAAGGTGTGATATTTATGTGTGGTTATGGCCTGATATGAAGACGATGAGTAGAAGCAATTTTATCCGCTACAACACCAAAAATCAATGGCCTTTTACTAAATATTGAAAATGGCCCATTTATAGCAGCTCACCCCAATTCACCAGTTACAATATAATCGTTCAAGAACAGGGACTCGAGAGCCGTGTCGTGTCAAACAGGTTAGTTAACTCCTGACATCCTTACAAACTTAGCCGTATTAAACTTAAGCGGGGTTTATATCGCTTCATATATTACGTCTTTTGACGCGGCTTCAAGTGAAATTAATGTCTTTAAGTAGGTAAAACGTGGAAAGTCGTGAGGTTATGTTCGATCAATGGAATTATTAAGTAGTTCTGAGTAGTTGTTAATAGTAGTTTATTAGATTCAATTGTTAAAAGAGATTGACCAGACTTGGTATCGCTATTTGTTCTGTGGTGACTTAAGTTTATGATGTTGATAAATCTTGTTTTTAAATATAATAATTTTATCTAGTAATGCGAATCCTTAAATTCTCCGCATAAAAAACACCATAAAAGCATTAGTTTTTATTTCGATTTCCTATTTTACCTGTACATTGTTTTTTTCACGCAAGTAATGTCACATGTCATTGGCTTCAAAGAGTATGTAAACAATAAAACCTTCTTGACTTACGCAAAATAATTAATTTATGCATCCAATTATTGAAATTATAGGTGAATAATTAGTAACAACATATATTAATAACAACAAATTATTATTATTATTACATTGTAATAATAATCTGTTAAGATGTTAAAAGTACATCACCAAACCTTTTGGTTATATGAAAGGCAGAATGTTTTAGAGACCTTTGCCTGTTTCATTCATCAATAGAAACTCTTTGAAAACAGAAGAAACGATTCAATGCGATTCGACCATAGGATTCTATGCGATTCTATGACAGAACGGCGGGCTTTCTCTTTCTAGCATATATGCACGTCTCATTCGTTTAGTTTTAAGTAGGTACAGTCTCGACCAGTAGGTATTTACTTTTAATAGTTTATTATTATTGTATAATTATCAATTGAATGGTTTCATTTACATGTTTTGTTTTAATCTCTACTACTAGGCCATCATTATTTTGCAATTTGGATTTAATTTAATTAGCTATGTTTATAAGTTTATATGTCATAGATTACTGAAAAATGTTCAGCACTTTGATCTTATGGTTGTAACCATGGTGTAACGTATAGGTACCATTAACGTGAACCTTTTATGATTATATAAACATTGTCGGAATTGACGAGCATTGAAAATTCTCAAACGTCATTTTGACTAATTCGTATTTTAAATTTAACAGCATACATTGTGACAAAAATCTAGAGATTCGATTCTAAACCTAGATTTTGAGACCTAATTACCGTGTAATGCCGAGAATTATGGTAAAATGGTAAATTACATTTGAAAGCCCTAAAATTAGCCTTTTAATTAAACCATAAATCTTTGAGTCACTGCATGTTTCATACCGATACTAGGTTCCTTAGTCACTTGGTCATTGTCCTTTCGGTATTGTGTTTTTATTGTATGTCAATATAAAATCGTTTTGAAGTTTATAATTCGAATATTTATTTATTTATTTATTAAAACTTCATGCACAAGTAAAAAAATACTGTACAAAGGCGGACTTAATGCCTAAGGCATTTTCTACCAGTCAACCTTAGGGTGATGCAGAGACAATACATGGCAGGTGCAACATAAGGGATAGATAACTTGAAAATTAATACATACTAATACATAGATACATAAATACATACATATAAACCGAATAAACTTTGTCAAGAGAAATAACGATAGGTAGAGGAGAGAACAAATCCAACAAATCAGCGCTGCAATGATTCTGCCAACTTTTTACGAATATGTTAACGTGCCTTCACTTTGAAAGAAAACCGACTGGTTGCCATCCTGATGCTCAAAGGGAGCGCATTCCAAAGAAAAACCGCCTGGACAAAGAAAGAAGAGTGAATAAAACCAGAGCGGTGAGAAGGACATCGTAGAAGACGATTGTTGGTAGAACGAAGATGTTTACTATGGGCAGAGCATAGGTATTGAACATGGGAAGTCAGGTAAGAAGGAGAAGTGGGATTGTCCAGTATAGAATACAACATAGACATAGCCCTCAACTCTCTGCGCTGACGTATGGGTAACCATTTTAAAAGCAATCGGTGCTCAGACACATGATCATACTTACGAAGATTGAAAACGAATCGAATGCAGTTATTTAGAAGGCGGTCAAGTTTATTGAGGAGATCTGCATTCAGGTCATAGTAACACACATCACCATAGTCTATTATGGGAAAGATTAGGGACTGTACAAGCATTGCCTTTATGTGTGATGGGAGAAGATTTTTCAACCGATAGAGCGACCGCAACGTTCCGGTGACTTTATTGCTTACAGTTCTGACTTGCTTTCGCCAGTCAAGACATGTGTCAACATGCAGACCAAGATTCTTAACATCGGAGCTAAACGGGATGACCGAGTTGTCAAACACGACAGGTGGCACAGTTAAGCCATTTAGCTTCCTCATACTGTGGGTGCTCCCTACAATGACAGCCTGACAATTGGTAGGATTAACCAAAACCCAAAACCAAAACCCAAAACCCAAAACGACCAGACCAGTTTTTCACCACACCTAAATCCCGGTTTAGCTCCTCAATCGCATCAGATATGTTGTCGACACTTGCCTGGCAGTAAAGCTGCAAATCGTCAGCATAAAGATGATACGCAGTCCGAAGCTCGGTGGTAATGAGATTGATAAAAACAGAGAACAAAAGAGGAGATAATATACCGCCTTGAGGGACGCCAGCTGCAAGATCACACCAACCCGAGGAAGAATCTCCAGCACGAACAGACTGCTGACGCCCCTGAAGATAAGAGGAAAACCATTCCAATACCTCCCGAGAGACCATAAGATAGGAAAGGATGGATAAAAGGACTTCGTGACTGACGGTATTAAAAGCATTGGAGAAGTCAATTAACACTAAGACTGTAACTTTAGTGTCTTCCATTCCACGCCTTATATCGTCAGTCACTTTAAGGAGAGCTGAAACGGTGCTGTGCCCAGGCCTGAAACCGGATTGAAATGGACTGATGAGGGAGTTGCGGTGAATAAAGTTGGAGAATTGCTTATGAACACTGGCCTCGAGCACTTTAGATAGAAAGGGAAGGATGGAAATCGGGCGAAAGTGACTAGGAAGAGAGGGATTGGGTATTTTAGGTAGGGGCCGAACAAGGGCTTTACGCCACAGGGAAGGGAAAACACCAGTGTAAAGGGAAAAGTTTATGATGTGGGAGATTGTAGGAAGGAGTTGATCCAGAGCTGCTACGATCATATGGCGGCTGATATTATCGCATCCCACAGCTTTGGATTTAATGGAAAGGATAATCTTTTTGATCTCTCCCGGGTCGACTGGGGTGAAGACAAAGGGGTTAATATTGGGACGCGTCAGACCAGTGAGGTAGTTGAGGGTTTGACATTTGGTTAGACTATCTAGATTAGGTACAGTGGAGAAATGGCGATTTAGATCGTCCAAACCAATTGTGTTAGGAAGGTCCGAATGTCGCGACTTGCCGATGCCCAAAGTTCCAAGGAACTTCCAAATATCGGCAGGTGAAGAAGAAGTAATATTATCTAGGATATGGCGGCGTTTAGCGTTGCGTATCATCTGATTACACCGATTCCTAGCAGCCTTAAACAAGGCCCAATTGTCATCCGAGCGATCCTTTTTAAACTTCCGAAACGCACGGTCCCTCCGTCGCATTGCCATCCGAACTCCCCTGTTCATCCAAGGCGCAGGCGGCCGCTTAATCTTGATTTTCTTGATAGGGGCATGGGCGTCAAACAGCTTAACCACAACATCATTGAAAAATCTGACTTTTTCCTCAACTGAAACAGCTGCTTCCAGAGGTGACCAGTCAATATTGGACGCATCTTGTTGAAGCCTCTCGCCATTCATACGTGCAAAGGCACGCCTGTACTGGAACGTTGGTTTAGGTTTAGGGGGTTTAAGGACATAGGATAAGAAAATAACGTCGTGATGAGAAAAGCCAGAGAATATTACGATATGACAGTAGAAAAAACACAATTTTTGCGATGACATTGCATTGGGAGAAGAAAAACTGAAATTCGTACTCCACACGAAAGTGTACGACGTCGGTGACAGGTGGATTTAGACAGAAAATCTGGCTAGACGTGGCGTCAGATGGAACTTGGTTTCAGGCGAAAGGTGGTCAATTTCAGGTAAAAAAAGTATTAAGGGACATCAAATGCGTTGAACTGACAACATCGTCAAAGTAACGGAAAGAATCAACATCAACCTAGCCTTTTCCCCAACTATATTGCGGTCGGCTAACGTAGCGGGAAGGAAGAATCGCTGAAAAGAAAGATCGATATTAGACGGTATTCATTGATCACCTTTTTACAAGAAACTATTTTCGATTTTGAACGTTAAAAAATATGGTCAACATTATTTTATGGTCTACTTGCACGTGGCTGGACCACTTTTTTCAACTTCGATACAAAATTTAGCAGAAAAATAATGTTGAAAAATGAATTTTTCGAAAAAAATACCGTCGGTAATGTATTTTTTTCCTATTATGTAGCAAACAAATTCAAGAAATTTTAAAATCCCACGTTTGCCATCGGCGATCAATGAAATAAAATCAATATTTTATTTTATGATAATATAATAACTTCAATATTTATTAATTTATTTATTTATTTGCTAACATCTAAAACACATAAAAACACACACACATGCCATATAAATCAATGGCGGAAAAAACTATATTTTCGAGAGCGCAAAAGTGATGAAACTATTAACAGGTACTGTGTGCGAATGGTTTAGTGCCTCAAAAACTGTACTTTTACAGTCAAATTTTTTCAAGCTTTTTCACAATTATTTAAGAAATTGACAAAAGAAGGTTATTTTCGTGCACAGAGCCCTAAACAGTTAAAATAATCTGTAAAATTCATACGTTGAGTGATTTTATTTGTGTTTCGAGAGCCTTGCTGCTGAACAGCATACGGTATATGCTCCGTAATTTATGATTCGTGATTCCGGCTGAACAGTCCGTGCACGTCCGCAAGTTTGGTCGTGCCGGATGTTTGTTTAGTTACCCAAGTGCATAATGCTTAAAAATTTAGTACCAAACTGTACAGTATTTTCTCCCTGACGCGAATAATCTCAGCCAGTGATCGCCAGATGGAAATGGGGCAGGCACCGAAAAACAAAATCGGCACGAACGCGATGCTCTTCTATAAATCAAATATATTTTGTGCTTCCAGGCAACAACTGGACCTCATCGGGAATTCCGGTTCGGAATTCCTGATGACGTAGAAGGCCAGCTACGTTACGTGCACATAAAAGATACGCACAAATCGAAAAACTCGATGGCTTCTCGCTTCCAATGGAACTCACGCGTAATGGAGTAGTGAAATATAAGTGTGCTACTGAATATTGGAGTACTAACGAATCGTAGTAGGTATACCCAGCATGTGTACGAGTAGGATGTGTACACGACTTACATTTACGATTATTATCAGCCTATTGTGGTCGCACTGCTGGGACACAGGCCTCCTCTGTGTGAAAGGGACTGGGCCGTAATAGGGCATTCAAATACCGAATTTTTTCAATACCGGTATTGGAAAAGTCAATACCGTGATCACGGTATCAATACCGGTAATCCGGTATTGAACGCAAGTTTAACTAGGACATTAATAAAACCATTAAAATACGTGTTTTTATTTTCAAATTAGTCTTTATTGTTCATAAATATTGAAAATAATAAAACAAATACCTTTTATAAATAGCTCTCTTATATCAATTTGGTATTGGTTGATTATTTATGCGCCCAAACATGTCAGCCATACTGCTTGTCATCTAGTAGTAGAACTTACAAAAAAGTTTGACTAATTTTCTCACTTTATCTATGAGGTTTTTTTAAATAAACTCAGGTCTTTCTGTTTCGAGCAGTTGTGTTTCAACATAATACAAAGGATCGTCTTCGCCTTGATTAGTCTGATCAGCGTTGTCGTCTTCGGTGTCAGTCTCAAACTCAATGTCAGTATTTAGCGGTGAGGCGATTGAGACAGAAAGAACAGCAGACAAAGTTCGTTGAAACTGGTATTTTATGCATACAACACGTCTAAAACCGCTAGTTGAATTCCATGCACCAGGCCTGATGACATAGCCAAATCTAAAAAATGCACTCACTCACTCCATCCAAACTGCACAAATTTTTGTAATTAAAGTATTAAAATATTTGTATTTTAGGTCTAACGGATAACGTGATTAGTTAACATAAAAAATTATAGTATTCAACGTGGAATAGGATTATAATATCAGATGCTACAACTTGTGATCAGCTAATGATAACAGCGGGACGCTTGCGCTGGTGAAGACAATTGTGACGAGGTACTCGTATTACAAACATTAGAAGATCACATCATTCACATCGAATGTTTGTAATACCGTAATCACAGTATTGGGGCGTCAATACCGGTATTGAAAAAGGCCAAAATAAAATCCGTGATCACGGTATTCCGGGATCCCGGAATACCGGTATTGAAAGCCTTCGTAATATACCATGCAGGCCCAGCTGGTTGGTGGATGTCACATGTCTTCGAATTTTTGGTTCAAGGAACCATGTCACCTCACGATGTTTTCCTCGAAATAAATTACACAAAGTAGAGCTCCAGCTGCTTGGGTTCTAACCCACGACCTATAAACTCGTAAGTCAGGGCCACCGCAGCTCGCATTACGATTACAAGGACCTACTTCACTCATTCCGTGTGGATGGAAACAATGTTATATTCTAATTTTATTACAACCATTTATCTTCACACAAAGCAAAATTAACTACATACATTAGGTATGTAGTTAATTTACTTTGATTCTGTTTATTTCTTAATATTTCTTATTTTCACTTCTTTAAAGAAAAATACTTAACTAAGCCTTGGACAAGAATTTCGTTTTGATGATGCTATATTATTTTCTCTGCATGCTGTAACTACGGTACTAGCTTTCTGAAGTCTGAAAGCAAACGCTCTTCGTTTTTTTCATTTGGTTTTTAGTACTCGTAGATCATACGTCGTCTTCATATTTTCGCAAATCCACCTCAACTGTATATGACAAAAAATATCACAACATATTATAAAACAAAGTACCCCCAACGCGTCTGTCTGTCTGAACGTCATAAATTAAAGAAATACCAAACGGATTTTCAAACGGTTGAAGATGGTTTAGGTGAATAATACATATTTTTTTGTGTAAATTGGCTGAAATATGAAGAAATATAAATAAATAAGAATAAATATAATACATACCAACTGGGAGCTTTACGCCGCGTGCGCCGCGTAAACCAGTAGAAATATATGAAAACAATGTATTGTTTACCTGAATTAACACATAAGGAACTATTAGCCCCGGTAGTAAGTTCCCGTGGGATATTTTGCGACATTCACGCGGGCGAAGCCACGGGCAAAAGCTAGTCTTCTACCAACATATAACATATGCCCCTGGAACGCTCAGAGTCTGAAGAATAAGTTTAGATTAGATTTAGAAGTATTATTGAGTCGAGAAAATATTCATTTAGGTATTCTAATCCACATAAATATAAGTGGGAATAATAGTTTATTCAGAATTAAAATGAAATATGCATAAATAAAAATTCTATACCTAATAAATAAATAAAATAAAAACATAATAAGTGCGTTTAATGTTTCTAGAAGGGACAGATGACTTCATACTATAGTTGTTTTTTATGGACAAAATAAATTAAAATAATGATATTTAATGTTATTTTACAAAATAAAATATAATAACAAAAATAACAATATCATCGTCTCATGTGTGTACAATATATACAAATATTTAAAAAAAAAATCTTCCCTTTTCCTCGCATAACTTTCACATGGAGTTCCAGCACTTACCTATGTATACGTAATTTACTATTTGCAAAATGTTGAATGTTTCATTTTTCTTAAAGTTATTATCTTTATAGGACGAGATTCAAACTTAAAAACAGCTGGAGGTTTTTCGACCGAAGATGGACACGGACAGTCTGGCACATCAGAGCCCACGACCTACATCGCGATAAGATCACCAAACTCCAACAATCACCGGTGTAGAAGATCCCGGACTCGAATACACGCGATACGGTCACTTTAACCCAGCTCTCTTCGCCCATAGATTAGGTGAAATTGGATATTTACATAAAAAGGAGAGAGATAAGCCGCTCCAAAAGCGAACGGCCCTCCGCAAGAGCGTAGGCTTTGACCCGAAGTCACGCCTAGATAATTAGTAAATGCAGGTCTAGACTTGCTGGGATTATAAATCCACAAACCTTATTTTGTACTACATATATACACTAAAAATAAAGTAAGGAAAGATGATAGAAATAGGTTCACAAAGATCAAACAAAATGCGCACAAACAACACTCCAGTTACATTTATTTTATTAAATGACATGTCGAATATTCATAACCAAATAATAAACAACAATATTCTATTCTATCCAAAGTTGATTAAAATAACTCTATTGATCAGATTTACTAAATAAATATTTAAAAATGTATTAACGGATTCTGCCCTGTAGTATTTTCTTGGAACCTTTTGTAAATATATCTTGTATTTACAATTTTACACTTTAAAAACACCCACAAAATTGTATAAAACGTTTTCACAAAAAATACACCGAGATTTACTGGCGGACTAGTCTTGTTACCGTATTTAAAGCGCTGGAAACACAAATTAAATTCAAGTAGAATGAAATTTATTTATTTATTCTTTCCATTTAAACGAAACACTTTATCAAGTCTTAATGAAGCAAGTAGGTTGACCTACCTACTAGCTGCTACGGCGTAGTACAGTTAAGCTTCGACGGAGCCGCTACGATATAGAACTAAGTTATCGATTTTACTTTTAATTAAATCATTGATTTACGTATTATTGCTGTATGTATATTTTATCCTCGTCAGAGAGGGGGTGGAGCTCGTGGCTAAGTAACAACAGCCGCACTGGTCGATCCATCAGGTTAAGCTACGCTTGCCGGGGTTGGTCAGTGAATGGGTGACCATCTTTACATATCGAGAATCCTCCGTGACCAACAGCTGACAGCCAACAGACCGACAGCCGGGACCAACGGCTTAACGTGCTTCCCGAGGGGAAGCACGTTAAGCCGTTGGTCCCGGCTGTCATTCGTAGATCTTTGACAGTCGTTACGAGTCGTCAGAAGCCCGAAAGTCTGACACCAGTCTTACCAAGGGGTATCATATTACCCAGTTACTGGGTTGTGGAGTCAGATAGGCAGTCGCTCCATGTAAAATACTGGTATTCAGCTGCATCCGGTTAGACTGGAAGCCGACCCCAACATAGTTGGGAAAAGGCTAGGCAGATTGATAGATATATTTTATCCATGCCTTTGTATGTATAATCAGTGCACTCCGGAAATTGATAGTTGTATGTGAATCTTATACGGCGACGCATGGGCTTACATACAACATCAATAAATCACAGATGGTGATTTTTAAATGTAAAAATGTATCGTTAGGTAACGTTCCTCCAGTAATTATGAGCGGAACACCATTGCAGCGTGTTGATCAGGTTAAGTACCTAGGGCATCTGATTACGGAGGACTTATCTGATGATGCAGATTTGGACAGAGAGCGTAGGGCGTTGGCGGTTCAATACGTTAGCCCGCAGGTTTGCACGTTGTAGTGGGGATGTGAAGGTGTATCTATTTAAGACCTACTGCCAAACCTTCTACACGTGCAGCTTGTGGGTGAAGTATACGCAGAGGGCTTACAACGTCCTACGCGTTCAGTATAATAATGGATTTAGGATGTTGATGGGGCTTCCGCGCTTCTGCAGCGCTTCACAGATGTTCGCGGAAGCCCGTGTTGACGATTTTCACGCCATAATGAGAAAGCGGGTGGCATCAATTATGGGTAGGCTGCGCGGAAGCCCCAACAGCATCCTAAAAACATTGGCCGACAAGGTGGACAGTCCCTGGCACTGGATGCGGAGGCACGTGCTAACATGTGTTGAGCCACGTAGGTATTAGTTGTTGTTAGGTTAGTTTGTAAGTTTTACTAACATAGTTTTCTAAGTCTTTGTTACTAATACTATATTGATTATATGTGATTTTTATGTGTGATCCGCAATAAATGAAATTATTATAGTTTGAAACTCATTTCGATATTTCACGTCAGATGATTTACTCTTTTTTTATTTATGCATGAAATATTGTTGTTAAAAAGGTTGAGAGCCTTCTTTCTAGACTTCTAATAAATGTTTCTTAGTAAAACTAATTTCAAATATTTTTAAACCCTTTTATTTATAACTTTTTTGAACTCTAATAATTATATTTGGGCAACTCTAGATTAGTCTAAGCATTTATTAAGGCTAATGAGAAATTTCGAAAGTAATTAAAAATAAGAAAAGTAATGATCTAGGCATAATACCAGAATATACTTTGGTTCTATTTCTCACTCCTATTAGTCCAAACTAGCAAGTGTAGGTATAAATGGAGACATTGCTGCAGAATAAATTTACTGAATTATCATCATCATCATTTCAGCCGAAAGACGTCCACAGCTGGACATAGGCCTCCCCCAAGCACCGCCACTTCGACCAGTTGTGCTTCCCACATCCAGCGGATTCACAAGGTCCCACCTTCCGAAGGCCTTCCGACGCTACGTATTACGGTACGCGGTCGCCACTCTAGAGCCTTTCCACCCCATCTTCGGGCTATGTCGGTTACCTAGCTTCTCCTCGTTTCTAATTCGATCACGTAGGGAAACTCCAAGTAAAGCCCTCTCCATTGACCATTAAGTGACTTTTAGCCTTCTAATAAGGCCATTGCGAGCGACCACGTTTCAGTGCTAGGTCATCACTGGTCAAAGACTTTCGTCTTGAGGCACTGTGCTATGTAATTTACTGTCGACTGTGCAGTATAAATAGACCGAAACATGGCCTAATTACCAATGTGTGTGTAAGCAGTATTGAGCTTATTATTATTATTTCTTATTATTTCGACCTTATTACCTAAGCAGTAAGGTCGAAAAGTGGTCAGGTGCCAGTGTCTGCGATAGTATATACACTATCAACAGGCTGACTTGTTAAACAAGGAACTTAATATCTTGGATATGATTTATGCTTCATATAAAGTTAGAGAAATAATTGTTGAACAAATTGACCACCAACTTAAGAAATGGCTATTGATGCAGGGTGTCAATTTATTATATATATAGGGTTTATTTATAAACGTTGCTTAAAGTTATGTTATGATTACAGACTGGTTAATCATACATTTTTGACATTTAAACGTCTCTTAACTTTAGCAAAGTTTATAAATAAAGAAAACCATAAAACCTAAATGATATTTAGTATTATGATAGGATTTGAAAAGTATGGAACTATTGTATTATATATATGCAAAGGGGCGACTACTTCAGGCAAATATCCTTTGATAAGACATGATGGTATGATCCGGTTTTTATCTTCAAATTGGCCCCGGGATAGGCAAACATGGGAAAAGCTAGAATTACTTCAAAATCAACCAAAGATTGTGTGTTATATGCAGATGACACATCATTGATCTGTAAAATAGATCGATGACGGGACCACAAAATCTTGACGACGTGAATAACTCTATCCTTCAGGGACCTGAAATTTACGGTAAAAAAAATTGGGAATAAATGAAAAAAAAAAATATGCATCAGATTTAAATTACCGAATGTTAGAAGTAGCGAGTGTGACATCATATTGAATGGAGAAAAACTGTGAATTTATTAATCGAACGGTTTTCCTAGGAATCACGCTAGACGAGAAATTACATTGGGGACCTCATATACTTACTCTTGCGGGGCGGCTAAGTTCGGAAAAAGATAAGACTGATAACAGATGTAGAAACCGTGCGTTTGGTATATTTACTTCCACAGCATTATACGTATATAGTATAGCATTTTACTGTGAGGTCGGGTTGCTGACATTGAAACCATCTTTATTTGACAGAGCCATTTATAATCTACGTCGATGCGAATATCTTAGGGAACGATTTAAAAGGAATAAGATTATGACGTATACCTACATCTGTTTAATAAAATAAGTGATAGACAAAATTTCAATACTAGAGATAAAGATAAAATAGATCAACCACTTTCAGATTATTTAAAATACATACATCTTTTATTGGATACCTACTGTGTTAAATCAGACAACAAAATACCTTGTGATATATTGCCATTAAATGAAACAAAATTTAAAATTCATTTTCAATTCATTCATTAATTCATTCAAAATCATGTTGGTTGCTAATTGAATTGTATAATTTATTATTTTTATGACATTGATTTTACATTCTGTGATTACTTTAACTCACACACTGGCTTTAATTAGCCGGTTTGTGAGTTAAAGTAATAAAAACAATTAATAAACAATTAAAAAAAAAGACGTGTGGCACTCGGAGACTGCCGCGGTAAAGGTATTGCATAGCATTTTTTATCAACTTATGCAATTTGTGTCACATTGACAATTTGTGTCACAGTGATGCGCGCGCATCTTAAAACTTCACTCTATGGGGGTGTTAGGTTATTTTCTTTACGGAATTTCTGGATTCAGTCTCCACGCTCAAGGCCCGCGATAAAAGCTATGCAATAGCTTAAAAAACAAAAATAAAAAAACATAAACCGGGCACTTATGAAACGTCAGAAGCCAGGTGCCCGGTTCCAATTGGTCGTTTCCTATGGAGAAGAGCCGGCAAGAAACTCCACGGTTGGCGTTAATGATGTACCAGGGAAGCCACAGGTGCAGAAGGAATTATTGCCAGTTTAGATATCGATGCCCATCACGCTGCGGAGTTTCGCTATTATTATGATTTGACCCTGTATATGTCCCTTGTTTAACCAGTCATACTGTATGTGTGTAACACACTACTATTCAAAGCAAATGAAGTAACTATTCATGTTTATGGATGTAAACGGCTTTTCTAACATTAGTTTATGATTAAGGGCTCCGGTCTGTTCTGAAACTAAGCGAGCATTCCCTTTATAATATGATGTTAGTGATAATTTATTTACTTTGTTTTTTGTTGCGGTAAACTGTTTATGAGTTCGGACATAATGCAATATTGTATATATATTATACAACCATACCAAATAGCAAAAAATTATCAATTTATAGCCTAGAGACCAGACGTATAGAAAATTTCTGTGCAAAATTTTAACAGTATCTATCCGATAGTATTTGCATGATCCTGGAACAATAAAATAAAAACATATTCTAACAAACCTGATTGATATCTGGTAAAAATAATATTTATTTTTCCAAACTCGTGGACCAGCGAAATTGGTTTATTTTAACGAGTGTAATCACCCCTGTAAGTTTTCTCAGTCACAGTGTAATGCTGTGTTTTAATATTCCATCTTAGCAGCTAAGTCGAAGCATCTCTTTCGCATTTAGGCCGGAGAACTTTTTGCATGAGTAAACGCAAAACCTAAAAGAAGTTTTCATATAAGAGAGTGCAGAAAAGAGTTGAAAAATTCTAGGCGTAAGACATGAGTTTGAGTAACGATACCAATATTAAATCAAAACTGCTGTTCGGTAAGATCATATGAAGATATTTGCGGAAAATTTCCAACATTTTCGAATCCTTCGACCCAACTCATATAACATGCACGACACGTGACGCTTCGCATTGAACCATATTGAACATAGTTCGATACTTAGAATTATAAGGCGAGCGAACATTGACCTTAAGAACATCAGTTATGGTGGGAAAAGATCTGTACCCTAATTGCGTAATACACGATCAATCAGAAGCTGAATCTTTTTGAAACAGATTGCTAATACATTGCATCATAAGTTCGAAAAAAAAATCTACTCAACAACGTAAATAACGCAATGAATGTTGTTGAGCTGTCAAAATGAAACAGATTCGTCGTAATCGTTTACGAAAATATGAAACGTAATTAAATAGCAGTTTTCCACATAAAAGTTTAAATTAAACCGACAATTTGAGGACAATACGGAAAATCTTGCAGAGGTCGGAAAAAATGCAAATAAGGCTTTGTAAAAGTCGTATTTAATGCAAACCAATGCGTGGAGAATAAAAGCCGAATATAAATGAACTGGAAAAAGGGTTCTCCTTGACCTAGTCTTGATACACAAGTTCTCATCTCAATGAGAACTTGTGAGGTGTAAGCTATATTGTAGCCTAATCTGTCCTCCCGGCTAGACGTTTATTGATGACGTTGATTATCTCCGACGGAGAATAATAGCCTGTGTCTTAAAGGTGTAGCATAGGTCCTCTAAATTGGACAATAGCCAAGTCTTCGGGGAAAAAAATGGGCTGTAGTGAAAAGCCCAGCCAAAAAGTTTTGTTTGCCTAAAGCACAAGTCGCGGTATTTGTATCAGAAATGGTAGAGGTACAATGTGCTGATAATTTTTTTTTGTGGAGACCATACTACCAAACGATTTATTTGTAGTTTCAGAACTAGGTCTCCGGAAAGAACAGGTCATTAACTCACAAGGTAAGATACGGAGTCATGTAATATGTGGTAGACTTGTAAGTTATAGTTTTTTTTTCCTTTTAGTGCCTATTTTAAGTGATTGAAGTTGGGAAATAAATATCAATCATTTTCGCAAGTACTGGCTGCACCATGTTTGCACTAACTTTTCCTTTCAGCTGCAGAGAAACCAGCGCTCACTTATGAAAAACTGGGAAGTTGAACATTTGTTTCAATTACGTTCAGAGTGCTATTTATTGAAAAAGTTATAGATGAGTTGTTGGGAAAAATTTAAGGGGTTGCCCAAAGGTTGTTCATCTTCTAGGTATTCGTAACTGTGCGAGTATGTAAAACTTTCTGAAGGTGGCTTCTTTCTGAGTTCACATGAGTAAACTTACATATAAGAATGCTAACTAAATAATTTTATAAAACTTTTTCGTAACTCTAAAAACATAAAAATCCCGTTTAGATACATATTCTTTGTTTGGATACGTAGAACTTTTATTTTTGGTTTTGTTTGTATTACGTAGACAGCGCAGGTATTTTTAGTCCTGTCAAGTAAATATAACTATCAACCAATCCAATAATCCAGCTTAATACCTACTAGAGATACGTATCCGTCAGGTTATGGCAATCAATTTAAAAATGTTGATAAAAACGCAAGAATACAATTTAATTTTGCTCAGCACTCTTCTTAATATAATGCTTTTTATTGTAGGTAATCATCGTTTTGACATTCCTTGCGCGACATTGTGCATAATCGCAATTTTTCAGGAGAGCAATTACACAAAAAATCTGCGAAAAGTTTCCTCATTTTTCTCACGGAAAGATTAAGAATATTTTGAAGTTTTTCTCTTGAAATCAGATTCGATGTAAGCTTTGTGCAGACTACCGCGACGCGACACCGGTTATTGTTATACTGTGAGGTTTTCTTAGAAATTGTATTGTTCGAGTCGCGTCGCCCCGTTGCGTCGCACTGGTCTGCATGAGCCTTTATTCAGAACAAAAATGACCACGTAATCTTTTGCGACTTCTACGGGTTAAAAAAAGAAAAACATAAAAATTTTGTCACCCTGTTGTCTGGCTATATCAATAAAAATAATATTTAGTCCGTCAGTCAGATAATAAAAAAATATTAGACACTTATTTTTTGCTTTATCATATCAATAAACAATGGGGGCTCGCTAGGTCACAATTCAGTATAAAATCTACCGGCAAGTGACGTCATGCCACATTTTAACTCAATATATTGCTGTAATCTTTTTATTACGTAAAACAATTTTTTTATAAAAAAAAACAACCGACTTCCAAAAAAACACTACAAAGTGAAAAATAACTTAAATTTCGGAAGTCGGTGTCTTTGGTTTTGTATATCTAAGTTACAATAGCCTAATGTCAACTGATCATCACCTTTTACAAAATATTGCTATTCCCGATGCAGGGACGTTAATCATTGAGGAGTTCTCCTGATACTTTACCACCAGTTCCACTTCTCGCAGCATAAATTTCTTGGCAACCATATTAAAGTAATCGAATCGCAACCCGTGAAAAAATTATTATTGTGTAGTTCCGGAGGCCATCTGTGGTCTTCATTATCAGTTTCACTTCACCAAACGGTGTATTCCGAGAGCAATTGCACGAATGTCATGATTTCTTTGTTTAAATTTAAAAAAATGTATTACTTAAATATTGAATTATAATATCCACTGTGGCAACACTGTCAAAGTACAAATTATTATTATTATAACAATGTTTTAAATGTATTTTCATTATTGCAACTCAATGTATTATTTTACTTTGGCAACACTCAGAAATAACGGTTATGATAATATCGTTATTTCTGGGTGGGGCAAAAGTCATGCTAAATTGTAAAATGTAATGCAGAGTCAGTCGTCTTTGGATTGTGAAATAGAACAGTTGTGCTGATTAAAAGTATTACCAAGAAAATAGTGTTTTCTTAACACGAATTACTATAAAAAATACCTAAATCGCTATAGGTGTGCCTATAATATTTGCCTGACCTGATGACAATGGAACCATCTCGGTAGTACACCCTTTCGAACAAAAAGAATTTTGAAAATCCGTCTAGGTATATATGACGGAGTTATGCCCGAACATACGTACACACAAAAAAAAAAAAAACATCATCCGAATCATCCAACATCTGAATTGTTAATCACCTCCTTTTAGAAGTCGGTTAAAAAATATATAGAAGTCGGTTAAAGTATTCGTTTGAGAAAGAACCTTTTTATTTGTAGGAAAAAAAATAAAATAACATCGTTTATGTCGTCTCTGGTCGATATAAGTGATGTTGATTATTTTTACCACTTTACAAAGGGGGTTCTTTCAGACTTGCCACAACCACACCACAAAATTTTTGAAACAATTTATATGAAAACGTGTGGTTGCATTTTCACCAACGATTTTCATTCGCATTTTCATACAACTTTGTGCCCTGCTACGACATTGTTCCATTGTGGTTTGGTTGTGACTCGTCTTAGGATCCGAAGTGAATCGACGTGAAAGCAGACCTTAATATTTTCATATTTTAACAGCATTTTTAAATAGATAGGTGTGTGTAAATATGAACCAAACCACAACTTTGTATTTTTTGAAGAAGCTGCAATAACAACCTCCGACCATAACCATACAATAACGTACAGTCAGCGACTAAAGTCGATTTACACGTTAGTTTTTTAAACTTATTTATTCAGCAAAATATTAGATTAAAATCGGAACAGAAGTAAAACTTAAAATATGTCTATCGCTTTTAAATGAAACGCTGAAATACCATGTATCGAAAAAAAATCTGTCTATATATGGCTCCTACACAGCTTTTGCCACGCGGCACGTACCCCCTTTCTCATCCCATCCTTTGTGCGGCTTTGTGCGGCAGGGCCGGGCGCGCCGCAGCTTGCCTGGCGCGGCGGCAGGACTAGTGGCAGTGCCGGCAGCATAGTGTGTCCGAGCTATTAGATTATTTGTAAAAGTAGCGTGTGTTTATGTGTTAATCGACTATTGTCGCTGACCCCTGCATATGCCGTGGAATCACATTTTATCAGGGTTATTTATAAAAATAGCAACACAAACGTGTCTATAGGGATACAAATCATGTTATATTACGCACACCTGATGGGCGGAATCGTAATGTATTCTAGGAAAAATGTTTTGAAATTTAGGTATACTTACTTACGGGCGCCTCAAAGAGATGTCAGCACCAACTGACGGGGTCCGTAAGGGCCAATGCCTGCCAGGGTTGCGAGTTTGTCCGAAAGGGATATCGCGGCCCGGCACACAGGCAACGGAAGGAACACGGGTGGGTTTTAGTCAGTAAAAGTCTGACACGCCCTCTCGCTCCGCCCAGAGCGGGAGTAGTTACTTGATAATTTCCCACACAAAAAAAAAAAGTTTTACTTACTTTCGCGATAAAATACTTGTAATCCTTTCGTAAGAAAGTAGGTACTAGAATCTTATACTGAATGTTTTCAAGTAATAAAAGGAAATTAACTATTTACACGTAAGGAACGGTAGGCTATTTTGTCAATAAAAACCGGCCAAGTGTGTGTCGGACCGCGCATAATGAAGGGTTCCGTAGTTGGGATGAATTTGTCCCAAAAACAAACATTGTAGTTGAAAAACATGTTATTGCAACTGAAAATGTAAGTTGGTCGATTATTAAACATTAACTTGTAGAGCCTACTTAGCTGTGATAGTTTTCCTTCTATTTTCGTTATATATATTACTGCTGTGATTTTTTCACATATCCAAAACCAACCATTTAGCTGGCAGGGGCACTTGACTCTAACAATAATTAGCACTTTAAAGCTTAATATTTCGAACGACGACGTTTCCACCGACACCATGGATAGACGAGAAAAAACATACCAACTTTACGTGTAGGTGTGATACACATTTTTTTTAACATGATTTTATTTTACCATTTTGTATGTATGTATGTATGTTTATTATGTATACCCATGCCAAATTACAGCTTTCTAGTATTAACAGTCTCTGAGCTAAGCCGCGGACAGACATACGGACGGACATAGCAAAACTATAAGAGTTCCTTGTTGACTACGGAACCCTAAAAAGGGCCATGACGTCGATTATTATAGAGTATGACTTTTTCATATACACTGTAACGTTACGAGTATACCGAATTAGACTGTCGATATTTAAAAATTATAAATATCTACAAGACTTATGGTCACAAACATCCATAGCTTTGCCTAGCAGATTGGGCGCAAAAATATCGTCAACTTTCTAACTCTCGTCTCTAATTCTTTAAATGAAGACAAAACTTCTGTCCTTACAAACAAGAGCTCGAAAGTAAAGTGAAAAATTACATTCGTAAGAAAGGAACGTTGGCACTCAAGAGCTCATTTAGGTCACATTTTGGTCACTGGGTCAGAAACGACCAAATTAATTACAGTCAAATGCCAGAGATCGTAAAGTATAATGGTCCAGTGAAAAGCCTGCGTTGAACCTAATTTTGAATTGATTGATAAACCCGAACAACACTGAGCTTTTCAATTTAAATCCAACCTTTGATTCAAATATTTTAACTGAAACTCGGATTTCGAAAGCAAAAAACATTGCGCATCCTTCGCAGATAAATCCAATGTTGTTAAAAGATAAACCAAAACTTTTGTTGAAGTCTTACTTAAAACAAGCTAACAAAGGTAAGATAAACACCGTTTGAGTTACTTTTGTGAATTAGATATTACTGAGCAGGTTGTATTCTTTTTGTTAATACACGATCGTATCGGGCCAAAGGGATTCGTTATTTAAAATTTAGTCTGTGACCCGCACGAATGAATGTGAATAGTTGTGAAAAGTTTGGCGGAGCTTTTAGAGTTAAGTTATGTCTCCAATAGGTACCTCAAATTCAGTGCTTTTAAAAGAAGTTCGTTATTTCACCGCAGGCTTGTCAAGATATTATGGGCACTTAGTACTTCTATGCATTTTATATTACGAATCATTGCATATTCTCGGGAGAACAGTCGGGCATTTTGGCTGGGAAGTTGGATCTACGTACGTGTGCGATGCGGGCAGATTTACAACGATACACACACACACATCTCGAGCATGTTACATTCTCATTGTTCTTGCAAATTATGTGCCAACATTTGTAACGGGAATTCGCCTCGAATTTCTGGGCGTTGTGCGTTATCTATAAGATAAGTAAGCTTAAACTTAAGCTTCTTTATTTGCTAAATGCTAAATGAAGATACGTGCTACCGTTTTTTTTTAGTTGGGAAATTATCAAATAACTTCTCCCGCTCTGGAGTGGGAGGGCGTGTCAGACTCTTACTGACTAAAACCCACCCGTTTTCCTTCAGTTGTCTGTACGTTGCCAGGGGCCACGGTATCCCTTTCGGACTTTCCCGCGACCCCGGCAGACATCGGTCCTAGCGGACCCCATCAGTTGTGCTGACATCTCTTTGAGGCGCGTGTGGAACAGAACGCGCCGTCGACCCGGGCCTAGTCCTTATCGGACGGCGAGCTACCCATTGCTCACCGTCCGCAAGCCCGCGCCACGGTGGCCGGGAGTCGGCCTGCGATTCCCGACGCTCAGGGCGCCTCCTCCGGCGACTAAGGGCGTGAGGGCGCGAAATTTACCTCTCCCTCACGCATACCACCTCCTCGTTCGCGAGCATTACTGCTTCGCAGGAGCCCTCACGGCTTCCCACTCCCTCTCGCTCCGTACAAGGCCTCAACCGGGGCCTGACGCGAGAGATCACTGCCACCGATCGCCTCCACAAGGACTCGGCGGTGCCCCCCCACCACAGCCGGGCATACCTCCACTGTGTCCTCTGGGCGATCCACACAGTGGTGACACCCGGGAGTTTCCTCCCACCTTATCCTGAACAGGCACCTCCCGAAACAACCGTGTCCGGTGAGGACCTGCGACAGGTGGAAGGTGAGGTCGCTGTGGCGCCTCTCTAGCCGCTCCTCAAAGAGGGGACTTATCGCCGCAACTGTGGCGTGCCCAGCACTGGTTTGCGACAACCGCACTCTCCATGATGTCATTACATCCCGCCGGAGCTCTATCCGCTGTGCCGCGATTTCTCGTGGCAGCGGGGTTACGCCCCGGCGTTTTGCCTCTTCGCGCCACTCCCAAATGTGCGTGAAGACTTTCACCTCCAGATCCAATGGAGGCAATCCGGCATGGAGACTCGCCACCTCACCGGCGACCGTGCGGTATCCCCGGACCAACCGGGTGGCCATGACCCTTTGGCCCCTTTTTAATGTGGGAAATTTGGGAACCTGACGGTAGCGTGTCGCTAGACCAACGTGTCGTCAGCGTAGCAGACCAGGGCAGGGATACGTACTACCTAAGCTTGGCATTCCTATTTTACCTAATATCGATTAGATATCTATGAATAAATAATGCTGTAGTTCAGGTTTCAGCACGGTAGCCTTTTATGCATATTCTAAAGCATAAAACAATCCACAAAACTAGAGTGCTCCCTCCTTAGAGTGAAGAGACTCCTACGAATTGCAATAAATCAATTCATTATTTTTATTATTATGGCATGAGTTTCATACAAAACTTTAATAACATTACCGGTCATGCATGCTGAAATTGTTCCATTCTCGCCAAGTCTGCATTACAGCAGTTATGTAAATTAATACGACCCATTGTTACCTCATACCACCTATTACTATACCTATTATACTACCTATTTGTTGATATTGCACAATATTCCCTTTGAGCTGGCAGAGAGTGCCCAAATCTCTCATAATATCTTCACTATCTGTGGACCCAATACACAACAACAATTCCAATAATGTTCCTATAGATAACTCTACGTCTACGTAATAAACGTAACAACTAGTTACGTGAAAAAGTTAACGAGGCTCGTTAACGAGACTGCAGCAAAAATACTGTTTATTCACTTTGAAAACCTTGTCCGATAAACCGATTATAACGATGTTTGGCACAAAGGCTT
This sequence comes from Agrochola macilenta, assembly GCA_916701695.1. NCBI lineage: Eukaryota > Metazoa > Arthropoda > Insecta > Lepidoptera > Noctuidae > Agrochola > Agrochola macilenta. The sequence goes on along the minus strand of OU753559.1, from coordinate 11,369,493 downwards.
TTTCATAGTTACACTTAATTAAAGTAGAGATTAACTCTATTACGAGTAGCACGGGATTGGCTTTTACGAAAAAAGTAATACAGCAAGCCTCTAACTAGGCGTTTCATTATAACCTACCTGATAATCTGTGCCGGTTTAAATTGGGGTGCTGAAGGAGTTCTTTGTATTAGATAGGGACTCTTGTACAACACCTTTTAGTATTTAAAATATTCTTCCGACCAATGTTGTCGGTGTAAAGTGTAAACCTAAATAAATAGCCCTTTGTCGCCCAAAACTCAAGGTATGTTTTGTTTACTCCTTTCCAGCGTAGTCGTACTTTATTTTCTAGATAACAAACAATAAATATAAACAGATTTTCTTATTTTGTTGTACCTTCGTGATATTTCGCTTTGATTATGTAAGAACGAGCAAGGTTAATAGCAGTATTACTTACTACGGAAGCGTAAACATCAAAACATCTTTGATATTCTTGACGATTCTTTCAGTTACTCAGAATTGCTCTTAAATCACCAATTTCAAGTGGCCATATCATTATCCAACCAAAGAATAATCCAGAACTAGGTTTCTAGTTCATGTGAGAACAATAAATAATAATAAATAACGAGTCTTACGCCTAAAAATTTACATATCATTTTCTATGTAATTTTTTTTGATGATAGACGCAAAACCTCATTATATGTACCTATTTATAATGAGATTTTTATACTATCATCATCTAGTTGGGGATGATCTTCAAGATTAAGCAACGCTTGCTGCGATCGGTCTGAAGATGGGATCCATTACATACCAAGACCCTCCGTACCGGAAATCACGTCCCGGCTGCGTGAAGCCAATATCTGTGTATGAACCAGCGCTTTAGGCGTTGAGTGGCAAAGGCAATATTATGCGTCCCCGTTATTAAGGATGTTATGAATTTTCTAATGGACAAATCTGTTACGAATTAACTCATTGGTTAGTTGCATTTCCTTTCTGATACTCGTATATATGTCGTAGGATGATTTGATCATTCGGATACACACGGATAATTAGAAAATAGTCAAAACATTTCTACGGGTAACTTGGAAATAGCGCTCGTCGGCCTCTGCCGCGGCACCGCTCGCTCGGCTCGCGTGCTGTTGTTCACAGTTCTAACCTAACCTAACCTATTTCACTCAGTTCAAAATGACGAATCATACAATCTGCCGCAGAATTGTTTTCACCATCGTTTAATTATCTAGTGAGGATAATAACAAACGAAGGTAAACTATGCAATACACTTGTCTCGCTCTTACTCACTCCATATTCGACACGCCTTACTTTCTTTAAAGGACAATCAAGTTACGGTATCGCGCGTAGTTTTAGAAAAGTGTTGAGAGCGAACATGATTGTCCGTTAGTCTGTTGCAAACATACCTATGAGGGCCAACTCTATGCGGTAAAAACCAATCAACTAAAGTGCTGGCTCGAAACAGATTCGTATGATTGTTTTCAAAATTGTGCAGGACAATGTCTGTGTACTATTCAGCACCATCCAGTGTTGGCTCATAAACAGGAATTGGCTTTGCGCGTCCCGGCTTTCATTGATTTTTATTGGTCCGAAATGAATCAATACACTCAATAATAAATTGAATTTGAATTTTGTATATTCAATATCGGAAGTTTATGTATTGTTTTGAAGTGGTATCATTCACAATTTAACTCAAGGTGCAACAAATTATTTATTAAATCAATATTTCATATTAAAATTAGGTACATCAGATAATAACGATTTAAATATTTAACATGCACGTTGCAAATTTTTTACCGCGGCACAAATTCAGGTGGTCTTCATGGGACTGTAATTACTTTTAACGTAGGTATACACAATTACACACGTCCCTACCCATAGTTTAATACCTACATAATAATATGGGTTTAAATATGAAATTGCCGTTATGTACTGAAACATTCAAAAAAAAAAAACTAAGCTCATATGTATTTATTTAATCAAAGTATTTACTCTCATTGTCTATACATTTCCGCCATCTCATGGGTATGTCATTTCTGCCTTTGCGGTAAAACTCTGACGACCTAGACTCAACAAACTGTGTGAGCCTAAATGCCTATTTTGTATTGCATCCTGGGAAGAGCATTGTTGCGGCGTTTGACCAAGAGTCAGCCAAAGCGTTGTTCGCTTGTGATTATCGAGAATCCACTTTTCATCAAACAGCTGCATCCGTAATTCACACTACTTTATGATATAGAACCTACAAATTGCTTTTGATAGGAAATATTGAACATAGTAACATGGCATAAAGCCTCTCGATCATAACAAGTTATTGTTAAACCCATGTAACTTTACGCTTGAGCGAGCTTATTTTATGTGACGTTAAGCCAAACTAATATACTTAACCAACTTACATTAGGCTGTAAACCAAAGCAGCAGGGTGAAGGCGGTTCCTAAATACGCACTCAATAGGATACACGTATTATCACACCAACTTTAACACCTATACATGTTTCTTATGTTTTAATTGAACTATTTTAATGAACAATAAAAGCGAAAACTGGAACATATTTTGATTTTTTATTTTTACAAACGTCAAACAACCGTAGGTACCTTAAGCAACCGACATCCTTTTTACCTCGTCTAAATGTATCTTGTCATTGAAATGCTATAAATGTATCTTGTCACTGAAATGCTATGCTATGATTGACATAATAAATATCGACTATTTTTTCAAGGAGTATTTTATTAAACCGCGTCCCCCCCACTAGGGCCGCGTGGCCCGCCCGTGAGGCCAAGCCACGCGGCCGAGCCTCGTGAGTTTGTAAACGTACACAATCACGAGTCTCGGCCGTACGCGTTAAATGAAAAAAAACTATTTAATCGAATTATTATACTGACAACAATCGTGTTTTTCGGATAGGATTTTCAAGATGCTGTTGGACCTAGCCCGCGTTTAAAGATGCGGTCCTATTTCCTTATCAAATAATGTCGTAGGTCTATAAGTAATACGGGGACCCCTCAAGTTTAAGAATATTATACTGCTTTATCACTGAATTTGTTTCGAATCATAACGAATACCTTCAAAAAGTGCACGGACGGAGCAAGGTTGACGACGTATTGCCTGTCATTCAATACCGAATGTCAAAAGGAAGACTGTTTCTGAGAATTGAAACTCCAATCATTAGGCGCGGGCCTGCGGACGGTGAGCGATGGGCAGCTCGCCGTCCGATAAGGACCAGGCCCGGGTCGACGGCGCGTTGTGTTGCACGCGCGCCTCAAAGGGATGTCAGCACCAACTGACGGGGTCCGGAAGGACCAATGCCTGCTTGGGTTGCGGGTTTGTCTGAAAGGGATATCGCGGCCCCAGCACATAGGCAACGGAAGGAACACGGGAGGGTTTTAGTCAGTAAAAGTCTGACACTCCCTCTCGCTCCGCCCAGAGCGGGAGGAGTCATTTGATGATTTCCAACCAAAAAAAAAAAAAAAAATACCCTTCAAATGATCTTAAATCCTCCGAGCTAAAGAGACGAATACAATAGATCGTTACTGTTCGAAATATTGTAAAATGTTTTTGCCTTTGACATTCAACATGTCCGACGGAAGTACGAGCAGAGAATATGAGCTATACCAGGGATCACCAATTAGTTTTATTTACGGTGCATATCTAAAAAATTATATGACTCGCGGTCCGTTTGGAAGACGTTACCTACTAGCAACCAAAGATGTTGATGTGACCTTGCGTATTTTTGTGTTTTTTTGGAAATCGATCATTTCGATTTTTATACGTAGTACCTCACCCAGCTAGCTCTATTACTCCCCAAAACATTTGCAGCTTCATGCGGCTTGCGTCTCGCGTCGTCCGTTGTCGTGTCGACGACGGCACAAAATACAAAGCGTGGGCTTAATTCTTTTTTTTTTTTATTTTTTTATTAGGTTTGTGTTATAAATTTAGGGCGGATTTCTCCGTTCCTATTACAAAACGCGTTTATGGAATCTAAGTTCTTCATAAACGAGTTCATATGTTGATATTGATCTCGATTTACGTCCAACCGATTTCACCAGCTACATTTTGATCGCGTTCACGAAAACCAAATTTTCATGGCATATGTAAATGTGCCATGAACGCAATGCGTGTAGCATTTGCAACATGCGATAGCGACCTGCTGTGCTTAAAATATCAAATTTTATCCGTAAACTACTAAACGCGGGTACCAAGTTGTCAAAACCAAAGAGTGTTTAGTTTTTCTTTGGTCAAAACATAGACAAAAAATATTTTCTACCTCAATGGGTCAAAAGTCAAAACTGTTCTCGTCTCTTTGGTTGCGTCAATTGACATTGACAATTTCGTATTTCGTGTCGCGGTAATATTTAAATTTTATTGTTGTGGGCATTCCTGTGTATTTCTCATTATTATGTCTCTGAAACGAAAAAGGGATCGGACCTTCATAGCCAGTGAAAAGGAAGCCCTAATTCAGTTGGTAGGTCAACATTTTGTTGGAATAAAAAAAAAAACATGCCGTGAGTGTAAAACAAAAAACAGAAGAGTAGAAGAAAATTTCGATTTCTACATCATGCTCCTCCACGTCCTCAGCACGCAAATCTAATTTTAATGGAAGATTGATTATTGCCGTGTTCTCACGGACGTTTGGGGACGGACGATGGACGTCTTACAAATATAACAAAAAAGAGCTAAAATCGTTTTTTTGTTGTTGTGAATGTACCTTATTGTTTAAATAAAGAAATCGTTTATATATTGTTTTATTATTGTTTATTACATACATCTTATTCATTTAAATACACATATTTAGAAATTCAAATCACGCTCTATGTTTCTACGCATCTGGGTGCTACCAGATGACTGCTGCGGATCTATGTGGATTTAGCACTTCAACTGCAGAGAATTGTGCACAAAGTCAGTGCTGCTATTGCCTCACTCCGACCACGCCACATTTACTTTCCCGAGTCACCACACGATATCCACCAAACACAGAATTTTACAAGAAAGCAAAATTCGAACATTGCTCTTCTATAGCAGTAGCGTATGCCATTGTCGAAGCTCTCCGTAAATGACGACATTACTTGATTGGAAGATCTTTTCTACTGATCGCAGACCAACGATCTGTTTCTTTTATGTTCAATCGCACACATACAAGTAAGATAAAGAACGAAAAAATAGAGAGATGGCGATTAGAATTATCTTTCTACAAATATGATATTGTCTATAGACCAGGAAATGAAAATGACGCAGCTGACGCGCTGTCACGTATCTGCGCTATTCACACGGAGTCTAAACTGAAGGACTTGCATAATGAATTATGTCATCCAGGCGTTACACGAATGTATCATTGGATACGAAGTAAGAATTTGCCATTTTCGGTAGAAGACGTCAGAAAGATGACAAATGCATGTTCAGTCTGTGCAGTCGTGAAACCTCGTTTTTTTAAGAATAACATCAATTTGATTAAAGCTACTTCACCGTTCGAAAGACTGAATATCGATTTTAAAGGGCCAGTACCGTCATCTTCGAATAACAAGTACATACTGACTATAATAGACGAATATTCTCGATTTCCATTCGCATTCCCGTGCCAAGACGTTTCTGCTGCGACTGTAATGAAACATTTATCGACTCTTTTCTGCATATTTGGATTGCCAGCTTATATTCATTCCGATCGTGGCTCCGCTTTTATGTCAAAAGAAGTAAAATATTACTTACACAGTAGAGGTATATCGACAAGTCGAACGACAGCATATAACCCACAGGGTAATGGGCAAATAGAGCGCACAAATGGAACAATTTGGAAGACAATACAATTAGCTCTGAAATCACAGGGATTAAAAATCGAGCAATGGGAAATGGTTCTTAATCAAGCACTGCACTCAATGAGATCTCTGTTATGTACAGCAACGAATCACACTCCTCATGAAATGATGTTTGTACACAATAGAACATCTAATAATGGACATTCGGTACCAACTTAGCTTCTAACACCCGGTCCAGTCCTACTCAAAAAGCACAACAGAACCAACAAATACTCTCCCATAGCTTCGACAATGGCATACGCTTCCTTTTCTATTGCTGAATGTCGCTTTTCTGTTATGGATAGTGTGCGCGAAAAGAAAGCTACTGGGCGTCCTTCTTGGGTCAATGTAGCCGCAATAGCATTATCGGAGGCATCTGTTTCGACTGTAAACATTTTGTTTTCATCGATAGCAAATATTGTAGACTTTGCAATGCAGTTCTTTAAGTCTTCAAAAGCAGATTTGGCTTCATCATTTAATGGAAAATCTAGATTCACGAGGTTGTGTATTCTTTCCGAGAATTTTGGTATCCACTTTGAATAATGCGAAAACATACCGAGAGCTCGTTTAAGTGAAGTGTTGTCAGTCGGTAAAGGCATGTTAATAAGTGGTTGGAGTCGGTCCGGTTTAATTGACTTTTTTGAAATGTTGTATCCTAGTAGGTTAATTGTTTTTATTGAAAACATCGATTTCTCTTTGTTAACAGTTAAACTGTACTTCTCAACTGCATCCATGAATCTTTTTAAATTCATATCATGTTCTACTCTTCTCCTTCTTCTTCTTCTTCTTCTTCTTCTTGTTCTTGTTCTTGACCTTACTCAAGACCAACTCGATAAACTTGAGCGGCTTCAAAATGTTTGTATACGGTTTATATATATATATTTATATATATATATATATTTTCTGGTGTACAATAAAGTTTATATAAATATAAATATAAATATACTCTGTCTTTTCCGCATACAGTGACGTCATCTAAATAGGCATATGTATCTGTCAAATGTTCTTCTTTTATTAACCAGTCCATGACTCTTTGAAATCCACTGACACCATTTGTTACGCCAAACGGAATACGACAAAATTTATACAGTTTCCCGCATGCCTCAAATGCTGTGTATTGTTTTTCTGCTTCCATTATAGATACCTGATGGTAAGCACTTTTTAAATCAATTTTAGAAAATAAGTCGTATTTTGAAACGTCATTCACCATTTTTTCTATATTTCGTAAAGGGTAGGCATCCAATCTGTATATTTGTTAATGGTCAGAGAATAGTCTATAACCAATCGTTTGCGGTGATTTTCATTTTTGGTGATTAGAACTTGAGCTCGCCAAGGTGATCTGCTCTCTTCGATAATTCCGTCTGCTAAGAGCTGACTTATTTCATTTTCTATGAATTTAAGATCATCGTTACTGTATTTTCTAGACTTTACAGCAATTGGTAAGCAGTTGGAATGTAAATTCGAAAATAAGGGAACTGGTGGAACAGAGGAAGCCAGCACACTACATATTTGTAATGGTTTTCTAGATCCACCAAAAGTAATTTTAAGTTTCGAGTGTTCTTTCAGTATATTATGTCCTATGATAACATCAGCGCAAAGATATTTAACGATAAGAAGCGAAGCTTTTTCGTAAACATTGCCATTTAGAACAATATTTGCTTGAAGTAGCCCTTCGCAATTGATTGTGTGAGTTGTTTGGGCCATTGTTATTGATTAATTATATTCTGCTTTCTTAAAAGAAGAATTTGAAAAAAAAAAACATAATTGATAAAGCTTTTAGAGCTTCCAGAGTCAATTAATGCGTTTGCTTTTTTGCCGTTAACTTCAATAGTGACGACTGATTTCTTTAAACTAGCCGGAGCAGCAACAGCCGTAACTTCGTTCAATATATTTTTAGGAGATCCATCAGGAGCAGGAGCAGCGTTAAGATTTGTCTTAGGGCTCCTACAAACATTTGCAAAATGTCCCCTTTTCTGTCAATTTTGGCAATTCGCATTAAAAGCTGGACAGTTCCGACGCCGGTGAATTTTATCTCCGCAGAAAAAGCATGGTCTCGAATCGTATTCTGGTGATAGTAGTTTATTTTTGTATGTCGTTGCCGTCTTTGGCAATGCCATGACAAGAGATTCACCAATGGTCGTATTGTTGAATGTTTGCGCATTATTTTCAGCAGTTTCAATTGCTTGTGCCTGGCTAGCAGTTTCATCCAACGTCATGTTAAAATTTTCTAGCAAGCGCTCACGAATTGTATGCGAAGTAATGCCAGAAATAAATGCGTCTCTTATACAATCATTCCTATTACTTTCTGCATCAACATTTTTAAATTGACAGTCCTTGCTTAAAATTCTCAGTTGCTGAAGATATTGTTGAATGTTTTCATGACTCTGCTGTTTTCTTGTGGCCAGAATATGTCTCGCAAAAATTTCTTTTTTTTGTTAAATAAATATGGTGTTGTCTTACTGCAGTATTATATGATGTGCACTCACTTATGTATTCGTATACTTTGGGTGATACATGATTAATAAAAAGTTGCATCTTCATCGCATCATTAATTTTCTTCTCTGCTTTATTCGCAATCAGAAAATTTCTAAAAGTAGATACCCAATGGGTCCATTCTTGAGCCGCAGTAGTCGATGACGGATCAAGGTCAAGAATATTTGGTCGAAGATATTTCTCCATCGTTGCAGTTAGTATTGAAGAGTATTTTGCATAATTAAAGTTGAATAAATTGTTATGAAATGACAATAGCAAAATACAACCAAATCTTGGCTTTATTCAACTTTAAATTCGTACAGACATTATGACAACTTCAAACCCATTGAAAAGCATAGACTCGTAACGAGTCTGTATGTGGCGACTAAGAAGTTCACCACAGTTATCTATTTATATAAAATGCTTTGTCCTGAATGACTGTCGGGTCAACGCACAGCCTAAGCCGCTAATCGTAGAGACCTGAATCTTGGAGGGTGTGTAAGAACACCCTTTCCTATCCTTTCTTATCGGATGCTTACGTCATACAAAGATGTATGACGTAAGCATCCGATAAGAAAGGATTTTTCGAAATTCTACCCCTAAGGGGGTGTAAAAGGTGGGCAAAGTTTGTATGGGACAACGTGATTCCTTGGTCCAATCTACTTCAAATTTTGCATAAACATTCTTTAACAGAATTAATGGAAGACCTGTTTCGTATTTTATTGAAATTCATCCTCTAATGGGGTTAAATAGGGGTAGAAAGTTATTTTGGGAGTGATTTATTTGCTTCGAAGTTGATATACTCCTTAGTGCTTTGGATTTAAATTACATTTTATTTTGACCTTAGATTTTGACACATAGTTAAAAAGTCAATCCGATTTTATCAATCAATTAAAAAAAAGGTTGAACTCACATACAGACTTGGTGCTTGCAATGCAAATACTCTTTAAAATTGGAATGTCTCGAAAGTCACCGTACTCTATCGAGACGGACAGACTATATTTAGCGGCTATTATTTAGCGGCCGTTATGTGGCGGCCGTTATGTGGCAGCCGTTATATGGCGGCCGCTATATGGCGGCCTTTATGTGGCGGCCGTTATGTGGCGGCCGTTATATAGCGGCCCTTATATAGCGGCCGTTATATGGTGACCGTTATATAGCGGCGTTATGTGGCGGGCGTTATATAGCGGCCGTTATGTGGCAGCCGGTATGTGGCGGCCGTTATTTAGCGGCCGTTAATGGCGGCCGTTATGTGGCGGCCGTTATATAGCGGCCATTATGTGGCGGCCGTTATATGGCGGTCATTATATGGCGGCCGTTATAAGGCTGCCGTTATATGGCAGCCGTTATGTGGCGGCCGTTATGTGGCGGCCGTTATATGGCGGCCGTTATTTAGCGGCCGTTATATGGCGGCCGTTATGTGGCGGCCGTTATATGGCGGCCGTTATGTAGTGGCAGTTATATGGTGGCCGCCACACATCACCAACAAGAATCTATTCTCGCCTTGCAAAGTAATATTGCGTATGCGACGATCGCATAGGACTAAGGTTGCCAACTTTTATATCATTTATACAATTTTTACGAAGCTATCGCCAGTAAAGAAATAGTAGATGGCGAAAAAAAAATAGTGTATATGTTCCAAAAACATTATCCGTCTTATTACAAAAAACTGCATAAGTAATGGTTTAAACCAAGACTAAAAGGTCTTGGATTGTTACGGTAACAAAGCTACGAGTAGTACCAGCCTCAAAATGTGTCCCGATTACAAAACGAAGACCAATCGAGGATCAGTTAGTACCAAAGAAGGTTCATGGTTCAAACTCAGAGTAATAACTAAGGTTCAAATAATATCCACAGATAAGAAACATTATTGGCATTCTTTCATTCGTTCACGCAGGCTTTATTTCTGAGCTTTATTTGAAGCAACGTTCTGTTTCTCTAAATACTGATATTGTAATAACACTTGAAATGCATAATTTTTTTTTTTTTTTTGTTTCAACAATAAATTTTATATTTATTTAACTATGAAACAATTTAAAAACTAACAGACTTAAAATAATAATAATAATATGTACAAGTATATAAGAAAGGGGTGGGGGGGGAACAATCATAGGGCATCAAAAAATTCGTCCGCATCGTTGTCAACAGGAAAAGTGCCCAAAAGGCTGGCAGCATTGCCACATTGTATGGCAATGCTGATTCTCTGGCCGAAGAATAGGCCAGCCTTCTGGTCACATGAAGAGTCGACCAACCGCTTTGCGATGTCTTGAAAGACTAAGTGGGCACTCGGACCCCATGGCCCTAGTGTTTCAACCCCAAACGGCTCAAACATATAAGTCCCAATAAGATTGGAGTATTTGCGCCGTTTGAGGTTTTCCGCACCTGCAGCAGCAGCCCCAGCACAGCCCACCGTGCTAGGAAGATGGGATGGCGCAAGGGTGTCGACACACGTTGCATCCCACACCAATGGCCTACCTACCTTCCAAGGCATTATGGTCATTCCGTCTGGTCTCTTCCCATCGTCGCGTGCCAAGCCGTTGGGTTCTAGAACAGCTGGCACCCCGGCGGTGACAAGAGCACGACGGATGATGTCATTAATGCTGGCGTGCCGTGCTCTCCGGCCTGCGCTTTTAATGCAGGATAGACCATGGTGTCCGAGACAGTCGACTGCTTCACCGCATTGACAGCGATACGGGGCCACACAAGGAGCGCCCAGACGCAGACAGGTAGCGAGCCGGAAAGTGGTGTCATCCAGCATAGTGCCTATGTTGGGTGACGGTAGCGCCTGAAGCCAAAGGCCCGACTCCCACTCACCCACAGCCAGCAGGCGGGCACGCTCAGCAGTATTGGTGGACGTATTAATAAGACTGTTCCGTACCAACCTGCAGAGCGGCTCATCCCACTGCCTCTGGGAGGACAGGTTCACAGGCCGATCTGTATTCGGGCAAGCCGTTTTCCAGGCGTTCTCCGCATCAGTCAAGCACGGCACTTCAGAGTCGACCAGGCAGGGGGCTAAAATTTTCCCGGTCAACTTTTCAGTGCTGTGGACAGAGGACAGGAACGCGGGTAAGCTAATACTTGTAATTTTACAATTATTTATCAATACCAAAATATGTCCTAAATTGTTCTTTGTTTAGGTTCCAATTATTTATGTTTAATGTGTTTTTAGTTGTGATTTCCTGTGCGAGTCACAATAAAAACTTTTTCTTTCTTTAATTTATTTCTCTTAAACGGGGAATACTGTTAGTGCAATATGGCGCGCTTCATCAATTTCAAGCGGAATACCGGAAAAAAAATTGTATAGAAAATTTATTGCCCAGCAATGTAGCATATTGCGGCGTTTATTTATTTAATACTTTAAGCACACAAATTTACAGAGGCGGACTTAATGCCATAGGCATTTATCTACCAGTCAACCTTTGGGTGATGCAGAGACAGTGGCAGGTGCAATAGCGAGAATTGAGGAATAAATATTTATTTAAATATAAAGATATACATATATCTATCAAAAACTATAAATATAATATATACACCTAATTATATATAAATATAAGTACAAATAAATACACATAAAAATACTAAATACGCGTTTGTTATTGTTGTAGTGTTGCGGCCGATAGTACGAGTATTAGTACCGCTTGAAGGTTTCTAAGCCTTACAGAGAGGTCTGTATTTATTCTTAGGATTCCCCTAACACCATCAAATTACCCCTTCGAATTCAAGAGAGTGCAGTTTCCCATCAAAGTATGCTTCGCAATGACTATAAACAAAGCTCAAGGTCAAACTCTTAAAGTAGCGGGAGTAGACTTGCGAAGGGAAAGCTGCTTCTCCCACGGCCAGTTGTATGTGGCATGCTCCAGAGTAAGCGCACAGAGCAGCCTGGTGATTCTAGCAACCGAAAGAAAAATATAAAATATTGTTTACAAAGAAATACTGCGGTAGGTGTAGTATTTCGATTTTGTTGTAAAAAGATAATACACCCGTGTGACTTTCGCCAGATCAAAGGCCGAGCTTCGTGTTCATAATTTAGTTGTTTTTTTTTTTCAAATTAACCTTTATATCCCTACACTATAATAAAAATTGTTATATTTTATAATTATTCAAACATTTTAACATGATAATTTATATGTTATAACCAAATTAATAACGTAAAAAGCCAATAAAAAATCCTATTAGAACCATTTTCGACTTCTACGCGGACGAAGTCGCGGGCAAAACCTAGTTAAATATATACGAGTCGTGTGTACTTCCTGGCTTTGTGTACTTTAACTCTATTTGATCTTCAATGGAATCCAATACAGACATAACTGTTGGTTTTGTGAGATGAAATCTTTTCAAAAAGTCTTGGTCATCCAGGGGTTCGAAATGTTCTTCTCTCTCGCGTATCCATTTTGGACGACGAACAATGAACTCATCCTCATCCCAAATTTCGTCATAACATAGTTACATTAACATTAACAATCTTTTCATTTTAATTAGCCAAATATCACCAAAATCAATATAAACAACACGACACTGACAGCGTGTTGTCAGCTCTTGAACTCGTTTAGAGGCTTGAACGCCAAAAATCGGGAGTTCAGAATATAAACTGGTTTATGCTTAACTGCGATGACTGAGACTTTGTGTTGGTGAAATCAAAAATGGAGATATGAACTCAGTTAAACGCTTTAACTGAGTTCAGCATGAATTGATCACGATCAATTGCGTTGGAGAAATCCGCCCTTAACTGTTTACTTAAACTCCTTACAAAATAGGTCGGCGGTCCGGATCCAGACCGCGGTCCGCCATTTGGTGACTCCTGGATGCCTACCATGATCTAATTAAAAACGATTCAAAAGCAAGGCATTTCAGTTTAGGTTCTTAAACTGCTTCGCTTCAAAGTCGTACCATGACGTCCAATACGCTCAGTGGCATTTGGATCGTTAAAAGTGAATGAAAGATCGCAATTTGTCGCTGAACCGCGTTTGAAACGGGAGAATTTGACGCCGTGTTTATTTGAGACAATACTGATGTTGTGCCACGGAATGACCACCCATATCTCCAATTGGTCTTTGATAAGACCCTGTCGCATCTTATAGTATATATCACTGGAGAAGCCATAAGCGCAATATTCCGAACAAAAAAGTCTGTCACTTTTTGCGGGGGACGGGGTAGCTACTGTCAAAAACAACAATAGCTGCTCGCCCGGATAGAGAAGTCCGTACCATATTTTTTATTTTTATCGATATCGATATTCATTCGGAATTTTGCTTGAACCCAGAAATAAAACAGCTGTTGCATAAAATAGTTACATTATAATAAGAAGAGAAAATAACTTCAATTAAATAAAAGTAACTAAATTTGTAATAAGAAAGTAATCTCCATAAAAAAATTAGATCAAGTTCAATTTTTTATTTTTTTATATACAAACACTTCAATGGACATAAACAAATTATAAAACATTGAACAATAAAAAAAATAAACAAAAATAATTACTAAGTAATTTTTACTAGGAAATTATCGACATGTCAATTTTGGTTTCAAACATGACCTCAACACTACGGTAGTCTTGTTAACATTTTTACTAGAGGACATAATCGCATGTCAAGTGCGTGTAAGTTTTGCTGATTTGACGTATATTTTCGTAATGCAAAAGAAAAGTATTTTGATCTTTACAAACATAAAAACGAGATGTAGCGAGACTCGGTGACGTCACAGAAGCAACGTGAGGAAAATACTCGATTCATGCTACGTTTTATATTGAATCATGGTTGAATCGAATGAAAAATCGAATTGTATTATGACGTTAGGATTTTAAATTTCAATAAAAACATGACTAAATCTAAGAAAAAAATCTGCTTATGGAAAGTTATTCAGTTCTTTAGGTAAATTTGACGTATTTAAACGCTTTTTACACCATTTAACAGTACAAATAGGCATTTTCACGGAGCTCCGCGCGCCTTTAAAACGATTCACGAAGTGCGTTAGAATCGATTTGAAAGTAGTTTTTATGAACGTACTAGAACATTTGTTCTTGTACTTTTACAGAGGGGAAGTGTTCGTAAGGCTTCTCCAGTGTTATATACTCTAAGTGTCGCATAGAATGACAATGCAGTCAAAACCTTAAAACAATATTATTGTAGGTATATTTATTATGGTTAATAAACCTTATAGTTGTAAAAATTGGATATAAGTAGTTTCTCAAATATTTTCTTACTAACAAAAACATTGGCTTTAAGAATAATAATTAAGTAATTTCAAGAGATAAGAAGTTATGTTAGGTTATCTACCTTGTTCTCTAAGGATAAATCCTTTGACTTAACAGGCTCTTTGAACATTGGGCTCAATTCAGCGCACAAATCGAGCACTAATTCTTTGGACAGCCTGTAGCGCCTAATGAATTCGGCATCCTCAAAATTATTTATTGAAGGGGTCTAACTGGCCGCGTAACTGGACCCTCTTACGTTTAGAAAATAAAGTAAAAAATAGTCGCAGAATCTTCCTCAAAAAACTCAAATAAAAGTAGTTCATCAAACATCTGTTAGAGAAAAACAAATGCGTGTGTTTTACAAGGCATGTAAAATAGGTATTTTAGACTTTAAAATAAAGATTAAAGCACACTTACATCGGTTTTTGTAAAATTCCACTAAAATAGCACTAAAAAACTTTATTTTCGGCAATAATTCACCAAAAGTTTCAGATTATGATATAGAAATAGTAACTTTTATTGAATCGCTTATTTTGACAGTTGAGCGTTTCAGCTGAGCTGCTCTATGGACGTCATGGTACAGACGCCAGCACATCAAGCTACTACAATCTGTCAAATTTATTTAATAGATTTTCAACTTTAGCACTACAGCATAAGGTTCAAGGTTGATTGCGAAAATTTGACAGTTTCGGGTAGCTTGACCTGCTGGCCTCTGTACCAAACAAGAATAAATGAAACCAAAACTTGCGACTCAGTCTGGAACAATCGCTGTCAGATAGCATGGCCTAAATTGAATCGTTAAACTGACGTCATGGTACGAATTAGAAGAACAGTTCAGTTTAGGTCCTAAAATGGATCGCGCTAAGAGCTCGTGGTAGGCATCCTGAGCTACACCATCTGTAAGCTCGTCTCGTATTATTTGTCATGTAGGTATTTGGATAGCATAAGCAATTTTTTTTAAATCTTTGGCATACCAAACGTACGTAGTACCCGTGCTATCTTGTTCGTTTTCACGGTTTAACAAAGGAACGCAATAAAGAATTGAGAATTGAGAATTGAGAATTGAACATAATATTTCAATGGATTTGTATTTTTTGTGAAAGTTACTCAATGTAAAAAATACTGATGAAACACTACCTACAAAAAAAATCGTAACATCGAAAGTACCAAAACTTAAAGATCATACTACCATATCACTAAAACCATAGACAATTTCTACCGGCCATTGTTGTTAGGCAAATTATGAAACGCGACATGGCAGTATGGAATTAGTAAGTACTATCATGGCAGCATGGAATTTGTATAAAGAAATTGACTTGGAATACATGGAACGAGCAGCACGCATGAATAGTGAGAGGCTTCAACAAGATGCATCTAACATTGACTGGTCACCCCTGAAAGCAGCTGCTTCAGTTGACGAAAAAGTTATTATCTTTAACAATGTTGTAGTGAAGCTTTATGACACTCATGCTCCGTTTAGGAAAATTAAGTTGAAGCGTCCGCCCGCGCCTTGGATGAACAGGGGAATTCGGATGGCAATGCGACGGAGGGACCGCGCGTTCAGGAAATTTTAAAAGGATCGCTCGGACGACAATTGGACCTTCTTTAAGGCTGCTAGGAATCGGTGTAATCAGATGATACGCAACGCTAAACGCCGCCACATCCTAAATAATATCACTACTTCTTCTCCTGCCAATATTTGGAAGTTCCTTGGAACTTTAGGCATCAGCAAATCGCGACATTCAGACCTTCCTAACACAATTGACTTAGACGATCTAAATCGTCATTTCTCCAATGTTCCCACTCTAGATAGTCTAACCAAATGTCAAACCCTCGACTATCTTGCTGGTCTGACACGTCCCAATATTAACCCCTTTGTCTTCACCCCAGTCGACCCGGGAGAGATCAGAAAGATTATCCTCTCCATTAAGTCAAAAGCCGTGGGCCCCGATAAAATCAGCCGCCATATGATCGTAACGGCTCTTGATCAACTCCTTCCTGCTATCGCCCACATTATAAATTTCTCCTTATACACCGGTGTTTTCCCCTCCCTGTGGCTTAAAGCCCTTGTTCGGCCCCTGCCTAAGGTACCCAACCCCTCTCTTTCTAGTCACTTTCGCCCAATTTCCATCCTTCCCTTTCTGTCTAAAGTGCTCGAGACCAATGTTCATAAACAATTCTCCCACTTTATTCACCACAACTCCCTCATCAGTCCCTTTCAATCTGGTTTCAGGCCTGGGCACAGCACCGTTTCAGCTCTTCTTAAAGTGACTGACGATATAAGGCGGGGAATGGAAGACACTAAAGTTACTGTCTTAGTGTTAATTGACTTCTCTAATGCTTTTAATGCCGTCAGTCACGAAATCCTTTTATCAATCCTTTCCTATCTTATGGTCTCCCCGGAAGTACTGGAATGATTTTCTTCTTATCTTCGGGAGCGCCAGCAGTCTGTTCATGCTGGAGACTCTTCGTCGAGTTGGTGTGATCTTGCAGCTGGCGTCCCTCAAGGCGGTATATTATCTCCTCTTTTGTTCTCCATTTTTATTAATCTCATTACCACCGTGCTTCGGACTGCGTATCATCTCTATGCCGACGATTTACAGCTTTACTGTCAGGCAAGTGTTGATAACATTTCTAATGCGATTACGGAGCTAAATCGGGATTTAGGTGTAGTCAAAAACTGGTCTGATCTATTTGGGGTGGTGGTTAACCCTACCAAGTGTCAGGCTATCATAATAGGGAGCCCACACAGCATGAGGAAGCTGAATGGCTTAACTGTGCCATCTGTAATCTTTGACAACTCAGTCATTCCGTTTGCCTCCGATGTTAAGGATCTTGGCCTGCATGTCGACACTTGGCTTGACTGGTGAAGGCAGGTAACAACCGTCAGTAAAAAAGTTACCGGAACGTTGCGGTCGCTCTATCGGTTAAAAAATCTTCTCCCATCACACATAAAGGCAATGCTAGTACAGTCCCTAATATTTCCCATAATTGACTATGATGATGTGTGTTACTATGACCTGAATGCAGATCTCCTCAATAAACTTGACCGCCTTCTAAATAATTGCATTCGATTCGTTTTCAATCTTCGTAAGTATGACCATGTATCCGCGCACCGATTGCTTTTAAAGTGGTTACCCATTCGACAGCGCAGAGAGGTGAGGGCTCTGTCTATGTTGTTCTCTATTCTCGACAAACACACCTCTCCTTCTTACCTGACTTCCCATATTCAATACTTATGCTCTGCCCATAGCAAAAATCTTCGTTCCACTAACAATCGTCTTCTACGATGTCCTTCTCACCGCTCTGGTTTCATTCACTCTTCTTTCTTTGTCCAGGCGGTCTTTCTTTGGAATGCGCTACCTCTGAATATCAGGACGACAACCAGTCGGTTGTCTTTTAAAGTGAAGGTACGTGAGCATATACGCAAGGAGTTGGCTGAAACATCCCAGCGGTGATTTGCTGGATTCGTTTTCTCCACTACTGATCGTTATTTCTCCTCTACCGATCGTTATTTATCCTGACAAAGTTTTTTTGTTTATACTATATATATGTATGTATAAATGTATGTATTTATCCTTGTATTTTATAGTACCAATCCCTTTTGTTGCACCTGCCATGTTTTGTCTCTGCACCACCCTAAGGTTGAGTAGAAAATGTCTCAGGCATTAAGTCCGCCTTTGTACGGTATTTTATTTTTACTTGTGCTTAAAGTTTTGTTGACCTATACAGAATATTTTAAAAATACAGAAAATTGCAAAAGCGAAGCGAGCTCGAAAATGTATGCTGCCATCTATTGAATTTTCTTCAAGACGAATAATAATTTGTTCGAGTTGAGACCCCATGATCAGGGGAACGCGGAGGCATTTGGGGGCCCCCAAGACCGGAGGCCCGGGGCGGGCCGGGCCACCCCTTCCGCCCCCCTGTTAGTCCGCCACTGGTTATAACACATCTTCCTATCATATTACAGTGATTTGACGAGACATAGAGATATGGGTGGAGTAAGTAAGAGCCGCGTATTTCCAATCTATCCAAGGCCAGAACGCAGCCATAGGAAACTGCTCCCGTATACATTGTAATGCGATTTTTAAATCTGTGATAAAAATGTATATGTTACGGCTAATACCCGAAGTGCGGCTACACCTAGTTTTAGCCGGTTAGAACTAGGTGTAGCCACTTACTCTTGGTTAAACCTAGTACGAGCCGATTGTTTTCGGGTAAAACTAGATCTAGCCTTCATCATTCCGGCTACAACTAGGTCCAGCCATTCCCTGTTGGATAAAACTAGGTCTATCCGATATCATTCCGGCTAGAACTAGGTCCAGACAATCCCTGTTGGATAAAACTTAGATGCGTGTCCCGCCAAGCCTTCCGCCCCGCGTCACACTCATGACTCACAGCATCTGCAGCAGCGGCGCGGGGTGGAGGGCATAGCGAGGCACGCGCCTCTGCAGGTTGTGAGCGCCAGGTGCTGCTGATCTACTGCAGGTCTACTAGCGAGTGTGACTCACAGCGCCTGCAGCAGCAGCGCGTGTCTTAATTTTATCTAACAGGGATTGGCTGTACATCGTTGTAGCCGGCATGCTATCAGCAGAGCTTTTTTAGATATTAAAAAAACATCCAATAAAAAGAAACGTAGAGTTTTTTTATTCTTATAAATCACATTGTAATAAATAACACAAATTATTAGGAGTACAATTTTTAATATAATAGGAACAATCAGGAACATTTTTTTAACAACAGACAATAAGTAGTTGCATATTATAATTTAAAGAATGCCTGTTACTTGTTTCAACTTGTTTGCATCTAGTTTTATCCAACAGGGAATGGCTGGACCTAGTTGTAGCCGGCATGATGAAGGCTAGACCTAGTTTTACCCGAAAACAATCGGGTCGTACTAGGTTTAACCAAGAGTAAGTGGCTACACCTTCATTTAATAATAATGATAAGTTCATAACTTATTTATTCCAAACCCCGGCTGAAAGTGAATACTGTTGTAGGTATGAGCTCATCCTTTATAATTACAGTAACAAAGCAAACAGTGTTTTGGTATTTAGTACACATTAATTAAGGGTTATTACATTTAGGGTGTTCACTATCTACTAAAGCTTATTAAATTGATGTTATAACACATCTTCGTATAATATAAGACTTATTTGACGAGACATAAAGATACGGGTGGAGTAAGTAAGAGCCACTTAAGTACAAATGTTAGTACATTTCACACGATAAGAAACTTTGTTATCCATCCTTCACACTAATTCAATTTTGACATGTAATTAATGTACGTATTTGTGAGGTTAATCTGTGTTTGACTGAATTATGTACTGTTTTCAGTGCTCATATTACGTGATAATGAATATTGTAGACCTTAATTGAAATCCATGTTTCCGGTCCATCATTGTCCAAAATGGTAATGTAAACTGTGCTCAACGCTAAAAGTATACATTATTACTAGGCGCAAGAATATCATAAAAAAGTATATTTATGTACCTTTATTTATTACGAAAGAAAATGGTTCTTGAACATGAATAAACGTTTAGACTTACCTACTATGAGTCCAATTTAACAGAGAACATTTTGGATTGGGTATTTCACAGTCAATAAGAAACGCCAAACATGCCAGAGTGTTAAATAGTTAGCTAAAACTGATTATATCACTAAGTTCAAGAAAAGACAGCAATTTTTTTTTAATAAAGCCATATTGAAGTTTCCTTACCATAAATTACAAAACGTGGTTTGAGGAAACCAGGAACCAGGACAAATCGTTTGCAGCTGGAAATGAGTTCCGTTCTTCCTCTAAATAGCAATTAACACTTTGTCCCCATTTATGTAACTATTGGCATTTCGTTCAGTATGCTTGAAATTAAGCTTCCGTTGTTAACCTGATAATTGTTTGTCATACGTAGGTAAATAACTACTTCCTTATACGAGAGAATGACGACGTTGAATTACATATACGTATTTTTGTTACGACGGCATGTTTTTGAAACGAAGTTCTTTAACGGGGCTTGCGGTAGGAGTAAACTAGCAGAAATCATCACTTAGCGAAAAAACGTTAATTATGCCCGAAAAAGTCAGTTTCAAGTGTCTAAAGTTTTTTTACACTTATCCATCTGTACACATTAATACAGAGCCACCTATAAAGTATATTTACTAACAGAGGACGTTCCCGTTAACCCACAATAGTCTAGCCTCCAGAAATAAAAATAAAAAAATTACATCGAAAAAATAAAAGTTTTATTTTCATTTATTAAAAAATTAATTGATAAGTTAAAAAACACTGTACACGCGCTCTTGTCGCACTTGTCTTTCCACGTTTAAAGAAAAGTGCGCGAGTACAGAGTGTTTTTTCTCTTAGTTTTCTGTTAGTTAACATACTGTATATTATACAATAAGTATATATATATATTTAATATACTAGATGGCTCTGTTTAAAAAAAAAAAACTTTTGACATTTGAAACTTGAGACCCTACTTTTATTTATACATAATATCTGTACTTAATGTACAGCGAAAGGAGCTTCGTTCCAACCGGGTGTCCCACGACACATGCAAATTAAAAAAAAAAAAAAAAAAAGTTGGAATGCTGTAACTGAAAAATTCATGCTTGAACCGCTGCCACGCTGCTTGTAAATAATTTTTGAGACGCTAGAATATCGGTATACGCTATTGAGCCAACTGAAACTTGTACAGAGTCAAGAACCATTTATAAAAATACTAGCTGTACCCCGCAGTTTCACTCGCGTAAGTCTCGATCCCGTCGGAATAGCGGAATAAAAAGTATGTTATGTCCTAACCCAAGTCATAGTCTACGCATGTGCCAAATTTCATTTGAATCTGTTCAGCCGTTTTAGCGTGAAAGCGTAACAAACAAACCAACTTTCGCATTTATAATATAAGTTAGGATATTAGTTTATATGCGCTACTTACACTGTAATGTCACGGTTAAGGTTCCGAACATAGGTCTTGATAGTTCTTTTTGTACTTAACTGATCAGATATTTTTTGAGCTACGATTAAAAATTTAACGCGAAGGATACGGTATGCCAAACCCTTCTTTTCATCTTAGGAAGTAATATGGTTGATCTTGTTACTCCTACGGTAAGCAGTTCAAGAATATGGCGCCACATAAGTGTTTCACAAATATGGCAATTTATAAGGTACCTATCTAAATCTAACCCCAGGGAGAGGTACAACTATTTTGGGCACTTTAGTCGAGTAATAAACTTTTTATGGCGAAAATATTCTTTTTTTTCTTTTTTTCTTTATTTTTTTTTGATGGTCGGAAATAGGGAATATGCATATATTACTTCAGAATTATGCCCCCATCAATATTTTTTTTTATAATTTAATAATGAGCAAGAAATGAATTTTTAAAAAGTGTAAAAATACTGTGGGAAATTCAAAAACTTGAAACGCGACGCTATTGGTCAGAGCGAATTGGACGTAACAATCTATGACAACAATGTAATGTCAATGTGTTTTGTAGGAGTTTTTGCAATTCAGTCAGTTTTATTGTGATTTTAGTACCTACACATTTAGAAGTAATACATTTGCTTTGTAAGAAATGCACGAAAGACTCTTTCGAAAATTACTGAAAGCGGTTTTCTGAAAGCCCAATCGGATAGTTTGCCGAAAGCTGATGTATTGTGTTCATGATGACCACATTTTTACATCAAATACCGATTTCACGTCTGTTGAAATCAAAGGAGTAAAAGCTTTAAGGTAATTAAGTAAAACATATAATGTTTATTTTATCTTCCACACCTTTTCCGGAATAATTTAGTTTTAAAAAGCATCATAACCTAAAACAAATAAAACAACATAGCTTCGCAAAATATCGAAATCTAGATTGTGTTAAGTATAGAATGTTGTCATAATACTAGGATATTGAAAACAAGTTGATGGAGATAGCATGTTTCTTTTCATAATTTTACACCACTTTCTCCGTAAGTCCGAACCGCTCAGGACAAAAAAAAACACTTGATCGGGTGCATTTCTTATTGTATTTCTGCACTTAGGCACAATGCAGTATTTGTATGTCGGTTTTTTGCATTATTCTATAGAGGGAGAAGTTGGTTCCATGATGATATTAGTCGAAAATAGAAAACACTGTATATTTGCAGCAGAGCACAATACCTACTTCTCCAACATAACCTCACTATTTGACATTTGTTTGTTTGTTGTCATAGACTGTGACGTCACCACACCAAGCGCGCCAAAATGGCGTTTAAATAGCCCGGGTCAGATTGTTATTTTTAACGTTTTTTTAAAGTACTTTCAATTGCTTTTTTGGCGTTGATTTTTTTTTACTATTATTTGGCGATGTAAAGTATCGAATAAAAAAAATACATGCATATACCCTATTACGGAGCTGGAGGGCGTGTCAGACTTTTACTGACTAAAACCCACCCGTGTTCCTTCCATTGCCTGTGTGCCGGGACCGCGATATCCCTTTCAGACAACTCACAACCCCGGCAGGCATTGGCCCTAAAGGACCCCGTCAATTGGTGCTGATATCTCTTTGAGGCGCGCGTGGAACACAACGCGTGGAAATCGGCTTGCGACTCCCGACGCCCGGGGCGTCTCCTGCGATACATTAGGCTTAAGAATTTTCTTTTGAATTGAGAAAAATACTCGCTACTTATTGTAATTTGCAAAATGACGATGATCCAGCTTTTCTGTTTCATAGGACTTTAAGAAACTGGTGTTACATAAAATGAAACCTTTCGTGAAAATTTAGGTACGTTCAAAATTGCAATGAAAAACTTTTATTTTAGAATAATAAAAACCCTCTTGACGCATCCCAAACATAAGTCTGGTTTACTAAAAGACACTCTGTGGATATTTTATTGTAGGCAGGCTAAGTAGCAAGAGTATTTCAAAATTATATTAAAATATATTATTAATATATATATAAATATAAATTATAGCAAAGTCTGTGAGGTAAATATCACTCGGTAAGTTTGTACGCTCGCTATAACTGAGAAGTAACTCGATATCCAGCTATCTACAGGAATTACTTTAGCGTAATATTCCTAAATTTCACGTTCCCAATTCTTTTAAAACAGTATTAAGTTGTTCGATCTTACGATAAATTACAAGTCGGACACACCCTTTCTCTAGTACTAGTTGTAGTTTAATTTTAAACAAGGCAAACTAATACTCCACCTCCATCAAACCTTTAAATTGAACGTTTTTTCTTTCAGGACGGTTTTTGTCAAAAAAGCTTCTCCGAGCGTTACGCTTGAGTAATATTGTACTTATTGTGTGTATTTTTATCCAATCTGTCGATGGTCTGTGTACACCTCCCTGAGACCCTTCAATCAATCAATCTACTCATCCAATAGCAATCCACCGCTGGACGTCATTTAGGTCAATTACATGTAAAAGTTTAGAGAAATTAATTATTCTTTGGCCAGTAAATTATGTGTTCAGAGTTTTAATAATATATGTAGGTGACCCAAATGAGTTCTACGCCGAGTTCTTTTCACTATTAAACACGCATTTTAATGACACTTTTCCACTAAAGACTAAAAGTATTTACACAAAGTTCTTATTTAGTGATTGGGCGACCCCAGGTATTCGTAAAAGCAAAAAGCTATTTGAAATTTATGGCCTAAAGCAACATATGGATAATACAAACTTTCATAAGTATGTTGCAAAATATTCAAAAACTTTTAAAAGTGTGTGCAAAATAGCCAAAGCGCTTTACATTAGCAATAAAATAAAATCTGCTGATGATAAAATAAAAACTACCTGGCAAATAATAAATAATGAAACAGGTAGGAAAACAGCGAAATACTGAATTTAATTTAGAGATTGCACATGGCCCTATAAACTCAGATGTAGAAATAGCTCAGGAATATTCCCATTAAAACTACTGAAGCTTTAAATTCCACACCCGCACTTTCTGCTGCCTTACTTAGACAGAATGTGAAGGCATGCTCTTTGGAGTTTAGGTTTCAGCATACAAACCCACAGGCTGTTATAAAAGCTTTTAAAGATCTTAAAATTAAATCAACAGAAGATCTCTGGGGAATGTCTGTAAAAGTCTGTAGAACTATTATCGAAACCATTGCGCCCTATTTAGCTTTCATATTTAACACCAGTATAGACCAAGGAGTCTTTCCGGATCTCATGAAACACAGTAAAGTAGTTCCATTGTTCAAATCCGGTGATAGTAAAGAACCTAACAATTATAGGCCCGTGTCAATTCTACCAGTTCTCAGTAAGGTGTTTGAAAAGTTTATGCTCAATCAAATGTTACGTCACTTTAATAAAAATTCCATCTTTCATGAACAACAGTACGGTTTCACCAAAGGGCGTTGTACCACTGACGCTGGTATCACCCTAATAAAGAACATTTTTAATGCCTGGGAAGAAGCACAAGATGCCATTGGAATCTTTTGCGACCTCTCGAAGGCGTTTGATTGCGTAGACCATGAGACACTTCTGCTGAAGCTGGAGCACTATGGGATTAGAAATACAGCTCTTGATTTACTAAGATCATACCTTAAAGATAGAAAGGTTAAAGTTCAAGTAAACGGCGTAAACTCATTAGGGTCTGAAATGGCATTGGGCGTTCCTCAAGGTAGTAATTGGGGTAAATCATTAATGTAAACTAAAAAGAGGAATGGACCCAATATCGAATTGGGTCCATTCCTCTTTTTAGTTTACATTAATGATTTACCCCAATTACTTCAAAGTCAACCGAAGATGGTGTTATTTGCAGATGACACATCATTGATCTTTAAAATCAACCGACGGTCACAAAATCTTGACGACGTGAATAGCTCTATACTTCAGGTCCAAGATTGGTTTACGGTAAATAATTTGGTACTAAATAAAAAAAAAACCCTAATGTTAGAAGTAGCGAATGTGACATCATATTGAATGGAGAAAAACTGGAATTTATTAATCAAACGGTTTTCGTAGGAATCACGCTAGACGAGAAATTATAATGGGGACCTCATATAACATCTCTTGCGGGGCGGCTAAGCTCGGCCGCTTGAAACCGCGCGTTTGGTCTTTTTTAGCTACTTCCATAGTATTATGTCGTATGGCATTTTACTGTGGGGTCGGGCTGCTGACATTGAATCCATCTTTATCTTAAAAAAGAGAGCTGTCAGAGCTATTTATGATCCCTGAGAGAGAAAGATTAATATTATGACGGTACCTTGCCAATTCATATATGAAAATATTATGTATGTAAGAAAAAATCTACATATTTTTAATAAAATAAGTGATAGACATAATTTTAATACTAGAAATAAAGATAAAATAGATCAACCATTTTTCAGATTATCTAAAGTACATACATCTTTTATGGGGTACTGTGTTAAATGTTACAACAAAATACCTTGTGATATTTTACAATTAAATGAAAAAAAATTTAAAACTCATATGAAAAGTACACTTTGTAAACAAGCATATTACAAATTAGAGGATCATATCCAAGATAAGAATGCTTGGAAACATCCTGGTTCAGCTCCATAGGATAATCTAGAATCTAGACAAAATCAAACTGGTAGCGAATTTAAGTTGTATAAATTATTATATTTTATTATATGACATTGATTTTACATTCTGTGATTACTTCCTCACACACCGACTTATTAATTGTAACTTTTTTTTATTTTTTTGGAAAATCGTCTACTTTTACAATGTTTGTAAATATGTGAGAACCATGTATCTATCACATAGGTAATTAATTTATATGTTGTTGCTCTCTTTTTAAATTTCTTTTTACCTATTGTGGTAAAGTCAATTTTATTTTTTTATTTTTAGATGCATCATCTTCACATATATAACGAATGTACCTACATATATACCAAATATTGTAAAACATTTTAAAAGAGTAACGGTGGAGTTTCTTGCCCATTCTTCTCCATACGAAAACTACCTTTTGGAAGGGGCGACTAGAATCAATTATTTTTTTTTGTAATTTTTGACGTTCAAAAGTGCCTTGCAAGGGCCTATATGAAATAAATTATTTGACTTTGACTTTTGACACTCCAAGTCAAAGGTCGAGCGTACAACTGAAACAGGTACACGAATAAATAAGTAATTTAAAAAAATTAAACCATTTTTTTTTAATTTGGAATAATATTTTTGTATCTACACGAAATTAACTAAAAAACTAAATCAAAAGTAGGTACGAAACAAATTAGGGGCCTTCAATTTTTTTTGAGGTTGGTGCCAGCACTTAAGGGTAAGCAGGTAAGCCGGCAGTCTGACTTTCTGGCTTCTGACGACCCGTAACGTCTGTCAAAGATTCACGAATGTTAGCCGGGACCAACGACGGCTTAACGTGCTTTCCGAGGCACAGAGGAGTCTCGGTATGTTAAGATGTCACCCATACACAAACCAACCCCGGCAAGCATGCTGTGTGCGGCTGCTGCACGGTTCGATCCAGCCACCGAGGGCCACCGAGAGGAGCTCGTAGGTAACTACGAGCTCCTCTCGGTGGCTCTCGGTGGCTCCTCTCAATGGTCTATAAATATTCACAATTATATTGTAAGATAAAAGACAATTACTGACAATTTATAACAGCGAATGGCACTATGTTCAAACAATAAACAATGTTGTCACCTCCGTGAACCCTTTATAGGATGAACGTTATAATTTCAGGATCAAAGATCAAACGCTTTTGCATGATGAGATACTTAATTAAAACTTTTGTTTGTACTCGTATTAAAATACAATTGTAACAAATTATGTCAATTAGATATCAAACGATTGGAAAAACAAATTAATTATTGTGCGCAAACAAAGTAAGTAGTTAATTTACTTACCTTGTTCACTTATACTTAATCATAATTTACGCAGATACTAAATAATTCTGAACATTTCGCGGAATTTATATTATGGTATGTGTGTATTGAGTAGGTATTAATAATAATAACATTAGGTACCGAGACAGTGCCGACTTTGTTTTTAGGGTTCCGTACCTCAAAAGGAAAAAACAGAACCCTTATCCTCGTAAGGCCCAACCAAAATTAGGTCGATATACATTACGATACAATGTACTAGAAATAGGTGCAAGTAGTTGCGACCTAGAACTTTGGTTTAGTAAAAAAGTGTTTAAATGTAATGCTTTTGGCTAAATTATTAAGGGGTATTTCCTCTATCTAAAGTTAACTATAACATGCAAAAAATATCTTGCAATAATTTGTTTCTTTTTTTAGGTCACTGGGCCTAAGATTTATGTTTATTACTAGTTTGAAAAAATCTAATCTATTCAATTAGGTATAAATCATGGAATTACAAATTATACCAAAAATAAAAATGTCACGTTCTAAAATGTCAAGTTGTCTCTGTCAAAATTAGAGATGCGTTCAAGGTTAATAATTTGTTGATGGCAGATTTTAATTGGTGGGATTATGGTATAGTTAGGGTAATCGCGGGGTAAGATACCGGGCCATATATATATATATTTTTTTTTTAAGTATTATGTCATAATTTTAGGTCGCTGGGCCGTAATTTAATGATTTTAAAAACTGTCTTGGGCCGGAGTGTCAACATAAATCTATCGTTACATTAGGTCGTTGGGCCTTACGAGGAGGAACATCTCGTTGTCCGTCCGTCAGTCTGTCAAGACTCATTTTCTCAGGAACGCGTGGAGGTATCAAGTTGAAATTAATATCAATACCTGAATTGGAAAAACGAAACCCATATAGGATCACTTCGTTGTCCGTCCGTCTGTCAGTCTGTCAAGACCCTTTTTCTCAGGAATGCGAGGAGGTATCAAGTTGAAATTTACACCAAATACGTAGGTTCATAGTCCCTTGGAGTTCTAAAAAAAACAAGCTTCTAAGACAACGCAATACTCGTAAAAAATACGGCCATTTATGTGACATATTTTGATACTCGCAAATAAATCAAAACCTACAGAGTACTTCCCGTTGACCTAAAATGTCCGAAAATTGATAATTTGTGGTTTAACCACAAATAAATTAATTTTTTGCGATTACAAACTTACATTTCCCATACATGGATATACCTACTCCATGTATGGGATAACATGTTTATCTACTACGAAGTTAAGTTTGTTCTTGGGATAAATTCATCCCAACTACGGAACCCTTCATTGTGCGTGGTCCGACACGCACTTGGCTGGTTTTATTTTTAAACATACCAGTAGAGCTTCAAAGATCTACCTCTTCATAGATACAAAATATTCATAGGTACAATTTTGTCAGTATTCA
This sequence comes from Agrochola macilenta, assembly GCA_916701695.1. Lineage (NCBI taxonomy): Eukaryota > Metazoa > Arthropoda > Insecta > Lepidoptera > Noctuidae > Agrochola > Agrochola macilenta. The sequence continues at coordinate 11,340,854 of OU753559.1, read as the reverse complement.
GACGCAGAATTTGAGTCTGAAATCAACGCAGTACCATTTCTTTCAGCATAAACGTTCAGCATGTATGTACTAAAAATGTGTACAAACCATTAACCTACCTACCTACGGTCTGTATACAAATAGGTACTACAATCTAGTAGATATCCTATACATTTTTGACCAATTATTTATTTCAATAAATAATGTACACACAGTAAATTAAATAGAGATACGACATTTTACTTTTGAGTAGAAATGTAGATACGTACAATCCAAATCCTAAATATATATAATATTATAAATGCGAAAGTGAGTTTGTTTGTTTGTTACGCTTTCACGCTAAAACGGCTGAACGGATTTGGATGAAATTTGGCACATGGGGGTAGACTATTACCTGGAGAAGGACATAGGATACTTTTCATCCTGGATCGCAAGACGAAGTCGCGGGCAACAGCTGGTTATATTATATTTAATATACCTAAAGGTCCACTTCCGTTGAAATGCCTATCAAAAACATTCGTATTGAATTAATTTGGATGGATTCAAAATTAAATGGGTTTCCGGCGTATAAACAGAAATTACCGTTTGTAAAGCCACTCTATATATACCAATTAAACATTATCGAAAGCCCTTTTGTCTAACTTATATAACGTCCTACGGCAAAATATTTGGTACCCTACTTCATAAGAACTGAGATTACAATACGAAATTATACCTTCTAAACCAAAAATTCATTGAGATATTAAAACAACATCCTCCATAAAGAAAACTAATTCTTTTAACAAAAACATGATCTTGTTTATGTTCTATGTCTCGGTAATATAATTGGATCAACATGCCCAAATTGTGTGGAGTTAACAAAGAACGGTGAAACCATAATTATGTAGACCATTGTTATTCTAATATTATTCAACCGTCAAAAAACACAGCTCCTGCTTTGTACCTATTTGGACTTTTATACGGGTCGCAATTCTTTAATAAATTCTACATCTAATTGGTGAATTACAAAGAATAATATGGGTACAAAGTACACCATCAAACAATTCTGTACATCTATACATAAATAATTAGTTTATAATGTTCTCACTGCTGGGACTAAGGCCTCCTCTCGGGAGGGAGTGGGCTGTCACATATCTTTTCGTTTTTTTGAGTCTAGCTCTGCCGGTTTCCTTGCGATGTTGTCCTTCACCGTTTGGAGAGCAGTGGTGATGAAAATAGTTTACATAAAGTAAAAGGTATATCAGGGTCCGAACCTCAAACCTACAAACTCGTAAGTCGTTACCACTGGACCACCACAACTCTCCTTTTAGTAAAGAAATCTCAATGAGTTGTCAAGCCGTAAAAAGTGAAACCTTATTGAGCCTTAATTTATAATAATAATAATAATAACACACGCCTGGCATCTCAGTTCCAGTCATCCTTAGAGTCTGAGTCGCTACCATAGGTTCTAACAACAGGCGTCACCCACCTGCTCCATAAGTCAGGTAGCCCTGCGGAACCCAAGAATTGTAGACCGATCACATGTTTGTCGACGGTTTATAAACTTCTTACATCCATTTTGAGAGCGAAAATTAACACACACATTGACAATAACTCGATTATGTCTGCCTCTCAAAATGGATGTAGGAATGGGTCCCGCGGTACTAAGGAGCTACTCCTCATTGACATGGCCATAAGCCAACAGGTTCGTCGATCCCGCAAGGATCTGTCGACAAGCTGGATGGACTATAAGAAGGCCTACGACTCGGTGCCACATACATGGCTCATGAGGGTGCTGGAGTTGTACAAGATAGATGAAACTCTGCGTACCTTCCTGAAGTCGTGTATGGGGCAATGGAGGACGGTCCTTTGCTATCCAGGATGTCGACAGATCCAGGGGAACGATGAGCCTGTATGGATTAAACGGGGAATATTTCAGGGCGACAGTTTGAGTCCACTTTGGTTCTGCCTAGCCCTGAATCCTCTAAGTACACTGCTGGAGGATTCAGGTCTAGGCTATCGGTTGAGGAAAGGTGGTCAGGTCATATCTCACCTCCTTTACATGGATGATTTGAAACTCTTTGCCCCCAACAAATTGCGACTGATGGAGCTACTGAAGGTAACTGAAACATTCAGTAGCGCCATCAGGATGGAATTTGGTGTGGACAAATGTGCAGTCATGCATGTAAAGCGAGGGGAGATTATGGAATCCGAGGGAACTCAACTCTCGGACTCCATACACCTTAGATCCCTCTCCTCAGCCGAAAGCTATAAGTATTTGGGTATGTCGGAAGCGTTAGGCATCAACGTTGCTGACATGAAGCAATCGTTGAAGGAGCGCTTCTTTGGTCGCCTGAAGAAGGTTTTAATTAGCCTTCTTTCGGGCGGAAACAAGGTGCGCGCCTACAACGGTTGGGTCATGCCTGTTTTGATGTACTCTTTCGGCATACTCAAATGGACTCAGACCGAACTCGACGCCCTGGACAGAAGGGTCCGTACACTCCTGACCACAAACCGGATGCATCACCCATGTTCATCGGTGATGAGACTGTACATCCCGCGGAAGTGCGGGGGTCGAGGCTTTTTAAACGCTAAGAACCTCCACAACCGCGAGGTGTGCAGCCTCAGGGATTATTTTTTAAACGCCGAAGTGGGTATGCACCGGGATGTGGTCGCAGTGGACAAGGGACTCACCCCGCTCTCCATGGCTAAAGAGTAATACTTACTACAGATGACCGCAAGGAGGTATGGCAGAGCAAGGAGCTTCACGGGCGCTACTATCGGGCTCTTCATGAGCCTGGTGTAGATTTCTTAGCGTCCGTATCCTGGCTACGTTTCGGTGACCTTTTCGGGGAAACTGAAGGTTTTGTCTGTGCAATTATGGACGAAGTTATCTTGATGAATAACTACCGGAGACATATTATGAAGGACGGGACGGTTGACGTGTGTCGGGCATGCCATCGTCCGGGTGAGTCCATCAGACATATTATCTCTGGTTGTTCGCGTCTGGCTAACGGCGAGTACTTACACAGGCATAACCAAGTGGCCAGGATTATTCACCAGCAACTTGCTTTGAAATATAAACTGGTTGACTCTGAGGTAACGTATTACAAGTATGTGCCCGACCCAGTTCTCGAAAATGACCATGTCACGTTATACTGGGATCGGTCTATCATTACTGACAGGACTATTGTAGCCAATAAGCCAGACATAGTGGTGATAGACCGATTAGCGCGCCGCGCAATGATAGTCGATGTTACCATCCCACATGACGGGAACCTCGTGAAAGCTGAGAAAGAGAAACAAATTAAATAATTCGACTTAGCACACGAGGTTGTCGACATGTGGAATGTGAGCTCGGCTATCATTGTGCCGATTGTCGTAACGGCCAATGGCCTGATTGCCGAAAGCCTCGACCAACATCTCTCGAGGCTGTCGTTAGGCGGTTGGATCAAGGGCCTGATTCAGAAGGCAGTACTCCTCGATACGGCTCGCATTGTGAGGAGGTTCCTGTCTCTGCAGCCCTAACCACCGGTAGCTTGGGCCCTGCTCCCAACACCGGCGGACCACTATTTTTTTATATTGTTAAATGTTTTTTTTAATATCTTTTGTAAAAAATATTTAAAAATGTAATTTTAGATGAAAAAATATGAATAAACGAAATAATAATAATAATAAATCTTTATTTGCAGACCATGAAGTCCATAGTGTTAGTAATGACATGAATATACTTATTTAACTATTATTAGTGACACATACAATCAAACAATAACATAACAAAAATAAATAAGCTGCCCGTATAGCTTCTTAAGAGCCGACCTGTGTGTGCAGTCCCACCCATCTGCCAAGCATCGGGCAGTCCCACCGGTCACTAAATGCCCTCAGCATGCTGTGGGAGCTAAAAGATGTTCTTTGCCGGAGAGAAGCGCAACGCTTCCGGATAATCGCGTAGAAATCATCAACCCTCGCATCGGTAAACATACCCGAAGCGCTACAAAACCGCGGCAGCCCCACAAGTATTCTGAAGGCATTATTATATTGTACACGCAGAGCGCTGTATGCCCTCTGTGTATACTTGACCCAGAGGCTGCAGGTGTAGAAAGTCTGACAATAGGCTCGAAAAAGCGTAATTTTAACCTCACAAGTACACCGTGCAAACCTGCAGGCCGGTATATTACTTCGAACAGACAGCGCCCTACGCTCCCTCTCTATGTCTAAATCATCACATAGGTCCTCGGTGATCCAGTGGTCTAGGTACTTAAATTTTGAGACTCGCTTCAAGGGCTCACCCGCTAATGAGATGCACGGCACATTTAAGTCTCTTCTGGCGCCAACCTTAAAAACAACTAACTCACTCTTAGCGACATTATACCTAAGCCCCTGAGTCACCGCGTAGTCCTCACAGACCTTCAACAAACGTTTCAATGCACTAATTGATGGGCTCAGCAAGACCATATCGTCCGCATAACTGATATTGTTCATAGCAACACCATCAACATGACAACCGATGCCGGTATTGCTGAGCTCAACAATCAGCTGATTAATATATAAATTGAATAGGCGAGGGGAGGTGATTCCCCCCTGCCTCACCCCACATTCCAACTTATATTCTTTGGACAGAGTCCCTGCCCACCTAACATTGTTTATTTTGTTTTCATGCCAGAATTTTAGTAGAGAGGTAACCTCGGTTTCTACTCTTTCCTCATTTCTTAGCTTACCCCACAGCAGGTCATAAGACACGAGGTCAAAAGCCCTGAACAAATCCAAGAAGCACGCATTAACCGGTGTTTTCCTATCCGTATAGTAACGGACTGTCCGCTTTAGACACATAATGGCACTTTCTGTCGATAGGCCGGGCCTGAAACCAAACTGTGCGTCGTGCAGACTAATCCTAAGGGCCATGTATGTATTCAGCAGACTGTCCAGTACTTTAGCTATGATCGTTGCAAGTGATATTGGTCTATAATTGGCGGGATCTGCACTGCGCTGCTACTATGGTTCTCATAAGCGCACTAGGCAGATAAGAATGACTTACGCACAGTCTAAAAAACATCGACAATACTATCGGCAAGTGTATACCAGCATACCTAAGGTGCTCAACACTGAGGTGATCATGTCCTGGGGACTTACCTCTAACCATATTCTTAATCACTTTTACGACAGCTTTAGTAGAGAAAAACACTCCCAGGTTCATGTTCACATCAGCGTCAGTCACCGTCTGCGTCACATGATCAACTGTGGGATTTGCTATGGGCTTATCTTTAAATTGGTCCACAAATATATTTGCAATCTGTGTGGGGTTATGTTTACCACCAACACTTACGGGGAGGCTCGACCTAGGGCTCAGCTTGTTAGTGTTTTTCCAAAAATTTCCAAAGTCCTTAGATTTATGATTTTCAGATATTAAATCAAGTTTAATTTGTTTTTCATTATTGCGACACCATTTTAAATTACTTTTGAAAATTCTTCGTGTATTACGCATTTCGTTATATTCAATTCCTGTATCTGGTTTACCACATAACTGCCAACCTTGAAAAGCCAATCGAGCCTCCTCATAAGCTAGTTTAACATTTATACATTTATTTAAGCTAGTTATACATTTATTTATGGAGCAGCCAAAAACCTCCTAGGTTGACCTGCGAGATGCCATACATTATAAAAAAGGGAGGGTCGCTAGTAATACAATAAACCGCTGAAGATACCTATTGTGCCAACGCTGGTGTAATACTTGCACATTGGTGCATACTTGGTGGCTGACTAATCTCGCAGTTCCGGAACTTTGTTCGTATAATCTGTGAAACAAATGACATTCAGGAAAATTGCTATTACTTCTCTGCTAGTGCATTAGGGTGGACCGTTTTCCGGGGCGTCACTCCGCTGCCGCGAGAAATCACGGCACAGCGGACAGAGCTCCGGCGGGATCTCATGGCGGCATGGCGAGTGCGATTGTCGCAACCCAGCGCTGGGCACGCCACAATTGCGACGATAAGTCCCCTCTTTGTGGAGTGGATAGAGAGGCGTCACGGCGTCCTCACCTTCCGCCTGACGCAGGTCCTCACCGGACACGGTTGTTTCGGGAGGTTCCTGTTCACGATAAAGCGGGAGGAAACGCCCGGGTGTCACCATTGTGTGGATCGCCCAGAGGACACGGTGGAGCATACGATGGAGGTCTGCCCGGCTTGGGCGGGGCACCGCCGTGTCCTCATGGAGGCGATCGGCGGCGGCGATCTCTCGCGTCCGGCCCTGGTTCAGGCCATGGTCCGGAGCGAGAGTGTATGGGAGGCCGTCACCTCCTTCTGCGAAGCAGTTATGCTCGCGAAGGAGGAGGCAGAGCGCGCGAGGGAGATGCAAGCTGCACGCCCTCGTGCCCCTAGTCGCCGCAGGAGACGCCCCGGGCGTCGGGAGTAACGAGCCGACTTCCGGCCACCGTAGGCGCGGGCTTGCGGACGGTGAGCAATGGGCAGCTCGCCGTCCGATAAGGACCAGGCCCGGGTCGACGGCGCGTTGTGGTCCACGCGCGCCTCAAAGAGATGTCAGCACCAACTGACGGGGTCCGTAAGGACCAATGCCTGCTGGGGTTGCGGGTTTGTCTGAAAGGGATATCGCGGCCCCGGCACACAGGCAACGGAAGTAACATGGGTGGGTTTTAGTCAGTAAAAGTCTGACACGCCCTCTCGCTCTGCCCAGAGCGATTTGATGATTTCCCAGCCTAAAAAAAAAAACGGCGTTTCGCCTCCTCGCGCAACTCCCACATGTGCGCGAGGACTTTCGCCTCCAGATCCCATGGCGAACTTGAATCGACCCAACGTTTTAGTAATTTGCTTTCTCATAAATTAAAATGTTAATTAGTACAATTAATACTAAAAACAAAACTTTGTTTATAAAACGATAGAAAACGATCTAATCAAGGCGTTGCTGTTTAATGCACGATTGAAAGCAAGTACAGATTAATTCTTTACAAGATTTTAATTTAAGTAAAAGTAAGTAATTAAATTACTTTTACGCAGCAATAGAATTACTGAATTTTCGCAGGCAATAGGCGGCAAGCAATCAACATAATTTACATAGTACGATTTTATTAAAGGACAATGACCAAGTGACTAAGGAACCTAGTATCGGTATTAAACATGCAGTGACTCAAAGATTTATGGTTTAATTAAAAGGATAATTTTAGGGCTTTCAGATGTAATTTACCATTTTACCATAATTCTCGGCATTAAACGGTAATTAGGTCTCAAAATCTAGGCTTTGAATCGAATCTCTCCAGTTTTTGTCACAATGTATGCTGTTAAATTCAAAATACGAATTAGTCAAAATGACGTTTGATAATTTTCAATGGTCGTCAATTCCGACATTAATTTCCGACAATGTTTATTTAAACATAAAACGTTCACGTTAATGGTACCTATAAGTTACACCATGGTTACAACCATAAGATCAAAGTGCTGAAAATGTTTCAGTAATCTATGTGACATATTAACTTATAAACAGCAAATTAAATTAAATCCAAATTGCAAAATAATAATGGCCTATTAGTAAAGATTAAAACAAAACAGATAAATGAAATCATTCAATTAATTATACAATAATAATAAACTATTATTAAAAGTAAATACCTACCGGTCGAGACTGTACTTAAAACTAAACGAATGGGACGTGCATTTATATGCTAGAAAGTAGAAAGAGAAAGCCCGCCGTTCTGTCGCCAGCATATTCTGCTCAGGATGCACGTGCATACAATCTTAGAGCATGTTTGTTCTGTTTTCAAAGAGTTTTTATTGATGAAAGAAACAGGCAAAGGTCTCTAAAACCTTCTGCCTTTCGCATAACCAAAAGGTTTGCTTTAACATCTTAACTATGTAATAATAATAATTAGTTGTTATTAATATCTGTTGTTACTAATTATTCAACTATAATTTCAATAATTGGATGCGTAAATTAATTATTTTGCGTAAGTCAAGAAGGTTTTATTGTTTACTTAGTCTTTGAAGCCAATGACATGTGACATTAATTAGGTGAAAAAAACAATGTAGAGGTAAAATAGGAAATCGAAATAATAACTGATACTTTTATGGTATTTTTTATACGGAGAATTTAAGGAATCACATTACTAGATAAAATGATTATATTTAAAAACAAGATTTATCAACATTATAAACTTAAGTCACCACAGAACAAATTGTGACATTACCTGAAATACCCTAGGCTGATAAAATTTTCGTTTTTCCTAATGGTGTTAATATTAGTGTTTGGATCGGTTCCCCGTAGAGGGAAGAACTGTGCCCCTCCTTTCCGCACAGCAGGTCTGGTCAATTTCTTTGATGTATATACATTTCAGAACCTACAAAGTACAAACAATGCCGTTTTCAATCAAAGCAAAATTGTGTTAAAACCTTTTTTTAAAAACAAGGTGAAGAACAAAGGACGTTACTCGTTTTGGATTTTGCCGCAGTCGTGTAAAAGATAGACAGTAATAGCGTTGGCTCAGATTATGCGTAAATACGCTTTTATCTAGTAATTTTAGTAGACAAAACTGTCTACCTAATACCTACCTACGCGTCTAGATAAACGTTAACATTTCTCAGATGTAATAAGATTTTAGAATTCAATTCTGTTTGACTTTCATAATTTTCTCCTCAGTTCGTTTTAATTTTGATCTGGCAGTTTGAGTAGTTTAAGCGGCTTACCCAAATGTCCTTTCTTTGATGTTCGTCGAGTCGTTAAGCTCCTTAGTTCCGAGTTGAGCTACACGATTACTGACAAATGCTTGCACTGACTGGACAGACCTACTCAAATCTGTATGGTATTTTCCTCAAAACAGTATTTCATTATACTTATCTACGTATACATGGTCCTCACATGATCTGATCAATATTATGTCTGGACTTTTAAAGAGACTGTGGCTTCTGAGTTTGTTTCGACCTTTCTTCTCAGAGTAGTCTGATAAGAAACGCCGACCTCATCTAGTTTTTAAAATGATCGACGTTGATCTACTTACATAACTATAGTACATCACTGCCGCGGCCTGTAAAAGGGGCATTAATGGATACGTGAATCCATCAATGCCTGGTTGCGGCCAAGGATTTTATAGTACTTTTCTCAAATAATGTGCGGAAATTCAAACAAGGCAAATTAATTATAAATTCCAGAACCAATGACGAACAACGATAATTTTTCACGCGCCTAATTATGTTTATTTGTGTCTTCTTTACTTTAACAGCTCTATTTGCCTTCTTGCTTAGAGTATATATCACTGGAGAAGCCATATGCGCAATATTCCGAACAAAAAGTCTGTCACTTTTTGCGGGGGACGGGGTAGCTACTGTCAAAAATAACAATAGCTGCTCGCCCGGATAGAGAAGTCCGTACCATATTTTTTATTTGTATCGATATCGATATTCATTCGGAATTTTGCTTGAACCCAGAAATAAAACAGCTGTTGCATAAAATAGTTACATTTTAATAAGAAGAGAAAATAACTTCAATTAAATAAAAGTAACTAAATTTGTAATAAGTAATCTCAATAAAAAATTAGCTCAAGTTCAATTTTTTTTTTTTTATATACAAACACTTCAATGGACATAAACAAATTATAAAACAATCAATCTGCCTAGCCTTTTCCCAACTATGTTGGGGTCGGCTTCCAGTCTATCCGGATGCAGCTGAATACCAGTATTTTACATGGAGCGCCTGCCTATCTGACCTCCACAACCCAGTAACTGGGTAATACGATACCCCTTGGTAAGACTGGTGTCAGACTTTCGGGCTTCTGACGACTCGTAACGACTGTCAAAGATCCACGAATGACAGCCGGGACCAACGGCTTCGTGCTTTCCGAGGCACGGAGGCGTCTCGGTATGTAAAGATGGTCACCCATCCACTGACCAACCGCGGCAAGCGTAGCTTAACTGGATGGATCGACCAGTGCGGCTATTGTTTCTTAGCCACGAGCTCCTCAGATTAAACAAATTATAAAACATTGAACAATAAAAATAAAAAAAATAAAAATAATTACTAAGTATTTTTTACTAGGAAATTATCGACATGTCAATTTTGGTTTCAAACATGACCTCAACACTACGGTAGTCTCGTTAACATTTTTACTAGAGGACATAATCGCATGTCAAGTGCGTGTAAGTTTTGCTGATTTGACGTATATTTTCGTAATGCAAAAGAAAAGTATTTTGATCTTTACGAACATAAAAACGAGATGTAGCGAGACTCGGTGACGTCACAGAAGCAACGTGAGGAAAATACTCGATTCATGCTACGTTTTATATTGAATCATGGTTCAATCGAATGAAAAATCGAATTGTATATGAGGTTAGGATTTTAAATTTCAATAAAAACATGACTAAATCTTAGAAAAAAAAATCTGCGTATGGAAAGTTATTCAGTTCTTTAGGCAAATTTGACGTATTTGAACGCTTTTTACACCATTTAACAGTACAAATAGGCATTTTCACGGAGCTCCGCGCGCCTTTAAAACGATTCACGAAGTGCGTTAGAATCGATTTGAAAGTAGTTTTTATGAACGTACTAGAACATTTGTTCTTGTACTTTTACAGAGGGGAAGTGTTCGTAAGGCTTCTCCAGTGTTATATACTCTAAGCCTTCTTGCGAAGTAAAAAGTTCGTTCCATTTTTAAACTACGCGACAGATATGAATTTCCATAGTAGGTAATTTCTTTTTTCAAAAACTCGCGGCGCCCCTGACTGCGATTAGAGCACAGGCTGACGCAGCGGCATGGCTACAGTAAGTCCCGCCGTGCGCCACCTGATGGCGGCGGCGCGGCGGCGGGGTCGTAACATCACTCAGTATTGTGTTTGTGTATAATTCAATAATAATGAACGCTGCACGAGTCAGTTCATAATAGAATTTTTAATATGAACTTCGGGTTAAAAGGTGAAAATAATAACAACTTTAAATTTCGAACGAATAGAGATCAAAATTCAGAACCATTGTTGCTCTTGAAAAAACTTTTTACATAGTAGTTTTTTTTTTTGCAATTTCTGTCTTTTGTAGAGGATAGTCTTTTTTTTTAACGTTTTCCAAACAAGTCTGAAAGTTCTAAATAGTTCATTATTAGAGTTCCGTACCTAAAGGAAAAAACGGAACCCTTTTAGGATCACTTCGTTGTCCGGCCGTCAGTCTGTCACGACCCTTTTTCTCAGGAAAGCGTGGAGGTATCAAGTTGAAATAACATCAAATACGTAGGTCTGTGGTCCCTTGAAGCTCTAAAAAAATCAAGCTCTCTCAGTCAACGCAATAAAAATACGGCCATTTACACGACATAATTATTTTGATACTCGCAAATAAATCAAAACCGGGAACTTCCCGTTAACCTAGAATGATGAATTTTGGCAAGAAGCAAGGTCTTTTCCCTTTACGAAAAGAGAAAAGTCCGAAAATCGGTAATTTGTAGTTTTACCACACAAAAAATAATTCGTTTACAAACTTACACTTGCAGAGCACTGACCGTGACGTATATATATGTATGGGAGAACATGTTTTTCAACTACAATGTGATAAGTTTGTTTTAGAGATAAATTCATCCAAACTACGGAACCCTTCATTGTGCGTGGTCCGATACGCACTTGTCTGGTTTTTTTCTCAGAACGTCGGACATCACAAGCAACCAACTATCTTGTTCTTATAGTAAATAAAATTATAACGCGTATTCGTTCTAAGTTCAAATGTTTTGTTTCTGTTTGGTTAGTCTGTCTATCTTAATAAAGTACCTATGTTGTAGTTTCTTTCTTACGAAATGTATGGGAATAGTTTTTTGCGATTTCTGACTTTTCTAGTACTTAAACCTCAGGTGGTCCTATAGAGTTTTTTGATCCTTATATGAAACAGGATCGATTGGCATCAAAAAAAGTTTTTGTGAAAACTGCCCATTTTCTTGCTGACTGTAGATTTTGTTCAAAATCTGTGAATGCAGATTAAAATGTGTCAAAAAATTAAGGACAGTCTTCTAAGACCGTTTTCTTTTAGCGACAACGGTTAAGGTAGCTGTCCTTACTGCCCCATCTCAAAAATCCAGCCGGTATATACAAGTATATTTGACATTGTTATTATATTATTGTCAGCTATCACTACCCTAGAGTCTCAACCTAGTTGTTAAATGGTAGCCTGCCGCTGCTACTAGCGATAACAGGGTAAGCGGTATTTCGGGATCGGTATTGAACATAAATATTGCAATTCAAATTCTGGGCAAGGCCTGATGTCGGCTCTACGTGGCGTCATCTTGAATCTTTGTGATCCGAATTTCATCTATGTAACAAAGTAGGTCCTGTTTCGTATTATAAATATCACATAAAATCTATATTTACTTACAACTGTACCGACGTGTACCGACCCACTCATAAATATTCCCTTTATATGTAAATTTGATGAATTTTAATTGCATATTTACACTTTTTACAGTCATTTAGATTGACATTCACTTCTTTTTAACCAGTTGATTTAAAAACATTGTCTTTCTAACAACAAATAAAGTCATAGATTTTCATCAAGTAGGATTAACTAAAGGATAACAGAAAGATAGGTTACGTTTGATCTTAACTCACTAGCCCTAGTTAATACATAAATCCAATAACAAACATATTCTAACTCTTTAAGCTCGATCACTTAGTTCACAATCACTCACACTCAAAGTGCTAATCAGCGATATTTACTAAGAAGTCTTCAAAGTTCAAGTTAAGTAGTCGAAAGCTCTTGCTTCACACTCTCTCAGTCGTATAAATCGCGTCTAGATACGGTAGAGACTAGAAGTCGCTGCTGTCCGTCACTTCGTCGGCGCTCTCCGTCAATCAGAAAATATCATGTTTTCCACCTTGTGCAGAAAGCGCCGCCGACGCATATCTCATGACTCCCCGTTGGGCGCGATGGTCACCGTGCTGCAGTTGGCGCGGGTGGAGCGCCTTGAACTCCTGCGCAGACCGACGCCACCCACATTGTTTAAAAGAATCAAGTTTTACTTTTCCTTTTCCCGTGACAGTTGCAGAATATTAACTCTTTCATTCCTTTCCTAAAATTCTTAGATAGAAAAGCGTACAAGAGTGGATTTATACCGGAGTTGAAGTATGTGATGAGGAACGTGAGGGGGGTGAGTAGAGTGCTGAAGTCGCTGGGGCCCTCTTCGACGCTGGACCAATACTGCCACATCTTGCGCGCGTGGAAGGGTAGGTTGCAGATGGCGAAGGTGAGCACGACGACGATGAGCATGCGCACGACACCGCGGCGCGCGCGCAACACTTTGCGCGACAGGTGACTGAGGTGGTGACAGTTGCGAGTCTCGTGGCCGCGCGTCGCCTTCGATGTGGTCGTCTTGCCAGTCTGACTGCTGCTGCTCATCGTCACCACTTTCTGTATTGAAGAAATATCCATTTAGCTATGTATATTGGTAAGGTGGTTAAATCAAAGGATGGACTTTTTATATTCGACGACTTCTAGCATACATATTTCATCTAAACTTACTACTATTTCCTATATGTATTACTGGTGCTTACAAAAATAGAAAAAGACTTAGACTAGTGACATATTTTAACGATTGTTTACTTACCGAAAATATACGTCGTGTCTGAAAATAAATATCATAAAATTCATAGGATCATAGCAACAGCTGTTGTTAAAGTACTTTTCAATATAAAGCCTACTTATTACATTTGCCCTGTCATACGAAATAATTTTATATCAAAGATTATGTACATACTGGGGAAATTCATAAATTAATATTGGTTTAATATTCCACTTGATGAAAAAGCAATATTTGGTTCTGAATATGGCCGGCTATCCGTTGCCAACCAAATCTTATTCGAATTTATACAAAGTAACCGTAGTCGTAAGATCTACTAACACCTTGTGAAATATTTTAATGAACTAGGTAGTTAGTGTACCTAAATGCCTGGCCCTTCTCTCCATCATCGACTAGACTAAACAAAGTACTAATTAGTACGTTATTTTATTTTTTTCGGGGGGAAACATTCAAATCGCTCCCGGACTTTGGGACACCTCAAAGGTACCAAGTGAAAAACTTAGGTAAACTAAGTAATTGAACACGATCCGGGATACTGAATGTCTATAGTCTATCTATACCAAAATGTGATAAAATAATAATTGTACTTGACACGTCGTGTTAAACAAAAAGTTGTTAACTAACTCATTATTAATTTTTACCTACAACAAAACAAATAAACGTTTTACTCTGTTGTATTTAGTTTAATATTCATGGAAGCTCTAACCGCCTTCCACACGTATCTCAGTTTGTTTGTTTGAGGTGGGAGACTTCCAGTAGCGTCTTTTCATTGACTGAGTAGAAAATGTTTGCCGAGTAAAAAGTTTACGAGGTTCCAGAGGTTAACTTCGCTCTTGTGATCACTACTTTTCCATAATTGAAGAAAATTTTATTCTTAGGTCCTTAGAATCATGGTATCTCTTTTAACATCACACGAAATAAAATTCATAACTATAGGTTTACATTTTATTTTTATGGTTTAATTTTTTTTTATTTTGACAGTTTAAACATTTTAATAATATAATATACATCTAACATAAAAATATATACATTATGAATTATGTACAAGTATACAGAGGAAAAAAAATAAAAAAAAGGAAGAGCTCATTGGGCATGTTTATGGTTAGAATAAAAGTCACAATTAATTGATCAACGAATTGACAAAAAAAATAAAAAGACCCAATATTCCAAGGGAAAAATTATGTATGTTAATCAAAAAGTGATGAATGTCACTAAATACAATTAAATTACACTACCAGCTTACACTATATTTAATAACTCATGCATCTTCACTGATATTATTTGTATTAGATAGTGCAAGAATGATTAATTTTTATAATATATTTTTTTATTAATAATTTTTTGCCCTATGTGAGCAGAATTTTGCCAAGTTCAAGCAGTTATTGTATTTGGCTGCAAATATTGGTAGCAGTGAATCATATAATTTTTTAATCATATATACAAAATACCACGAATTGCAATGCTGCAACGAAGTACTACCAAATCATCGTAACTAGTTAAAACCCTGCCATACCAGAGACACCTTCAGCATTTTATTTCCTGAAATCCATTATTTTTCGCCGGTATCCTTCGATCAATATTGATCGAAGCCGGTATCTCACAAACATTAATCGTTTTTAGCCTGTGCCTCAATATTTAACCGTTAATTAGTTGGTGATACGTAGCGTTTTTTGCGTTTGTTCTGATACGAAATGAAAGTATTTTCGATGGACTTTCAAATGGTGCCAAGAAAAGAAAAAAAATTACATCCTTCATTATTCCCCTGTATCCTTCACATTCTTTGCCACAGTTTAAAGTTTTCATTTAAAAAAAGAGCGATGTCCACAATGGCGGACGGCGAGAGAGCCTATTCACTTGCTAAACGGTCCATCCCCGCAAGCCGTTGTGTCGCAAATCCTGCTCATATCCGCAACCAGACGATTACACAAACGTTTCAGTTGCTTGCAACCGTACACAAACTTTATACCTACCTGGCAAATAATCCCGGAACTTCATCCATGTAAGATCCGAACTGACAAAAGAATTCCGGATCAAAAGCATTATCTCAAGTAAACAGAACTCGAAAGTTAAGAAGCTTGCCTTTAGATTGTTTGGTTTGTATTCGATTGCTCGCAGGCGTTTCGTGTCATTTATTCCTTTAACCGCACTCATGAATATTTTTAATCGTATCATTTGGACAATTACAATGAAAACACGAATTGATTGCATCAATTTATGCAAAAGAGGCAGAGGGCACACCTGCGTCAAACCGAATACTGTTTACCATCAAGCTGCACAATTATTTGACGTTTAGTATGTACTTTTGTTTTTGGCTTTTTCAAAAGGTAGCCCAACTTATTTCTTACTGACCTTTGTGATAAAGGTAACTTTTAACAGACTTTTGTTTAGAATTTTTAAATAGTCTAGTGTCCACTGCCATGCATGGCATGAATAATTTCATAGTTGGGCGAATAATGGAGGGCGGATATAAGTACTTGGAAAACAAATTATTCAGTCTAGTTGTTTAGTGTCTGAATAATGCCTTGAATAGAAAGCTTGGAATAGCTCTGAATATTTCATAGCTGCACGGCTAATGGAGACGGAAAAATAAATATACCTACCTATCTACTTGTTAAGAACGGTAATTGTTGGCAGACCTGTTTGATGGGCAGGTAACGTCGAAAAAGAAACGAGCAAGACGAAATAGAGGGTCTCTTTTTATATCACCTACTTCCTACCATTTTGACCTACCATCGTCTGTTCCAAAAGTATTTGATGAAAGTATAAAAATCCCGGTTCAGGTTATTTTTTTACGCAATCGCTCACTAAAAAGAATTAGGAACACATTCTGCTATATTTAGAAGGTTTCAACTTCATATCTCATCACTTTTTCCAACATTATTAAACTTTAATTTGAAAAATCATCGACAAAAATTGAGGTTACAAAATTTTCCTCAAACTGTAAATGAAAAACATCTCTAAAGTGATTTAAAATTAGAATAACGTGTAATCAAATGATCAAATCAGAGCAATCGATGCGAATTTGAAATTACAAATTGGCATTTACCTTTTTACGTTTTCTGACCCATTTATTTAAATTTTCATTAGATAATTTTGGAACAAACCATACATCCAACGTACAGAAATAACAAGCTAGAGAAGAAGAATTAGAATACGTCGATCGATAGGTAACCTTTTTATCATTACTGCCGACTAGGGGCCGGTTCGGGTCGAATGGTGCCGTTGCCGACTTCTCAGGGCGTGGGAACTGCGTCGCACAGCATTGAACCCGCTCCAAATGCTGCAGCGCATGAGAACTCTGCCACAAACCCACTGCTATGCGAGTGTACAGAACCTGGGCCAATATTTTTTTTTGCCTACATACAATTTTTTTTTTTTTTAATAGATACGTACCTACATAGTGGACTAAAAGCTCTAGAATATAGAAAAATATTTGCTGTTCATACAAAAATCAACAAAAACAGAATGCCAATCGAATACCGATGTTGTTTTTCAATTTTCACTATTTCAGATTTGTGTTTCTATTTTTTCTATTTCATAGAAAACATGTTAAATTTTGTCAGTATAGGCACCGTCACCTGGAAAGATGCCAACTTACATCCTGTAGATAAGTGTGTAGATAAAATATAACCTGTTATAAAAGCGCATAAGTAGTTACTAAAACGCCCACGCGATTTGTGGTGCGCGAACCACACTTAGGTAATTGTGATTGCTCTCACCTTCCTATGTCCAGTATAAAGAAAGTGAACCTAGATTAGGTTTGCCAACTTTTTACAGAATCTACCTAATGATATCTGTTAATCTGATAGATAGATATTATTTGAGCAGAAGGAATTTAATATACCTACGCTTATATGACGAAATGTAATGAAAGTAGGTAAGTATTAATAGAATAAGACAACGGTAAGTACAGTTATTTGAATATTTATTGTTTTGTGAACAATAACGACCATTTGAATTTAATCGTCCTATTTATAGACCCCACCTTTTCATATATTATTGGTACAAATTGAAATTATCATATAATTTTTTTTATAATGGGAAGTCAGTTTATTTGAAACATTGTATGTAATATAACTTTTACAATATTTAACAAAACTAACAATTTACACTAGGTTCTATATTAAATAACTAATAAACTGTACAAATAAATACAAACAGACACTTAGTCGTCGAAGTATTCGTCCGCATCGCTGTCATCCGGAAACGTGCCCAGAAGACTGGCAGCATTGCCACGTTGAATGGCAATGCTAATTCTTTTGCCAAAAAACGAGCCGCCCTCTGGTCACGTGAAGTGTCGACCACGACAAAAATTTTGTCTAAAGAAAAAGAGTTCAAACTATATCAGTAGACCCTGGACAACAGCAATAGGCTCGCTATAGGCACGGGACTTTTAACATAACTGGCTAGTTAGGTTTAAACAAAAAAAAATAATTAAAAAAGTGCTTGGATTTTAAAACCAACCCTACAGGGTGGATTTTTGAGATGGGGCAGTAAGGACAGCTACCTAAACCGTTGTAGCTACAGGAAAACGATCTTAAAAGACTGTCCTTAACTTTTTTAATGAGTTTGATTTGCATTCACAGATTTTGAAAAAAATGTACAGTCAGCAAGAAAATGGGCAGTTTTCACAAAAAAATTTTTGATGCCAATCGATCCTGTTTCTTATAAGGATCAAAAAACTCTACCGGACCAACTGAGGTTTGAGTACTAGAAAAGTCAGAAATCGCAAAAAACTTTACCCTTATTTTCGTACGAAATGTGACTCCTACTTACTATTTTACGATGATAGAGTGGCCGAAACTAAACTAAAACCAATTGAACTTCAAATTTCGAACGAATAGAGAAAAAAAATTAGAACCTTTGTTGGTTATGAAAAAACTTTTTACATAGGTAGTTCTTTTTCTAGCAAATTTCTGTCTTTTGTAGAGGACAGTTTTTTTTAACGTTTTCCAAACAAGTCGGAAAGTTATTAAAAATTTGAGGTTATTTTTAGAGTTCCCTACCTCAAATGGAAAATACGGACCCCCTTTTAGGATCACTTCGTTGTCCGTCCGTCAGTCTTTCACGACCCTTTTTCACAGGAACGCGTGGAGGGTATCAAGTTGAAATAACATCAAATACGAAGGTCTGTGGTTCCTTGAAGCTCTAAAAAATCAAGCTTCAAAGTTAACGCAATAAAAAATACGGCCATTTATACGACATAATTATTTTGATACTCGCAAATAAATCAAAGCCTACAGGGTAGTTCCCGTTAACCTAGAATTATGAAATTAGGCAAGAAGTAAGGTCTCATAACACAAGTAAAGGGAAAAGTCCGAAAATCGGTAATTTGTAATTTTGCCACACAAAAAAAAATCGTTTACAAACTTACTCTTGCAGAGAATTGACCGTGACGTATATCGATGTATTACGGAGAACATGTTTTTTAACTACAATGTTACAAGTTTGTTTTTGCAATAAATTTATCCCAACTACGGAACCCTTCATTGTGCGTGGTCCGACAAGCACTTGGGTGGTTTTTTTTTCAGAACGTTGGACATCACAAACAACAAACTATCTTGTTCTTATAGTAATTAAAAATATAACGCGTATTCGTTCGAAGTTAAAATTTTTGGTTTCTTTTTGGCTAGTCTGTCTATCATAATAAAGTTTGTTGGAGTTTCTTTCTTACCAAAATGTATGGGAAAAGTTTTTTGGAATTTCTGACTTTTCTAGTACTCCAACCTCAGTTGGTCTAGTAGAGTTTTTTGATCCATATAAGAAACAGCATTGATTGGCATCAAAAAAAGTTTTTAGGAAAAGTGCCCATTTTCTTGCTGACTTGCGTACATGTTTTCAAAATCTGTGAATGCAGATCAAAATGTCTCAAAAAGTTACGGACAGTCTCCTAAGACCGTTTTCTTCTAGCGACAACGGCTAAGGTAGCTGTCCTTGCTGCCCTATCTCAAAAATCCACCCTGTATACTAATAAATCTTGTTAAAATATACATCAGTTTTATTTTCACGGTTTATAATGCTGTATTCGCTAAGAAACACGTACATTTAATGAGCCCTCCGCGAGGGCTCCCAGCATCCCATATGCGACTAGGTGAACCCTCCAGGAGGGCCAGAAGGCTCCCGGCACTTTTGTTCGTGTTAACACTTTCGAATCCACCCATTTTCATTGAACTCATACGCCATACCACCATACATATTGGAAGGAGGGTTGCCGGCATTACGTTTGCGCTAAAGTTAACCATCGCGGACGGTCAATGTTAGGTTTAAAAGTATCTTAAAAAACACTGTAAAACGTAATAAAATAGTGTTTTTAGGGGATTTTGTAGCTAAACGTAGTTTTCAACTTTTTTTTTTTTATGAATATTTGTAACCGTGAACGAAAAATTAAAATAAATTAAAATGCTTGGTTTTTAAAACCAACGCATAGGTATACTAATAAATCGTGTCAAAATATACATCACATTTTATTTTCACGGTTTATAATGTTGTATTCGCCAAGAAAAACCTACATTTAAATTGAGCGGCTTGCGGCGTCCCATCTGCGACTAGGTGAACCCTCCAGGAGGGCTCCCGGCACTGAACGTGTTAAAGGTTATTGTTCTATAAAACCGCCGCGTGCCTTCGCGGAATACCAACGTAACACAATTATGTTTTCCGGTTTCATTATTCAAGACGTCATGTCTCCTGTTAATTTCAGAGTACTATGCAAACATTTCGGAAAATAACAAAAACATGTGTCTCTTAAAATAAAGTTAGTGTTATGAATACAAAATTATTCATGTTTATGCAAATTTTAAGGCTTTACAGCGCTTCCTCTGTTTCTGTGAAAATTCAACCTTATAGCACTTTAGGGTGACATTTTTTACTTCTACTAAATCAGGGACCGCAAAAAGCAAGTGTTAAAAGGACCGCCCTCAGACGACCCACTGACCGAAACGTGGTCCTGTGGTCGTTGGCGTTCAATCCATAAATACGCACAAATATATTTTAACGATAATAATGTATTACCACTGCCTCATACCCTATGATTTGGTTTTAGCGTACCTAATTAACACTTTCGACTCCACACACTTTTCATAGAACTCATACGCCATATTGGAAGTGAATCCTTCGGGAGGGTTGCCGGTATTACGTTTGCGCTAAAGTTAACCATCGCCGCCGGTCAACGGCTTTGGGTTTAAAACCGTGTTATAAAACACTGTAAAACGAAGTAAAATAGTGTTTTTAGGGGGTCTTGTCGCTATACGTCGTTTCCAACCGTTAAATTTTTTTGTGAATATAAATAATTATGTAACCTGGAACAAAAAAAATATATTAAAAAAATGCTTGGATTTTAAAACCAACGTATATATATTACTAATAAATCTTGTTAAAATATTACATCAGTTTTATTTTCACGGTTTATAATGCTGTATTCGCTAAGAAACACGTACATTTAATGAGCCCTCCGCGAGGGCTCCCGGCATCCCATATGCGACTAGGTGAACCCTCCAGGAGGGCCACAGGGCTCCAGAGGGCTCCCGGCACTGTTATTCATGTTAAATTAATTTTAGAGAAAAAAATATGGAAAAAAAAACCAAAGATGACATGACCGTGGTAGATAATAAAGATTGTTGAGAAAAAAAAAATGCTCTAGTAGTCGTTACCTACGTAGAAAACACAAGAATACGTGTTTAAGAACTAAACGGCAATTATGTGACCACGTTTCCTCATTGTTCCAGAGCGAGATAGAGATGGAGCTATACACAACGAATAGCGCCATCCCCTTTTAGCAACATAGCAATGATGACTTTAACACTTTCGCATACGATATGTTAGGTACAGTGGGCTCCAGAGAAACCTCACCCTCTTGCATTGTTTTTTACATTGCTAGGGGGTGAGGTTTCTCTGGAGCCCACGGTACATAATTGGACAGTTTTTCATCTTTGAGAGCTTTCCACCTTATAGAAAGCTTGAAAAAATTATGCAAAGCCAACCATGCAAATTTCACCATTGATACTATATTATGGAGCAAAGATTTGGTCGATGTGTACACCTTTTTGAGGCCGACTGTTTAAACTTACCTAAAATACAAAACGGTTGTAAAAGCCTGAATAAAAAGAAAGGCTTTACCCATATCAATCGTAATAAATGTTGACACGCAGAATTCTCAAGGAGTTTACTTTGTTTCAGATTTTTATTTTTATTGTCCGATGTTTGAGCAGACAGCATAGGTTTATTTAAACCTTAGGTACCATCGAAGAACTTCTACACCGTAAGGACTATTTCTGTTTGCAGCGGTCGGCGGCTATAGAACCGGGGCGGTAAGAGATATGGTCATTGTGTTTACGGGATTTTATTTTCAAACTGCTTAGATATGAAGTTCTTCGATAGTACATACTCACAAGCAATTGAGAATTGGAATTAGAATTTCTCAATAGCAGCCCGGAGTTAAGATTTGTGCCCGGGTGATGGCAATAGGCTCGCCTCCTGTTACTTGGGACCTCTGCCTAACCCTTCGGGGAATTCAGGCGTGATGTTATGTGGTAAAATTAACTGACTTTTTAGAACGTGTTATGATTACAAAAAAAGAATAAAAGTAACCGTTAATTCGTAGCACAACAATCGTTGAATATTATCTCCGATTTTTTATTTTAAAATGGTTTCGCTGTGGGAAATACCTACATTTTAAATTGGGCAATTGTCTCAATTCTCTTATAATTCTTGACTTCCAAAAGTATTACTAATTGAGGCATTCATATTCAATGAATTAGGCGTCCCGTTTGACCGAGTAAAAGGTGCCAAAAAACGAGGCATACTTATACAATAATTATGTAAAAAAAACCTGTCCTATCCGAAAGGAGCACATTATAGGTACTGCAATAACATTATCAAAAAGTAATAAAAAATCTTATCACTATTGAAAATAAAAAAATTATTGATATTTATAATTCACATTTTTTGTAACATAAAAACTTTTTTACAACAAAAAACAACCGACTTCCAAAAAAACACTACATAGTAAAAAATAACTCAATTTCGGAACTCGGTGGCAAATAACGAAAATACAAAACCAAAGACACGTTTTTTTTTGTAAAATAGTTTTTATTTTTCGCTTTTTAGTGGGTCAGTTTGTAATTTATCTAAGTTACAATAGCCTAATGTTGACTACTCATCACCTTTTACAAAGTATTGCTTTTCCCGAAGCAGGGACGTTAATCGTTGAGGAGTTCTCCTGGTACTTCACCATCAGCTCCACTTGTCCATATACATTGTGACGAGCATAAATTGATTGGTATTCATATTAATGTAATCGAATCGCAACCCGTGAAATAGTTATTATTGAGTAGTTCCGGTGGCCATCTGTGGTCTTCATCATCACTTCCACTTCACCAAATGGTGCTTTCCAAGAGCAACTGCACGTGTTAATATAAAAAAATACCCAAATCGCTATAGGTGTGCCTATAATATTTGAAGAGTTCCCTCGATTTCTCCAGGATCTCATCATCAGATCCTGACCTAATGACAATGGAACCATCTTGGAAGTATACCCTTTCAAACAAAAAAAGAATTTTGCAAATCCGTCTATAAATGACGGAGTTATGCCCGAACATACTTAAAAAAAAAAAAAACGAAATGATAAACTCCTCCTTTTGGAAGTCGGTTAAAAATGACCCCAAATCGATTAAAAATGCATGCAGCAAATTTTCAACAGGGGTCATAAGTTATGACTTGTAGACACCCGCTAAACCTCTGCCGCCCGCGCCTCATGTACTAACCTGGTAATATTCCCCATTGAATAAATAAGGGTCGATTTTTTTTTTTCCTTAATTTTACCACATAAATAGACTCTCAGATACGATACCTAAAAACACCCTTACTGATCGGACTGGGTTTTTTTAATGTTGTATAATAAAAGAAAAGTAACCGTTAATTCTTAACACTAACAATACGCTCCATGAATGTTTTTTTTTTTTGTTTTAAAAGGGTTTCGCTGTAGGAAAATAACAAAATTTTAAATCAGACAATCCTCTCAATTCTCTATATCCTTCGTTCTTGACTTACAAAAGTATCTTTAATTGAAATTAATTGTGTCGCTTCAAAGTACTATCGCGACCAAATTACAGTGTCAACTTGAATGAAAAGAAATTATTAAAGTGTGTATTAGTGTCGTGATGGCCCAGTGGTTAAGGCCTCGCCTCTCATGCACGAGGTTGTGGGTTCAAATCCGGGCAAGTACCAATGTGACTTTTTCAATTCATATGTACTTTCTGAGTTTATCTTGGACATTATTGACATCGGTGAAGGAAAAACATCGTGAGGAAACCTGGACTTATAGTTAATATAAGTTTGAAATCACCAACCCGTCTTGAGCAAGCGTGGTGATCAATGCTCGAGCCTTCTCTGTATGAGAAGAGGCCTTTGCCCTGCAGTGGGACAGGGTGAGTAACAGGCTGAATAGTTAATATAAGTTTGAAATCACCAACCCGTCTTGAGCAAGCGTGGTGATCAATGCTCGAGCCTTCTCTGTATGAGAAGAGGCCTTTGCCCTGCAGTGGGACAGGGTGAGTAACAGGCTGATATTATTATTAAAGTAATTAAAAACTAACAATTTAATTCTGTCGAGTTATTGCGTATAAAGGCACTGAAAAACAAAATAAAGAATTTGCAAGACGCACCGGAAATGCCTGGTAGAGCTATTGGGCTATGAAAGATATAATGAAGGGTGATCTTGATCTTCCTAAGAGAAGACTCATTGACGTACTTCCCATCCTCACTTATGATTCTCAAAAATGGTCTTTGACAGATCAGCAAAGGTCCACGCTCGAGGTTTGCCAGAGGACTATGGAACTGAGTATTCTGGGTTTTTTTTATTTATTATGCCTGGCTGTTTAGCAAACCTTTGACACGTTCAAAGACCAAGTCTAGACAGCTTATTCGTTGAAGAATTCAACAAAAAATTATTAATTTTGAAGTTATTTTAGCCAATTAATTTAGTTGATAGTGCTTCAACCAAATTCTGAATGAAGTACCAATTCTTAGAATTATTCGGTCAAGTGACTGGAGTATCTACTAGGAGCCGTATTACCTTATTAATATTAGTTTTCATATTAAAATTATCTTTAAGTGTACGAAAAAGCCTTGTCGTCGTGTTGTAAGTAAAAAAATAACTGCACAATAATGCTGCTCTTAGTCCAAAAAGTATAATAATTATGGTTCAAGACATTTATTTCTCAATAACAGAATACTATTTTACTCCCTTAAAATGAAAAATACTAGTTCTACAACACTACACCTATAAGAAAACAAATACTTAAGAGGCTTTATCCTAAAAGTTGGCAACGTCGCAAATAACTGTCAAATATTGACCTGTTTTGATTATTTTATCAATATTACTGAATAGAAATAAGAAATGTGGCTAACTAGCGAACTAGAATATTGATTATGAAATGCAATAATTAATATCATAATACCGAATGTTTAGTTTTAGATGTAAAAAATCTATTTGGAAAGTTTTCAAATGCGTTTTTTACACCTAAAATGGGTACAACATCAAATTCGATGTTATAATTGCAATTCATTATTAATATTCTAGTTCGCTAGTTAGCCACATTTCTTATTTCTATTCAGTAATATTGCCAAATTAATCAAAACAGTGAAATATTTGACATCTATTTGCGACTTTGCCTGCTCTCAGAATAAACGCTCTTAAACGTCCTTTGGAACGAATATCGTAATGGTACTCGTATATTTGAAGTTAAAGGTAAGTAGGTACCTACAATATTGTTAGTTTTAAGTTATTAAAATAAACTATTCTAAAAGACATCGAGGTTAATCTTAGGTTAATAGCCTTTTTTTTACTTCCTGGTAATCTGAAAAGAGTCTTTATTACGTATCGAAACAGAATTTCTATCATACATAGTTTGTAGTAGTAGGTATTATTTATTAGAAGAAAACATTCCGACGAAACAGGTTAAACAATTCATATTCAAACAAATGTAAAACTTGAACCGAAGCAATCTCTAACACGGTGATTGTGTCCCGATCCTAAATCAATAACAAAGGGTTCAGCTGGAAACTTAATTTATTAAAGAGCTTTAGTTAAGTTAAAGTTATTAAATATTCCTAAAAGCACGTTTCAATTCAAAAGTGTTCATAGTTTGTAGTCGGTTTTGTTTTTGCCAAAGTCGCACGGAGGTAATCTCTTTTTGGGGTGAACGTACTCATAACTTCTAATCCTGTTAATTATAATCTGCTGCTTGATATAAAAAAGTAAATGAATGAAACACAGATTTTTGTTGGTATTCCAGAGTTGGTCCCATGGTAAAAGTTGTTTAAATTCATGAGTACTTTCACCCCCCGAAAGATTGCCATTGAATTAAAATTCACTCTGTATTCAGATCGAGTGGAGCCAATAAACACAGATTTCCTAGTGCAACTTAAGTCCACCATTACTCAAATTAATCAAGTTATAAAAAGTTATTTAGTAATCAGCACTCTCCTGCCCTTACCCAAATTTATTTGTGGATGGCGCAACATGTATATTTCCTTTGTCCTAACGGTGAGCAATGGGTAGCTCGCCGTCCGATAAGGACCACCGGGTCGACGGCGGCAGCGCGTTGTGTTCCACGCGCGCTTCAAAGGGATGTCAGCACCAACTGACGGGGTCCGGAAGGACCAATGCCTGCTGGGGTTGCGGGTTTATCTGAAAGGGATATCGCGGCCCCGGCACTCAGGCAACGGAAGGAACACGGGTGGGTTTTAGCCAGTAAAAGTCTGACACTCCCTCTCGCTCCGCCCAGAGCGGGAGGAGTCGGATATCAATGACTTTCAGTGGGTATACTGTTTTTCAAATCAGTGCACCGGTGGTGTTAAATTTTGACAGCTTTTAATCAACTGCAGGGTAATTGCGTAACAAGTAGCAATAGGTTTCATTTTTCAAAATAATTCAGATTGTTACTGATAGTGTGTACGTAATTAGGGTGTAGCCTATTATAAAAATACTTTCTAACAGAACGTAGGACGATGCCGTAGAAGTTGCGAAGTTTTTGGGCTAACAAAATTTAATACACTGTCGTGCCATCCACACGAAGTAGAACAACAGAACGTAATACCAAAAATGTTCGAAAATAGTAGAAGATTGACAGCCGAATTAAAAAAATCTAGATTTATTTAGATTATCAAATCTTCCAAAATATTACGGCAAAAGAAAAACCAAAATGCCTCAAAAACCTTCCTATAAATCTGCAATTAAAACTGAAATAATTTATGAGTAAGGTAGCCGATCATTTAAATTCATGTCTCTTTTAAAATTTTATGTCTCGTGGTTGACTTGCAATTTCTTGGTTGTGACCAGTTGAGATTTTTAAATTAAGTTGGGCACTGAGTAGCATAACTTAAAGCCTGTCAGAAGCTGCGTCGTCTTGCGGTTTAATCTTCTAGTAGTAGCTGATCCTACCATAAAATTTAGTTCAGATAGTGTCCTATCTTTTATTAACTGTTCCATTAAAGTTGCATTACATTTTCTCCGTACTTACATCAGACTTTAATTTTTTTAACAAACTAAATTATTCTTCTAGTCCGGGCGCGACTGCTAGTCACCATCTGGGGAGGGCGCCATTGACAAAATTGGCAGACAGAGTTATGTAGCTTGGCCTTTGTCTACCTCCGCCGTCACACAGCTCACATACCACAGGCGGTGACTAGCAGTCGCGCGTGACTATAGTTTATTGCGATAAGTTGGTATTATGTTGCAGAATGTAATTGTAATGTACGTAGACACTATATTTAGAAACACGTAAACATATTACACTATTAACAATTTTAATAGTAAACATGTTTTAGTACTAATGTTGGGCTAATAACATTGTAACAACCCAACAATGCTGTTAGTACAAGGGAATTTGTTGGTAAGCTAATTCCAATTAAAACACCCTTCGTCAATTTGCCGTGTTATAGTAATTTCAACTCACTTACAATTAATTTCCCTGACTGTTCTTGTCAGTTAAACCAAGTACCTGCCAGATTTCATACATAATCTTCTACCTAGCTTTTATCCAACTATGTTGGGGTCGGCTTCCAGTCTAACCGGATGCAATTGAATACCAGTATTTTACATGGCGCGACTGCATATCTGACTTCCACAACTCATATTACTGGATAACACGATACCCCTTGGTAAGACTGGTTGTCAGACTTTCGGGCTTCTGACTACCCGTAAGGACTGTCAACGTGCTTTCCGAGGCACAGAGGGGTCTCGTTATATTGAGATTGTCACCCATCCATGGACCAACCGCAGCAAGCGTAGCTTAACCTGATCGATCGACCCAGCCATCTGCGTTCAAGAGCTGTCAATGTCAATATTCCACAAGAATGATGAGACTGACAGCTCTTAAAACGTGGTTTCTTTCTGTGCTGATTGCGTTCAGTTTCATCGGTGAAATCCGATCTAAATGTGATAACCTTATCGCCACTCTTTACGTAGGTCTACTTGATTCGTGTCCTTCAGCCCACAATCCTCACTTTTGAAAAGTTCATGAAAATCAATTTTGAAAACGCCAAAAAATTGTCAAGAAATAGTCATAAATAGTCACCAAGGTTAAAAAAATAGTCGCATTATGGTTCCGAAGATACAGCTATAAGTTGGTGAGGATTGTGGGGTGAACGTCTCCCCACAATCCTCACCTCAGTGCAAGCAAACGGCTGGGAATACCGACTTGGTTTCAATTCCAAAAAATAGTCAATAAATAGTCATAACGCTATGCCAAATCTCGAAAATAGTCATTAAGGGATTCCAGAGATATAAAGGGGTCTTGGTGAGGATTACGTGGAGAGCCTTTCTCGCCACAATCCTCACCTGATTACCGCGGAACGCCTAGGTTTTTGAATTTGAATTTGGTGTCAAAAAATAGTCAATAAATAGTCGTCTCGAACCATGATAATTTTGACTTGGTTTACTATGTAGAAGTATGTTAAACTTCCACGTCAACTTCTACATACATTTTGTTTTGGTACAGTCGCGAACAGTAAAATTGTAAATCTATTTTAATAGTATTGTATATTAATTTAAAACAGTACTCGTAATACAATATTGTAGTTACTTACGTATAATTTTTTTTCTATCAAAGTTTAATAATATTGTACATAATATTCCTCCAATTTTTCCGGTTGGCTTTATGAGACCAGATAAATGTCTTTATTTCAGATAAACTTGATTGTAGTATGAGTAATTAAGACTATCTATCTACTTATATATTATGTACAGTTAGGTAGGTATTTATTAAACTTTGGTTGGTGGGTGTGTTAGTGGTAGGTTGGTGGGTAGTTTGGTGGGTAGGATGGTGCATAGGTTGGTTGGTGGGTAAGTTGGTGCATAGGTTGGTTGGTGGGTAGGTTGGTAGATAGGTTGGTTGGTGGGTAGGTTCGTTGGTGGGTAGGTTGGTAGATAGGTTGGTTGGTAGGTAGGTTCGTTGGTGGGTAGGTAGGTTGGTGGTAGGTTGGTGGGTAGGTTGGTTGGTGGGTAGGTTGGTGGGTAGGTTGGTGTTAGGTTGGTGGGTAGGTTTGTTGGTGGGTAGGTTGGTGAGTAGGTAGGTTGGTTGGTGGGTAGGTTTGTTGGTGGGTAGGTTGGTGAGTAGGTAGGTTGGTTGGTGGGTAAGTTGGTGCATAGGTTGGTTGGTGGGTAGGTTGGTAGATAGGTTGGTTGGTGGGTAGGTTCGTTGGTGGGTAGGTTGGTAGATAGGTTGGTTGGTAGGTAGGTTCGTTGGTGGGTAGGTAGGTTGGTGGTAGGTTGGTGGGTAGGTTGGTTGGTGGGTAGGTTGGTGGGTAGGTTGGTAGATAGGTTGGTTGGTGGGTAGGTTCGTTGGTGGGTAGGTTGGTAGATAGGTTGGTTGGTAGGTAGGTTCGTTGGTGGGTAGGTAGGTTGGTGGTAGGTTGGTGGGTAGGTTGGTTGGTGGGTAGGTTGGTGGGTAGGTTGGTGTTAGGTTGGTGGGTAGGTTTGTTGGTGGGTAGGTTGGTGAGTAGGTTGGTTGGTGGGTAGGTTGGAGGTAGGTAGGTTGGTGGGTAGGTAGATTGGTTGGTTGGTTGGTGGGTAGGTTGGTGTATAGGTTGGTGGTAGGTTGGTGAGTAGGTTGGTTAGTGGGTAGGTTGGAGGTAGGTAGGTTGGTGGGTAGATTGGTTGGTTGGTTGGTGGGTAGGTTGGTGGATAGGTTGGTGGTAGGTTGGTGAGTAGGTTGGTTGGTGGGTAGGTTGGTGGTAGGTAGGTTGGTGGGTAGGGTGGTTGGTTGGTTGGTGGGTAGGTTGGTGGATAGGTTGGTTGGTGGGTAGGTTGGTGGATAGGTTGGTGGTAGGTTGGTGAGTAGGTTGGTTGGTGGGTAGGTTGGTGGTAGGTAGGTTGGTGGGTAGGGTGGTTGGTTGGTTGGTGGGTAGGTTGGTGGATAGGTTGGTTAGTGGGTAGGTTGGTAGGTACAAACTAACCCAAACATAAGGAGGCTATCTTGTTTAATTGAGGATATCGTATGGTGAGCTTAATACCAGCTCCATCATCAGATCCTGGACTACACTCTGGGATAACGTACCTACTTGTTAAAACAATTCCAAATGCCCGAAAAGACCCTGGACACCACCTAATGTAATAGCACTTCTCAATACATAACCAATGAAATACGATGGTGCTATCTTATTTGATTGAGGAGTTTCGATAGCCCTGGACACCATCTTGGGATATAGTTCTTGTCAAGACAAAACCAACGAGATCAAACTCAACGACTCTATCTTATTTAGTTGAGGAGTACCTAACAACTAACTACTAAACAAGATAGGCTTGTTTTGTTTCGGCCATTTGGAATTGTTTTGACAAGTACGTACGTTATCCCAGAGTGTAGTCCAGGATCTGATGATGGAGCTGGTATTAAGCTCGCCATACGATATCTTCAATTAACCAAGATAGCCTCCTTATGTTTGGGTTAGTTTGTACCTACCAACCTACCCACCAACCAACCTATTCACCAACCTACCCACCAACTAACCTACCCACCAACCAACCTATCCACCAACCAACCTAACACCAACTTACCCACCAACCTACCTACCACCAACCTACCCACTAACCAACCTACCCACCAACCAATCTACCCACCAACCAACCTACCTACCCACCAACCAACCTACCCACCAACCAACCAACCTACCTACCCACCAACCAACCTACCCACCAACCAACCTACCCACCAACAAACCTACCCACCAACCTAACACCAACCTACCCACCGACCAACCTACCCACCAACCTACCACCAACCTACCTACCCACCAACGAACCTAACCACCAACCAACATAACCACCAATCAACCTATCTACCAACCCACCCACCAACGAACCTACCCACCAACCAACCTATCTACCAACCTACCCACCAACCAACCTATCTACCAACCTACCCACCAACCAACCTATGCACCAACTTACCCACCAACCAACCTATGCACCGTCCTACCCACCAACCTACCACTAACACACCCACCAACCAAAGTTTAATAAATACCTACCTAACTGTACATAATATATAAGTAGATAGATAGTCTTAATTACTCATACTACAATCAAGTTTATCTGAAATAAAGACATTTATTTGGTCTCATAAACCGGAAAAATTTTAGGAATATTATGTACAGCTAGGTAGGTATTTATTAAACTTTGACAGAAAAAAAATTATACGAAAGTAACTACAATATTGTATTACGAGTTCTGTTTAAAATTAATATACAATACTATTAAAATAGATTTACAATTTTACTGTTCGCGACTGTACCAAAACAAAATGTATGTAGAAGTTGACGTGGAAGTTTAACATACTTCTACATAGTAAACCAAGTCGAAATTATCATGGTTCGAGACGACTATTTATTGACTATTTTTTGACACCAAATTCAAATTCAAAAACCTAGGCGTTCCGCGGTAATCAGGTGAGGATTGTGGCGAGAAAGGCTCTCCACGTAATCCTTACCAAGACCCCTTTATATCTCTGGAATCCCTTAATGACTATTTTCGAGATTTGGCATAGCGTTATGACTATTTATTGACTATTTTTTGGAATTGAAACCAAGTCGGTACTCCCAGCCGTTTGCTTGCACTGAGGTGAGGATTGTGGGGAGACGTTCACCCCACAATCCTCACCAACTTATAGCTGTATCTTCGGAACCATAATGCGACTATTTTTTTAACCTTGGTGACTATTTATGACTATTTATTGACTATTTTTTGGCGTTTTCAAAATTGATTTTCATGAACTTTTCAAAAGTGAGGATTGTGGGGTGAAGGACACCTTGATTCGCATACTTTGCAAGTTTTACGAATGTAATAATGAAAACATAATGCTTCTGAGCGTGTATATTTAAATTTTAATTATTTCTCTGATTAATCTGCCAGTGGCAACACAGATCTCGTTTTACCAATTATCGTCCATGTAATAACTCAGAATTCTTTATTTCCGGGCAAAATAACACCTTTTACGCCCGGAATGATTACTCGTATTATGTGTTGTGCCACCGCTCCCGAGTGCAAAAATTTTAAACTCACAAAGAACGGGGCACGCTCTCCAATTTTTTTAATTATCGGTAGTCTCGACGGGCCGTCATGAAATTAACTTTATTGGAAAAGCATTTATGGTGTTATATACCTACCTACCTAGTATAATAATGCGTCGTAGCTTTTCATACGTTAGGGTTAACGTTTTGCATTATTTTTTCTTTCCGCTATGTTTGGTCCGTTTCCCTAATCTTGAGGACCATCATCATCGCCTAGCCTTTTCTCAACTATGTTGGGGACGGCTTCCAGTCTAACCGGATGCAGCTGAATTCCAGTATTTTACTTGGAGCGACTGCCTATCGGACCTCACAACCCAGTTATTGGGTAACACGATAACCCTTGGAAGACTGGTTGTCAGACTGGGCTTCCGATTACCCGTAACGACTGTCAAGTATTTACGAATGTCAGCCGGGACCAACACGTTCAGTACCCCGCCCATCTGGAGGGTTCACCTAGTCGCATATGGGATGCCGGTAGCCCTCGCGGAGGGCTCATTTTAAATGTAGGTTTTTCTTACCGAATACAGCATTATAAACAGTGAAAATAAAATGTGATGTATATTTTAACACGGTTAATTAGTATAAGCGATGGTTTTAAAATCCAAGCATTTTAATATTTTCTATTTTTTCTTCACGGTTATCAATATTCACAAAAAAAAATAATGATTGGAAATTAGGTATAGCGACTAGACCCCCTGAAAACACAATTTTACTTCGATTTATAGTGTTTTATAACACGGTTTTGAACCTAATGGCGTTGACCATCTGCGTTTATAACTTTAGAGGAAACGTAATGCCGGCAACCCTCCCGGAGGGTTCACTTCCAATAAGTATGTCGGCATAGCGTATGAGTTCTATGAAAATTGGGTAGAATCGAAAGTGTTAACGTGGTTTTGAAGGCACGGAAGGGTCTCGATATGTAATGGACGGTCACCCATCCACGAACCGACCGCGGCAAGCGTAGCTTAACCTTCGATCGACCCTTGCGGGTGTTATTAATTAGCCACGATTCCCTCAATCTTTAGGCACCACATGTTTCGAATTATGAGCATCGTCGTTAGTCAGGCTCAGCTGAATCATAATGTCCCTTTTTCTACCCCTTATCAATATAACCATATAGGTATTAACTTAATTGCTTGTTATGCGTTACCGATAAATCACGCGCTTTTATGATTTTTCCTCAATACCTCTGTCCCTGACACACATTTGAAATACATCAAAGTCCATTATATTTTTCAACAAAATTCAAAGATTGAAAGTTCGAAAATCGAGCAACGGTCTTATTTTTTTGCGTAAAAAAATCAGTTAGTTCGTCCAGCTTACTTAATTGGTCACGTTCTCTCTCGCGTTCCGTTTTTTTTAACCCGTTCAAATACCATTGGGCGACCACGTCACGTCACAAAATATATATAATCAGATATAACTCACGTTTTAGATCGATTCCATCTTTGCGTAAAAGAAATTGTGACATAACCTGGCATCTCATCATTAGGGTATTATTCAGTAATTGCTAGGTTTGTGATATTATTCAGGGAATGTAAAGAACATTGACATTTAGAAAAAGCGTCCCCACCTTTGTAGCACCTTTTCTCATATATCAAAGGAAAGAGCTTTAAACATACATCATTTTATTATATGGCAGTAAATGTGTGAATAATAAGGGAAAAAAGTTATTCATCGATAAAGATAGAAAGACAATAAATTATTTTTATTAAGATTTTTTTTTTGAGCACACAATACATGCTTAAAATAAATAATAATTACGACCGAGAATCAGTCAGTTGTTTTCGAACTATCAACTATGGAGCACGTGGAATAGTCTGCGAGCCCCTTTGACTCATGCCCAAAAAACCGCTACCGACGCGAGCGCTGATTATGGCGAGATGAACTGCGAGGCGAGCCACGAGCGCACCGATTACATACTCGTCTCGTGGTAAACGTCTCGCCGCTCAGACCAATTAAAAAACCAAGACAGAGCGCTGTCAACAGTGACGTGAGGCCGGTTTCGGAAACATTTGTGCACTTGCACAGTGAGGTGTAGTTTGATTGTAAGTGTAGCGTGTAG
Organism: Agrochola macilenta; assembly: GCA_916701695.1. Taxonomy (NCBI): domain Eukaryota; kingdom Metazoa; phylum Arthropoda; class Insecta; order Lepidoptera; family Noctuidae; genus Agrochola; species Agrochola macilenta. The sequence continues at coordinate 11,306,730 of OU753559.1, read as the reverse complement.
GCGTGTATGCACAGAGTGGAGGTGTAGTTTTGGCATGCTTCACTTTATTGTTCGCAGCGCTATGAATTGTTTTTTTTGTTGTTGCACTTCCTTGTGATTCGCATCTTATAACTACTTTCTGGTTGTGATATCGATTTTCTTCAACCTTCATGTTTAATATGTTTATTCATAACCTCTATGATTATTTTGTATTTAAAATTGTATTAAAAATATCATTTTTAGAAGCATTCATTTCTACAACCATACTGATTATTACTATACTGAACCATGCGTATACAACACGTGTATATGAACATGATAATAATCATAAAATAGTACCTAATCATAAAGAGCAGTCTATTAGAAAAATAATTAAGAAAAAATATTGTTTGCCACATTCATACATATGTACATTCTTTCATACTTTCTTTCAGTAAATTGTTACTCAGAATAACATCTATTTTTTCACACATGGCCCATAGTGCTACACTGCTGGGGACGGGGTCCATACAAATTTTCCCAATGTTCTTTGCCAATCAAAATTTTTACATAGTATAAAATGTAAAGAAAGCGATAAGGCCACCCATTTTATATTTTGTAGTGTATTACTTTTTCTTTATGTAATGTATAATCTGGTGTACAATAAAGTATATATAAATAAATATATAAAATGAAGTCACTTCCGCTGTCTGTTCGCTTAGATCTTTTAAAATACTCAACTCAATACCCAACTTCCTCAACTTGTCTAGATAATAAATTTAGTGATTGTGATGCCAAAAATAAAATAGTGTTAAGTGACTTAACGTCTGACCACTGTGGTTTATTAGCTAGCTTCCCCGTGCCATTACATAAAAAGCCGCATAAAATTTAATGCAGGCCTTATACAGGTAGTCGTTGCAATAAGTTTAAAAATAATATAGCTCATAGAATTACACCATCTATAGTAGAACACGAGAATCCCAATGAAATCTATGGAGCCCTTTTTGATGTTGTGTAAAAAGAGTACCAATCTACTTTCAAGTCCAAAACTATTCAAATTAATGGCACCTCCGTTAGCTTTAACCAATGGGCCACTCCAGGAATTTATAAAAGTAGAGCGAGACTATACGAGTTACATGGTTTGAAAAAATACAGGTTTGATACTCCTTTCCTAAAGTATGTCAAAAATTATTCAAAATTATTTAAAAAGGTTTGTGTTTTTGCTAAATCTAAATTTTTAAGCGATACAATAAAAAAATCCAATAATAAAATAAAAGCCACTTGGAAAATTATTAACAATGAAACGGGTAAGTCGGTTAAACAAGATAAAGGACTTGAGATTATGGTCGACAATAAATTTGTCCTCGTCGAATAAATACCTGTAACTACCACTCGCTCCTTAAATTCATCCCCATCTAAAGCTGAAAACCTTTTGCTTAGTAGTGTGTCTAAAAATAGTCCCTTATTTAGCTTCGAACATGTAACGCCTCGTGATGTAGTTAATGTTTTTAACACAGTCAAGTCTAAAAACACTGGTGATTACTGGGGCATCTCCATTAAACTTTTAAGTAACATAATAGATATCGTAGCCCCCTATCTAGCTGTTACTTTTAATAAATGTGTTGATTTAGGAACTTTTCCTGACCTCATGAAGAATAGTAAAGTCATACCATTATTTAAATCAGGTAATAAAAGTGACGTTGGTAATTTCAGGCCTATTTCTATCTTACCAGCATTTAGCAAAATATTTGAAAAGTTAATACTCAAGCAGTTGCTAAGACATTTTAATTTAAATAGCCTCCTTCATAATGAACAATATGGCTTTACAAAAGGTCGTTCGACTACAGATGCGGGTGTTGCTTTGCTGAAACACATATTTAACGCATGGGAGAACTCGCAAAATGCTATTGGGGTTTTCTGTGATCTCTCCAAAGCCTTTGATCGCGTGCACCATGACACGCTTTTGCGTAAACTGCGTCATTACGGTGTGCAAAACAAAGCTCTCAACGTTATAAATTCTTATTTACATAATAGGTCCCAATGTGTAGATGTTAATGGTGTGAAATCTTCTGGGCTACCAGTTCAGTTAGGTGTAACTCAAGGCTCAATACTGGGTCCATTCTTGTTCTTAGTGTATATCAATGACTTACCATTCTATTTAAAGGGTATCTGTGAAGTTGTACTGTTTGCAGATGATACCTCTCTTATTTTTAAAGTAGACAGGAATAGACAAGATTTTGACGATGTAAACAGTGCACTCTCAATGGTTATGGATTGGTTTACGACAAATAACCTAGTTCTCAATGCTAAGAAAACGAAATGTGTAAAGTTTGCCCTACCAAATGTTAGAAATCTAGGTCCCAATATCGTCTTAGATAAAGAGGTGCTTGAATCTGTAAACTCGGCGGTTTTTCTGGGCATAACAGTAGATTCCAAACTTCAGTGGGGCCCACATATATCGAGCCTAGCGAGAAGGCTCAGTTCGGCCGCCTACGCCGTCAGGAAAGTAAAACAATACACTGACGTCGATACAGCTCGGTTAGTATATTTTAGTTATTTTCATAGCGTTATGTCCTACGGTATTCTGCTGTGGGGCAAAGCTGCTGATATTCAAAATATATTTGTCCTTCAAAAACGAGCTGTTCGAGCTATTTACCAGCTAGGTGCCAGAGTTTCTCTGAGAGATTTTTTCAAAGATATTGGTATCCTCACGGTAGCATCTCAATTAATCTTCGCCAATATCTTATATATTAGGCAAAATATACACTTATACACTAAAAACAGTGATTTTCACAATGTTAACACTAGAAATAAGGACAAACTACGAGCTCCCTTTCACCGGCTAAATAAGGTTCATAACTCATTTGTTGGGCTTGGTATAACCTTTTATAACAAGCTACCCTCTTCTTTGCTAGATTTGCCTTTTAATGCGTTTAAAACGAAAGTAAAATCCAAGCTTTGTTCAAAGGCATACTATTCTATCAACGACTACTTAAATGATAAGAATAGTTGGTCGCTGTGATTAACTCAAGACAATGTTTATGTTCTTTCTCCAGCTTACGTACTGACAAGTTATATGAGTTTATATAATTGTTTATTTTATTTGACTTTTTAAGTCAACTTATTTTAATTTATTGTTGACTAAATCTACTCATCACAATGTTTTTTTATGAGTTGTATTGCAATATGTGGTTAGCTAGTGACCTCGACAATTGATCATATTATTTATTGTTATTAGTAATTAACTGTTTGTTTATTGATTTTACATCGATGGTCCTAGTTTATCATTTATAACTTCCAGTTACAACTATATGTAAGCGGGCACGCCCTTTATGCCTGGAGGCTTTTTATTTAGATATTAAGTTCTGTTTACGTTTAGTTTTTTATTTCGGCCTGAGTATAGTTCTCGATGATTTTGGTTGGTATATTGGCGTGTGCTAGCTAACATATGGCTAATAATTTAAATTATGTTTTGTGTTGCGTAATGTAAATTATTTGGAATACTATTATATAGAATCTTTTTTTTTGTTCTTCTAACTGAACAGACAGCTGTGCTGCTGGGGAGTTTGTTGCGCCACTTCTTCTTCCCAGCTTATGCACTAGGAAGTGGTGAAGGGTGGGCGTTTTGGGGGACTGTCTTATGTAATTTTGACATTCGAAAAGTGCTGATTCTCAGCCTAGTTTGAATAAATGACTTTTTGAATTATGAATTTTTAACGGATTTTAATGCAGTTTTCAGCTATAGATAGAGTGATTCAAGAAAAATGTATACAAGGAAGATTTATATGTATAAAACATACCCGTGCAAAGCCGGGGCGAGTCGCTAGTTATTTATAAATAAAAATAAACACCTGCCCATTTTTGTCAATCATCGATCAATTTATGTTTCTATTTTAATACAATACCTACCCATGTCGTATCAACTTGTATGAACCTGTGAACCTATGTGTTACGTGCTCAATAAACTACACCCTCGGAATCCTATATCGAGCCACCGCAAGCCCCTGCAATTCCATGTGAGATATAAAGGCCTAAAACATTAAAATAATTACTAATATTGATACTACTGATTTTTTTTTTTTTAATATTAATTTACTTAATTGGCTAAAGCCTCCCATATAATTATGTATATTTGTACGCCAAATGGCAAAACATGTAGAAACTATAATATATCAATTGTAACAACTCGCACACTGTTGTAACCTATGTTTACAAATAAAGAAAATTGATTGATTGATTGATAATGATTAGTTATACTCGTAGAAAAAGATTTTATGCGATTTTGATGGCGACATATTGGCCGTCATTGTTCCGAATTTAAATTGTAACCATTTAAAAAGTTATAGATTTCTATACAAAAAGTGCAGGGTGGCTCGATTAGGAGTGAGATAGAGTGTATTATTATTACTATTATATCAGCAGCCGCTAGCACATGCCTGATTAAATTTTATTATTATCGTTTAAACCTAATTTGACAGCAGTTGGCAGACTCTAGACGATAAATATCTGGTCTCCCGAGAACAAAGTAATTGAAATAATGCGCGAGAGATTCCATTGTGGAAAAATGAACGTTGCTTTTGTAAACGTTTCGAGCAACATATTGTATGCTTAAATCGAAAACTTTCAAACTATTTTCCGCACAGCTGAGCAAAGGGTTTTCATGTGGAAATGTATTGTGTGAAGTCTGAATGTAAAAAAATATAAAATGCTAGCTTCCGCCAGCGGCTTCGCCTGCGTGAAATCTATATAAATTATAGCGTGTGTTACTCAATGATAATATAGCATTCTACTGGTCAAAGCATTTTTAAAATCGGTCCAGTAGTTTTTGAGTTTATTCATTATAAACAAATATACAAAAAAAGTTGAGGTATCCAAAAAATTCAAATTCAAAAATCATTTATTTCAGCCCATAAGAGGCCATAATAGTAGACAAAATTATAATCAATATAAAGATATATATAAAAAAAATGTTAATTAATTCAGTAAATTAAATAAATAAAATTTGCATGTCAAAATTTAAATTAAAATAATTAATAAAACGCCTGCCTCTGAGTCATTTGTTTATTTGTCATTACATTAATCATATAACAATGATTAATGTACTGACAATCAAACCTGTTCGCAAATACGCTCAGGATGGTGTTGGAGGTGGTCCGGAGCCTGCGCCCCAGAGACCTTTATCACAGACCTTTTTTGGACCGTTACCACGAGTAGCCAACACGCTCACAGCAGCTGAATCTTTGATGAAAATCTCTGATCGAATACAGACCCTAATGAATTGTAAATTGAAATAGGCTGTGGGCCGGTCAGCTAACCCTTTCTGAGGCGACCGAGACCCATTTCCCATTCTCGTTGAGCTAACAGGGTTTTCCGAATAACTGTCAAAAATCGTTTGTTGAGACAAAACGACAATCTCCTTGTCCAAAAGAGAGAACTAATTTCTCGCGAGAGTCTAAGTTAGATTCATCTCTGAATTCTATAGGTCTGACGTTGCATTATCGTGAAGGAAGCCCTGAAGCATATCTAGATTATCATGTGGTGTCTGAGGTCTGTAGAAGCCCGTATGTGACACCATTTACGTACGGTTGTCACATCCAAAAAATCCAACTGATTGGAAAGTAAAAATATTCTGATTTAAAAGAGTGTCCGTGGAGTTTCTTGCCCGTTCTTCTCCATAGGAACCTACTACGCGTTGGAATGGGCAACTAGCTTCATATTTATGACTGACCGACCTCTTGACAATTCAAAAGTACCTAAGTAGTAATTGGTTTATTTGAAATAAATGCTTTGAGTTTGAGTTTGAGTAAAATGAAAATGCTGAAAATGTCCCAGATTTGTATTAACTATGTTGACACAGAAATAAAGAATTATACTTACTTGTGGCTAAATCTGGCGTCTGGGTGCGTACCCAATAGTAACTCATTCAAAGAATACGTTTTAATTCTATGATAGGCAACTAAGGCTTTCCTCATACTTCGTGGAGCACTTCCGACGTTTGGCTCCCAAACTGCAGAGGGCTGCTTTGAAGCGGCTTCTGCCCAATCTAGGGGGTCCAAACGCCTCCTGCCGGAGGCTCTACGCGGGGATCGTGCGGTCCATGGCCTTTTACGGGGCACCGGTGTGGGCGCGTTCATTAAGGCTGCGACCAGCCCAGCGATTGAACGCGTCCCCAAAGGGTCATGGCCATTAGGCTGGTCAGAGGATACCGCACGGTCTCCCGTGAGGCGGCGAGCCTCCTTGCCGGACTACCGCCATGGGATCTGGAGGCAAAAGTCCTCGCGCACATGTGGGAGTTGCGCGAGGAGGCGAAACGCCGGGGTGTAACTCCGCTGCCGCGAGAAATCACGGCACAGCGGACAGAGCTCCGGCGGGATCTCATGGCGGCATGGATAGTGCGATTGTCGCAACCCAGCGCTGGGCACGCCACAATTGCGGCGGTAAGGCCCCTCTTTGAGGAGTGGCTAGAGAGGCGCCACGGCGTCCTCACCTTCCGCCTGACGCAGGTCCTCACCGGACACGGTTGTTTCGGGAGGTTCCTGTTCAGGATAAAGCGGGTGGAAACGCCCGGGTGTTACCTTTGTGTGGATCGCCCGGAGGACACGGTGGAGCATACGGTGGAGGTCTGCCCGGCTTGGGCGGGGCACCGCCGTGTCCTCACGGAGGCGATCGGCAGCGGCGATCACTCGCGTCCGGCCCTGGTTCAGGCCATGGTCCGGAGCGAGAGTGCATGGGAAGCCGTCACTTCCTTCTGCGAAGCAGTAATGCTCGCGAAGGAGGAGGCGGAGCGCGCGAGGGAAATGCAAGATGCGCGCCCTCGCGCCCCTTGTCGCCGCAGGAGACGCCCCGGGCGTCGGGAGTCGCGAGCCGACTTCCAGCCACCGTAGGCGCGGGCTTGCGGACGGTGGGCAATGGGTAGCTCGCCGTCCGATTAGGACCAGGCCCGGGTCGACGGCGCGTTGTGTTCCACGCGCGCCTCAAAGAGATGTCAGCACCAACTGACGGGGTCCGTAAGGGCCAATGCCTGCCAGGGTTGCGAGTGTCCGAAAGGGATATCGCGGCCCCGGCACACAGGCAACGGAAGGAACACGGGTGGGTTTTAGTCAGTAAAAGTCTGACACTCCCTCTCGCTCCGCCCAGAGCGGGAGGAGTCATTTGATGATTTCCCACCCAAAAAAAAAATAAAAAATAATGGCTTTCCTCATTGGTCGGTGTGTCAGCGGTGCGGAATGAGGCGCGGCAGTCTCGACATAGATAGCGATCGCTATACGACTGAATTCGGTCGCAAAGTTATAATATACGAGTATATTTGGTCGCAATATAACGCTAATAAAATTAACAAGGTAGTTAGTACTAAATTTGTTGGGCTAGAAATAGATAAAAAACTTGGCTGGAAACAACACATTGAGTTACCTTGTAAGAAAGTAAGTTCATCGGCATACGCATTATATATCTTATCGGCTATTATTAATCTGGATGCATGCCTTACTGCGTACTATGGTATAGTTGAATGCCATCTGCGATACGGAGTTATCTTTTGGGGCAAATCAACAGAAAAAGAAACTGCATTTAAGGCCCAAAAAAGATGCATACGGTCTATTTTTAATTTGCAAAGTACTGATAGCTGCGTGCCATATTATTAACCCTACCATGTTTGTACATTTTAGAAATGGCAGTGTTCGTAAAATTAAACACGGATCGCTTCGCACGATTGGCTGACGTATTTCCACGGAATAGGCGTGACAATAGTTGTCTGTGTATCCCTAGTGCTAGAACAACTCTGATGCGCAAGAGTGTCTGCTGCATGGCACCGGTGATATATAACAAAATATCAAGTTGTTGGAATGACTACAATTTGACATTATTCAAAAAAAGGCTTAGATATTTTTTAGTAGACAAAGTTTAATATATAGGGTTGAAGATTTTTTATTGGAGAAAGAAGTTGTTTGACTATTTTATATATTGTATTTAAATAACTATTAGAAATTGTGACATAAATTTTATTATTGACTGATTATTTTTATTAATGAATTATGAATTAGAATATTATTATGTATTATTAGGAAATATGTATTTTAATTGTACCTAAACTCTATACTTTTGCATGCCTTGTATTTGGCAAAATATGGCTGTTTCTGTATTTATATTATGTAACACCTTAACTTATACCCGTATTTGCAAAATAAAATATCTTTATCTTTATATTGGCGTCACTAGACAAGCAATTTTGACCGTCGAGGGATGCCATTAGGACTTTGCGACCGAATTCGGTCGTATAGCGATCGCTATCTATGTCGAGACTGCCGCCCCAGCATGCTCGGTATACCCAGCCGGTACCGAGAGCTCACCGAGCGAACCTATATTTCAATGAGCGTTTCCTGATTGGCTCGGTATGCGCGGAAGCGGGGCGGAATCGTTTTGGTTTACCGCGTCTCGGTAGAAACATTTAGTGCCCGCTAGGTGTTAACTAACAGACACGTCACCTGTTTTAATTGAAAATATAAAATAATGGCATGTAACCGGCATGTAACTCCACGGAAGACTAAAGACTCAAAGACTCAAGACTCAAGACTCAAGACTCACGACTCAAGACTATAGACTCAGGACTCAAGACTCAAGACTCAAGACTTCAGACTTAAGACTCGTGACTTACAAATTATTATGATCACTTATGACTGCTTGTCACTTATGACTTTTGACTTTGACTCAAAATTCAATATATTTTATTTCACATAAACCACCATAGGCACTTATGAAACTTCAGAAGCTGGGTGCTTAGTTCCAATTCTCTCCACTCGAGGCTCAAGCCTCAAGACGTATACTTACGACTTACGACTTACCACTTATAAATTATATGATCGCATTTGACCCAAGACTAAACACTCAAGACTCAAGACTCAAGACTCAGACTCAAGACTCAAGATTCAAGCCTCAAGACTCAAGACTCAAGACCCAAGGCTCAAGACTTAAGACTCAAGACTTAAGACTCGTGACTTGTGACTTATAAATTATATGATCGCTTGTGACTTATGACTTTAGGCTTAATACTAAAAATGCAAAATTAAAATTCAAAATATTTTATTTCACATAGACCATGTAGGTTTAGGCCAGAGCGGGAGAAGTTATTTGATAATTTCCCACCCTCAAAAAAAAAAGGGCAGATTTCGCTGATGAAACTGAACGCAATCGGCACTTCGAAACCACGTTATTAATTAAGAGAGGTAATTTTTGAGGAATGTTGACATTCACAGCTCTTGAACGCAGTCTAGATTTGCTGATCGCGTTCTGTCGCAGTGGTGAAATAGACACTAAAGGCCTATTCAGTAGCGATACTGGTCCGCCTTCTGGTTAGTCACTTTGCACCAGTATTGCTACCGAGCGCGTCAGCGATATCTCGAATATCTGAATAAACTTTAATAGTACAGTCGTCACACGCACCGTAGAAATACGAATCTCACCCCGTCTCATTTTGTGCATAGAGAATTATGCCTTGAGTGGTTTGGTGTAAATACATGTTTTGCTTGAAGTTTTTGCACACCCCGTCGCGCGCTGTACCTTTAATTGCGCAAATAGAAAAAGAAGAAGGCTGTAACCACGCAGGACCCGCGTGGTGTGTTACGGGCTACGGCTCACTCCCTCTCACAGAAAGGACGCCAAGTCCCAGAAGAGGAAACATTGCAGATTAATTATGTGGCCTGCCTAGGGTTGCCAACCATTCTGTTAAAACAGTAAAAAACAGTATTACGAGTATACTGTTTTTTACTCTAAAATACTGTTTACTGCTACAAAATAAAGCATATGATTATACTGTTTTCACTGATATCCAGACCAATACTTAAAAAAGTTTCATCGAACGTAGAGCATCATGCATGCACCTGTGGGGCATGAGCACGGTGGTTCAGCTAGCCTTATAGTTAGTTCTGCCACCTGAGTATTCATAGAATGAGTATTTTCAGAGATAAAAGCAAAAAATATATATATATATACGAGTATATATTACTCCTCGTCTATCTGGTGAGGCTTACGAAGCCTTCAAAATTGGTGCTAAGTTGATGAGTTGCGCAAGTAGCACTAATAAATTTTGAATCTATTTAAAACATTAAAAAAATACTTAAAATTCTCAAAATCAAAATCAAAAGTCATTATTCAAACTAGGGTGAGAATCAGCACTTTTCGAACGTCAAAATTACATAAGACAGTCCCCCAAAAACGCCCACCCTTCACCACTTCCCAGTGCTTAAGCTGGGAAGAAAAAGTGGCGCAACAAACTCCCCAGCAGCACAGCTGTCTGTTCAGTTGGAAAAACTTGATCTATATAATAGTGCTTATGCTAAAATAATTTACATTACCACAAATTGCAATACAACTCATAAAATAAAAACATTATAATGAGTAGATTATGTCAACAATAAATAAAAACAAAATTAACATAAATTTACTTGAGCTCTTATAATATCATGTAGTCTAAAACACTTGTTCTTTAACTTTGTAGGGACAATGTAGAAAACAACAACAATATATATCAACAATCTATATACAATATAGAAACCTTTTTGACATAGTTTCTGTTTAATAAATGATTTAAATTTATTGAGGCTCAGTTCTTTGACATGGCTTGGGAGTTTGTTGTAAAAACGTATACTTTGGCACTTAAACGAATTACTAATTGTTTGGACCCTAGTCCTCGGCACAATAAATAAATCTTTGTTTCTAGTATTTAAGCTATGAATGTCGCTGTGTTTAGAATATAGATTTATATTCTTTTTTACATAAATCAGGTTCTCATATACATATTGAGGCGCGACTGTCATTATGTTTATTTCCTTAAATTTATCCCTCAGTGAATGCCTACAACTTAGGTTATAAATTGCTCGAATGGCACGTTTCTGCATCACAAATATAGCCTGAAAGGGCTGCATTTCCCCACGACAAAATGCCATATAACATTACACTATGGAAATACCTAAAGTACACTACTGTTTATTTTTCCGAAATACTGTTTATTTCCCCACTTTAACTATAATACTTTATTGCTGAGAGAAAAGTTGGCAACCCTAGGCCTGCCTGTCTATGTTAACTGTTTACTTTCTTTACAAGGTCATGTCTATCTTAGTCAGAACCTAAGCCATATTGAAGTTCTAATTTATATTAGAATTAGCTAAGTAACTGGGAGCCGTAGCTAGAAGAAGCAGCTAAATTACATGGTTTCAATAAACAAACACTTAGGCTTTAGACTTGTAACCGTGTCCTACGACTCTACGAGTAACGCACACGCATCGACGGACTCAGAATATTTAATAAGTCTGACATTAACTACGAGTCACGCCACGCCACACACTGACTTTACAAGCGTGGGTTCGAAGAATCGCAAGAACGACGCACACTCGGCTTGTTTTGAACTAAATAATTTAGAAATGTCGCGCGGCACGCGACGTTTCTGTACCATTTACGCCGAAAAATTACGCGCACGCGACTCAATCAAAGAAAACTCGCTTTGGATATTACTGATATAGTACCTTATCTGGATGTGTTCAAGGTCTGAGAGCTTGAATTCCTGAACTTCGGCACGGGTTGCACATCAACAACTTCTGTCAGCGCGAAAAATTCTAAGCAGACCGGAGTCTGGATTTGTGCTCGTACGTAACTGACGAAATGTGGGAGCATAACTCTAGGGAATTGGCGTGATGTTTCTGTAAATTATTTAAGCTATAATACGAAATAACTCGCAGCAACGAACAAACATTCATAGCCATAGTTCATACCCAAGTATGAATGTTTGTTGAGTATCAATCAATATGCCTTTTTCCCGTAACTGAGTAATACGATACTCCTTGGTAAGACTGGTTGTCAAACTTTGACGCCTCTGACGACCCTTAACGACTGTCAAAGATCCACGAATGACAGCCGGGACCAACGGCTTAACGTGCTTTCCGAAGCACTGAGGAGTCTCGGTATGTAAAGATGGTCATATTCACGGACCAACCCCGGCAAGCGTAGCTTAACCTGACGGATCGACCCGTGCGACTGTTATTACTTAGCCACGAGCTCCTCTAATGTTTGTTGGATGTATTATTTCAGTAAATAATAATAAAACACTTATTTTCAAGTATAATGGACTCATAAAGAAAGTAATTAAGTACTTACAAACTATGTTAGTAATATTTACTAAACAAACAACTAAACAACTAAAACTACCAAGTCCCAAGTTCTTAAACAACTAAGTTCCTATTAGCAGTTCCAGTTCGCTAGCAATGACAAACCAGGAGATTGTTGTAGCCGTCACGTGTGCTCTACGCAACAGGGATGCTGCACACTTGCGTCTGATCGCAGCGAAGCTGTCAATTAGCGCGTCCGCGAGTATTATACCCGAGGCACTACAAAAACGTGCCAGCCCCAACAGAATCCTGAATCCATTGTTGTACTGATCACGAAGAGCATAAATAGATTTTTTGAGTGAAGCTAGTCCAAAGACTACAAGAGTAAAAACCGTGTGTCAATGATACGCTTTTACAACAAACTTCCCATTGACATTCGAAACTTATCCATTAAACGATTTAAAATTTGTATTAAAACCAAACTTTGTAAAAAAGGGTACTATAAAATTTAAGATTATTTAGAAGATAAAAAAGCTTGTGATTGAGCTGCTCGCTCTACTAAACCTTGTGATAAAACCATAAACTGTACAATATAATTACTAAATTAAACGAACTTACCTAAGTGAAGTTCTATTGTAATTATACGAAGTGCTTAGTCCTCGATAATTATCCTGATTTACTATGTAGTCCCACTATGTTCCATTGTGTACACGCGAATATTCAGAGAATAAAATCCTGCAAAAAAAAACTTTTACGCTGGCAACTATATCCAGCTTATGTCATTCTATTTAGAGTAATCTGCAATGAGAGATTTAAAATTAACAGACAGTAATTCTCCAACTTCAATCCCAGGGTCAAAAAACAAACTATGGTCTTGTTTAGGGCTTGGGAGGGAACATAGTATCGAGGACTAAGCACTTCGTATAATTACAATAGAACTTCACTTAGGTAAGTTCGTTTAATTTAGTAATTATACTCGTGCTTAGTCCTCGATAATTATCCTGATTTACTATGTAGATGTTTAGAGAGATGAAGTTGGAAATTACAAACATCTGGCACCATTATAAAATAAAACATTCAAATATCATAAAATCAACCTTTTGTACTTGACTGAAAAAACTTTTCAACATTTAAACTTAATTCTCTTCTAATTCTAATTATCAACCAAGTATACAGTATATTCCTCCCAGTATACTACTTTTTATTAATTCATGACAAAAAAAAAACACATCAGTCTCAACATTACCAACATTCTTGCCAAAGAGATATTTATTATTTTCTCTAATCAAAGGTCTATTATAATGGTTTGCAAAAAACTTTTGATCCTAGTGACCAACCAACCGTTTTAAATATACTTAATATTTACTGACACACCTCTACTCGCCATTGAAGCATGACGTGTTGAATGAGGAGTGAATTTCTTGATTTCTATGCCACTTTCCATCATTGTACGAGTATGTTTAATCCAGCAACTAATTGTTTGGCTATTAACGTAATTATGCGGCGTTTATTATTTTTAAAGAATGAATTACAAATTTTCTATATTAACTAACTAAGGCTTTAACAATTTGTGTGTATGTAATATTGTAATGTAATCGCAGGACAAATGTCAGGTTTCATATGAAAATAGGGTAACATAATAGGTACTCGTTTGCTGTTTTCCTGTCTTAAATGTTTTTAAAAAAGCAGTGTAATAAATTGGATAATATTAAGTCTAATTACAGATGAGGTTTCTTTGGGCACTAGTAAGAGCTGAAAGAATTAACTACTTTTTGTTTACTTTGTCAAGTGGTAATTGCTGTAATGAGTACCATTTTTCTATGCAATTCAGTACCATTGATGGATCCCACGTATCATCAGTATTCAAGATGACTTGGTCGTAATTTGATGATACATTTAGAACCTCTTAATTTAAGGATCCGTCCCTACATCAGAATCTATGATCAATGACAATGCAGATCTATTAGTGTTCATTGAAGTATATGAACTGCCATTGTTGAATTGGTGTGAAAGGAACTCTAATATTTTAGTGATTGAAAAATCGTGAATATTTTTAACATTACGAGAACAAATCCACCACTTAAGTAGTGCTACAGAATGCTGTTTGACAATGTTATCTGATAAAGAAGATATCATGACGTTAAAGGTGTCATCTGTATCATTTGCTTCTTAAACGCTTCCCTGACAATATGCAGGACCCCAAGGAAAAAAGGCTGCTGTGCAGAGGATGCAGTATTCTGGAAGGTGACAACAACAATTGGTTTGATGGTTCAGGCCATATACCTTAATCTGTGATATGACCCTGGAATTAATAAATGGGTACCAAGGTTGTGATGGCCACATAGGAAAAAACTAAGATGCCAAAAAATTTGATGTTCTTTAATTTTCAGAATAGTTTTTTAAATGAATGGAAATGGTAGAAATGCCTAAAATAATGGGTAATTTATCCAAATTACTGTAAATGCATCCATATTTTCTGCAAGTGGATCTCTATGCCAGGGCAGATATCTATCACACTTAGTATTAGCTCTAGTAGCAACAAATAGATCAATGTAATGATTTCCAAAAGATCTCACTATGTCCTGAAAATCTGCCAGTTCCCACTCACAATCAATGTTTTTATTTCTAGACTAAAGTTCAGCATTTCTGCTGTCTTTGGATCATACTAAGAATGTAGATATCCCTATTTTTCGGGCTTCACACCAATGCCATATATGCCTAGCCAGGCAATTAAGATTATTAAATTGATTTCCACCCATTGAATGATATAATCTATTGTTGTAGTATTGTTTCTATGTAATAAAATTTGGCATAATTTTAAGTCCTCGATAAAACCTTGTAGACCAAGAAAAGCAGCTATCAGTTCCAAATAGCTTAAATGATTTGCCTTGTCTTCTTCTGTCTAAACCCCATTTGCTATCTGACCATCAAAACAAATATCGAAACAAGTGTGAGATGCATCTGACTAAATTTCAATCTCAAATTGACAATTTTTACAAGGTTTTTTTTTTTACATTTATGCCACCAGTGTAAATCTTCTTTACAGTTCATATTTATGTTTATAATTAAATCTAAGTCATTACTGTGGTAAACTAACTCTGCACATTTTTGTTTTTCCAAAATTTTAGTGCACTTAAGTATAGTAAAACATAACTCATACATGGACAACAAGCTGTTAGAATGAGGTGTAAAGAATAGGTGAAATGAACATCTCATTTTATCTGTCACTGTCAGGGTCATAAATTCTTCATATCAAACACAAATCTAAGTACTCAGCAACTTGATTAGATTTGAGTTTACTTTTATCCTTATTTATGTAACAACCAATACTCCAGAAGGTTGATAGTTTTACAGAGAAAATTAAACATTCTAATAAACTTTTCAAGATAAATCACAGATTTTAATCACCCACTACATTGATATGCCACTGCATAGATAAGATATTACTGGTGTGGGGCAGTACACAACCCAAGCACAAACAATTGAATTCATAGACATTGTTTTTACAATAAACCCTCCAATAGGTTTTGTCATCACATCAATGTTCAGTGTTCACTGATATAAAAAAATATATAAAAAATGCATCTTTTAAATCAATTGTGTACATGTCATCTTTTTTAGAAAATGAGTTTACATAATGTCCGTATGTCTTTCATTTGAAACTGTTTTGTATGGATATAATTTATTCAGACATTTTAGATTTAATGTTATTGTCTCCATTTTGTTTGAGTATAAGTAGTAGATATTTTTGATTAAAAAGACTGTCCACTGACAGGTGCACACTGCACATTTATATTAATAACACTCATATCCACCAACCTGTTAGGTTCTATTCATATAACTATATTTTCAGACTCTGAAAATGTAGGTACTATTTTAAGGTGATAAATAGGTAAGTATTATGTTGTGTAGGAAATTTTCATAAATTAAATTTTATATATCTTCAACCATTACCAGATAACTTTATCTTTTGTGATCTTTTGCCAACAAGGATAAACATATTTAAAACGACATGCAAATGTCTTTACCTCTATGTTTGGTACACAGGTTTGTGTTGGTACATCATGCCTGATGAAGTCCTCTGCTGTTGGTTCTTCCCGGTGGTCCTAGGTTGATACCTGCCCCCCCCCCCTTCCCTGTTTGGTTCGACTCGAATGTGAAGGGAGGCATTTGAGTTTTCCTCACATTTTCTTAAATGTGTAGTTGGGGCTGCCTTCTTAATTACCTTTGCAGACTTGTACGTGTTCATTAAATTTTTCACTAAACAGGAAACTTTTCCATTTCAGTGCAACTGTTGTTGAAACATCTTTGAGAATTTTGAAATTCTTTGTGTTTTAATTGTTTTTATCAAATTACACACAAACATTGCGGTAAAGCAATTCCTTATTGCTATAGTTGTCCTCCACTCTTGGTCCCTTTCCTTGATTGGGTCACTCAACAGACCTTCTAATTACATGTTCAATTTTGAAGCATCCAGTAATAGTAGATAGTATTAATATTAAATATATTTTACATAGGTTGTTCTTCTTATAGTACATACTTAATCACTTTAAATACTTTTTAAGTAAAACATTTAGGTTTTCTTGGTGGTGGACGGGATTCCTAAGGCCATTATCTCTTAGTTCTTCGGTATCTACAAAGCATCATTCATCATTAGACTAACTTAGTCTGATGATACATTAATAAGTGTAAAGAACTGATAATTCTTTATCAATATTGTAATAATCATTTCTCACGAGAGAAAACAATAATACGTGCATATCATAGAACTTCTAGATATACATTATATTTTGTGCCTTTTACCTCAACTTGAGGTTTCGAGATCTAGCCTCGAGGTCCTGCCTTATTTTGTAATGATAATTTCTCACGAGAGAAAATAATATGTCGTGCATAGGCGGTGCATACCATAGAACTTCTAGGTATACTCGTACATTATATTTTGTGCTTTTTTCCTCAACTTGAGGTTCGAGATCATAACTCGAGGTCTTGTCGTAACACGAACTTCATGTTACAAGAACGGATGTACCGAGCACCGGCAATATGGCGGATAATTAATATAGCCTCTGCTACTTTGCAATCCAAATCAATCAATCGTAATCCACTGAAATTTTTCAATAATATCACACATACATACCTGTGTTTTCGTCTTCGTTTACAATATTTTATGTCTTTCGCTTTTATACTGATTCCAGGACGCCGGCAATGACTTATGCCGAAATCGTCCTCGAGTTTGCATACGCGGTTTTTTACCAATTTTCTTCCACATGTTATTGCCTGCCATTGTTGTTGATAATATTGCAAAAATAATTAGTTTTTATAAGAAAATTCAATAATTTTCTTAAAAATTACGTGCGCTACACGACGCGAAAATAGTGAATGACATAAGCTGGATATAGTTGCCAGCGTAAAAGTTTTTTTTGCAGGATTTTATTCTCTGAATATTCGCGTGTACACAATGGAACATAGTGGGACTACATAGTAAATCAGGATAATTATCGAGGACTAAGCACGAGTATAATTATTCAGTAAAATCATCAAAATATACCAGTTTTATTTAAACATTGACATTGTTGATACAAAATGACATAATTACTTTGTAAAGTATTATATTATTTTAATTATTGTGAATGTGTTGAGGACTATGTGGATATTACTTTCTTTTTCTCTCTCAGTTAGTTTTAATGATGGTCTGGCAGTTTGAGTAGTTTTAGCGGCCTACCCAAATGTCCTTTCTTGATATTGTTCGTCGAGTTGAGCTCCTTATGTTCTGAGTTGAGCTCCACGATTACTGACAAATGCTTGCACTGACTGGACAGGTCCACTCAAATCTGTGTGGTTCTTTTCTCAAAAGACAATTTCAGACACTTATCTACATGGGTCTTATATGGGCTGACCATGATTATCTCTGGACTTTAAAAGAGACTGTGACCTCTGAGTTTGTTTCGGCCTTTCTTCTCAGAGCAGCCAGATAGGAAACGCCGAACTCATCTAGCACTTCGGCTGCGACCAACGCGCCAGCTCCCACTACAAGGGTTATGCCTCCCACGAGCATCTGGCAACAGAGTACCGTGCGGAATAGCATAGCCAACCCAGACAAAGACCAAGACCAGCACAGACAGACAGGGACGGAGAAAGATGACGGACCTGGCAGCCCCAACACTCCTCCGGTAGCCGGCGATGGAGAACGCCCGCTGACAAAGCGCGAAAAAATCCTGGCCCGGAGGAAGAGAGTAAGCGACCGAAAGCGCAAAATCCGCGAAGGCATTAGCCAGCGCGAAGCGCGATCGGACGCCGAAGGGGAGGTGTGCGACCAGCCCCAAGTCCGCGAAGGGGTAACCCAGCGCGAAAAGGGGCTGGATGCACGCGACCGGCCGCAAGAGCGCGAAGGGGAAACTCAGCGCGCAAAGCGGCTGGACGCGGAACCACGCGTGCGGGGGCAAGCCTCTGCACGTGACAGAGTCCGCCAGGACCGACAGCCAACCCCAAAACACAGACGGACCCCACGACCGACCTCGACCTAAGCACAGCAGGAGCAAGCGAGGTGGTACCCTACACCCGGCGTTGCCGGCAAAAATCACCCAGCCAGGCACCTCCAAGCCGCAGCCTGGACCGAGCGGTACAGGGCCGGCGAAGAGGGGACGCCCTGATGATACGGCTTCGCCTAGCACGATCCAGGGGGACGCCAAACGGGTGAGGATCCACTCCGCTCAAGGGGAGCAGAGTACCTACGCGCGAGCCACGAAGGATATCCCGGCGCGGCTGGCCGTAGCAATCTGCCTCCCTCCCCCTCCAGAGACCTGACAAAGGAAGAGGCCGAGTACATAAAGACGGACCTTGTAAACCTGGTCATGAGCGCAGACTCTACAGCACCACTCCCTGCCTTCCGCGGATACCCTCGGGTAGCGGAAGGCACCGTGCAGATGTGGTGTGAGGACGACTATGCCCTGACCTGGCTGACCCAGAACGTACCCCAGATTAAACTTCCGACGAATGACCTGACACTCACAGTACTGCGACAATCTGACGTGCCCACCCGTGTCCGAGTCTCACTATTTATCCCTCAGTACAGAGGTGACGTAGCCAGACTCCACGGTATTCTGATCCGTCAGAATACCTGGTATGACATCGCCAGGTGGTCACTGTACAGGGCGACTACCGTCGGTGGGGACAACTACGGGACTTATTTGACCCTAGGTGTGCCACCGGAGGAAGCCGTAAAAGTCCGGGCTCGGGAGCGACGTATATCATACCTACTTGGGTCGATATACGTACGCTTCTGGCCCACGACCTAACCCTCTGACGTCCAGACCAACTGCACGAAGACGACTCAACCGACACTGACACAGACGGATGACGCAGACATTGACCGACTGGAAGAGGACATGGCCAGAGCGGCAATGGCTGACGACGTCGACACCATACCACCCGAATCACCTGGCTGGAGCGAGCGCTTACTCGCTTCGTTGCCGGGTGAACGCCACGATGACGATGACAGAGACAAATACAGAGAGGAGGCAGTAGAGAGGCTATCCGATGGATCCATCTCCGACTAGCCCCTCTCCGCCGCCGTCATCGACCCTCAACATAGTACAGACCAACCTCCAGCATAGCCAGACTGCCACGGCTAGCTTACGCAGGGCGCTGGAGGTAAAGCCCCGAACCTTCGCACTGATCCAAGAGCCGTGGATCAGAAACAATAGAATATGCGGCCTCGGTAACACCGGAGGTAAGCTAATCCTCGACACACACGGCCCAGACAGACCAAGAACCTGCATCTACATACCCAGAGAAATTCCCTTTACGCCACTCACTCAATTCTGTTCCAGAGACCTGACAGCTGTCAGGCTCCAAAACGAAGGTAGCGTTCCAGATGTTGTACTGGCTTCGGCATACATGCCAGGCGAGGCCACAGACTGCCCGCCAAAAGAGATGGCCGACCTGGTACAGCACTGCGAGCGCGCCAGTTTGGACCTGATAATCTGCACTGACTTGAACGCCCACCACCCGCTCTGGGGCAGCGCTGCATCGAACTCCAGAGGAGAGGTACTATCCACCTATTTATTCTCTACTAACCTTAACATTGTTAACAGCGGCTCAGAACCCACTTGGGTCACAGCCCGCGGACAAACTATCATAGATCTAACACTCGCTACAGAAAACGCGACAAACCTTATCACAAATTGGCACGTATCGGACGAGCCTTCTTGCTCAGACCACAGAAGGATCCGTTTTTCACTAACCACAAATACTAAAAAACCTGCACCGAGGCGAAACCCAAGGCGCACAAATGTTCCCGAGTACAAAAGCCTTTTAGCCTCACTTCTGACTAGACATCTGGCACAAGTAACCATAAAGGACCAAGCACAATTAGAATACACCGTGACAAAACTATCCGAATACCTAACTGAAGCATACCACGCATGCTGTAAACTAAGAGCGCCACAAAGCAAGAACGAGAGAAGCCCCTGGTGGAACGCTGAACTTAGTAAACTCAGAGATGCGCTACGTAAGCAATTTAACAGAGCAAAAAACACGAGACTCCCAGACGACTGGGAGCTATACAAAGCGACCCAATATACATACAAAAAACAGATTAGAACCGCCAGGAGGATGGCATGGCGGAAATTCTGTGAATCCATTGAGACTAATAATGAGGCCGCCAGGGTAAGGAAGCTCCTATCAACCGATCGGAACCGAACTCTCGGCGCGCTGAAAAAACCCGATAACTCATACACACTTACTGACTATGAAACCAGTAAGGTCCTTCTCGAGACTCACTTCCCATACTGTAAAATCCTGGAGGACAGGACGTGGGAGGCTGAACCAGAATGGACCCCAATGGATCAGGACTGGTCAAGTGCCCGCAACATAGTAACAGAAGAACGAATAAAGTGGGCTATTAACACCTTTCAACCATACAAGTCGGCAGGGCTGGATGGCATCTTCCCAGCCTTGCTGCAGTGGGGGGTAGATCGTCTGGCACCATGGCTGGTGGAGATCTATCGAGCCTGCATAGCACTCACATACATACCTCTCGCATGGCGCGAGGTGAAAGTCATTTTCATACCCAAACCTGCTAAAACTGATTACACACAACCCAAGGCTTATAGACCCATAAGCCTGACATCCTTTTTACTGAAAACCCTCGAGAGACTCTGTGATAGGCACATCCGAGATGGACCTCTCCGGGCAAGACCACTGCACAAACAACAGCATGCGTACTCCACAGGCAAATCAACGGAATCCGCGCTGCACAGCGTGGTTTCCAAAATTGAGTGCGCAGTGGACCACAAATGCTCAGCACTGGCCGCCTTCATTGACATCGAGGGCGCCTTTGACAAGACCATGTTCAATAGTATAAACATGGCCCTCGACAGACACAGCATAGACTCGACCCTGAGTGGCTGGATCACCAACATGCTCAAATTGAGAGCTGTACAAGTCACAGTAAATGACACTACTAGGGCCATCGTTACGAAGAGCTGCCCGCAAGGGGGCGTCCTCTCGCCACTTCTATGGAATCTGGTAGTAGACAGCCTCATCAAAACACTCAACGACAAAGGTTACTTCACCGTAGGCTACGCTGATGACATAACCATAATAATAAATGGGACACATGAAAACACTCTATGCAACCTTATGCAACAAGCCCTAAAAATAGTAGAGGTATGGTGCAACAAGCACCAACTCTCAGTTAACCCCACAAAAACCGAACTAATTCTCTTCACAAAGAAGAGGAAGTTGACGACACTACAATTACCAAGATTCTTTGGACCAACCCTAAGTCTATCAACTGAAACCAAATATCTGGGCATTTTCTTGGATAAACAGCTGAACTGGGCAAAACACACCAATTACTTCACTACAAAAGCCAGCATATCCCTGTGGCAATGCAAGCGACTGCTTGGCAGGAACTGGGGGATTAGCCCCAAGGTCACCCACTGGTTATACACCACAGTCATCCGACCAATTATCACATACGGCTCACTGGTCTGGTGGCCCAGGACAGACCTGAGCACAGCTCAAAAAGATCTCGAAAAACTGCAGCGATTTGCTTGTGTTGCAATCACTAGCAGTATGAGAACCGCACCCACTGCCGCCCTACAGGCCATGCTGGGACTGCCGCCTCTGCACCTTATCGTGCGGGAGGAGGCAACCCTGGCCGCATTTAGGCTCCATCTATCAGGAACCCTAACCAAAGACTCCAGAGTAAAGCACACACGCATAAAAGAAGATGCTATCAAACGAAAGCCAATGATGGCATCACCCTGCGACAAAGCCCCGAAAACACACCACTTTCAAAGGCACTACAGTATAATACTCACAGAAGAACAGTGTGACTACTCAGGCTCGAAAGAGATGAGGGTATACACCGACGGATCGAAGACCGACTCCGGTACTGGAATCGGAGTCTTCTCGCACGATCTGAACATAAATATATCCAGACCGCTGGGAATGTTCAACACCGTCTACCAGGCGGAGTGTGTGGGCATCATACAAGCGGTCCACGCCCTAGAAGCCAGGAGGGTTACGGACACCCACATACGTATACTCTCCGACAGCGCCTCAGTTCTCCAATCCCTACGGAAAAAATATATAACCTCGAAGCTTACACTAGAATGTCACAATGCACTGGAACAAATAACGGTATCCAGTCGCAACACGGTGACACTGCAATGGATAAAAGGACACAGCGGATCGCTAGGTAACGACGCAGCTGACGAGCTTGCTAGACGGGGGTCCAGCGCGGCAGTTTGTTGACCCGAGCCTATCGTACCCATCCCCTTCAACCAAATACGCAGGTGGCTACAGGAGTTCACCCACACACAAGCGGGGAACTGGTGGACCTCGACACCGGGCTGCAGGCAGTCCAAGGAAGCTATGCCATCTTTGGATAGTGGGCTGACCAAGCGTTTATTACGCCTGGACAGGAACGGCCTGCGCCTGGTGACGGGGACCATCACGCGACACTGCTCTCTAAACAAACACTTTCACACAATAGGCATAACGGACAGTCCTCTGTGCAGGGCGTGCATGGAGACTGAGGAAACCGTCGCGCACGTGCTCTTTGAATGCACAGGCGTCACCCAGAGTAGAACAGAAACCCTCGGGTCACCCAGATCCTTCACAGAAGTTCTAAACAAACCAGGAGCATTAATTAGCTTCTGGAGGGAGGTGGGCTGGTTGGAATAACCACCAAACGGCCGCCATGGCCCACGCACAATGGTCCACCTGACGGACTAAGTGCAGAAACCAACCCTATAACATAGACATAGAACATAGAACTCATCTAGCAAATTTATTTATTTTTTTATAAGACGTGTAAAAGTGATTCCAATATCCTATTTACAGAATAAACAATTTCATTTCATTTCATTTCATTTCTTGACAATATGCCTTACATGTGTTATTTTAAAAGCACCTGAGCAGCGTGAGAACCTTCGGATCAATATATTAATTACATCTGACTGTTAATGCTTTTAGCTCCCGATCTACATCTCGATTCAAGACAACACCATTTAAAGTAACAGTTGGGTAGCTCTCTGCGCCTTTATTTGCCACCTTAAAGATAAGCAACTGACTTCTGTCCGTGTTATATCTCAAACCGTGATCCTCCGCGTAACACTCACAAACTTTAAATAACTTTCGTAAAGCACCGCGAAAAATCTATCGTAGCTAAAACTTTTTGCTCCCGGAATCAAGATGTAATGAACCGTTCCCAACCCACTTCCGAATTCCGGCCACGAAGAATATTTCTCATAACGTTTGCTAGGAAATAAGTGTAATCGAAGAGGAAAACTTACCAAAATATATATCTACCTACTTACGATTCGTGTATCCGGTAACTTGGTAGCCAGATTTTCAAACTTTCCGGGTTACGAGAACTCCAAGCCTTTTGGGACGCACGCAGGCTAGATAGATATAATTTCAATTTCATAACTAAAGGGGTTTTTCATTTCAACATTGCATTTAACTATCAAGTGGTGTCGGAACAGTGAGTGTTGACTCCCACTTCTTGCAGTGTACCAAGATGTATTTCTCCATATTAAAATTTTTAGGAACCGCCCCAATCATGAAATTGTGCTCAGTTTGTATGAAAATAGAAAATTCCTTCAAACTTGATTTAACATTAAGATCCCTACATTTCCTTTACTTCTAAAGAATTGAAATAACGTCAAAGAAGAAAATATGACTGTTGAGATGAAAATATTTCTAGGAGAGATTTACTTCTATTCTCTGCGGGAAATAGTTTGCTATTCGATATAAGATGGCTTCCTCTGACGAACGCTTCAATGGCGTCTCCTGAGAGATTGTCTATCAACATCGCGTTTGAT
Organism: Agrochola macilenta; assembly: GCA_916701695.1. Lineage (NCBI taxonomy): Eukaryota > Metazoa > Arthropoda > Insecta > Lepidoptera > Noctuidae > Agrochola > Agrochola macilenta. The sequence goes on along the minus strand of OU753559.1, from coordinate 11,282,345 downwards.
AAGTGGATTAATTGGTTAGGATTATACAGTGTGTTCGGCTTTGTACGTCCTTGAACAGTACGTGGCTATAGTTACAATACCACTTCTAGGTAGTCTGGATCAGCATGAGTGCTTCTATCTGTATTTTCGCCAGTCGGCGTGTCTGTTTTATAACATTGAGTTACAGCACCGAACGGACAAATTATATTTTGCTCAGATATTTCGAACAGGCTTCCACAAATTATTTGAGCGGAGGATCCAATGAAATGTTTTGAAACAAAATTGTTAAATAGGACTGGAGCATTCATCATTTTAATACAGCCTTGTTAGATTGAAGTTCGGACATGTATGCTCATACCTGTAGGAATTAATTAAATTGTATGTAACAAGTTCTCAACAGTTGTATGTCTCAAATTCCGTTTTTTATTAATAAAGGGAGAGATAAGTAGATCACAAGTTTAACACGTGTTAAGAATCGTATCACAAATACATATCCAGTGTAGGAAACTTCCAATATGCCCCGGAAGCTTCAATATTTTCCCAAACAGGACAAAAAAAACGGCCATAATTTAGTTAACTATAAAGTACCTACCCACTACGTACAATTAAATATTAATTTAAAAGCCTAAAGCAATAAGATCCATTAATTAAAGACGGTTAAGTTTCCGTCACAATTTCAGCGGAGTTCTCAATAAACCTTTTGCCTGCTGGTCGAGCATTTCTTCTCCGAAGAAAATTTATTTCCGCAACCTTTTGTGAAATCACTGTGATTCATCTTATCTGAATCATCTTGAAACTTAATTAAGCAATGTCTTCTGTTCGGTATAGGTATTGTGTTATTTGTGTTATCCCAAAAAATATAATACACTCAAATACTACCTAACGGATTTTCAGTAGTGGACGGAGTGATTCATGAGGAAGGTTATGGTGTATAATTTATAAAGGTTTTGGATAAATTGGCTTTAATATGCGATTATTGTTGTAGATGTTCGGAAAAAATCATGCCGAAAAAATAAATACCATTTTTTTTTTAATTTACATATGATCTATAGGAATGTACATCTTAAAAAGTACAACAAAAAAGTCCGCGATAGCATACGTCTATCGTTTAAGGACCCACAGTAACAATTTTTATCTTTCAGAATTTGATAAAAAATTTCAATGTTATTTCCGAAGCTATATTGACCGGTATTATATTAATCCTTATCGAATAAAACATGTTATTTAAATTGGAAATTTAATTTAGATTAAATATGCCTATATCGTAGTTTAAAGATTCAAAATTACGCGTAACAACGTAACAAAATAATCATGGTTGACGGCAACGCGGACGCAGTGGTAATAGGAGTCAATGACCTTTTCCTAATTCCTATTAAGTATGTAATCCCGGTAGTACGTTCCCGTGGGATATTTTCCGACATCTTCGCGGGCGAAACTGCGAGCAAAAGCTAGTCGTAACTATAATATGATCAATGCGAAAGTAAGTTCGTTTATTTTTTGCGCTTTCACGCTAAAACGGCTTAACGGATTTGGATGAAATCGGCGAAGCATGGCATATGGGTAGACCATGACCTGGGTTAGGATATAGGGTATTTTTATCCCCATACTTCCACGGGGTCGAGACTTAAGACTTACATTGAAGTAGGAATAATTTTGGTATCGTTTGCGTTACTTACGTAAGGTATTTCACAATCATAAGGATAATAATTACCCTCATTCTCCTGCCCTTATCCCAATTAATTTGTGGTCGGTGTGAATATGTCTTCTCTTCCATGCTTGTCTATTAGTCGTCATCTCGGTAGTCACCCTTTCTAACCATATCATCTTGACAGTAACTGTATCAAATCGCAGGAACTGTCCAAAAACTGAAAATAGTAAAATAATTGAATCTCAATCAAAATTAAACACCAAGCGAATCAAAAAAAAACATATCCTTCACACAGACCATCCACAGTCATACTCATAAATTTCCTCACGACATTGTCCACATTCCTCCGGATCACCTCTTGGCATTCTCATCTCAGCTGCATGTCAATTGCCTATCATTCATCCATAAGGATACTACATTAATATTGGTAATGTGATGAAATCGGAGCAAACCACATAATATACTTTTATTGAAAAAATATTGACATAATTAGTACTTACTCAAAGCCGATAAAAATTTAGGTAGGTTTTATCTTTAGTAGGAGTTTATTATTTATAAAGTAGGTAGCAAAAGCAGAAAATTATCTCTCTTAACTTTCGGAAACTTTATTAATAATACACTACTTATATATACAGTAACTTAGACAAAAAATTACGTTTCCAGAGTAATTTGATATGTTTTATGTACTGAGAAGAAGCTTGCTAAGAAGCTTTACAATCTAATACAGTAAGTATTTTTGAACAATTACGGCCAAAGAAGATCCTATGATAATCGTACCATGTATAATTGAAGTTTGTTTATGTATTTAATCTTCCGTATTTTATCTACCTACTCAAAAAAAGTGCAAAGGCGGACTTAATGCCTTAGGTATTCTCATCCAGTCAAGCAAGGGTCGTGAAGAGATTAGATGGCAGTTGACTCTTTGAGAGGAACAATAATAACAAAAAAATACATATTAAAAATATATCATAATGAAGTTTGATTGTAAAAACTAATCTCTAGAAAGACAGATGGGATTACGAATTCGAAGAAATTTTCTGGTAGAGAGCTACACTGTTTGACACATGTGGGTGAAACCACAGGGCACATCTAGGGCTATATAGGTAATAAATACTCCGTCGTTCTATTTAAGTGCAACGAGTTTGCCTGCGAGTACATATATGTATTTGCTAAATAGACTCGCATCGATGCCATTCGGGTTTCAACTGACTGATGGCAGGGCGTGTACGCCGATAGGTTGCTACGTACCTACTATAAATCCACTGCAACTCGTCTACCTACTCGTGTCAATAGAATCAGTGCACACCATTCCGAAGTACACAAGGCACAGAGTGCGTTTAATTAATTGGTACCTACTATTGCACAGTCATTGGTTTGTGGTCATTAACATCCATCCAATTTTAGTGTACAAACAATATATTTAATTCTATCAACATATACAGTATGTTAACTAACAGAAGGCGTCCCCGTTAACCCGCAATAGTGCGACCATACATACAAAAAAAATTAGACATCGAAAAAAATTTTTTTTTATTTTTTTTTATTTAAACTTCTCGCACACAATAAGGTACAAAGGCGGACTTAATGCCTTAGGCATTCTCTACTAGTCAACCAAGGGTGGTGAAGAGATAAGATGGCAGGTGCTCCGAATTACAGGAGATAATAATAATAAAAAATATTAAAAAGACAACAATGAATTATAAATAAAATAGTTTATAGACTTATGATACACGTACATACATATTTGCTATAATATATACCTACATCATAATACATATACATATATATATATATAAGGATACAAATTCAAAGGAAATGAGGTAGTTGAGATGACTCTATACTATTTGTTTTGAAAATAACTCTGCAATTTCCGCTTAAATGCATACCGACTAGTGGCCGTCTTGATATCAAGAGGAAGCGCATTCCAGAGAAGAATGGACTGAATATGAAAGGAAGAATGAACAAAGTCAGAAGTATGAGAATGACAGAGTAGAAGAAGATTGTTAGAAGAACGCAGATTCTTAGCGTGTGAACATAGATATTGGAAGTGAGACATAAGATAAGAAGGACCCACCCCGGGTGAGTTCAGAAGGGAGAAAAGAGTGGTCAAAGCGCGTAAACTTCTTTGGCGAATAGACATCCATTTGACCTCGGACCTGTAACTCGACACATGGTCATATTTCCTTAAATTAAATATGAACCGGATACCATAGTTGAGCAGTCTGTCGAGCTTATCAAGCAAAACCGCATTCAAGTCAAAGTAGCACACGTCACCATAGTCGATGATAGGGAAAATCAAAGTCGGCACAAGCATAGTTTTGGTCTTAGCAGGCAAAAAGTTTCTCAGACGATACAGGGATCGCAGAGTACCGTTGACCCTTTGACTAACACTAGATACCTGGCGTTGCCAGCCCAGTGTCGAGTCAAGATGCAAACCGAGATTTTTCACCGTAGGGGTAATGGGTATGACGGTACCATTAAAAATAATAGGAGGAAGAGCGTAAGAGTTTATCAATAAATTAATTTGATTGATACGTAAAAGAAACACTGTACACGCGCACTTGTCACACTTGTCCTTCCACGTTGAAAGACAAGTGCGCATGTACAGAGTGTTTCTTTTACGGGAACGCCCTCATACTGTGCTTATAATATTCTGCAGCGGAAATTCAATTAGTTAAATAATATAATTTTTACCAAGATGCCAAAAATCGTTGCAGGAATGTCAAGCGGCAGTCAGCCGCTCATGAAACTTATTCCACTATTTCGCTATGAAAGAAGTGAGGTATGTATACGTATTCCATAACAAACGCTGTTCCAGGTCCCACCACAGCGAAGCCAAGAGAAAGACCGTACACGTGAGATGACAGATAAATACGAGATCGGACAGTAAGCTTACCATGAGATATGATAATTCCCTGGGGCCTGTCACAGACGATTAATTAGCAGGCTCAGTTTAACGTTAATTACGAAAGAAATACGGAAATAAATCCATTCTCACATCTTTTACAAGAAATATCATTAAGCGACAGTAAGATAATGTAATTTATTCCATTCTTGTTTGATTTTGTATCTTCTATACTCCTACTTGTGTATTCCCTATGTAGAAGCAGATACAGTTAAAAGCTTTTGGATGTACCTCCATATACAGAAGGTTGTCTGATTGCTATCCTTAAAGAGAACATACGTTACGTGATGAGATATAGAACACCTTTTGTGGCGCTTTATCTCTCGGACGATAGATTAGTCAGATAGGCGTTTAAAATACGACCCTTTAGGTAGACCAAGCAGTCCCGCTTACCGAATTAAATAATAATGAGAATATAACGGTGGATTTTCTTACCCATTCTTCTCCATACGAAAACTACCTTTTGGAAGGCCCCTAGAATCAATATTTTTTTGTTGTAAATTTAACGTTCAAAAGCGCCTTTTATTTGCCTAATTGAAATAAATTGTTTGACTTGGACTATACGAGTAGTTTCTTTATTACCCGACTGCGGCGAAGCCAAAAAAGTAAGGATTTGTTGTTTTGTTTGTGCAAAATAAATAATTACGCAACCACGACGCAGACTGTGAAAGACTGGCAATTCGCACGAAGGTAATTCATTTGTAGGCGAAACGACAACTCCAGAAATCGATTTCCCTACAAACAAATTAACTTCGTGCGAATCGCCTCAAGAAAAAATGATATTATTAAGAAGTGTCGATTCCGAGTAAATTCGGGCGAATTACCAATAAGCCTTGTAGAAGCTCGTTTGCAAAAAAAAAATAGATATTTTATAATATACTAGCGTTTTTACGACTTAACAACATATCGAGATTTCTTTAGTATATGTATGATAATTAAATATTTATGTATTATACGCATTTAAACCTTCCCGAATAAATTATATAAATGAACGTGAAAACCGCATCAAAATTCGTTGCGGAGTTTGGATGAACAACGTGGTCACAAAGACAGACACGAAAAGTGACTTTAATTTTATGTATTTAGAAAAGAGGGGTTTGGCTCACTGGCTCTTGAAGATCAGATAATTAATCCAATGGTACCTATAGTTTCCTTAGCAAGTCAAAGTCAAGTTAATGTAAAAAAAAAAAACAATTTATCCAAACTATATTTGAACAATGAGCCTACGACGCACTCTCTACTTATTTATTTTGAATAAAATATAATATTAGTTACCCCTTTTCACCCGCAGGCTCCATTTGATTAAATAACTTCTTTGTCGCTCTCTGTATTTGAGTTCATGTGGGAATAAGCACATTTCACTTTGGTATTTAATACTGGGATTATTTTAAATATCGTTTCTACGACGAACGGAGTATAAAATACGAAACAAGTGAAATTATATTAAAATTTTAAAAACCCCTGACAAACTTTTCTCATTTCTCTTTCCTATTCCATTATTAGACCCTGTTCATCATCTATCTATAACCTATTCATTGACACCATTCCAATGAGCCCATACACGATACCTGTGCTGTAACTTGGTAAGGGAGTTGGGGATCCTGGAAATTCCAGGTGATGCTGCAGCATCAGTTCAAGGTTACTGTGTTCTTCTAATATCATTGAAATAACGGAATACTAAATTTTAAATCGGTCAGACCTGTTGAAGACGCTCACATCCAACTACAAAAGAACTGATAATCTTCAAACGGCTAAACCGATTTTGATAAAACATATCTAAGAACCATCGCTAGAAAACCTACTTTCAAATAAAAAAACCGTATTCAAATCGGTTCTCCCGTTTAAGAGCTACGATGCCACAGACTGACACACAGTCACACACATAGCGGTGAAACTTATAACACCCCTCTTTTTGGGTCGGGGGTTAAAAAGATAAAAACCCAAAACAGTTTGTTACTTATTTCACGTTTATCGATACCAAAGTTTAAAAAACCGGCCAAGTACGTGTCGGACCGCGCACAATGAAGGGTTCCGTAGTTGGGATGAATTTATCCCAACAACAAACTTAGCATTGTAGTTGAAAAACATGTTCTTCCATACGGAATGTTTGGGAGATCATGTTTTTCAAACTGCAAATTTAAGTTGGTTGATTATTACTCGTTAACCTGTACAGCCTAGTTAGCTGTAATAGTTTTCCTTTTAATTTCGTTATATATACTACTGCTGTGAGTTTTTTCACAAATTCAATTACAACCATTTAGCTGGCAGGGGGCCCCGGGGACACCTGACTCTAACAAAAAAATTCAGTTAAAAGCTTAATATTTCGCAAACGGATCCCTGAATCCAAAAATGGTTTTCACAAACTCACAATATTTTTGAACGACCTTTCTAATGATATCCCACAACATGGGGTAGATGAAAAAAAAAAATCATCCCCACTTTACGTGTAGGTACCCTAAAAAAAAAAAACTTGATTTTATTTTACCACTTTGTCGGCATGATTAATATGTATACATATGCCAAATTACAGCTTTCTCGTACTAACCGTCTCTGAGCTAAGCCGCGGACAGACAGACGGACAGACAGACAGACGGACATGGTGAAACTATAAGGGTTCCTTGTTTACTACGGAACCCTAAAACAGAATAGGTGAGGTTAATAAAGAAAAAAAAAGAAAATACGTTTATTTGCGGTACACTTGACGCGAGGAAAGAACAAAACACAAATATAAACAATTTGGGGGAAAATATGCGTTACATCCACGCAAAACGGCCATCGCTCAGCATAATGCTGCGACCCTATGCGAGACAGAGCCCCAGCGCTGGTTTTCAGCGACAGCCGGAACAATACTTCGAAGCCAACTAATTAGGAAACTATCCGAGACATGGACTGGGATATATAGTAACCCTATTGGTGATGTTCTGGTTGCCCGAAAGTTCGACAACCAGTGTTACAAGGGGTATCGTGTTACCCAAGTTCTACCACTACGATCAAAGTTAAAACTTAGGTACGTGACTCAGAATAGAATTATGCTAATACTAAGTTAAATTATTCGTAATTTGTACAGGCACTTGTATGGTATGCCGCGTATGCCCCATTCCACCCGAGTTGAGGAAAAGTCTCGCAATATCCTCAACTCTATTGGATGACCAATAAGTAATGTTTACGTTGTTATGTTTCGAAATATAAGTTTCGAGGGGAATTCGAAAACTACAAATCCACGACAGTTTGTGAATGAAGTGAGGTAAGTTAGAGGTTAAACAGGAAAATGGACCATTTTCATTGTGTGTGTCCTTTTTGCACGAGTTAATGTGTGTATTTTACACAGAGCGACTGCCTATCTGACCTACATATCCCAGTTACTGGGTAACACGATACCCCGTTTAGGTAAGACTGGTTGTCAGACGTTTTGGCTCCTGAGACCTGACTACCAGTAACGACTGTCAAAGATATCTACGAATGACAGCCGAGACCAACGGCTTAACTTGCTTTCGGCGCGCAGGGGGCTTACCACCACCTCTAAAGCAGTATTATTTTAATCTTGCTTTAGTGGGGGAAAGAGATGGAGCTATTCGTCCTGTAGAGCTTCATCTCTTTCCCACACTAAAGTAATATTATAATAATACTACTTTAGAGGTGGTGGTAGGCCCCCAGGCGTCTCGATACTCGTATGTAATGGATGGTCATCCATCCACGAACCGACCAATTGCAACAAAAAGTCACCATTATAATACAAAGTGAAAATCCACAATAATTTCAAAGACATTAAAGTCTATTTATCCACAAAAATGCGTTTTACAGACTTAAAACTTCTTGAGAAATCCTTGTTAAGTATCTAGGTAGGTACTTTCTCATTTCGTAAGTTTAGTTTTATTGTTTTTTCTGTAACTACCTTTTTAAATAAATGATAATAATAAATTAATAATAAATGGTGAAATAGTTTGGATTGAGTTTTTTTTTTATTACACTTAAAGTAAAAAAAAAAGTACAATGTAGGTATTTATAGGAACATTTAAACCGAGTTTGTTTGTAAGTTTTCACTTCTGCTTAGCGTATCGATGGCAAAAATAACACAAAAAATAAAAAAATGGCACAATGTTCTGAAAAAATACACACGTCATTGATGACTATCACCTTAACAATTTACAATTGAAACTTTGTAATTTAATTTCAAACACATAGGTACATGGTAAATACAATCTACTATGTACTACGTGCAACAAAATATCCTGTTATTACGCGAACAATTAAATGTTTACTCATATTTTGTGTCTGAATCACAATTAACTCATTATAATAATAAAATTATAATAACATTTATTTGTACACTTGGAAAACATACATAAGTACACAGGATTAAAAATATATTGTACAATAGTTTAAATGACGCAGATTGCCGATTCCCGTTACCGCACAAATAATTAGGTAGAAAATCCGTTCGTGGTAAACAGGTGACACGAGTGACAGAGCTGGCTAAATAAAATTAGAAAAAGGCCTTTATCATCTATCATCCTGATAACACACTTTTAAGGGTTCCGTACACAAAAGGTGCCAACGGGACACTATCATTAAGACTCCGCTGTCCGTCCGTCTGTCACAGGGCCCTTTGAACCGTAATAAGTACAAAACATGCAATTTTTACAGAATGTGTAGTGTTTACTACTATGGCCGCTATAACAACAAATAATTAAAATAAAATAAAGTTTAAAAATTTTGGGGGGTCCCCCATATAACAAACGTGTTTTTTTCGGCATTTCATAGTATACGGTGGTACGGAACTCTTCGTGTGTGAGTTCGAGTTGCCCTTGGTCGCTTTTTAAATTAATATTCAACAAACGTTCTAGGCACTTATTAACATGTCAAATAAATTAGGTGCGAAGTGACGTAAAAACTGAAAGTGAATAAGAGCCTGCTTTTAAAACTCATAAGTAGTTCGTTTTCGGATAGATTAGTCAGGGTTCTCGTTGGCAGTAGTAGCTAGTAGTCTAGTATCTCATCTCTAGCGCGACTTTGGAGCATGGGGCCCAAGGGTTGATCCGGGGATCACTCTACCCGTCCCGAAGACGGATAAAAGTTCTGTGAGGGTGGACTGCACAATACCTACATCTCCTACCCTTTACGAGAATTCAGGCGTAAAGTTATGTTACGTTATTTACTTTCAGGGTATCCAGCCATTACCAGCTCGGAAGTTCAACCACGCTATGTCAATAAATAATTATAAACCCCTATTCCATTCCTATAATTTCTACCAAGTTTTTTCTGGTCTGCCGCGGCTGTTATTGGTCTATTATATTTATTTTAGTCAGTTACGCGTTTATCCCTGGTAAAGGTCCTTTTAGCTGAGCAGCCATCGGAAAATACAATTTATTTCCGCTGGTATAGGAAGCTACGTGGCATGTACTCTACTCAGTCATCGATGAAATTCGAATAGATTGGTGGGTACTCGTATCTGACCTGGGATATTGTCATAAATTTTCCTTTTGAGTAGATATGTTAGGCTCAAAGACAGACGAGAAACGTCCGGAACACGTCGTCGAAGCTCTTCGATACCTCAACGCGTTGTGGTAAAATTCATGAAAGTTCATGGCATATTGGCTTAGTGAATTTTAATGAGCACCACGACATGAATTTTTCGTAGTGGAGAATTTTTTGGTTTTGACCCATACAGATATACAGATGTAGTTAAAAGTAGAATAAAAAAAATGCTAATTAATATGGAACAATTTTTGGGCTAAACTAATTTGAACTAAAAGCCAGCTAAAATGCGATCAATATCAAACTTCGAACTATGCCTTCACTGTCGGATAGTCTCGTTTCATTAATTTGTACCCACCCACTTTCATAGTAGCTATTGTCCACAATGGTACAGTAGACCCCACCGCCGCACGTCTTTGACCTTGAGCTGGCCAAACGGAGTAAGGAGTTTCAGTAGAATAATGGCCGATTCCTATAATTTACAGACTGCTATTGGTTAAAATTAAAACTCTTGTACTTTTACCAATAATTAAGCAAATACCATAGTTTTGCATAGTAGACCCTCCCTTATACACAGGTGAAATTTTGCTTTTGAATCCATTATAACCTGCGTTTTTGAATCCGTTATAACCTGCGTTTTTGTTTATACTCGTAGGAACCGAGTGTAAGAGGTCGGCTTATACCTGGGGTTGGTCATCACTAACGTGCAACCTACAGTACGCACAATAATTATTTCATGCATGTACTTATTGATTATATGCCATCTTCTCTCTTTTTCGTGTGGTTAGTGACTATCCTAGTGTCAGAGTTTTCAAGCCGCCATGGGCCTCTGACTTGGCTTCACATACCGTCGAGAAATATCTCTGGGGCATGCCGGTTTCCTCACGATGTTTTCCTTCACTGTTTTTTAAGCAACTGGTAATTATACAATACGCACATGAGTCCGAAAAGTCAGAGGTACGTGTCTTGGGTTCGAACTCGAGACCTATGACTTAACAGTCTGACGGTCACACCACTGCTACCATTCAACCACCATCCAACCATTCAATCAAATCAGTCTAGTTGTGCCATAATCATCAATGTCGTGCTCAGCAGACTGATGGTTTATGTTGGAGACGGCATACGCTGAGTACGTACATATTTACTTATAGTTTTTTATATCAACAGACTTTTATAAGCCATTTTACTTATGAGGTCAGAGGTACCCATCTCTTCACCACAAAACAAACTCAAAATATTGTTGAGGAAACAAATGTTAATAAGGAACTGCATGTTCTGTTATGAACTTATGACACAACTACTATTGTTTCTTGTTGACTTTTAAAAATAATAATTTGTACAATGTTTGCCTTTAACTATACAGAACAACTTTGTCAAGATTCTCCGTCACGGCAATAAAAAAATTCTTAGTAATTGTACAAATGTTCTTCGTGAAGGACAAAATGTTTACAAGCACTCGTCCTAATCTCTTTCGTCATTAATTATAATCCTTACGTTTACGAATTTTGGTAACTCTAATTACAATCCTTAACATAAACCGCAATCATGTTGAAATACGTCTGCGCCGCTTCCTATCATTATTAATAATAATCCACCCGCATAAAATATGATTCCATGAAAAGTGATTGCGGGATTAAATCCGGAAAATGGGTAGCCGTATACATTACTGTATAAGCATCATTGAGGAGGCAATATTCCAGAAGGGTCGTTCATTATGGTAACGTGTATCGGGTCATCCATTTACTAACACATATCATATGTATGTACTTTCGTTTTTCTTTATGGGTGAACTTCACTAACGATTTAGACGCGATATTTACTGAAGCTACGGTGATTGAGCAGTGGCTTAACGTTCCAATTACTAGACACAATTAGCCCATGCCTTACGAACCTCTGGCACTACATGTTGGATTTCTGGGAAGTCTACATTTAGAGAACAGACTCTGACTATCATTATTCTCGATCTTGAAGATTTTAGGTCAATGAGGAACCTAAATGCCTAAAGGACCTTTGATGTTTAAAGCCATTACAAAACAGGAACAAAAATAAAATGTAAAATAATTTATAATGTTTCTGAATTTAAATTTTATTTTATTGCACCTACTGTAACTACAAAATTTGTACGCAGCTGGCAAAACATATGAATTGTTAATGAATGTGTTTAATCTGTGTTTAACAAATACATATTTATTAAATCATTAATTTAAAAAAAAACCATATTAGAATTTGTTTAGAAAGAATATTCATTCATTTTTTAATTACCATTTATTTGAGGTCAAAAATAAACTTGACTCAAATAGTCAGAAGCTGTCAGGTGTCCAGCACGCGTACCAAGACAACCATAGAAACGTGTTTTCTACGGGTTTTGTCGACGGAAGAATAGACAAAATGACAGAATATGATTGTCTATCTGTCATTTTGTCTATTCTTCCATCGACAAATCCCGTTTCTATTATGGTAATGCTAAGCGTGGAGGCAACGAGACCCTGTGTTCGCTGCGTCTGGTTATACTTAAAGCGGATTATACCAAATAAATGATGATATTATATTCATAAATCTGCAAAACATAGAATAAAACAATGATGATAAAATTCCCGTGGGAGTTCTGAAAAACGAGGAATCAGTAACGAGGATGCCCAACATCAAGTAATCAGCAATCCTATGTATTGAATTGCAGACTTGCTTATCTATATTACAGCAGCATATTAATTAGTAAGCCGATTAGTAGTTTTGTGTGTGATTGGCATTCCGAAGTAGTAAATGTCGTTCGTCCTCTTAAAATATCCTTCAAAATCTATAAATGGATCAAAATAGGGAAAATAATCTGTTATATTGCCAATCCTTGTAGTTTTCCTCTCCCTTATCTATTTTATAAATCAAATATTTATTCAGTTCACTTGAACGTCGGTGCATCATTTTTTGATTTAGGATTCCTTGACGTCACTTCCCTAATCTGAGTAATCATTTAGATCATTTTCTATCACCAAGTTTTTTACTATCGATATGTCGATCTAGTGGTCAGGAAAGACAGGATAGTGTTACTGGGTTTTTCCATTAGGAATTTCTCAGCATAATAACAGCCGTACGGGTCGATCCATCAGGTTAAGTTACACTTGCCGGGGTTGGTCCGTGAATGGGTGACCATCTTTACATACTGAGACCCATTCGTGCCTCGGAAAGCACATTAAGCCGTTGGCCTCAGCTGTCATTCGTGGAGATTGTTTTTTCATGGTAAATAATAGGCTCGCCCCCTATAGCATGGTACTTAAAACATAACTGGCGAAATGTTGGTTCTCTATTTACCTCTGAATACTAATACAGGCGTTGTGTTATTTTAGTTTTTGGACTTATGTACCTTTACTCAATTATTAAATTTCAAAACCTACATTGTTGTAGGGAATGGCAGCCTAAAATGGCAGCCCTATACTACTGATGACTCTTAACTACTACTCTTAACTAGGGTTGCCAACTTTATTTAGAAGAAATAAAGTAGTTCTGATTTCAGAGACGGTAATAGGGATGATGCCTGGGTAAAAAAAAGAAATTCTAATTATTCCGTCAGTCAGATAATAAAAAAATGTTAGACACGTATTTTTTTGCTTTATCATATTAATAATAAAATACTTAGATAAAACGCATTCTAAGTTGGGGAGTGGGGGTTGCTACGTCACAAGTAAGTATAAAATCTACATACTCATGACGTCATGCCACATTTTAACTCAATGTATCGCCATAATCTTTAAATTACGTAAAAAAAGAAAAAATACGTGTCCAATGTTTTTTAATACCCTACAAGCCGGACTAAAAAAAATTCATCATCATCCCTATTATAGAGTACAGACAGAAAGAGTACAACTTTATGTTATTTTTAAAACAGCCGATTTTTGTACTTTTTGCCAGTTAAACAATTAGTCTGTCAGTTTAAACAATTGTACGACTCTAGCCGTCTTATTCCAAAACACGGTCTAAATTTGGTACTGGGATTAGTACCAGCTTTAGTACCATGACTAAATAAAACGTTATTATAAAATGAAGTTTATCACTAGTTTCAGAACTATTTATGGTACTAAAGTTAGTCCGCCGAGTCCCCTAGTTTATCTTTGGTACTAGTTTATTCCGACATCGTGTGAATCCTTTTGAATTGAGTGACGAAGATTTTAGAATAAGTATAGGTTCACAAAACATTTTGGAGAAAAAATTGTGGATGTTTTACGTGAGGATTTATCCCACGACCTGTGGTTTGCGCATTACGCAAATGGGCTCGCCATTAAGTATGTAAGTACCTAGCCTTGGTCAATGCTAACCTAATATTAGACAAAATCCGAATAATAAACTAATATTATTGTTTTATTCGTAGATGCAAGATGATTTACATGGTGTGTCTCAACCAGTTGTCAACAAAACATGTAAAAAGGTAGCAGATATCCTGAAGATTTATAAAAATGCCTATTACTCTAAATAAACAGGAGAAAAGCATTAGGAAGTTCCCCAGTATTGCTAATTTTCCTACAGTAATTGGACCAATACAATGAACTCATTTAAGAGTAAAGAAAGTAAATGCTGATGGGGGTCAGAAATGGATTTTCTTCATTAAATGTTATACAAACTATATAAGAAATTTGTTTTTTTTGTCTGTACCGTACCTCTGTTTCGTAACAGCGTGCAGCGTCGTGATCCAAGAACGGTAGTTTGAACGCCCGTTCGGTACGGTATGGTGGTTCGGCGTCTCATAGTACCGTACCGACCCGCGCCGACGCGATGCGCATCGGCGCGGGTAAAGCGCGTAAAGCTCAATACACACACAAGGCGGGTGCGCACCCGCCTTGTGTGTGTATTGAGCTTTACAGTTAGGTATATTAAGAACAATGAATACAAATAAGAAGTGCATTTATTTATTAATATGTAAAGGACGTAACATAAACATGCTTTTAAAATTACGCGCACCACCGCCGTATGTAAGTCGCTGCACTTCACGCTAGAGGTTGTCTAGCAAGCTCACGAGCGCCCAGCGTCCGTCGCCGAATCTCTGGATGTTTTTTAATGG
Source organism: Agrochola macilenta (assembly GCA_916701695.1). NCBI lineage: Eukaryota > Metazoa > Arthropoda > Insecta > Lepidoptera > Noctuidae > Agrochola > Agrochola macilenta. The sequence continues at coordinate 11,267,294 of OU753559.1, read as the reverse complement.
ATATTTCAGGTTAGTTGAATTGATCATATTCAGGAATTATTATTAATAAAAAAAGTCCTTTCGAGTCATTTTTCCCAAGAGAAACGTCACTCACGTTTATTCAGTCAACTTGACAGCTTTTTGTCAACTAACGTTTCGTTCACAAAAGAAACCTCAACAGAGGTGTTAAAAAATATTGACAACTTGATTATAAAAAGCGCATCAAAAGTACAAGTATTGCTTGTTCAATATATTGTAACCTAAACAAAAAACAATTTAGGACATATTTTGGTATTGATAAATAATTATTTAAGCATTTCAAGTGTTATTACAATATCAACATTTAGAGAAACAGAACGTTGCTTCAAATAAAGCCTGAGTGAACGAATGAAAGAATGCCATTTTTGTTTCTTATCTGTGGATATTATTTGAACCATGAACCTTCTTTGGTACTAACTGATCCTCAATTGGTCTTCGTTTTGTAATCGGAACACATTTTGAGGCTGGTACTAGCTTTGTTACCGTAACAATCCAAGACCTTTTAGTCTTGGTTTAAACCATTACTTATGCAGTTTTTTGTAATAAGACGGTAGAAGTCTAGAACCTAGTCTATTAATTCTTAGTTCAAATTGATGAGGTACTCAGTAGTTATCAATTTCAACGAAGCCCTGTTTCTGTCTTCCCGCCACTTTGCAATCTTGACCGAAACTAAGTCCTTTAAACCTATCGCCACCCACCTTGTTTATAAACCCACCAATAGTTTAGGTTTTCTTGTGGCAGCCCTTAGCTACGACGCTGGCAGGAACTAGGGGGCCACCAGATCACACGGATCGGAGTAGCCAATGGAAAAGACGGCCATAACCGAAAAGGCTCTCTCAGTGAATTAATTCAATTCAAAGTGAGTGTCAATATAAATACTCGTACAGCATTTTAGCGTACTTTATTGCTTTTGTAGATTATAAAGTACGCCTACGCGAAATAGAGTACAATTCTCTAAATTACAGTACCTACGTTTGGCAACCCTACTCTTAACTGTTTTGCAATATTGATAATGAAAATATTAAGTTTATTAAACCCACTTCTGAGTAAGTACCTAGTTCAGACACTGAGAGGGCTTGATTAGCAGCGAATGCAACGAAACGATAGAATATTAATTATTATTTTAAATATGACCGTTTGGATGCGAAGATACAGAATACGTTACCTAAAACAAAATCGGAAAGAAACGCGAAATTACAAAACAGGTATCTGCTACCTGCGCGTGCGTTAGCGTAGCCAACGTAAAACGATTCGACACATCGAACGTACGTAGTAGGCAATATCACTACAATCAAACATCGATCGAAAACGACCTAACCTTGAGATAATGTTAAACACAGCTGCAAATCGATTGTAGTTAAATAAAATCGAATAGGAAACATTATCGAGATGGCCGGAGCCTGTCGAATCAACAATGCAGCAGCAGATACATGATGAGAAAAGTGTTCGCTGGTTGCCTGCCGGCATTTTTTATGTGTTTAGTTGATAACCGCGGGCCGCGCGCGACGCTCGTGCCTACGCGCATCCCGCACGACCACCTCCACGCGCTGCACCTCTTATCACATACCAGTTTTGTACGTGTTTTCACTGTGTCTTTCCCCAAAAAGTGGGTCCACTGACCAACAGTTACTAAGTGCAGCAAGAACACACTCGTAGCATAACGAGGCAACAATCAACTGACGACCTGAAGGAAGCCGGTCCATATATCACAAGAAACTGTGATTACAATTGACTCAAGGTATATCAACTAACCATCTATTCTCTATTATGTACATAAATGCATTATGTATCGGAGACAAGGGACGTGCATCTCTGGGATATGAATGCGACTAACTTTTTGAGTATGTAGTTATGCGACTATTAAAATGCGTATACCGTAACAATAACAACACTCCCAATTTATTTCAAAGTCTCGACAAATATTCATACAACGACAAGCAGGCGCTCACTAAGTGAGTTAGTCAAGCGTGTGTGAGTACGAAGTTTATATTTCTTTAGACATAATTTTGTTTCGAGTTTAGCAACATCGTCATGAATACAAAAAATACAGGCAGGTAGGTAAGTTCGACCGCAGTACCGCACTAGGTACTTCACGAAACTCATTAAGACCTTTTATAAACAAAATAACGGCGTTATTAAGTATATTATGTAGCTTCTAGCATTGTTTTACTTAATTTTATCTAGATTATGACAAATAAAGGTATGGCTGAGTTAATAAAGTCTGTATGAATCATGATCTCACTCTTATGCTTTTTGTACACAATGCAATTTCATCCACAACATGGCAATGTTATCAGATGAACGTAATAGGTTGATTTATTTAGAAAGCATGTTTCTTCTAGTTATACGTTCAAAACTTTAGCGAAAAAAAATATACACTACAGTCACAAGCGATAGCGAAAATGCCTACGCTTTTTTAGAAACCTTAATTTATATGGAAACGCCAACGCAGAAATTGCTTCCGACTCGCGTGTGAAAAGACACAAGCGTGCAAGTTAATTAAGTACCGTTTCCTTAGTTAATGATAGCCTTATTGTACAAACAATACCTACTTCAGTATCTCTAAAGGTTTTTCTCTTAGAGCTCTCCATTTTTATGTAAATCTTCACTACGAACAATGCTAACGCTATCCAGAGTGCAAAATTTTAGAAGACTCTTTTGCCGTGAGTCGGTTATTTAAAATGTCCACACAAAAGGGTTCAACAAAAAGGTCACAAAAAACCTCATAAGTTCAAAGATTACTTTGTACTTTTTGTGTAAAAAAATTCAACCATATTCTTATTCCACCATGGAATACAATGAGTGTACTATCTATGAGTCATTTTGAACAGTTTTTGTCACACAAAACTTTTCCTCCTATCTTAGTCCTTGAGCATACCCACATTTAAAGTCTATCCACATATATCAGGGCCGTGAGGCTCCGTTGCCGTCCCGGACACGGACGCGTGTGACCGAGTTCATAAAAAATGTACATGTCGCAGATGGTGTGTCGAATCCGTTGTTTTACATAACCGCTAGCGGTTTTACAAAACAGCTCGGTTATGTAAAACAGCTGAACTTGTTCAGCTGGATTTTCATTGCCCACGTTTAGACGTAATGCAGAAAGGCTTAAGTCACAATAAGCGTTTGGTGTGGCTTCTAATGGCCGAATCGGTTGCAGTAACTTAGCTAGGGAACCTGACCTATTGGTTAAAGTTAGGTTAGAACTGTGACCAGACAGGCACGAGCCGAATGAGCGAAGCGAGCGGTGGCCTGGTAGCGGCCGGAGAGCGCTCTTCCAAGTTGGTCGATATTATATTATTTTAAGCCCCTGACGGGGCACGGTCCGTCCACTTCCCGGGCAAGGCTCTATTAACATGTGTGGATAGAAGTTTAGAGTGTGATTTAATGCCTCCTGTGTACTTGTGAATAGCCTTAATTCGGTCAGTTAAGGTTCAATTCTTACCACAACAGAGAATTAGAACAATGTGCTTCAAAGCAGTAAATCATTACTTATGGATCTTGCCTTTTTAACTGACATCAATAAATTACAACCACAATCGAGCAATCACATTAAGTGCCATGCATGTCATTTAAAACTACTAATTAAGGTACCTACTAAATACTGTACACGTCAGGATTTCAGGATTTTCGTTCACAAGCTGAAAAACAGCCTAATAAGTTTTTCACATAGTATTCAAAAGAACTACAAATAAATTGACAAGTCGTGATAAATACATTAAAATTTGACACCAAAATTAGTGCAGACATCCGACGGGCCCATTCAAGACCACTTAGTATTAATACGGTAAATATGTTTACTAGGTTGGTACTATTGATTACTGTAATCCGGTACTATCGAAGTTCTTTTTTACAGTAAAATTCCTGATTGATTTCGACCTTGTCTTCTTACACACATATGGTAAGAGCCGTTTTTTAAGTTGTGAACTTGTGATCATCTGAACATTGAACAGAATCTCTTTAGATGTACTCGTATTGAACGCAAAAAAATACAAGGGTTTTGGTGTCTCACATGAGTTTTATTCCCAACCGTCTAGACCTTTTATGCTAATACTTTTTTGTAGACCTCCTTTTGCATTGGCCTAATTATATTATATTGACCATATATTTCCTAAATAGCGCTAAACCGACCAGATTTATTGACTGGGTAAGTTCAAAATGTGGTTATTTCGGAAAGCTACAAAAGTTAAAAAAAAATACGGTTCATTTAAAACTCGTCGTTATTAATAAATTATGGACTCGCGAACAAGCATTGTTTTCTCAAAGTGGCATTTATTAAATATATATGTTAAGCGTTTAGACTTTAAGTGAAAGTGGGCAACGTCGCAAATAGCTGTCAAATATTTCGCTGTTTTGATGAATTTGACAATATTACTTTATATAAATAACAAATATGACTAACTAGTGAACTAAAATATTGATTATGAAATGCAATTATTAATGATATCGTAACACTGAATATTTAGTTTTAGAATTTTAAAAAGTATTTGAAAACTTTCCAAATGCCTTGTAAACCTAAAACGGTTAGAACATCAAATTCAGTATACTAGTAGGTATACTCAATTACTAGTAATTCAGTTCACTAGTTACCCGTATTTGTTATTTCCATACAGTAATATTACCAAATTAATCGAAACAGCGAAATATTTGACAGCTCTTTGCGACGTTGCCCACTTTCAGTATAAAAGCTCTTAAAGGCTTTTTGGGCAAAAAAAAATCATCGCGTTTTGATAATCACGAAGATATTGATGATAGTTCGTTTGTTTTAGTTAGGCTATTCGTTTTTAGTGTTGCCAAAATCTGTTCTGGTCATAAACAACCAGATTACGTATCAACATGAAAACAAAATGAGAAAGCTATCTCTAATTTCCTCAACTACCCTGGAAAATCAAGCAGATTTTATACTGTACTAGCTTTTGCCCGCGGCATCGCACTCGTTGAGGTCGCAAATTATCCCACGGGAAAATACTACCGGGATGAAAAGTACCCTGTCCAGGATAATAACCATCTGTGTGCAAATTATAAAGGCAAAGAGCCTAATTTGAACTCATATTAAAGAAGAAAGTAGGTACCCTGCACCGTTTCTCCTACATTTTACTTTTATTCTTACGGGCCTACCCACTATCCAAAAAAGGAACAATAATTCTATCACAATAGTGAAGACCTGAAAGTTCCCGGCAGCTTAAGGTCTAAAATTTCCTTTTATAAGAATTTGTCAAAGAAAATGATCCATTCATTTACCGGACAAAGATTTCTTCCAGTTTCTGAGACATATTACTATTAAGATCTACACCTAAACCACCAATATTAATTAAGAATTTAGTAAAAACGAAGTAGAACGTAAAGACAAGGACATGAATATAAATAGGCGGGACATAAGTACAAAATTTAGTATGAAAATATTTTTAGTTATTAAAGAAGGAAATATTTCGACGCCAAATAATACCAAAAACAGTTGCCGCCGCAGGCCGTAGTAATTACAATTTCCGCAAAGTCGCCGAACTAAAACCATTCATTACAATGGAAAGTCGTGTAATTCATGAAATCGAATTTAGATTCACTAACAATTTGGTTATTGTTTTCAGTGGAAATGGGTAACTCTAGTTGCTGTACAAATCCTTCTAAAAGGAATAGTTACGATTTTATATGCTAAATTAATTATACATTTGTACTCCATTTGTTTAGTAAATTGTTTCTAACACTCGTAATGTGGACTCAATTCAAAGTTAAAATAATTTTGAGTCATCCTGGCGAGGACGGTAATTTGTACCTAATGCTCAACGTTTTTCTACAGGAAGATCCCGTGCTTTGTCAGTTAAACCCTCCGCTTTCCACGGTATCAAGAAGGATTGTCGGGAGGGGAAAAGCAGATATATCCCATAATATTATAATGGTCTGTAAAGAGTAGCATAACATTACGGAAATGCAAAGTTATTGTACATTTTACGATTTCGAATTCGCCGAAATTTTTACAAGCTTTTTATTAGCTTGCTTCGTTCGTAAGTGTTTCAAGTTATACCAATTGTCATCCATTTTTTAAGCACTTCCTGGCATCCAATTGAGCTGTAACTTGTTTTATCGAGCTTGAGAACTCGAATTGGTAACTATGTAGAAACAAGTGAAGAACTGAAGTGAGAATTTTGTTCAACAGCTATTTGAGATGTCACACTGTAAGTTGTATATCGGGGATTGCTTTGTCAGTAGAAGGAATACGTCAAATTACAAGTCACCTCGTATAACTTAGGTTTGCCAGCCGTCCTGTTTTCCCAGGACAAGTCCTGCTTTTTGGGATGTCCTGAGGTGTCCTGGATAGTTTTTAAGTAACGTCCTGGATTTTTTAAAGCATCCCGGTAAAGTCCTGTATTTAAAATTTCGTGCCTTCAACCTTACGTTCATCGGTCGGCCCCGCGCCCCACGTTACATCTTAATTTTTAAAACACCCCACGCTCCGCGTTTGGTGGAGTTGAAAAATATTGTAAAATTCATTAAGAATAAATAATTAGATACATAAAAAAGTAATTTATAAAAATTTTACCGACTTCGAAAGAAATTAACTCAAAATTATGAAATAATATTTTTATATCTACACGAAATTAACCAACAAAACGAAATCAAAGTAGGTACTAAACAAATTAGGGGCCTACAATATTTTTTGAGATCGGTGCCAGCAAAGCTATCGATATAAAACTTAATCAAAATATGAACGATTTAACGGATACAAAACGGAGATATAAGACATTTTACATAACAACCAAATTTTTTTACAATAGTCGTACTTGTATCACATTATTATTATATTAGCTTTATCCCGCGGCTTAGCTCGCGTGGAAGTCAGAAATTATCCCATGGAAACGTACTATCGGGACAAAAAAAATTGTAGGCCCCTAATTTGGTTCGTACCTACTTTTGATTGGTTAATTTCGTTGGTTGGTTAATTTCGTGTAGATATAATAATATTATTTCATAATTTTGAGTTAATTTCTTTCGAACTCGGTTAATTTTTTTTCAATTACTTTTTATTTCGAAATGTTTAGTTTTAAGTAAAAACTGCAGTATTTATTTGTAATAAGTAGTTTATATTTCTTTTTGTAAATATTTAAAGATTTCATTGTAAGCATTGATAGATTTTTTAAGTAAAAAAAACTACGAGTAGTATAGTATATTTTAAATATGCTTGCAAAATGTCAAAAACGGGTCTATATGTTTAAGTAATGCTACAGACGAGTCAAGAGAAGCAGCTACGACCTACGAGTAACTTATGGCAAAACGCCACCAGAAAACGTAATTTCAAAAGACCCAAACAAATGTATTAGAGTTTTAACTCAACTTCAAGTGGCAGTGGGATCAAACGTTCAAAAGTGAGCTGAGAAGAAATGTTTCGGTGTCTGACGGCTTGGTCAATGGCAGCATGGGTGTTGTAAAAGGATTCCGATGGCCTGCGCTAAGGCGTGATCAACTAGAAGAAGGAGAGTTGCTTGATGCTGTGCAATTAATTCTATTCGATGACGCTTCAATCAGTGAGAAATCAAAAGATGCAGATAGATAAGTGCCAATATCTCCAATCACGGTAACGTTCAAGCTAAACGTAGTTAAGGTGACGTGGAACGACGCATTTTACCGCTGATACAAAGTCCGGCTGTAACTGTATATAAGTTACAGGGCACAACACTTGAAACTGCAGTCGTAAATTTAGAAAAAAAGTTATTTGCAAAGGTTCAAGCTTATGTTGCTTAGAGTAGGGTTTAATTCGCTTGATGGCCTTGCTATAGATGAGTTAGATCCCAACAAACTTTTGAAACAACCAAATTTTTTTGGGATTACAAACTTACATTTGCAGTTAGAGAATCGACCGTGACGTATATCAATGTATGGGAGAACATGTTTCGCAACTACTAAGTTAAGTTTGTTATTGGGATAGATTCATCCCAACTACGGAACCCTTCATTGCGTGGTCCGACACGCACTTGGCCAGTTTTTTTTTTCTAACACGCGCTAGTATTTGACCAAGGTTTTGAGATGTTTCCACACCCGCAGCTTGTATCAATAAGCCAGGCCGTCGCACTTACACGTATTAGTCGATATCTTGAAAATGACTGAACCGATTTTGATGAAACTTGCACTGTATCCTAAGTTGAAGTAAATGTAAGCCAATAAAAAAAGAATGGTCACAATCCGATTAATGTTTTCGGAGATATGCGTGGACAAACATACATACAAACAAACATACATACACCTATAAAATTTGTATATTTGTTTGGAAGCCCTAACAGATTATCACATGTGAATATCTTGCAGTTCCAATAATATTACAAACATACATGTCAAATTGATAACCTTCCTTTTTTTGAAGTCGGTAATAAAATAAGGCAAAAAGAATATAATAACTACACTACTAAAGTTACGTATTCATTACCTAGCTTTAAAGGTGTTGTTCATTTTATAATTTATTAATTGTTTAAATAAAGTAAATACATAACTGAGCTTCATTAAACCTGTTTTCATTGCGTGTTGCTATTCAATTAACTACTGCTCTTATACTGCGTCCTGTTTTTAATCCAGAATGTCCTGGTATTTTCACCTTCTAATACTGGTTTTTAATTTGGGGATGGCAACCCTAATATAACTACACAGTTAAATTATCTTGTCAAAGAGTTACTAAATAAAACCACAATTAGAACTTCTGAATATATTTATGTAAGAAAGATGTAACTTAGGACTTGTTTCTTGTATATCTTTGTATCTCGAATGTCAGTCGCACATACATAATGTATGCAAATATTATTCAATCTCACAAACACAGAAAGTAATTAAGGTAGAATAAATCATAAAAAAAGTGTTACACAATTTTGTTCTATTAAATTCTTAACCAAATCAGGTTATCATAATGGCCGAAATAGAATAAACAAAGTAATCATTAGGGATGGGCCGAACGTGGAACGAATACGAACTTCGGCCGAACATTCGGTGCAAATAAAAAGTTTGGTCGAACTTTGGCTATTTTCACTAGGAAATGTATACGAACAAAAATGTAACAGACTCCTGCGAGATAAAGCAGAATCATTGGTGTTTTTGCACCATAACCTGCCCTTGGTAAATTTTAAATAGTTACCAGACCAGGGTAAGAAGATTTCATGTGACTTATATAAATTAATAATAGTGATTTTTGGCGATAATTATTTCAATGTTTAGATGTCAGCTTTCTGATAATGTTTAAAATACATTTAATTGTTAATTAAGTAACAACTAACAAACATGAGTAATAAATAAATGCTTATGATTTGTTTTACTGGTTCGTTTTATTCTTTTAGACAAAATAGTTGAGTTATTTTAATATTTTCTTACTTCGAATGTTCGGCATTTGAACCGAATTTCGGCCGAATGCCGAAGTCCGGTTAAACCGAAAGTGAAACGAATTTCGTCGCATGCCTCCTAATCATTGTTTACAAAAGGATTTAAAAAATGTTTGCGGATGTTTCGATATGGCCAGCACAAGAGTACATACCTACAGTACCTACGTATCTACTATTCCTTGCTGTTATTTTCAGGAATCATTCTTATGTGCACCGCACTGTTCGATCCATCAGGTTAAGCTGCGCTTGCCGGGGTTGGTCCGTGGATGGGTCACTCACACACACATGGGACAATCTTTACATATCGAGACTCCTCCGTGCCTCGGAAAGCACGTAAAGCCGTTGGTCCCGGCTGTCATTCGTGGATCTTTGACAGTCGTTACGGGTCGTCAGAAGCCCGAAAGTCTGACAACCAGTCTTACCAAGGGGTATCGCATTATCCAGTTACAGTTGTGGAGGTCAGATATTAGGGACCTCTCTTATTAGGGACCTGTCCCACCGCCAACTAGGAAGAGACTAGCTATCGACGATTTTCTCGCTCAAGAAACGTACAATAGATTGTAGGTCATGTGTAAGTAAACGAGATACGAGTACATATAGATATACAGGCTGGCAGGGACATCGACGCGAATACTGTTACCATGGGATTCCAGTACCTGATTTAGAACGCCCCTGCGTTGAAATTTCTAGTCGGTTACTTTAAAAAAAATCTGCAGTTTCATAGAAAAGTTTAATACCTACGCGGTCAAAATGTATGGAACAGCTGGTTTAAAAAAAAAACAACGAAAAATTTCAACGCCGCGTTTAACTTTTTCGTCGGTTCAGAATCATGTACTGAATCCATGGCAACAGTTTTCGCGTCGATGTCCCTACCACCCTGTATAGATATTTATAGTTGATCGCCGACAGTTTACATCGCCGGCAAGTACTCGTTTGTCGACAAGAGCTATCAAAGAGAGTACTCACGCTCGGTACAAACGGGTATACGAGACCAGCGAGCAATTGCTTCTCGTCAACTCGTTTATAGTTAGGGTAAGTCCAGGATAGCTGCTCCACTTTTTGATAGGGAGTCATAACTTATTAATTAAACATCTATTGGCAATACTTCTTTTGCATATAGTAACTTTGATCTTTAATCTATGATGGTACCCCTTTTGTTTGTACATAACTTTCATAGATTTTGAGAAAATTATGTCTCTTTTACCCTCTTAAAAGTAGGATAGATGTCTACCGTGAGGGATAGAAGACTCGAAGTAAAAATGCGTCAAGGGATAGAAGACTCGCTGTATGAATGCTTCAATATAAGATGCTAATTGAAATAAAACGGACTAGTTTCAATGTAATCAGTTTCTATTCAATATTTTAACATTAATTTTTGACATCTTTTATAATTATATAATCTATATATTTCTCCAACAAAAGAAGCATTTTTTTAAATTGTTGTTGTCTTCTTGGCTTTCTTTATTTCCGAGGCATTTCTTCCACCTGCGGTAAGAATACATTAATAGAAATAGTTAGGGATAGATGCCCCTAAGGGCATCTATGGCTACAGCAGATGGGGCAACTATACTTTTGGCACAGGATAGATGCCTTTTTTAATTAAAAATAAGATAAAAAGAAAACTATAATTTAAAGCATTATTCCGTGTGCTTTAAACTGTAATATCAGCAAATAAAAAAAATTAAAATAGAATTTATAACGGAGTAAAAAGATATTCTATAGTAAGTACTTACGATTTTAATTTCAACGCTTGCTGAGGTTTCCCCGCGGAAGACTTTTACACTTACGGACGAAACGCGTGCGCCCCCGTATGTCCCCTATGGTTGGCGTGGCACTGGGGTCTGCGGGGGGGGGCGCTTCCTATTGTATAGTACGATTTTGGCCTACGATATTTCTAACATTGAGTATTCAAAGTCGGCACCTATCCCATTGGGGCACCTATCCTGGATTTACTCTACTAGTTCTACTCGCTTTTCGTTAATCGGTGGCGGTAGGACAGCCTAAACACACGTTGCACCATGTTTTATAGGAACCTGTGTCTCATGAGCCTGCTTTAACTCGCACAGCTGAACATGGCTTTCCTAATGAAAAGTGATGAGAGTAATTGCCAAACCATAGATAGCTATGGGCTATGGTTTGGCAATAACTCTTATCACTACCTACCGCATCCTAGCATCAATAAGAGCTGCTGGGTTCAATCGGGAAATCAGTATTCCACTGAAATCAGTATTTCTGTAGGAAAACTGACTGCATCAATTTTCCACATGAAAAAACAGGTAGCATTCTTCTACTTCGATGATGGCACGACAGTGTACAAAATTTTGCTGGCCCAAAACATCGCCACTTCTACGGTAACGTCTGTGGCAGCGTAGAGCATATGGCAACTATGGCAGCATTATTTGTCCCACATTCTATCCTGCCCTCTCTGCCCAGAGAGGGCAGGATAAGACGTGGGACAAAGTTTGCCGCCACAGTTGCCATATGCTCTACGCTGCCACAGACGTTACCGCCCTGCACAGCCCTCTGCCGTACACACGGCTACACATCAAGCTGTACATTTCCAGTATAAGCTGACCTCGCATTGTCAGGAAATCCTATATAATGCGAGATCAGCATTAACTGGAAATGTATAGCTTGATGTGTAGCCGTGTGTACCTTCGAGTTGCCGTACCCACTTTGGTTTGCTTTGAGGTAGCATCGCAGGCACCTCAATCAATTAACGTCATTTGGCACACTAAACAATGTGACAAAGGAAGATACTTAAAGTTAAGTACTTCTACAAAAGCCAGGATCCAGCTCGGCTGGGTACGAACAACTTTTGTACGCTAACTTTTAAAAACGGATTTTAAGCGTAAAGCTGGTATATCACGAAACTTTCTGCTGTTGTTCTTCACAGGCTTTTTGAAAGTGATTTAATTATGATGTTTACGCTATATATTAGTAGGTAAAGATACCTTATAGGTTCATAAATTCTAATAACTTTAACAAATGTCCTGCCAGGCATGTCCATAGCCCAGTACTTAATTGAGATTTTCTGGGAAATTGGGTTTTTTGTTCAACAAAATTTTACTTCTATCAAATTATACAGGGTAATTGGTCAAATAACTTGTTCTTCGATATAAATATTTAATAGGGATGTTGACAAATTTTTTTTTGTTTGTCATGTTGATTATTAAAAAACATTGGACACATATTTTTTATTTTTTTATGTAATCTGAAGATTACGGTCAATACATTGAATAGGCAATACGTTAAAATGTGGCATGACGTCACTCCTCGGTAGATTTTATACTGAGTTGTGACGTATATATTAAAATTAAGTTGTGTGAATCATTGATGGTTGTGAGTGATTAAAAGTGTTTACAAGATGTCTGATCGTTATCATTTGAGATCCTCGAGCCTTACCGCTCTTACATATATGTTATGTTGTAACGTAGCAAGCCCCACTCCCCAACTTTAATGCGTTTTATCTAAACCATTTATTATTAATATGATAAAACAAAAAATACGTGTCTACTATTTTTTATTATCTGCCTGACGGACTAATTAGTATTTTTTTCCTCCCAAGTCAACATCCCTACTATCTACAAAAACGCGATGTTATTAGCAGTTCATTAAAAGAATAGAAATGGTTTTATAACAAACTGCAACGAAGTCCAACCTTATTTATGTACAAAACTACATTACTTTGACTTCCTGTGTTTCGTTCTTTTTTGTATAATGCATCTTTTTTTACCTTACTTGACCCGATAGGGGTTAAAAAAGTACCTTGACCCGATGTTCATATAACTACCTTGACTAAAATGTTAAGTTTGGTAGGTACCGACAAACTTACTACTTTGTCACCGTCTTTCAATTGAAAGGAAAACTAATTCTCATTTAAGACATTCCTTGGCGACTGTAATAAATGTCTTTGAACTTAGGAGTCACGCTGAGGCCTTTGAGAAGTTGTCCTAGAAATGAATGGATCTGTACATCTTTACATATACAAATAAATAAAATTGAAGTGTCTGTTTTTAATGTCAAAATAACTGCTTTTTACTAAATGTATATGAATACTTTCATACGATGGTACTTATAACAAAAACATTTTTTTTTATATTTTAGCTTATCTCCGAAACGGCTGGACTGATTTTGACGGGCAGATAGCTGATGTTATAAGGATTAATTTAGGCTACTATAATTTTAGAAAAAGAATTAGGGTCGACGCGGGTGAAACCGCGGGCAGCAGGTAGTTTTACATAATTATTAGGACCAACTATAATTAATAATGAAAACTCATTTAATTTGAGTAGATAAGTAATTAACGATAACTGAGAAAAAGATAAGTAAAACGTTACTAGTAGTAGGTAATTAACAGTTGTGTTTAAGCAAAGAAAAATGTACTTAGAACAGTTAAAACTTATATTATAATACATCATTATTTACTCGTATAGTTCTGAACTATACTCTTGTTTCATGATTATTATTGTATATACAAGGTTATTGGTAATATTTCAGCAATCCGTTAAGGGGATGTAGGAGAGGTCAATTGCAACCAAATTACTCCTCATGACCCCTAAGCCAGTGTCAACCATTTTCGAATAATAAGACATTTTTTATTTTAAAATGCATGAAATCCTAACTAATATTATAAATGCGAAAGTGAGTTTGTTTGTTTGTTACGCTTTCACGCTAAAACGGCTGGATTAAATTTGCCACATGGGCAGACCATGACCAGTTAGGACATAGGATACTTTTTATCCCGATATTTTCACGGGATCGAGACTAATGCGGGTGAAACAGTAGGTCGCAGCTAGTAAAAATATTAAATGTCAAATGACTCGAAAATTGTTGGCATTTTCATAGGAGTCAAAAGGGGTAATTTGGTTGTAAATGACCTCTTCGACATCCCCTTAATGGATTGCCGACATTTAACCAATAACCCTGTATATATAGAGAGATAAGTATAGTGTAGTATATTCTAGTATAGTATGTATGTATTTATTTATTTATTTATACTTTATTGTACACCACAAAAATACATAACAAAAAAAAAAAAATACACTACAAAATATACAGTGGGCGGCCTTATCGGTTTCCGCGATCTCTTCCAGGCAACCTCAGAATGGACAGTGATTTACCTGGACATAAAATGGGGCTGTCGTATTTGTTGTATTAGTAAATGTTGCACTACAGAGTATCTGCAGTTTTGTCTCTTCTGTCTTTAAATCCATCCGAGGTTGTCTTTAAAAGATCGCTTTTAGCGATAAGACCGCCCATTGTGTCAACCTATGTCATATTTCAACATTTATATCTGTAATTCGTATGGTTTGCATAATAAAGAGTATTCTAGTCTAGAACAGTTAAAACTTCCATAATTATTACAAACGCTTATTAAAAATCTGCGTAGAGATTTGATGACAATTATTCCATAGAACATCACCAATGCATCGAGAGGTATGAGGAACAGGGTGTAAAGTTCACTCTATGCTCTATAGAAAACAGTGGCCGCTCCTACCATGACGGGTGTCGTGTCTGGCGGGCAACTGCCCAATGATTGATGTCGAGACGTTGTATAGTAAGTACGAGTCGCGCGGTAGACCCTGCTTGCGCGATGCAGGATTTTGCGTGACGTCAGTGTGATGCGTAGTTCGCATGTGGCGATATAGATGACACACATCTATATGTATCTATCCATGTTATCAATTAAAGTCGGTCCTCGTGTCTGTCTGTGTGACTGCGTCGTTCTTCTAAACTACGCAACGGATTTTGATTCGTTTTCCGCCATCATTCAGAGACTTTATGCCGGAAGGTTTATGTGTATACTACTTTTATATTAAACCTTCATAATATGTATTTTATAATAAAGAAACCTACCGATGTTTTCTCAGGTCGTAAGCACATTATCCAATTTCAGTACCTACCTACTTAACAAGCAATAAAGTACAATGAATATTTCAGCTAAAAACATTCGTTTACCTTTCCTTAACAGGGTAAACAAAGGTAAACAATACAACATGTAGAGTTATGTGTTCTAAGTTTATAAATAGACTAGCGACCCGCTCCTGCTTCGCACGGTTTTTACGACGTGGCAAAACATGGAGATTTGTTTGTTATATGTAAGTTTAACATTAATGAAATATACACATAAACCTTCCGGAATAAATTCTCTAAATGATTATGAAAACCGCATCAAAATCCTTTGCGTAGTTTGGAAGAACAATGCGGTGACAAGACAGACACGAAATGCGACTTTAATTTATATAACACTAGCTTTTTCCCGCAGCTTCGCCCGCGTGGATGTCGTAAAATATCCCACGGGAACGTACTACCGTGATTACATACCTAATAGCCGAGGAAAAGGTCATTCACTCCTACCGCAGCGCCCGCGTAGCCGTCAACCATAAGTATTTTGTTACGCGTAATTTTGAATATGTGATATATTTTAAACTATTCATTTAAATAAAGAAAGAAAGAAAAGAAAGAAACAAAAATGTTTATTTGGACACAGTTCGTGAAAGACAAAATACAAAATAAAAAAGTGACAATAATACGAGTAGTGTGAAAATAGTAAATGATATGAAGTCAAGGCATATTTTAATCTAAATTGTATGCCCAATTTAAATAACATTTTTTATTGGATAAGGATTAATATAATACTGGTCAAAATAGCTTCGGAAATAACAATGAAATTTTTATCAAATTCTGAAAGACCACCATTATCATGGTTACTGTGGGCCATCCTTAGAAGACAGACATCCCGGACTTTTTTGTTGAACTTTTTAAGATGATAAATTCTATAACAAATATTTTTTTATGTATCTTTTACGGTTTACGCGGCGCCCGCCAGTAAATTTGTCAGTCGGTATGATTTTTTCCGACATCTTCGAGAATAATCGTCATATTTTAGCAAATTTACACAAAACCTTAATGAATTATATACTAAAATCTTCCGCATGAATCACTCCGTCCATTGGTGAAAACCGTTTGAAATACCGTTCGGTAGTTTTTGAGATTATCGTGTTCAGACAGGCAGACGCGGCGGGGGACGTATAGGATGTATAGATAGTTACTGTGTACCGATAGCAATATACAATGGTTAAGTTAGATAACTAGGTACACGCAACTGCTGGGCTATCGTTAATGACTCAGAAATTCGTTCTGCTCAATCCTCACTTTAGTAAGTAACTCCTTGGTGCCTTATAGACCAAATATTTAAATCGTTAGGTTCGCCCTTCCGCGTCAAAAGATAGTTTTGACACCTCTGACACACAATGCCGTAGTGACTTGACTTGATTGTCACGGAAACGCTGTTTATATAAGTGAGTCCATTATTCTCAGTATGGACACTTTTTCACGTGACTAATTACGGTGAGGGCAAATCTAGCGTTTTAAATCTATGTATAGGTACACGTTAACCGGTAACCAAGAATTTGAAGTTGAGAATAAAAACTCTACTTAAACTTAAAGTGAATAAAGGTCGCGAAATTCCAAATGTCTTACGTTTTATGAAAGGTTAATTACTTTTTTTGACTACTTAATAACTAAGTATTTAATTACTTTTTTTAAAGTACTTAAGTGCCTAATGGTAAAATAGAGTTTGACAAGTTCTCAACTTCAAATTCTCAATTCAGAAACTGGGTGGTATTAAGAGCCCATACTATTTTTTTTTTTTTTTTTTTTTGTGTTGGAAGTCATCAAATGACTCCTCCCGCTCTGGGCGGAGCGAGAGGGAGTGTCAGACTTTTACTGACTAAAACCCACCCGTGTTCCTTCCGTTGCCTGTGTGCCAGGGCCGCGATATCCCTTTCGGACAAACCCGCAACCCCAGCAGAGCCCATACTACCTCAGCTCAAATTCACTTTGAATCGCGCTCGCACCATACTGCTCGCGGACTGCGTGAGAGCGATACAGAGTGCGTGTTGGCGGTAATTGCTTTTTACCGCGAAAACAATGGTAATAAAAATAAAAAATCATAGTCGCGTAGTATATATATAGTTGAATTATTATACAATGTTACATGATCAAATTTGAAGTATTTTTTTAAAATAAGCTGTTTAGTGTTTGGTTTGGAAGTAACTTTGGATTTTTTTTCAATCGCAAAAGTTTTAAGGAATCGTGTTTTCGCCAAACATAGTTCTTAACATTAATCTTCAACTTTAACACATCAATTTCAAAATGAATGCTGCAGTATTTTCGATATAACGGAGGATCGTGCTAGGCAATTTGAGGTGGTATAGGCCCTTAATTCCACGCTCACGATTAAAAACAATGCTTCTGAACAAAACGGTACAAAGATAGGTACGTATTCGGGCGATGATAATATATCGCATATCAAATTTGGATAGACTGTCGCACAAGGTATGGATGACAAAAACGACGATCAGGGTCATTCAGGACGTTCAAGGTCAGATTAAATTGAACGGAGAAGCTTCACAAAGGTGATGGGTAGTACATCAATCAATCTGCCTAGCCTTTTCCGGAGTAACCAACTATGTTGGGGTCGGTTTCCAGTTTAACCGGATGCAGTTGAATACCAGTATTTCACATGGAGCGACTGCCTATCTGACCTCCGCAACCCAGTAACTCGGTAATACTATATGTAGAGCTATTCTGTAATCATCTGGAGGAGGAGCTCGTGGCTAAGTAATAACAGCCGCATGGGTTCCTTCAGGTTAAGCTACGCTTGCCCGTGTCCGTGGATGGGTGACCATCTTTACATACCGAGACTCCTCCGTGCCTCGAAAAGCATGTTTAAGCCGTTGGTCCCGGCTATCATTCGTGGATCTTTGACAGGCGTTGCGGGTCGCCAGGAGCCCGAAAGTCTGACAACCAGTCTTACCAATAGGCAGTCGTTCCTTGTAAAATACTGGTTTTCAGCTGCATCCATTTACACTGGAAGTCGACCCCAACATAATTGGGAAAAGGCTAGGCAGGTTGATTTTTTATTCTGTAATAATCTCACGGTAAAAACATACGTGAAGTCATCTGTCAATAGTGTCAATCAATCTCTAGCATGGTGGAATGACAGCTCACTTGAAGCTCGCTTCACTTAAGTTTATCCGGTGGCTAAACTACAGCAAGACTTAGGAACTTTCCAGAACTTCAAGAAGTCCTAGAAAAAAAAGTGTAACTTTCACCCTCCAACCCGAGAGGTGCAAGTTTGTTTTTCTTACGGATACCTTCGGTATACCCTCCATTTGTTATGAAACCTAGATTAGTATGTACATAAACAACGAAAAAGAAACTCTTTTTCGTTGGCTATGAAGAAAGGTCGTGCAAGAAATACCGTTTTTACCCGACTATGCTAGAATTCAGGGTTATGATTTTAACATGTATATTATGTAATACCAGTACAATATCACACACTACGAAAATAAATAAAACCCTACCAAAAACATTTCATATAAAGTATATTGCCAGTAGTATGTTGCCAAGACATACATAACGGTTTCACTGTTAAAAAGTTATCAGGACAAATGTAGCCCCTAACTCTACAAAGCCTAACTCTACAACCCTTACATGTTGGTCACAATTATGGCTTATCCATTCCATTGAACTATTATATGCTATAAAGTTAAAGATTACTTAGACGACAAAAAGGCTTGGGACTAATTTAGCTACTCCAATGTACCCCAAGCAACAAACAATTATTTTAGACTACATGATACTATATGAGCATATAATTGTTTGGATTATTTTATTTGACTGTAAGTCAATTTATTTTAATTTTGTTTTCATTTATTGTTGACATAATCTACTCATTAAAATGTTTTTATTTTATGAGTTGTATGGCAATTTGTGTGGTATTGTAAATTATTTTTTCATAAGCACTATTATATAGAATCAAGTTTTTTTAACTGAACACAGCTGAGCTGTGCTGCTGGGGAGTTTGTTGTGCCACTTCTTCTTCCCAGCTTAAGAAAAACGCCCATCCTTCACCACTTCCTAGTGAGGAAGTGGTGAAGGATGGGCGTTTTTGGGGGACTATCTTATGTAATTTTGACGTTCGAAAAGTGCTGATTCTCAGCCTAGTTTGAATAAATGACTTTTGAATTTGAATTTGAATATAGCATGACACAACATTATGGCATGGCATGGCAAAAGCCATTAGATCTGTTAACATTTTAACAGTGAAAACGTTATGTGAGTCTTGGCAACAAACTTTACATGAAATGTTTTTGGTGGGTATATTATAGGTAACAATTAGCCTTGGACTTACACCTTACACAGCTAGTCGCCAGCATTCTCACAATAAGTGATAACACAGAAAATAAAAATACAAAAATTGGCGCTAGAATTAATGTATGGCAAAATAAGACCAAGAATTATGAAATCATAAAACAAAACGATACAGATGGTATTGCAATTTTGCCCAATTTCTTAAAACTAAGACATAAACAATATAAAATGTACGAGTATTCAAAATGAGATCAAAACGATCTAAAAAACACACAAAAATAAAACAAACAGACTCATAATTTCAAGTAACTTGACCCTACCAGCGGCTTTTACTTAGTAATCAACTTCTTTCAGGGGTTTGAAGATATTTATTTTCTCTGCAAACAACGTTTGATTCACCGGAAAATCGTAACAAAATGATAGGAAAACATTAAGAATCAACTGCCAAGATCGATAGGGACAATATTTGCCAAAGAAGGAAAATGCCTCTCAATATGAAAAAGTAGCTTTTACCCGCGGCTTCCCACGCCTATGCCTATGTCCCCCGGGCTCAATACCGGGATTAAAATTACCCTATGATAACACACAGGGTTACTCCCATTAGAAAGGCCATCCAGGTTATAAACCACCTGTGTGACTTTCATACAAATCCGGTGTCTTTTTTGCGCCAATCCGGAACATACATCTCAAAATTATTCGTTACTTTTTAATTATATGTATAGAAAACAGCCAAGAGGTGTCATGGGGACACCCGGCTGGTACAAAATTCCTTTCGCTTTTGCACACCTGACGAATGAGAGCCGAAAAAAGTGTAACATTTTGGCCGTCACGACACTTGTGTTACGTTTTATGTTTATGATAAAAATAAAAACTCAACAATTTTTTTAATGTGTAATGTAAAAATAACCTTTATCATGCTAGAATATTCTATTTTTAAACCATTGGTTACTTGGTAGGATAAAATTACATTAGCAACTGGAAAACTGTTTTCTTACTTAACTGGTTTTTTGTGACTAATGCTTGGTTTAGCCTTGAACGTACTAAGAAGACGTATACCTAAATCAATACATGTATATACCTAACACGATCTAAATATATACCTACCTCAGACCAAATTAAAAACCAAGACAGAGTGCTGCGAACAATACAGTGAAGCATGCCAAAACTACACCTCCGTTCTGTGCATACACGCTCACACGCACACATTCACAACCTTTTACAATGACACTACAATCAAACTACACCACACTAAGTGCACACATGTTTACGAAACCGGCTTCACGTCACTGTTGACAGCGCTCTGTCTTAGTTTTTTATTTGGTCTGAGATACCTTTTTTAAAAGGAAATATTGAACAGATCCTCTTAAAACTTATTGACCTTATGATGATGGACACCAAAATAGTAATTAGTTGAGGTTCACAAAAAAGGCACAATCATTATATTAGAGTGTTTAATAATATTTTTAGTTGCGCAAAATGGGAATTATTAGAGGGTCGATTTAATACAGCCTTTTATAAAGAATCTCTCGTAAAATAACACTTATTCTGAAATCTGAATTGAAATTGGTTTCCATTTTGATGAATATTTAAATCAATTTAATTCAATTATATACCATCTGACGTTTATCAAAGTTATTGAAACAGTGAAACTCTGTTTGGAATATAAACAGTTTTTATTGATTCCGTACCGCAAGCTGACAAAAATGTAATGAAATATCAGAATAACCATTTATACCAGGGACCAAAAACCTTTATAAATTACGTTACAGGTATCGAAGAATTTTGGCTACTTCTACGACTAAGGTTATCGCTATCTGGGTAACTAAGAACAAGAAACATGTTACCTAATTTAGGTTACCGTTTTAATACCGGCACGTGTAAGATAGAGGTTATTTTTATTTCAGTAACCGGTATATATACTGGGTTGTATTCAATTTAAGGTAACCTGTAAAAATATAAATGTTGTAACCGGAAAATACCCCTATTGATCATACCGGTTGCGGTCCCTGTTACACAAACCTAATTGGTAAAATCCCAAATCCGCCTCTGACAGAACGTTCCCGTCTGAGCTCCTACGTTACACAACCTTAGAGTATTCTAAGTACACAACAAATGATGTGCCTTATAGTAAATCCTCTTTCGCGATGTTCACAAATCAAAATGTCTGCTTAATATTCAGTAGGTACTCAATGAGCTGCGTCTCTAAAAAAAGGTTTTGGTATGGAAAAAGAAAATGCAAGATGTACAGTGGGCTCCAAAGAAACCTCACCCCCTTGCATTGTTTTTTACATTGCTAGGAGTGATGTTTCTCTGGAGCCCACTGTACCTATGTAAATTTTTTTAACGTACATTTTGCATTTTATATAATTATTAAATTATATACAATATGTAAAAAAACCATGTCCGATCCGAAACGGCACATAGGTACTGCAATAACATTACCTAAAAAAATAAAAAATCTTACTATTATTGAAAATAAAAAGTTGTTGCTATTTAAAGATCCTATTTTTAGTACCAAAATTACCCCAATTTCATTGAAAATTAACAAATTTTCAACAGGGGTCAAATTTACAACAGATATGACTTTTAGACACCCGCTAAACGAAGGCCGCCCGCGCCCCATGTAATAAAGGTAAACTTCCCTATTGAAAAATAATGTGCCGATTTTGTTTTCTTTTTTCCTGAGAATTACCACATAAAAAGACTCTCAGTACACCTAACAACACCCTCACGGATCGGGCAGGGTTTTTTACATTTTGTATACAATCGTTTGTAAATGTAAACTTTACAAATTATGGGCTATTTTCTCTGTTATGTTTGTAGTTTGCAAGTTTTAATAGCCCTAATTATATTTAAATAGTAATAAAACTATATTTAAGATGCTATTTAGAAATAATAGGTACTTAATGCAAATCACATGCCATTACATGCTTGTAATTTGTACCTAAGTGTGTGTCGCTAAGGCTAACTAATGGGCGATCCAACAATGCCGTCATATGAAAATTAATATTTGCGCAATTCCAAGTGGTCCTTTAATGTAATTACCAAGCATTTGAATGATTTTCTTTCAGGCCGGACAATGAGGCATTGAAATAGGAAACCCAATAATTGGTCGGGTTCAGCAGAGGTGCGAGGGGTCCTTCCGGGAAATAGGGACGGCCAGCTTCGTTATCATCCTATTTCTTTGCCATTCAAGGGTTAAATGAATGATATTTTCAATCATGAAAATAGACCTAAAAAGCCTTCGGGCTTTTCCGCAACGAAAAAGCTATGCTGCTATATAAAGTTAAAATAAATAAATGTCAAGAGAACAGTAGGTTGGAAGAGTAAATGAATCGGTTAATTTAAGGTGGCGCTCATTTCATTTGTCTTTTAAATTAAGTAACGGTGAGGGGAGATTTCCTCTGCCCGGGAAAATGTGCACCGAAACTCGGTCAATAAAAAAACTCAATTTATAAAAGATCCTGAATTTCGCTCTAAAGTTTTCACTTTCACAGCAGTGATAACCTAGTGGTGTGACCGTCAGACTGCCAAGTCATAGGTCTCGAGTTCGAACTCGAGGCACGCACCTCAGACTTTTCGGATTCATGTGCGTATTGTATAATTATCACTTGCTTTAAAAACGGTGGAGGAAACCATCGTGAAGAAACCGGCTTGCCTGAGATATATTTCTCGACGGCATGTGAAGCCAAGTCAGAGGCCTATGGGTGGCTTTAAAAGTCTAACTAGGTAAGACACTAACCACATGAAAAAGAAAGAACACTCTTAAGTCTGTCTACGTAGACAAATAATAAGCTCCAACCTCTTGAAGTAAGTCGACAAACAGAAGATTCATGTTCCTCTTAATATAACTACAGACGTATTGGGTTAGTAGGTAATAAAGTTATATTTAAGGCTTATATATACACGTAAAATTACTTTCGTTACACCGAATATCGTTAGCCTTATTTAAATGTATGTTACGAGTCTTGAAAAGTGTTATTTCGTTCATATAAGACTATTAAATCTGTTTTAGGTATCATATCAAGTTTTAATATCCTTACTTAAATAATATTATAAATGCGAAAGTGAGTTTGTTTGTTACGCTTTTAGAGGCATGAGAAACAGGGTGTAAAATTCACTCATCCTCACTCATCATCATAGTCTGGCGGGCAACTGCCCTACGATTGATGTCGGGAAGTCATATAATTATATATTCTGATCGCGCGGTAAAGACTGCTTGCGCGATGCAGGATTTCGCGTGTCGTCAGTGTAATGCGTACCTGTGGCGATGTAGATGTCGCCATACGGTTTCACGCTAAAACGCCTGGACGGATTCGGATGAAATTTGGCACATGGGTAGACAATGACCTGGGTGAAATAATTTCCGACCTCCACACGGGCGTAGTCGTGGGCAAAAGCTTAGCAAGCAAAAGTAAATAATAAAATAATAATTTTCAAAAGTAATATAAAATGTCTAATATCAAAGTCTTCGTCTCGAATTTACATAGGCACTGTCGCAATTTAGGTAGGTATTATATGAATGTTCATTACAAATGGTATGTCATTAATAAATTCACATCTAATTAAATCCCTTTTCGTAATAGAAAAATGAGAAATATACTTTTTTCATGGAAATTGATGTAAAAAGGTACGGAAATTGAGAGACGACAGGAAAATATATTATGAAGAATATTTTTTTTTATCACATCATTAAGCCGGGTCGTTAATAAGAACTAATAAAATCAATTAAAAACTGTTGAAGGACCGTAGGTAATAAATTGTCTGGTAAATGATATGCCTATTAAAAATATTTATTATGTTCCATTGTATTGTACGTTTTA
This sequence comes from Agrochola macilenta, assembly GCA_916701695.1. NCBI lineage: Eukaryota > Metazoa > Arthropoda > Insecta > Lepidoptera > Noctuidae > Agrochola > Agrochola macilenta. The sequence goes on along the minus strand of OU753559.1, from coordinate 11,242,939 downwards.
CAATTTATTTATGTTCTAAAACTTAAGTAGTTACTTGTTCTTACCGTCAATCTGTACATTTACATAAGATTTATTATTTTTAAATACCTATTTTGTAACTTTATATGGCCCAGATCGACGGTTTAAAATCCACTTACTCATACATCCATCCACTCATATTACTTATCCATCTACTCGTATTATTGTCACTTTTTTTTATTTTTTTTTTATTTTTTTTTTATTTTGGTTTTTTGTGTTTCACGAACTGTGTCCAAATAAACATTTTTCTTTCTTTCTTTCTTTTTCTTTCTTTCTTTCTTTTCTTTCACTTTTATACTTACCTTAATTATGAAAGAACATCCTATCCTTCCAAATGTTTAGTTAAGTGTGCAGTCACTACTCTTGTTAATCACCATCATCTTCAAAATAAGTTTTAACTCTAAATCGGCACTCGTACGCACGCTTTGGCCCTTTCAAAGTTCGGACCTCAAGCGCCGATCTTCGAGAGTTAGTTGACTTTCGAAATCGTGCTCCTAAGTTGCGACCCTTTTGAACAACATGTGACGGAAAGTAGATAATTTATCCTAACTAGACATCGATTTATTTTATCAAATTACCTATTAAATGAGCGATAATATCAATTCACTTCTGAGCTATAATCTTGTTTGTGATAGGGTTAGGTGTGGAGAGAACCGAAAACTTTTTGAAATTTTAAGTATTCTTCTTCTCTTCGTGTGGTTAGTGATTAACCTAGTGTCGGAGTTTTAAAGACGCCCATGGGCCTCTGACTTGGCTTCACATGCTGTTGAAAAATATCTCTCAGGTTCCTCTCACGAAGTTTTCCTTTACGGTTTTTGAAGCAAGTGATAATTATACAATACGCACATGAATCCGAAAAGTCAGAGGTGCGTGCCTTGGGTTCGAACTCGAGACCTATGACTTGGCAGTTCGACGGACATACCACTAGGCTATCACTATTTTGGAATTAGAAACTTTCAAGTTAAACTTGTCCTAAAAGCGTGGAGAGCACTGAAAAGTTACAGAAAACTCAAGAAATCTCAAGTTAAACGTAATACATTTAAATCTTATTTCAACGAATCCACAACGGAATGATCAAAGATTTATAACTCTGAGAATAATTGAAACAGCGTTAACGGTGGCCACGAGCCACGCAGACAGACCCTTGGGCAATACCTCACGCCGAAATACTACTTATAAATTAAATTGTTCCTCGTGCAAATTCCAAGTTCGATCGTCTGCAAAACTTTTAAATAATATTGTACCGGGCGTTTATGAAAATAAAGTTCTCTCATAAATAAAAATGTTTTGACATCGAAACCAGTGCTGAAACAATTGCTGAAAAGAAATATTAGGTTTTCGAGATAAACACACAAAGAGAGTAAAGTAAAATGTAATTAATGGTGTCATCGTTAGATAGCAGTTCCGTTTACACAGAGTTATCGCTGCATGCGCACAGATACAACACATCAGCTTCCGTTAACGATCACCAACTCCTGCGCATACGTAAACAATTATCACATTAAACGAAGAACAAAGAACACAGTGTGTTTTGAATGTCGATAGTTAAAAAAATGCGTCTGCGCTATTAGGAAAACAAACTAAACACTACCTATTTAGCATATTAAAGCTGGTAGTGAAGTTACATAAAATATGCACAGAGAGCTATTGTTTCTTCATCAACAAGTTGTTAAATTAGTAGGTTTAAATACTAGTCTATTTCGTAGTCAATTAGTACTGACTTCGTGGAGTTGGTACTAATTGTGCGGTGACGAGTGAATCGTTGAACAGGTCGGTAAAATGTGAAAGCTTGACAGCTTTAAATTCTAACTATTCAGAAAGTAAAGATCGCACCTATTTATCCGGCGACCTAAATAGGGGCGACCTTTACTTTCTACTACTTTACTTTACTTAACTTTATTTTCTTTTTACTTTTTTTTTTCTTTCCTATTTTTAGATTGAGAAATTCAAAATTCAAAATTCAAAAGTCATTTATTCAAACTAGGCTGAGAATCAGCACTTTTCGAACGTCAAAATTACATAAGACAGTCCCCCAAAACGCCCACCCTTCACCACTTCCTAGTGCATTAGCTGGGAAGAAGAAGTGGCGCAACAACTCCCCAACAGCACAGCTGTCTGTTCAGTTAGAAGAACAAAAAAAAAGATTCTATATAATAGTATTCAAAATAATTTACATTACGCAACACAAAACATAATTCAAATTATTAGCCATATGTTCGCTAGCACACGCCAATATACCAAACAAAATCATCGAGAACTATACTCAGGCCGAAATAAAAAAACTAAACGTAAACAGAATTTAATATCTAAATAAAAAAGCCTCCAGGCATAAAGGGCGTGCCCGCTTACATATAGTTGTAACTGGAAGTTATAAATGATAAACTAGGACCATCGATGTAAAATAAATAAACAAAGAGTTAATTACTAATAACAGTAAATAATATGATCAATTGTCGAGGTCACTAGCTAACCACATATTGCAATACAACTCATAAAAAAAACAGTGTGATGAGTAGATTTTGTCAATAATAAATTAAAGTTAAATTAAAATAACTTGACTTAAAAAGTCAAATAAAATAAACAATTATATAAACTCATATAACTTGTCAGTACGTAAGCTGGAGAAAGAACATAAACATTGTCTTGAGTTAATCACAGCGACCAACTATTCTTATCATTTAAGTAGTCGTTGATAGAATAGTATGCCTTTGAACAAAGATTGGATTTTACTTTCGTTTTAAACGCATTAAAAGGCAAATCTAGCAAAGAAGAGGGTAGCTTGTTATAAAAGGATATACCAAGCCCAACAAATGAGTTATGAACCTTATGAAGCCGGTGAAAGGGAGCTCGTAGTTTGTCCTTATTTCTAGTGTTAACATTGTGAAAATCACTGTTTTTAGTGTATAAGTGTATATTTTGCCTAATATATAAGATATTGGCGAAGATGAATTGAGATGCCACCGTGAGGATACCAATATCTTTGAAAAAATCTCTCAGAGAAACTCTGGCACCAAGCTGGTAAATAGCGCTAACAACTCGTTTTTGAAGAACAAATATATTTTGAATATCAGCAGCTTTGCCACACAGCAGAAGACCGTAGGACATAACGCTATGAAAATAACTAAAATAGACTAACCGAGCTGTATCAACGTCAGTGTATTGTCTTACTTTCCTGACGGCGTAGGCGGCTGAACTGATCCTTCCCGCTAGGCTCGATATATGTGGGCCCCACTGAAGATTGGCATCTACTGTAAAACTACTACTACTCACTCAACTTCTACAACCCAGAAAAACCGCCGAGTTTACAGATTCAAGCACCTCTTTATCTAAGACGATGTTGGGACCTAGATTTCTAACATTTGGTAGGGCAAACTTTACCCATTTCGTTTGAGATTGGTTCGTACAAGAGTTTCAGCATAGTCATCGCCGGCTGCGATTTGTTAGGCGTTTCGTTATTATTGGGTTACATATAGAGTGTGCTTTCTAATATGTAACCCACATATAGAATAATCATTAGAAAGCACACTAGGTCTTCTTCTTCTTTTCGTGTGGTTAGTGACTAGGGTTTATCATCGAGAAGTCTCGAAGCGGGAATTCCCGGGAAATTTGGCCTTAGTCGAGACGGGAAAAAAAGGGTTGAGTACCCGAGAAATTGAGAAATTAAAAAAAAACTAAAAAAATGCAATTTGATGTTAATTCCTGTGTTACTTATAATAAAAAATATTTCCTCTCCTCTTTTACATCCTTTTACTACCCAATAAAGCACCCTCCTCCCGCCTGCTCCAACCCGTGATCTCTCTGTTTGTTTAGTTCAGTTCAGTCAGTCACTCGCAAACATTTGACGACGTAGCTGGTGTCGGTGCGCCTATCTAGAGTCGCCGGAGACTTGTGATTTATGTATGTAACGGAGATGATTATCAAAAGACTGTGATTTAAATGTCGTTAGTTATTATTGCAAAAGTTTTATATAGGTATATTTCATAAACATCATTATTTATTTTAATGAAACATTTTGACTTTTACATTAGGTATTATATATCAAAGTGATCATATTTGTCAGTAACAGCTAATTATAAAAAAAAATATGTCTGTGATTGATATTTTGTTAATTTTAAAGATTTTACTTATATGTATTTTATTCTAGTTTTAAAACTCTGTAATTTTGTAGGAAATTAAGAAGGTTAATTTTTTAGATAATTGACGGAGACTGATTAAAATGATTACGAAAATGTGTATTTTATTTTAAAAACCTTTTTCATACATTTTTATTGAGGTTAATCAAATTCCCGACTCGGGAATTCCCGGGAAATAATGTTCGAGAAGTCTCGGTATCCGGGACCAAAAAAAGTCGGGAAATGAGAAACCCTATTATTGACTTACCTGGTGTCAGAGTTTTAAAGCCACCCATGGGCCTCTGACTTGGCTTCACACGCCGTCGAGAAATATCTCTCAGGCATGCCGGTTTCCTCACGTATTTTCCTTCACCGTTTTTGAAGCAAGTGATGATTATACAATACGCACATGAATCCGAAAAGTCAGAGGTGCGTGCCTTGGGTTCGAACTCGAGACCTATGACTTGGTAGTACGATGGGCACACCACTAGGCTATAACTTCGGTGAGCCGGATACAAGTCCAACGACAAGAATAACTTTTCTTTCAAAAATTAAAATACATTGGTATTGGGTTTTTCAAAGTTTTTTATCCTGGAAAAGCTCTGTATCAAGAATCTTTGCAGCGCCTAGGGTGGTTGGTAACAGCTGGATGAGAGTGATCGAGAATCGAGTTAAGTGGAATGCGATTGAACCTGAATAGGTTCAATATTTGATACTGTAGAGTAATGTAGACAGACCGGTGGCAGCCCAGTAGTAACGGCCCCGACTTATTAAGCTTTGTGCAGACTAGCGCGACGCACGCGACACCGTTTATTGTTATACCGTGAAGTTTTCTTATAAATTGTATTGTCCGAGTCGCGTCGCGCTAGTATGCACGAGGCTGTACGAGTTCTAGATCGTAGTTTCGAACCCTGATAGGCGCTTTACTTTTTGTAAATGATTTCATCACCACTGCTCTCAAAAAACTGAAGGAAAAAATCGTGAGGAAACCGGCATGTTCTAATAATAAAAAAACGAAGATATGTGACATCCACCAACCTGCACGAGACCCGCCTGGTGGATTATGGCCGTCTCCCAGAGAGGAGGCCTGGGTCCCACCAGTGAGATCATTAAAAGCTGATTATGCTGCATTTTTTTTTTTTTTACCGTTAAAAAATATGGTTCTATATTAATTTTAGTCAAGATAAATTGCGAAAAAAAGCTGTACATATATAATTAAAAACATAATTTATGAACCGCTATATCAAGTTTCTATTATGTACTTATTCTAAGTTTATTTATTATTTAACTTTGGAAAAACTAGTACCTACTTACTGTACCTATCTAGATGTCTTTATCTAAAACAACAAACATAGTTACAATGTAATAAAATAAAATTGTACATAAACGTTTTTGTCTGCTATTCTGTTTGAAAGGTCAAGGAATTTAGCAAAAAGTCCCATTATAATTATTTACCCATCTCGCGTTGAACAGCAAACCAAACAATAGATATTTGTAAGTATCAACTTCGCAAAAATAATTGTAATAACGAGTTAGATTACACTGTTAACTTTAATAAAAGTCAACTAAGAGGCTGACAAGTGCTAAAGCGTGGTCACTATCGGACTGCATACAAAAGAAAGCAAAGCGCGATGACAAGCAATTATCTATTTCCAAAAAAACCTATTGATTGGACTTAAAAATTAAAACACTATTACATTAATATGTTGCTTGTAGAATAATCTGACAAAAATCTGAATGATTGCATGTATAATATGGCTTTTAATCGTTAAAAGAAAGTTTTATTAATTATTTCGTGATTTTTTTCTACTGTATCAAATTAGTTGTATTATGTTTTCAACACACTATCTAACTAGCATACGAGTATATCCTGAAGAATATCGTACACTCGTATTTTTCTGATTTTGTTTACTGCAGTAGATCATATAGTTTTAGGCATAATATAACGTGCGTTTAGCTCCTGTAGTCCCCTCAACAAAGATAACTTTTTCCAAAAGGCCTGGAGTATTTGGCTTTTCCTATTACAAACTTCTTAGAAGTCCTAAAAGAAATGGTTCGAGATGAAAAAAAAATAACTCTATCCCATATTTACAATCCCCAGACACAGGACTAAGTATATAAAATATTATGTAATTCTGACTCCGTGCGCTATTGAACAGGCGGATCATGCTCCGATTGAGCAAAAAAAGATCCTTCTGAATTAGTTGTATTAAAATGAACGGGAATGTACTCGACAAAAAAAAATTTAAATCATTAGATTCGCGACAAAAGTTAGTCACGTTTCTGTTTGCTTTTGTCACCTCTGACACACAATAACACAGTAACTTCACTTGATTGTCATGGAAACGCTATTTAATCATGTGTCGGTATCAGTATCGAACACTTTTTCACGAGACTAAGTACGGTGACGGCAAATCTAGCGATTTAAATGTTAGCTCGACACGTGTATTTTTCTACCCGACTTACTGTTTAAAAAAAATTGTACCATGAAACATGTAATGCCGATCCTAACATTTTATTTGTATGTTCATACTGGATTTAATTATGATGGCGTTTGTTTAGCTTGGATTCGCTTTATGATAAGTGGGCCCTCACTCTTTTCAGAACCTGTTTTTTTTTTGAGTGTGGGAAATTATCAAATAACTTCTCCCGCTCTGGGTGGAGCGGGAGGGCGCGTCAGACTTTTACTGACTAAAACCCACCCGTGTTCCTTCCGTTGCCTGTGTGCCGGGGCCGCGATATACCTTTCGGATAAACTCGCAACCCTGGTCGTTGGTCGTTTTATTACGTAGGTTCTTACTGTTGTAGGCTCTGTCTTGTTTTTTTTGGCATCATTATGAAAATATTTTTTCCAATGAGCCACTCCATTATTTTTAAGTTACGGCTCAGCAAATAGGCGCGACGCAACACCGGTAATTGTTCTACCGTGAAGTTTTCTTCTTTTTTTTTTTTAAATTAGAGTCACATCGCCCTTTCGCTTCGCGACAGGTCGCGGGAGCCTTTAACAATGATAGTTGTTTAGCCATGTAAAAGTACCAAAATCCGTCCCTTCAATTTGCAAAAATCAAACATAACAGTGCTCAAAACAAAAAATGCCCGTACCCTAGGCCTGGCGTCACAACGGTAATGTTTTCCCATTGTTTGTCTTATTTGTTTTAGTATATTCGTGTATTTATCTGTTCTTGTATTTACATAGGTATATCCTTATATTTAAATAAATATTTATTCCACAATTTTCATATTGCACCTACCACAGTTTGTCTCTGCATCACCCAAAGGTTGACTGGTAGAAAATGCCTATGGCATTAAGTCCGCCTCTGTACTTAATGCCATAGGCATAGTGCTTAAAGTATTAAATAAAAATAAAAAATATGCTGAAATTAATATCAAACCTTCACATTTCTGATGCAGTTACCAAGGTAGGGTTAAGGGTATTAGGAAATCGTCTTATGGATTTATTTTGAATAAGTTATAGAATACTAAAAGTAGTAGCCACGACAATAACGTCTGGCTAACTCAAGAGTCTCACCAGTCAGTGAAAAAATCGAATTAAGGATAAATCAGATGACTGTGAAAAAAAAAAATATCTCTAAAAACGTGCAAAAAGCAATGCCGTATTTTAATAACCTTAAGAAGTCCCCTAAAGGAGGTGAGGAGCTCGTGGCTAAGTAACAACAACCTCACTGGTCGACCCATCAGGTTAAGCTACGCTTGCCGGGGTTGGTCAGTGGACGGGAGACCATCTTTACATAACGAGACTCCTCCGTGCCTCGGAAAGCAAGTTAAGCCGTTGGTCCCGGCTGTCAGTCGTGGACCTTTACAGTCGTTACGTGTCGTCAGAAGCCCGAAAGTCCGACACCAGTCTTACCAAGGGGTATCGTATTACCCAGTTACTGGGTTGTGGAGGTCAGATAGGCAGTCGCTCCATGTAAAATACTGGTATTCAGCTGCATCCGGTTAGACTGGAAGCCGACCCCAACATAGTTGGGAAAAGGCTAGGCAAATTGAACTTAAGATTTTTGGTCGGATATTCTTGGAACACGTGTAGGCATAAAACAATTATATAGGTCCTTACAAAGTTTTAACCCTCGTTAAGGCTCTAGTTTCGTTCAAATAATCGTAATCGTTAACGGACCCTTTTTAATTTCTGTCTACTTAGTGTAATTTCTTTTATAAAATGTTTTAGAATGAAGTATTTAGCATAAGCTTAGCCTCATCTGCCCCTGAGCCTTTCTGGAGTTTTGATTCCCCCAGGAACCCCCGGTCCTGGGGGGGCCCAAAACTCCAGAAATACTTTTTAATCAAGTCTTACACAAGACCATGTTTAGTAAGTGAAAGACAGTTTGTAGTTGGAGGCCCCCTACGCATGCTAAACAAACGTATGGCGCTAAAATTGTCGAGCTCGCTACGCTCGTTCTTGCAATCTACGTTCTCGGACTTAGTGAAGTCTGAGAATGAATACGCAGTGGCGTAAGAAACCTTACCTATCTGAGGTGGAGCGCTAAATATTTTTCATTCATTTCTGGGCGGAGGGGTAGGGGGGGTGCGAATTTTGGCGCCCCGGGACAGACAGACAGGCTTAGTCCGCCACTGCCTCATCGCCTTCATCTACATGGCATACCTACATGTTATATTCCTACATGTAACGTTCTAAAACGTTTTACAACCTACATACAATGAAATTGATGTTCAGTTAAAGATACATTTTAAAATAAGTAGCAAAATGCCATTAAACAATATGAACGATGTCTATTAGATAACTCTAGAACAACAATGTTATTGTAAACTTAGAAAAATACATGTAATCATACTTGACAATCCATTAAATGTACACAGGTCATAAATTATGAGGGAACACAGTAAACCCACATTATTAACAGAATCGTTTTCTAAGATGTCTATAAATACTTACATAAGTAAGTACTCAAGAAGAGGTACACACGGCTACACATCGAGCTATAAATTTCCAGTTTATGCTGATCTCGCATTGTATAGGATTTCCTTACAATGCGAGGTCAGCTTATACTGGAAATTTATAGCTTGATGAGGAGCCGTGTACTTACGTACCTGAATATCAAGAAATAATAATAAGTCATTATGCAAATACAGTAGACGGACAAAGATTATAATGTCAAAACTCACGTCATAGTTAAAGACATAGTCAATGAGATTCATAATAATTATTCTACTCTGCTGTAGTCGGCCTAGTCGGGTAAAAAGAGCGCATCTACAATTATTCAACATTAATGCAGGGAAAATATTGTCATATAAGGTCTTCTTAAAATAGATGTAGGTACAAACTTTTAGAAATCATTCAGACCACAAAAATAACGACAATCCTAAAAAAAATAAGAAAGACGCAATAGATACATACAAGAAAAAAAAACAGCTAACGAAAATACAGTAAAATGTTGCTTACCCAATGCCATTTATTATTTTAGGTAAAATTAAATCACTTTAATCAGTGTTTTTTTTGCTTGAGTGTATTTGGTTAGACGTATTGAACGCTGTGTTAAAATTTGTCCATCTATTTTAATGCGACTTTGTATACCTACCGGGATAATATCCTATGTTCTATCCTATGTTCAGGTCATGATTTACCCGTGTGCCTAATTTCATCCAAATCCGTTAGGCCGTTTTAGCGTGAAAGAGTAACAAACAAACTCACTTTCACATTATTATAATATTAATAGGATATAGTTAGGATTGATTGTGAATTAATACGAGCGGAAGGTCCACAAAAGAACACAAATTCAAGATGTAATATACAGGCTTGCAGGGCCATCGACGCGAAAACTGTTACTGCATTGATATTTAACGTCGGTTTTTTTTTTTTAACCAGCTTTTCCATACAGTTTGACCGAGTATGTATTGCACTTTTCTATGAAATAGCAGATTTTTTTAAATAACTGAAGAAAAATTTTAACGCAGGGAGCAGTTTTGCTGTTTTGGTAACAGTTTTCGTTATCTTGAGTTTAGATATATTATGAAGGGAAATCCGGCCCCCGAAGGCGCGAAACATAATACTAGGGATGATGACAAATTTTTTTTAGCCCGTCATGGAGATTATTAAAAAATATTGGACACGTATTTTTTTTACGTAATTTAAAGATTACGGCGATACATTGAGTTAAAATGTGCCATGAGGTCACAAGTAGATATGTAGATTTTATATTTACTTGTGACGTAGCAACCCCACTCCCCGACTTAAAATACGTTTTACCTAAGTATTTTTTATTCATATGATAAAGCAAAAAATACGTGTCTAATATTTTTTTTATTATCTGACTGACGGACTAATTAGAATTACCTTTTTTTACCCAGGCATCATCCCTGTTGTACATCAACTTAGGTAATACATCTTTCAGTATCAGTTTCGTGATGAAAAATAAATTGGTATTATTTTGAAAATTTATCTGACGACACGGTTGGCGCAGTGGCTGAGTGATCGACTGTTGCGCAACGTGTCGCGGGTTCGATCCCCGCACGGAACAAATAATTTGTATGATCTGCAAGTAGTTGTTCCGGGTCTGGGTGTTAGTGTATGTGAGTTTCTATGTTTGTAAACGCACCCACGATACAGGAAGAAATTCTTAGTGTGGGGCAACGTTATTAAAAAAAAAATAAAAAAAAAACGAACTTTGATACAAGTGTAGGCTCACTAATAAATTGTCAATAATTAGCGGCCAAGTGCGAGTCGGACTCGCTCACGAAGGGTTCCGTACTACCGCACAATATTTAACACAAGGTACTTTCTTCTGTAAATACTTTTGTTAAAAACAAAACACGTTACATGTAAGTATCGGAGTCCTTGTTACTCTATTTTATTTTTATTATTTGTTGTTATAACGGCTATAGTAGTACACACTCTTAAGAAAATGTCAAGTGTCTCCCTATTACGGCTCAATATGTACAGTGACGAGCACCAATATGTATACACTTAGCAACTTTAACAACTGATTTTCTCCTACTGTGGTGATGGTAATTTTATATTGTTACGAACATAGTATTTTGGACCCACACTAATATGAAATAGGTCTTATCTCAAAGTTGCAGTCGTTATTCCATGCGAAAATCGCTTTTGAATTTTGCTTAGTGTATACATATTGGTGCTCGTGACTGTACAGCCCTGTGACAGACGGACGGACAGCGCAGCCTTAGGGTTTCGATGATACCCTTTGAGCACGGAATCCTAAAAACTGACTCATATGCTACGTTGACATTAACGGTTGACCTACCTTAAATATGATCACAAAATTACAATCTTCCCACGCTATCATATCATTTCTATTCTTGCCTGAGGCTTTGCAAATCGAAATAACCCTTCAGATGTTATATCCTACTAATCTTGCGGTACTACATGATCACGCCTAAAATTCCCAAAGGGTAAGGCAGAGGTGTACCTATAGTACACCCTCATTTCGCCAGTCCCATGTAATAGGGGGCAAGCCTATTGCCATCAACCGGACGCAAATCCATACTCCGGGCTGCTATTGAGAAATCCCTTATGAACAAACCCAACAACACTTTTCCCGACTTGGGCATCGAACCCCATGCTCAGCAGTAGCGCTTGCGACCTAAGAACAACGAGGCAGTCTCCTACCTGACCTACCTGACTATTAAAATTGAAATCAGTTTTATATTTTAACATTCAACATCCAATTATAATCTATTTCCCTATTCACCGTCGCAAAGGTATACAAACCAAACACTCATTTTTATTGGCTCCTATGTTGTTCTTTTACTATGGGCTACTCATAGAAATGTAGTGCAAGAAAGGTACATGCACACAAACTGCAAGATACTCGTGTTATTTGAATATCGGCCTGCGTTATTAGATTGCACGGATTCAGTTGGAGCCTATAGGTACAGTCACAAGCTTAAATATATTAATTCCTACGGACAGCTCAGCAATAATATCTGATTTTATAATTCATCTAAAACTACAGTATCTGACGAGACAAGCGACGCCATAATATAGGCTTATCTCGTTAGATAGTTTGGTGTTCCTTCGATGTTACATATTTGTGCTGCCACTTCTATACGCGTGCCATACATTTGCCGTCATCTTGACGACAGATATTAATGGACTTATGTATGTTGAAATCAGATATTATAGTAGGTAATATATTTATGCTCGTGACTGTAGGACATAGGTCAACGTCATACGTGCGTGCCAGCTACATGTAAAATGAGAGTTTAGCTTTAAAACACTAATGAAGCATTAAAAATATATTACTAGCCATTTGATTAATGATCATTAATATCTAATTAGTTAATAATGTAATTTAACACAACCGCAACGATGAAATAAATAGGTTCATTTGGGACCGCAGTGTGTCAATAATTGTCGAGTGTTGATCATCATTAAAATTAGTGTCGGATATTCTGAATCAAAGTTATCGAGTGCTTATTTATCTCATAAAATGATGTACCAACATAAGTACCACGAGTTTGACGAATCTAGTGACAGTGATGACGAACTTCGGATCATTCGAGAATACAGAAATAAAAATCAGGTATTTAAATAAACCTACGTTTTTCCCGCGGCTCGGCCCGCGTGCATGTCGGAAATTATCCAACGGGAACGTATAACTACTGGATGAAAAGTGTACATTAGTAAATCCTATGTGTTAATTCAGGTTATAAACTATCTGTGTGCCAAATTTCATCTAAATCCGTAAAGCGGATTTTGCGTGATGAATGAAGTTACTCAAGTAACTGTGTGTTTGCACTGGCGAAACATTCACGACAAAACATGTTGGAATCTCTATTTTCTGTAAATGTTACCTAAAGGTATTTATTTATTAACCGACTTCTAAAAAGCAGGAGGTTCTCAATTCGGATGTTTTTTTTGTATGTGCGGGCATAACTCTGTCATATATAGACGGATTTGCAAATTCTTTTTTTGTTTGAAAAGGTATACTCTAGAGGTGGTCTCATAAATAAGTTTTATTAACTTTGCTTGGGTATGTTTTGAGTTAGCTTCAATAATATGTATTTTATGCAAAAAAGTTTTTAAATAAAAGTAGTTAAATGATTACTGAAAAAATAAACATTAAAGGTTAAAGCAGATTGGAGCGGCATTGCAAATATCCTCCTTCATTACTTTCGTAAAATTTCTATGAACCAACGCACACTACAGGGCCGCACCGAACTTTTTTGTATGAGAATGCGTTGTGCTGCGGCCTGGGGCGGTTGTAAAGTGCGCTTGGCTTAAAAAGTAAAATGCCCGGTCGTTTTTGCAAATATACGGCTTTTAGTATTACCTTTCAAATGTAGAAATGCTAACTTTCGAAATACGCTTGAAACAGGAACACAACATTGTAACGAACGAGCTTTCAAGAAGTTACGAAAATGTGAGGAAAATTATAAAAAATCTAAATTACTTTTATATTTACGCCAAATTGTTTATGTGGGAAAAAAGTAATCATAGATCTATAACCTCCATTATTTATTTATTTATATATACTTTATTGTACACCTGAAAATACATATAAAATAGTAAATTTAACACTACAAAACATACAATGGGCGGCCTTATCGCTTTCTGCGATCTCTTCCAGGCAACCTTGACCATTAGTCTTTTTGGAAACACCGAAACAAGTTTGGAACCGGAAAAATTAAAGGAAAGCTCTCTGCCCACTTCACCGTACCATACCATTGACCGTGCTATGGACGTATCAGGCACGGAAAGAAACATGACACGGACTACTATGCCCGTATCAACAGCATCATACCCGTGCATAACGGTAATAGTGACCATCATCTACGTGTCCTTTCCCGTTCTTTCGGTTGTGTTCACCTGTGTTGACGCGTGAAGCAGACGCGTCAGGAAGAGCGAGTGAATATTTTTGTTGAAGAAATGATTTCCTATACCATAGGATGGATATTAGAAATGTGTCCATTAGGGAATTAACAATGATAGCCATTGTTTTTTACGAGGCAGAAAAAGAAAGCAATAACATTAAACGACCACGACGTTACTGGGTTCAAGCCGCTTTAAAAAAAGAAAAGTCGAGGGAGAATACCAACTGGAGAATACTGTTTTTGTTTTTTTTATTTTTATTTAAAGGGCTTTAGGGAATACTGTTTATAACCCGTTTAGAACTGTCATGCATGGAGCGTATCGGCACCGGCAAATATTCTCGCCAACATGGCACGCGACGGTGTTGGTCGGTGACGGAAAGGTCTAGTGGCCATAGTCTCATACTTTTCAACACAAAGAATATTTTCTTGCCTGACATGTTCCTAACGGTCATGGTTATGATACGGTGTAGTAGGCAAACTTGTTTACATATCCAACGGAAACTAACAAGAACCGAACTTTACTCTCAGATCTGCTTTCTTTTATAGTTACAATATAAGCTGTTTCACTATTAATGAAGTAGCAGCACCTCGCGGTTTCACCTGCATAAGACTCGATCCCGTGGGAAAATCGGAAAAAAAAAAACATATAAATATTTATTAATCCAGGTTTAAAAACTATCTGTGTGCCAAACCATCCATCCATTCATACAGCCTCACAAACTTTCGCGTTTATAATATTAGTAGAATAAAACAGAAATTTATTCCTATAATACTTCATTCATTTTCCTCAACCGCTTTTTTTTCATGTTTTGTTAGAAAACATGTGAACCGTGCTAACAATAAGCAAAAAAAACCTGACGCCAATCACGCAAATAATTCCGGGCTTGTGATGAATAAAAATATAATGCCAATACAAAGTAAACTAGCCAAAACTTACTGAACAACATAAAATCTTTTTACAAAAAGAAAACAACCGACTTCCAAAAACAAACACTACAAACTCAATTCACTTGGTAGTTTAGTTTTTATATTCCATTATTTAGTTATGGTACCTACCCCACACAAATTCGAATTCCTGCTATGTAAATAACAGTAACAGGAACTTATCATCATATCCTCCACATAGGCTAAGTGGGAAAAATACATATTATTGAAGCCTAACTCAAAAACTATCCAAGCAAAGTTAATAAAATTTATAAGGGACCATCTCAAGAGTATACAAAAAAAGTGTATATACAAAATCAATTTTCAAAATCGGTCCACAATTGACGGAGAAACCGGTGAACACACATACATAAAGTCGAACATAGAACCTCCTCCTTTTTGGAAGTCGGTGAAAAAGCATCATCTGATTCAACTACATTACGTAAGCGTTATTTACCAAGTAATAGGTACCTAGTGGAGCTCTTTGTGAAGGAACTAGTCTGCGAAAGTAATTACAACCGAAGTCATTTCCGCCGCATAGCAACGTAGCTGTGTTTCGGCTTTTAGGATATGGTTGCGGTTTGAGACAAGGCAGGCACATTCCATGACTGCCTGTAATTGCACCGAATTACAAGCAGACATCAGATGTTCCTTCCTTTGTCTCTGGAATGGCAAAATGGCAACGCACCTGCAATTCCTGTGGTATTGCAGATGTCTATAGACGGCTCGTTGTATCATGATGGCCCAGTGGTGATGCCTCTCGTCTCAAGCACGAGGTTGCGAGTATCAATGTAACTTTTTTAAATTCAGTAGATACTTCCTAAGTTTATCTTGGACATTACTGACATTGAAGGAAAAACATCGTGAGCACACCTGTACTTATATAGTTAATATAAGTCTGAAATCACCAACCCGTCGTCGTGAGCAAGCGTGGTGATCAATACTTGTGCCTTCTTTGTATATGAGAAGAGGCCTTTGCGGTGCAGCTGGACCATTATAGGCTAGTATTATAGACGGCTCGTGGCTACTTACCACGAGGAGGGTCGCTAGGCTATTTGCCACCAAAAAACATAAAAAAGATTTTTTATAACACAATTTCATGAAGCAAAACACCATAACCCTTAAAATACCGCGACATGATGTTGCTCACGTGAGGTGACTTTGTAAGCAAGGTAAAATGGCCACAAAAAAATATGACAGCACAAACTAAAGAAAATGGTGCTCCGTGCTCTTACGACTAATGTGGCCCATCAATATCTTTGAGCCATGAAAATACGACAAGATAGCTGATCAATTAAATGTTATTCCGTACAACATTGATTTCATAGAGTAATTAAAAGTTCTTACTAAGAACTTTTCTATTTATTCCAAGTTAAAGTTTTCTTTTAAGCCCAGTGGAAAATAAACAGCTAATTGCGATCTTTCAATAAATATACCTTCCTACTCTTGAGAAATCTCTTGTTTATAGGGTTGACTGGGACCAATTGAAGAGTTTTTTGAGAAAATTGTTCCTTTGCCTTTCATTTTAAACCCTATCTGTTTGGTAATTGGTTTTAATTGTAGCTAGACTATCTGGCTAAATAATATAACTAATATGTTTTCTTACTATACACCCGTAACTTACGTAAACGCTATTTAATCATCTTCAGAAAATGTTTCAATTGACCCTGGGTTGGGGTAATTTGAAACGAAATATATCTAGGTTTAAAAAACCCGAAAAAACTATTTTTTTTGTTTAAGTAATATATTTACAAATTAATTAGAATTACATGTTCAGAAACTATTGACGATCCATTTCGCATATGAAATGACTTAGTAGTAGTACATACCCTGATTTGATGTAATTCAGTCCATCCAAAAAGATAAAAATCCTCAAAAGATATCGTTAACGGTTTACGGTAACACAATTTACTTAATATCAAAACTAGCAGACAAATCAAAATGTCTTAAAGTTAAACAAAATACCTGCCGCGATCCAATCAGCTTTTTCGTTACAATTTGCTATGGGAGGTGAAATGAAAACAATGTTTTGTTATTTTGAAAGAATTGGACGATTATAATTTAAATAAAGAATCAGCAGGGTTTGACACCAACCTAATTTTGTTTCGAGTCGCCGTAGGAAAGGCCCGACATCAATACAAAGTTTTCCTTTAGAATTTAGAAACATAATAAGCAAATTGCATACATTTAAAGTAGTTTTAAGAGCTATTGTTGTATGAAAACATGTATGTTTAGATAACATCTATGGTACATATAGATAGATGGGCATGCGTTCGCAACATTTCCATTTGTGTAACATAGTTTACAACCCCTGTTTTGTTATGTAGATTGTGACATTATTAGCGCTCATTGTTCCGCACTAAGCATATGATTTATGCAAGAACTAACAAAGACTACGTGACTGCTCTATTACATGTGTATGCGCACTCTTTCTTATGCCCATTGACAATAGCTCACTTTATTCTTTTCTGTTTACTCTTTGAAGTTTTGCTTCTCACCTACAGGAAATGAATTCATGATGCCTTTGAAAAAAGCCTGCCGTCATGCTAAAGAATAATTAAACATGTTTTTGATTACTTTTTGCTTTAAATCAATTAGAAACTTATTAGAATAATTTAACTTGTACTTAGCTACTTTAAACAAACACGTAAGCAGTAATAATGGAACTGTTCAAATAAGCACTTATTACATGCAAGTTACCTATAATGAAGCGGGTCGTCAAACAATGAAAATATGCAGATTTCATCTCAAGTTTACAACATCTGCTCCATACCGCAATGCACCATTCTCGGTCAGTCATACAAAACTCACAACTATGTAAGTATATCATCTGAGTGCTATACAACGTGATTCAATGCTACTTTTCAATAGAATAATAGCCAGTTACAGAAATTAACTTTAACTTTTAGCCCAGGTTCGCACGGACGTATTTTTATGGCGTATTGGTTTTTCAACGCTCTCTGCTTAGCGCCGAGAGTTGAATATCCAACATTGTGTTTTCTTGACGCGCTTGGATACACGCTGTATGCGCTCTGTTGGAATCTCAATGCTCAGCTCAATAGAGTTGAAAACCTAGTGTACGAAAATCTATATATTACATCCGTGCGTACGTAGGCTTAATGCTGTCATTAAATACTAATCTTCCATTAACTTGTGCGAACTTCTCGCAGAAAGCAACATAAGACTCGATTTTAATGGTTCTTTGATGAAATTAATGAAATCATGTTAATGATCCATTACGTAATGGGGCATTAATGTTTGTCTTTATGCAACTGGATGTAAACCTAATAACAAATTAACTTGATGCGTCATCCGGTTATACCTCATTTGTTTATATTATTTTCCTGATCGAAGTTCCGATGTTAGTCATAAACAGATAAAACTCATGTCTCCTTCATTAGTTAGTCGAGTGGTTCTCTTATCAGAAACGCATAAATACCTGACTAGCATTAAGTATAACGGGGCAAAGCCCTTGGCCCATTAACTGTTCTTTACCGCCGCATTCCAAAAGTTATTTGTTACTAGCTTTGGCCCGCGACTTCGACTGCCTGGAGGTCGGGATTATAAAACTACCGAGAGAAAAACTTTTTTTTTTTTTTTAAATACACTAACAAAAAAATATGTGTTGAGTTTAATTGTAGGTATAATTTTGATCCAAGCGTCTTCGCGTCGGCCGGGGGAGGCCTAGTCTTTTCTACAATAGCATATATTCATTATTGCTAGGTATTAGCCTCGTCTGTTTGGCATTTAAGTTTCAATATCATTGATGAAACACAATACCAAATTTCGACTCGATCAGACCTGAAGATGCTCACATCCAATTATCAACTAGAAAAGAGTTGATAATCTTCAAACGACGGAACTGATCTTTTCTGATTCTTGAATCATAGCTAAAAACACTCTCGATCATGTCACCTATCAAACAAAACCGGTTCAGCCGTTTGAGAGTTACGATGCTGCAGACAGACACACAGATCCGCAGATACACACGTTAAACTTATAACACCCTCGGGGATTAAAAAACCAGTATCCATGTCCTAACCCAGGCTTGGTCATCCGTGCGCCAAGTTTCATCCAAATCTGTTCAGCCGTTAAGGTATGACATGATAACAGACAGACATTTTCGCATTTATAATATTAGTATTAGTAGATGCTTAATAAAATATATCATAATGCCATCGAGAAAATCCGAATTCCGTATCGGAAAACGATTTGTAGCTCAATAAAATCGATCAAAACTATTTATAACCTGATACTCGCGTGTTACCTAATTACGACACTCAATGAAACAGGTGTTTTGGATTACGTTGGTGTGTTACAAACTACAAACACACAACAAAACCACGACCTTCTATACTTACCTACAGCCATTCGTGCTGTAAATTCACATATTATTAACGGAAATAAAACTTCCGTCTTCCAACTCAAGATACTAATCAATAGCTCTATCTAATTACGTAACATATTTTCGTAAACGATTGCGACTAATCTATTTCATTTTGACAGTTCAACAACATTCATTGCGTTACTTACATTGTTGAGCAGAACTTTTTTTAGGACTTATGAAGCAATGGATTAGCAATCTGTTTCAAAAAGATCCAGATTCTAATTGATCATGCATTACGTAGGGTAGGGCTCTATTTACTATAACTGGCAATGCGACAGAGTTATTTGTCAAAAAAAATCACATCTTTCCTCATCTTTCACATTTTCACAACCAGTGTTGTTTAATAATATTTAATTTAATATTTTTCTTTATTTACACTTCAAAGTCACAAACATCTGTGTAGCCCCGGCTCTTGTACTTGGAGTGCCTGTATCACAAGAGTCAGAGAGCTAGCGAGCTAATAAAGCAGAAAATGTATAAAAGAGTTAAATTGTCAGATTGTCACCTGTCGCCTGACGGTTTTATTAAATAAGCCATTGTGTGAAATAAAGTGACAATTCAAAGCATTTAATATTGATACCGATTTACAATGTAAGGTCCCAGCACTGCAGATAGACAGAAATAGGTTACCAGACCGTCCACAATAATAACTCATTTCCTTCAATTGACTACAAATTGCTTGACCCATTACCTAGCAAATACATTTCCTTTCTGCCAGATGTGGTAGAGATAAAACAGAAATTATACCGCCAAACGCAATCCAACTCGTTTCGATTTCAAAGTTGAATCTGACAAATTAACTCCGTTGGCCAGTGTGGGTCTCTAAACTCTAAACCGGTGCGGTGCTGCGGGCTGTCACAGCATAAGAATATACAGAAAATTATAACATGGAAGAATGAGATTGGTTTGTACAAGAGTTTCAGGATGCGATTTATTAGGCGTTTCGTTATTATTGGATTACATATAGAATAATAATTAGTTATAGAATAATAATTAATAATAATTAGATAATAAGTAGTAGTAGTATTAGCGCACTAGGTCTTCTTCTTTTCTTGTGGTTAGTGACTAACCGTGTCAGAGTTTTAAAGCCGCCCATGGGCCTCTGACTTGGCTTCACATGCCGTCGAGAAATATCTCTCAAGCATCAGCGTTTCCTCACGATGTTTTCCTTCACCGTTTTTGAAGCAAGTGATAATTATACAATACGCACATGAATCCGAAAAGTCAGAGGTGCGTCCCTTGGGTTCGAAGTTGAGACCTATGACTTGGCAGACCGACGGCCATTCAAAATATAATGAGAGTTAGAAAACAATACCATTCGATTTCTTTTTTTTAAACCTGTTTGCTCATTGCTCCACTTATAGTATTTCCCAACGGAATATGAAGTGGACCTTCTGTATCATATTCTTCTGCGTCCGTAGTTATATCGTGCTCGCCGGGTGCTCTCTCGATTACCTGCTCGTGCTCGTAGGTACCTCGGTACCTACTTACAGCGCCATGTCAGCTCTTCGCTGTATTGAATTTCTTTTCGGTGCAGTTGCCAACTTTTACTACATGTACTCCTGAAGGCAGACTTTAAATTAAATTAGATCGTGTAGTTCGTAAGTGTGTAATCACTAGCTGAACTGTTCGCTACTAAGATTTAATTAACTGCTACGTGGAAGATGCTTGTTTTTAAGTAAAGTATTTGAGGAAATAAATATAGCGCTATATAACATTGTGACTATTTGGAAACGGGAAAGGGTTTTGTAGGAATGTAATCAGAATCACATAAAGTAGTTTCATGACTGACTGGTTCACAGACAGACAACGCACTCACATGAAGATAAATTATAGGAAGATACTTTCGTTTCAGGATGTAGCAGTTTTTTTGTAGGTCCTGGACTCAGACTAAATAAAAAACCAAGACAGAGCGCTGTCAACAGTAAAGTAAAGCCGGTTTCGTAATAATGTGTGCACTTTGTGTGGTGTAGTTTGATTGTAGTGTCATTGTAAAAGGTTGTATATGTGTGCGTGTGAGCGTGTATGCACAGAGCGGCGGTGTAGTTTTGGCATGCTTCACTGTATTGTTCGCAGCGCTCTGTCTAGGTTTTTTATTTGGTCTGAGGTCCTGGGTTAGATTCCCAGATCGGGCAGTGTTCTTGGGTGTTTTCATTTGGAATTTCTCAGTGGCAACCCGGAGTCTGGATTTTTGCACCTGGTTGATGACATTAAGCTCCTGGAGAAATTAGGGTGTACTATAGGTGCACTTCTGCCTAGCCTTTCGGGAAATAAAGGCGTGATGTTATGTTATGTTTAATCGCAACCCCGAGGTTGACTTTAAGGCTCGTGCAGACTAGCGCGACTTGTCGACACCGGTAGTAGGGATGATGCCTGGGTAAAAAAAAAAAAAATCTAATTAGTCCGTCAGTCAGATAATAAAAAAATATTAGACACGTATTTTTTGCTTTATCATATTAATAAAAAAATACTTAGGTAAAACGCATTTTAAGTTCCAGTGGACCCTCGCTACGTCACTAGTACCGTGTATAAAATCTACATACTCGTGACGTTATGGCACATTTTACCTCAATGTATCGCCGTAATCTTTAGACTATACGTAAAAAAAGAAAAAATACGTGTCCAATATTTTTTTTATCGTATCTCTAAGACGGTAAAGTGGGTACACTCTAGGTACACCTCTGATTTACCCTTCGTGGAAAACAGGCGTGGTATTATGTTATGTTATGTAGGAAGGGATAACTATTTCGAAAATTATTCACCAATTCTACCGTAGCACATTAAAGCAGCTGATAAGATAGGCCGGCAATATCCGATAAAATATATATGAGAGTAAATCAGCCGTGACATACGAGCAATATCGAGCCATCGCATAAGCAACCTTATGAATAAATAAATATTATTTAAATAAGGGTATTTTCTTCCGGTTTTCACTGTAGATGAAAATTAGTGCCTTTTCTTGAGGGGTCGGTTAAATTATCCCAAAGATATCATCATAATTGACAGCTTTGTTCCACGCAGTCCCTTTTATGCCATGCCGCCCTGGTATACATACCATACTACTGTTACCTAATTGTCCTGTTGTCTGTTGTGTTGTTGTCTGTACTGTTGCCTAATTGCGTAATACACGATCAGTCAGAATCTAAATCGCTTTGAAACAGATTGCAAATTCATTGCTTCACAAGTTCAAAAAAAACTGCACAACAACGTAAATAACGCAATGAATGTTGTTGAACTGTCAGAATGAAACAGATTAGTCGTAATCGTTTACGAAAACGTGTTACTTTGTAGGTGGCTATCAGAAGGCCAATTCTCGTACTTCTATTCTATTTTTAATAAAAGGCAAGCAAAGCCGGTGTCGACTATTCTGCCAATGTCTATAGTGCGTTGGAAAAAGTAAGTGTTTGTTATAAAACAAATTAATAACCAAATAAAAATTCTTCGATTTACTTAAAAAACGTTCACATTCTGGTCGCAAGCTGTCAAACTTGTCAAAAATGTTGGTAAATTGATCTCGTATTGTTACAGATTGCGAATGAGATGCGAACGCGAACGTTCTTAAAAATAAGGGTACTACTGCCCCTCTGATTGTTGATTTGCAACACTCTCTCTATATTCTCTCGCCAATCATACAGTCTAATGTTCATGCCTGCTAAAGTGTATGGATTAGAAATAACGCTATAGGTACCTAAAATTCGTCTAGTATTCATCTACCTTCACTATTTCTGCCTTGATACCGTCATCGGCGACAAAGGTGCCCAAAAATTTAACTGTTGCATTCTGAATAACTTCACACACGAAGTCAAAGTCAAATCATTAATTTCAAATATGTACTATTATATATTGTAAGGCACTTTTGAACGTCAAAAATTACAAAACATTGAATTGATTCAATTCGCCCCTTCCAAAAGGTAGTTTTCGTATGGAGAAGAATGGGCAAGGAACTCCACCGTTACTATTTTAAAATGTTTTACAATATTTTGTTTATGTTGGTACATTAGTTATATAACTATATGTGAAGACGATGCACTTAAAAAAATAAAATACACAACACAACAACAACCACAACAGGTAAAAATAGTTAAAAATGAAGCAACGACAGATAAATTAATTACTTATGTGATAGATACATGGTTCTCACATATTTACAAACATTGTAAAACTAGACGATTTTTCTAAAATAAGTCAGTGTGTGAGGAAGTAATCACAGAATGTAAAATCAATGGCATATAATAAAATAAAATAGATTATATAACATTAGCAACCAGTTTGATTTTGTCTAGATTCTATATTATCCTAAGGAGCAGGACCAACATGTTTCCAAGCATTCTTATCTTGGATATAATCCTCTAATTAGTAATATGCTTGTTTACAAAGTGTACTTTTAATATGAGTTTCAAATTTTCTGTCATTTAATTGAAATATATCACAAAGTATTTTGTTGTAACATTTAACACAGTACCCCATACATAAAAGATGTATGTAGATACTGAAAAATGGTTGATCTATTTTATCTTTATTTCTAGTATTAAAAGTATGTCTATCACTAATTTTTTACTCATGTAATTTTGGTATCATTTAATTGTGCTTTTGTGTGTCTTTTGTATGCACTGAATATTTTTTTTATCTATCTATCTATTTTATTAAAAATATGTAGATGTTTTTCTTACATACATAATATTTTCATAAATGAATTGGCAAGGTACCGTCATAATATTAATCTTTTTAAATAGTTCCCTGAGAGATTCGGGACGATGTAGATTATAAATGGATCTGACAGGTCTCTTTTGTAAGACAAGGACTTAAAAAAAATGCCATAAGACATAATACTGTGGAAGTAGCTAAAATAGATCAAACGCTCGGTTCCTACATCTGTTAACTGTCTTATCTTTCTATGAGGTCCCCATGGTAATTTCTCGTCTAGTGTCATTCCTAAGAAAACCGTTTGATTAATAACTTCCAGTTTTTCTCCATTCAATATGATGTCACATTCGCTACTTCTAACATTAGGTAATTTAAATCTAATGCATTTGTTTTTTTATTTTTATTTGGTCCCAAATTATTTACCGTAAACCAATCTTGGACCTGAAGAATAGACCTATTCACGTTCGCAAGATTTTGTGACCGTCGCCGTCGGTTGATTTTAAACATCAAAAGGAGTAGGTATGTAACATCTTACATACCTACTCCTTACTCCTACATACTCGTACTTACTCCTACCATCGTAGCAAGTGGCGTTCGTCTAGAAAGGTCGGGAAACGAAAATTGGAGCGCAATTTCACGGGCTATTAGCCATAACATCATATTCATAACATAGCAAAGCGTGCTATCAGCGGCTATCGTTGATAAACGCTTACCAACACAGATGATAAGTGGCCTTTAGTGCAAACAGGGCGCTGGAAAGTTTCGACACTCGCCCAATTAATCCTGCTGTATGGAAAGATTAACGTGTATCTGCTGGATTGCCTCTATACGTTATTTGGTATACGACACAACTTAGATGTAGCATAAATTTGAAAATTAGCATTCATTCATTTCAATTTTACGAATGTATTTTATTATATGACTTTACAACTTATTGCGTTTGCATAAAGCAAATTTTCGTTTAAATCTATTTATGTATTTAAAAATGAATCCCTATTTCCCTTGGTCACGGCATCACGCGTGAACGGCTGGGCCAATTTCGCTAATTATTTTTTTCTTGTGTTCGTTATTATCAGGAGAAGGTTCTTAGGATAGGTAGGTGATGGTAGGGTAGGTAGGTAGGTATGTATGCAAGTAGGTAGGTATGTATGTATGCAAGTAGGTAGGAATGTATGTAGGTATGATAGGTAGGTAGGGTAGGTGGAGTAAGTAGGGTAGCTAGGGTAGCTAGGGTAGGTAGGTATGTAGGTAGGTGTAAGTAGTAAGTAGGGTAGGTAGGTAGGTATAGGTAGTTATGTAGGTAACGTAGGTAGGTAAGGTAGGATATGTAGGTAGGTATGTAGGTAAGGTAGGGTATGTAGGTAGGGTAGGGTAGGTAGATAGGTAG
Organism: Agrochola macilenta; assembly: GCA_916701695.1. Classification (NCBI taxonomy): domain Eukaryota; kingdom Metazoa; phylum Arthropoda; class Insecta; order Lepidoptera; family Noctuidae; genus Agrochola; species Agrochola macilenta. Next base: position 11,217,657 of record OU753559.1, on the reverse strand, counting down.
GTGCGCCGTAGATAAAGTACTTAGTGCTACCCGTGCGAAGCCGGGGCGGCCAGCTTGTAAGTAATACAGATTGGTGATTTTGAAGGCGCATTCAGTTCGGATGGTGATCGGTTTTACGAATTTTACCGATGCTGCATCTAAGTTGTTTCGTACTGTAACACTGGTTTAAAGGGTTACAATTACATAACACTGAAAAGATCCTCTGTACTTATCGTCATCTCTACGGCAAACAAGCGAATCTGCAGAAAATGCACAGTGGAGCGTTTTGAAAGTAAACATCAATGATAACTTTTTTTTTTTTTAACAGGTATAAAGGTACCGCGGTACATTTGATTTTCAAAATGGTACCTTTTTATATTATCAACGGATTATCAATATTTTACAAGGATCAGAAATAAATACTTATTCGTAACTTTACATATCCATACATAGAAGTTAATAGATATTTATTCATACCCTAGCAAACTTACGAAAGTGGTACTTTCGTTGCTAAATAATACTAACATAATAAAAATATCCAATTGAAACTTCGGTAAAAGTACCACTTTCGTAAGTTTGCCAGGGTATGAATAAATATCTATTAGCTTCTTTTATTAAAAAAATACGCTAATACAACGAATATGAATTTCGTTAGTTTAATATTAACATAGAACGCAGATTCGAACAATATGAATTCTGTAATCATCAGAGATAAAAATTCGTAAATTTTCCACGGTGGTGTTCATTCATTAAGTACAGTTTTTCATCAAAATGTCGATTTCACTAAAACTGCAGATTCGTAACATTGCCGTGGAGGTGACAATGTAATAGGTAAATAACCTCCTTTTTTTGAAGTCGGTTAAAAATAGGTTGGAATTAATTAAAACATACATAAGGAGATTAATGCTCTTAGCAGTTGGCATAAAGTCCTTGGAAAAGATATGTTCACTCGTATGAGCGAGGCTCTATTGATAAACAGAAACATTGTGTAAATAAAGTATTTTTCGTAGATCGTAGAACCGTATAACATGTTTCCCAAACGTTTCCACTTACAGGGCTTTGTACTTCGACACGTAATGCTTTACGCTCAAACGTTAAAAAGGTCTGTTTTCATCCCTCGAACTCGTTATATCCATTACAGGTACAATCTCATACGATTAACATAATTTTACACTGAACGCAAAATATTTGTTTATTACCTGTATGAACATTTAAATGACTAATTTGTATGCGGAAATATATTAAATTCTGGCCTTATCTCTGGTGTGCCGCAAACCCTTAAAAAGCAATAACATAAAGCAAATAACATAAAGCAAATAAATGGCTGAAACGGGCATAATAAAGTAAAGAAAACATTGGGTCCATGAAAGGTCTGTGGAAGCACTTCCCTGTGTGTACGCAGGGTTATTTAAAATTAAAGTAACCGCAACGGTCGGTACACTATCGCGAGACTGCCGGTCATTTAAATAATACCCGAAATAAGGTTAATTCAGTTTGAATGTACCAAAAAGTTGCGACGCGACAGTGCGACGTGATTCTGATAGAACAGTTTCCATGAAGTTTTCATAGAAATTGTTCTACTAGAGTCACGTCGCGATGTCGCGTCGCGCCTGTCTGAGCCGTTAACGAACTGAGTTTATTATAGATTCACGTTGAAGATACTTTACACTGTTCCTGTGGGTAACTAGTCTTAAGGCTTGTGCAGACCAGCGCGACTTGTCGCGCGACGCGACACCGGTTATTGTTATACTGTGAAGTTTTCTTAGAAATTGTATTGTTCGTGTCGCGTCGCGCGACAAGTCGCGCTGGTCTGCACAAGCCTTTAGAATTAAAGCATTAACGATATAACTAGGTACCTAGATTTATATAAACTATGGGTAGGTTTAATCAGAGTTTTTCACAGATATATACTATGAATTACAAAGTAATTTTTTTCAGTTGCAGAAATCACTCATATTTCAATAAAATACCTTTTTAGTATTTGTTCAAAATTCAAAAGTCATTTATTCAAACTAGGCTGAGAATCAGCACTTTTCGAACGTCAAAAATAAACCTACCCTTCACCACTTCCTAGTGCTTTAGCTGGGAAGAAGAAGTGGCGCAACAAACTCCCCAGCAGCACAGCTGTCTGTTCATTTAGAAGAATAAAAAAAAAAAAAAAAAAAAAATAGTATTCAAAATAATTTACATTACGCAACACAAAACATAATTTAAATTATTAGCCATATGTTAGCTAGCACACGCCAATATACCAAACAAAATCATCGAGAACTATACTCAGGCCGAAATAAAAAAACTAAACGTAAACAGAACTTAATATCTCAATAAAAAGCCTCCAGGCATAAAGGACGTGCCCGCTTACATAATAGTTGTAACTGGAAATTATAAATGATAAACTAGGACCATTGATGGAAAATAAATAAGCAAACAGTTCTAATAACAATATGTGATCAATTGTCGAGGTCACTAGCTAACCACATATTGCAATACAACTCATATAAAACATTGTGATGAGTAGATTATATCAACAATAAATTTAAATTAAATTAAAATAACTTGACTTAAAAAGTCAAATAAAATAAACAATTATATAAACTGATAAAACTTGTCAGTAGGTAGGTAAGCTGGAGATAGAACATTGTCTTGAGTTAATCACAGCGACCAACTATTCTTGTTGATACTGTAATATGGATGGTACATGATATACCGAAGTTTCGACTTCCTAACTTTTTTAGTTGTTGATAGAGCTCGTACAAAAATGGTCTAAAACTGACAAACTATACCCCCTATTTCTCATTTTCGAAGGTAAAAAAAAATTGTTCTCTACTCGATGACCTCTAGACAATCACACCCCACATGCCAGGGTTAAAAATATTTTTATTCAAAATCAAAAGTTTAAAAACTCGCAGAGGCCCCTTACACAATTTTAAATGAAATGAGGCTCCAACCGACGATTATCCCTGTATGAACTATGCAAGTGCACCCAAGGACAACCCCCGGTTGGTGCAGGACTGTTGCAGAAAATGGAAACAAAAAAATATTGAACTATGGGTTTGGGTGGCTATAGTGGATTGGTTACCTAAAACTATGGCAGGCCTATGTTCCCTGTCTGATCAATGTTAAGATATGCACGGATAAAATGGCAGGGGGTGACTTGCACACTCAATAATGGGCCCCCGAAAACTGTCGCTAGCACATTGGGACGTAGCAACAAGGGGGCAACATGTCCTGAGGTGCTTGAGGAGTGGAGAGGTATTCCACGGCTTTCAGAACAATCCCAGAGCCCGTAAGCCCGTATAATAAACCAATAAGTCAATCGTCATCCTGAGGATGCCTTGTTGAGAGGTGAAACAGGTGTCAATTTCTTACAGGGTTCTTTAAGAACAGTTAGGTTACTAAATACATGTCGTCTATTGTATTTTATAATGGATTTCTGCAAAGTCGCACCTGAGTCAATTAACCATGATAAACCAAAAAATAAGGGTCTAATATTTTATTATTAACTTACTGACGAACTAAATTGAATTTCTTTTTTTTCATAATGTGATTACTGAGGAAACCTCCACAGAACATCTCATAAACAGTTTAATGATATTTAATAGTATTTATTTATTTCTATTTACTTAAGTTACTCGTATAATACAATTTATTTTACAATTAACTATTATATATATTATGTACAAGAATGTAAAGAAAACAAATAAGAAAAGAAAATAAAGGGAAGAGCTCATTGGGCATCAAAAAATTCGTCCGCATCGCTGTCAGCGGGAAAAGTGCCCAAAAGGCTGGCAGCATTACCACGTTGGATGGCAATGCTGATTCTTTGGCCTAAGAATTGGCCAGCCCTCTGGTCACGTGAAGAGTCGACCAACCGCTTGGCGATGTCCCGAAATATTCGATGAGCACTCGGACGCCACGGACCTAGTGTTTCAACCCCAAACGGCTCAAAAATATAGCTACCAATAAGGTTGTTATTTTTGCGCCGTTTGAGGTCTTCTGCACCTGCAGCAGCCGCCCCGGCACAGCCCGCCGTGCTAGGAAGATGGGATGGCGCAAGGGTGTCGATACAGGTTGCATCCCACACCAAAGGTCTACCCAACTTCCGCTTGCGTGCCGTGCCAACCGACCAGCGCTCTTGCTGCAGGAAAGGCCATGGTGTGCGAGGCGGTCGACTGCTTCCGTTTAATTAATTACGTAACCACTAAATCGCCTTAGAAATGCTCGATTATTTAAATAATTAATTGGCTCTTTTACTTTATAAAGGGAATTCAATATAAGTCGAACGTCTACAATATCTACATTCCTATGCTTTCGGATAACGATTTTCATCAAAAAGGGAATTTGAAAAGAATGTGAACGTGCCTATTTTCGACATCATTTCTTTAATTCATTAACATTTTGAATTCTGAGCTGTTTCTTTTGGCTATGACGTCTGTAAAAAGCCCATTTGCTTGGCATGTGAATTTCAGTTACGTCACAAGTTAAAGGCTGTTAATGCTGTCAGGAAACGGCGCGGCGGGTGTTCCATCGTTAAAAAAGAGACCACTTATTCGACCATCAATCGTAACTAATCTAATAAAAAAACAAGTTAAGGTCGCGGTATACGTATAATCTTATTGTTTATGTTTGTGTTTTTACACCAATACAGCTTTTCCTAAAGGATAATGTCTCCTAAATTCTAACTGCCGTGTTTACGCTCAACTTTCTCCCATAATTCAACTCAAAGTTCTGCAATAAAAACTACTAGCGTTTATTTACATTTCTTTTTCACAGTTTATTTGAATATCTGGTAATGTTTCCTCAAGTGATCTAATTTGGTATTCCGTTGCCATCAGATATAACAGCGTAGCATTGAGCAGTTGTATTAGCATTACCGGCGGCGCTGCTGTCACGGTCGTCCCCGGCTGTACTTACACCATCAGTTACTGACTGGCATTGTAAATCGATAATTTTGGTCTTAGTTTTAAAACCTTCATTTTTGGTAGCCCTAGGTTTTATTTTATACTGCTATACTTACAGCATTGTGTAATAAAATCCAACAAAAAATGTATCTGTGTGCAAAATTTCATTCAAATCCGTTCAATCATTTATGCGTGATTGAGCAAAATAACAACATGCTATAGGTACTTTCTAATTAGTGAGAATAATATTGATTATTATTCTGCATTTTTAGGGTTCTGTACCTCGAAAGCAAAACATGAAACCCTTATAGGATCACTCATGTGTCTGTCTGTCTGTCCGTCTGCCACAGCCAATTTGCTCCAAATCTAGTAGACCGATTAAGTTATTTGGTACACATATGTTTTTCTGTGACCCAAACACGGACGTGTAATGTAAATAAATGAATTTTGAATATGGGGGTCACTTTTGGGGGCAAACAAGTAATTTTTTTTTTTTTTAAATTTCACATATATACACATATATTTATTTCATGGTAATGTGCCATATCAAATGAAAGGGCTTATTGCGAGGATCTCAATTTTATTGAATAAGTTTAAAATAAAATAAATTAAAGATATCGAAGAAAATAGATGAAGATGGACCATTCCCCCTTATCTCCGAAACCACTGAGCTGAATTTTGAAAAAATTACCGAGAATTGTACCTTACTCATAGATTACAGGAAAACCTATAAGAAGTCTATGGTCTTAAAATAACATGGTAAATCTCTCAATATTGTGCGTACAAACTTACATTTGCAGTTGGAATGTATGGGAGACTATGTTTTTCAACTACAATGTTAAGTTTATACTTGGGATAAATTGATCCCAACTACGGAACCCTTCATTGTGCGTAGTCCGACACGCACCCGGCCGTTTTTTTTTGTACAATAACGTTTCTTTTTTAGGAAATATATGTCCCTACAGCGGTGTCTCTTAAGTAGTTAATGAAAGGCTCTACATGCTAATGTTATATTATCAGCATCAGATAACCCTAACAAGTGACCGATCGCACACATCATTGACATTGAAATCGATATGAACCTCGCTTTATTGGCATTTCACACATCATCGCATCGCATGTAGATAGGTAGGTACTTATCTACCCATCTATGAGCTCATTCCGTTTAGGTTTTATTTACCTACTCACTTTTGTATGCTTAACATAGGTAAGTGGGATCATAGCAGGTGGGGTCCTAGTTTCTGTCTACCCCCATGCGATGATGGCGAAAATGTATCTGAGAACATAGGTTTATTTTTTTTGTTCTTGTAGGTGCATGATTTAAGAGCGCTTATCCCAAAAGTTGGCAACGTCGCAAATAGCTGTAAAATATTTACCTGTTTTCGATTAATTTGGCAATATTACTGTATGGAAATATGAAATGGCTAACTAACTAAAATATTGAAATGCAATAATTAATAGCATAACACCGAATATTTCGTTTTAGATGTAAAAAAAAGTATTTGGAAACTTTCCAAATCCTTTTTTACATCTATTAAATATTTCCTTTTAAACACCTAAAACGGTTACAACATCAAATTCAGTGGTATAATTGCAATTCATTATTAATATTCTAGTTAGGTAGTTAGCCACATTTCATATTTCCATACAGTAATATTGCCAAATTAATAAAAACAGCGAAATATTTGACATCTATTTGCAACGTTGCCCACTTTCAGAATAAACGCTCATAATATAATGTATATCTCAGTTTTGTCTATTACATATTCCCTGTACCTAAATTGAGAGCTCTGGCTCTTGTGATACAGGAACTCCTAATACATTAGCCAGGGGCTACGAAGATGTTTGTGTCTCTGAAGTGAAAAGAAAAAAATTACAATTAAAAAAAAACTGTTTCTACTTCAACTTTGTTTTCTTTATACGAGTATAACCTTATTTTTCTCCAAATATACCTACTCTACTCAAATATAATATACCTACTCTACTCTAATATAATATACCTACTCTACTCTAATATAATATACCTACTCTAATATAATATACCTACTCTAATATAATATACCTACTCTACTCTAATATAATATACCTACTCTACTCTAATATAATATACCTACTCTAATATAATATACCTACTCTAATATAATATACCTACTCTACTCTAATATAATATACCTACTCTACTCTAATATAATATACCTACTCTACTCTAATATAATATACCTACTCTACTCTAATATAATATACCTACTCTACTCTAATATAATATACCTACTCTAATATAATATACCTACTCTACTCTAATATAATATACCTACTCTACTCTAATATAATATACCTACTCTACTCTAATATAATATACCTACTCTACTCTAATATAATATACCTACTCTAATATAATATACCTACTCTAATATAATATACCTACTCTACTCTAATATAATATACCTACTCTACTCTAATATAATATACCTACTCTACTCTAATATAATATACCTACTCTAATATAATATACCTACTCTACTCTAATATAATATACCTACTCTAATATAATATACCTACTCTACTCTAATATAATATACCTACTCTAATATAATATACCTACTCTAATATAATATACCTACTCTACTCTAATATAATATACCTACTCTAATATAATATACCTACTCTAATATAATTTCAATTTATAATACCCCAGTTTCAGTGATACTGGTACTTAACATAAAGTAGAACAATAACAAAATGTGAAGACTTAAGAAAAAAAAAACGTTCCTTTGACAGGCGTCCATAATACAGGTGCCTATGTTGAGGTCAAGCTCAAGGTCACCTCTCAAAAACCACTTGTTGTTCTTTCATTAGAACTCTCCTACGAGCCGGGGTTCAATTAATTAAAGTCAACTGTATACAATGTAAATGTAAATAAGTACCATTGATTTAATGTTTGGTTATAACTTTATTAAACAACATCTTGAGTAAAATGTTTAGGTCTTACTTTAGATTTCAACAAAAGTTTCAGTTCTCAGAATGTTATGAAATTAACTTTCAAGCTCGGAGATATGTTAAAGGAGGTTCTCATAATAACAAAATTTTCAACATTCCCAAAGTCTGGCTGAGTCATCTGGCGTTAATTTATAGACATATGACTACCGTAGAATATTAAATTATACAAGAAACTCGCGTACAATAAGAACATTCCCTGACAATGCTAAATTCACTTGTATTCTTACCAATTACATGGCTACAATTCGAATTCCTTAGACGTCTTGCTAAATACTCAAATGAAACATAAAGATCAATATTGTCGACTACATAGCAACAACTACAAGTAAAATGTCGAGTAATCTTTGACAATTCGACGCGTCACTCGTCTCGGAGCGAAGGCTTTCATTCCATTCTAATTAGTCAGACATTTCGCAGATTACTTAGTCTTAATTGTACAGAACACAAAAAGCCACTAAGTCCCGACAAACAATTTTAGAATTCAATAGCACATAAAATACATTTTCCAGTGACCCAAAATGAACCCGATAAGGTCGTTGACACTTCTGATAAATTGACATAAATGTTGGAGGCTTTTGAAGGATTTATGAATGTCAAAAGCACAGGGACAAAAAATGAAGTGTCATGGGACAAAAGATGAGATGGTGAGATGATTCTTCATGTCCCTTACTGTTGTATCAAAATGACTGAATATATATTTGTAAGCCCTGACAAGTGCCCCTTACAAATAAGTTTTTCTACATATGTTTCGAAGAATTTATTGCTCTGAAAACTTTCGATTATTATTGTCGCCTCAGAACTAACCGATCAATACTGTATGTGCCTATCTTTGTTGTCACGGAAAAAGAACACTGAGCGACAGTGCAGGGGTTGTGTCTGCGCACGGGTACAGTCGCGGCCTAAAGTACTAGGCTATTGTTTTATATTATAAGTGTAATTGTTTTATCGTAGAAACATAATAGGTACTTTATTAGGTACTTAGTACTGTGGAATAAGCTGGAATCGATAAATCGCTCAGTGCGCAGGTAAACGGCCAGCGTTCTTTTTACCTGACGGGACCAGCTACCTAATTACGTTACATATTTTCGTAAACGATTACGTCTAATCAGAATACCAGCGCTGCGGTATTTATTTTTAAATATCGCCGCATTATGCTGAGATAGTGGCTTTTTTGGCCTCGCACAGGTCGTTACTATGTTTGTATTTTCATTTTTTTTTTTATTATTATTTACTGTTTGTATTTCCTGTGCGTGTCCCAAATAAAATATTTTTCTTTCTTTCTTTCTTCTTCTTTTCTTTAATCTCTTTCATTTTGACAGTTCAACAACATTCATTGCGTTATTTACGTTGTTGAGCAGATTTTTTTTCGAGCAATGGATTAGCAATCAAAACGATTCAGATTCTGATTGATCGTGTATTACGCAATTAGGGTACAGTACTATCTTATTATTTTGTAAAACGAAGGAGACTAGTATCCACGACTCAGGGAATCCTAGTGTGGAGGCTAATGCCATTTGAATTTGTAATTGCTCTCTTGAACAATTAAATATACAGAACCCAAGCATGCCGCATTATCTTGGATTTCCTCAGCTGGGTTTTATGTAGCACTTATTTGCATTTCATCGCTGCTATTAACAGAGTGTTCGCAGTGAATAAGTTTGGACGAAACGAAATTATTCTTTGACGTCATACAGAAGTTGCACTGATTAACAAGAAAAATGTTCTTTTCTCGAAATTAACCGAGTTTGACGTAGGAAGGTCGGCTCTGAATAAGAGATGTTGTACAGATGCTAATACGTCATATAGTCATAAATCTTGATATCCTTGTGTTAGCAATTCTGCGGCTCAACGTACCTATAATATGTACCGTTCAGTGTCATTAGCATACATTGTTATGAGTTCTAAAATAAAGAAGAAAAAAATATGGTATGTGGCTGTGTCTTTCGTGATTAAGTGTGTACCTACGTTACGAAGCGTAAGATTTTTTTTTAGACAAATTGTTTGATCCTTTAGCTATCGAGTGGAGTAATTAAATTTTTGATGTAGATCATGGATATGTAACTGCAGCATCAAGCTGTAACCCCCGATTTTGTTATCATCAGTTTTTTTAATTACCTCCCACTATGGAAGCAAATTTAAAGACGTATTCACGTCAAAACGAACACCATTTCTTAATTGCGAAATTGTGGACACCCAACCTTACCGTACGTACCGTATAATTAAAAAATTATAATATAAAAGCAGCCAAGTGCATGTCGGACCACACACAATGAAGGGTTCCGTAGTTGGGCTGTGATCCCATACATTCTGTATGGGAGAACAGCCCAACATGTTTTTGCAACTGTAAATGTAAGTTGGTTGATTATTACTCGTTAACTTGTAGAGCCTACGTAGCTGTGATAGTATTTCTTTTAATTTCGTTATTATATTTCGGTAAATTACATACACTACTGCCGTGATTTTTTTCACATATCCAAAACCAACCATTTAGTTGGTATGGCATTTTGCTAACACTTGACTAAGAAAAATTAGCACTTTAAAGTTTAATATTTCGCAAACGGATCCCTAAATCCAAAAATGGTTTTAACTCACTCACAATATTTTTGAACGACCTTTCCAAAGACCACCTTATGGGATAGATGAGAAGAAAAGAAACATTCCCACTTTACGTGTAGGGGAAGTATGCTAAAAAAAATATCTTTCATGATTTTTTTTAACCACTGTCGGCGTAATTAATATGTATACCCATGCCAAATTACAGCTTTCTAGTACTAAGAGTCTCTGAGCAAAGCCGCGGACAGACAGACAGACGGACATGGTGAAACTATAAGGGTTCCTTGTTGACTACGGAACCCTAAAAACATGCGTTAAACTCTATGAACTTAGACATGTTTTTATTAGGTACATGTTGGGACTAGTAAAATAACTATCAAACTATTATAGGGTAACTTTTCTAATAACGTTCACATCACATACATGGAAACATCACAAACAGAATTCAATGAAAAATAGCAATAGAAATATCGTTTTCCAATATTTGATCCTGAAATATATAAAAAAGGGTTTTCTTTTCCTTTTATTATTTTTTCATTCATATCAACATCCAAGTAGGCAGGTAAATAGTAGGTAGGTCTACTGGAGACATATAAAAAACAAACAAATGAATCCTGAGCGTCTGCCAGCAGCAACTACGCACTTCTATAGTAAAAGTCAGGTAAAAAAACTTTATACAGTTAAGAAAAAAACGGTAAAAAAACGAGTAACTGATCACATAGGAAGCCTTTTGCTAGATTTTTACAAATTCCTTGGACCCCACACTAGGATTCCCTATGTCGTGGGGTCCAGGCTCTTCCCAAGGCAATTCCTAAGGCAAACAATTATTTATTTAGATGAACTAATTAATTTGGAAAAAAAAAGAAAACTAATAATAATAAAAAAAAAATAAAAAAAATGTTAAATAAATTTAATAAAAGTAAACTAATTAAAATTATTAAGAGGTTAAGGTGCTTTTGCTATAGTCCAGTTGTTTATATCTAGTTTCAAAACAATGATATAATAACATGAAATGTTTTCTTTCAACTTGATTTTCTAGGGCTATTGTACTTATTAAATTATACATACTATATAATAAAATAGTAAAGAAATCAAAACTCTACAATAATTATAAAAAAAAAGTAATTGCTAGGAGTTGTGGGAACGAGTCTAATGCCGAAAATTTCGTTTGCCCGTTTGTCTGGCTGTATGTACCGGATTGGCGCAAAAACGGCTAAACGAATAGGGATGAAAGTAGGTAGTACGTTCCCGTGGGATATTGTCTGACACCACGCGGGCGAAGCCGCGGGCTAAACCTCATATATGTAGAATAGAATTTGTGTCTGCGTACACGTGAAATTATTGTTCTTTTCCGTATTGGCATGAATGATTTCAAAAGTTCTTTGATTGTTTTTAATCAATGAAGACATATTGACGCGCTATCGATTAAAATATAGTTCAATAGAAATGATGATCAGTGTCAATGGTTATGTGCTCAAGATGTCTACATTTATCAGTGTAAATATTCGTGGCCTTTTCCTTCACCGTTTTGAGAGCAGTGGTGATGAAATAATTTACACAAAATAAAGCGCCTGCCTGGGTTCGTACCTAGGACCAACAATTCGTAAGACACGGCCGTTACCACTGGGCCACCTCTGCTAGATTATTATGCAATATTTGTGTTAGGTAGTATTATTGTCAATAAATACCTCCTCTTATTTCGGTGTTGGAATCTTCTTAAAAACCTCACCTGAAAAACAAATGAGAGAAGAAGTTTCGTGTCATTATAACACCCAATTAAACATTCAACTAACAATATTTCCACAAATCTTCCAAATCACAGTCGTTAGCAAGTTCTTACAATTTCTGAACAGACAAGTTTTAAAGTCAGAAACACGGAAGACTTACTGTTTCAGGTGAAATTAAGTTTCAGTTCGACCCATATTACAGTTCAGAGCTTAATAGTTTCGTCGAATATCCGACACTGGAAATCTCACAAAAGGATTTTAGTTAAACCTGTCTAGTACATCTTGTAGGCTTGTTTTTCCACTCTTAACACGAACTGTTAAATAAAAGTAACACACAGTAAACGCCGAGCTAACAATAAGCTCCGTTTAAACTAGGATTAACAATATCGCGGCAGTGCCACTCGACACGCACTCGGTTAGGTCAGCAAAAAGCTGTTACAGACCCTATTAAGCGCAAAGGATGAAAGGATCTTAAAGAAAATTGAGTACGTTGTCTTTGAAACCAATGGAAGTCGAAAGCAAACCACTGTTTAGTAAATCAGTAGAGGTGTAATCATAGAAATATAAATAACTTCTTATATCTATGGGTGTAATATTAAAACCGAGAAAAACTTATTATGAATGAAACTTTAAGGTGAACGCACACTTATCCGAGTCGAACAAATCGAAGTCAACGACACTGCTACGATTTTCCAGATTCAAACGCGGGGCAGGTGTACGAGGTTTCATAGAATTAAATTCATAGAATTCTAAAATTCGGTTCATTCGACGCGTTCGACTCGGATAAGTGCGCGTTCACCTTTACGAGTAATTTCAAAAGTACATAAAAGTCCATCTGGCACCGTGTTAATTTGAGTTTTTATGGACACAGCTGTAACACAAATTTTTCATTTCATTTTCATTTTGAAGCACTAGGAAGTGGTGAATGGCGGGCGTTTTGGGAAACTGTCATACGTAATTTTGACGTTCGATAAGTGCTGATTCTCACCCTAGTTTGAATAAATGACTTTTGATTTTGATTTTATGGAGTTATGAGGTGAGGCAAATCCTATAACTTCTATTAACAACCGGTAACAAAATATAATGATCTAATTTTAAAAAGTCACGTATCCAGTACAGTGTTTTAGGAAAAAGGAAATTAATTAAAAAACGGAGTTATGGGTGGTACCCATAACTCTGTTTTTAAATTGTTTTTGGTCAGCTATTCATAATATAAATATTTATTTTTCTCCAGACAAAAACGATTACATTATTTTCTTTGTTTATAAACGCTGTCTAGAATTTTTATAGGCCTGATCAAAAACTTGTTGGAATTTCAATTCATATTTATGAATAAATAAAATAGAAAAACAATAGAAGTGTATAAAAACGTAGGCTCCCGTGGGAAAATGTCTGATATCTGCAGATGCCAAGATCTCGATATAGCCAATCAAATATTGTTATAAAAAATATAATATAAAATATTTACGGTATCTACGATATCGAACACAGCATAGTGGAACCTGGTGTTCCGCTATACCGTAGGGCTTTCTTTGACTTTGCCAGCACTTTCCTAGACTTTGCTTTCCATCCCCGACATCTTAGGTACAAAGTGTTTTACTTATAAAGCTAGATTTAAAATTGTGCAATGATTTATTGTATACTACATGTTCGCGTCTTATTTTGTACCTGTTTTTTATCAGGTTATATTTGAATCTCATGAATCTTTCCAATGGAGTACACATATATCTTCTATAGTTTACTGGGTGAAAACAACACATATAAAATTATAAACAAATCAACAATAAACCACATTTAGTTATTAATTTAAAAAAACCGGCCAAGTACATGTCGGACCACGCACAATGGAGTGCTCCGTAGTTAGGATGAATTTATCCCAAGAGCAAACTTAACATTGTAGTTGAAAAACATATTCTTCCATACATTCCAACTGCAAATGTAAGTTTGTACGCATAATATTAAGAAATTTACCATTTTATTTTAAGGATGGTCTTTTTTTGGACTTCATATAGGTTTTTCTATAATCTATGAGTACAACCATTCTCTGTATTTTTTTCGGAAAGTTAGGCTCAGTAGTTTCGGAAATAAGGGGGGGAATGTTCAATTTTCATTAACTTTATTAATTATCAAAAAAAAGAAATGATTCTGTCTTCGCAATCAGCCCTTTCATTTGATGTGTCACACGGTACTGTTAGCAAACGTTTTATTTTTAATTTCTTAGTTGCCCCCCAAAAGTGACATATTCAAAATTCATTTATTTCCGTTAGACTTCCGTGTTTGGGTCACAAAAATACATATGTGTACCAAATTTCAACTTAATCGGTCCATTAGATTCGGAGCAAATTGACTGTGGCAGACGGACAGACAGACAGACACACGAATGATCATATAAGGGTTCCGTTTTTCCTTTTGAGGTACGGAACCCTAAAAGGAATTAACTTTATTTTCCGCGTGCCGTTAGTGCGCTTGTCCACCGCAATGGTCACCGAGACGTCACCGGAACGAGATAACGGCGCCTAATTAGCGATACATACATTTACTATGGCCGCGGGTCCACCGAACGTCCGTCACCAGAGCGCCGTCAGTTTAGAGTTTTGAGTGTTTCAGAATATTGGCAATTAGAAGCCATTTTAGGCAAAAAACCGACACTTACACTACTTTAAGCTCCTATTTCTTCGAGGGCCCTTTCTTAGATCCACAGTGCGGCGCGCGGCGGCGCCGCCGTTCGCCCGGCTGAACTGCCGAGTTCGGTCGCGGTGGACAAACGATCACCGTCATCGGGACATCACGTTTGGTTCGAATAATCTCGTTTCTCGGTGACAGCTGCGGTGAACAAACACCCTAAGGACCTAGACAAGTGGCAATTTTTTTAAAGTGTTTCGTATTTCTACAACGACTTTCAAAGGATTGACATAAGCTTTTCGGTAGCTTACGTCAATCTCATACATTTTTTGTTTTGACTTTTCCATTGTCGTTACCGCTGATATAATGTCACTTTGTCAAGGCCTCCTTGTCTCCATAGCTTGTCTCATATTGTTTCGATGTAAAATGTTTTTTTTCTTCCATTCTCCTCTGTCAGGTGGAGTCCCTCTCTCCATTTCTTCTCTTTCAATTATTATGTCTCATTATGTACTAAACTAAAATAGACTAAACTTTGACTGTTCTTTTTCCAGATAGGGCCACTAACCGAGTCGAGATGGCAACTGGGTGGGGCAAGAGGTCAAGATGCAAGCAACATCGCTATACAAGTCACTCCACCCGATGGCGAAGAAGATGACGAGTTCGTGCCGGCGCTGCGCATGCGGCGGAAGCTCAGCACGCCGCTCAGCGCGCTGCCCGGAGTTACTGATGGACTGATTAGCTTACCAAGTATGATTTTTGATTCATTAGAAGAATTAATTGAGGTACTCGTATAATGGAGGTAAATGAGGCAAACGCCAGAGCTGTTCAGGTCGCTACGTACTGGTCGGACATTTAAGTCATCGACAAAAAAAGACGTAGAATGGAACTACAATAAATTAAATTATTGATATTTAAGCGTTTTGGGTTTCGTGTGGTGCCGGACGTAAAGAATAGTACCATCCCATTTCTTCCCGTGGGTGTCGTAAAAGGCGACTGAGGGACTCACTAGAGAAGGGGCAGCAGCGTTCTCTACGCATTTTAACACCATACTGCGATCGCCAACCCGTCTGCCACGCGTGGCGATTATGGCCAACCCCCACATTTGGGGGAGGCCTATGTCCAGCAGTGGACGTCTTTCGGCTGAAATGATGACGCGTTTTGGGAGAGACGAAAGACCCATCGAACGCCCGTTCGTCGTTTGATTCTTTTTTGGTTGGATGGTTTAAAATCGGACAATGGTTAACGTTATAATATTTGATACATAAGACTGTAACATTTGCCAATAAACTATCATCATCATCAGTCTCCTGCCCTTCTCGGAATTTATGTGGGGTGGGTGCAACATGTATTTTTCTTCCATCTCACATATCTCTTCTTCTTCTTTTCGTGTGGTTAGTGACTAACCTGGTGTCAGAGTTTTAAAGCCGCCCATGGGCCTCTGACTTGGCTTCACATGCCGTCGAGAAATATCTATTCTCTAAGGCATGCCGGTTTCCGATATTTTCCGTCACCGTTTTTGAAGCAAGTGATAATTATACAATACGCACATGAATCCGAAAAGTCAGAGTTGTGAGGCTTGGGTTCGAACTCAAGACCTATGACTTGGCAGTCCGACGGTCACACCACTAGGCTATCTCTATTAGCCGTCATCTCTGTAGTGAACGATTTTATGGTTAGAAAGGGAATGCCTTTCTATCCATATCATCTTTCTCACAGTCCCTCCATCGTTTCTTTGGTCTTCCCCTACTCGTAGAACCATCCACATTCATACTCAAAACTTTCCTGACGATTTTTCCTTCATTCCTCCGCATCACATGCCCGTATCATGACAAACTATTTACACCCAACTTTTCAGTCACCGGTGTCACTTTCAGACTTCCTCTTATATACTCATTTCTTATTCTATCCATTCGCTTAACACCACACATCCCTCTAATTTGCCACTAACCCATAGATTTCAATATTAAATGGAATTTAAAAACAATGACAAATGGCGCATATTCTCATGGTCCAACGGCGGGTCATAGTACGTTGGATGAGAAATTCTGTAAAGGCTTCAAAACTTTACTAACGGGTTCATAAGATTATATCATCATAGCTGAGTGTCTGTAAGACAGCAATCTAATAGGTAATACTTTGAAACCTATTTAATTTATTAGTCACGTTATCCTATCCTAATGAAGAACACCCTAAGGTTATTGCTAATTAAACAATGTGTAGCTCATACATAAAACATTCTCTTCTATTAGTTACCCACTAAATCTATTACGTACGGTAGGTTTTTAATCTAAAATATATTGTCTGATCGATTTCTACATAAATATAATGTCGGAGAAGGTCTTTCCAATTACATATTCCAATTAAATTAAAGCACAAAATCTACGAAATTAGTTTTCCAATTTAGCGCGAAAAATTAAAACTAAGTTAAAGTTACAATTTCAAAGAATTTCAAAGAGATACCAATCGTCAAGACACCAATGCTCAGTTGAAGTGTGAAGAAACCCTCAACCCTCTATACCTACTCAGTAAGTTATAAGAATTTTATTATTTCACCGAAAGGTAATTTCAACCTTTCATTCAGTAATCTCTTCACTTTGATATAACTTCAAAGAGATTTAACACATGATTAATTAATGAGTAACATACTTCTCCTATCATGTATTCTGTGGTAACAGCCTAATATGTTGGGGTTTGGGTAATTTAGTTTCAACACTTTCAAGTATCTTAGGTGAAGAATATTTTTTGTCAAAGAAACTAAACGTGGCTCATCCCCCTGTACAACTTAATTAAAACCTGTGGTAAAGCGAAGATACTCGGAGCATGTGATGCGCGAAGAATACGGCTAAATAATTGGGCTAAGCGCTAGAAACCTAAAACTGTATTAAGGATTCGCAAGGGTTGAATTAAGAAAAAAAAAATCTGTAGCTAGAATATTTTTTATGATTTCTGTAGATCTACGCGCTTCTCCAACGCGGTCACTATCGACGTTGGACAGAACGAAGCGACGCTTCAGCACAATGGTGTCAAGCGCGGCCGCCGCGGCAGTATCCCGGCGGCTCTCGGCAACTATCGGGTGGTGCCTCGCCAGCCCCACACAAGTCAAGCCGCAAATTGTCCGACAAGGCCGCGCCCTGTGCCTACAATACATTAAGACTCAGATTAGGAGATCCACGTTATGTGCGAAAAAGGTAATACAACAGTCAAATTAGAGTCTTTCAAATTAATTTCTTGTTACTTTTCATACTCATCTCTTAACAGATGTTGTTGTTTGCAGCAAATAGTAATGAAACGTTTACAACGAATGGTGGAGACTGAATGTGGAGAGGAAGCTGTGAGTAACTCGGAGTCAGGAGTACTGGCGGGGCTCCGTGCGCTGTGCGCGGCGCTGGAGAGGAAGCGGTCCGATGCCTTCCGACAGGTGGCGCGGCAGGCGACACGCGCCCCCTCCGCCATGCTGCGCTCAGACACTGCACTAGCGGAGCTGGCACTGGCGCTAGCTAGGCGCATCACTAGAGAAAATATAACGTGGTCTAAGGTAACAGAAAATATTGGCGAAGAAGATCGGACTGTTAAGCGCAGAATTAACATTGGATGGATGAAATGAAGGCAGATCACGGGAACAATCTGCGGCAAACAATGGTTAGACCTGCTGTCTTGTATGGACCAGGATTTTGGGCCGCAAAGGGAATGAACGAAAAGCAATTGCACCAGCCGGTCTATTCTGAAAAATCTCACCGTGAAAACTTAGGTGAAGTGAGCTGCCATTCCACCTGATGCTAGGGATGACAACTCACTTCAAGCTCACTTCACCTAAGTTTTCACTGTGAGCTTTTTACAGAATACATCGACTGATATGAGAATGTTAAGAGTGAAGTGTGGTGTTACGCGAATGGATAGAATAAGAAATGAGTACTTATATAAGAGGAAGTCTGAAAGTGACACCGGTGACTGAAAAGTTTTGTGGAAATCGGTTGTCATGGTATGGGCTTATGATGCGGAGGAATGAGGAAATTGTCGTCAGAAAAGTTTTAAGTACGAATGTGGATGACTGTAGGTGAGTAATGTGGGTGAGTAGGGGAAGACCAAAGAAACGATGGATGGACTGTGAGAAAGATGATATGGATAGAAAGGGAGTGACTACCGAAATGACGACTAATAGAGAAGTATGGAAGAAAGGAACATGTTGTGCCGACTACTTATAAATTGGAATAAGGTCAGGAGAAGGACGATAATGAGGTAACAGAAAATTTGAAAGTTTAATTAACGATAACGCCTCTGTAGAACCACAGCGTCAATAGGTCCTGCAAGGCATAGTTTCCTTTGTTGTTATTTGCTCTAGATGCCGGCTATTATGAGATTATTAGTAAAGTTTCAGAACATCTAACAATTAAAACCTAACCTGAGTCTTGAACTTCACGTTTAGTTGAAAATTTCAACAAAACGTAAGCAGAATCTCCTCGAATCAATTCAATTCAAGCCAAGGTTCAAACAGTATCTAAAAGCTTTGCTCAACCTTCAAATAACTCTATTAGGACGACTCTCCAGATATCTTAGTTCTAAAGTGATTTTAACACTTTAGCGTAAGTACCTACCTAATGTTACCAGGCTTCAACCAAAATCGAATGTGGGCGAAATACAATCGTGTTAGCGTTCCGGGAGCGGCGGCGGAATGACCCGGCCCGCGCGCAATTCTATTGCACTATGTTTACAAATATTGAATTTAAACATTTTACGCGTGTTGATATAGAAAAATAAGTCCATAATTCCTTAAAGTATTTAATAGTGAACACGTAGACAAAATTTTAATACAATTGCTTTGATAACAATCGAATGGAATAGGTTAGTGGTTGTAACAAAAAAATCAGATTTTAAGGTAACTTTGCCGTTTTTTTCTATCGAGGAAAGTTTTGTCAATCGTGTTTCGGGCCTCATACTTCACTAAGGACACTCTTCAATTTTCGTAATCATAAAAAAAAATATGCAAATTCGTTGTTTTTTTAAGAGAAACATTGATTTTGCGTGAAGTCGAAATATCGGCTTTGGAACCCATTTCACCTTAACCATAATTTAATGGTGAAACATAATACAAACAAATGCGTAGCAAGTCCTCCTCGCAATCGTCAGTTGTCTTTTGTCAGCTGTCTTCGTTCTTTCAAAGTATACTTGCTAGATTTTACCAACATTTCAACGAGAAAATGTTCTATTAAGTACCAAATAATATTTAGATCCATCATAATTAATTATGTAAGATAAAAAAGAGGTGATATTTTGAAACATTATAACTCAGCGTCGAAATAAGCCTATTTCCATACTATTTCAAACCCGCCATACTGATTCAACACTTAATGATTAGTTGCTAAGCTAAAGTGTTACTAAGTGCCTCTCGGTTAATAGGTATGATTTTAATGCAAAATAAGTTTATTTTTTATTTATCATAGTCTTAAAAAGTTTTTAAAAGCGCTCAGAATAATAATGGAAAACTGCACAACTTAGAGCTTATTGAAAACGTCGAAAAAAAATGAAAAAAACATTAACAGGCAATAAGTACACTCGTACCAACTCGTATTTTCTGTAGGTAAGCTGTTTTTAATTCGTTGAAACTGAAGCCCGCGATGCAAAATAAAACGGGGCATTCCAGTCAAGCAATAATTGCCCCAGGCGTTCGCTATTATTGCAATCTATCTAAACAAACAAAAGTAGATATAAAAAGAGATGTATTCCAGATAACCATGATAGTTTGCCGTCTGGCCTCGCTTAGGAATAGAATCCATTTCTTCTTACAATGACTAATACTAGTTTACAATAATTTACTTAAAAAAAGGGATAATTTTACCTACAATTTAATATTTTTAAATAATATATAAAACCTTACAACGCTTTTGAATATTCAAATTTATAAAAGCTCTTGAGTTGATTTATTAACGACTAGCTACTGCCAGCGGCTTCGCCCGTGTGATATCTTTATAAATTATAGCCTATGTTACTCAGTGATAATATAGCATCGTACTGATGAAAGAATTTTTAAATCCGTCCAGTATTTTTTGAGTTTATTTATTACAAACAAAGATACAAATATTTTCTCTATTACTCGTATAATCGGGGATAAGAAAAATAACGGAACGTCATCGTGATTCAAACCCCTAAATAAACTTTTCTCGTCTACATAAACTTTTCTTTTCTGTATTAACATGTAAAACAAATATCTAATCGAGTTTAATTTTATTAGCTACATGTATCTATCTACTTATATTTAAACATAGAACACATAAAACACACACACTATAAAACTGATTTGCATCCGTAAGACGTCCTCGTAACATAAGGTCCAGTTGAAAACCATTTATGCTGAACTGAGCCTATTTGGCGCAGCCGTGAGGCACACAATATTATTCTAAGTTATCTTTATTTTTTCTGTTTTTGTGTGAATATTGTGTGCCTTAACCTGAGTCAAATTAATTAATTTTCTTTCATTTCTTTCTAAAAATAAAATAATTTATTGGTTTTTAGATAGCAGCTGTTTATTGCGTGTGTGGGGCGCTGGCGAGAGAAGCAGCCGAAGCGGCGGAAGGCGAGCCAGCACTCGAGTTGGTGTCCGCACCTGCCGCTGCCATCGCCGACCTGCTTCACGAAGACGCTGGCTCCTGGATCGCGTCGCACGGTGGTTGGGTACGCTTACATCTTCAATAACAAATCTGTTTCAAAGATCATTTGGCACTCTAACGACGTTGACAGGGAGGTTACATCTGTTGATTATTAAAGAGTGTTCATTCTAAAAGTTGGCAACGTCACAAATAGCTGTCAAATAGTTACCTGTTTTGATTATATTGGCAATATTACTGTATGGAAATATGAATGATCGGTAGCTAGCGAACTAAAATATTAATAATGAATTGTAACTATACTGTGTGTGTACTATATTGTCACCGTTTTAGGTGTAAAAAAGGCATTTGGAAAGTTACCAAATACTTTTTTTACATCTAAAACTAAATATTCGGTGTTACGATATTAATTATTACATATCATAATCAATATTTTAGTTCACTAGTTAGCCATATTTCATATTTCCATACAGTAATATTGCCAAATTAATTAAAACAGTAAAATATTTGAAAGCTGTTTGCGACGTTGCCCACTTTCAAAATGCACGCTCTTAAGAGCGTTTATTTTGAAGGTGGGCAACGTCGCAAATAAATGTCAAATATTTGACCAAAAAAAATTGTCAAATGTTTCTTGTCTCTTGTTCTTGTGTCTTGTTTCTTGTTCATAATGACTTGTCTCTTCACTTTTGTTGGCAACGATATAACTTTCTTGTTGACTTAAATGACATCGAAAGTCATAAAAAATCATTGTACGAAAATTTTCTCGCGTTAAATTCATGCTGACGTGACACAGACAATTTTCAATTTGCCGCCAAATCGTAATCAAATGAATAAAATAATATAGGCAGAATTCCATTTTCAAAATTTTAACTTAATTTTTTTATTATATCGTTTACAAGTGGCCAGTTCTAAAAACTTTCAGTGTCGCCGTCGTATGCGACTACTGTAGGGCTCGTTGTTTTTTTTTTAATGTGATAAAACTACAAATTAACGATTTTCGGACTTTTTCCTTTACAGCAAAAGCTGTGAGACCTTGCTTCTTGCCAAATTTCATGATTCTAGGTCAGCGGGAAGTGCCCTAAGTAGGTTTTGATTTGTTTGTGAGTATCAAAATACGTCGCATAAATGGCCGTATTTTTTTATTATGTTGGCTTAGAGAAGCTTCATTTTTTTCTAGAGCTCCAAGGGTCTTTAGACCTACGTATTTGAAAATAATTTCAACTTGATACCTCCACGCGTTCCTAAGAAAAAGGGTCTTGACAGGCAGACTCCAGGACTACACTAGACTACAGGATCACTTCGTTGTCCGTCCGTCTGGACGGACAACGAAGTGATCCTATAAGGTTTCCGTTTTTTTCCTTTTGAGGTACGGAACCCTATTTTAGCCACGCGCCAAAAGTTCTTTGTAGGTACAGCTATATTACCATTTTCCTATAGACAAATTGGATTGTAAAACCAATGCATATACTAATAAATCTTGTTAAAATATACATCAGATTTTATTTTCACCAAATGAAAATCTACTTTTAAAATGAGCCCTCCGCGAGGGCTCTCAGCATTCCATATGCGACTAGGTGAACCCTCCAGGAAGACTCCCGGGACTGAACGTGTTAAATGGGCAGTCATCCCTGAGATTTGATAACACTCTATCTGATAGGTGTGAGTGAAGCATCAATTAAAAAAATAAGGAAAATATTTTGTTTTACTTCGTCCTGCCCATATCCTTTAACACTTAGACGAACCATCTCTCCATCAATTATTCCCATAGATACTAATCTTGAAACTTTTTTTTCAGAACGGTTTAGTGGAGCGACTACGAGCCAGCGAAAGAGATCAGAGATCAGAAAAGAACCTTCGAGTAATGGTGTCCTTCTTTGTATTAGCGTGTCTGACTTTGTTGCTATTCCGATGGGTCCTCCATGCACATCCCGCATACAATGAGTAGACCTATAGCTAGCTATAGTTTGAGTTTTAGAAGCAAGTTGTGACGTAATGTTGGCAGGTGATTAGTTATAATTTAGGTGAAAATATGTTGCTTTTTAGATAGAGGCTAGAGGTGCAAAAAAATATATTAAAACGGCCAGTATTATTCAGAAATTGGTGAAATGATTACATATTTTTTTTATCATATTTAATTTTTCTTCTTTCTTTTCATTGACCGATTTAAAATTGGAAGATAGGTTATAAAGAGAGGCTGTTTGTCCACCGCACCGTGAACGGGACTTCAACGAGAAATGAGATACGCGGCCATAGTAAATGTAGTGTCGCTACTTCGGCGTCATCATCTCGTTTACGTTAACGTCCCGTGGACAAACAGTGTAAAGCTCCGGTTTCCTAAAAGAGCGGTTCCATCAATAAACAATGTATTAAAAAAACATGTCTGATCCAAAAAGGGCACACCGCAATAACATTAAGTACCAAAAAGTTTTTTAATTTTATTATTATTCATAACAATAAAGTTATTGCTGTTTAAACTTCACATTTTTTGTACCAAAATTATCCCTTTTCCATAAAAAAATTGCAATTTTTCAACAGGGATCATAAATGATGACTTGTAGACACCTTGTGGCTAAACGGCTGCCCGCGCCCCATTTATTATTCCAGCAAAATCCCCCTTTGAAAAAAATGCGGGACATTTTTTTTCTTATTTCCTGAAAATTACCACAATAGACTCTCAGTACGATTAACAACACCTTCACGGATTAAACAGGATTTTTTTACACATTTTTTATCGGCCGCCATGAAAATCTGTCATTTTCAGCAGTATATTTGACATTCAGGTGTCAAAAAACGTTGTATAATTGGACAGCCTTTATTGTGTGACCTTTCACCGCTTTCTAACGGCCCCTACACACTATGCCGGCGGCTTTTGCCGCGCGGCACGTGCCCTAGGCTTTTTTGCCTTCATTTCCTTTGCGATCTTTTGTGTGGCTTTGTGCGGCAGGGCCGGGCGCGCCGCGGCTTGCCCGGCGGCAGGCATCGGCGGCAGGTGTGGCATGCGGGATAGTGTGTAGGAGCTATTAGGAAACTAAAATTTAAACGTTCCTGAAACTTCGGCTGATAGTGATGCTATTTGCGCCCAGCCTAGTAGGTAGGTCTTATTGCACGATACATTTTTATTAAAAAAAATGAAGATAATTTAAATAGGTAGTAGGTAGGTACAATACGTTAATGTGTTTTTAAAAGAGATTGTGTTTGTCATGAAGCCTTGTGCAGACAAGCACGACGCGACACCGGTAATTGTTCTACCGTGAAGTTTTCTTAGAAATTGTTTTGTTAGAGTCGCGTCGCGCCAGCCTGAACGAAGCTTTACGTTCGATCAAATTTTATAATGTTTTACTCGGTTTTACTAGATAAGTAGGTAAGTTACCTATTGCTGAAGATTTTTCCAAAGGTCTCTTATTTATTGTTACTTGGTACCTACATGGTTAGCAAAGATTCATGTAGGTAGGTAGGTACAGTACGACACAACTTAGATTTCAATTCTACGAATGTATTTGGTTATATGAATTTAAAAGTTATTGCTACTATTTGATTAACATTTGAAAACACTGTTGGAGCTGCTGAAGAATTTAAGACTATTTTTGCATTGTATAAAATCAATTTCCTTTGTATTATATAATTTCAGAGCACAGGTGTGAGTACTATGTACTAAAGAGCTAACATTTACCGGGTAATACGTATTTTATTGACTTGAATGTGCCCTGGCGGCTGTGAGTATGTCATGCTCACTCAGATGTCTCGCTGATGGTGGCGCGTGTGTTGGATCATTTAGCTCCCTTCAAAATGGTTGAGCTGAATGGTGCTAATCCATGCATCATGTTCGTGAACGGGCGCCGTCAGTTGGGACAGGTCAACTCTTAGCTGCCTTGGCTGATTTAAATTTTTGAATTGTTCTTTGTTTTATATTTTTATTACGGACACTTCTAACGTGCACGTCTTTCTACATTGTTCTCACATGTTTAATTTCAACATGAATGATGTAACAAATACTTTGTAACAATTTATTTAAAAGAGTGTCCGTGGAGTTTCTTGCCCGTTCTTCTCCATAGGTACCTACCTACTACGCTTTGGAATGGGCAACTAGCTTCATATTTCTGACTGACCGATTCCTTGACAATTCAAAAGTGCCTGTAAATGGTTTAATTGAAATAAATGCTTTGAGTTTGAGTTTGAGTTTGCGTTTGCGTAAAGATCATTTTCACCTAAAGCAGTAATAAGGACTGGTAATTTTCAAGGCGCACTCAGTTCGGATGGTGATCGGATTTACGGATTTTACCGATGCTACATATAAGTTGTGTCGTACTGTACCCTAATATGTTATTATCTACAATCGTCACAATTACCTATTCATAACCTACCTAATTAATTCCGTTGTAAAACCACATTATGTTAAAATCGGTGTCTTATATGTGCCACAAAATTAATAAATGTAAGATTTAATTATAATAGTCCAAAGATGTAAACATTTAAATTATTACACATGTACAGCCTTATTGTCTAAATAATTATTAATTGCCTACCTTTAACCACAGCAACTTAATATAATTTACTTATTAAGTTAGTAGGCTGGAAAAAATTAAATAAGTATTTTGAAATTTCAACTGTGTATTATTATTAATCTGAAAAGCACAATTTTCCACGACTGCTGAGCGTGAGGCTCAGCTCAGTGGCGCTCGACTCACAAGGTCTGGGTTCGATTCCCAGGTGGGGCAAAGTGTTATTTGGTTTTTTCATCAGAAGTAGGTATCACGCTAGCAGCTCGGAATCTGGATCTGTGCCCGGTAAATGGCATAAAGCGCCTCCTACCTATAACCTACATAGTATGAGACGGACGCTACACAAGGCTCCAAACTCATACTGAGCCAAATTCTGGGCTGTGTTATCAGGATCACCTTTATGCTCCGCCGTATTCGGGAAAAAATACCCTAAATCAAAATGCGCTATCAGATACATAATGTAACCAAAATGCGCTAGGTACCTGCCCAGTACATCGAAGTGCAATATCGCAGAGCAAGCAGTGTGTGGGTACCTGTGCTATGTTATTGATTGTGTCGGTGCTGTAGGTAAGTACCTGCAAGCTTACACAACGACGAAATCACAATTCATTCATTTTGGCTTAAGATGACGACAACCGGAAGTAGTAAGCCTTACTGCCTTAGGCACCTGTCCCACCACCAGCGATCGAGAAGCGAGTAGAGATGGCAACTAAAAACAAGTTGGCTAGCAACCAGCAGCGAGTGCGCGACGGCGACAAGCGATCACTCGCTGGTATGCGTAGGTGCCAAGAGGGAGTCTCCCAGCTCCATTTAACTCATTATATCTCCTAAACTAAGACCCGATTAAATCTGTGACTTGGCGACAAATTGCGACTAATTGGCGACAAAATATGGGAGAAAACACATCTTCGCTAGGTGTCCTAGTTTTTGAGATATAAATGTGGCCCTGCTGGGGAGACTCTCCAGATCGGCCACCTATAAACCCTTATATCTTTTGAACCAGTGACCGACAAATTCTGATATTTGGCGACAAATTTCGACTAATTAACGAGAAAATATGGGAGAAAACAGATCTTCACTAGGTGCCTTAGTTTTTGAGATATACATGTGGCCCTGCTGGGGAGGCTGTCTTCAGATCGGCCACCTATAAACCCTTGTATTTTTGAACCAGTGACCGACAAATTCTGATATTTGGCGACAAATTTCGACCAATTAACGACAATTTTTTTTGTGTAATCAAAATTAAAACCCCTGATAGTGGCCCTGCCAGAGTCAATGACACCAAAGTTAACCATCGCGGACGGCATTAGGTTTAGAAACGTGTTATAAAACACTGTAAAACGAAGTAAAATTGTGTTTTCAGGTGGTCTTGTACCTTTTAAAGTTTTAGTGAATATTTGCAGCCATATGCGACTAGGTAAACCCTCCAGGAGAGCTGCCGGCACTGAACGTGATATAAGAGACCTCTGAGTTTGTTTCAGCCTTTCGTCTCAGAGTAGTCTGAAACGCCAACATCCTCTAATTTTTTTTTAAATACGATTGGCGGGTTTGTGTATAACACTTTTAAGTGTTATACACAAACCTTCAAGAAATAAAATCATTTATCATTTTCATTTACCAGTATAAACTGGCCTCGTATTCTATTGAAACTCCGACTCCGACTCCCGCCAACTCAAGGTTACCACCGAGGTGCGGCCGACTGTACTTGTTGACCGATATACCTACATCGTAACTTCTAAAACTAAGTAGTTGATTAATAATTTGATGATCGGTATTCCTATAAAACATTTTCATATCACAACAGGTTTTATTAATTTGCATCTTTTTTCTAAGGTATGGTCAACAACGAAAGTCGATTAAAACAAGCTCAATAAAAAAAACTGAACAGATTAGACAGCTCAATTAAGATACCCTGTGATATTAAATAGAATGCTAAAAAGCAGTGTTTCAAACAATTTAAAGTATGCCTGTCTGTCTAGCTCCCCCAACCCGCACTGGGCCCGCAAGGTGGATCATAAGTTATGATCTGATATGATATGGAGAGGGAGTGGGTTATGATTCATAAACCACTCCCTCTCCCAGAGAGGAGACCTATGTACCAGCAATGGGAACAGTGGGGAGTGGGCTGATTATGCTATCTTGATTATAAATGCAATATTTCTAATCGAATTTCGTTGCTGACGGTAGTTAAAAAATATTTTGGTAGCTTTCCAAATGCCTTTGTTACACACCTAAAACGGGTACAACATTAAAGTCAATGTTATAATTGCAATTCATTATTAATATAGAATATTAATAATTAATTGCAATTATAGTTCGCTAGTTAGCCACATTTCTTATTTCCATAAAGTAATATTGCCAAATTAATCAAAACAGGTACATTTTTGCCAGCTATTTGCGACGTTGCCAAATTTAAGGATAAACGCTCATAAGTAATTTATTTTAAAAACTTCAAAGAAAAAGAACTTCTTTAAAAATAATCTCCAAAATTATTATTTTAAACTTAACTTTGATTAAAATTGTACGTATCATACAATTTTATTGTTTCCATCAAAGTGCAAAACAGCGACAGGCAATGCCATCTATCTTTATTGAAGTTAAGTTTTACAGGACCATGCTAGCTAACGGTACGTTTGCACTGGCGAAACATTCACATAAAAACTTGTTGAAATCTTTATTTTCTGTTAATGTTCGATACAATGTTTGACAGGAAATGAGAGATTTCAACATGTTTTTTCGCCAATGCAAACGCACAGTAAAGATAAGCCCCAAACGGGATAGACCTCTATTACTCTCTAAGGGATAGACCGACGGAAGAATAGACAAAATGACAGATTGTGATTGTCTGTCATTTTGTCTATTCTTCCGTCGACAAAATTCGTTTCTACGGTGGTCATGCTACACGTGCAGTAAAACGCAACTCTTTGGAAGTATTTTTTACACTATAGTTTATTTACTATTAACTAATTCTCTTTTAATCAGCATTGGTTCAATGATATTGAATCCATACCAGCACTAATTAAATCAATAGGACTCTTTAGTCCTATTACGTGCGCCGTACTACCAGATGGGCCGCGGTTCCACCACTGTTTAACGAACGGGGCTATTAGACTTTAGCAATTTACTATTACGAACCAAACCCCGACTAGCATAGGAAGGATCCTCCGACCAGACGGGTGTTGAGTCTGGTAGGCTACTGCCCGACGATTGATGTCGAGACATTGTATATCGTGCGGAAAATTTTGCTTGCGCGTTGCATACGTTGTTTTCATAAGCCATAAAAAACATTTCTCACATTGGGTATGTACCATCGAAGAGTTCATATCCAACCACCGTAAGGACTATTCTTGCTTTCAGCGCTCAGCGGCTATAGAACCAGGCTGGTAACAGATGTGATCATCGTGTTCACGGGATTTTGTTTTGAAACTGGTTAGATATGAACTTCTTTGATGGTACCTACTTACATACATGGAAAAAGTGAACAATTTTTAGACAGTCATACTTTTCCGATACATTCCAGTGTGGTGGTGGAGCATGGAGCTTTAAGAAGGATAACAATGAGTATTTGTACCTACAATGGCTAAAATATCATCCTTTTTACCCATCTACGCCAATCTACGCTTTTCACTGTTTCATGCTAAAATGATAGACCAATCTTGACTCCTCAAGACCAAAAAGATAAGTGTTCAAACAATCAATCAAAAAGTATTTAAAAATAAAAACAGGTTTGTTTATGGTCTCGCCAGAAAGCTGAAACAATTGAAGAAATAATAGCATGCTAAAGCGAAAAAATACATGTACTATAAATATTGCGATAGTGAAATACTTGTGACCAAACTAGCAGTGGATAATCTCATTACTTGTAAGTTATTAGATCCATTCGTATTGTGTTTGTACAAATCTGAATAATAGCCATTGCAGAGAAAAGGAAATCAAAAAAGAACGTCATACATGAAACGTGAGGTGGCGCTATTGTATACGAGGATTCGCACGAGAGCGAAAGAGACGAAAGTTATTTTACCTGTCAATGTCATTATACTATTCACAAATATGACTGAGTCTCAGAATTTATTATTTTTAATGATTGACACCTACTAGACCAAAATCCTACATTGTATTGTATATTGTAAATATTAGTTGCTGAATTGATAACAAATCTTTGTAATAACTCAACAAAAACATCGTGGCGAAACAGTGAACAGCGGATTTGTTTAGAGGCCAAATTACTTTTTTTATTCGTTGTGTTTACTAAAACTCTCTTTGCAGGTGTAAATGAGAGTAACGATGTGTTATCGCGACAACAAATGAATAGAGATCAAATCTTCTTTAATTGTGTAGTGTTTCGTTGGTACAAAATATCGTAGCCGCAATGATGAAGAGTACGTTACCTAAGGATAAACCTGGCAAGATGAGGATCCGAGCTTTCCCAGTAAGTATCTGTCCGTCAATCATTTTGATTAACGTGTCTTCAATATCAGCCCTTGTCTCGAAATGTAATATTCATTACTAAGTGACTCAAAGCCACTAACAAAGCATTATTGCTGGTCTCCTAAATAACTGTGCAATTTGTTTTCGTAAAATGTATTTTTGTCAATGATCTTTAATTTATTTTACATCAAGAGCTTTTGTCTTTGAGCTATGCAGCAATCTTTATGCAGTATTGGTAATTAGTAATAACTCTCATGAAACCCAGTCCTCATTATCAATGTGCCTAATAATAGTTTTAAAACATGTTACTCATAAGGTTTGAGTCAAATAAAAAACTTATCACACTAAAAGTAATGAAGATTGTTATGACTCACAGTAAATTTTGCATATGTAAATGTTGCATATTGTTATATTATGAATTTACTGTAATTAAAAATACCATTAAAATATTATTTTGGTATGGTTGATCTCAATTATGTTCCATGGGGCAATAACATTACATGGACTACAACATTGTGATTGTGAATAAACTAGATAATATTTTATTCATTATTATATAAAGGGAATAAATAGTTTTTAGAAGTACACATACATTCATAAAATTAAATTATAATATCCTAACCTAACTAAAACTTATTAACAAACATACAAAGTATGGCATTGAAAAATTCCTCCGCTTTACTGTTTAAATATTAAAAAACCATCTCCATTTGAATTGAGGAAGCAGCACAAATTATGTGATTTGTGTCCACAGTTTTGTTGAGAAGTTTCTCTTTCCAACAAGTGAATCGCATACTTTTTGTTGTAATAGAAAAAAGGTTCATTTAAGAAAATGGTAGAATGGTAACACTTGATGATATAACTTAACTGTCACTATGATTTAAAAATAGAAACCAATTTATTTTCCTTTAGAACAAAATTTTTGTATTCAATATGTCATAATTTATATTTTTGATGACAGTTGTGAAAATCAATCAAAAGATAAACATTCGTATTTTTTCCTATTTTTCATACTCAATGTTTTTGAACTTCTATTTTAATTTTGAACAATGTTGGTTTAACACCCGAAGATATTAATTTTCAAGATGACGAGAAAATTTCAAGTGTGGAACTATTCGGAACCATATTACCAAATGTATCCAGACACTTGGGTCTGTATTGTTTCAAATGAATACCAATACGATTTGAGAAACTGTTTTGAGTGTATTTGCATTGTTTTGAATAGATAATAGGCAATATACTGTGTAACATTACAGATGACTATGGATGAGAAGTATGTGGAGAGCATATGGAGTTTACTAAAGAATGCGATACAAGAGATTCAAAAGAAGAACAATTCAGGACTTTCCTTTGAAGAACTTTATCGCAATGCTTACACCATGGTCCTCCACAAACATGGTGAAAGACTTTACACTGGATTGAAGGAAGTGGTCACTCAGCATCTTGAAACAAAGGTACAAACATTTACAAGTATTTATGAATGCAGATATTGTAGTAAGTGCATATTCACAATCCTTTGGCTATTTTTCCAGGTGAGAGAAGATGTTCTGCACTCATTACACAATGGATTCCTCCAGACCCTCAACAATGCTTGGACAGACCATCAAACTAGTATGGTTATGATTCGAGACATACTTATGTACATGGACAGGGTATATGTACAACAAAATGAAGTGGACAATGTCTACAATCTGGGACTTATTATTTTTAGAGATCAGGTTAGTAAATAAACATGTTGTCTTATCTTCAGATTTCAGAAACTCCTTCACCAGGAGCATTCGCCTGTAATGTAACAATCCAAGATTCGGTTTTGAGCATTATGTTACAATACTACTGTTGGACCATGAAGGCTATAATGCACTATTGACTATGTTCTAGTGGTAGAGTCTTCGTTGTTGTTGCCTAGCAACTGTTATGTGTTTTTTCCTGTCACCTATGTTTCTTTACATGAAGTTAATTGTATATTTTATTAAAATATAAATATCTTTTAAAACCACTGTGTTACATGTTAAAAGCAACCTCAGCCAATAGGTTATGGGCCCAGGAGTGATCTGGTGTGATATCTGAGCGGAGTGAGAAGATGGTGAGAAGTATCTGATCTCAATTTCAAATATGGAACAAGCTGTTACAAAAGGTATTGAGAGATTGGCAGGCCAAGCTAATTATGGTACGTGGGCTTTTGCTATGGAAATGTTCCTCATCGACCTCGATCTGTGGGAGTGTGTGAGCGAGAAGTTCGTTGCAGACTCGGCGGAGGCTAAAAGGAAGGATGCTAAAGCTCGGAGTAAGATCTGCCTTATGTGCATGGAAAATATTTATCCCATGATCATGAATCTCAAGACAGCGAGAGATACTTGGCAAGCGTTGCAAAAATCATATGCTGATGGCGGATTACTGCGACGGCTATATCTGTTGCGGAAATTATTCAACGTCAAATTGACAATGTTTTCATCAATGGAGGAATATCTCAATGACATCCAGTCAACCAGCCAATCATTACTTAGCATAAAGGCAGGTCTCGATGATGAATTTGTTGGGATTATTATGTTGGCTGGTTTAACCGATGTGTACAATCCTCTGGTGATGACATTGGAGCATTCAGGTATGAAGATTACGACAGAGTCTGTGCAAGCAGCGTTGCTCAAAGAAAGCTTGAGGAAAACCAGCACAACGAACACAACTGAAGATGACACGGCAACGGCGCTGATGTCAAAATCCAAGAAGGGTGTTATATGCCATTTGTGTAAAAAGAAAGGGCATTATAAGTGGCAGTGCCAACGTCGTAAGACGGGAGACAACAAAGACACATCTTTAAATAAGAAGAAAGACAGTAAGGAGACCTCGGGTCTA
Organism: Agrochola macilenta; assembly: GCA_916701695.1. Lineage (NCBI taxonomy): Eukaryota > Metazoa > Arthropoda > Insecta > Lepidoptera > Noctuidae > Agrochola > Agrochola macilenta. Next base: position 11,184,502 of record OU753559.1, on the reverse strand, counting down.
ATGGCCGCTCTATCTATGACGGTTGGTGAGGGCCATTGGGTCGTAGACTCCGGAGCTACATCACACATGACGTCTGACGTGCACATTCTTGAAGATAGACAGTACATTAGTTCTAAGTTAGTGACGACCGCGAACAATGATAAAATAGTATCTAGTGAACAAGGGAATGTGTATGTCATGGGGCGCTCTGTGAGGTTTGAGGATGTACTTATGCTTCCAGGTTTGACGACAAACTTGCTGTCGGTAAGTAAAATGTGTACTAAGGGTTGCACTGTTGTTTTCGATGAGACTTCTTGTAAGGTTTACCAAAAGGATTACAAAGTAAAAGTATTTGGAAAGCCAGTATTGACAGCACCACTGAAACAAGGGTTATATGTTTTAGATAAAGAAGCAGCGATGGTTCTGACGTGTCCTCCAGAAGATTCTTCTCGCGCCTGTTTTGATTTGTGGCACAGAAGACTAGGTCACCTGAGCGGAGCTCTGATGGTGGAGCTGAAAAGTTTGGCAGATGGTCTGACTTTTAAAGAGGTGAGCACGGAACCATGTGAAGGATGCTGTAAAGGGAAGGAGTGCGTCAAAATATTTCCAAAAGGTAAAAGCAAGAGAGGAAAAGACTTTCTTGAACTCGTGCATTCGGATTTAGCGGGCCCTATGGAGGTGGAATCCTGGGGTGGTAATAGATATTACTTGATTTTTGTGGATGACTTTAGCCGAAAAACATTTGGCTATTTATTAAAATCCAAGACCGAAGTTTTCGCTAAATTCATGGAATTCAAGGCACTAGTTGAAAATCAGACAGGAAAGAAGATAAAGAAATTTCGTAGCGATAATGGCACTGAGTATACCAATGCAGAATTTCAAGGTTTCCTGAAGAAACATGGGATCCAACACCAGAGATCAGTAGCTTACACTCCTCAACAGAATGGAGTGGCGGAACGAACAATACGCACAATAACTGAAAAGGCTAGATGTATGGTGCATGAGGCTGGTTTGGACAAGAGATTCTGGGGAGAAGCTGTTGGTTGTGCCGTGTACCTGAAGAACCGATCTCCAACAATGGCCCTCAAGGATAAAGTTCCAGAGGAGGTTTTTACAGGAGAGAGAGTCGATCTATCGAATCTGAAAATATTCGGATGTAGAGCTCAGGTTCTGGTAAAGGATCATAGTCGCAAGAAGTTTGATCCGAAGACGGTTCAAATGATAATGACTGGGTATTCGACCAATTCGAAGGCGTACCGATTTATCAATTTGGAGGATGATCCAACGAGGATTATCATCGCTCGAGATGCTACATTTATGGAAAATGTTTCGGTGACTTCTAAAGGGAAACAAAAAGCCGCTGTTCCTGTTTCTAAAAAGGATGCTGTGGTCATAGATTTACAGTATGACATTCCTGGAGTTAGTCGTTCCACTACTCAACCAGAGGTTCCAAGGATTGCTGGTCTTGTTGCAGTGGGGGTTCCGGTGGCTAGTTCGAATGTAAATGAAGAAGAATCTGGAAGTGTATCTAGTACAACGAGGGCTAGTTCACTATCAAGGTCGGATTCTTTAGAGAATTTTTACGACTCTGTCGACGTAGAGAATCCTGCGATAGAGGATTTGCAAAGTTCAGCTTCTGTCGACTTAGAGCATCCTGTGGCGGAAGATTTGCAAAGTTCGAGACGATACCCTGCTCGAAATAGGGTTCCGAAGCGGGAAAAAGACATGATATACAACTTCCATGTGTCAGATGATCCTGATCCTATTTCAGTTAAAGATGCCATGGAGCGTTCTGACAAGAAGTTTTGGGTAGAAGCGATGAAGGATGAGTTCAATTCCCTGAAGGTGAATGGAACCTGGGAATTGGTTGATCGACCATTAGAAGCGAATGTTATCAAAACGAAATGGGTTTTCAAGTTGAAGATTGGAGCTGATGGCAGCACCCAGCGCTATAAGGCCAGGCTGGTTGCTAAGGGTTATTCGCAAAAACCTGGTGAAGACTATTTTGAAACATTTGCACCGGTAGTCAAGATGTCGTCGATTCGTCTTCTACTAGCACTGGCAGTTGAGAAGAACCTGAGCGTTCATCATATTGATGTCACCACCGCTTTTCTAAATGGAGATCTGCATGAAGAGATTTATATGGAACAGCCGCAATCTTTTGTTCAAGAGGGGAGTGAAGGCAAGGTTTGCAAATTGAAGAAAGCCATTTATGGCCTCAAACAAGCTGCCAGGTGTTGGAACCAAAAGATTCATGAGCATATTATAAAGATGGGGTTTTCTCGGTCTAAATATGACCAGTGTGTCTACACAAGGAATTATAAAGAAGTGTTCACTGTCATAGCTCTGTACGTGGATGATTTTTATATATTCACAAATAAAGCTGTAGAAGCCAGGACGGTGATCCATCAGATTGGAAGATCTTTCAAAATAAAGGATTTGGGTGAGGCAAGAGAATGTCTTGGAGTTCGAATCGAGAGGAAGAGTGTAGGTGAAATCCACTTATCTCAAAAGAAATACATTTCAAAAATATTGGAGAAATATGGAATGTTGGACTGCAAATCCGTTAGTACACCGGTTGAATTGAATCTTCGCCTGAAATCTGGTGAAAAGAATGACAACACGCGGTATCAAGAAATTATCGGTTCACTAATGTACCTGGCATGTTGTACAAGACCTGATATATCGTATGCAGTTACGATGCTAAGTCAATTTAATAACTGCAATGATTCTACTCACATGGCGGCACTGAAACGAGTGCTTAGGTATCTAAAGGGGACAGCGGAACTATCGCTGTGTTACAAAAAATGTAATAAGCCTTTGGTTGCCTATGCCGATGCTGATTGGGGAAACGGGCCTGATGGGAAATCTTTCTCTGGTTATACCCTAGTTTTCGGTGGTGCTGCGGTGTCTTGGCAGTCTATAAAACAGCGTTGTATTGCGTTAAGTACTGCTGAAGCTGAGTACATCGCAATCTGTGAGGTCGCTAAGGAAGTGATATCAGTAAATGGTTTATATTCTGAACTAACTGGCAAATATAACACTGCTGTTACTATTTCTAGTGATAGCCAAAGTGCCAGTAAGCTAGTTTATACTCCTGCCATTGGAAAACGTTCCAAACATATAAATATAAGATATCATTTCGTTAGGGAGTTAGCAGAGCAAAGGGTAATTTGTGTTGAATATTGTGAGACTGCCTTTATGCCTGCTGATATGATGACGAAGGGAGTATGTAAGCAGAAACATGTGTTCTGCACACAACATAGTGGATTAAGTGGGGGTGTTGGACCATGAAGGCTATAATGCACTATTGACTATGTTCTAGTGGTAGAGTCTTCGTTGTTGTTGCCTAGCAACTGTTATGTGTTTTTTCCGGTCACCTATGTTTCTTTACATGAAGTTAATTGTATATTTTATTAAAATATAAATATCTTTTAAAACCACTGTGTTACATGTTAAAAGCAACCTCAGCCAATAACTACCTCACTAACTGATGAACATCGTCGCTGCTGTCTAAGTCACAAGTGTCAAGTGTCTAGGACATATTTATGTTACAAATTGTATCATTACAGGTTGCGCACTGCAATGCTCAGTTCTTTGCACTTGCTGATGCAATACTCTGTTCTCTGCACTCACTGATGTAAGGCTCGAATCCGAACTGTAACATTACAGGCGACTGCTCCCAGTGTGTGAGCGCCTTTACATTCAAAATAGCAGAAGTTGCCAATACTAAACTGCTTGCAGTTACAAACAATATTGTGGTTTGCACAGTTGATGCAAAAAAACATTATTTTTTATTCTTTTCCATCATCTCAGATAGTTTTTTCATGTTTGGCCAGTTTTTAAGGCTGCCTTGAAAGTGAATTAGTTGTCTTAATTTATTTTGAAGCTGGGAAATCTTTTAAAAACAATTTACATTGGATAAGCAAGTTATAATGCACATCTTTTATTTTTTTAATGCCTCTGGTTCAGCTAGTAATTCCCAATATAAGCCAAAAAATTATGGCCTTATTGCACAAATACATTTATGTCCTCCAGAAAAGATACCCCTAAAAATAAAATGATTACAATACAATAGCATCATAATTGTATCCTAAGGTTGTTCGATATGGGTGCATCCGTGACCACCTCCGTCAAACGTTACTGGAACTAGTGGCCCGCGAGCGTCGCGGTGAAGTGGTGGACCGGCTGGCGATACGCAACGCTTGCCAGATGCTCATGGTGCTCGGCATCAACTCACGCGCCGTCTACGAGGAAGACTTTGAGAAGCCATTCCTGCACCAGTCTTCAGAGTTTTATAGGGTATGTTACACACAGTCACTGGCCAAACAAAATTGGCAATCAGCGGAATAATGATCGTGGGCATACTGCCATAATCATTGATGATTACATGTTTATTAGATGGGTGGATTCCACAGCTGTTTGACTTGATAGTGTAATTTATTGATCTATCACCTAAAACCTAAAGCCATTGACCAAATACACACAACATACCTTTTTACAACGACAAAGACCCTTGTATGGTTGTACTAACTCCATGGTTTGTTTAGATGGAATCTCAGAAGTTCCTGGCGGAGAATAGCGCGGCAGTGTACATCAACCGTGTGGAGGCGCGCATCGCCGAGGAAGCGGAGCGAGCGCGCCACTACCTTGACGAGAGCACCGAGCCGCGCGTCGTCAGCGTGCTGGAGCACGAGCTCATAGAGCGACATATGAAGACCATTGTTGAGGTAACACATGACATAACAAAACATCATGCCTATTTTTATAAGGGATAGGGATAGGTGTACACCCGCATTTCACCAGTTACGTTATGGAGACTTCCCAACCGGACACAAATCCAGACTCTGTACTGCAAATGATAAATTCGAAATTAATTTTAGTAACACTGCCAAACCTTTATATCGAACTTAGGTGTCATGCAGAGCAGCTGCATTTGCGTATACTTTGCCAACGACGCTGTCTACTGACACAAACCCACTAAAGAAAATAAACTGTACTAATCTACATTATTATTACCCATACACACAGTACAAGATTTTAACCATTTTAATTTTCGAATAAATATTTATTATTTATTTATGTATGTTTATATTGTTGTTTGTGATAACATAAACTCAAAAACGACTACTATTAAAAGGTATGATTTAAAAAAATATTTTACCGGTAGAATGCTATATTATCACTGAGTAACATAGGCTATAATTTATAAAGATATCACGCGGCCGAGACCGCTGCCGAAAGCTAGTTCGTAATTTATGAAACAACTTATGCATTTATGCTTCATACCCTAACCCGTTACAAACCAGGTACTTTCAACATAATATTTAATGCTAACATTATTCTTAATAACCAGATGGAGAACTCTGGCGTTGTCCACATGCTAATGCACACGCGCACGCTGGAGCTGGCGTGCGTGTACAAGCTGCTGTCGCGCGTGGGCGAGGGCCTGCGCACCGTGGCCGACGCCGTGTCCGCGCACCTGCGCGAGCAGGGCCGCGCGCTCGTCACCGACACACATCACAACACCAATGCTATCACCTTTGTGCAGGTATGTATCATCTCCATTTTCATCCTTTTGAGGGTTCTGTACGTCCGAATGAAAAAACAGAACCATTATCCGTCTGTGACAGCCAATTTGCTCCAAATCTAATGGACCGATTAAGTTGAAATTTGGTACACATTTATGGATTTCTGTGACCGAAAGGACGTTTAACGTAAATAAAAGAGTTTGAAACTTGCTAAACAGTTTTGCTCCTCGATCACAATTCAACTCAGAGGATTCGAGGCCCGAGGATCTGACCGGCCGACACAGATCACCAACTTATGTCAAAAAATTGTGGTTGATGCCTAGAGGACATTTTGGGGTCAAGTACACCCCAAAATGTCCTCTAGGCATAGACCACAATTTTGTGAACTATGTAAATCTCGAGGATGTAGCGACGAAGTGTAATTTTAGTTTTCCTGTAATGTCTTTCTACACACTGTCTACGTTTTCCATTCAACTCTCCTGTTGCAGGTCTGCTGGACAGTATCTTTGTCCTCTTTTTTGTCTATTGTGTTTTATGTGTACATAAATATAAAATAAATAAATGTTCTACATCTCTAGAATCAAAAATTCATAGTCGTGTAATGTGACTACTCCTCAACCAACCTCCTTTGGGTCCGTGTGGTGGACTACGATTTACGCCTTTCAGAAGGTTTAGGTCACAGCATTGGGAGTTATATCGGGTGATTTATTACGCCTTCTTTCTACCTGCCTACTTTTATAAATTAACTAGGCTTTGCTTGTGTGCGCGATACCTTAACAATTTTTGCAAAAAGAAAAAAACTTTGTACAGATAGAAGTGAAACTAGGCGTATCATACTCCCCGAAGCGGATTTTCAAGATGGATTATTTCTTGCTCTATCCAATCGTAAGTAAAGAGTGAGTTAATCATCTGGTTTTCCTTGATACAGAATCTGCTCGACCTGAAGGACAGATTTGACCATTTCCTTCAAAACTCGTTCAACAACGACAAGATTTTCAAACACATGATTGCATCAGACTTCGAATATTTCCTCAACTTGAACAGCAAATCTCCAGAGTTTTTATCGCTGTTCATTGACGGAAAACTGAAGAAGGGTGAAAAAGGCGTAAGTATTTCTTCAACAAACTTATTTAGCTATTAGTTGCTTTGGTCCTAAAAAACTTTATTTTTCTCAGATGAGTGAACAAGAAATCGAAGCGGTATTGGACAAAACTATGGTACTGTTCAGATTCTTACAAGAGAAGGATGTATTCGAGCGTTACTACAAGCAGCACTTAGCTAAACGATTGTTGCTCAACAAATCCGTCTCTGACGACAGTGAGAAGAACATGATCTCTAAACTGAAGGTTAGTTTTCGCATCGTACATAATCACATCATAAAATTCTTAATTATTTTATTAACAATCGAAAATTAAACACGTTGTTCATAAATATTTTGGTATCTAACCTTTCCCAGAAAGAAGGTTTACTTAAGGATGTTGAACCGCGAGACTTTCATTGTATAATTGGAGATGTCTCGCAAATAGAGAATTCATTAAGTGACTAAATGAACAATCCATCCGACCTCCCCATCCTGTCCACATATTTCTGCAAAATTCTTTACCAATTATAGATGGACATTTTTCGTAAGTGTCCTATGTCTCATATATCCCTGGTAGTTCTTTTTCTATTGTGAAAAGTCTGCTTAAAGTCTTGGAATTACAGTATAAAAATCTATTGTTTCAAAATTAAGTTAATACTTCTAAAACCGGTTAAGGTAAAGAATTTTGCAGAGAATTAAGACTTTAAGCAGGATTACGTTTAGTGGTCTTATTTTGAGTTATACTGTATTGTCAGTAGTTTTGTAGTTATAAACTTGTACAAATAAAAAAAGATAGGTAAACAGACAACTAGCAGCATCAGTTTTAACGGACATTTTGGTGTGGGAAGTTTATAACAAATGATGTATTTAAAGAATTATAATCGTTAAAATCACCAACAGAATTCCCTATTGAATGTAGTCATTCAATAGGGTAATTTGAACTTAGAGAGTTGTGTTTCATGAAATCATCACATTTAAGGCCAATTTTAACTTAGACGAGTTATTTTGATGATTATAATGGTTATAATTCTGGAACACATATTTTAATCAACATAATTATAGCCTGACATTGACCTTCAAATTACAAAAAAAGTAAGAAATTTTTAATGTCCCTTTAAATATGAATGTGGTCTAAGACGAAACGAGTACCTGCCCTGGGGTCTTTCACCTGGCACATTTGAGCGTATCTTCATAACATTCTCCTGTACAATGAACACTTAGTTGCCTGTTTACTTAGTTTTTTTGCTGGATATTTAATTTTACGTACTATGAAAGTTCCTATTCAATCATAACAAATGTAAATAATTTCAGACTGAATGCGGTTGTCAGTTCACATCAAAGCTGGAAGGAATGTTCAAAGACATGACCGTCTCGAACACCATAATGGAAGAATTCAAGGAACATGTGCTGTCAACTGGGGTGAATCTTTGTTGTTTATTACGTTTATGTGGCTACTACTGCCGTCGTTCTATAGTATAAATCGAGCTGACAAAGTAACTGTAAGTCGCAGCGTCACTCGAAAGTTCTTTATAATAGATATTGCTTTCTTTCAATACTTTTCTAAAAAGAAGTATTGTAATTTCAGATCAACCTTCACGGCGTCGATCTCTCAGTGCGCGTGCTAACCACAGGCTTCTGGCCCACACAAAGTGCGACGCCCAAATGCAACATACCTACAGCGCCGCGAAGTGCATTCGAAGTGTTCAGAAGGTAAGCCAAATATTTTACAGATGATAGACTTGGACGAACTTTGGATGTACATGTGTACACCTCTGCCTAATCTTCGAGGTATACAGGCGGCATGTTATGTTGCGTACAGATATTAAATTGAGCCGGAATAATAAACGACAGGCGTACTAGTCGTACTAAACACCAAGGTTCGGTTGGTGTTTAGACCGCCAGTCGTGGTCATAAAACGTGCCAAAGAAACAACCCTATAGTCTCGGTTAGATGCCATAAATCTCGTACTAAATATCCACTGTCCTACTTGCACGTTTTGCGACCGCGACTGCAATCTTGGCGTTCAGTATAGTGAGTGAGTATGAACATTGGGCTCGTTTGTGTCAGCTTCTACCTGGCGAAGCACTCGGGCCGGCAGCTGTCGCTGCAGCCGCAGCTGGGCAGCGCGGACCTCAACGCCACGTTCCGCTCGGCCGCCACGTCCCCGCCGCGCTCGCCGCCCGCGCCGGCCGCGCCGCGCCGCCACATCATCCAGGTGTCCACCTTCCAGATGTGCGTGCTGCTGCTCTTCAACAAACGCGAGCGACTCACATATGAGGTATGATATTTCTATTTATCGATCGGTGTTTTTTTTTTTTTTGTCGAATAACTTACGGACAAGACTGACTAACTTTTGGACAAACAAACCTACTTTTCTTTCTTTATTTACAGCACGCTCCACGGGTCTTTGTTTATGTGAAATTAATTGCAGATTGCATTTTCTCATTTAAAACGGATTTGGAAGAGGATTTGCATTCGCCATGTTTTATTGTGACATAGTTTCCTCTAAGAAATATTCAACTTCCAAAAAAATTTACGCTTACTACCGCAACTAACTTCACAGACATAAAATCCGTTGCACATAAACGTCCATGTTTATTTCGCTTTTGTAGTGAACTTTTCTTTACCACACCACAGATTGTTCACTCCGCAAAATCATTTAAATAAAAACGACTCATGCTACGACACAATAAAGTGCAATTCAGGTCGCACAGCGCTAATTACCTTCAGTTATCTTCCCCTAGAAGTTGCCTCTATTTTTATATCGCGTAACTCGTATATTTTCTGACTACGTTACACTCACTGAATTAACCCGACAAGACGAGTCCGCCGCGTACTTATATCTTCATACCTAAAATGCGAAGTGCGCCTTCTGTGACCACACTCTAATTCTTGCAGGAAATACTCAACGAGACTGATATTCCGGAGAAGGATCTTGTCCGGGCCCTACAGTCGTTAGCGATGGGAAAGCCCACCCAGAGGGTACTTATCAAACAGCCGAAGACAAAAGAGATAGAGCCGTCTCATCAATTTTACGTCAACGACGCCTTTACATCTAAGTTACATAGGTATGTACCGATACCCTCTGTAAATAGGAAGGTAAGAGTAGCCATTTAATGATGCAGGTTTTTACAACTTTATTATCCTGTATTTCAGAGTTAAGATCCAGACCGTTGCAGCTAAAGGCGAGTCTGAACCGGAGCGACGCGAAACACGTAACAAAGTTGATGAAGACCGTAAACATGAAATCGAAGCGGCCATCGTGCGTATCATGAAAGCCAGGAAGAAGATGGCGGTATGTCAAAATATTGCTGTATCATTCATAATTACTCATGCATGACATGGTTTCGCAAACATTGATATCTATCTATTTGATATCTAAATGTAACAGAATAAGCGAGGTATATTATTAATGTAACGTATTTCTCCGCAGCATACGCTTTTGGTCGCCGAAGTGACGGAGCAACTGCGCGCACGTTTCCTACCGTCGCCAGTGGTTATCAAAAAACGCATCGAAGGGCTTATTGAACGAGAGTATCTCGCTCGCACGCCTGACGACCGCAAAGTCTACACTTACGTCGCATAGGTTTGTAGCGACATCTCAGCATTGCTCCGATCGATTTGTGTAAAAGCAGCTTCAGTTTATATTTACTGTCTTCTTTGCTTTTCAATATAATTTTATTAGACTAAAAAGATTCTTTGAAGATTAATTATGTAAAAATATTGTAAATACCAATATAGCTCTAGTACCTTAACGTCATGTACTATGATAGTTTACCTCGTTTCCTTGATGCGGCTATATTAAAAACTTCCTTTATAACAGAATGTTTTATTAAATTCTCTTTTGCCTCTTGAATTTCGCTAATTCTTACGGGTTGACGTGGTCTAATTGAACCTAAAATGGGTTTTATTTTCAGGCCACCACAAACTCAAGATCGTTAAGTCCTTGCACGGGATGCCAAGTTAGAAGTGATAGAAGTAACAAAAGTATTTAAATTATTTCAAAATAAAAATTATTAGTTATTATTCAAGAGTTATTTTATTTGCAAAGAAATAATATGACAAAGTAATATATTGTTACAATACACGTGCTAGACATACTGATACAACCATTCTGAGGGAAGGGAAAGAAGAAATCTTTGGGTAGATGAATATTTATATGTGGACTTCCAGCATATTCAATTATACTTGGCTTTGACAAATCCACGAAGTTAACATCAATAGTGATGACCACTGAAATATCTTCAATGTTAAAACTAACATTTTTAGTAGTTACTTCATACTTAGCTGACAGAATTTTGTTCTGCCCTGTATAAGACTTTTCGTCGACATTAGCGAACATGAAAGTAACAGAAAGTCTGTTTATTAAATTATAACAGTAAAGTTTCAAAGTGTTTTCATTATATTCTCCATAAATTGGTTCTTGTTTATTTGTGTCCATAAGCAACTTTATCCAATTATCGTCAGCAGTTTCATGTGGATTCCCAAATGGAGAAATGGATACATTATTGTTCAGCCTTAATAGTTCATTAATATCATTTTGTATATTGTTGCACATGTTTTTCTTCGATACTGTTGTGTGTGGGTAAACATAACGGCATTTAGTTCTTTTGTTCAAACCAAACTTTACAATATTATTTGATGTATTCGATGAAACACACAGTCCATTTCTGTTTTCAGGAAATGACATGTGTCTCCTTGTTTCTGAAGTGTTATTGAAAAAGTCAGCCGTGTGATTGCTCTTAACATAAGATACTATAACCGGTAGACCATTAATATATCCTGGATTGCCACTTAATTCTATAACATGGTCTATAGATTTATTTGCCAGATAAAAATGTACACTGACTTGTTGCATCATAAAAGGCAAAACATGCGATATATTTTGTAGGTGTAATTTTATAGTTGCGTTTATAATTTTCATATCGTAAAAATAGAAGCCGTAATCAATTTTCAGTGCTATGTTAGTACAAACATCCTTTGTGCATGACGCTTCATTATAAGTCTTGTTATAATTCAAACAATACCCATTTTCACATGCTAGAATAGTCCAATTGATACAGTGGAGATTTGAGCAATTCTGTAAATAATAACATTCAATTTAGAAATCGAGGGTTACACTTATCACGTAAAAAGCAAGAAAGTAAAAAATTAAATAAGTACCAAAGCTGTACTGTTAAATGTATTATTCGTAGCGCTTATAACCATAGCTTCTTCAGAAGTTTTTAAAATATTAAACATTTCCAGTTCCTTAAACTTCACATTACATGTGATTTTCTCTTCTATAAGAAATGCTATTGGTACTCGATCGGTACAGTAATTATTTATCATGGGAGCTGGAAAATCTGAAATAAAATAAAATGTTTTAATAAACACATGAAATACCTACTTGTTCATTGGGATGACAGTTTTCTTGGTCAGACCAAGAAGCATAAAGTATAGTTTTCCCAAGAAAATACCAACCTAAATAATAAATTATTCCATTTTTTAATAGCCAAATAGGATCAGCTTGTTTATACAAAGTCTTTTTAAATTCATAAGAGTTTTGCCTCTGATAAACACTTCGCCACTTGTAATATGTACCTACTGGAGTATGATGAAACTGAAAAAAAAATTGTATTTAGCTGAAGTTAATAATAATATACATGTTTTTGGAATATTCATGATTTTATACTTGTACCTTTTTAATACTGCGCTTACTGGGTAAATTAGTTTTAACAACACAAAACAGATTATCAAGCATACTGCCTCCATATCTCTGCTCATCAAGTAAGTGGCTAATACACCCATCAATTGCATTGTTCGCAGCCTTACTAGTTTCTTGGCATTCAAATATTTTGTGTTCATACTCAGAACAATCCTGATCACAACAACAATTTATATCACATACTTTGTACTGGAAAAGAAATAACACACTGGTAAAGAAGTCTCTAGACCCAAATTGTAAAGGTATTCTAAATAATATTCCGGACAGAAGCTCACTCAAGAATTACAACTAGTTTCAACCAATCAAGTTTGTTTAAAAAAATCCAAGGCTTTAAACGAGTTTTGAAAGGTTCTGTAATACGGGCCTAGGTGCTTACCAATAAGTTGCAATCACAATGCATATTAAAATTAATTTTTGTTGTAGTACTAGGAACACTAGATGTTTTGTTTTTCGATTCAAAGAATGTTAATTCTGTAAGATTATCAAATTCAGTGCTTGTGAAATACATTTCGGTGGTTGTGGGAGTTGCTTCTGTATCAGAAGTATTTTCATCATACAGAACATCAAATATAGTGGTGGTTCCATCTGTTGTTCCTAAAGTAACTTCTGACATGGAAGAATTATTATAACTCTTTGATGGGGATGTGTCCTGCAGTGCTCTACTCATAACATGTGTCCTGTAGTAAAGAGCATGAGGGTTACTGCTTATATTCTTCAGCAAATCACTTAGGATTTGTTTCTTTGTAGTAACATCAATATTCACGGTATCTTCAGTCTGAATTTTCTCTTGAATGTAATCCATAACACAAAATTGAATGAGTATTGACAGAACAGTAAAAGCTAAATAAGTAATGACTTTCATGTTTTCACTTATACTCTACACCAAACTGACTAAAATTCCTAAGCAACAAGTTAACTTGCAGCTGAATTGTCCCTTTGGATTGAGTCCTTAACTTAAATCTGTAAATAAAATTTATTTTCATTTGAATGGTAATAATCTGTTTGATCTCTGATGCAAAAGCATATTACTTACAGAAAAATCTTACCGGTTTAATCCTAAATTTACTATATCACTTTGAATAAGTTGATGAGATCCACCAAGGAAATATTGTCTGATTCTATCAGTTATTGAAGTTGTGGATGGTACCCAGCAGTTCACATGGATGATGTGAGGCCCTGGAACTGCAGGCAAGTTACAGCAACCATATCCTACTATCCAAGAGCGCCCTATAGAATCGAGGCAGCTCACTTGTACTAATAATTTCGGCCAACCTGAATTGTTTGAATAAAAATAGTCAATATTTTTTATGTAATTACAAAATATAAAAACATTTGTAAAATAAAAATACATACCTTGGACACCTTTAGTTACGTAGTGAATATCAAGAGGGTGTGCCCAGACAACAGTCCTTTCGTAATCTAATTTACCTGAGACTGTCTGCCCCTCAGGGCAACCTGCGACAACTGTCCAGTTTGGGCCTGAAAATGAAATGATAGTTACCTACTTGAAATACCAATTTCAGTTAGGTACGTTATTGTATCTAACTAAAAACGTCATCATTAGACGAGACGATAGTAGTCCATTGCTATACATCTCCAATACAAATCAAAATACAAAAGTAAAAGCAATTAATAAAATTACGTAATACAACAACATACCGGCTTGAAATGAATAACGACAATATAGGGATGATTTATCTTGAAAGTTTGAAGCACACTGCAGTTGCCCTAATATGTGCAATTCTGCCATGAGATAGCATTAATAAGGCAACATACGTAACATTTACATTTAAAAGCATATTCAACAAAAATAAAACGTTATTTGTTGATAAACGTCGTTACCATGGATACTGGATTTGACAAGCAAGCACTGCAGTAACCGGTGCTGCCATTGTAGAAAAAACAAGCTTAGGAAAACAATAGACGAACAATCTGGCTTCAGTTCGAAACAAATAAAATGCTATGAAAATATTTATTTAAATAGGTACAAACAATTTATAACTAATTAATAAATAATAAAAGTAGCAAAATTATATACTAACTTAACTAAACTATACTACAAACTAAAATATAGCATCGAAAAATTCATCCGCATCGCTGTCGACCTTAGAGTATACTCTAAGCTGTCGACTGGTAATTTACCCAAGAGGCTGGCCGCATTGCCACGTTGTATGGCAATGCTTAGCCTCTGCCCAAGGTAAAAACCAGCCCTTGGGACACGGGAAGTGTCAAATAGCCGTTTGGAGATTTCTTTAAAGAGGCCGTGAGCATTCGGACCCCACGGCCCGAGGGTTTCAACCCCAAACGGCTCGAAAATATAATTACCAACGAGGTTATTATACTTACGTCGCTTGAGGTTTTCTGCAGCCGCAGCGGCAGCACCAGCACAGCACACTGAGCCAGGAAGATGGGATGGCGCAAGAGTGTCGACACAGGTTGCATCCCACACTAAAAGCCTACCCACCTTCCGTGAAAATATTGCGTCAATTTAGGGCGACCGCAGATTTACAAATAAGAGTTGGCCGACTAAATCGCAGAGTATACCAATAGGTATAGTGACATATGCTAGCCCGCACATCTTGTCCAACTAAATCGGCATCTGTATCTTAGTAAATTACTATAGTTGGCCAACTTACAATCGTATGTCTGCGGGAGCTCTTAGCATTGCCGCGTCTAGTGATCGTCGCGTTCGCGATTCACGTTTTGGTTTTGTTCGGTGAACCGGAACGCGTGGTCGCCCCGACGACTAGGGCACCTTCCGGTTTTCCGAACAAAAAGAGCCTGCTTGCGTCAAAATAATCTAAAAAGCGACTCTTGCACAATAAAGTTTCGGATCGCACAGCGCTAACTACCTACAGGCTACAGCTAAGTTCACCTAGAAGTTGCCTCTCTTCTATCGAGTAACTCTGAATTGGCCCGACAAGACGAGCCCACCGCGTACAGGTGGACATAAAAGAGTGACGTGGTGACATTTGGAACGAAATATTTTACATAAGTAATGCAGACCTATGATGATGGCACTACTTTGGCGACAAGTGCTAGTAGGTTTTGAGTTACCCACAAGCAGCGTTTTTAATTATTTGTTTAAATTCTTATACATAATTCCCATTGGAAGTCACCTAAGCACGATAGTGGCGCCCTCATTTCACACACTCTTTTATGTCGACCTAGGTACTTACCGTAGCTCCTACGTTGCTCGTTCGTACCTAAAATGCGGAGTGCGCCTTCTCTACTATTCTATGACACGGATTAAGAAATCCATGAATTTTCGGCCGATAGAAATGTAGTCTGCGGGGGTCTTTAATACTTTGGATACAACTGGAAGATCGCCCTAGAAAATATCAGAGAATCAAAATGAAACTCGCAAAACTAAAATGAAAAAATATGATTTATTTGGTACTCATTTGTTAAAATTATGGTACGTAAAATGCAAATTATAATCGAATCACAGTAAAAAAAATTGTTCACATTTGAATTGAATCAGAGTTAAAACATAATCTTTAAATATAAATTACAAATAGGGTTGCCAGCCGTTAAAGAGGCGGCACAAATATAAGGGGTCAGTAGCGATGTGCAACAGTCGCGCGACTTGGCCGGCCACTGCCACGCCACCGGCCACGCCGTCTTCCGTGCCGCTTAGCTTGCTCGTCACTACCAGCAGCGCACGCTTGGCCAGGCCACTTGGGGTACCGCTATCACCTAGGGAAACGAAAGGAGATTTACTATATCGTACAAAAAAAATTACAGAAAGAAAAATACTGGATTCTGACTGAAAATATCATCCTGAACAAACAAAAACTTGGAAAAAAACAGACTTGAATTTTTTGGTACAAAATGATCGACATCGTAATCAGAAAATATAGGGAGAAATCCAGACTAAGTACCGACTGCCGAGAAATTCTATATGAAAAAGTCATTAACACTGCTCGACCAGCGGATCGGACCCAGGAGCCAGGGTGTTCAGCAGTCGTGCTTGCGACCACTTCAACAACGAGGCAGTCACGATGATAAGGAAATCCGCTCGGTAGTTTTTGAGTTTATCGCGTTCAGATAAACTCAAAAACTACCGAGCGGATTTTCATACGGTTTTTGATATAAACCTTTTTTTATACATTGGGTTACATCATTGCAATTTTCGTAGGGAACAAAAAGTTTTTGAAAAAAAAATACCCATAAGACACCACTGATATGTAAAAAGTGAAAGTTTTTTACTCCGGAAGTATTTTTTGAGTTTATACATTACAAATAAACATACAAAAATCAAATCTTTTGTTCTTTATATTAGTTTAGATTAAATAATACCAGCCTGTAACTGTCCCACTGCAGGGCAAAGGCCTCTTCTCATACAGAGAAGGCACGAGCATTGAACACCACGCTTGCTCAAGACGGGTTGGTGATTTCAGACATATATTAACTATATGTCCAGGTTTCCTCACGATGTTTTCCTTCACCGATGTCAGTAATGTCCAGATAAACTCAGAAAGTACATATGAATTGAAAAAGTCACATTGGTACTTGCCCGGATTTGAACCCACAACCTCGTGCATGAGAGGCGAGGCTTTAACCACTGGGCCATCATGCATCACGGTTAGATTAAGGTTAAGATTAAGGTTTTGTGTAAATTGGGAAATGTGACGATGATTTTTGGGATGTCGGAAAAAATCATGCCGAGGGTCGCTTTACAGGCGTACGCGTTACGGTAGTACGTTTTCCGTGAGATAATTTTCGACCTCCACGCGGGCGAAGCCGCGGATAAAAGCTAGTATTACATAATATTATGGTCACACGATTACTTACAGACTGCACTGGTGTTCCTGCTTGAAGTAGCAGCATTCTGTTGCGCAGTTTTCACTGACCATGAGTACAGAGGATCACACAGTAAAACTTCTAATATCGTCAACAATGTCTCTTGATTGTCACGGAGAAGCTGCATTGTTTTTTCGCAGCACCTGCAATTTTATGATACACTTTTAAGTATAGCTGGTCCACTCTGAAATTACGCGCCCACCTCCGGATTTACGCACACGGTAATGTGGTAGTGGGGCGCAGCATTTCAGAATGTACAAGCTACAATACTGTGTACACACGACGAAACATCAAGCTATACAGTGTTATTGGTTATATATACGTCGACAATCCGCTATGGGGATGTAGGAGAGGTAATTTGCAAATAAAAATATAAAATGTCAAATGACTCGAAAATTTTTGACATTTGCATAGGAGTCAAAGGAGTAATTTGGTTGTAAATGACCTCTCCTACATCCCCTTAATGGATTGTCGACATATAACTAATAACCCTGTATATTTCCAGTACAAGTTGACCTGACCTCGCATTGTAAGGCTCTTCTCAGATGTATATATAGTAAACTCTTTATTATGTACACCATACAAAGATATAAACTATCTAAAGATATAATCGATCTAAAACTGCTTTATACAAGAACAGTATTTTCGTAATGGCTCCAAAATTATACAATAAATTGCCAAAGTGTATCAGAAGTGAGGAAAATGTCAGCCATTTAAAAAAAAAGTTGTTCCTGTTTCTAGTTGAAAAGACGTATTACTCGATTGAAGACTTTTTAAATGACAAATTATGACTAAATTTAATTTTCTTTGACATTCTAAATAATTAATAATATAATTCAATTACTTTATTTTATGCGGCTCATGACATTTTTCAATTGCTTCATTTCTTTTATCCTAGACTTTATTAATTATGATAGTAAAAATAACCTGCTTACTAATATTATATTTGTATGCCGATTATTGGCCGAACATACAGATCACCTAAAATGTATAAATAACATCTTTTTGTACTTATGTTCACAAATAAAGATTGATTTGATTTTGATTTGATTTGATAAATGTAGAAATTTTACTTAGGGTGACACAATGGGTGGTCTTATCGCCAAAAGCGACCTTTTACAGACAACCATTGGATGGATTTACAGAACAATGAGAGGTCAGCTTATACTAGAAATGAATAGCTTGATGTGTCATTGTACGTGCTAATGTAACATGAATAAACAGCTACTGTTTACAGATAACTTACTCGGCTTTTATGGAATGTTAAATATTACCCTCTAAATATTCCTTCGGTGCCACTGGACCCAAAGCCAGCAATGATGTCTCGCGTCAAACGGAATGGCACTGTTTCTGGAGTAGGCAATGTCTTGCCTTGCTCAAAAGCAATACCTGCAGGATAATTATAATATTCAGTGAACAAATAAGATGTAAATCACGATCACGAAATCAATTTAAAATATGTGCTTTTTTACCTAAATCGATGTGAACTACTTCAGCCGTCCTCTTGTCGATTAAAATGTTGTATACGTGTCTATCGCCCAGTCCCAGTATGTAGCCAACCATGGAAGAGGTAGCAACACTGAATAGCAAGATAAAATTCAGGATTAAACTAAAACATATTTAATCTACGTTCGCAATTTATTTGCCAAACATGTAAACAAACACGAGTTGTCCAGTTAGACAAACATCAACTTTATGCGCGTGTAAATATTTGATTTTAGTACTGTTCTAGTACTGTTGAAAAAAAACATAAAAATAATTAAGTTGTAGCGTTAACTGAACTTTATGTGTAGCCATTACAGTTGTTTTTCTTAAAACTCGTGTTTGTTTACATGTTTGGCAAATGAATTGCGAACGCAGATTAGTTACATACTTAATCATAAAATAGTTTGCTTCTATTCTCCTCGGTATTTCAGACATAAGGGCCGACGAAGCCCATCGCAGGGTGGTTTTTAACTGGAATACAAATCAACCTTGCGGCAGTTGAAATAAAGTTAAAAATAAATTAAGTTCCATTAGTCTAAGAGCATCAACGCGATCAGTGGTAGGCGGTTAAGGGGTCTTCCATAAATCACGTGAGGCTCGAAAGGGGGGAGGTAGTTCGGAAAAAATCAGGTGTGTAGTGAGATATCACGTGTATTTATTTTTCGCATTTGTAAAGGAACCGAAAAGCAGACCCCCCCCCCCCCACCCCATTTAATTTATTTTTTTCTTTCTTTCTATTTAAAGATAAAATATTTTGTAATTTTTAACATACTTTGCACCAAAAAAATACACGTGGCTTTGGGTAGGGTGAGGGGTTAGTCTAAAACGTCACCACGCTAACGGGGGTAGGAGGGGTTAAAAAGTTACTAAAAAAACATCACGAGATTAATGAACGACCCCTAAGGTTTTATTTTCGACTTTATTTTAAGAGACGCAATATTAGTATTTTTTTGGCAGAGAAAATCGCTGTTTACGGCGCTTCGCCATGTCTACAGCTGAAGCCTCTGGAATCAAAAATCGCTCTTCGTGTATGTCTATGTGACTATTTAGTTCTTCAAATCTACGGAATGCATTTTGATTAGGTTTTCACTATGTAGAAAATTTATTCCGGAAGGTTTATGTGTATAATATATTTAACTTAGTTATAGCACGGAAAACTCGGGCGCATGCATCAAACGACTTATGGCATAATTCTCTATGCGCGAAATGGGACGTAATGACGAGGCGAGATTCGTATTTCGCCGATGAGTGCCAACGACGGAGTCCCTCACAGTCCGACGATGGTGTCAATGAGAGGCATTGTTTGTGATAGGACAGGATTTTATTTGATAAATGCATGTTTTAATTTTCAGTATAATTGTTTATATTTTAAACTTTATTAATCGTTGTACTGTTTATTTTGATAACCTCATCGCCATTCTGTATATTTAAACACTTACCTCTTCGTGTACGCCAGTCTTCTCTCATACCACGTAACCGGATCAAGGTAATGTTCAGTAAAGAAATAGTGGAACACGGGTTTGAATTCTTTCAGAATTTTGTTGAAGACATTCAACTTTGCCTCATGGCCATCATTGCTGCATTCAATCATTTTCTTACGTGCGGCGATACATGAAATATCCTGTAAAACGTCGAAATATTTTTGAAATACATCAACAATTTTTTTTTATAACACAAACAATTGTAATTGTTTCAAACATAGGCAAGAAGTAGTAGCTGTTGATCGCTCCATGATAATTTTTTAACAATCTCGCAATCCATTCTTAGGATATAATGCAAGACAGTTATAAGGGGTGTAAAAAGACGCTTAATGAAGCCGAGAATCATGGGAATACTTGGGAACCTTCTGGTTACAAAAAGATTGAAGGTCAAAGTTCCAACTATTTTTGTCATTTACGAAGACACGTTTTTAATGTTGTAACCCGCTAAAGCGCAACCATGTAACGAATTACACACAAATCCCGCTCAACCGCCTCGCCTCTCCGTGTAACTTTAAATACCCTTTGACTGCTGTATCTTGCATGTACGCACTATTTTTGCGTGCGTTACATTCTGTGCTATTAAACATGGATGTTTCACTCCAAAAATAAAAGCCCCTAAAAAAGTTTCCTTGCAAATATTTTTGTACAATGTAACCGAGTTTGATGTACAGAATGTGTAGTAGACGGCTTTGTGGTGGGGTTTTTTTACATCCTGTATTTTACCTGAGGACGATAGCGGCCATGAGCACCGGTGTTGTCTTGTCCGACGAGATACAAGCCCATAGGTAGAGTGCCCTCGCACCATTCCAACACTCCCGACAGCCTAGACATTGGGACAACCTGTAACGTAAATGAATATTATACCTGCCGTCATCAGAGGGTCCCGTAGTCATTAAGTACGGAACCCTAAAAAGGAGTTGTAGTTGAATGGCCAGAGGGGACAGTAAAAAATAATTCGTCTATACACATTTATGTAACTTCTCACAGCATTCTTAATTCCAAAAAAATTATAGGGCTTTTAAATGGTCATGTTAAAGAAACTTACCTTGTAAGTTCTAATGAGTAGTTTATTCTTATTGGACACAGGATTATTCTCCAGCAAGGTATTTACAATATTGAATACTTGCTGCATAACAGCATCTTGTTTCAAATCATCCCCACCCTAGAAACACAACACCATTTTCATAAGCATTTTTATTAAAAATGTATCAAAAAACAATTTAAAATATTTACCTTTATTAACAATACGTTGACTTTTCCTGAAGAATCCCTGCAATTTATCTTCTTTGGACAGTTCACTCCTCCAACTAGTTCGAAGTGAGAGTCAAAAGACTGTAAAGCTAAAAAAAAATATAGTGATTTAATTTTTACTGACTAACAAGAAGTATACAGGGTGGCAGGGACATCGACGCGAAAACTGTTACCATAGATTCAGTATAGTACATGATTCTGAACTCCCCTGCGTTGTAAGTTTGCGTCAATATCCCTGCCACCCTGTATGTAGTCCTTGCAATACGAGCGCGCGTCATGTGAGTCTTATTGCATTGTTATAAGGTATAAATTGCAATGATTGACACGCGTTGGTGATTTTGTTTTAGTTCAGATAAGTATTAAAATTATTCCTTACTGTGTATGTACGCATATTTGCAATTTTTCTTGATCGGCAAGGTAACTGTGGGCACAGGGATCGCCCTTAGATTGCGAATCTTGTGGATGTTCTCTGCATCGGGTATCTTCTGCTTTTTAATATTCCTTGTCGCGACAGGCGGCTCGTAGTTAGCGAAACTAATGATGGCTGAAAAGTATTTTCTCATTTTGATATTTGTTTTGAAAGTAACGCATTTATATAATCTGAGTGCAAGTAGCATAAGTCAAACTTTTGAATTAAATCGATTATTAAAACGAATGTAATAAACTTGCTATGAGAGTAGTACATAAAAAAATACAGAAATTGATTCAGCAGTCCACATGTGCAATCTAGTTTCAGGATTCGTACACCTTGTAAGTAAACTAAACCTACCGTCACACATCTTTTCCATTTGCGTAATAATAACCGTGAGTTCGTCGTTGTGCCCGCGCAACTCGTTCACGAGCGCTTGCGCAGCGACAACGCGCGGCTGTTGGTCGCGCCCGCGAGCGCTCGCTCCGCTCCGACCGCTCGCGTTCAAGATCACGTTGTCTTTGTCCGAGTTCATCAGCCCGAACAGGATCGGCAGCGTGTGATGAGGATGGTCGATCGCACACCGTTCTTTATGGGAAATGAATAAATATTAAAACTATGTCGACTGTTTTTTGTATTTTTTCTAGCAACACTACTATTTGCTCCTGATATCGGTGTATCTACAACTATAGAGCGGTTCCAGGTAAAGCTGCGAAAGTAAACGTAAATACGGCAAAAATAAATATATTTAATATTTACTTATAATTTTCTTCAAGTTTTTGATGAACGTCGTATCTTCATTGGTTAGTCGTGGTGCAAGCTGCGGCAACACTGTTACGAACTTCCACGAAGGTATCATATTCAGCAGTTCTTCAAACGACTCGTCGCCATCTTGGAACTCAAAGTCTTGGTTAGCTAGCCACAATGATATCACTCTGAATACTGATAAGTTGTTCTCGTCGCACTGTTTTAATGACAGTAAATAAAATCTGCGAAAAAAAACCACATTAATTAATAATTAGCAATTTAAATAATTCCAGTTATAGATAATGCAATTCAGGAGCGTCTTTTCATTATAATAAGGTATAAATTGTAATGATTGTCGTGCGTTCGTGAAATGCAACATCTGAACAACAGAGTCACATAATCGGTAATTTCGGTGGTCATCATAACTATTATTTGTCGCATACCTCATAGCTAAGTGTAAAAAGTTATTTTTCTCCACTTGTGAGTAGGCTATTTCAGCTTCATCAAGCTCTTTGAATTTTCTATTTGTAGATAAAGCCCGTCTCTCCTCTCTGAAATGGATTGAATAATGAATTAATATTTTATTACCATGCATGACAGAAAATATTCTAAATACTTTACTTTGTTAAGAGCGTTTATCCTAAAACTTGGCAACGTCGCAAATAGCTGTCAAAAATTTACCTGTTTTGATTAATTTGGCAATAGTATGGAAATAAGAAATGTGGCTAACTAGCGAACTAGAATATTAATAATGAATTGCAATTATAACATTGAATTTGATGTTGTACCCGTTTTAGGTGTAAAAAAGGCATTTAGAAAGTTTCCAAATATTTTTTTTACATCTAAAACGAAATATTCGGTGTTACGAAATTAATTATTGCATTTCATAATCAATATTCTAGTTCGCTAGTTAGCCACATTTCTCATTTCCATACAGTAATATTGCCAAATTAATCAAAACAGCGAAATCTTTGACAACTATTTGCGACGTTGCCCACTTTCAGAATAAACGCTGTTAATATTAATAATTGAACTTACTTTGTCAATAACTTTGTAGATTTGTTCCCTAGTGATGAGGCTGTGCCCTTCATATTTTCTAAGCATTTTACTCTGTTTTCGTATACTGATGAATTCATGTAAGTTACCACCTAAAAATTCAATATTTTGTTTTATAATAACTCTGAAGTCCCTCCTTTTATCTTGCTTAACATTGTTGCCGTCATACCTGTTTATACTCTGCATCGGCAAACTTCGCGATATCGTGGTAGACTTTTAGTCTAACATCCATATTCTCAGTTCCCAGTACATCAAGACTTTTTTGTAAATATTTGTGTATTATTTCACGGGGATTGTCGCGTTTCGAGTCTGCCATCCAGAGCGCATACCGTCTATAGACAATGAAACATTAATGATTTTTCAAACGATATTAGAAACGTCAACTTAATCTTACAGTGGAACAAACGGTGGCTTTTTGCAGTAATACATACATTGCATCTGCATCGTGGCAAAGGAAGCAAGCAAGGTAAAGGAATTTACCGAATCACTGCAAAAAAGTCGCCTAACCTCTGTTGTTATAAATATTCGTATTTTTTTTCAAGTCGATGTACAAATATATATTATTTACCGTAAAGAAATCGCTGCAAGTTTCGCGTCCAGCGTATGATTTGTAACAATGTTACGTAACAGAGACAGCGCTATTTCCTTGTGTCCTTTAGCCCATGCTATCTCGCTCTCCACCAGTGTTATATCTTCGGACAGCTGAGATTTCTTTGCCACAGCTAACAAGCGCTGTGCCATTTGGACTCTGCGATTATTTAGAGCCATTTCTGGAAAAAATACATTAGAAAATATAATGAAAATAAAACTCGAAATAATCAATTGGTGGCCGTGTCTGTCGAATGACCGATGGCAGTTGCTGCAGTGCAGTGCTTGAGAGAAGACCACGAATCGGCTTGAAACGTGAAGAGGAGACGAACTGGGTGTTGTGGCCAGGGCTTGAAACCGGTTAATATTATTCATATAACCGTTATAATACCGTTAATTGTTTAACAGGTCTATTACAGAAACGGTTTCGAATAAACCGAAATAATTTTGTTTACCGGTTATATTACAGAGAATAGAATTTTAAAACGCGCTAACCTGAATAAACCGGTTTTACTCAGACGCATGCCCGCCGCCGCTATTTGTCACTTTAATTTGCGTATTCGTTGGCGTAGAGCGAGAGTTTTGTTATTGTAGGTGTAAGAGAGTATTCGTTTCGGACCCTGGCTTGTGGCAGCTTGGAACTCAGGGAGACGCAGATACCTACATCCAGCATTGAATTGATTGTTTGCAAACTAATATAAAATATAAACTCACTAGCATATTGTATCTGCAAAGACACAATTTCGTTCAACATATTGTTATGAGATTTTGCGGCATGCTCAAGTATGAGCACCCGCTGAGATGACAAAGCCTCAATATGCTTGAAGTCAATGAACTGTGGCAAGTTTTCTATGTCCCATTTCTGGAGCAGCTCCGACACTTGAGAACGATTTGTTCTAACTGAGAAATAATCTTCTATGTCATTAAATATATGAAGTTTCTCTAAAACTTTGTAAATATTCTGACAGTTTTCCATATTCAGATTCTGACATAATCTTGATACTGCTAGCTTTGCCTTGTTCAGAGGTACCAACAGTTTATTTTCATACTCTGGCGTAGTTGGAATGTTTAAACAATTTTTTAGGCAAGAATATTGGAATGCTTTGACTACTGAATTTTGGTTGCAATTTGTTAGACTTTGCTTTTCTTCAAGTTGTCGTGTGTCCACGAAATCGCCCCAGTCACCTGAAATAAATGTAAAAACGCTTGATCAAGGTAAAAGCTAATTATTGGTTAAAGTGATTGTAAAAAATCAAAATCAAAAGTCATTTATTCAAAGTAGGCTGATTCTCAAATCGGCACTTATCGAACGTCAAAATTACATAAGACAGTCCCCCAATACGCCCACCCTTCACCACTTCCCAGTGCTTTAGCTGGGAAGAAGAAGTGGCGCAACAAACTCCCCAGCACAGCAGCACAGCTGTCTGTTCAGTTAGAAAAACTTGATTCTATACAATAGTATGCAAAATAATTTACATTACGCAACACAAAACATTTAAAAAAAATGTGAGCCGTCACGGGACGCCCTGGCAGATGTGAAACATCGACATTATTTTGTAAAAGTAATATGCAGAAAAGAACATATTGTGATAGGAACTAAATATGTCATAAAAAAAAATCGTTAATAATTATTAATATAATATATATATATAATCGTTAATAACGATAATAATTAACTAATCGCACAGCCGATTGCGCATGGCGACGCGTCGCCACGGCATGCGTCGCCACGCCAGAAATCGGTTTTACGTGCGGCTATAGATGTTTCACATCAAAAAAAAAAAAAAAAAGTATTTCAAAAAATATATTTATAGTTGATCATATAGAGATAAAAAATTACAAAAACTACCATACCAACTACAACAACAGTGTATGGAACACTCACCCAAGAACGCCAAACACTCATATTTGTAGTCATTCAGTTGGTCGTCCTCTGGCAGTGACTTGATATACCGCAGTGCGAGGTGATGCATGCCAGATTTGTGCAGAGACCTGACCACGCCGTAGTGGAGATCCTGGTCGGTCTGCCCACCGCAGGAGAGCGCTATATCATGCAAGAGTAGCGCGTCCGTGAACTGCCCAGTATTAATCAAGTGTTTACGCTTTTCATTCTCCATCGTTAAGTGCTCGGTGCCACAGCCTTCGATAGCGTCTATTTCTCCGATCGACACGTAGCACTGATGAAGAAAAGGATTATTATTATTTTCTCATAATCGAAAGGGTACAAACTATACTAAAGATAAAAAATACTAGCAAGTCATTAAGCTAGTATTTTTATTATGTTTCTTAAAATACTGGTATTCAGCTGCATCTGGTTAGACTGGAAGCCGACCCCAACATACTTGGGAATAGGCTAGGCAGATGATGATTTAAATTCTGTCACTTATGGAAGCTAGGATCAAAATATACTATCAGTTATGACGTTGGGTCATAAGACATTCGATGGGAACAAGATAATTTTGAATTTGAACTTGCCCCCTGTACTTTTACAAACTGAATTCTCACGCACTCAAACAGACCAGAAACAATTAATATGTAGGCCATACTTTTTTATCCAGAGATACACAGTTTTAGAAAACCCTCTGCATTTATGTGAAAAACTTACCGTTCTAAAAATTCGTTGTAGGTTCTCTCCACCAGGTAAGCTCGAGGTGGCTTCTGGTGAATATGGGGAGAAGCCGCCATTCTGGGACATTGCCCATAGCTCCCCGTAGTACACAGCTGCCCAGTTCTGGTCGACCGCAGCCGCCGCCCACGCCACCTTGTCGTAGTCAAGCTCTAGATAATTCAATGTCTTCATCGCATTGCCAGGTCTAAAAATTAGATACAGTTTGACGTTTATAAAAATTAACTTAATTTCCCGGCCTTAATCCAATTTTTTTTTTTTTATTTGTCGTAGCAGTTGACCTTCTGTAGTTTCTACCTACCCTGGGAGAAATATGCGTGAATATACATATGATGTGCATGTAATTTAATTTCAGTGGCTTAAAAAAAAAAAAAAAAAAATATACTTGCCTCATCTTATAATAGTTTCTTTGTATGCGAACAAAATCTACAATATTAAGCATATATTGAATGATCGTCTTGTAGCCATGTGTAACAGTTCCACCAGTTCTAGAATTAAAGTTACTGTCTCCACTGTTTTCCAATTTGTCGTCGAAACTTTGTTCCCAAACGTTATTAAAGAATTTGTTTATATGTTGACTGACGGCTCGCACGTGCCTTTCTGTTAGACTTTGTAGTATGAGTCCAACAAGAGCTGGTAATATTTTGCGGCAAACCCGAGCCTGGAAAAGTCAGAAACTGATTTAAGATATAATTCCTCACCCAATAAGCCATTGGTACACTTTTGGTATAGTAGTGATTTTACAAAGAAGCTTGAATCATTCTAATTTGAACCATATTGACGGTATTCTTAAAACCGATTTAAGGCTTGCGGGCGGAGAACAATGGGTAGCTCGCCGTTGGGTTCCACGCGCGCCTCAAAGAGATGTCAGCACAACTGAAGGGGCCTGCTAGGACTGATGCCTGCCGGGGTCGCGGGAAAGTCCAAAAGGTATACCGTGGCCCCTGGCAACGTACAGGCAACTGAAGGAACACGGGTGGGTTTTAGTCAGTAAGAGTCTGACACGCCTTCCCACTCCGTCTCCGTCCAGAACGGGAGAACTTATTTGAAAATTTCACAGTTACAGGGCCCTTAGGTAGCTAATTTAAACTAATATAAAAGCAAATGAGGTTATAATGATAAAAACTATACAAGTCCACTTACTTTCAATGAGCAAACTTTTCTCAAGTTAGTCACATAATTCGTTGATGAATGAACAAAAGTCAAAAGAGTACATGTGACCTCTTTCAGCCAATCAGCATTATCTTTTGTGAGTAAAGCATTTAGAAATATTCCTTCAGGGCACCTTATGCAATACTCTTCAAACGTCATACTATCAGTAAGGGTATCAGTGTTCATCGACGTTGAACAAGAAAAGGGTTTTAATATTTCTTTGTCAACTACCTCCAAATCTGCAAAAAATTATGCAAGTAAGTAGGTTCATGATACAATAATATACTTCGCCAGGTATGGCATTCCGAAACACAGTGGTCACGTGGGCAACACAAGTCTACGTCATCACATCTGTGTTACCAGAAGTTTGTAATAATAACTCCCCAACCACCTTTATTCCCTGTGCGAATCCGATAAAACAATGAGGTTTTAATTAACAATTACGTTGGTTTATGTTTAAATTGAATTGTTTTGTTTGATTAGACACACAAAACGACAATTTAAAAGCTTTGGTTTCTGAAAATATTTCCTTAATCGTGTTTCGTTGCAATAGAGTGGCAACTGGATAGCGACGTAAGCATGTGTTACTCCCGGAATGCCAGACCTTGTTTTATTAGACCATGAGTAGGATTACGAGATTATATAAAATATGTTATGTTATCTACACTAATAAAATTATATTATAAAGAGAAAAGATTTGTATTTTTGAATAAACTCAAAAACAAATGGACCAATTTAAAAAATTCTTTCACCGGTAGGTGCAATATTATCACTGAGTAACGTTTTAAATAATCGTAATAATAGTGCCGCATACCTGGAATATCATTAACATCAAGGAACTTTAGCAGATCGTTCATAGTTTCAGCGATTTCGTTTGTGACATTGGGATCTTCATCAAAGAACACATCCAGTAGAGATTTTCCAACAACTTGCATGAAGTAGCGTGTCGGGTTGACGGTCCTTACATCTTTTGTGTCAGCAGGCGGCACTGTGACCAATGTCTTTAAATCGTAAGAACTGATCTCCGACAAACAGTTGCATGCTTCAACTATGGTCTAAGAAAAAAAAACAATGTATTAATGATTCTCTTATTCAACTACTGTCTGCAGTACCAAAATATTTCAAAGTACAGGTTACCTACTTTATCATCACACGCTGATTTTAGAATATTACAAAGTGCCTGCACTGTCTGATGTATGATACTTGTCTCGCAGTCCTCAGAAAATGTTTTAGAATCTAAATCGCAGTACAAATTGCGGATGTGATCTTTATTACTAATTAAAAATTGACGAATATTTAACAACGTCTCGTGGCTAGAAAAAAAAAAAATAATAAGCAATATTTAACACTTTTTTTACCAGTAATACAGTTAAGATGGCTGTACATACCTAGGACGATTCAAACTTATTTTATAAGTTTTTAATTTTTCTTTAAACACACTTAAATTGCAGCAGCGCATGCTATCACCGCTATGCGTCATAGAACTAAGAAAGTCTACAACATCTTCGCTTTCCCTCAAGTAATTATTCATATTCTCAACTAAATCATTTAAGAAACCAGTACACACTTGTTCGAACCTTTCCTCTTTCTTGATAATTAGGACAGGCAATAATTCTAGCAGTGACTTTCGCATAAGAGTCGCCGTTTCTGGTAATAAATGATCAAGGACTAGTTTCAAACCCGCAATGTATGCTCTCAATTCCGTTTTGTCGCAACAGGTTTTGATAACTTGAGTAAAACTGTTACAAGCAAAATTACACAAGAATGCGTCAGAAGGATGGCCTAAAGGTATATTACTTATAAAAATAACATATGCATGAAGAGCCAGTAATTTCAGTTCAAATATCTTTTCTTGAGTAACAGCTTTCCACAGTTCAAACAAAATTTTGAATACCGTCACTGTTTGGTTTATACATAGATACTGAAGGACGTTTCCATCCGTGAGGTCCTGAGAAATAGAATAAAGAATGTTTAGGTTACGATAGCAATTAAATTGACGCATTTTTAGGATGTGTTCCGTCTTCGAATACGTGTTACTGTGGCATTCATAATGTCAACCGGCAAAAAAAAAACCGTCCAAGTGCGTGTCGGACCACGCACTATGAAGGGTACCGTAGTTGGGATGAATTTATCCAAGCACAAACTTAACATTGTAGTTGAAACACATGTTCTCCCATAAATTCCAACTGCAAATGTAAGTTTGTACGCACAATATTAAGAGATTTACCATGTTATTTTAAGACCATAGACTTCCTATAGGTTTTCCTGGAATCTATAAGTATAGAACTACTACCTGTTTCTTTTTTCAAAATTTTGAGCTCTGTAGTTTCGGAGAGAATTGAACACTACAAACATTAAAAAATAAAGTAAAGTATAATAAACTCACTTTAAAATAATCTAGAATGGCGCATAAAATCTCCTTTGGATAATAAAACTCTTGATTCCGTTGCGGCAATTTAACTTGGAACAGTTGCTCCGCGTCTTCCCGGTCGCTCATGTGGGTAGCCGTCAGTAACACCAGCTCCCCAACATTCTCCACAAACAGATTACTCCAACTTTCATTTGCTAATATCTCAGTAGTCAGTTCAAACAATTTAGTTGCATTTTTCATTGACTTCTTAAATGCGTCTCGTTTAGAGGGTTCATAATAGACAATATTGTACTTGGTGCTGACAATATAAGGCAAACATAAGCCCATGATATTAGAAAAACAAGTCTGAAATGTAAAAATAACAATTAAAATGTGCCAAAAAAGTAACGGTACTATGAATAATTGACGAATTGATTGAATAACTCAAATTATTCTAACAGTATTATAATTTTTTTTCAAACACTATTCCAATTCGAATGATATTATAACCTACTCAACTTTGACAACATACCTCAAGAATATTTTCAATTGATTTCTTGTGTTTCTTAGCTACTTGCTTCAAGAGGTCGCTCTTACGCACATTTCCTTCCTGCCGCCACAAAATTTCTCCCGCAATTAACCACTTCATGTGTTTTTCTATAAAACTGTCTATAGTGTTAAAACCAAGTATGTTGAGCGGTAAATCAACCACTTCGTTATTTTTAGTAAACCAAAAATTTAATATTGACAAAATATTGTTATTCAAATATGTATCGAGATCTTGAATGCCAACAGAATTGATAATCAGGTTCAAAACTTTCATAACTATGCGGTTATCTAATGATTTCAGTTTCTGCAAATGAATTACTTGTAATATGACGCTAAGTATAGAAGATTTTTTCGTTTGCGCCAGTGCAACGAAGGCATGTAGGACTGTAAACGTCCTGTTGGCAGATTCGTCCTTTAGTATCGATTCGTTACTGTTTGACACCTAAAACAATAATATAGTATAAGTCGCATCCGATGTGATACGAACTGATTAAACCCCTGTTGATAGAAACGTAAGAACAGCTGAATGTCACAATTTAACATGATACTCGTAATAATTATACATCCAATCACCGCATCGTTCGTGTTCCAGAGAGCTGTCAAAATAATTTTTGCTCATATACAATGCCGCCCATGGGCATGTGACCACCCATATTTTTCTGAATATTCATGAAAAAATATCTAAAATTAACTGTGCGGCATTGTATTTTTTTTTATACCAAAAATATGACTTACATCAATCAAAAAGACGTCCAGCAACTTCATCGAAAATGTATCAATGTCATCTTCAGAGAAATCGTTAATCAACTTCATCAAATAACAGCAATGAAGACGAATGCTATGGACATTGCCCTTCACTTTCTTCATAAATGCATCTTCAAAGGATTCTTCAATATTCATGTTTTGGTTCCGATTCAATAAGATAATCTTAATGACGCATTCATAAATCAGAGATGCTACTTTCGGTGGGTAATGCATGTCCTCACAGAGTAGCAAATAACTCTTAATCATTATAAAACAATTCTGTTTCATATCACCATCATCTCTACATAGAGGGTCCATTATTTTTAAAAGTATTTTTAGTATTTCAAAAGACACTTTGGAATTTCTATACAGTTTCTGGCAAATGCACTGCAACAGTGTGAAAATTAAACCTGCAAATAGTTGTTTCATTTAGATAGATGGCTTGGTTCACACATAAATTTAATTAAAATAAGTTAATATTATTACCAAGAGGAGGATCATAAACATTTGAATCTATCAGTAGTTCTATGCACTGAAAAACGCACTGAGTATCAGATGTAAAGTTATAGATACCATCATCTAATATTAATTTCAGTATTTCCTCCCGGTACTCTGCTGGTTTTCTGCAGTATGCAGCAAGTACCATGAAACAATTGTGCTTTAAAGTATCAATACTCGTGTCGTCCTCGTCTCCTTCGATGATTACTTCGAAATCTTCAGATTGTACTTCAGTGTTCAATATATTATTAATAGCATGAAATAAATCAGCGTCCATACTCGTCCGTAACATGCGCGACAAAAATGGATGGAAATCCGTCACCAAAAGTGCTCTAACTAGTTGAAGAGCATGAATTTTCACTGGTATTTCAGTGTTGCTCGCTAACAAACGAGTCAATGCTGTATACATGCGTGCCAACATCGTCGCCAGTAAAATACATATCTGCATGTTCTCAATTTCTTCTTGAGATTTTATATGATACATTATGACTTTTTCAAGGTATGATAAAACAACATTAATCAACTTAATACACTCTAATAAATCTGCATCATTTTGGAATCCTTTTGAATTACTAGTAACTAAATTAGTTTTGAAGTATTCTTGCACTCGACCTTCAAGGTCAGGAACAGTTCCAACATGTTCGTAAACAGCTTCTTGTTCTAGTGACTTGACTGAATTGTGTATTTCAAATTCACTGAATAAAATACACTTTTCCGTCGAGTTGTATAATATATCACGTAACTTTTCAAATTCCGATTCAGGAGCACTAATAGGATTGAAAGCAATATTTTCATTAGCGATTATTCTAAATAATAATTCGGATACTTCAGTCACATATAAAGATCCAGTATCATTTGACGTAAGCCATGATATGCATTTAATTCTGAAGTCATCCAAGGTACATTTGCTGTAGAATTTATGAAAGATATCGCTTAAAGTTTGAATACTGTTGTTGGTGACTGGCATAACATTCTCGACATACAGTTTTATGAGCTGTAACGCATGTGGGTAGTCCAATATATCGGATTTTAATAACTTTTGCAGGATTGTATGTACTGCTTTATGCGACGCATTTAGAGATGTGCAATTTCTGAAACCAATTGTTAAATTATTTTTTATCTTCCTCCACAGCCTTTTCCTATTATTAAAATTAAAGTAATTTAACCATGATCTTACCTAACACATGAATTCCACAGTGACACTGATGTGTTTTTAAATTCATCATTTTTACTCATTGAAATCCGTGAATTTTCCAGCACCAAACAAACCAGCTGCTCAAAAACGTTCCATTCTATATTGGTACTGTTATTTGTAAGTAGAATTTGGAGACTATTCAGCAATGATAGGTAATCGTCGGGAGATATGCTGGTGGCATACTTTCCTACATAAACGTGCACAATTCCCAACCTAAAATCGCATTTTGTTAGATTAATATCAAGAAAATATAATATATAATTATCACTTGCTTCAAAAACGGTGAAGGAAAACATCGTGAGGAAACCGGAAAATGCCTGAGAGATATATCTCGACAGCATGTGAAGCCAAGTCAGAGGCCCATGTGCGGCTTTAAAACTCTGACACCAGGTTAGTCACTAACCACAAGAAAAGAAGTTCAAGAAAATCAAGCTGAAAGTGATTGGAATGTTTCCGTAGCCGATGTTTCATTGTAGTAGTAGTAGATGTTTCATCAGAGCAGTTTGAAAATCTTAGGAAGTTAACTACGACGTGGAAAACTGCCATAATATTTGAAACCAAATATTACAGACTAGGTACATTATTAAGTTTAGTAGAAAAAATAAAAATATGATGGTCAGATTACCTACCATGGTATATGATTTTGCTGCAAATCGTTGATAATGTCACCAAATGTGGTATTCTTGTTGATGCTCAATCTTAATCTTTTTGATACATTCTCTGCGCCAGTGTCGCTTCTTCCATACAATTTAAATATCTGTAATTATATAGAAAAAATATTAGTAACATAATATAACATCACCCCTGTATTCATAAAGTTACATTATAAGGGTCGGCGCAAACCTGGCGAAGCGCAGTAAAGCGCGGTACCAACCTATTCCATGCCAAATAAATATCAACATTGCGGTTCTTAAAATAAAGTCGAAAATAATTAATGTTAACCCCGTATCTCTTTTCGCGTTGATGCTCATTCGAACTAGTGGAAGTTTATTTATTTCTATTTCAACTAGCGTGTCGGCCCTAAGTCCCATGTTACTCATGAAAGGGATATACGATAGAAATAACGAAAGTTATTGCTTAAAATTATCATTATAATGATAATGACCCAAGTTAAACCAGACCATAATGCAATAATATTATAAGGAGGTGAGCCACACACTAGAACTTCCTCATTTTCTATAATGATGTGAAAAATAAAAAAAAATTGTTTAAAAA
This sequence comes from Agrochola macilenta, assembly GCA_916701695.1. Taxonomy (NCBI): domain Eukaryota; kingdom Metazoa; phylum Arthropoda; class Insecta; order Lepidoptera; family Noctuidae; genus Agrochola; species Agrochola macilenta. The sequence continues at coordinate 11,150,052 of OU753559.1, read as the reverse complement.
AGTTTATTTTTGAGTAAAAACAGAAATATGGACTAACTAGCTGTAGCCCGCGATTTCTTCGGCGATCCAGGATCAAAAGTAGTTGATATTGAGTAAATTGGTTCGGAGGTTTTAACGTGAAAGCGTAACAAACAAACTCACTATCGCATTTTTAATATTAGTTAGGATGTACAACTGTTTAGAAATACGTCATGTTATTCATTCAGGCACATACAAATCTTTATACCAAGTGCATAGTGTCCTATGTCGTTAGATGAACAGAAAGCTCAGATTTCGTTTCTTTGTATTTAAGGTCCTACTTATTAAATAAAGCTTAATGCAATTACATATTTCAAAACCAGCTTCTGTATGCAACCTTGGCTTGTGTGATAATTAAATTAAAATGTATTTTTTTCTTGTTAGTCTTTGACAAATAATCACAACATGATTGATTTGATCTAGGCAAAATGTATTCGCAGGCTATTCAACCGAACAAGCAACGGAAGGAACACGGGTGGGTTTTAGTCAGAAAAGTCTGACACGCCCTCCCGCTCCGCCCAGAGCGGGAGAAGTTATATGATAAATACCCACCCAAAAAAAAAAAAATAAAGGCTATTCAACTAGGTAATACCTAGATTAATAGCAATAATAATACAATAACTAGATTAATAGCTTACATTCTTTATTTCATTTATGTATGCACAGCAATTTGCGGTGTTGATTGTATTGAAATCTGAATCGAACTGTTCTTTGTTATAGATAAGAACGAGAACCTATTATGGCAATGTTTTGAAATAACGTTATGTGACTGTAGGTTTTAAGTATGATGTGATTATAATGCCAGGATATAGGTATGATGAAATGAGGACTGTATTTATTTCTTTGACACCTTTTAAAGTGTTAAGGTACCATTCCGTACCCGACCTTAGGCAACAACTGCAGGCGACGTGTCGCCGCGTCATTTCGCTGCAGTCATGATTCTGAACCCGACTGCAGGCGGCAGCATCCCATATTACAGTCGGTGGATAGAAGACAGAAAAACATGTTAACGCTCGAGTGTTGGCGGCACTACTGGACTGCGGTCGGGCTACATGAGTCGTCTGTCGCTCCTCCGTAACTGCAAACGACGGACGTGACGCTAGCTACGGAAGGAATTTCATAGAAATTCATAGTCCCATAATACCAGTCGTGTCGCGGCGATACGTCGCCTGCGGTCGGGTACGAAATGGTACCTTAATTGTGTAAGAAAGAGTGTATATATTACCTGGTAATGCACTGATGCAGCTAAATTATGAAAATGTGAGCATTGTTGAAAAAGTTTATCATTTTGCTTTCGATTCTTTTGCAAATAGCTCACTTCCGTACATATTATTTCCGTAATGCTGTTCAGGTATTTGTTCCAAAGCTCCCAGTTGTTTGCGAGACTCCCTTCTTCATTTCGGAGTCTTCCCAGTGGGTGATGAAGTGCCACAGTCAGATTTAAAAAGTAAAATAATGAATTCTGTAAATGAAAAGAGTACTTTTTAAAAGTTCTGACCCTATGTCTAAAGAAAAAAAAACGGACAAGTGCGTGTCGGACCACGCACAATGAAGGGTTCTATAGTTGGAATGAATTTATCCCAAAAACAAACTTAACATTCATAGAAATATAAATAACAGGAGAAGTGGCATGGGGGCGTGTCTGTGTCCGCGCATCTTGACCACAATGGCCATGCCTCAGGCAAATGGCCGTTTCCGCTAACTAGTGCGCTTTCGAACGCGATCGTGATAACATTTAAGAATACCGTGCTGTTCAGTGGTTTCTTGTAAAAATCGAAGCTAAGCTAAACTTTATAAATCGTAGAACCACTTTTCATAAATCAGCACAAGTATTTTGCTATATTTGTGTTGAAAATCATGAAAAACCACAAATCGTAAAATATTTCTTACCTTTACTACGTTATTTTTGTTTTCATATATCACAGCGACTGTACTTTTATTGTAGTAAATACATTGCTTCTTTACCACTACCAAAGTATGTCGCTAAGTAACTGGACAAGCAATGTAAAAATTACAAAACGATATTTACTTTAAGCGGTTGCATCGTTAGTACGGCCGCATCGTCTTGCGACGGATTAGTGATGTGGTTGTGCAGATCCACTAACGTAGGCTATCGACAATAATGTCGATTGTCGTATGAATTTATATTACTATTAAAGTTTATTCTTCAATTTGTCAACAGTTATAGCCTGATTGGAAGACCGATGTGAAATCTTGTTTTATACTCATTTAGATTTTCTCATAAAGTTGTTTTTTTTTTTTTGTTTTATTTAATATTTCTTTTTTTTTTACTTACTTATTGTTTATTTATATCATCTTATTATATGTATATCGTTTTTTATTTATAATTTTTTCAGCAACTTCCAAAAATTTTAATACAATAATAAATGGGAGAATCGATAAGTTTCCGATTTAGTCAATCACTAGCGTATATGTAAAATAAATGGCTTTTGCACAGCACAACGATAGGTACATCCGACACCCGCGATACAGACCTCGCCGTAGAGGTCCCCCGCGATCGCGACCCTCCCGAGTAAACGATACTCCCCCCCGACCCTTGCTCGTCGACGAAGCGCCAGCACGCGTTGCCGCTGAGCCTGTAGCTTTAAATTCCCCGATCAATAATCATGAAACCACCATTTTGATCCAGCCTGTCCCTCTTGCTGTCCTCCCCTCAGCGAATGCCCTAAGCCGAGGTTCGCACCCCACAGGGGGTGGCCCTTAGCGAGCATTCGCCTAGTTTTAATTAGAATAGTAAAATTGCCCTGGCTGGAGGCTTTGAGTGTAGAAGCTTAAGGCAGCCACAGGAAAGCCCGGTTAAGCAGTCACTACCTTAGTGGTAATCTGCGAGATGCCCTAGTTAGGAAAAAAAAAAAAAAAAAAACAACGATAGCGAACGATGTTTTCGTGTGGGTGAGTTGTACGGTGCATGGTAAATGCACGCTGTGTTTGATGGGATAAGGTTTATAATTGATTGTGTAGTACGTTCTGATTTGTAAATTGCAAGTGTGAGCGGGACCTCGTATTTATTCGGTTTACTGATCGCATGTGTAGTTGTAGGCTAGAGAGTGGGGATAAATCGAAGACATTGGGTTTCGATACATTTTCAACTACCGGGCATATCTCCTTCTTTCTTATATCTATGTTAACATTGTAGTTGAAAAACATTCCAAATGCAAATGTAAGTTTGTACGCCAAATATTGGGAGATTTACCATGTTATTTTGAAACCATAGACTTCTTATAGGTTTATAAAACTATTTGTTTTTTTTTTTTTTTTTCCCTCAGTAGTTTCGGAGATAAGGGACTTCTTTAATAACTATAAAACAATTTTTTTCCAAAATTTAAAAACAAAAAAATCCACGTAAGAAGCCCTTGGGTCACAGAAATTGATATGTGTACCAACTGTCAACTCAAAAAATCTTGGGATTTTTGGAGTTTTTTTCCACGATTTTTGTCCACGGCGGACCTAAGTCCCTTGTCTGGGTAGGTCTTTAGCAATCCCAGGAATCTCGATGTTTTCCTATGTAGCCATATCAGTTGAAGCAGGGGTGCTAGTTCACTATAGTTACATGCATAAAAACTATAAGTAAGTAATAATTTTCTAAATATAAGACACACTCAGATCAACATTGCTAAAGATTTGACTAGCGGGTTGCGCGTCGTTGTCCCTGCCACCCTTTAAATAAGTATCATATTTATAGTACGTGCGAAGCACGCTACGGTTTCCTAGCTAGTGAGCACACGCACAGCATGGTTTATAAAAGGTTTTGTAGTTAGCTCTTTGGTTGACTGTACATATCTAAATACTTTAGGAAACCGAAACAGGGCTCAAAAGGCAGATCATGGCAGCATGAAAGACAGGCAGTATAAAAAATAACGAGCGCGCCGTATAGTAGGCTTCGCATATGATGTGTAGTATCTGACATCTCACCTTGGTAATAAGCAACATTAAAGGGGCCTCTTCAAGGTCGTTTCTGACGGCTAAATCGAGCACCGCGCGCGCTCATTGGTCAAATAAAATAGCGCTCGCTTCCCCGGCTTCCTGTGACACACTTCCGTCCCTTTTCACGAAATCACTCCCACAGATTCGATTATTTAGATTTAAATTTTGATTGCAGGAAAGCGAGAGGAAAGATGTTACACATCAAAAATCAGATATATTTAAATAATTGTATAGGTAAGTATATTTTCGATTCAAACGATTCAAACGTCGGAAACTCGGAAGGGCGCCGTTCGCTGCGCAGTACCCCCCTCGCCTCACCCCCTGACCCATGACTTCGTAACTGCGCAGCGACTCGCCTTATGTTCCGAGCCGCCATTAAGCATTAAGTTTGAATCGGAGCATAGTTGTTCAGTTGTTGTTTATTGTATTGCAAAATAACGATATTTCTTAAGATCTGCTAAGTTTATACCTACTTGTATAACTAATAATGATATAATATGTTAATACTAACCTTCTTCTTTTGATCCTTATTTTGATCATAAAATTTTAATAAAGTGGGCATAACATTTTCGGTAAAATGACACATTGTTAACCGATACTCGCAAGATAGCTAAAAATAATTCTGTAATTAGTGTGATTACTTACTGAACAAATTACAACAAATATAATTCAACATAAATCATTCACTTACCGTTTCTAGCAGCAAAATAATTATTTCTATAACTACATCTTGTACTTTTTTGTCATTTGAAATGTTAGAAAAAAATTGTTCTAATGAGGATAGTGATTCCATAAGTGGGCCCACAAACTGACAATTATCCTTTCCACTTTTCATTACAAGCAGCACAAGCCTAAGCTTTGTGTAGTTGTCTATTTTGAAATCACTACAAAAACATGCAGCAATACAGACATCCAGCAATTCTGGAACGTTACCAACAAAAAATCAATTTAATAAAAAAACAATTAAGTATGCATACTTCAAATAGAACTATTCACTCACCTTTCCATGTGCATGGTTTTATGAGATCCAAGTAGTGCTCATAGGGCAGAAAATGTTTCAACAGTAAATTTAAATAACTGTCACCAATAGCTTTCACCATGCGATTATCTTTTAGTACATATAAACACATCTCTGTTATTTTGTCAGATTTAATATAAGCTTTGCCTGAAAACATAATCATTTTAATGTATTTAAGTGGGGCAGAAACTACTTAGTTAAACTATATTAAGACAGAAATGTGTATGTGTAAATAGAAATGTGGCTACACAATCCTGGATGCCACTTGTGCAATGTAGGTATACAAAGGCGGTTTCAGGACTTATTTCTGGGAGGGGCACATGGGCCAGACAGACAAGAAGTGTCTCCCATCTAAATTACACTTTGCTGTTTTTGGGATTAATTATTTTTCAGTGGGATTAATTCCGCCTTTGCAGGTATAATAATATGTATGACACTTTAACATATCATACTTCTCAATACACAATTCATAAGATTCCACCCTAGTGTTGTGGACAGTCAATCAAATCAGTACTGTTTCTGAGACAAGGTGAAAATTACCCAAAGTGGGAAAAGTGCTTTGTTGTTTTCCTGCATGATTGAATCATATACGTAAATGATGAAATTGACTGGAGAACCAAGCTATCCCCATAGCCCTAGAAGAGCTAAACTTAAGTGGTATACCATTATAAGGTGTGAGACATAGCTTATAGAAAGTATGTTCAATGGGTCTAAAGCGAGCTTGGCTGGCAACCTTGTACCATGAAGCACCTCATGATCCAGCCCAATTCAAACTTTATGGCGTGATAGTAATAACTTCACATGTCAGCGGGTTGACAGGTGCGGTACAGCGCAGTAATAAGTCCACTTCAGAGCCGCCATAAAGTTTGACACTTAAACAAGGTACTTAACTCGTATTTGCGGCGATTCTCTAGTGGAGGTCTATGTCTAGCAGTGCATGTATTGTTGCGAGATAAAATAATTATAATGTAGGAATGCAAATTAAATTACCTTTATTAGAGCCAGCCACACATAGGTGTAATAAACTACTACAAAGTGGCCTAGTGTTCTTTTCATAAGTTTTAGAAGTGTCAAACTTTTCTATTTCCTGTGAAATGCATAAACACTTTTTATTAGAATTGCAGTTTACAATTTGGAACTTTTACTATTGATTCAAATTCAATCGAACCCCCATCTGTGGAGATTGTCTTTGCTAGGCTGCAGACATGGGTGTGAGCTTTAATATTATGATGCCAAGTCCAGCTAATAACAACTTCCGGGGAAAACCAATCAAATCCAATAAAGACTCAATAGATGTTCATTGGTAGTTGCCTTTAGGTAGATTATGTTGACCATAATATTGTAAAGTGTAAATGAGTAATAAAGTAGTCCAGCTGTTATAGGTACCTTTAGAATATATTCATTTATGTCGTCAAATAGATTATTCCAAGTATATCCTCTCTTTTTTAAGGTATTTTCAGATAATAGTGAAGGCACTGCATTTCTTGTAAGGAATTCTTTTAAATTTTCTGCATTTTTCTTCCGTTCTGTGACTCGTCTGTCTTTGATACCATTACTGGCTTCTTTAATTGAAATTTCTAATTCCATGACACAAAAACTTTTTGAATTAAATACTGTTTATATGTAGATGACTACTGAATCTGAAGATTAACAAACTTTGTCTATAAACACATTATTTGTTTTCAACTTAAGTTTGTCTTAATAATCAGTTAATATTTAAACACCACTTTTCGCCGGTTATTTTCACTGCTTTAAGCTCAGGCTAGTGAGCTCAAAATCCTTATATGGTTTTCTTGTAGAAAAACTATTCTTCTAATCTAGCCTGAAGCCAGGGCGCACTCTGCAATGATAGTGTTCTGGCCGATCTGGGAGCCATTCGGCAGAGAATACAACCGTTTAAAAAGTTAAATATATCCTTTACTCTTTGAAACAAACTAAGTATAGTTCAGTGAGAGGCGAGCACAGTACATAATATTTATTACTCTACGAGGAGGCGAGAGACAACAAACCTGGCAACAAACCTCTGAGCAACAAACAGTCTACAGTGTCACTGTCAATTCAACAGCTGTCAACAACTCACAACCATGGAATTAGTATGTACTTTAGAGTAGGTAAAACTCTCGTGGCTAAAAGCTAAATGATCAGCCGCACGCGCATGTGTCGATCGCAGGATAAGCTACGCTTGCCGCGGTCGGTTCATGGATACCCATCCATTACAGATGTCGTAACGGGAGATGAGTTGAGCGGTTTTCTATAAGTTTTCATTGTCAGGGATTAAGTTGTCAAGGTAAAAAGTAACAAACACTAGTAAGTTGGTTATAATGTACAGTTTTATAGTCTTACATGAATTGAGAGGAGGGCTATATAACTGTAAATTTGCCTCGGAAAACACGATGAGCCGTTGGTCCCAGCTGTCATTAGTGTCATTCGTAGATCTTTGATACACTCACGGGTAGTCAGGGGCAGTTAGATTCACAGGTTAGATTTGTTCCACAAAAACTCTTCCATAATTGTTGAGAATATATTGATTCTAATTCTGTAAATACGTATTTGATAAAGTCGCAAATCATATTTTATTGAAATACAACCAGAACTGACCTGAAAATTTCAAAAAAACGTAAGAAATTTTTCATTTCGGGTCCCTCTTATTGATGGAATGGAATGTATACGTATACAGGGTGGATTTTTGAGATGGGGCAGTAAGGACAGCTACCTTAACCGTTGTCGCTAGAAGAAAACGGTCTTAGGAGACTGTCCTTAACTTTTTGAGACATTTTGATCTGCATTCACAGATTTTGAAAAAAATTGTACAATCAGCAAGAAAATGGGCAGTTTTCACAAAAACTTTTTTTGATGCCAATCGATCCTCTTTCTTATAAGGATCAAAAAACTCTACTAGACCAACTGAGGTTCGAGTACTAGAAAAGGCAGAAATCGCAAAAAAAAATCCCATACATTTCGTAAGAAAAAAACTCCATCATACTTAGTATGATAGATAGACCAGCCAAACAGAAACAAACAATTTAAACTTCGAACGAATACGCGTTATAATTTTATTCACTATAAGAACAAGATAGTTTGTTGCTTGTGATGTCCGACGTTCTGAGAAAAAAACCATCCAAGTGCGTGTCGGACCACGCATAATGAAGGGTTCCGTAGTTGGGATGAATTTATCTCAAAAACAAACTTATAACATTGTAGTTGACAAACATGTTCTCCCACATCGGTATACTTTACGGTCAATTCTCTGCAAGTGTAAGTTTGTAAACGATTTTTTTTTTGTGTGGACTGAAACTACAAATGATCGATTTTCGGACTTTTCCTTTACTTGTGTTATGAGACCTTTCTTCTTGCCTAATTTCATCATTCTAGGTTAGCAGGAAGTACCCTGCAGGTTTTGATTTATTTGCGAGTATCAAACTAAGTATGTCGTTTATATGGTCGTATTTTTTATTGCGTTGACTTAGAAGCTTGATTTTTTTAAACTTCAAGAGATCACAGACCTACGTATTTGATTGATGTTATTTCAACTTGATACCTCCACGCGTTCCTGAGGGTCGTGAGAGACTGACGGACGGACAACGATGTGATTCTAAAAGAGTTCCGTATTTTCCTTTTGAGGTACGGATGACTAAAAATGACCTCAAATTATTGACAACTTTCAGACTTGTTTGGAAAACGTTAAAAAAAGGCTGTCCTCTACAAAAGACAGAAATAGCAACAAAAAAATAACTACCCATGTAAACAGATTTTTCAAAAGCAACAAAGGTTCTAAATTTTGTTCTCTATTCGTTCGAAATTTGAAGTTCAATTTGTTTTAGTTAAGTTTCGCCCAGTCTATCATCGTAAAATAGTAAGTTGGAGTCACATTTCCTACGAAATGTATGGGAAAAGTTTTTTGCGATTTCTGACTTTTCTAGTACTCAAACCTTTATTGGTCCAGAAGAGTTGTTTGATCCTTATACGAAACAGGATCGATTGGCACCAAAAAAAGTTTTTGTGACAACTGTCCATTTGCTTGCTGACTGTACATTTATTTCAAAATCTGTGAATGCAGATCGAAATCTTTCAAAAAGTTAAGGACAGTCTCTTAAGACCGTTTTACCGTAGCAGGGTTCCTCACGATACGATGTTTTCCTTCACGGATGTCAGTGACGTCCAAGATAAACTAAGGGGGGTATTACACTATCAAATATCTAGGATCATATAAAGGATCCTATCTCTTGTCCTACATAAATGACACCTAGGATCCTATCTGTGTATTACACTATCATATATCTAGGATCCTATTTTTTGTCATAAGTGGTTGCAATCGTCTAATAAAACCAAATACTGCCTTTCGGCGCACATTAATGACAAATAGAACTTTATAGAACACCGATGAAGCTAAAATAATGAACTTCCGGCCGCCCGGCAGCAGTTTGCTTTTATTTTTTGTACAGCAGTGTTGCCAACAATAATTTTAGAATTCCACTAAAGCATAGTGTGAACTTACGCTAAAATTTCGTTGTACTTACTTTTTATCCGTCAATAAAACTGACAATTTAAGATATGACAATAGCAGAACGGAAAAGGCAAAATCACATAATTTAATGGCCGGATTTTGTATCAGGAAATTATGAAAGTAACCGTGAAAATTCAATATATATTATTCAATATGGCAAGACCTGTTTCTATGATCCCATCTAAGAACAAATGTCAAAAATCTTTGATCAAAGACGATTTGATTCTTATTTTTGTATTACATTATCAAATAAATATGACTCATAGATCTGTGATCCTAGATATTTGATAGTGTAATACCCCCCTTAGAGAATACTAGCCCGGATTTGAACCAACTAGATTTGAACCCACAACATGTGCATGAAAGCCGAGGCCTTAACCAAAGGGCCAACACGACATTGAATAGACTCTTTAGAAATAAACTACAACAGTACCTACCTACAACCTACAAACAACCGTACAATTTTCAATTTTGTTTCCGGTCACTCGGTCTTGTCAAATATTTTACAATTTTACATGTCAGAGAATATTGTTTTTATTTTTTATAGCTATATTATCAGGATTATAAACACGATTTAAATATTTCCAGCAATACATAATAGTTTATTAATTAAAACCAATTTTATAAACGCTTGAATATGGCGCTACCATGGCATATTCCTTTAGAAACAACACTCAGCAGAAACGGTAAAAAAAAAATGGGACCAACACAACCATCTTTATTTAAACATTATTGCAATCTAGACATTCATCAATCTCCATGTGAAGAATTGCAAATGGGACTCATGTGCGATATTGGTACAAAAAATCGAGAGCCAGGTACTATTCAAAGATTAATCGCATCGGGAATGACGGTGGCCCGGCTTGATATGCGAGACTTGGAACCTGATGCTTGCGCACAATTGATTCAAAGTATAAGACAAGCTGTTTATAATTATAGCGCTGAATTAGAATATGTGTACCCACTGGCCATAATAGTCGACGTAAGAAGCCCTGCGATTATAACGGGGGACCTGAAAGGCGGCCCGAAGTCAATCATGGATATTATCCAATACAACACAATGCGTTTAACAAATGATGCAAGTTGGCGTGAGTGTGGAACCCCTGATTGTTTATTTGTTGGCTATGATCATTTGACTGATCTGCACCCTAAGGATATAATATATATAGATAGCCTGAGTCCAGGTAAGATTAAACTTGTAATAACTGACGTCGGTGATGACTGCGTTGACTGCTCAATCGCTATTGGCGGAACTATTGGGCCCAAAATGACCGTCCGTATCACTCAGACACCTCAAGATATCAATCAAATCAACCGCACGGCAAAACACGGAAGTGTTGAATCAATAACTTGTAGTGAAACATCGCACGAACCGTTCGAAACTATGGAAGATCAAATAGCTTGGGCTATCGGATCTGACGTAGATGCTGTGCTGGTTCCAAATGCTCAATACGTACAGGATATTAATAGCGTAAAAGACCTTTTAGCGGAAAAAGGGAAACAAATTTTGATCATTGCTTGTATTGACACAGTATTAGGTCTCGATAATGTTGATGAATTATTAGCTGCAGCAGATGGTGTCTATGTTGATCGGTGCGTTTTAAGTACTGATTTGCCTGTAGAGAAAATATTCATTGCCCAGAAATTGTTATTAGCGAAGTGCAATGGAGCTGGGAAGCCATGCATATTTAAAGCAACTATAAATGAGCAGATTCCCACACTTTGCGTAACAGATATGGCAAATCTAGTAATTGATGGCGCGGATGTTATATCTTTAGAACTACATTATGATTCTCCGTTAAAGAAATTTTCACCTAGTTTTGACTCTGTGAAAATGGCTGAACATTGTCTCGCTGCAGCAGCTGTTATTTGTAGGCAAGCCGAACGAATTCTTTGGCAGCCACACATTTATGGAAATATTGAATTAATGCAATGTCCTTTCGATGAACCAACTAGAGCCATTAGTATAAATGCAGTTGAACTGGCCATGCGAGCTTTTGCTGTCGTAATTATATGCTTAACTAACTCTGGCCGAACAGCTAAACTAATTGCTCAAGCAAAACCACACTGCCCTATAGTGGCGGTAACTAGAGCATGCCATACAGCACGTCAGCTACGCTTTTGGCGAGGAGTTCGATCTATACATTATTTTGAACGTGCAAAAGGTAATTGGACGGCAGAAGTAGATTCACGTGTTCGTGCTGCACTCGATTATTGCAAAACAAAGCGTCTTTTGCGAGCTGGCGATGCTTACGTTTTAGTAACGGGATCACGACGAGGTGTTGGATATTGCGATAGTGTAAGACTTTTGTATGCAAGTGCCCGTAATACTATTGACGCTGACTAACAATTTGATTTCCAACCCATATTATTAGTAACGGTTTATTTTGGCGTATGATGTCAGACTTTTATTTTCTTGTTAATAAAACAATATAAACAAACCTGGGGCGTATATACATTATTGCTGCTACTATACCTACCTATAGTGCAAGATCTTTGTATGTTTAGCTGTTTCGGAGATTAGCAGGAACAAACAGACAGAAAATAAGTTAAGTTATATTGTTGTATAAGTACCCCATAAACTTTCATAAATTTAGTATAAACAACGTGTCCCAAAATTCAACGAAAAGCTGGCACCAGACGGTGGACCTGGTCATCACTACCCGAGAAAAAATAATGAAAAAAAAAAACAATTGATTTTTGGAAATTACAAAACATACATTGAAATCCTTCGGAAATTTACACCTCTTAAGATATTTTGAACTACCATGACCACAATTTTTCTAATATTTCTGTTTTTTTTTTATAGGCATTTTTTCCTAGAGCATTATACCATTTTGGAATCTTGATTAGTTGCGTCAATTTTTTTTTAAACTTGCCATTGTAGTGTTCATACTTTTTTTTTACACCACGACGACTGAAAGTAAAAAACTTAGAAAATTTTAAAGAAAATAATAATTTGGATTGATTTTTGTGTAAAAGCTTCAGGCATTCTGGGATTTTTAAGGGTTCTGGTGGATAGCAGTGCTACTTAGGTTGCCAATAGGGAAAAAAAACAGAAATATTAGAAAAATTGTGGTATGGTAGTTAAAAATATCTTAAGAGGTGTAAATTTTCGAAGGATTTCAATGTATTTCTTGTAACTTCCAAAAAAAAAAAAATTATTTTTTTTTTTTTTTTTTTTTTGGGTTGTGATGAGCAGGTCCTCCTTCTGGTGCCCGCTTATCGTTGAATTTTGGGACACGTTGTATGTATACCTGTTATTTTGACATTACAAACAGACACTTCAATTTTGTTTATTTGTCAATATATAGTAAGTATATATTATAGATAAAACCAATCTGCTTTCAGCAAATGTGGAGATTCATCTTCGTGCCTTCTCAATAAGAGAAGAGGCCTTTGCCCTGCAGGGGGGCCGCTACAGGCCGGTATTAGAAACTTATAATACTCCGGCGAAAGCGTAAAGGTAGCCCGCGAAATTCAAATTTTCTTACGTTTTTTGAAATTTGCAGGTCAGTATCTAAAATGATCAATGATTATATAAATGAATGATGTGTGTTGATCTAAATATGATTTACGGCTGTATAAAATGTTCATTTATATAATTATAATCATAAAAATGATCAATACAACTCTCTAAGTTCATAATAATCCCATTGAATGACTATATCATGAAATCATGACATTTGACGATTGTGCTCACATATGGCTGCTTGTAATGATTGCTGATTGTAATGATTATAATTTTGTAAAGCCATATTTGTTGCGGTCGCAAATCATATTTTAATCAACATAAAACCTCACACTGACCTCCAAAATGTAAAAAACTATAGAGAATTTGAATTTCGCGGGCTACCTTAGCGCATGCCCCTTAAATTACAGAACCTCACTCAAGACTTAAGCATTAGTATAACTAGTTTCAACCAATCAAAAAGAGTTTTAATAATGCTTGAGTTTTAAGTGAAAGCTCAAATCACTGAATTACGCATTACTTGAGTTTTAAATTACGCTAACCAAAATCAAACTACTCCTTCCCTACTAAGCGCTATCCCTAAAAACTTCAGCCCGATATTGCATTAGCCCAAATCATTGAATTTGTGACAGAATTAATGCGCAGTCAACGTGGACTTCTACTGGGCCTTATTATGTAAGGGAGACAAAAAATGAAAATATTCTGTGGTGTCTCGGAAAGTTAATTACCTAACTCCGAAAAGAAGGTGTTTGTTGTTCTGGAAAATATTGCGTCCCAGGCATTGTTCTTTTCGACTGCGCTTTGTGTTCCACACGCGCCTCATAGAGATTATTTAAAAGAGTTTAAAGGGGTGATAGGCGCACGAGCAAGTACGCGTACTTATGGCTCGCCGACCTTACTCGCCCGTGTGTCATACACATACTAAGTACGCGTAATTTAAAACCGCTGAGTAAGTTACAGGTTTGAATTTTTGCTCGTAGCCCGCCTTGGATCGTAGTTTCGTACGTCTGTCATCGCCGACTGTCGCGAGCTTAGGTCGCGAGTCACCATTTTATTTTGACATTTGTGTAATGTTTGTTTAGTTTGGTTCAGAAAATTCGATAACATCGCGATAAAGTGTGAGCAAGCTTCACGTGTGTCACCGCCGCCGGCGAGCCGAGTAAGTTCGCCTGTTCGCCAATTTAAAAACCACGCACTTTAAGTTCGCACATTCCACCCACTAGCAAAAAAAACTACGGTACGTACAGTTGGCAAAAAAGGTTGGAAAAAAGAGGGCGCCACTATCGCACTTAGGTCGAATGGGAAATGAGTAAAGTTACAAACGCTGCTTGTGGGTGACTCAAAACCTACTAGCACTTGTCGGCAAAGTAGTGCCATCATCATAGGTCTGCATTACAGTAACATATTTAGTTCCAAATGTCACCACGTCAGACTCAAGTCGACCTGTAACTACGGACTACGTTTATTTCCAGTTTCTCATAAATACCCTATAATATTTAATATTATAAAAATACCATACTTACCTTAAAAATTGAATAAATTAATATATAATACTGTCGATAGTTGTGTAACGTCTTGAACTTTAGTGTTGCGAAATACTACCGTGACAACGCAAAGGACAAAAATATATATGTCCGTAATGGGAGAAAAGGACATCACTATATAACACCTAACTTTTATCAGTTTTACATTATAACTTGAGCTTTGCTGGACGATTCATTACAAATTATTTTACATACAGGTGGAAAGTTATGGCATATTTTTGATACTTGGAATTTCTGGATGACTTTTTATACTTTTTTTAGGGTTCCGTAGTAAATAAAGAACCCTTATAGTTTCGTTATGTCCTTCTGTCTGTCTGCCTGTCTGTCCGTCTGTCTGGCCGCGGCTTAGCTCAGAGACGGTTAATACTAGAAAGCTGTAATTTAGCATATGTTTACATATTAATCAAGCCGACAAAGCGGTTTTTTTTTTTTTTTAAGCTATTGCATAGCTTCTATCGCGGGCCTTGAGCGTGGAGACCGAATCCAGAAATTCCGTAACGAAAAAACCTAACACCCTTGTCAGCGCACTCTGTTTTTATTTTTTGAACGGAGCTTCAGTTTTCGTTCTTGTACTGACAGAAAGCCACATAAATTCCTGACATTTTCGTTAGATGGCGTTACGTTGTTAGAAGCATAATAAATATTGTAGCGGTGGGTGAAATCACTTGTTTATCTGTGCCGTGAACAGTGCGTGCTTTGTGTTAGCGGACGTTTTGATAAATACTTGGTACGTAAGTTTGTTATTTGTTTTATACGTAAGATTATATACCATTTTGTTCGTGATTTTACGGTCTTTCTAAAGTTTCAATGATAAATATTCCTGAAGAACCTACATGTATTGTAAGATAATAAAAATATTTTGAACAATATTAACTTCTCATTTATTTAATAAAAGAAAATAAAAAAATCTTATCGGTCACCATGCTCAAAAAGTGTAACTTGAATTAATATCAAAGACAAAAAAACAAAGGAAAAAAAATACTGCATAAATAAAATAAATAAATAATTATAATTGCATAAGTTGATAAAAATGCTATGCAATAGCTTTACCGCGGCAGTCTCCGAGTGCCACACGTCTTTTTTTTTTTGTGAGGTACACTAAAAAAACCCTACACGTAAAGTAGGGATGTTTTTTTTTTCTTATCTACCCCATGTTGTGGGGTGTCGTTAGAAAGGTCGTTTAAAAATATTGTGAGTTTGTGAAAACTATTTTTGGGTTCAGAGATTCGTTTGCGAAATATTAAGCTTTTAACTGATTTTTTTTGTTAGAGTCAAGTGTCCCCCCCCTGCCAGCTAAATGGTTGTACTTGGATTTTTGAAAAAAAATCACAGCAGTATTATATACTCGTATAACGAAATTAAAAGGAAAACTATCAGAGCTAAGTAGGCTGTACAGGTTATCGAGTAATAATCAACCAACTTAATTTTGCGGCATACATTCCATATGGGAGAACATGTTTTTCAACTACAATGTTTGTTCTTGGGATAAATTCATCCCAACTACGGAACCCTTCATTATGCGTGGTCCGACACGCACTTGGCCGGTTTTTTACAGCATCTAAATTGTGTGTATGAGCCTTAAGATTGACATCTTCAGTGTCATCATAGCATTAGTTAAAATCGTCAGAGAGTAACTGACGACTAAAGTCGCTGCGTGTGTCCTAGCATTAGATTGTCAAACCCAAGACCTTGACAGGGTGTACCTAATCTTAGAGAATTCTTATCACAATTTTAATCAATCATACGAGGTGGTTGATTTGATAATCAATTCATTTCCCTGACTGTACCTACATTGTATTTTTATCAAATAATATCAGATATAAACGGTATGTGGTACAAATTACTGTCAAAATGCCTGCCACCTTCGACTCTGCCTGAACAATGCGTTATTCTGATTTTAGATTGCTCCTCAATACTGAGAAGCTTAAAAGTCATCTAAAATTGGGCTTTTCAGTCTAACCTGTCTAACAATATGACATAGATAAAAAAACTATAAAATATCGTTTTACTTCCTGGTAGATTCTTAATATTTGTTAGTGGGTATCACTGACATAAAAAAAATAAAGAGCGAGCTTGCTTGACTGCGTGTCACGTTTGTCCATAGGCATAATAATCTATCGCGTTTGATTTTTATTTTCCAAACACACAGGAACTCTGCATTGGAATGAGTCGTTTGTAAATAGTGACTTTTATAGGAGCAGTGTTAAAAGAACTATGCCAATTATTAATGTTTAGAATAACATATTTTCTTTTACTACCATTTATACCTACTGTGCGACCGTGAAGGTTGAGAATGTTACGTCATTTTGCTTTTAGTGTGTGATATAAACTTACATATTTTGTTTCTGTACTGAGACGTGTTTTTAACTCAAAAAGTGTTTGATGCTGTGAGTAATATTATCAAGTGTAATACGTCTGAAATGAGTGAAAACGTACATACACCGGCTGCGACGAGATGCCGCCATGTTATTTAGGATTCGCAGTTTCGCTGTCAACTACGAATCGCGGTTAGCCCTGATAAAGTTGGAGGATTTATTTTTATTCTCAAAGATCTGTAAGTAAACATAAACAGTGCAATGCTTTCATTACTTTTCACATCATTCTTAAAAGATTAGTTAAGATAGGTAGTGTAAGTTTATGTTGTTTACTGTGGTGTATTGACTGTCAATGCTATGACGTCATTGTATGTAAGTAGTTACTGATTGTTTAATTGTAAAAGGTGGACCTTTTAGATACGTTTTAGTCGATTTTGATGTTTAAAACAAATTTTTTAACATTGTTTCTTCAACTTAGCTCTTTCAAGGTCTCCTTTTAGCCTCGAACATTTGCTAGGTTATTTTTTGTTCCTCTAACAATCACCAGTTTATTCAATGACAGAAGCAACGTTTTGTCTAGTTCTTGTACAACGCTATTATGAAATTATAGATTTTAAAGATAATGTTGATGTTTATGATATTTATCACATCCATTTCTTAATTTAAATGGATAAATTGACCATATTAACAGTTTGCGCTATTGATATTTCACAATTCTTTTGTGTCTCTATCTAATTCATTCGCTCACATGTCATTGCCATAATCATTGATAAAAAATTAAATAAATTTATTAGAAACTGGATGTTTGCTGTGATAGCCAGCCTAGCAGTGAGATACCTAGTCAATGAATGCACACTATTAGGTCGTTATTAATATTAGGTTAATGGGTGTTTGTTGCACTTGATTTTAGTTTCTTCTATAGTTTCTCTAATAATATAAATAGGAAGAAAAGCCTAATGTTTTCATCATGGTTATATTGCTGCATTTCAGATCTATTATTAAATAAAGGTCCAGGTTGCCTGAATTTGTTTTCCTTCACTGTACAGTATACTGAAATACCAATATAATAAAAAACCTAAGATGACCCTCTGACTAAAATAATGCTGCAGTTGAACTGTGACTATTGAAAGCAACACCTCTTAGACTATCTAGGTAATACGCGCTGGTGTCCACAACTCCACGTCAAAGCGCGTATTTTGCGAAGACTACCTATTAGTGATAGTATAAGATTTATAATATTATATATAATAATATAAGATTTTGTGAAGGTTCAATTTGCTTTCTTTTTTTGTTCACATAGACAGATAGAAAACAATAGAAATGAACATCCATTCATACCCATAAGACATAATTAATTTGCATTAGACAATAGGATGATAAACATGGCTTAACCTAGGAGAACTGGCACCCATAAAAATTATAAAGCATTTTGCTTACAATTAATAGGGTGTCTGATTACGTATATTAAGTACCAAAAAGGCTGACAGTGTACAATACGAGGGGTGTTCAATAAATAGTGAGAATGCAATACATTCTCCTTGGAAAGAAAAAAAATAAATACTGGCAGGCATAGCCCAGAAATTAGTTAAGATGATAATAAAAAAAGCAATTAATTCTCTTTTGTTTTTTAAAAGTAGAAGTCTATTGTTTGTGTCGTTTCGGAACATGTTCTTAAAAATGGATAAAATTGAAGTTTGCGCGGTAATAAAATATCTCTGCTTGAAATTTTTTACTACGGAGCAGGTAAATCAAGACTTGAGAGCAACATTAGGGGTTCATGCTCCTCCATATTCTACGGTTGCGCGTTGGTGTGCTGAGTTCAATCGAGGAAGAACTTCCACAAACGACGACCCACGAACGGGACGCCCCATATTGGCAGTGACTGAAAAAATGATTAAAAAAGTTGAAAATATTGTCTTGGCGGATCGTCGTGTTACTGTTCGTTTTATAGCTGAAGAAGTAAAGATTTCGATAGGAAGTGTCCATAATATTATAAACAACCATTTGGGTGTGAAAAAAGTGTCAGCACGCTGGGTGCCCAGAATGCTTTCTGATGCGCAAAGAAACAAACTCGACTGAGAATTTCACAAAGCTGTTTGGATTTGTTACAACAAGATCCTGACCGATTTTTGGCTCGATTCATAACTATGGACGAAACATGGCTTCACCATTATGACCCGGAAACGAAACTATAGTCCATGACTTGGAAGCGACCGTCATCTCCAATTCCAAAGAAATTTAAGGCGATTCCATCCGCCGGAAAGATCATGGGCTCTCTTTTCTGGGACAGCCAAGGGGTGGTAATGATCGAATATCTTAATCATGGAGCCACTATTACGGGGACTATGTACGCAGGACAAGTAACAAAGTTGCGTGAGGAAATACGCAAGAAACGGCGTGGCAAACTCGCTAAAGTTGTTTTGTTTCACCAAGATAACGCCCCTGCGCACAAGTCCAGAGTTGCGATGGCTGCCATTCAAGAAGCTGGCTTCGAATTGATGGAACATCCTACATATTCACCGGACCTTGCTCCTAGTGATTTCTACCTATTTTCGCGCTTAAAGGAACATCTCAGGGGCCAGAAATTCGAAGATGATGATGGAGTAGTCGCCGCCGTAAATGATTTTTTTAGAAAGGGAATTTTATGATTAGAGAAAAGATATACAAAGTGTATAAACCTGAAAGGTGACTACGTCGAAAAATAAAATAACATAATATGTTATTTTATTTTTCGACATAGTCACCTTTACCATCTTTTATTATATTATAATAAAAGATAATTGCGTCTTACTCATTCTCACTATTTATTGAACACCCCTCGTATTTATTAGCAAGTTGCCAAACTTTTCGGAACTCTTCCCATTGACATGATTAGAATGAATTATTTGATGCCTTATAGCTTATTTTTTCTCATGGTTTTTTATTTACAATTTGTTTTAGTTTTTGTTGAATCATTGGCAAGTATAATATTCATGTTGATTACCAGCTTCTTCATATAACTAAATTGTTTCGCCTTTATGTGATCATCGTATAGGACAGTATATATTTTTTTTGGGAAATCCTCAAACATCTGTTCTATTTATTTAACTTTTAGAATACTAATCCTCTTTTTATTATTATCATTAATTTTATTAGAATGCTTATACAATATTACAGTACTAACTATTTACACTAGGTACTAAATTAAATGACTAACTATACAAATAAACACAAAAGAGAGTTGTTGAAGTACTCATCCACATTGCTGTCATCCAAAAAAATGCTCAGACTGGCAACGTTGTCACCATTAATCCTTCTCTAAAAAATCCCCCCAATAAAGTTTGTGGAAGCACTTTATTTGATTTTTTATAGTAGCAATTTTTTTTTGGGTAGAATATACAATTTTTTGTTATTAATATATTTTTGAAAACCACAAATCTAGTAAAACCGAGAAAAAAAATGCCAATGAAGTTTCTTTTAGGATTGGTGGGATAGTAGGAGTATAAAGGGTGGGGAAGCTCATGTGGCGGGTCTAAATCAGTTTCCAAACAATAATGAGGTCAATTATATCTTCAAGGTTTCAAGGTCAACACCCCAAAAGTCAAGCTCAAATTGAAATATTTTCAAATCTTGGAATATTACCCTGTTCGTACCAAGCTCTGAGGTCAAGGACTTTTTTATGTTTTTTTTAGTAAGGCCTAGTCGACGGAGCTCCGCTTCGCGGGGCTCCTGTTTCCCTAACCTGAACCCTGGCATTCTGAACCTAACCTGTCTGAGCTGGGGTGCCCCAAGTCCTGTGCTTGCTTCACTCGCTCTTACATCTTAAGTTCTCATTGCCTTTTTACTAAGTCGAGATGTGTTGTACGTTTAATATGTTGGTTTTTAGTGTAAGAATAACAGAAAAATTACAACTGTCCATAGACAAACATTAGCGTCACTTACATTCTATTATGTTTCGTTACCCATAATATTTTAAGAGTACCTACAAATTAAACTTTATTATTTTAATTTCATTAATTATATATTATTTGCTTCATAATTTAAAAATAAATTAAAGTTTAAAAAATCTCACCATATTTATACTAAAAACCATTTTTTTTTGTTATGGTCGGTAGATCGGCGTTTGCTAGTTGTGACATTTTGCAAAAGTTCTCCACGAAGACAATACGCAAAAAAATATGAAGCTTGGTCCATATAGTACAGTGGAGCCAAGTTAGTTACCCTTTTTCACTGTTAGACGTTAATTTACGAAAAAACCCTTCAACAAGTAATTCTGAATGTTTTAATCGGGAAGTACCGATTAATTACCTAGCTGAAGCCGACTACCGATTGAAGAATTATTTGTTCGTGTATCAGGGTCGTTTGATAAAAAAAATAAAAAATACTTTTGATTAAAGTATTTATTGCAAAATAAATACTTTAATCAAATTAGAATGGTTAAAGTGAATGTAACAATTCAAAACAGTAGCAAATACAAAATCTTTTGTATTTTTAGGGTTCCGTACCTCAAAAGGAAAAAACGGAGCCCTATAGGATAACTCGTGTGTCTGTCTGTCTGTCTGCCACAGCCAATTTGCTCTGAATGTAATGGACCGATTAAGTTGAAATTTGGTAAACATAATGTATTTCTGTGACCCAAACATGGAAGTGTAATGTAAATAGATAAATTTTGAATATGGGAGAAAAAGCGTTCAACAGTATTCGTGACTTTGGTCAAAATGAAAATCAAAGATGGCGTCTGCGAAAATTTTCACATTTTTCGTCATGGGTGTAGTTTTCATAGTTTTGGAAGGTGCTATAGCCGATAGTGAGGTCAAAATGTAAAGGCAAGATGGCGGCTGCGATTTTTTTTTGTCATGGTTGTCATTTTCATGGTTTTGGAGGGTGTTAAAGCCGATAGTGACGTTAAAATATAAATGCAATCATACGTGAGAAGGAACTGCACTGCCCACGTTTTTTTGAAGTTAAAACTTCTTTAGGCGCGTTTGGTAGAGGAAAATCATATTTAAAAGTAAAAGTTCGCGTCACAGACAAGCTAATGTTATAAGTACGTTTAATGTAGCTCTTCATAGCTAATTGCTATGATGAGTATGACGTATTGCGCTTGTTGTTGCTCGGAGTGCCTATAGATGTGAAAACTAGACTATCTACAAACAATACCAAATATTAAAAAAAATGTGAGCCGTCACGGGACGCCTGGCAGATGTGAAACATCGACATTATTTTGTAAAAGTAATATGCAGAAAAGAACATATTGTGATAGGAACTAAATATGTCATAAAAAAAATCGTTAATAATAATTAATATAATATAATATAATATAATATAATATATATATATATATATATATATATATAATCGTTAATAACGATAATAATTAACTAATCGCACAGTCGATTGCGCATGGCGACGCGTCGCCACACCGTACACACTACTGCCTATAGACTGTATATATATACCATCATATAGCGTGGCGACGCGTCGCCACGCCAGAAATCGGTTTTACGTGCGGCTATAGATGTTTCACATAAAAAAAAACAATGTTTTACGTTTTCACTTCTATCGGCAGTCCGCCTATTATTATTTTGTTATAAGGTATACCCCTCTTATCAAGTATACCCCTCTACCTGCTGGGGTTGCGGGTCTGTCCGAAAGTGATATCGCGGCCCCAGCACATAGGCAACGGAAGGAACACGGGTGGGTTTTAGTCAGTAAAAGTCTGACACTCCCTCTCGCTCTGCCCAGAGCGGGAGGAGTCATTTGATGATTTACCACCCAAAAAAAAATTTTTACTGTTTGGGACTTCATATCATGTTAGTTTGTAGAGGGGTATAAAAAAGGTATATCCAAACTAACATGTATATGAAGTCCCAAACAGTAAAAATTCTTCTTTGAAAATGGTAAAATTATTTTTCCTTCCAAGGTTCGGAACCCTTGGGCACGCCACAATTGCGGCGGTAAGGCCCCTCTTTGAGGAGTGGCTAGAGAGGCGCCACGGCGTCCTCACCTTCCGCCTGACGCAGGTCCTCACCGGACACGGTTGTTTCGGGAGGTTCCTGTTCAGGATAAAGCGGGAGGAAACGCCCGGGTGTTACCATTGTGTGGATCGCCCGGAGGACTTCCGGCCACCGTAGGCGCGGGCTTGCGGACGGTGGGCAATGGGTAGCTCGCCGTCCGATTAGGACCAGGCCCGGGTCGACGGCGCGTTGTGTTCCACGCGCGCCTCAAAGAGATGTCAGCACCAACTGACGGGGTCCGAAAGGGCCAATGCCTGCCAGGGTTGCGAGTTTGTCCGAAAGGGATATCGCGGCCCCGGCACACAGGCAACGGAAGGAACACGGGTGGGTTTTAGTCAGTAAAAGTCTGACACTACCTCTCGCTCCGCCCAGAGCGGGAGGAGTCATTTGATGATTTCCCACCCAAAAAAAAAAAAGGTACGGAACCCTCGCCTCAGTGCAGACTCGTACTTTGCCGGTTTTTTAAACAAGTAAAAAAATCACACGGTTTCCCAAAGCTACGCCCGCGACGCGGCGATGCGACGCTACGCTCGTAGGCGATACACATGCACTCGCGATGATGGTGCGACCGAAGCCTGAGGGCCTAAGCCGTTGTGTTACGACAGTTTGAATGGAATGATTGTGTTTCCCACTATTGTCACTAGACGGAGCTGGTTCAGTGTCAGTACAAATTGAAGTTTACGCGATCGAAATAGGTACAAAAACTCAGAACTAGGCCCACCGCAAGCCTAGCACAGAAACGATATAAATTTTTGAGGGATTAAGGGTTTTTGATTGTGGTTACTAATCCGTTCATAATATAATGGTATTTGAATGGGTTTACCAAACAGTAATTGCAGAGGAACCCTTATTTCTTTTTACGGATTTTATGGAATAAGGGTTACCCGTTCATGGAATTAAGAGTTACCCTATGCAATTACTGTTTGGTTAGAGAAGGGTTACTATCCCGATCACATGTTTGATATGAAGGGGTAACCGGTTCATATTATAAGATAAGCCGTTCCCAGAGTAATACGAGGGCGGTACTGAAAATTTCGGGAATCAAGGAAGTGACACAACATTACTATTTAAAAATGTATTTATTGCTTTTCGAAGTATTCTCCGCGAAATTTGACACATTTTTCCATACGATGGAACCAATCATTGAAGCAACCATTCCATTCGGAAGTTGGGGTCTCCAAAATGGCCGTTTTGTAGGCGTCCACAGCTTCTTCAGGTGATGAAAATCTCTGTCCACGCAATTTATTCTTTATTTTAGGGAAAGTATAGAAATCGAAGGATATGATCTATAGAAGAGAAATCATTAGGGCTTAGGTCGGGGCCTGTACGGCGGATGGTCTAATAATTCTATGTTTTCTTGCTCTAAAAACTCTTTTGTTCTGTGCGCGGTGTGAGAACTCGCATTGTCGTGATGGAGGATGATGCGGCGGTTGCAGTTCTCTTTACGGAGTTCAGAAACGACCTGTGGCAAACAAATGCTAGCATACCATTCTGCATTAACCGTTCTTTGTCCCTCAAGAGGAATAGTCGTAACATGGCCGGTTTTGGAGACAAACGTGGCCACCATTTTTTTTGCAACACTCCGTGAACGGAGGTGAAATTTTTGGTGGCTTTAACTCATTTTCGAACACCCAAACTCGTGACTGGTTTTTTGTTTCGGGTTCGTACGTGTATATCCAGGATTCGTCACCTGATACGATGTTGTATACAGCATTTGAGGATCCTGCGTGGAATCTTTCGAGAGTTCTGACGCACCAAGTAACGCGAGCCGCTTTTTGCTCTTCACAGAGCGAATGCGGTATCCATCGGGAAAACAACTTTTTTACACCTAATTGTTCTTGCAAGATTATTTGTATTTGACTCATGCCAATGTCTAAAGTTGCCTGAATTTCGCGGTATGTCACATGTCGATCTTCCTCAATCAGCTTACGCACAGCATCAACGTTTTCTTGGGTGACTGCAGTTTTTGGACGACCTTGACGGGGATCATCACTGAGCTTGACACGTCCACGTTGAAATTCAGCAAACCAGCGATAAATTGTGGTTTTGGATGGGGCTTCATCACCAAATGCAGAAATCATCCGGTCAACACACTGTTTTTGTGTTAAACCACTTCGAAAGTCATAATAAATCATCGCTCTTGAATTTTCTCGAGTCAATTCCATTTTCTCAACGACTAAACAAGTTTGACAAAACCTTGTGACAAGACCGAGAATCTTTTTTAAAATAAATAAATGGTATTCGATTTTTAAAACCAAGGAGTTTTCAATTAAAAAGATTTTAATATGACAGGAACAGTGGAAATATTCCATTCCCGATACTTTTAGTGCAGCCCTCGTACATCGTAAGGGTTTTCTTAAAAACCCTTTGCAGCAACCATCAACCGCCTCTGTGTTAGATCACCTGTCTCAGACGATTCCCAGTGGGGGCAAAATTTTCTGCTTGATTTGGTAGGTGGTAGGGCTTGTTCAAGTCCGTCTGGTTACCTACCACCATCTTATCTAAGTCTGTCGCCATAACAACAATGTTAACAGCATTGTTGTGTTTCGGCAGTTAGAGGTAAGATAGCCAGATCCTCTGTGGTTGAGGATTCCGGGTGAAGCTCCTTTGGCCTGATCATACGTTGGTCCAGCGATTCCCAGATGTGGGTAAAAAAAGCCCTTGTCGTAACCCTTTTATTCGGTAAACCGATTGCGGTAACCTGTATAATGGGTCCCTGATAACGTAACAATCGAACAAAGGAATTCGTCAAAAATCGCTAATCTGGTGGAGTAGGTACGCATAGGTCGCGGCTAACGTCCTGCTAGCATACTGATTATACGAATGGTCGCATTGTATCATGTAACATGGGGTAATTGCTTACGTATTACGGCCAATATAACTTAGCAGGTCTGAACATAAGCACTACGAACTTTCGCGCATGTTCTCTTCGCGTCATGTCACCATTTGGTCCCTCAAAAATGTTATTGCGGAGCCTTCTGCGCGAAGTTCACATATAAAGGATGTAGAGACGCGTGTATTGTATATGTAATTTATCGTGTAATGTAACGCGAATTCTGCGTGTGGACGGACTACGAGCATTACATGTAACGTTCGCACTGATCCATCGGCTGGTTTTTCCTTTAATTTTGACAGTCAGCCACGTTCGCTATACCGTTACAGGTACCTATTACAGTAAAATAAATTTTGGAGACAAAGTTATTGAAATCAATTATCACAAGTTTTAGAAATATTCGCCCATTTTAACGCATGCGTTCATTCTGATGCAAAATTATTCAATAGTATTTTATCAGCCGCCTAGCCTATTCCCAAGTAGGTTAGGGTCGGCTTTCAGTCTAACCAGTTGCAGCTGAATATGAGTATTTTACATAGAGCAACTGCCATCTGACCTTGGCAGCCCAAATACTAGGCAACGCAATTTCTAAGGTTGTCAGACTTTCTATCTTCTAGCTATTCTTAACAAAATACATGGATGTGATTAATACACCAATGTTGTATGACGTTAATACATCACTTGCTTATAGGAAAACCCAGGACTTCTCCAGTGGAGAAGCTTTGGGTTTCCTAGAAGTATGTGGAGAATCTTCACATAGTTCTTGATAACATGGAGCAAATCCAATTAAGAAGCGATAAGCTTGTATAATGCTTAATAGCATTGACCAATGACCACAGATTTGTTTTTTGTTACAGGTGACTCGTTTTCTTGAGTAAGCATTGACGTTACATCGCCACGGAGCGTCAGAACTCGGCGCTGACCGGCGCCAAACACTTCAATGAACCATATATGCCAGTACTGGCTATTGAAGATGCAAGGTAATATCATTTTTCTCTAGCCTTTGTCCATCATAATATACATTTCTTTTTTATTGAAATTCACTGAGTTCCTTGCAAATAGAATGAAACTAGCGACTTTAATTCTGTTTGCAAGGAGATTATGAATTAATGCTCATCTTCATCCACAGTCATATCACATCACATAATTATGTCATACAAAGTTGTTGTAAAGAAACCCAGATCCGTAAATCATATATAGCAAAACTTAAATAAAAAATTATTAATGGTTAATGATGATGGTACTTCGTCAAACAGTGGTGGTTCCTTATAAAAATTAACGCATCTTAAACAGAAAACTTAATACCTACTATCTGCACCTATGTTCTCTATGTTATCGGGTTTGGTTTCCGCACTTAGTCCTTCAGATGGACCATTGTGTGTGGGCCACAGCGGCCGTCGGTGGCTAATCCAACCAGCCCACCTCCCTCTAGAAGTTGATTAAATCTCCTGGTCTGTTCAGAACATCTGTAAAAGATCTGGGTGACCCGAGGGTTTCTTTTCTAATCTGGTTGCTGCCTGTGCATTCAAAGAGCACATGCGCAATGTTTTCCTCAGCCTCCATGCATGCCCTACACAGAGGACTGTCCGTTATGCACATTGTGTGCAAGTGTTTGTTTAGCGAGCAGGGCCCCGTGATGGTCCCCGTCATCAGGCGCAAGCCATTCCTGTCCAAGCGTAATAAACGCCTGGTAAGCCTGCCATCTAAGAAGGGCATAGCTTCCCCGCTTGCAGCCCGGTGTCGAGGTTCACCAGTACTCCGCTTGTGTGTGGAGGAACTCCTGTAGCCCCCTCCATAGCTGGTTGAACGGGGTGGGTACGATAGGTTCGGGTCCACAGACTGATGAAATATTCTATTTATTTAAGTACTTACAATGCGAAGATTCACTGGACGATACTAAGGACATCGCGCCTCTCAGCCGTCTTTGAAGCTAATTCCCTAAGAATGTCATTTAAATCCAAACAAATGTTTCACTAATATGCACGTGCAGTATTGCTAGATAGGTTAGTCTTCTCTGCTTCATTGATAGTCCGAGGAATGTTCCGATGCTGCGGACGGCAATCGGCGACCTTTCACACGACGTAGATGTAGCTGGCACGGTGAGGAGGAAGACTACTAACCTTTCTACTTGATCAATCATCGCCCTTGGAACTTTGGGTAGCCAGTTCTCTTGCGTACTCTCGGAGAGTATTGACTTTAGGTATAGCTAGCTATCTTCATTTGCAGTGCTAGTGAGTCAATATCAAAATCGATGCGTGATCGCCTAATTCGGCCTGGATGTCGATGGCCTGATAATTACTTTGAATGGTTAAGAAGAGATTCGAGCTGGGCGAGGCGATTCAGAAAAAACAAAGCTCTGTGAAGGATAGAACAGACAAAACTTCTTTACCAGGTAGTAAAATTGGAGGAAGCGCGGCTCCCGCCGTTTGATTTTAGGGGGGGGGGGGATAATTGGCCCCCTCTGCCCCCCATTTCCGTGGTCCCTGGTAGGGTGTAGGGTGGCAGTGGGTGTAGTTTTCATGTTGCTAGTGATTGCTACACAAGCAAACCGCTGCAGTTTTCCGAGATCTCTGGGCTGTGCTCAGGTCTGTCCTGGGCCACCAGACCAGTGAGACTTATGTGATAATTGGTCGGATGACTGTGGTGTATAGCCAGTAAGTGACCTTGGGGCTAATTTCCCAGTTCCTGCCAAGCAGTCGCTTGCACTGCCACAGGGATATGCTGGCTTTTTGTGTGTGTATGTAGTCGGTTTGTTTTGCCCAATTCACCTGTTTGTCCAAAAAGATTCCCAGGTAATTGGTTTCAGTTGATAGGCTTAGGGTCATTCCAAAGAATCATGGTAGTTACAACTACCATCGTATCGTCAATCAAAGTCGGTTTTTGTAGAGTTCACTGAAATTTGGTGTTTATTGCACCATCCCTCTACTATTTTCAAGGCTTGGTGCATGACGTTGCATGGAGTGTTTTCGTGGGTGCCGTTGATTATTATGGTTATGTCCTCGGCGTAGCCTACGGTGAAGTACCCTTTATCATTGAGTGTATTGATGAGGCTGTCTACTATCAGATTCCATAGAAGCGGCGAGAGGACACCCTCTTGCGGGCAGCCTTTCGCCCCGATGACCCTTGTAGTGTCATTCACTGTGACTTGTAAGGTCTCAAATTAAGCATATTGATGATCCAACCACTCAAGGGTCGAGTCTATGCTGTGTCTGTCGAGGGCCATGTTGATACTTTTGAACATGGTTTTGACAAAGGCGCCCTCGACGTTAGTGAAAAGGGCCAGTGCTGAGCATTTGTGGTCCACTGCGCATTCAATCTTGGGAACCACGCTGTGCAGCGCGGATTCTGTTTTTGCTATTGCATGCGTAGTCCACAGGCAGTGATTTATTAGTGGTTTTACCCGGAGAGGTCCGTCTCGGATATGTTAATCACAGTCTCTCGAGGGTTTTCAGTAGAAAGGATGTGAGGCTTATAGGCGTATAGTGTATAATCTGTTTTGCCACGTTTGGGTATGAAAATGACTTTCACTTCGCGCCATGCGAGAGCTATGTATCTGAGTATTATGCAGGCTTGGTAGATCTCCACCAGCTATGGTGTCAGATGATCTAACCCCACTGCAGTAGGGTAAGGCTGGGATGATACCATCCAGCCCTACGGTCTTGTATGGCTGAAAGGTGTTAATAGCCCACTTTATCCGGTCTAATATATTGTGGACTTTAGACCAGTCTTGATCCGTTGGGGTCCATTCTGAATCCGCCTCCCACGTCCTATCCTCTAGGAGTTTACAGTCTGGGAAGTAGTTTACTGGTTTCATGGGCGGTTAGTGTATGAGTTTTCGCCTTAGAGTATATATCACTGGAGAAGCCATAAGCGCAATATTCCGAACAAAAAAGTCTGTCTCTTTTTGCGGGGGACGGGGTAGCTACTGTCAGAAATAACAATAGCTGCTCGCCCGGATAGAGAAGTCCGTACCATATTTTTTATTTTTATCGATATCGATATTCATTCGGAATTTTGCTTGAACCCAGAAATAAAACAGCTGTTGCATAAAATAGTTACATTTTAATAAGAAGAGAAAATAACTTCAATTAAATAAAAGTAACTAAATTTGTAATAAGTAAGTAATCTCAATAAAAAATTAGATCAAGTTCAATTTTTATTTTTTTTATATACAAACACTTCAATGGACATAAACAAATTATAAAACATTGAACAATAAAAAAAAAATAAACAAAAATAATTACTAAGTAATTTTTACTAGGACATTATCGACATGTCAATTTTGGTTTCAAACATGACCTCAACACTACGGTAGTCTCGTTAACATTTTTACTAGAGGACATAATCGCATGTCAAGTGCGTGTAAGTTTTGCTGATTTGACGTATATTTTCGTAATGCAAAAGAAAAGTATTTTGATCTTTACGAACATAAAAACGAGATGTAGCGAGACTCGGTGACGTCACAGAAGCAACGTGAGGAAATACTCGATTCATGCTACGTTTTATATTGAATCATGGTTGAATCGAATGAAAAATCGAATTGTATTATGAGGTTAGGATTTTAAATTTCAATAAAAACATGACTAAATCTTAGAAAAAAAATCTGCTTATGGAAAGTTATTCAGTTCTTTAGGTAAATTTGACGTATTTTAACGCTTTTTACACCATTTAACAGTACAAATAGGCATTTTCACGGAGCTCCGCGCGCCTTTAAAACGATTCACAAAGTGCGATAGAATCGATTTGAAAGTAGTTTTTATGAACGTACTAGAACATTTGTTCTTGTACTTTTACAGAGGGGAAGTGTTCGTAAGGCTTCTCCAGTGTTATATACTCTAAGGTTATCGCGCGCCAAGAGTTCATAACCCTTGCGATTTCATTTTAGGTGTCGATAGATTCATAGAATTTCCGCCATGTTGTTCTGCTGGCAGTTCTGATTTGCTTTTTGTATGTATATTGGGGCTCTTTTTTATAGCTCCCAGTCGTCCGGGAGTATAGTGTTTTTGGCTCTGTTGAATTGCTTACGTAGTGCATCTTTGAGATTACTTAGTTCAGCGTTCCACAATGCAGGAGTTTGTCTCTAGTTTACAGCATGCATGGTATGCCTCGGTTAGGTATTCTAATAGTTTTGCCAATTGTACTTATTCTCGTAGGATTACTTGTGCCTATTATAGGCTAGGAGGCGTTTGACCCGAGAACATTGGTGCGCCACGGGTTTCGCCTCAGTGCGAGTTTCCTTGTGTTGGTAGTTAGTGTAAAGCGGATCCTTCTGTGGTCTAACCATAGAAATATAAATAACAGGAGAAGTGGTATGGGGGCGTGTCTGTGTCCGCGCGTCTTGATCACAATGCTCATGCCTCAGGCAAATGGCCGTCTCCGCTAACTAGTGCGCTTTCGAGCGCGATCGTGATAACATTTAAGAATACCGTGTTGTTCAGTGGTTTCTTGTAAAAATCGAAGCTAAACTATAAACTTTATAAATCGTAGAACCACTTTTCATAAATCAGCACAAGTATTTTGCTATATTTGTGTTGAAAATCATGAAAAACAACAAATCGTAAAATATTTCTTGCCTTTACTACGTTATTTTTGTTTTCATATATCACAGCGACTGTACTTTTATTGTAGTAAATACATTGCTTCTTTACCACTACCAAAGTATGTCGCTAAGTAACTGGACAAGCAATGTAAAAATTACAAAACGATATTTACTTTAAGCGGTTGCATCGTTAGTACGGCCGCAGCGTCTTGTGACGGATTAGTGATGTGGTTGTGTAGATCCACTAACGTAGGCTATCGACAATAATGTCGATTGTCGTATGAATTTATATTACTATTAAAGTTTATTCTTCAATTTGTCAACAGTTATAGCCTGATTGGAAGACCAATGTGAAATCTTGTTTTATACTCATTTAGATTTTCTCATAATGTTGTTATTTTTTTGGTTTACTTAATATTTCTTTTTTTTACTTACTTATTGTTTATTTATATCATCTTATTATATGTATATCGTTTATTATTTATAATTTTTTCAGCAACTTCCAAAAATTTTAATACAATAATAAATGGGAGAATCGATAAGTTTCCGATTTAGTCAATCACTAGCGTATATGTAAAATAAATGGCTTTTGCACAGCACAACGATAGCGAATGATGTTTTCGTGTGGGTGAGTTGTACGGTGCATGGTAAATGCACGCTGTGTTTGATGGGATAAGGTTTATAATTGATTATGTAGTACGTTCTGATTTGTAAATTGCAAGTGTGAGCGGGCCTCGTATTTATTGGGTTTACTGATCGCATGTGTGATCGCAGGCTAGAGAGTAGGGATAGATAGAAGACATTGGGTTTCGATACATTTTCAACTACCGGGCATATCTCCTTCTTTCTTATATCTATGGGTCTAACCAAAAAGGCTCGTCCGATACGCGCCAGTTTGTGATGAGGTTTGTCGAGTTTTCTGTAGCAATTGTTAAATCTATGATCGCTTGTCCTCGGACTGTGACCCGAGCAGGTTCTGAACCGCGGTTTACAATGTTGAGGTTAGTAGAGAATAAACAGGTGGATAGTACCTCTCCTTTGGAGTTCGGTGTGTCGCTACCCCAAAGCAGGAGGTGGACGTTCGAGTCGGTGCAGATGATCATGGCAAAATTGGCGCGTTTGCAGTGCCAGGTCGGCCATTTCTTTTGGCGGGCAGTCTGCTTCCTCGCCTGGCATGTATACCGAGGCCAGTACAACATCTGGAACGATACCTTCGGTCTGGCGCCTGACAGCTGTCAGGTCTCTGGAACAGAATTGAGTGAGTGGTGTGATAGGAATTCCTTTGGGTATGTAGGCGCAGTTCTTGGTTTGTCTGATGTGTCCGTGTTGAGAATTATCTAACGTCCGATGTAACATCGGACGTTAGATAATTCTCGAGGCCGCATATTCTATTGTTCCTGATACACGGCTCTTGGGTCAGTGCGATGATTCGGAGCTTCACCTCCAGTGCCCTGCGTAAGCTAGCCTTGGCAGTCTGGCTATGCTGGACCTTTTAACACTGAATTTAATTTTATTCTGTTTTTTTTAGTACAATTGTAGTGGTCTCCACCATTTTACGCGTAGGTACAACATCGCGTTTTATTGAAAATGTAATGATGTAACTTAGGGACTTACACATTTTTGAAACAGCTTTGAAAACTTTTTATCGCACGATAACCTTTCTTTCCAAATCGATTCGACCCGACACAGAATCTCTATCCAACCTTTTCTGCTTCACTGCTAAAACTATGTGTCAGAAAGACACAGACAGCCGAATTACCCTTACCAACCAACCCTTAGACAAGTACAAACAAACCGATATAAAATTTAAGTATGAAAAGAATAGATAATAATGTGGAAGTATATCAGCCTGTAATGTTCCCACTGCTGCGAGAGGCCTCCTCTTCCAGAAGGAGTGGGCTGCAATCTACCACGCGGGCCCAGAGCGGGTTGGTAGATGTCACATGTCTTCGAACTTTTAGTTCTAGGACATGCAGGTTTCCTCACGATGTTTTTCTTCACCGTTTTGAGAGCAGTGGTGATGATGACATTATTTATACAAAGTAAAGCGCCTGCCTTGTTTCAAACCCACTCGTAAGTTGGGGCCGTTACCACTGGGCTACCACTCCTCTCCGAAAGTATTAATCACTTGTCAATTCCTTTGATTTAGGTACTCACCGATAAAAATTCCTTTGAAAGAAGTGTCAATCATTGGTTGACAGTTTTATTGGGTAGTACCTTTTTGTTTTTGCAACTTTATCCGCTACTCACTCTAAATTGAAAAACACGGATTTACTATTTATCAAAATCATGAGCATAACTTATTTTATTAGTTTCATTAAGATTTTCTCTATAGGTCATAATCGGAGTTGGCAGTTTAGAAGTTAGTAGCTGTACCATGTTAATATTTCACCCATCTTCATTGGCATCTCGGCCACCTGCAGACGTCCATTGCTGGGCATATGCCTCCCACAAGATTCACCACAACGACCGGTTCTTCACTACCCGCCTCTAGCTTTATACTTTCAATCTTTCGAACAGTAAATATACTTGTATTGACTAGCGCCAACATTCTTCCATCTAGTCGCTTGTAGTTTTCTTTCCCAGTTCATTTCCTGCAAATATTAAGAATTCTTCTGAGTCTTTTAATCAGTTTCCGATTGGAATCTTATTGTAATTTCTTTAGATTGACACGACGTGAGTGGCGTCGTTATGTGTACAAAAATAAACACTAGATTTATGTATTCGCTGAATATGAAGAATATTTTGCAGCAATACCAAATTGCTGATGATGTGTAGCTAGGTAAACGTAGTACATGGTAAACGACAGCGAAAAAAAATAATTATGCAATGAATGTTGTTGAACTGACAAAATGAAAGCCATTGCTACTGTAAGTGTGTTATGCAATTACCCCGCGGGTCGCCGGGCTCTGTGTTTTTTTACGTCAGAGATCCTCCCAACCAACCACTGTTAGCCCGGACGACCCGGGACCCGGGCATGAGTGAGCCAGTTTTTTTGTTGTTAAAACCAACTGCATAACTATGAAGAACTGAAGAAGACAAAATTGATAGCACAGACAAGAGATGATACTGTATTAAAATATTTTCAATAATTTCGTTGTCGATTTTAACTTGAAAAATATTTTGAACGTTATGAATTTCTTTTAAATTCAGCTAAGATAAATCTTTGCATGAAGAAAGTGCATTCTATCAAACAGAAGTGGTTTACAGTCAAAATTTGAACGGCACGGTTCTCATGGCGACGCTACGACGGCGATAGAGGCAGACGGTCTCCATGACGACACCGGAGACTTCACACGCGGAGTAGGTACGGGTACGATCAATCCCGGGCGAAAGAAGCATGCGCCCACCCCGCCGCCACCGCCGCCGCCGTCGTCGACACTGCGCGTCGCGTTCGTTGCTGCGGTCAACGCGCACTCTCCTCACACATTTTTCCATTAATTTTCTTCTTTTTTACCAGAGCAAATATGTATTTTTTTACATAAGAAGTTTATATTGGGGAGTCCAGTCGAACAACTCTCAACCCTACCAATTTTTCGTTATTCAGGGTCATACCGTCATTTATCTTAATTCCATAAAATAAGTCATAATAGAGGAGAGAAATTTAGTATGTTAGAAAATATATCGCGAGTGAGTTGGCTAAAATATTCCTGGCCAATTCAAAAATTACTTTTTTTTTACATTGCAAGATATACGAGTATATACACCAATTGAAAGAGCTTTTCAAGGAGAACCTTTGCTACTAACTCGAATTTTGCCAATTGTTAGTCAATTCGGAGTTAATGACCTAAATAGGTGACTAATTGGCCACCTTAGTTTAGGAATATTCTTGGTGCCCAATAGCCTTAAGTGATATATTAATGGATAGTGCTTTATTTGTCACTAAAACGAATTAATCGTTAAAAGAATGAGTGCAATTTAAAAAATAATGTTTTTTAAATTTTTTATTTAGCATAATTTTTATTTTGTCTTGGCAGGAAATTTTTAGCCAACCCACTCGCGATATATTTTTTAACATAAGTGCTAAATTTGATATAAAATAATTGTCATTCATTAAACAGATGGGTGAAGGTCGTCCTTAATGGGATTTCAGACCTAAAGTAATCTTTATCAATTCATCATCAGCCTTTAAAGACCGGATCGCTGTCCTGACTTCGTTGGACAATGCCGTAACCCAGTTCGTAGATTCATTCTTAGACCTTGCGAATTTTTCTCGTTGCTACTTAAGATTTTATCGACAAGCTAGATTTTTTTTATATTTTAAGTATTTTTGTTCATTGCTGTGAACAAAATGAGTCTGTTCAGACAGAGGACAAACAAATAAAAAAAATATTCTTGAGCTCCTTTACGATAACATCGCTTATTCTTCGTAACTTGGCGATGTAACTTACACAATCAACATAACGCAACATGTAGGTAGTACTGGCAACGCTTCGTCGGTTTTTCCTGATCTTGGCATTGGTCCTGCTTTGTTTATAACATGTTTAAAATACAAATTGAAGATTATAAAAAGAAGAGAAAACTTTCTATTTATTAGACTTATTGTATTGTTTATGTTACTGTACTTATAAGCTCGGAACTAACTCGAGCCCCTTCAGATTTTTCAGCAAAACCAATGTACCATGTATACGCTGTAAAAATTCCGGTCCAATTATTATCAGTAGTCTTATCTTGTCAGGCATCGCCTTAAGAGTAAAGTAAGTCGTTCAAAAGGTTACGCGTTCATTCGGCTACCCTTATGGAGCATGTATCATGTTGTATGGCTTAACCCTTTCAAACCCCATGAAACCGAAAACCCAATTATAACTTTATCACTTTGAATAAGCATAATCAGCCTTTAACGTTCCCACTGCTGGGACATAGGCATCCTCTCTGTGAGAGGGAGTGGGCCATAATCCAAAACATTGAATGGGTTAGCCTTATAATTCTGGTAATCGATTGAACGGCTAACCCATTGAAAAGTTTAAAACAAGTTTGAGGGAAAGGGTTTACTAAGCCGTTCAACGTGAGGTTTTTATAGGGATTTACTTGTTCATAGGATATAGGTTGGTATATAAACAACAACTGTTTGGTTTGAAGGGATTTACTAACCAGTTCAGAATGTATGATTGGGATGAAAGGGGTAATCGGTTCATACAAGATAAGCCGTTCACAGTGTAACACATGGTAAGGGATTTTTAAAAACCCTTATGGCTAACCGAAACGATCCCGGCGGTTAACTAATGTAGCAGTTAATTTTCATACTTGAAAAATTGCTGTCGAAAAGTTTCAAATTATGTCGGGTTTTCAATTTATCTGGCAGAAATTGCTCATTCAAATACTGTGAAATAATTAGGTATTTTACGTTTTCAAATATTAAAAGAAAACGTACCAACCACAAATTAAAAATGTATGAATGACTGCCAATAAAGCATTTGAACACTACTGCCCCTCATAGGAGACGAACTCTAAACTATGTCATGTATATCAACTATCCTCTGCCTCAGGGCGCTCACGCACGAGTAGGCTTGATTTAAAATATGTACTGACGATACGTTGAACTTCAAAAATGATTCTACGTGTCCGCATAAATATGGAGAATGCATTCCAGCTCCCGACATTATACTCTGGACCATCTAACTAGAACTAGTCTACGGGTAAACGAAAAGAACCTAAAAGCGAGGGTCCTTCCATCTTCGTCATCAGACACGTGAATAATGAAACGACCTGCAAAACAAGTGGTTTGCTACAATTCACTGAAGGCGTTTATATGTTTTCAAAGAATGTGGATCACTGCAGGACCTCTACTCATGAGGAGAAGAAACAGGCATTGATCAACCCGCTTTCTCAGTGCAATTATGTAGCGTTATTTGTGCGCGTTTAATATGAGATCTAATTTATTGAAAATAATTGTAGGTACCTAGTTTTGGATACTATAGGTAATATTTCAGTGGTGTGGCACGTGACCTTGACCCCAGAGCATAGGCCTAACCTGCCCCAAAAGCGTTCAGTTAAAAGTTGGCGGTCGATAAATAAGATGGGGTTCGCGCAAGCGCCAACGTTCCCGCTCACCCAATCGATCTGCCCGCCCACGTGACGCAACGCATTTGCGGGGATTCTTTGCGGACACCTCAGGCTTTATACTACAAGTTTACACTTGGAGCCTGGACCAAGAGACCAGAGAAGCAATGAACGAAAATGAAACAACATCGATTTCTTCCTACACAAGCCATTTCTTTATAATCATGTTATATAATCCCTACTTGGAATAAACAACCATTCGAAAAAAACAAAAAAAACAACTGACTTCCAAAAAAGAAAACAACAACGTGAAAAATAAACGAAATTTCAAAATGAAAGACAGACTTCCGAAATTAAAGTTATGTTATTTTTCACTGCTTAGTTGTGATACCTACCCCACACAAATTCAAATACCACTACCTGCTATGTAAATAGCAGTGACAGGAAATTATTATAACATCATCCACCTAGGCTAAGTGGAAAAAATACGTATTATTGAAGCTAAATCAAAAACTACCCAAGAAAAGTTAATAAAATTTAAAACAGGTGAACATAGAACCTCCTCCTTTTTGGAAGTCGGTTAAAAAGGTGCTTTAATAAAATGCGTTCAATTCAACTTACATTTCTTTATCTATTTCCAAGATTTTTAAACATTAGTCAAGTCATAACTTGATCCAGCCATTACGAAATACTTTGGATAAAACGAAGGTAGATGCCATAAAAACGTCATCCGTCTTCGCATTTTTATGATTACATTACACAATATTATGAAAATTAGTTCTGACTAAAGTGGAATAAAAGGTTACGTACTAGACAGCGGAGTATTACTTGGCCGGTTTCCTAACGTTACCGAGCTCCCGCCCTCGGATTGGCTTCCCAGGTCAGTCCACAGGTTGTAAAAATACAAAAAATGCTCCCAATGTAAATGATCATTTTTAAGTCTATGATTTCGAAATAAAAATCCTTTTGATCTTAATAATAGTAAAAGACTAAATAGTGGGTAAATAATAAATAGTTAGGTTCGATTTATATGGTGGAGTATGTGGGCCGCGAGACTACAGTCCACCCGGTCCCCAACCAATATATTACGCCATTTATATTCTCATTAGTTGTTTCATTTGATGAGATTATCTTCGCTCCCCCGAGGTTGAAGCTCATCATTTCTTGTAAACATAATATTGCTTGAGTTCCATTTAAAGTTAACAGACTGTAAAGATATCTGAGTCTGATGAGGAAAGTTATGTGTCTCTAGATCAAGCTGAATACTACCAACACTAAATAACCCCATAAAAGTTATAAGGTGTATGACTATGATACACTTCTAATTTAATACACTGTATTTTTTACTTTTCTTTACACTATATACGGGGTGTCCGGGACATCGACGCGAAGCCGGTTACCATGGATTCAGTACATGATTCTGAACCCCCCCTGCGTTGAAATTTTTCGTCGGTAATACATTATACATTTTGACCGCGTAAGTATTGCACTTTTCTATGGAACAGCAGATTTTTTTTTTAATAACCGACGAAAAATTTCAACGCAGGGGGTTCAGAATCATACTGAATCCATGGTAACCGGCTTCGCGTCGATGTCCCAGACACCCTGTATACCGTCCCAACAAATATATATAAAAAATTACAGATTATATATTTAATTATGAGTATTATTTGTTTTATCTGAGATAAAGATCTGATATGTATGCCTGACAGGGTGTGAAACCTTTTGCCACTTTATACTGTCCCATTGCCAAAG
The DNA here is from genome assembly GCA_916701695.1 of Agrochola macilenta. NCBI lineage: Eukaryota > Metazoa > Arthropoda > Insecta > Lepidoptera > Noctuidae > Agrochola > Agrochola macilenta. Next base: position 11,111,113 of record OU753559.1, on the reverse strand, counting down.
GTCTCTCCCATAGGCTTCACAATTCCCTATGTGTATTGTTGTCTTTTCTGACTAATCTGTCATAAACACTTCCAAGTCATCACTTTAGCATTGTAGCTACTACCCATGATAAATCATTGTTCATCTCTGTATCACCCAAAGTATATAATAATAAGTTAATAATAATAAATGTGTACTTGATACACATATGTTTACAGGCTATATTTTCTAGTTACAAATTAATTAGACATCTGTAGCCGAACTAGGCGAAAGCCTGTATTTCGGCTATCAGCGCCAAATCCCGTTTAATAATAATAATATACACATTTTTTTTAAAAGGCATCAAGTAGAGTAATTAACATTTTGTAGATTCAAAATAATAAAAAAAATTTGATGATACATAATATTAAAGTTCGATACATTCAAAAAAATTTAAAAAACAATATTTAAATCATTAAGGCAAGTATGACTGGTAGAAAATGCCTTTAAATTTAAGAATATAAGGCATTTAGTCTGCATCCTGTACATTTGTGTGCTTGTACTGGATTATAGAAATGCATCTAGATTTTCATAATGCATTAAAATTATGGCACAAAAATAACAATGAATTAATAGATAATTTATGCTGATGTAATATTCTTTTTATCTTCGAATTCAATTTTAAGACTAAAAACAAATCTACATTAGCCAATCTGCATAATTCGTTTGTCGTAGCTGCCATAATAATATCCTAGTTAAAAAAACATTATGTATGACTGAACAGATAATCTAAAGTAGAAAAAAGAATTAGATTAATAAGGTAAAAAAAAAGTTAAGAATACTGTTAAAAAATCATTCTGTTTGCATCTAAATAAATAAAAACTTAATTTTTGCATATCTTGATGAAACAAGACAGTACAGATCTAAAATCATCCGGTATCAGTATTTAAAGCAGAAATATAATCATCACAAATTTTCTTAAGAAGTAAGTATATTGCACATTTTTTTAAACTTACCAATGATTTTATCACCAAAATAATAACATTAAATATGTACAGCTAACCAGGGTAATTGTAAACAGTAAATTCAAGCAGTAATTGGAAACAGTAGCTGCAATACCAGCCCCTGGATAATTACCATTTCTGATGACCCCATGCTTTTTCTGCCTACATAATTTTACAGTGGTTAACCCTACATAGTCAAAATGGGGAAAATAGGGAAAATTTAACCCAATAAAGATTATGCAAGGCCTTAAGTAATTGATTAATTAATCAATTACTATTACTAAACCCCTTTATATTCATTTAAATCGGTTACAGGCTTTACATTTTTATAATTATTATTGATTGTGTGGCTACTAGCAATTTGTAAATAGGAAAATCCCACCTCTAACCCGAATTGCGAATTAATCAACTCGTATTTCTCATTCTCACGTGAATCATTTCAGTCGGTCAATGTCAACAGTAAGTAGACCTCCTGGTATTTGGTACACAATTTTTTATTGGAAGTGCAGGATTCCGACTGTATCTCGAATATAGATCTTAAATATGAATTGAATCAATGCGTCAGATTAACGCACTAACACTTAGTAAATAAATAAATAGCCCTCTAGTCAACACGAAGATACCGGTGAAGCGGAATTAGAATGAAGTACGCGGCGCGAGTCGCGGCGGCCGTGTGCCACGTCATTGCCGTGACCCACTGACATAGTTCCGCGGGGCCGCCTGCACCGATATCTGCACGCGCCGCGCTCTTCCTCTACTGCCCCTTTACTCTTTTACCTATAATTTGTATTTCAATGAATTTGAATCATAATATATTCATTGTTAAGACGAAAATTTGTGATTTCATTAGATTTGTTAAATGGCAAACATGCTCTTTAATTAATATCCTCAATCTTTATTATCTAGTTAGATATCTTGGTTTAATACTTTATTTGTTTTTCGATTGCGAAAGGGACTTATTCTTGAGACTGCTATTAAAAGTGAAATAAGTACCAAGTACCTACTTAATCTTTTTAACATATGGGTCACATAAGCTTCTAAAAATTGTTAAGAAGTTTCCAGTTTTAGTTGGCCTATCGTAGAGTGAAATAAAAATCTTGCGATTGAGTTATGCAATGGATGACCTTGTTATCTAAATTGTGCACTTGACACAAATACTGTTCCATTTCACTTTCATGTAGGTACGAGTGCCTACGTCACGGCTTACAACGTATCGCTGTATGTCGCGCGATTTAGTCATTTATTTCATGTTAGGCTTTACAAAATAGTCTAAATTAAATTGCCAGCTTCACAAAGAATTAGTTCAAATGAAATAAAGAACCAGAAAAATGTGTGATCAATGATTATTTACTTCTAGTTCCCCTTTTAATTCAATTCGAAACAACAGGTAAACCCTTTAATACTATCTATTTTATGAAAAATATAATTACATACTTCGTTTAAAAAAAATCATCGTAGAATATTATGTTGAATAGTTAAATCGTAGTAGCAGATAATAGTCATTATTACAACTTATTTTTATATTATGTACCGCTTTGCCCCATATGCCACACAATTGAGTTATTAAAACATTTGCCTATACCTTGACGTTGATTGTTTATTATATTTCGGTCGTGTTTCGCAACAAATAGATGGCTAATGAAATAGCAAACAATTTTTTGTTATGTATTTATACGTCGTACTAAATCGTATATACTCGGCTTCATTCGGCAAGTTCAATCTAGTCGTGTCGGTGAGCGAGATCGCAGGAGACTTCGTTTAGTTAGGAGTGACGTTGGTGTGACTAGCGAGTCTAGCAACTAGCGATACTGTTGTTGTTCAGTCCGTCAGTTCACCTTCTCACGCTCTTGCTCTCAGCCATCGTCGTCACCGTCGTCGCCGTCGACGTTCTGCGTCGTGTCGCGCCGCGCCGCCCGTCGTGTTGATAATTTGTAAAGCGGCGAACGAAAAGGATGTGTGTATATCTACGTCTCGCCTTTCAGTTGACTTTCATCGTCGTTTTGTAGCGAACGTTTCGCACGGATATCGATAGAAAATTGCACTATCACTATGTAATAAAGTTATTGCATGTTAAAGACGGCAAATATTAAAATTTAACGAGACGTAATACAAACTTAAGCAGTTTTCGGTTAATTGGTTTTGCAGTGGAATTTAGTGTGGATTTAGAAACCTTCTTAGTATTAAAAAATAGCGTCGCGGCGGTCGTGGCGCAATGCAGTGTATGTTTGGATGCGGATACGTTTTGTGCTGTTTAAAGTTGATCCTGGGATACATACGTTTCTCAAACAGTGGCAGTGAACGCTTGAGTGTGTCTTAGCCATGCTGCCTATGGTACAAACAGAACCTGTGCTTTTCAACTGCGGTGTTCACTCAGTCAATGTGGCCGCATCTCCTCCGGCCACATTGCCACCCTCGCTTACACCAGATTCGGATGTGGACGAGCTAGTCGACATCTTCTTCGACGTTGATGTTGCTGTTAACACCTTGCCGAGGTAATTTGTAAAACAATACCTTTTACAGACATTTTACACAATGATTATAATAACATGGATCTAGACATTATCAATATTGAATCATGAATTCATGATACACTGTTGTGTAAACAAATCTTTTTAGCCTTACAATTTTTGTTTATCGTACATTTTCCACTTACCATAACGGTACCTACCTATGTATGTATTTAAATACGGCGTCGCAATATTGGAGACGTACACAAGAACTTTCGTTTCAGTTTTGTTGATTTCATGCTGAAATGTTTGTTTGACGAAGTTTACCCTATGATTCAAAACGATAGGTATTGTAATCACTCAAGTCACAACACCGGACCAATGACATACAATACCGAGACCCAGAATGATTGCGGGTCACATAATGAAGATAAAATTAGTAATTACGAGTGATAAGAAAATATTAAACCAACAATATAATGCTAATCCAGTTAAGCTTGATCTTATGTTGAGAATAAATTAAAGGGGCTGGTAAAAATAGGTAAAAAAATATATTATGTAATAAGAAACTTAAAACATTTCTGTTAAACCAAGTGAAATTTCGTTATCGTATCATTATATAACTTAATGAAATTTTTATTTTTACACAAGCTGCTAGAAGTGTGGCTCACACTTTCGAATCAAAATATTTTATTTCAAATAAACACCTACATGGGCACTTGTTAAACGATTATAATAACATACCTAACTACCCTTAAATTGTCCCTATTTAGCAATAAGGATTTTCAAGAAAATATTATTTAACTATTTATGTAAGTACACACATACTTACATATTATATTAAAGAATGAAAAAAAAAAAATATAACTTACAAAAATAAATAACCGACTTCCAAAAAAATACTACAACATGTGAAAAATAACTTTTTAATTTCGGAAGCCGGTGTCTTTGGTGTAGAATTTTGGTTTTTTGGCACCGACTTCCAAAATTAAAGATATTTTTATCTGTAGTGTTTTTTTTGGAACTCGGTTGGTAATTTTTTGTATTTATTTTTATTTTTCATTTTTTTTGTTGTACCTACACTACCTACCACACAAATTCGAATACCACTACCTGCTATGTAAATAACAGTGACAGGAAGTTATTAAAACATCATCCACATGGACTAAGTGCGAAAAATACCTACGTATTATTGAGCTAACTCAAAAACTACCCAAGCCAAGTTTATAAAATTGATATGGGACAACCGCGCAAGCTTCCTCTACAAAATTAATGAGAATTTTCATCATTTTCAGAAGACGGTAATTTTTTTTTTAAGGGAATGAAAGGATGATTGAAATCATGATCACGAATTAACATTTTTCTGCAGTACACAGGTTGCAAGCTTTGTAATTACATAATTTTATCTATCAATACAAGAGAGGAATCCATGACTCATGTATTATAGAGACACTGATTCTACCATGTTTGGAAAACTAAACTTGACAATGTACATTTTTCTGCTTCATTTCTATACCTACTTGTTTCATCATTAGAGAAAGATAAAAATCCGTCGATAATAAAGAAATATAAAGAGACTCCTTCATTATACATACCAATCCACCGGAAACTCGGCCCACGTTGCCGATTGAATAAACTTTCCAAAGAAATAGTTCTAAAATATAGATAGCTTCAATATTGCTATAAAAGTATTGTGGGTATGTGTGGTTCCCCATGGAAAGCTTATCTCCACAATATGGTAGTCTATCTACGCAACACACCTGCGCAAAGGTATACTCTACAACTTTTTTTTTCTTACTGCCGAATAAACTGAAACGAATAAAATCCATCAGTATAAAACCCCAATTTGAAACGAACGGAAATTAAAAATGATAGCGCTATGAAACTAGCTACACAAAAAGGATATTTTATTTTCTGCTTCCCCAGCTATAGTAGTTAGGTTTTTCAAATAATATGCAATACGGGTAACCCTTTACTAGTATTCCGTTCCGGTTAACCCCACTAACTAAGCTAAATGCTCGTGTTAGCAGCGGCAGCGGGTCCACGTCTAAAATTTTAATAAAAAACCGCCTGAAGTGGTTGTCTTTGTCGTATTCACACGTTATCAATATTCTTATAATGCCTTTATACATTATTGAGCAATATCTTCCATGTAAAAATTGCATACAACTGTATCTATTTTGGGTATTTTCTCTCGCGACACAGCTGCAGCTGCTCTGCAAGCAGCTTTTTTGGCTCCTACTTTGCTGTTACCAGAGTTGCCCAAATCCATTTAACATAACAGTACATACCATTGATTCGGACCAACATGAAAAATATTACCCAGTTAGCAAGGTGGTTTGTAGCAGTTATTCAACTAACGATTAACTATTGGTTGTGCTATTATCTGTGAAACTGTTAACACGTGTGTAGTGCTTGTTTAACTTGTTTATTATTCAAGGTTTTGAAAAAGCAGACCTCCTTGAAAGATCAAAGTAATTTCCTTTCCGCAAGATTCAATAGTTTCAATTATATCCATTAAACGTATAGCTCTATTCATTTGCATCTATTTAAACTGGAAACAGACTTACCCGATTTCAGAAGCAGTTGCAGCATTTTTGTTTAAGATCTGAAATCAAAAATGTTTACAATATTAGTAATTCTTGCATACTGGTTACTACAAAACACTAACTTTGTATAACAGTATTGTATATTCAAATCCTGGTCACATTACGCTTACAAAATTACGTGTGTATTTTACAGAAGAAACCCCGGTTGACGTAACCATGTATTCATCGTAGGTATGTACTGCACCCTCAACTTTCAAAAGTGAAAGTCTTCAAAATCGGCCTAGTAATTTTTGCGTGACGCTCTAAGTGATAGACAAATAGGTGAAACATCCAAAATAGCAGTGTTTCAATACTTGAATGTAAATACTTTTACTTTTACCATTTAAACAATCATTGAGGTCACTTGTCCCTAATTTGAACCCCGGTCCGGGGGTTATTAAATAGTGGTTCTCGGCCCAATAATGCTTTGTATGGCGTTTTGCCTATAATATATAGTATTTCGACTTGTCGGTACGATTTAGTAACACCTATTTACGGAATTACCTTCTGAAATAATACACAAACGCGCCGAGATGTATGTATGATTAATTTCTTTATGCGTCGAATACATTACATAACATTTGTATGAAGTGGGTACCTATGAATGACGATAATGAAAGAGAAAGAGGTACTACTTAAATTATTAAATTACGTTTATCTAGCTGCTTTCCTAAATAGCCTTTAATATTATTTTGAGTATTTAATTCTGCTTTATTTCTGTAGAAGATGTAGCTATTACACTAAATACCTTTGTTAATCATTAAAACATTGCTGGAATAAGTTGGATAGTAGTTTACAGTTTAATAACAATAGTTTTAGCACTTGACTTTGCTTCGGCTACTTCGCTTTCGTCACTTCACATGTCACGAACACGAATACTGATGTTATTCCGAGTGCTTTACAGAAAAGTAAAAATGTTAATGAGCTTATAGTTAAGGACCCGCAAGGCACCCAGGTTTATTTATTTCGATGTCTGGTTTTAACACTTCCATTTTTGTCTCTTAAGTTATGGATGCTTGCTTGAATCTATTTATTTCGGGGTCACAGTAATGAATATTTTGTTTCTTTATTAGAGTTGCGTTGTTAGGGCAGTCCCCCTGAAAATGAATATTGCTGATATTTAAGAATTTGAAATCTGCGATAGAATACAATTAGCGCAGATTTCATATTTGTATCATACGTGTAGCAAATTAAAATTCTTAATCAAGTTGGTGCAGAATAACGCTTGACTGGTCGATTATATCACTACCAAGTATTCTTGCGATCTTATAACTCAATGTTTTTTTACTCATGACTTCACTCGGAGTAAAAACACCTTTTAATAGCATTATGTGCAACTCTTGCTTTTGTAGTTTCATTTTCATGTTCAGGAATTGTATGAAAACGTTTTTTTTAACGAACGAATAGGAAATGGGCTAACCTGACACCATTATAGTTAATACATTTGCCTCAACTCAACTCCGGACCCCGAGAAAACGAAAAGGTGAAAAACAGTACTTATTAAACCGACTAATAAAGCTGTTTGTTAACTATATCCATAGAGCTCACTAGGCTTTCAGACCTACAAGTACATCATTTTAAAGCCAAAATTAATCTGAGGTTATTCTTCAACTTACTACAAATATTTAAAAAAGCGTTAAAAAACCATGCTGGAAACAATATTGTAATAGATTCATATTCGCTTTTGATCCATAAACAGCAATGTGTTTTCGTAGTTCCAACCTACTTAGATACTCACATTATGTCAGAGTCAGAACTAGTGTGGTCTAAGCAACACGACCTTACTAGATGTAATAAAATCAGACGAGAGCTTATAATAAAGTTGCTCATGTTGGTAGTCAAGTAGTTGTCTCGATGACGAATACCTGTTGAGTAACGAACGATTGAAAAAGCGAAACCTTCGACTGCGGAGCGCTGACAATACTTACCAACTTTCACCTATTCGAATTTGAGTGTCAATTTAACTCAAACATAAAATAAATATTGAGTTATGCTAATGTCATAGGGACAATACAATCCAGGTATTGTCCAATTAATTGATTCAATATTTTCAAATGTTAGTGTAAATAGTGCAGGTATGATACACCTGGGTCTGTATCGTCGATGAAAATCGTTTAAATTATGTACCAACCTCAAATACAGACAGGATATGAGTCGAGTATGTACTAGGAACTAGATAGAGGCTTCAAACATTTTCGAGAATTATTATACTATTTCTGGTCACGCTTGTGGCGCGTTGTTGTTATTCCGAACATTATTATTTCAAGGTTGCGCGGCCGTCGCAGTGAGGTTGCGTAGTGGGGCTCCTCGGTAGGCGTCGTTCAACTGGTATCTCTGTCCCTCTTTTGCATTAAGGTTCAGCTTACTCTGTACTTGGCATTTGATATGAGCCGCGTCAATGTGAACATAACTATTCCTTGATAGTCAGTCCATTACGATAGTGTACATCCTCACCTGGTTAAAGTTTTGATAATATATAAATACCTATTTAAAAAACCTGAATAAATACAATACACTACTCGCTTAGTAGCAAATATGAGTCATACTCTCGCACTATATTATAATAATTATAAATTGATTGGGGAATCGTCTGTATAGTAAAGAATGCTTCCTTTGTTATTATTTGTTTTAGAAGTAGTATTTAAGTAGATTTCCACCACCACTGTTACACTATTTTAGATTACATACGTAGGTATGTAAATTAGAACATTATTTTTCACTTAAACGAATGTCTTTATAAAATCACCATTCATCAGTAACACATTTTTTTTTGTAATTGTTTCAAATCATCATACTTTAATAATAGTTTATTTTGTTTGCTGCTTCTGTAGAATTGAATCCTGTGACCTCCAACTGGGAGACACATGGAGGGGGATGCAAGGCAAGATGAGCGTGACAGCGCCGGTTAAGAAGATAAGAAAAAAGTCAGACAATAAGCCACAATCTCAAATGTACGTATAATACGCTTGACATGTGTATATTGGTGGAAATGTCTGGGTTTTTGAAATTTACAGTAACTTTAAATGAAAACCTATTATTTTCCATAACGTTTATGGTTGTTTTTTTTCGTGTTCAAAGAAAACCTTCAGGCTCAACGGAAGTAGTGTAGTATCTGCAACAAAATCATTTTTATTGGTTTGTTAAGTCAAAAATGCATGGTTTCGTTGCAAATGCAATTCTATGGCAAAAAAAAAATACTCCATGAGCTACAGTGGGCATGATCTGAGTACTGCTAAAATTATAATAAATAGTAAGTATTCGTTTCTACAATAAAATATTTTAACTAAGGGACATAAACAACGTAAAATAAAACTTAGTAAGGGATCTCGCGCACTAGACCGCCACGGCCACTGGTCGCAGCGACCAAGTAAACTAATAAAAACCGATACAAATCGCGCACTTGCTCGCAACAACCAACTAGCCGCAGACCGGGCCACGGACCACGACTGGCCGGAGTCGTGGCCGTCTAGTACGCGATTCAAATACCCTACCTAATAGATACGTAATATTATTAACTGCTGTGTATTCGATGCACTAAGTTTCCTAGGAAACCAAAACGTCTAAGAAAGACTTGTCTATGACGCCATTGAAGGTTATACTCAAATCTATCGTTAACGGCAATATTTATCTATAGTTATAATTATTATCAATAGGCAATCAGTAGGTCAGCATGTCAAAGGAAACATAAGTCTTTTCTTTTTTTTAAGTGTAAATATGAATTATGTCCACCTTTTGTCTACTAGACTAGAATCAGGGAGCATTGTGGTTAGCAGTAAAAAGGTTTCTATAGGGTTTTTGAAAAACCCTTACGACACCGTGATCCGTTTACCCCGTTAAACCATACAGTTATTGTATAAAGGGTAACCCTTATTCCATGAACGAACCCTTTGAACCCTTAGGGTTAGCCGTTTAATCGGTTACCGTAATCATAAAGCTAACCTATTCAAAGTGTTTGGCTGCTTTTCCACTAGAGATGTGCTACGTCCACCAATCATATTCATTGGCTGTGTGGCCCAATATGGGACCAATGAATATGATTGGTGGATATCGAACGCATCCATAGCAACGTAGCATAGCACATCTCTGGTGGAAAGGCACCTTTATCGTTATAATTGGGTTTGCGCTTCATAAGGTTAAGCCATGCAAAATGTAACATACGGCATAAGGGTAATCGAATGAATGGATAACCATTTATGGTACCTGACAAGAATTACTTTATATTTTTTACAATGTAAAATCCAATATTTTAAGTTATCCTATACAACGTGTTCCTTTTGATGCCCCAAAACTCTAAGGTTATATGAAAGGTTTAGAACACGTGTTCCAAAAATTCACAGTTTCAAAGATAACATAACAGTAGACTCGATGTGTGTATCTAAGTTTCATTGATAAGTACGAGTAAATCATTTTCATTCAAACCAATCATTCATAATTTTAAAGTTAAGAAAATGCGCCGTTGTCATATTTTTTTAACCTACAAGAGAAGTCAGTTTTTTTTTCGTTTATTTCACGTAAGGGTGTTTTACATAAATAATCGTGACTGTTTTACATAAAAAATTATAACGAAAAAAAAAAAAATGTTTAAAAATAATTCATAATATTATGCCAGTTGAATTTTTGACATTGTCTCATTAGGAGTTATGAGATATCAAAAGGAACACGTTATATAATATTAATAGGATAAGGACCAAGGAAGCAATTAAATAATATAAATAAAGGAATTAAATAATATAATAAGGACCTTCCATTACATAACCGAGTTCAAAATATCTTCTTTTTTTATAGCATATAAAATGTGCAATATTTTAAGACCTCATGATAGGAGTATTCATTTTATCGGTATGTTCCACTTAAGTTGACAAGGGAAGACGAACGTTCGGAATAATTCATACGACTCGTGTAATCATAACAATAATTGTTATGATTAATTGTGCAATTTTTCATTATTTTAAAATAAACTTATCCGGGTACAGGACGGTGCATTTCTCAAAAAAAACTTTAAATTATCTTTTTGGAATGTTTAACAAAAAATTAATAATGATGAAAAATATAGATATTTCTATAAAAATATTAATGAACTCGCATTGAATAAACCAATTAAATTAAATGCATGCATCTATCAAGCTGTTCCTTTTAATATCCCATAACTCTAGGGTATTAATGAGACCATGTCAAAGAATCAACTGGCATGTTGTTTTTTTTTTTTGTAAATTCGACAATGGCACGTTTATTTATATAGAATATCTTTACGCAAATTATAAAAAATAAAATCCAACCATTCTAGAACTGTTTTTGTCCATAAAACAAATGAAAACGTCGCATTTTCTTAGCTATAAAATTAATGATTGGTTTGAATAAAAATTGATTTACTCGTACTAATCAATGAAACTTAGATACGCACAGTCCAGTCTTAAGTTAATTTCGAGACAATGTATTTTTTGAATACTTCTTCTAGGACTTTTTGTATTATTTTTACAGCTTATATATAACCTTAGTTATGGGACATCAAAAGGTACACGTATATTGCCAATATGCAAAGTACTTTGTCCAAAGGGCTATTAGCAATTGATAAAAAAAAACAAATGCGCTTCTGGCGGCGCTTTGTATTTACATTTATTTTCAATATGTTAAAGATTATTTTTGTTACTTTATCTTGAATATAAAAGTAAACAAACTATGAGCTTATTAGTGTTAGTCTACAATTTATATTATTATTATTAGTTACTGTTGTAATTATGTTTACCTGCTATTATTTATTGAATATAAATTATTATGCTAGTAATACTTGCGATCTTGTAACTCCATCATGCATGAATTAGTTCTACTCTTATTTTTGTTTTACAAAGTGCTTATAAAATTTTGTTATTGTTATCGATGTTTCTCCAAAGAACTAACCCAAGTTACAGTGGTATGTTGTAAAGGTAGGTGTATCTGAAAAGCTGAAAGAATAAAAGCATCTATAATTACTTACTTTATTTAATAAGTAATTTGTATCCCATAATCATGTAACAATTTGGTTTATGTCATGTAACATTAAACATTTAGTACAGGATTATTCATAAGTTAATAAGCAACCCTTAGTCATAATTATCATCCGTAAACTACCTAGAAAAAAAGAATAAAAAGGTCAATATTAGGTATAGACATCAATCTAAAAGTAGAAATCATTAAAATAATAAATAGAAATAATCTATTACCTGTTTTGCTACACTTATTGCATTTATGCTGCAATTGTTATCAGGATTTTTGTACATTCAAATATTCGTGGAAAAAACGTATAGGCTGATTTTTTTAAACTCTAATTACAAACACAGATGGAGGATTTAAATTAAATTATGTTCTATGCCAAGTCTAGACACATCATAAAGAATTTTCAGTTAAATAAAAAAGTCGTAATTTTTTTATTTAACTGAATTTTTTTTTAAAGCAAAATTTGTTTAGAATTTTTTTTAAAGCAAAATTTGTTTAAATTTTTTATTAATAAAGCAGTCGGTTCTGTAAGAACAATTTATTGTTAAGGCCTGCTCAGACTGGCGGACGGGACGGCAGACGATGGTGATCGTATTTGGAGCATTGCAGCGCAGATTTCCGTCGATACCCGAGCATTCAAATATATACTTTATTTCCGTTGAATAAGTATTAAATTAAATTGATAAATTTAAAATCCTCTGTCGTCCAGTCCACCAGTCTGCGCAGGCCATAAGTCCTACCTGAAAGTTACCAAAGGTTTAATTTTTTTATTATAATTCTTTTACTTAGTGATTTTGCCTTACTTAGTGATGGATGATTTTATTTAAGTATGGATATTTTTATCCGTTTAAAGATCTATTGGTTATTGGGTACATAAAGAGCATTATTTTTAAAAACATTTTATTCGCAACCAGATTATCCGGAAAAGACTGGGGTCACGTAGCTCAGAAACAGCAGGCTGATGTTCTAGTGAGCTAGCCATGTCTGTTGGTGCACCGATGGCCGTCGGAGCAGATAAGTCCTTGCGTGCACACCTCAAAACAACAAACTTAGTGTGGAACGTCCCTTCTGCCAGATGGATAATCAATCTAAAAGGTAGAGGGAACGGTTTGGGCGAGGTGCGGGTTTGTTACCCCAAAGTAAGAGAGATCTTACTGCAGTAGCGGGACATAATAGTCGTCATATACCTACACGTGTATAAACAAACATAAAGCACATTGAGTTGGTACTTTCTTGAATATCGCATTGTAAAAATACTGCACTACAAAAGACTGATAGCTGACATCATACCTAACATTCCTGGCGTTTATATTTACCCTCCATAATAATACGGTCCATTGTTTATGATTTCAGCGAATTATTTAATGCACAAGAAACACATGCGTTCAGGTTGATCTTTGATAACTATTTTACTATTAAAGTCGATCATATTTACTTACAAATTTTTCGTAAACATTTTTATTTTTGGGAGAAATTTAAGATACATCAAAGTTGTTTGCAGTTACTTGGCTTTTTAGTATTACAGGACACCAAAATGGGAATTATTTGAGGCTGACAAAAATAGGGACATAATTATTTATTGGAGTTAACATTTTTAGGAAATCATAATATGAATTATTTGGGGTTCTATTAAAAACATGCCTTTAAATTTTATATTTAGATAGAATAGATAGAATATTCTTTATTATGTACACGATAAAAATTACAGATAATTAAAAATGTAGACATTTTATATAGGGTGACACAATGAGCGGCCCCAGCCCACGCCCTAGTGGCCTATCAAATGATATGGTTGAATACAGTAAAATATATATTTATTTTAAACCTTGTCATTGCTCGAAGGATATCAACATCAGCTGAGTTAAAGCATTTCAGGTGGTAAATAGTTTCGTCACCACTGCTCTCAAAACGGTGAAGGAAAACATCGTGAGGAAACCGGCATGTCCAAGAACCAAAAGTTCGAAGACATGTGACATCTACCAACCCACACTGGGCTCGCGTGGTGGATTCACTCTCGAAGAGAGGAGGCCTGTGTCACAGTTCCCATTATAGTCTGATTATGTGACGTTGTTAGCAGTGCTAGCTAACATTACAGCAATAAACTGACAATAGAATAAGAATTCCAAAATATAGTTTTCTCATAAATACAGTAAGGGAAGTAATTTCAATAAAGTAACTACCTACTCAATATCGAACATTTTTATAACTTTATAGCTGCGCCTGCGCCTCCATCTGCGTAAAAGTCTGAAAACAAAAAACACAACCATACATATTTATTCTCCAAAACCCTTAACTATTCACCAATCGCCTCGCAAGTTGCAACGTGATCTGATGCCATCGATCTCTTCATCAAGCAGTAACATACTACGTTTAATCAACAGAACTTACTCACCCACGACCATTAAAAGTAAACAATATCGTTTTGCGGTAAACAATCAATCATCGTGACTACACATGATAGATAGGGAGGACAAGCTATAATGTCTCAGGATCCACATGACTAATCAAGATAAAATGTACCCACCTTTGTTTTCAAACTAGGCTAGTAGCTATATAACAATTTATTAAAAGACAGACGGACGGTCAGACAAACGGATATCAATAACATTCTAAGGAGGACGAGCCACCACCTACTTCAGCATTAAATTCGGAAAAAACATAACCCTGTCTTTGCTGTAGTGCAGCCGGGTAAAAAACATACTAACACCATCCGCCTCGGCACGCACATCTATCAGATAGGTATGATCTATCACCAATCACCACCTGCACTGAACACCTTTTATCAACCGACTATCTAATAATCATTTTACCAACACAGCTACCTACCGGAGTTCGGTAAAATACACAGTTTTGCATCATCAAATCAATCATAACCTTTGATTTGCATGGAACAGCATAAAATAAAGCTAGCATAAAGCAAGCAGGATCTAGTGGATAAGTCGAAATAAAATGTTCTTATATATTTTAACAACGATAAAAGTTTAATATAAATTCGTTTATTCGTTATCACGCGATGAAGTGACAAACGGACATAATTAATTAATACAAATAATTATTATATTTGATCAGACTTATGCGATGGTTTTCAAAATAATGCGTTATTCCTTGAGCGTGGTTGGATAATTTAAATCATAACATTTTTTTCACACCATTTTTAAGAGCGTTTATACAGAAAGTGGGGAACGTTGCAAATGGCTTTCAAATATTTCGCTGTTTTGATTAATTTGGCTATATTACTATAAGGAATTATGAAATATGGTTAACTAGTGAACTACGATATTGATTATGAAATGCAATAATTAATATCATAACACCGAATATTTAGTTTTAGATGTAAAAAAAGTATTTGAAAACTTTCCAAATGCCTTTTGTACAACTATAACGGTTACAACATCAAATCTAGTTAGCGATATTTCATATTTCGATACAGTAAAATTTCCAAATTAATCAAAACAGGTAAATATTTGACAGCTATTTGCGACGTTGCGAACTTTTTGGATGAACGCTCTTAATCAGTACATATTTTTTTCAAATCACAAAAAAATAAAAAAAAATAATGTATCTTAATACCATTTGGGGCACTGAGAACGATGGATTGAAATTCAAGTTGTTAAAATTAACGCAAACGCATGGATGTGTCAGGATTTATTTATCAAAATATTATTGGTGGTCACTTTATACAATTTTATTTTATTAGAACCATTCTGATTAACATTTCAACATGACTAGCGAAGAACATTCGCTTATGTCAATGTGATTTATCTAGCAAAGGCGAATTGACATTCTAAAGGGGTGTTTAGTTCTAAGTACTTTAGCTAATACTTGATCCAATAAACTTCTTTGTGTATTCCACGGTTTCTTTTCAGCTTTTTAATAATTAAAACGCAAACGTATAAACTAATTCGTTGAATTTAAATGAATTTCTCATTTGCACAATCATCAAATCATTCTTGAAGAATCGCACAAGCACTTGGCGCAGTAATATGTTATCCAAAAGCTCACAGACTATCAAAGTAATTGTATTGTCAAACATGCTTCATAATAGTTTTGTCTTTGTCAACAAGTACTTTAGAATCTTTCGATGTGTGTGTATTTTTTGAAAATTATCAATTGTTTTAAAACTTCAGTCAATAATTGTAATCTTTTTGGAATTTCAGAAATAAGTGTCATAACGAGAAGAAGCGACGGGAACTCGAAAACGAAACCATAAATCAACTTGAAGAACTTTTGGCTTCCTGTCTTGCCGAGATAAAACAGCCTGACAAAAACGGCATCGTCCTACTAGCTACTGAACAGATCCAGGAGGTGCTGCGGCGCAGGCGGGAGTGCCCCGACGAGTGTCCTCTTCGCGCCGCGCAGTGCCTGTCGCCCGTGCAAGGTGGCGAGGTCAGCTCCACCCAGCCATCCTGCGCTGGATTACATTACTCGGAGCTCACCTCACTTATCGAGGTATTTCATTCATTTTAATAAGTATTATCCTGTTTGTGACACGGCATTTATTTATTGGCAAATACACGATTTAAAAAAAGTAAAAGTTTACAAAGTATACGATAAAGCAAAATGGAATGTTGTTTTTTATGTGCTTAGTAGAGATAAGCACAAGTCCATGAATTATTTGTTGCTTTTTTCTTAAAAGGTGCGTTGTTTCTAAAACATGCGGTCTTTTAGATAAACTGCAATTTAAAAAATTAATGAAGTTTGAGAAATTGTTCGAAATCTTTTGATTTTAATCATAATTATTCAATTATGTTCTAGGCTCTCAAGCATTACACCGGCACCCTCGGATGGGTTTTATTGGAAATAAACTCAAAGGCTGAAATAGAGTGTATAACCGAAAATATTAAGGAGCTCACTCTGCAGGACAGAACTGAGTTGTACAAGAAATCGATATTCTCGCTTTTGCATGTCAAAGATCATGCAAAATTAAGGCCATTGTTAAGAAATATTCAAACTTTTAACTGGGGTTCAGGAGAAATCGACAAATTTCAAGCTATACAAGCTCGCCTTCTTGTCAAAAACGCCAATGGGACGGACAGTGCTGGGTAAGTTTTACATAAAGACTGTTATGAGTGCGCAATTCACAATATAATATCAATAAAAAATTCCAAGGTGCTAAAGACATCGACTCATCGAGTTACACTATTGATATCAGAACATGTTTTGCTATTTCATTGTGATAGTAGATGGTGACGGTCGAACGATAAGAGGCCGATTACTTGTAACTAATACGTATTAAAGTCGAGTAATGCAAAACCACTGTAGAAATCTATTTCACAAATAAGGGCAATACTGTGCATAACAATCTAGAATATTACGCAGTATAAGTAGGTACCGTTTTAAATATATATTTTCTTTATAAGCGCGAATAATATTAAACAACGCTGTTTATCGTCGTTTGAGAGTACCTCTACACAATTGATATTGAGAAGTAAGCTACGTAACAGACGTATATGCGTTGTATGTGTATATTGCTAACACCGCGTGCAGCTTTGAGTTCGGGTTACGAATAGACCACCAATTTATATACGCATATAAGAACGCTATTAACACAAGCAGTACCATTTTGTATCTGTTTTTTAATCCTATAATCTGCAGGACGAATGCCTGTTTTCATATTGATGTCCGAGTCATAAGATAATAATAAATCGATACAAAAGGTTTTTGTAAGTCGTTTAGGACTGAGTTTGTGAGTCAATAGTTACGAAAAATCTAAAATAGGTATCGTTCATGAATTCAAATTAATGGAAGTATAACCGCTGGAGTTCAGTTACTGCGCATTAGCGGATGTTCGTTTGCGAAAACGCATTGATGTTTTTCTTATAATCTTCTTGTAATCGTGACTGTTTCAATTAATTAATGTACTTTCTGAGTTTATTTTGGATATTACTGACATCGGTGAAGGAAATCTGGACTTCGCCAACCCGTCTTGACCAAGCGTGGTGATCAGTGCGCATGTCTTCTCTGTATTAGAAGAGGCCTTTGCCCTGCAGTGGGACAATAATAATGTTGCTGGTATTTTTATAATAATCTGCAATTTTGTCTGGATCGTACTGGGCCTTTTCTAAAGGCCCTCTCTGTTTGTTGCGAGAATGGTAGGCATCAACACGCTGGAACTGAGACGCAAGTGTGCGCTTTTGATGCACTACTTCTTATTGCTCAATAATAAGATCGCGACTACTCTAGCTTGCTGTTCATTGTTTGCTCCGGACCGGCTGCGGCGGTCACGGCCTTGCGGTCCCTGTTCGCGGCTCCGCCATACTGCTCGATATGCTCTCCCACAACCCAGGCGATCAATCTACAGAACGCCCTGATTGCCTCAGGAGCCAGCTGTTGACATATTTATGTATAGCAGTAAATCTATGTTTAATGTTTGCATGAAGTTTTTTAGTCAAATGTTATGTTGTGGCTTGCTGCGCGCTTTATTGTTTACTGTAAGTGCAGCAAGCAATTTTTATATAAATAAATAAAGGCACCCTTTAACCTGATCAGTACTTAGAGCTAGATACTGACATGAATGTATTTGGCTGGCAGGTTCGCGGAGTGCGTGATCCACGCGGCGCCCGTGCGCGGCTCGTCGTCGGAGGAGGCCGGCTCCGTCATGTGCGTCATCCGGCGCTGCGAGGACGCGTCGGCCGCACTACTCCCCGGCGACGGCGGCCCGCCCGCCATCACCGCCAAGCACTCCGATCACATCGTCTTCAGATTGGATTGCAACTTCATTATTTTATGTAAGTCACCATTACAACACATTATATTATCTCATAAGATTTACCTATAAGATTATTTTGGAATGAAACACAATTTGTATATGGCAGTTTTACCTATAGTGTAACTTTTTCTTATTACAGTTTGTGATTTAAGTGGAGTGGAAAACTTAATAAACACTTCTATACCCCTAGTGGGTACTCGTTATTTGGAACTTGTTGAGAATAGTGATCGTATTCGCATAGCCGCGCACCTACAAGAGGCGGTGTGTCTTCCCGCGCCGCCGGCGATCAGTGAACCCTTTCGACTGCGCATCGCTCCTGATAGACCTTGCTTCAGAGTGGTCGCACGGTCACGTCTTTTTAGAGCGAAACCGTCGTCGGGCGAGCCGGATTTTATAATGTCCACGCACACCGTACTTGGTGACGAAGACATGGATCTCCTGGATAACGACGGCCCTCGACCTCCTGTCGGCGGACCACTCATGACATCGGTCGCAAACGGGGAGTCGTCCAATTCTGAACCTCGATATCGGTCCGCCATAAGTCCCAATGATGGTCCTTTCCTTAACGATTTTGACCTCGAACCTTGGGCATCTTCCTTGCTCGGCGAAATGCCCAGTGAAGATACAAAAGAGCGCAAAGAGAGTGCCGCCGAGGGAGCCTCGCAGCCCTTAACGCCGCGAGCACCTTCGACTCCGGGCGAAGGACCACCCTCGAATCAGCCTTCAGAGGAGCCCAACAGACTTCGTTCGCTCCTCAGTAAGAAGCCAATGCCGGGGAACGACGGTGCGGTGAACTCGAACAATCGAATCCTAAAAGATTTGCTAAAGCAAGAAGACGAGGAGGCTACGGGCAGTGAAACGTCAGCGCCGCATACACCTCACACTCCGCACACTCCAATGACGCCGCTCACGCCGCACACGCCCAGCGCGGCGATGTCGCCGCTGCACTCGGCGCAGGCCCACGCGCGCCCGCCGCCGCACACGCAGCACGCGCCGCACGCGCCGCACGTGTCGCACGCCTCGCACGTCTCGCACGGCTCCAACGCGACGCATACTATGCAACAGGCGCATCACAACAACTCCGACGTCTTGTTGAGGGTAAGTTTTGTGACATTGACTCCTTTCTAACCACTCGTAATGTTTTCTGTGACTATACTTATGAACCCTCTTAAATGTCTCAAGATATTAAACGACAAGTCCGACGAGGATGCGGAGGAAAACAGAAGAAATTCTGCAGATGGAAATAGAGGTGTGTCCCAACCTAGTGCGCTGCTTTCCCAATTACTCTCAAGTAGTAACGGACCGTCCGGCAACGGGCGACAGCAGGAAAACAGCGAAAATTACCTTGAAAGAATCGCCGGCGTGAAACGCAAGCTCGAAGAAGGGAACAAGGGAGGGGCCAGTAACTCTAAAAGAGCTACGCCTGAAAACCAGCAGGTATGTACACGAGTTATTTTCTTTTATTTCACTGTTTATCGTTCATTAAACTAGACTATTTGTACACCCAAAGCCCTGAATTCTATGCGGAATTACTTACGCAGGTTACAAAATTATATATATAAGGCCGTCCATTGTATGTTTGTAGTGTTCATTTATTTTTTATAATATGTTTATTTCTGGTCTGTTTACATCTTCAGAATTGTTTTACATGCCATGTCATTATGTCAGGTCACGTCAAGCGCTCTCCCCACGTCTTCGACGGCGTCGTCTACGGCCACGAGTCCGGCGACCAGCAGCAGTCCTGGCATGAGCCCGCTGTGTCAGAAGAACCAGATTCTAGTGTCGCTATTAGCGCGGCAGCAGACCACGCCGACCACGCCGCTGCCGCTGCCCAATCCGAACTTGCGAGCCTATGGGCCCACCGCGAGGCCCCGCCCCCCGCCCCCGCCTCAGCTGCCGCAGCAGCGACATCTGCACTCTACGCTGTCTAACATACTCACCGGCGCCAATCAGTGAGTATACCTCATCCATATGGCGCGAAGATACCGTCTTAGATTAAATTAGTGACTGATATCGATCATTTTTGAGTAGAGATAATATTAATCGAAACCATCTGTCTGTTCCTAGACAAATGGTTTTAAATTCTAGAATCATGATCGTTGCAATTACACCTGTAAGGTGATAGGCTGTAAGGGCCCACACACATAAAAGCGATGCAACATCGCTCGTAATGCAATCGGTCAGCAAGGCACGTGCTTATCGACATTCCGGCTATTTATTTATTTAGGATCTCCAAGAAAAGATATAGACAAAACATGACACATAAATAATGGGGAGAAAAAAAACAGATATTATAGTTTTACCGAGATCGTTGTTCCGCGGTTTAGGTATGTGCGCGGTGATATGAGGGGGCAGTGCAAGCCGCTTATTCGTCAAGGCGCGCGGCATCCCGCCCCCCGCTCATTCGTCAACGTTGCCCCTTGCCTCACCACGCATTCCTAAGGCGCGGAACCAACTAGATAACGAATTTAAAATACTTATAAATATTAGTTAAAATATTCAAAGGGAAATTGAAAATTATAAGGTAAAATTTTGAAATTTTTAAAAAAAGTATATCAATTAAACTTCATTTAGAGATACTTATATTAGATTGAATCTTTATTTCTTATATTTTGACAGAGACTTGCAGATGTTTTAATTCGTAGTTTTAGCATACATGTTAATGTTATACTGCTCACAAAATGTTGGCTATAATGAGTGTTCGTGTCCACAGTCGCGCCAACAGCATGAACGGCGGCGGAGTATCGGGCGAGGGCCAGGGCATGGGCGGCATGGGCAACCTGGGCGGCCTGGGCGGCCTAGGCTCCAGCCACCTGCAGATGGTGCTGCAGAGCGGCGGGCTGGCGGGCGGCGCGCGCTACCCGGCGCCCGCGCTGCACTACCCGGCGCCCGCGCCGCACGCGCCGCACGCGCAGCACGCCTACAGCACGCAGCCGCCGTCAGTACCACGCACGCACTAACTTCCATAATAATTAGCTGCTGGCCGCGACTCCGCCATCGTGGACCCTTATTCTTTTTAAAAAATTATACTAGCCTAAATTATTCGCTTCTAGCATTAGCTATCTGCCAATGAAAGTCCCTTCAAAATCAGTCCAGCCGTTTCGGAGATTAGCCGGAACAAACAGAAAGACAAAAATTAAAAAAAATTGGTGGTTTGTTATAAGTATCGGTTACCCCCATCACGCACGGACGTGAAAATATCGCGCACTGGATTTTCAACTCTCGGTGTTGAGCCGAGGGTTGAGAATCCAACGCGCTGGGACACACTCGTCCCAGTGCGTGGATAAAACACTGTTGGATTTTCAATTCTTGGCGCTAAGCAGAGCGTTGAAAATCCAGTGCATGAAAAAAGATCGCCGCGGGAAAGAATCGCCCGTGCGTACCTGGGCTTATACTTTCAATCTAGATATCATCACTTAGAATCTAGTGAACTCTACTAGCCGTATAACGTTTAGAGAGAACCCAAAAGACCAAAAAAGATCGATCCATAAAAACTGTAAAAAATAAAAATTATTATGTGAAATTCAATACGACACGAATTCGTTGCATAAGAATCGGCCATACAAATAACGTATATCGAAACTAATCGAAAGTCAAATGATAAATGATATTTATTTCTGTAAAGGGGTTAAAAAAACACTTACATGTAAAAAATAAATTATGTTTATAACTAGACGAGTTCAGTGTTTCCTATCCGACTAATCTCAGAAGAAAGACTGAAACAAACTCTGGAGCAGCTATGTAACAAAACCAAACTAAAGTAGAGCTATGGATTATTTTTCTACATGTATTTACTGATCTCGTTATAGAACTGGCAGCAATCGAGTACAAGGTGGGGGCGCCGGCGACAGTGAGGTGCCGAGTGACCAGACGCTCTCGGACATTCTGGACGAAGTCATCGACAACATGCCCGACGGCGACCGACCGCAGCCCGACGTCAATGTGCGACAGCGACAGGTACACATCTTAATGATTGTATGCTACTTTTTTTGAAGGATTGGGTTCCTATATTTTGATGATTATGTAAAATGGTTCTTTGTACAATCTTAGACACGCGCTCGTAAGAGGCACTGAAGTTACGACTGGTCATAAATAACCCAAGTTTAATCTTCGAAAGGCACCCTAGGTATAATCGAATTGAAATGTTGATATTGAGGTAGTTCTATCGCAAACCAAACCAACCAAGTTAAACCAATTAAATTCTTAGCCAACATCTTAGCCAACACACACTGGCAAAATCATGACCGCTACTTCTTACATTCCAGCTTGACACTGTCCTAACCAAAATTGATTTAATTTGTGTGAAATTTGTTGAAGGGAAAGAACGAAAAGAACGCGATGATAAACGCGATCAGGCAAAGCTTGATGCAATACGAGGTGGTGGGCAAGAGTCCCGGGGGTTCGAGTCCGAGCCCCGGCGGCGCGAGCAGCAGCGGGGGCCCCGGCAGCGCGGGCCCCGGCAGTGCGGGCCCCGGCAGCGCGTACTCCGTGCAGTCGCCAGTGTCGCCAGGCTCGCCCGAGCCGCGCGAGCGCTGGCGCGCGCTGCAGACGTGCGGGCTGGGCGCGGCCGGCGCGCTGTACGCCGACCCCGCGCGCGCGCGGGCGCTGGTCGAGCAGCAGCGCGCGCGCCTGCTGCAGATGCAGCGCTCGCAGCAGATGCTGGTTTCGCCCGAGGTACCGACATGCGATCCTTTTTAATTTTATCCGGGTAACTTACAGCTAACTTATTCATGATGTGCTTTAAAAAACAAAAATTGAAGGCCATTTACAAGTTTCTGCTGATAAACACTAACAGAGAAACGAAAAAAAGTCGACACAAAATACCTATAACATAAATTAAATTAAAATTAAAAAAATTATACTATTCCATCGAATCATACAAAACTATAATCGTTAGACTTGTGCTTGCAAACAAATGCTTAATGAGAGATAGAGAAACACTAGTAAAGTTATGGATAATAGACAAAGCATTGAAGAGTGGCTTGTCAAAAAACCACTCGTCCATGGTAGCACTTTAACTTTGCTAGCGCTTTTATTTCATAGCAGTAAGAGCGATTTTCGTAGTTCAAGTTTTACTTCTGGCGAACGGTTGGTCGTATGTCCTTGTAGCAGCATCAACCGCTTGTATTGGTTGTTCTAAATTTATTATAAATTTTTCTGATCGACATAAAAGTATATACTAACTCGTAAAATTAAGAGCTAGTATTTACTAAATGGCATCCAACTTATAGTTGCAGTTTTGGTTAATTAATGTAAACCACATATGTTTGTCCACAGGCTGCTGAGCAACCTCAAGCTGATCTAGGCTCCACCATCAACGCCCTAGTTTCGGGCACAGCCCCTAATGTAGCTTTAACAAGAACGGAGTATCACCATCCCATATATCACCAAAACAGTAAGTCCTAATCCGTAGTAATAATACATTTAAATAACGTACGTAATGTCTAGACTGTGATTTATGTTGTATATTTATTTGTTTACAGATCAAATGGGTCCAAATTACGGTACAAATAAAATAACTACGTCGCAGCAGAATCCGATGCTAAGTCGACAATTAAGTGTGAGTGTATGTATAACTTTTTTCTTTTTATTTCAATCGTGATTGATCTGACAGGTTTTTACAGTAGAATACCAAATCAAAATAGAAATTATAAAGAAGTTGGTTAATGAACAAAGGCGTGCTACTCTGGCCACAGACCAAGCTGATATTCATAGACTTTGTACTATCGTCGTGTAGGTAGCAGCTGCAGTAACTGGATATGTTGTTAATTTCAGTATAGTCGTTCCAATTCACGAGCGCGCAGCATTATAATTTTAACCTTATGTTATGTGTTTTGCTCGTGACGTGTGTTCTTGATGTGAGACTGAGTGATTCGACATGCAGTGTGTAGAAATACTCATCACATAGTCTTTATCTACGCATTCTGTACATCAAACTAAATAATATCGAGCAAAAATTATTGCTGGGAAACGACTTATTTTTGGTGTCAAAAATCGCACACAAATAATTCTGCTTATGGGTGCATGTACCGGTACAGGAGTTGTGGGGGTATTAAAAGTTAAGTACATTGAATTTTGTTATAGTGCAAAAAAGTCAAATTGAACTTGGACCTTCAAAACAGCGCAAAAAAAATAAAAAAATGGGGAGTAATGGGTCGCAGGTTCGTTAAGCATCTATTTCCACCCGTCACGTCGGTGTTGCAGGTGGCGGGCTCCGCGTACGCGCACGGCGGCGCGCCGGCCGCGCTGCACACGCCCATGACGCCGCCGCCGCAGCCCTACCCGCGCCCGCCGCGCCCGCATCTAGGTAACACGTCTGCAGCTACCGACCACTACAGCCGGAATAAACTATCGGGCGACCGACGAAGCTCAAATCGGGCCCACCTACTTAGTAAACCACTGCCTTATTTTTATTACGCCCACACCTAAAAACTTTGAGTAATAAGTCACGGCCGTGACTTAGCGCTCCGACGTCTGATGCCGTAAGCTATCTAGGTGCGTCCGATAGTTACTTTCAGGCTCTCTGTTCTACAATCGTTTGCTCTAAATGACACGTGACCTTCGATTGAAGCGTGGTCTGAATGATCGATCCGTACTTTTTATTGTGCTTACGAGTGTAGAAATTGAGACACAAAAATATTTGAAATTATAATTTACATGTTAACTGTGTATTTCGATTAATATTTGTATATTTATATTTTTTTCCTTTCTATTTATGATTAGTGATTGCGATAAACTAAAATTTTGCCTCTAAGGGGTCGTTCATAAATCACGCGAGACTCGTAAGGGGGAAGTTGGGAACAAAATCACGAAATATCACAAGGGGTGTAGAGCGATATCACATGTATTTATTTTTTAATTGAATGCTCGGTTTCTAAACCAAAAAACGACGAATCACCTTGACTCGCCTTTGCCAGGCAACGATATACAGGATGTTCGGCAGAAGGTTGAACATACGAAAATGGCGGATCCGTGGGGCCGTCTACTACGTTTTTAGGCCCAATAACAAGACCCAGGCCACAAGGATTTTTTAAATGTTCTTTTTTATTTTTTTTTCGGAATTTGTCGTTGCCAAAACTTCAAACGTCAATGATTTCATTTAAAAACAACAAAACTGGCAACATTTTATTTTTATTTTCATCTAAAGTAACTGTAGAATCTTATAAAATTCGTATTTGACGCAGATGATTGCTAGAAAAGTAAATACGCGCCCTTAAACTACAAACAAGTCAAAAATAAATACCGATAGCCCGACTTTGAACTGCTTTAAAAAAAAAAAAACTAACAGTGATAGAGCACTTCTAATTTTAGGAAAACATCTTTGGTTCATGCCCAATCTAACGGTATGCAATATGCACAATTTCTTTTAAAAAAACTAGAACAATTCACCAATTTTAACTGCCTGGGACTTTTTTCATCGAAAGGATTGCGAAGGAAATTTGCGAAAAGTGAAATTAATTAATATACGAACCAAATTTTTTTTTAATTATTTGATTCTAATTATTTAAAATTGCCAGTTTTGTTATTTTAAATTAATGTTTTTCAAACTGTGGGTCGCGACCCCCTGGGGGGTTTGGACCTAAACACGTAGTAGACGACCCCACGGATCCGCCATTTTCGTATGTTCAACCTTCTGCCGAACACATAAAAATATTCTGATTTTTTAAAGATACATTGTACCAAAAAAATACACGTGATTTTGGGTGGGGTTAATCTAAAACCTCACTACGTATCACCAGGGAGGAGGGGGTTAAAAAGTTGCAAAAACATATCATATGATTAATGGACGACCCCCAATGACAATTACATCCACATATTATAATAATCAAATTTGAAATGCACAGTCTTGATTTATGTGTTTTTATTGTTATTAACGTATTGAAGAGGATATTAAAATTACTTCAAAATACTTTTTAACAATAAATTGCGATACTAACGTACGTATTAAAATGTTGAAACGGTAATATTTCCAAAATGTTAAACATTAAGTTTAAGAGGGAGGTCTTGTGGTTATATTTTACTTATATTTTGAAAGTAGTTTGCTTATCTTAATTAATGAGGTGATCAGATATTTATATAATTAAATAAATCTTTATGAATCGATAGTATTACCCAAGGATTTTTTATACGGCTTTTCAGTAAAACTAATGATGTTAAAATTACGTTTTATAAGGTAGATAATTTATAGATTAGAAGTTTGCCAATCGATTTTATTTGACTTCAGAGCATGATATTTCAAAAAAGAAACGCATGTCCCGTAGAACTTTAGAAATAGCGTGTCCTGCCAGAACTGGACAACTTTTCCAGAAATCTTAGACAAAAACCTAATTGCATGTCTTTAAGGCTTCACTATCCGGTATCTTTTAAAATCTTATGAATGCAAGTCAAGCTAGAGCTACGAGACAATCTTTCGCGGTCTCAAACTCTTATCGAGTTAGTTACCCGTGGAGTGCGCGTGGGGCACCTCCGCCCGTCGGGTACGGTCCTCATGTCGTCGGCGACGCTCATGCGCAGCTTTCGATCGACACGGTATTCGCGCTTTCGACTTGACATCGGCGAGTCCCTCGACTCCCCGATACTGCCGTAGTGGCGGGCAGGCGCATCGAATTAGGTAGGTCGGGCGTCGGTCACGGCACCGTGCTCGTCGCCCGTAGCACTTAACGCGGCGTGTGTGGCAGTGGGAGGCTACTACGAGGAGAGCGGCGCGGGCGCGGCCGGCTACTGCGGCGAGTACGCGCGCTGCGGCCCGCACCCGCTCGCGCCGCACGCGCCGCACGCGGCCCGAGACCTGCAGCACGCATGTGAGTATCTCGCGCCCGGCGCTGGACGTGGCTTACGTGTCGAAGCGCAACACACCGACTTAATAGGCCGGTACAATAGAGATCCTTATAGATTTCATCAGGGAGCGCCGAAATTCGTGCGGGGATTTGCGTTTCACTAAATTGATAAGTTCCACGATTGTACTGGCGTCGAACAAGGTAAGGCTTCGAGTAGTAGTCTAATCTGCTCAGACGTAGCGGCAGTTCTTTCTTCCGATACCTATCGCTCTGCATGGTTAATAATAATCTCTTGCATTCTGCGCTTCAAAAACCTTCGCTTACTTGATATAACTATGGAACAAGTTAGTAATGGCCCCGCTGCGGGAAATCCTTCAATCCGAGCCTTCGAATATCTCTGAATGCATCGCGGTAGGGCCACACAAAGGTAGGAATAACCGTAAAATGTTCCACCTTCTGTCGCCTGTAATAGATGTAGCAAGGTGATGAGAGGTCACAGTCGAATAAAAGTGATTTTGTAGGTGCGGGCAACGGTGGAGGCGGGAGCGGCGCGGGCGGCCCTGGCGGCTCCGGCGGCCCCGGCGGGCCCGGGGGCCCCGTGGGGCCGGGCGGGCCGGGCGCAGGCGGCACGTCGGAGTACGTGCGCAACGAGCTGCGCGCCGTGGTGGGCGCGCGCTCGGCGCGACCCGACCTGCACCCGATGCAGCCGCCCGACATGGACTCGCTCATGACCTTCGATATGACCCCGCCCGGTTCGTACACACTTATTATCTAGATATAGACTATAGATGTAGCCTCGGTAGGTATGATTACTGTTCAGATAAAGAGTTCTTATCCTTTATCGGCGGTTGTGAAATTATGCAGTTTATTATTTTCCCTCATGGAAAATCCTTCCCCCCAGTGTATGTGTGAGTGGTTGCTACTTAATTAATGGTATTTTTTTTATTGTTTGCAACATGTTCAGATACTTTAAAAGGTTATTCTAACTGAATATGTATTATACTTTTTTTTTTCAATGTTGTAAACTGGGATATGTGTTACTAAAAATAACCTAAACCTAAAAACAACGCCGGGCGTTTGGAATCAAAATTATTTTTTCTGATGATTTCATCAAATGTGTTGAAAAATTAATAATGACACTGCTAATACCTGAGCTGAATACATAATTATTTACAGTACAAAGTAGCATTCAAACTTTTTTTTACTGATGATAGTGATGATAAACCATGGTTTAATTAAATGAACATTGAACACTCTGAAATCAACCAATTTGCACCCTGAAATTATTATTATGACAATTGACACCCTACTACCCGGGGGATACAAGTAGGGTTGCCAATTCTCTTTTATAAAAAATATAGTGGAAAAATATGGTAGGTATGTTTCAAAATTTTTTTGTTTCCATGCAAATTTTTTGGTTCATTTAGCCTTTATTATCCGTTACTTCTTTTTTATAAATGAATCTACTACTACTTATAATTATTACACTCTAAATTAGGGTTACACAGTACTATTCAGCTTTTATGAGATTAATACTGGCCCTATTGCGGTCATCTCCCCGTTTTGTATTGAAATGAAAATATTATAGTTTCGCCTATTATATTTTACAAATATAGTATTTACACCTCTAATATAGCAGGATACTATATTATATAGTAGGATTGGCAACCCTAGATACTAGTGTGGTGTTATAATTTATGGTGTTTATATTTTTAATAATCATTTCCTTTTCAATCCACCTAATTTGATGAATCTAACATGCTTGGGATAACCATTGCCTGCACTAAGCCCTTTGTTTTATCTTTAGTTATGATTTTTTCATATAAATTTTTTATATGTGGAAATATTTAGATATAATGTTTGTTTAAAATTTTAAGTACTTATATAATCATTGCGGAAAAACATTGCATTTGATTGTGGCTGTACATGACAATGTTGTCCACAAGTGGTCACCCCTTCCTGTCCAGAATATTTGGGGACAATAAAGGAACGTTGCTCTCGATAGCGCGTTTTCTTGAAACATTGTCAGTGTAGGGGATATCCACTGCCAATGTATACGTGTGTACGTACGTAGGTGGCGGCAGTGTGGTGGGGGGCCGAGCGGCCTCGGCGTCGACTAATTCGTGGGAATCGCAGAGCACCCCGGTAAGCTTGGGACGCGTTCAGCGAGTACAAAATATCACCTAGTCACTTCACTACTTTATAGGTTTTCATTTTTCCGTAGACCTACCTATAATTATTACGTCTGCTCTGCTGCGTGTGTTGTCGATTCGATCATCTTGATACTAGAAGCTTAGAGAAATGTACCAACGTTCGCTTTCCACACTGGCAACGTATTTATTTATCATTACTTATAAATGCAAAAAACTAATCAACTGCTTAAAATTTATTTAATGCCGATTTTATGACGTTTGGAGTAGCTGTAAATTGGTACATTCCTGAATTTTGAATAAGCTTTTGTGATGTGATGTAAAACGAATGTTTCTTAACTAGTGAAAACTACTTTAATTCTAAAAATAATCATCTCAAATATTTTTTCTTAGAAATCTGTTTTAAACGTATACCTTAATATAATTCACCGGCTTATAGGATTTGACTAATTAAAGGTTAAGCTTATGATAAAATCCGGGAGGAAATCGCATGCGCAGACTATAACGTGTGGTGAAGGTTTTGTGACGTTGTAGTAATAAAACAACAGCATTATATTTTTGCAATAGTTTGCTTGTTGTCTGCTTATAAAAATGTTTTAGAACATTTTTGTTGATTACGTTTCGTAGATATTCAGGAGACGATTGCATGGCGGTATTTGAGACTTGAATCGGTTTATACTATTAGAAATTGAATATGTACGAGTAGCGATCAAGATCATGCGAAACAAAAATGCTTTGTGGATTTTGCGAAATCTTTCAAGTTATTTAACTTACTGGAATTTAATGGTGATTTACACAAATTCTGATTTGTCATTTTACGTAGCAAAGAATCACGTACAAAAAGAATCTTGTAAATTGTTATAAATGAACTGCAGTGTTTCCAGTTTGATGCACAAGATGCTCTCAAGATTACGTGTAAATTTAGTTTTATAAAATGGCTCACTTGGACTTTTTAAGAAAGACCAATAAAAAGCCGAATTTAAAAGCATATTTTGATCGTTCCTCGTGTATATAAGTAAATTTCTCTTTTGCTTTCGTAAAAAAATGCTATCAAATTAATTAAAATAATTATTAATAAATTTTCTTCTATTGTATCGATGGTACGTATTCAATTCAAATCGCCCAGTATTTCGCAATCAAATGATTTTATTAGATAGTTGAAATCGTAATAAATTAAAGGGGCAGTTATTCGAACAGGCATTTTTTCTAAAGATAAACAGTGCAATAATAGAATCAATGAATAATGTTTTGTATATTGATTTGAAAATTTATATTCGACCTTCTGCTAGTAACGCGATGGTAAGAGACAGGATAATAAAAAGAAATATAGCACTTAAATTAATACATTTGTGTTAAAGCTTAAAATGGCCGTCAACTAACTAAGTGTGCTTCAGATACTGTTTATAAACCTCAATAAAATATGAAGGTTTGGTAGTAAAAACCCAACCAATTCTCAACTAATAAATCAAAGTTAGAAATTCAATAAAAGACAAACAACGGCTCAATAGTCTCCCCGCAGTATAGTAAAGCATATTATGGAACTCGCACACTACGTTTAGGACTTAGGAGCACTTGGGTGAATGTAAGTGAGAACAGTTTATTTGATTGTCTTCGTTTGGTTTCGCACAGAGTACTACGGAGGCGGGCTCGGCGGGCCCGGCGCCGGGCGGTGATGAGGCTGCGGGGGGGGCGGCCAGTAAGGCGTCGCTGCTGCAGAAGCTGCTGTCGCAGTGATGCCCGCGCCCCGCGCCTGCCCGAGCGCGGACGCGCGCTACGGGTCTCGCTGAAGTTTGCATTTATTAATTTCTCGCTTCATCGGGTGGACGTTAATCGACGATCCTTAGATTCCAGCGTAACGAACGTCGTCGTTCCCAGTTACGGTCTACGTGGTACCTCTGCGGCTGTAAATCTCACTCGTGAGAATAATATAGTACATACGCGTATTTATAGACATCTTTAATGTAGTCTAGTAGTGCTAGTGATGTTTTCGAGTTGTATAAAATCGTTTCGTTGATGATATATTTACTTCTAAGTTCTTTGAGAAACTTTAGGTATGGTCTTTTATAAATATGTATGTATCTTTAATTGTGCTCTAATTTTTAACGAAAAACGAATCGATGCGAAATTCGTAGCTTCCTGTGATGGAAAAAAAATAGTGATTTAAAAATATCTTATTGACTCGTACGCCCAGTACACATACACAATGTACAATAGAAATATACCGCGTGCAATATTGTATAGAAATATTAAATACATATTTTGGCGTTGTGAACGTTATGTATTATAGTATGAAAGTCAGATGTTACCTGTTATGACAAAGTAATTTGTATTATAGTATATGATGACGAGACGTCGAGTGAAATGGTTTCTCTTATGGAGAATATAATTTTTACGTGTAAATAATATGTTGTTAAATTATAGGCTGTTGCTTTATTGTAAATATTTTGTTAAAATATTTCTTTGTGTTTCGTGTATGGTACAATATTCTTTTAATTTCAATCCATTTATGAAATTGATTAAATAATTACAAATTATTATTTTTATGTTTTTCCAATACCTGTTTTCTATTATTTTAACAAATGACTGAGTTTAATGTTATAATCACAGTAAATGTTTTCTTGGTTCACGTGATTGAACAAAATGTATTTACATAAACTCTATTGAAAACAGTTCTTTAACTTAATACTCGCATTAGTATCGCAACTCAATACGGTAAATTGAATATTATACAAGCTTATATAAAAAAATAAAAAAAAACACTTGATGAAAGTAAAAATATTTTTTAAATTTTTGATACAAATTATTTGGTTTGAAAATCTGTGATTATAACCTTTCTCATGTCCTTCCTGATACTAGAGTAAAACCCCCTTGTTTGGTCGATGAAGTTTCCCTAATACAAAGGCGCGGATTTGTTATAGATATAAAATAAGAAAGAGTTATAATGAATTGATAATATATATTGTTATTTTTATCAATTGTATCTATTATTCTTTGCACACTGTGCATATTATATTGGATTTGACGAATAACAAAATATTTGATGACCTAAATTTTTATACGTTCGTAAATATGGTATGCATGTACTTTGTACATGTCATATAAACGATATTGACTAAAAACATGTCTAACAATAACGTTATAGGCTATTTGCGACGGTCTGCCAGACGAAAATGAGTAGGCCACCCGGCTTCTTGCACGGCATTTTTATGCTCAATTGTTACTTTTTCAAAACTTAATAGGTTTTCTGAAAAAGCAAAAGTAAATTTCACAGTAAGCGTCACTTGAACCGTTGCAAATAGTGCTAACAATGAGTTGTTAAGAGCAATCGATATGACATTAAAAAACGTCTGTGCGCTTAGAATGTTTACAATCTTAACTTTCATACATGCATAAACGTAGAACCGTGTAATAAACACGACGTTATTCGCTGCTGATAAAGAAATCGACATAATTATCGTAAGGTCATTTTGATCGTACATCACACAGTCTTAATTATAAACGTTGTTTACATTTGAAATCAATTTCCTTTTAGTAGTTTGTTATTTACGATATTCAAGTTAGTAGTGTCGTAAAAATGATGTTTATAATTAAGTGCATAGAATGTTATCAACTGTGTGTGTATAATTCTAAGTTCTACGGTGAAAGGTCAATGTTGAATAACATCAATGTTGGATGTCATAATTAGTAACTTTAAATTAAAAATTATGCACGAAAATTAGCAGTATTTACTTACTTCGCCATTTCAGGCAGTACAAAATTAAAACGAGAAATTACCTGGCTTGGAAATTTAAAAAATGACATAAGAGATTACATGTCGTCACCAGCATACTTCTGTGGTAGTATTTTCTTTTGGATCTGATATTTCGAAACATATTTAGACTTAAAAAGTGAATACTGCTTGAAGTGGCATGTACTTTTGACGTTAACAATTAAGCGTACTAGAATTGCACAATATTATCTAATAATAATTAATATACGTTACCTTTAAAGTGTAATAATAATAATAAAATATGACTATGACCTTTGGGTGTGGTGTGTATCCTAAGAACGGTCTAATATGTAACTTAAAATAATCCACTGGTAGAACGTTTAGCTAAGTTGTTGACAGTATTGTTGCTCCCTTATGTTATATACGGGACCATAACTTAGCCTGAACGTTATAAACAGTGCAAATCCGGATAATAAGAAACGTTAGCGGTGTTCACATCGATCTTTGATACTAGGGTACATGCTACCGCCGAATTTGTTTTCTGATCAGGAATTGTTATACCTTTCCCGATTGATACCTGTTTGCGAGTGACAACAAGTTAATCGATATGAAGTACTTAAAAGAGTTCAGGGGGTTCACTCGATTTAGATCATAATATAAGTAAGTTTCCTTATAATATATATTAATTACTTTCTAACAATTGATTTTTTCAAAATACCAACCATAACATGTAGGACGTAGATACATTAAAGAAGAAAATTGTGATGTGCTATAACTAAATAATGAACGTACAAAATATGTATAGATAATCCACAAATCAAATTAAACAAGTAATCTGACTATGAAATATTAAATAAAAACATATTTTTATACCATAAAAATAAATAGAGTGAAGTGTAGGCCACTGACCAATTTAATTTGTCATTATTGTTGATAAAATTGGAGAAGTTCGGCTCAGTCAGTCTATAGATAGTGAGATAAGCTTTACGCAATCTGATGACCATAGCAACATAATTCATTCCACACGATGGTTTCAGAGAGGCGAATCCTGTCAGTGTTAATAGGTAAAATTCAAACCAACAAAGTACAAGTGATGGCCTTGTTACATGGAAATATAAGCAAATAGGCAAGGAAGTAGCCGTGTCTAATACATTCATAATAAATAAATATATGGTAACAAAATTTATTTACTCGTAACTGGTCGCTAGATGAAACAGCATATAATGCCGTCACTTAGTTTACAACATCTCGACGAGGATAAATGTACACAAATGTTATATTTTTTGCAGATTTACGGTAACATAACTAGTTTATGTAATCAAGACTATATTATAACGTTTGAAACACGTCCATTGCATGATTAAACCGTTTACTTTTCTGTTAAACGTATATTATAATAATGTCATGCCGTAATAAAGCATCGGTGCCTGAAAATTATAGATAAAAAATATTTTTTCAAAACCACCTTTTAAGAAAAGTAATACGATTATTAATAATATTGAAATTGAAATAGAATTTAGTAATAATTATGCATAAATATGGAATAAATTCATAAGTCTGCAATCACATAGATTCCATTAAAAATATGACTATAGCTTACCTGTACCTAGATCAAAAATCATTGTAAATAAACTACATCGAATTTAGAGCTGATGCATTCGTGTGAGATGTGTATACCACATAACATGTAGTCCTTATCATGAGATGATGAATTCGCCTACACAATATGCCTTTGAAATAAAATTACATTCATACGGGACTCACGTCTACATAATAATGTTATGTAGTTACAGTGGAATTATTATTGGTGAATTTTAGTCTTCCAAAATTAAAAGTAGTCTGGTCTGCGTTGTATCTTGAACTTGGCCTGAGCTGTCGCATTAAGGTCCACATGTGGAAACCGCTTTCAATTTCAGATATAATTATACAGTTTCCAAAAGTACACAGTATGCAGTTGAGAGAATAGATGAACAGTAAAATTTTAACTTGAATCAAAAATCTATGTGGGTTTTTTTTGTGACAACGCGGTTTTCAATTTATGCGTTTATGGATAGTCTATTAAACACCTAACTTTTCGACCCCTAACGACAATCTGCCTTTATATATGTACTTGCTACATTAAACTATATCTGTGTAAAATGTGTGCCATTAAATTTTGTAGTCGCTTATTAACGACATAACTGACCTGTTTGTAATTGTCTTTAAGTTCCTTTTTATACCGGTTTAGTCGAATTGGTCATGTTTTTAGTGTCTAGTACAAATCAAGCACTATTACATATTTTAGTCCTCGTATAGGCCGTTCAAAATACAGGGTTATTGGTTTTATGTCGGCAATCCGTTAAAGGGATGCAGGAGAGGTCATTTGCAACCAAATTACCCCTTTTGACTCCTATAAAAACGTCAACAATCTTCGAGTACTTGACATATTATGTTTTTATTTCATTCATTTTAAAATATAAAATGTCAAATTACTCGAAAATGGTTGAGATTGGCATGGGGGTCATGAGGGGTCACTTGGTTGCAGATGACCTCTCCTACGTCCCTTTAATGGATTGCCGACATAACCAATAACTCTGTACCTATATAATTATGAATATCTTAATATTATATTATATTTTAATGCGCGGTTTTAGTCAATAACAATACGAGTATGTCTTAACTATGTTATTGCTACCACTAGAAGGTAGGAATCGATATTACGATTTGTACAACGACTATAAAATGAAACTCACGTTCCAATTCACTATTATAAACGCTCAATAAGCTACTACTAAATTACTTTTCCTTTACTAAATTTAGACTACGTAATTAAATTCTCTAGCTAAAAAAAGGAACGACATTCAATTTAACATTACCTATAAAAATGTGCTCTATGTTTCGACATCATTGCAACACGTCTAATCATCAACGAAAATTAGTATTCCTATAATGTAAACAAATATTTTGATAACCGAACATTTAAATTTCAAAATGGGCTTTATGAATGGATATTACATGTATGGAAATCGTCTAGATATAATCAAGTGTTAGGAAGATATTTGTCTTGGTGTAATGAATGAATACCTCAATGTAAGAATCAATTCGAACGTCTAGTTCATAACAAAATTGTACAAACTGCTACAATACTATTTAAAACATAGGTTGACGAAAAATCATTAAAAAAATCGCTAGTGTGTGCTGATATACCTGTAAGTCTTTTTTTCTAATTACTTTTAGAATATATTTGATTTCAGAATTGGGATACCCGATTTAGATATTGTTTTAAAATCTATGAATTTTTCGGAATAAATGATAATATCGAACATAAATTGTAAGAGCATGATAGATTTTACATTCTATAATTACAATTCTGGAGAAATTGGTATATATTGAAATGTTACATATAATTTGGAATTCTATTTAAGAAGATTGAAATAACGATTTCATTTTATATTTAAGAAAATACGACCCATTGTCTCAGAGTAAATTTAATAAATTAAAATATAATTAATTGGGTCCAAAATTCCATCCAATCTTGCAGAATAAATACAATTGGACTGCATTAACAAATGTGATATATCGATGTGTAATAGAAATATTTTTTTATCATTCATAAAATTACTCTGCGGCAGGGGCCTCATAATCACTATCACTATGCATTATTGTTAAACGAGAAACATAGACGGGTACGGGAGTCTTTGATTCTGCAGGAAAACATAATTAGTTTAAAATAATTTGTTTTCAATCTTATGTTACATAATGAATCAATTTATTTTATAGTTATTGTTGTTTTTTCCTGATATAATGATAAACAAAGGGTTTTCAAAAAATTCCTCTACTTAGAGGTAAGTTTGTGTGATAAAATATTTATTATAGTAGGATGACAGTCGCTAACACAACAAGGCATTCCCGTACGCTGCTGATTTTATTTTTTGTATAAAATCATGCCTTTGGTCTTGGCCTGTCGTCTGCGTACAAGGGTATTTTTATATTGTGAATATTGCTTAGGTTTAATATTCTGTTATAGAGTTATAACTAAACTAATTATGTTTTTCTAAAACATTGCAAAGTGATTTAATATATCCGGTCGCTCACAGAATGGATTTTTGGGATGTGTGCTTTATTAGTTGTATGGTAGAGCTGTGTGTTTCTATTAATATTGTAGGGATAAGCTCAACGGTAGGTTTCCTTCAGTCATGAATTCCAACTATAATAATTTAATATGTCAAACAGATTTAAAATAAAACACGAGTAAGAAACCTAGTCCTTGTTTCTACAATGATCCTTTTTGTGAGTGGCCGTTAAGTCTGTGTTATTTAGTTCTTCAGATGTTAGTTAAGGCCTTTTGTGTTGCTGTGCATTTCTACGCATTGTATGTATGTTTATATATTGTAAATAGCTAAAATACATATATTTTTACGATTAGCATACACAACCAAAGTTGTTATGAAGTGATGGTTGATTAAATAAGAAATTTAACTATAGGTCGTTATGTTTATTTTAGAAGAGATACAAAGAAACCTGTACAGTTGCAATGTCAGTACATCCAATGTCTTGTCTTAGCATTTTAAACAACCGCCCTGGTATTAGGAATAATAATGAAATTGTTATTTTTGGCACAAAACTATTGACGAAATTTAAAATTATAACAGAAGAAATCAACAATGAAAAGGAGTCGAGAATGTTATAAGCTCCTTTTGTTCCTAGTAGCTTGCTCCGGGTCACTTACCATTTAGTAACTGTCAATTAATATAACATACACGTCACGTACTAATACCTTCAAAATGTTTGAATTGTAATATTTTATTCATTGATGAAATCAGGCGTTATGAGTACATAACATTTAAGTTGTATTTTTTTGTACATTTTAGATTCGAAAATATATTAATATCTAAATAAGTGGTGTTTTTATTTATCAAATTTCCATATCCCAAGCGTATAAGACGAGACCAGATGATGTGACGTGTAAAACACATAGTAAAATGTGTATTGTAACTGACCATTATCCTGTGCTAGTTTGTATGGATTTTATACCTCCTACACACTATGGCCCAGCGCACAGCGCTAGAGGCGCGGTGGAGCGCATTTCCTTGAAACGCGCGGGCGGATTCCGCGGGCTCCGAGTGGCGCCAAGAGCCCTTGAGAGCCCTCGAGCGGAGAGACGCGCGGCGGCGCGCAGCTACTCCGAGCGCGCCCATGTCATTTAGTGCTGATCTATACTTTGTACAGACAACTCGCTCTCGTTCGTAATGGATGTGGACTAAACATACATTGTTTGCACTAAGTTAATTAACTTTTCCTCGTCCATAATCTCGCTCAACACACGACCACACTAGTTAAAACTCTCCAGGCATCTGACCGCCAGCCAGTCGGGCGTGGGGTAGTGCGGCGGAGCGCAGAGCAGCACAGCAGCGACTGGAGCAGTCGCGCGCATGCTCTTGTAGTACCTTGAGGGCGCTCCGAGCACCGCATGCGAATTTATTCTTATATTGACTGTATGTCAAGGTAGTCAAGGTTTATATTAAATTGTTGTCTTCAATTTCTCTCCGCCGCGCCTCCAGCCGTGTGCGCTGGGCCTATGCCGGCGGCACGTATCCCCGGCTTTTGCGCCTACATTTCCTTTGTGCGGCAAGGCCGGGCGCGCCGCGGCTTGCCCGGCGGCAGGGCCGGCCATGCCGCCGGCATAGTGTGTAGGTGCTATTAAACTACCTCGAACGTTTACAAACTCAACGTACAATTTAAGGAAAACTTATCTCAAGACATACTAAAAATTGATCTAACCCCAATAGACCAGTCTAAAGATCCGGACTATTTTATGAACTACCTAACAACCACAATACAGAGTGCAATAAATAAAAACACTGAAATTCAGTGGCGTAGCTAGTTCTAAAGGGGCCCTGTATAAAAATTTGTTGGGGGCCCTTTTTATCTGACTGCGGCGAAGCTCCATAGGAGGGTTTTTGAAGTGAAACTTCTTAGGCACCGATTCGATAATTGGACGAGAATTGAGAGTAAAATGTCAACGACGCGTCACGTTTAGGCACATTTCGCTACATGAGAGAAAAGAAAGAAATAACTCTCTTTCTCTGTCTCTCACACTAAATCTCTTTTTATTTATTTTTGAAGAAGTCATACTTCTATGAAGTGTACGGTGCTGCACGCGCAATTTAAATTTTAAAACACAAATAAAATAGCATACTGACTTGGAAGGTGAAGCTGTCATTGTGATCTGACTAGGGGAAGGAAAGGGCGAGCGAAGCGAGCTCAAAATTCAAGCAACCGAGCTTAGATAAGTAGATTAGATTATCTGTGTGACTGCTTGTTGGTCTAGTGATCACAAGCGCTACTGCTGAGCAAGAGGTCTTGGGTTCGATTCCCAGTTCGAGCAAAGTGTTATTGGGTATTCCATTATGGATTTGTGCCCGGTTGAGTGCAATTATAGGCTCGCCCCGTATTACATGGGACTTAAACATAACTAGCGAAATGTGGGTGTCCTGTAGGTACATCTCTGCCTAACCTTTCGGGGAATACAGGCGTGATGTTATGTTATGTGTTATGATGAATGATACGGCGGTAGCTACGCCCCTGCTGAAATTGGGTTATTCCACTAATCCCCATTGATAATCCCCATCAATGGGGATATGTGAACTTTTTGCCCACAAGTCCCCTGTGATGGGGATTGAGGGACAAAAAGTTCACAAATCCCCATTGGTTTAAAAATAAAACGCAAACAACATAATTATTATATAAGAAACACGAAGTTGTTATTTCTAACGGGCGTTGATTATTTTTATAATCAAACAAATTAAAGTAATGGCTAAATTAATTATAGCCTAAGTGTAAAATATTTCTGTCATGTCATACTGCAGTATAAACTTTACAACAAAATATAATCTTTTGGAGATCAACTTTTAAATTACTTTATGGTAACTTTGTGGTTGATTATTGTAGAACTTTTGTTTACCTTTTGGGCACTTTTCCCAATGACAGCGATGCGGATGAATTTTTTGATGCCCAATAAGCTATCACTTTATTCTGTTTTTTTTTCCTCTGTATACTTGTACATAATTTATACGGGGTGTCAGGGACATCGACGCGAAGCCGGTTACCATGGATTCAGTACATGATTCTGAACACCGCTGCGTTGAAATTTTCGTCGGTTATTAAAAAAAAAACAGCTGTTTCATAGAAAAGTGCAATACCTACGCGGTCAAAATGTATGGAGCAGCTGTTTTTTTTTTTAAATAACCGACGAAAAATTTGGACGTTGACGACGCATTGGGGTTCAGAATCATGTACTGAATCCATGGTAGCCGGCTTTGCGTCGATGTCCCTGCCACCCTGTATATTTTAGTGTTAGATGTATAGTATAATAATGTTTGAATAAAAAATAAAAAATTGATTATTTTAGAAGTCTAGTGGTAACCTTTCATTTAAATAAAACCTCGTGAATAAAGATGCTTATAAAATGTTAATCTATTACATTCACTCAGTGAGACATCCAAATATTACTATCCTATTTTTCTAGTACAGTCACATAGATTTACATTATTATTAATACTGTTAAAAATGAATATCTCGTGAATGTTTAAAAAGATCTCTTCCACTTCTTGAGACATCCAGATACACATATTTGAAGACATTCGTTATAGCTTTTTGCTTTATTTGTTTGCGTCACTAAGTATTTTTCATCATTACAAAAAACTATTCTATCATAAAGCTGATATGAGTGTCTTAAAACCTACGTACTTGGATGTCTCACTGAGTGAATGTAATACACATAATCTTAGTCACTGTGTGATTTTGATTTAATAAGGATATTTATTCACGATATTTTTTTAAAAATAAAAGTGGCACCACCTAAACAAAAGGTAAACAAAAGTTCTACAAAAATTAATCACAAAGTTATTATAAAGTAATTTAAAAGTTGATCTCTAAAAGATTATATTTTTAGTAAAGTTTATACTGTAATATGACATGACCGAAATATTTTACACTAAGGCTTTTAAAATAACAGATACTTTCATTTGTTTGATTATAAAAAATAATCAATGTGTTCTAAGGGCCTAAAACGGCCACATTAAGCAATTCCTATAAAAGCAATTTATTTTCTGAATTCCTAGCAATTCCTCTAGCTGAATCATATTCTTTTAAAAATTCATAACAGAATTATATTTGGTGTTAATTTAATATAGCCGCATGAAAAAAATAAAGATTAATTTTACGGGATAATTTTTATGAATCCAGTGAATTTTTAATTTTTTAATTCTACAGTTTAAATATTATTTAATTATAATATAAAGCTGTCAAACAGATGAATTGATCGCAGTTAATATTATTAATTGGCAGTTTGTGACAGTGTGATTCATAATCTATTCATATTATGATTCTGCCAAAGCGGCCGTTTTAAGTAGTTTTAACCCGTAAGAAATAAAGACTTCTTGATTCTTATATAATATGTTGTTTGTATTTTATTTATAAACCGATGGGGATTTGTGAACCCATGTCCTGAAATCCCCATTGATGGGGATTGTCAATGGGGATTAGTGGAATAACCCTGAAATTATAGCGTAAAAAGATCATCAAACCCTGGATAACTGCTGGGTTGAAATAGCACAAAAAAAAAAACATCACCAGCTAATGAAGTATGTACTGAAACATATACGTGTTACAGGATTTTCAATCATGTTATTTTAAAGAAAACAAAACGTGCGTAAGAGAAATCGGAGGTCGAAAAATAAAAAAAAAAGATCCGAAAAGACTGGAAGGTACTTGGGGACATCTATAATATGAATAAAGTAACAAGTCACCCAAATGAGCTTCTGAATACAATTCCTTGCCCGAAAAATCTTTGAACGAAGTAAATCATTATTTCATAAACGTTGGTAAGACTGACTGAAAAAACGCTTTCACTTGCAAAATAATGTCAGTTCGGATTTGGCTTAGATGATAAATGTAAATAGCTCCGGTCAAAGATTGAACTCATTTGTGAAGGACGATACGAGTGATGAGGAGATTTATAGCCTTGTG
This sequence comes from Agrochola macilenta, assembly GCA_916701695.1. NCBI lineage: Eukaryota > Metazoa > Arthropoda > Insecta > Lepidoptera > Noctuidae > Agrochola > Agrochola macilenta. Next base: position 11,068,792 of record OU753559.1, on the reverse strand, counting down.
ATGGGGTTAAAAACCGAATTCTCAGTAAGCAGGGATAAAATATCGAATAAACTCTTGAAAGAATATTTTGACTTCATTGTCCCGGCTCTTACGAACATTTTTAACTATGCCTGCAAACAGGTATTTTCCAATCCCAACTAAAATGCTCCGAAGTTCGTCCAATTTTGAAGGGTGGCGATAAAAATGAAATCTCTAAGTATCGCCCGATCTCAATTCTCCAGTCTGTCTAAATTGTTAGAAAAGATACAGACAGACATACAAATGGCAGACTTACAAACTTCTTGCTGTTTGGTTTCAGAGCTGGTAAATCTACGGACGAAGCAGTTTCTACACTAACTAACTTTATAGCTACTAATGGAAAAAAAAAAAAAAAAAAAAAAAAAATAATAATAATGTAATAAAAAAAAATAATGGCACAAATGTTTGTCCATATTCCTGGATATAAAAAAGCGTTCGATAACATTTCTATCTCCATCTTAATTTCCAAGCTTGAGAAGCTTGGAGTCAAAGTAACTCAGCTACAACGATTTCAGAGCTATCTCACCGGGCGGAAACAGAGTGCTCGAATAGGTAGGCATGTAAGCGCTGATCTCCGGGTTTCCTTCGGTATTCCTCAGCGCAGCATTTTGGACCCAACCCTCTTTTTTATATATATTAATGATCTCACAAGTAGCATCATTCCTAAAGGCGATATATTATCATATGCTGATGACACAGCTCTCCTCTTTTCCGCCGATACATGAGACGAGGCTTTTGATACTGCGCAAACTGGATTTATCATTATTAATAACTGGCTTCGACGTCACCTTTTGACTCTAAATACTGATAAAAAATAGACTTTCAGTATCCGTCAACTGTCACTAATTAGGAATATTGTACAGTATAATGCCTCATCAATGCTCTCTGGGTATAAATTGGACGTGCGAAACAATAGAACATGTTAACGCCATTTATTATATTTAGAGGTTTTGATAGACAGTAATCTCAGCAAAGTGAACAACGGCAACGTCGCAAATAGTTGTCAAATATTTCGTTATTTTTAATAATTTGGCAATATTACTGTATGGAAATAAGAAATTTGGCTAACTAGCGAACTAGAATATTGATTATGAAATGCAACAATTAATATCGTAACACAGAATATTTAGTTTTAGATGTAAAATAAGTATTTGGAAACTTTCTGTTGATTTAATTTTAAGATCTTTAAAAGCTTTTATAACAGCCTGGACCCTGTATGCTGAAACCTAAACTCCTAATGTCTTTACATTCTTTCTAAGTAAGGCAGCAGAAAACGCGGGTGAGGAATTTAAAGCTTCAGTGGTTTTAAGGGGAATATTGTGGGCACGACAGCGCCGAGCCACAGCCCGAGCGTCCTTGAGCGAGTACTCTCTTTGATTTTGATACCTCTTGTCGCTACGACAAACGAGTACTCGCCAGTTCAGCGGTGCCGGTGATGTGAAGAGACAGCTATCAACTATTAATTTATGTATCTCTTTTACTTACACGGAAGCAACAATCTTTTGTAAGTTTCTTGAGCGAGAAAATTGTTGATAGCTAGTCGCTTCCTCGTCGGCGCCTCGGCGGTGGTGGTGAGACAGGTGCCAAATTCAAACACCGAAGGGCTACTGAGAAATTCCTTATGGACACACGGGGAATACCAAATAACACTGCCCAACCTGGGAATCGAACCTAGCGTCCCGCGCTTGCGACTACTAGCCCAACGTGAACTTTTAAAAACAATATGAGTCATGTCTGTTTCCAATAGGTAGTTGGTATGTAACATACTCACGCTTTCTTCCCATGGGTGTTAGCAGAAACTACAGAACACCACCTGCTACGATCCTTAAGCCTATACTACCCTACTCGCGTAATTGATCGAAGTTAAGCGAATACCAGAGTGTAGAAGGTGTGTGTAGTTGGTGTTTAAGAATGCACACTATTTGATCCCTGCACCTACGTTTATGGTTGGAGTCATAATTCATATCTTTATGTTGCCTTAGAACGGTAGTAAGTAAGAAGAGCTGACAGACCGTAAGTACTTCACAGTATTGGTATAATACATTTATCAAAAATAAGCGTAGGCTTAAAAGTGCAGACCTTTAGGATAGCGCGTTGTGCAACATCGATAGGTTATATAACAGTTTTAGGAGCTCCTCCCCAAGATGAGATGCAATACGTTATAACAGACTGGCATATGGTAAAGTAGTAATTTGTTTTAATAACAAAGCATCCACAACTTGTCTCAGCTTCTTGAAGACATAATTATATGAACTTTCTTACTCGAGCACCAAGAATGTTTATATGGTCAGTGGCGGCGCTAGACCAAACTCGGCGAATTTGGCGATATCAAAATTTAAAATTCAAATTCAAAAGTCATTTATTCAAACTAGGCTGAGAATCAGCACTTTTCGAACGTCAAAATTACGTAAGACAGTCCCCCAAAACGCGCACCCTTCACCACTTCCTAGTGCATTAGCTGGGAAGAAGAAGTGGCGCAACAAACTCCCCAGCAGCACAGCTGTCTGTTCAGTTAGAAGAACAAAAAAAAGATTCTATATAATAGTATTCAAAATAATTTAAATTACGCAACACAAAACATAATTCAAATTATTAGCCATATGTTAGCTAGCACACGCCAATATACCAAACAAAATCATCAAGAACTATACTCAGGCCGAAATAAAAAAACTAAACGTAAACAGAACTTAATATCTAAATAAAAAAGCCTCCAGGCATAAAGGGCGTGCCCGCTTACATATAGTTGTAACTGGAAGTTATAAATGATAAACTAGGACCATCGATGTAAAATAAATAAACAAAGAGTTAATTACTAATAACAATAAATAATATGATAAATTGTCGAGGTCACTAGCTAACTACATATTGCAATACAACTCATAAAAGAACATTGTGATGAGTAGATTTTGTCAACAATAAATTAAAGTTAAATTAAAATAACTTGACTTAAAAGGTCAAATAAAATAAACAATTATATAAACTCATATAACTTGTCAGTACGTAAGCTGGAGAAAGAACATAAACATTGTCTTGAGTTAATCACAGCGACCAACTATTCTTATCATTTAAGTAGTCGTTGATAGAATAGTATGCCTTTGAACAAAGATTGGATTTTACTTTCGTTTTAAACGCATTAAAAGGCAAATCTAGCAAAGAAGAGGGTAACTTGTTATAAAAGGTTATACCAAGCCCAACAAATGAGTTATGAACCTTATGAAGCCGGTGAAAGGGAGCTCGTAGTTTGTCCTTATTTCTAGTTAACACTAGAAATAAGGACAAACTACGAGCTCCCTTTCCCCCATTGTGAAAATCACTGTTTTTTGTGTATAAGTGTATATTTTGCCTAATATATAAGATATTGGCGAAGATGAATTGAGATGCCACCGTGAGGATACCAATATCTTTGAAAAAATCTCTCAGAGAAACTCTGGCACCAAGCTGGTAAATAGCTCGAACAGCTCGTTTTTGAAGAACAAATATATTTTGAATGTCAGCAGCTTTGCCCCACAGCAGAAGACCGTAGGACATAACGCTATGAAAATAACTAAAATAGACTAACCGAGCTGTATCGACGTCAGTGTACTCGTATTGTCTTACTTTCCTGACGGCGTAGGCGGCTGAACTGAGCCTTCCCGCTAGGCTCGATATATGTGGGCCCCACTGAAGTTTGGCATCTACTGTTATGCCCAGGAAAACCGTCGAGTTTACAGATTCAAGCACCTCTTTATCTAAGACGATGTTGGGACCTAGATTTCTAACATTTGGTAGGGCAAACTTTACACATTTCGTTTTCTTAGCATTTAGAACTAGGTTATTTGTCGTAAACCAATCCGTAACCATTGAGAGTGCACTGTTTACATCGTCAAAATCTTGTGTATTCCTATCTACTTTAAAAATAAGAGAGGTATCATCTGCAAACAGTACAACTTCACAGATACCCTTTAAATAGAATGGTAAGTCATTGATATACACTAAGAACAAGAATGGACCCAGTATTGAGCCTTGAGGTACACCTAACTGAACTGGTAGCCCAGAAGATTTCACACCACTAATATCTACACATTGGGACCTATTATATAAATAAGAATTTAAAACGTTGAGAGCTTCATTTTGCCCACCGTAATGACGCAGTTTACGCAAAAGCGTGTCATGGTGCACGGAATCAAAGGCTTTGGAGAGATCACAGAAAACCCCAATAGCATTTTGCGAGTTCTCCCATGCGTTAAATATGTGTTTCAGTAAAGCAACACCCGCATCTGTCGTCGAACGACCTTTTGTAAAGCCATATTGTTCATTATGAAGAAGGCTATTTAAATTAAAATGTCTTAGCAACTGCTTGAGTATTAACTTTTCAAATATTTTGCTAAATGCTGGTAAGATAGAAATAGGCCTGAAATTGCCAACGTCACTTTTATTACCTGATTTAAATAATGATATGACTTTACTATTCTTCATGAGGTCAGGAAAAGCTCCTAAATCAACACATTTATTAAAAGTAACAGCTAGATAGGGGGCTACGATGTCTATTATATTACTTAAAAGTTTAATGGAGATGCCCCAGTAATCACCAGTGTTTTTAGACTTGAGTGTGTTAAAAACATTAACTACATCACGAGGCGTTACATGTTCGAAGCTAAATAAGGGACTATTTTTAGACACACTACTAAGCAAAAGGTTTTCCGCTTTAGACGGGGATGAATTTAAGGAGCGAGTGGTAGTTCCAGGTATGTTGGCAAAAAACTCATTAAACACCTCAGCTACGTCAGCTGCTTTATTAACTAATTTATTGTCGACCATAATCTCAAGTTGTTTATCTTGTTTAACCGACTTACCCGTTTCATTGTTAATAATTTTCCAAGTGGTTTTTACTTTATTATTGGATTTTTTTATTATATCGCTTAAAAACTTAGATTTAGCAAAAACACACACCTTTTTAAATAATTTTGAATTATTTTTGACATATTCTAGGAAAGGAGTATCAAACCTGTATTTTTTCAAACCATATAACTCGTATAGTCTCAGCCAATCATCAGCTTTGCGTGTCCCCTTTCATTTCCCAGTCAAAAGAAAAACGTTAAATGGAATGTGCTGAATTATACACTAATGTATGAATATATTTATGAGTTTGATTGCTAATAAAATGAAGATACATAAACAAACACAAATTAAAATAGAGGGCATTTTCGGCTTTTAGCCTCACAGATTTTTTTACAGATTATGTCATAGCTTATACACCAGCTGCTAATGCAGAAAGTAGAATGCAAGATCGAAGCGAGCTCGAACATGTTAGCACGCCGCCTCAGATGGTTAAAATTTGGTTGTCTCTTATCCATTCTTACAGAAATAGGAGATATACAGAAAGGTTTGAGAATTAAGAGAATGCATTTGCAAAGTTGCCAACTTTTAGGATAAACGCTCTTATAGACCTTATAGGTACAGTAGCGGCGCTAGGCGTCGGCGACGTCAGCGACCGCTGACGACCAAAACCAATCTTGGTCTTGAAGAATAGAGCTATCTATTCTTCAAGACCAAGATTGGTTTACGGTAAATAATTTGGTACTATATTTAAAAAAACCATTCGATTTATATTACCTTATGTTAGAATGGAGAAAAACTGGAATTTATTAATCAAACTGTTTTCCTAGGAATCACGCTAGACGAGAAATTACAATGCTAATGGCTAAGCTCGGCCGCCTATGCTGTTAGAAAGATAAGACAGTCAGATGTAGAAACCGAGCGTTTGCCATAGTACATATACAATACAATATACATATTATGTCGTACGGCATTTTACTGTGGGGCCCGACCCCACAGTAAAATGCCATACGACATTTTAACCATCTTTATTTTACGAAAGAGAGCTGTCACTCATTTATAATCTACACCGTCGCGAATCTCTCAGGGAACTATTTAAAAAGATTAATATTATGACGAAAAAAAATGAAAAAAAGAAATTAAATGAATGAAAATATTATGTATGTAAGAAAAAATCTATATATTTTTAATAAAATAAGTGATAGACATAATTTTAATAAAGATAAAATACATCAACCATTTTTCAGATTATCTAAAGTTCATACATCTTTTATGGGTTACTGTGTTAAATGTTACAACAAAATATCTTGTGATATATTACTACTAAATGAAAGAAAATTAATAACTCTTATTAAAAGTACACTTTGTAAACAAGCATATTACAAATTAGAGGATTATATCCAAGATTGTTTGTTTTACGCGTACGCCAACTGTTCATCCTGGGGTCCCTTTTAAACCTTATTAAAGTAAACAGAAATCGCTCTAGCTGCAGTAAGAGGGGTAGGAAAACAGCTGAAAGAATCCCCCTTCCAAAAACAAAAACCCTCTTTTCTTCCAGGTTTTCGTCTTATTTACCTATACGAGTGTTCAATGCTATAAGCAAAACCTTCACTGTACCGAACAACTACTCTGACGCCAAAACTAAATTAAAAGAATGGTTGCTGGACCGAACTTATGAGGAAACTGAAAGTTTACTTTGTAGCACAAGCTAATACCTGCACAATCTCTGTTTATAAACACATACCCTCACTCACACACTTACACTCCTGCACACTCACTCACATTAACTGTTTTGTTTGTAATCTATTGGTTTCTTTGTACTCACATGTTTGTAAATTTTGTAAAATGATGTTAATTTTATCTAATTTTATCTAATTTATGTAACGAATGAATTTGAATTTGAATTTTAATATTAATTTTAGTTTGCTATTGCGCTAGCAGAACACTTTAAATTATTAACTTAGTGTATAATCTGGGTCACCAAGATACAGGCTGTGCCTAGTTTGGGACCCGCTGTTAAATCTGTCAAAAGTCTTCTGTTAGTTACTATTTTATTTTGTTACTTGTTTGGTTAAGAACTGCGTGTAAGTTAAATATAATAAAAAAAAATAAAAAAATAAAAAAAAAGATAAGAATTCATGGAAACACGCTGGTCCTGCTCGATGGGACATTATAGAGTCTAGACAAATCAAACTGGTTGCTAATTTAACTGTATAATTTATACATTTTTTATAACACAGATTTTACATTCTGTGATTAATTGAACTCACACACTGACTTATTAATATTACTTCTTAAACTGTTAGGAATATCGTATAATTTTGCAATGTTTGTAAATATGTGAGCACAATGTATATAACACATAATTAATTTATCAGTCATTGCTTCATTTTTTTTCATTTTTTTTACCTCTCGTTGTATAGTAATCACAAACAAAGTGAAGACGATGCATCTAGAATAATCTAGATGCATCGTCTTCACATATAATTAATGTAATCAAAATATTGCAAAAACATTTTAAAAGAGTAACGGTTGAGTTTCTTGCCCATTCTCCTCGTGGACGTTCAAAAGTGCTTTTTACGTGTCTAATTGAAATAAATTGTTTGACTTGACTTGGGCACTTGCTGCACGCTGCTCGCTAACTCATTTTTTGTTGCTAGCTATACTCATCATCAGCCTTTAATACCTACTGCTGGTTCACAGGCCTCCTCTTTCTGTGAGTGAGCCGTAATCCACCACTCGGGCCCAGTGCGCGTTGGTGGATGTCACACGTCTTCGAATTTTGAGTTCTAGTTTCCTTCATCGTTTTGAGTGGTGATGAAATAATTTACACAAAGTAAAGTGCCTGCTGGCCTATACCCAGCAGTGGACTGCGATAAGCTGAGTTGATTGATTGAAACTGCCTGCTCTGCTTGCGTTCTAACCCTCGACCACTCGTAAGTCGCAGTCGTTACCACTGGGCTACCAGTGCGCTAGTTTTACTCGCTTCTCGTTAATCACCGGCGGTGGTACAGCTGCCTTTCTGCCGGGTTGTTGTCAAATGTCAATAGACTCGCCTATAACTTCAATCACGGGTAACAATTTCACATTGACAGCACCCATATGTCGTAGCTGTAAAGGTTATTCTTAGTGCAAGTGTTCCAGTAAACCTCATGACTACATACTGGTGAAATGTGGGTGTATACTCGTATGTAGTTACCGATTGCCTACCCTTTTGGGCAGGCGTAATATTTTGGTCTGATTTTACAAGTTGCGTAGTTTTTAAAATATGCGCGTGAAACGAGAAATTATGAACATGTACGAGTATGTATTACTCGGAAAATATATGCAGGTTGGTGGATCTATAAGGTAGGTACTCACTTCTGTAGGTATACCCTTTTGAGGAGGAATAAGTACCTATTACAGGCGTGATAATATTGTTTTTATTGAGTTACTTTACCTCTGCACAAAATCCTGACCAAGTCCATGGGCACCACTACCAATTTAATTTAATTCAATGCAGGAAGAAAATTCACACATAGGTAATTGTAGCAGGCAATTAACAACTAGTGAACGCGTTGTTCCGCGCAGAGTGTGCGCGCTGGCAAGTAGTCATTATTCCTGAGAGATTCACAACGAACACAATTTTGTAACGAGTTTTCCACACCCGCCACCGGTTTTTCCTATTATCGAATTCAAATGGAATTAAAGCTCTATTATGATAGAGCTGCTTTTAGATACTTCTACGTGGTTAATTGTTGGTTTATTAACAGTTGGTTTAGTATTTCTATGTAATATTTTCAGTGTTACAGCAATTATGAAATGGGTGCAATGGTTTCGAAATAAAGAGAAGTCTCTATTAAATTTTACAGGGGTAAGTTTCTTTTGTTATTTTCTTTGATGTACCTTATATTTTACGCTTAGTTATTTAAAATAGATACCTACCTAAGTTCGTGTCGAAGTAGTAGAGGTGGTTTTAAGTTTCTGATGACTCTGGCTCAGTCCAGTAATCATGAGGTAGCAATATCTACTCTCCTGTTTATAAAAACTGACATCTAATGATGCCAAATTGTACATTTTAGTCCGTTAAGACATCTAATGATGCCAAATTGTACATTTTCGTGGGTAACCCGCTGGAGATCGGAGAAGAAAACATGATGGTGATTCATTTAAATTACCCTCAAAACTACAGCATTTCTCCCTTAGGGATTACGACTTACGCAACCTTACCCTACAACAGGACATAATTACGGAATGTTTTAGGTCTTAAATTTCTGAAAATGTAGGTAGGTAAAGATCTAAAGGTTTACTTAAACCGTATACCTCTTGAACCTCTGTATAAATGGTAAAATTATAACTTACACGAAGGGAATAACGTAGGTACTTTCCGTGTGCATTGTATGTAGCCGTGTCGGAGTGTCCTGAATTCATGTTTTCGGGCTGAAGTTTTTACGGAGGGCGTTCATTAGGGATAGTGTTCTTTACTGGTACCTACAGTCTGTGCTACAGTCAATTGCGGTTTCGTTTTCCGGCGAGGAGTGTCAGTGTCACGTGTATATTTGAGCAGTTAATAATAGCGGTTCTCTCCCTGGGCATAAATAAATACAGTTAACTATATGCTTCGATTAGATAGCACAATTAATAGACTAGGAACAGGTCATAACAACAAAATAATAATGGCTCAGATAATACGAGTCTCTTATTGCTTATCAATGTATTTACAAGTAGTTATGATTAAAGATTCGTCTAACTATAGCAATGATGGCCTCAAAGGCTTACGTAAATGCTAATTTAGTATAATTAACGCATTCACCGTCGATAAAGTAAATTAATTGATGAGGTCACTCGAAATGGCACAAAACGTAAATTGCTCTGAATTTGTCGGATGAGCGGGATCGTATGATACCTGCTATTGTGGTGCTGTTGTGACTGTAGCGTTCTCCACAATTTGGTTCTTTTATTTAAAACTTGGATTAGCAACATATGTGTGCGGAAGCACAGGCTGTTTTGAGAACAAAAGCTTACCTAGCAACTGTAGGTACCTATTTATTAGTATTCAAGTATGCCCAATGCATTTATTTATATTTGCCTATATTTATACCCACTTCAATTGAAGTCCAAAATATCTGTGGAACGCATGAAATTCTTCGCGGTATTTAGGTAGAGCACCGCAGCGGCTCGCCCTTTCGTATTTCATTCCCGCAATCCCGGCGGGGGGCGTGTGCCCGAATGTCGGGAGTGTTTGGGATAGTATCCTGGAGAGGCGAGCTGACTGAGCCCTGAGCCGTAGTCAGGAGGCGCGCGCCCGCTCGTCCGCACGCATGCGTACGCTCCTGTATCCTGTTGCACGCATTACGTAGTCCTAGCACCTTCACTACCGCGAATATGTTTACGCTATGTTAGATAAAGAAAGCTTATTCGTCCACGTCATTGTCCTACAATAAATTCAAGTAGCTAAACTAAATATGAACAGACCAAATGTGTATGTCCTTTATAAACCAATTGTGGCGGTGAATTAATATCTACGTATTTAAAATGATGTGGTAAGGTCAGCAGTGCAAAAACGATTTGCAAGATCAGAAGCATGCCCTGGAGCTGTCCGTGGTCGCGAGACCGCCAACAACCAATAGCGGTCAGTCCGCCACTGCATTTGTTGTTGCAGGTTTGTTTGTCTCACATTAAAGTATTCTACTACTTGCATATAACTTAAAAACCCACTTTTGAATAGGAATATGTAACGATGATCTTAAATTTGTAGTCAAATTATCAAACACTCAAAAAGCCGCTTTTCCATAGAAGTGGAATTAAAACCTCTACGAGTATATCGAGTTACTTAGCAATAGCATGTAGTGTTGCACGCTCTATATTTTTATTAGAAGAATTTGAAGATACTGTAGTCAATGAACTCATTATGAAATTCATAAGTGACAGCTTGATGCCTGTTTAACCGATTGGAAAGTTATAGTAGGACAATCCTACCATGATAATGGTAGGAGGACGTTATCCCGGGAATGTTTTAATGGATTTAAAGTGCTGTATGCGTGTTAACATCATGTCTATAAAATGAAGAGATTGAATCCAAGCATGACGGCCTTACTTAACTTTTTTGTGATGATAAAAGCACATTTTAATCGTCGTTTTATGTTGTTCTTGTCTCTTCATAATTATGAGGGTAATTGCTATTAAAGTTTCTGTTTAAGAAATATTTAAAAGCGACGTTGGTCAATGTTAATTGAATACAAAGATAGTTTTTATACACAAGTACCTACCTACGTGAATACAATAATAGAAGCGTTACTAAAAGAAGTCAGAATGACGGAAGTGCCAAAATGGTTAACTTTACCCAATAACTGTAATGTATTCAGTATTGCTTACCTGGCTTACCTGTGTATTTCGACGTGATTAAAATAATAATAGTTGAATTGTCAACTTTTTTGGGTAGTAGTTTTAGCGGACATAGGTTTATGAAAACAGGTACTTAAGATGCCTTAAATTAACATAAATTTCACATAGGTATGTAAACTATTCTCAGATGTGAGAACTATCCATGATTGCCACTGAACTAGTGATGAGGTTCAGGAGTGCAATCAGCTGGGACCGCGCCTCCGGCCTCAGTCACAAGTTGCTTGTGTCCGCGGCTGCTCGTATGTGCAGCCACCGGATTGTCCCACACCAACGTGTATTTATTTACCATTATTATTTTAAACCTTAGTGACTTATAAGAAAAAACTATAAAAGAGTCATTATTCTAGAATCTCCTGAAAATTTGTGCAATGTGAAATGTGATGATAGTACCTATAATTTGAAAATTATGGCACTGAACAATTTTTGTTTTTAAAATGACTATGTAAAATGCCTTGGAATTGTCTGTGGGGATACCAGGCACCTGCACCGGCCTGCCGAGTTACTGGACCGCTGCATTTACTGTTGCAGGTACTAGATAAAATACCTTTATTGTTATTTTGGATTTTTATATTAATTAGTAGAAGAAAACAGGTTTTCTTAACTAACTACGTATGCTTTACCTATACCTACATAAAATATAATCTATGGTATCTACGTAATTGCATCTAATTGCGTATAAATAGGTGTTGTTTCAGTAGGTATAATACGAACACGTAATACATAGGTAGTTACGACAATGCTAGCAATAATTATTATGTGAGTTAGGTAAGTGTATATTACCAGCTAATTAAATAAGCATTATTCAACAAACAAAAAAACAGCATAACAACGTACTGCTGAAAAATATTGAGCTGATAGAACTTTTGTGAATAAATCTATATTTTTCAAAGGTTCTGAGGAAAAGTGGTATTGTTTATATTTACGTCTTCCCATTTCTATAATAGCAGTCGATTATAGTCGAGAACTAAGTTCAGCTTCATTTGTATAAGCGACTTTTTAATTACTATCATTAGTATGAGAGTTTCTTTTAAATGGAGAAAGAGAAATGTTTAATGTTCAATTTAGTGAAGTTGTTAACTGTGTAACGACGCTTCTAACGATTTTATGAATGTAAATCGAACCTGAAACTTCATTCATTTTAATAATTTTCTTCAGCCTTTTCTTGTCGTGGATTACTTTCAGTTTTGCCTAACATCTCAGTTTTTAATTGCTAGTTGGAAACTTAGATAATGATTTTGTGATCATTACTGGCATCTTATGCAACTCATGTTATTGTAGAACGTAAAAAATACCTAATGGTTGATCACTTAAACTTGCAGTAGTGTAACTAAAGATAACAGAGTATATTAGTTCAAAAAATGTTATGAAGTTAACAAAAGTAAAAAAAGTGCGCTACAATAAATTAGACGATGCCAATTGCCTAGAAATTTTGCTAAATACTAATACTATACTATACACAACTACTATACTAATACTATGCATAATGCAAGCAACGTAAAATTACCTAGATCTATTATAAATGAAAAGTCCCTTTATTTATTTTCTTACGTTACTGAACGTACAAATACGTTCGAAAGCCTTTGTTAGAATATTGTCTTTGTATGTGTTCAATGAGTTTTTCTTTCTTCTACTTTCCGAATACAATAAGAATCGTTTGTTTGTCTGACCGACTAAAGTAACTTTCAACGTTATGTATACCTAATTGAAGCCCTACAATTTAGGTACAATAATTCCATTACATTTCGCAATAATTTTGCTTTCGATACGACAGCTGTATAAAAGAACTAAGTATTGATTTCATAGAGAGATTCCATTTAAATTAAATTTAAAGTGTCTATCGATTAGAATATAAAGCCAGGAACTATTAACGGTAAACTTGTTATTAATCATCGATCAAACATGAACTCATTTTGAATAAAAGTAAATTAATATGATTGTTGCCAGTCCACGCGCCGTGTCTACACCAGCGCGATTTATTATCCTACGTGTTTAACATACGGCGCAGGTTTCAAAGAATCGATATAGATACTATAATAATTTTATTGTTGTGACATCGTTTCATTAGGTTACCTTGGCAGGTAGTGGAGTTAACGGTAGAATGCTAATGCGAGTTCATAGCATTGTCGCATGAACTCGCGCGCAGGGCCTAGCTTCTCAAAGGTTGCGCAACCGAGGGTACACCGCCCACGGGCCGGCGCCGGCGACAGCGCCGTCACCGCCGGTCTCTAAGCAAATATCTCCAGACAAGTTCATTGTCGACCAATTCGAATAAATTACGCTTAAAATATCTTACTACACTGAGCAAAGACACTCGAGAAAGTTAACCGAGGTATGATAATAATGTTACTTATAATAAATATCTCTGTAACCAATTTAAACGTAAATATTTATGTAATAACAATGTGCGACTGCGATGTAGATAGCATTTTAACGGTTGTACGGATTGATATAAAGAAGCTTAGTAAATTGTATTACACATTGCGTGCTTATTTCGTTTATTTTGTAAGCAGCTGCAATGGATAGATGGATGCATGGGTCGAAAACGAACCGCTTGTGTCGAATATATTCAATCGTCTATTTAACGTTTATAAGTTAATTAAGAGCATGTGGGGCTGCGCTGGCGCATCCCGATGGACAATAAACCTTTCAGCGGGCGGTGCCTTTGAACTCTATACGTTATTAGTCCGATTATGTACTTATCAGTTCCTATTGTATGGTGTGTAGCCCTGCCATGGAAGATGAGAAGGAAAAGTTCCCTTGCGTACTGTGAGCCTATGCAACTAATTCTAGTGTTCTAAAGTTCAAAGTAAATTTAATGTCCTTATCTAGTCTAGTCGGTATTTTTTAGTTAAGAATTGTATTTTGTGCGAAAGATAAAATAATCCTTTCTTTTCTTCTGTAGTTTCCTAAATAAATACAATTCTAGAAACAACAAAAAAAATAAGAGTCTAGGAGAATGTCGTAGCCCCGTAAGCGCGTCTACGAAAATTTACGCAATATTTTTTCGCAAAACTTTTGTAATTATCAACTACAAGTTCTAAGTTCTACGCTACGTGGCGTAGCGCTCGTAGCGGGCGTCTACAACCCCTGGGAGAGTTTCTTATCGTTGTTGTAAATCATAAAACTATATTTTTTGTTCTTAAATTTTTTGTGACATCGTATTTTTATATTTTTCATCTGTAAGATTGGTTTCTTTTCAATCACTTTTCTTGTACCAATCATTTAATTAAGACCTAGTTCACGGGCAAAAGAAAAATCTCTTGCACTTTGGCTTTTAAACATTCTGCTAAATTGGTAACAAATATTCCACCCACATTTAAAAGTACTTATTGGTCTCTTTGGTACACCAACCAAGTACGCAAAAATAGCCGCCCTCTGTCTGTCTGGAGAATGGAAAATTGTTAGTGTTGTTACGCATTTAGTTAAAAAATCGTGGCGAGCATGTCTGTCGGTGTCGTACTGTTGCTCGTGCTCGGTCATTGCTCGTTCACGCTTCCGTAATCTGTTTGACTTCGATGCTGTCACGGTACGTTTTGCGATATTTTTTATCAGAGTGACGCAAAGTTCCGCTGTATAGCTCAATTTCAACGCATTCCGGAGGATAGTTGACCGATTAACAAAAACAGTCTTGCGGCATAATAACATGATTACTTAGAGGAAACCCACAATCAAAACAATTTATCTTCCTTACCTACTTTAAACATCAGAAAGAGAAATTATTTGTAAAGTATGTAATGTAGTTATCATTTGTAGCTAGAAACAAAAATTGTTTATTTAAATGGTAGCCCGTACATAATTATCAGCTTATAAATTAACGCCACTGGCAGGCGGCAAGCGGGTGCCAGAAGGCGAGTCCACCGCTAAGGGTATAAGTGCCTATAGGCTATGATTTACGACACATTCCTGCGCAGAGCGCGACGAGGATCCGTCAGTGCGCCTGCGCAGACCGATGGGAACAAGATTAATTCTCACAGCACAGATTCGTCTGGTGACAGACAAAGCTCTTTGTGCCATCATTGTTCGGAGCACTCAGGAGTCGTCTGGCTAAGCTGCGCGCGTTTAAACCGTGGATTAGTCATCGCCCGCCGTATCGTATGAAACAAATTAATTTATCTTAAAGGAAATAGCCAATGAATAAATAAGTTTATGTAAAGACTTCGATATTTATTACGATCTCTCCTTTCATTGTTATCAAAGTACCATATTCATTTTACATCTGTGCAAACCTAGCGCGGTCTCATAAGTACAGTCTAAAGTAGGTATTGTGTAGTAACGATACTTAGCTTACGTTATTTTACGTGCATGCACTTATATAGAACTTCCCGGATCTTGCTGGCAGAAATTAAACACACAATAGAAGCTTACATATTAGGATGTAAGTAGGTGCTACATTTTGAAGCGTCTGAAATATTTCATGAAAGTTATTCTTGGTTATGAATTGTTGAAATGAGAGCTCGGATTCATACGCGGTATGGTGCGAGCTTAAAAATGTTTTCATGTTTATATTCGTAATTCCGAGCGGATGTTACGCAAGTGCGTTGGGACTGCCCAACTAAAGCGCTTGACCGGAAGTACGCTCGGCGGGGCGCGGGACGCGGGCTCTCGTTCACAGGTACTAAATGATGCTTCTAATGAACGGCACAGGAGCGGCACACGGTACACGGCTTCGAACCTTATTATTGGTAATGCGCAATACATTAGCCACAATTAGTGCGGCAGTCGGCCGTAATTACCGCATGCTTCGGGTGGGTTTCGTAAACCATGTAGTACATACCTCTAGTATCTACGCTTACTTAGGAAATCGTAGCTATAACGTAGGTATTTCTATTAAATTTATGGAATTTAAAGTACGAGCCTCGATTTATTACGCACCTATTAATAATAAATTCTCTTAAATGTCTAAGGTCTCCGCGTTACGCGACACTCGAGAATGCTAGGAATTTCCTTCGCATATCGTAAAACATTTTGGACACCTTAGAAAATTATTTTACGCGCTACGAATGCTAACATAGGAAATATAATATAGGTAATACACTGTGGAAGGATTACAATAGCATGTGTAATTTAGAGTGGGTGTAGAGTTTCGCAGTTGTATCAAATGTCGTTGCTGAAATTCAAATACTCGTTCAGAGCAAGGTCTCTGCAAAAAACATCACGGTTCGCGAAGCATGCTCGCCAGCTGTCTGGCAGACGACGTGTTCAGTGCTCACGTGTTGCGCTCCGCTCGGGAGAAACCATTCAGTGCTTATATTACTATAGAAGTCCCACACATCGACACATGGTCCTAACGAACACGACACTAAAAGCAATTGTTAATTCTTACCCATGAATCAAAAACCATATGAAAGGAACTCATAAAATAAATTTTATTCCCTTATTGGTACATAAACAGAGTTTAAAAATAGTTGGGACCACCTGGTGCACTCTGCTCCCAACTTCGAGTGCAGGGAACGTGATTTATGTGTCTTTAAGCCACACAATGCAACCGCAAATATAACCCTCGACTATTTTTCTAGAGAACAAATTGTCCCTGGGTAGATATTTCAAGTGGGTTACTGTTACTCTAACCGGTACAAAGACTTACCTAATATGCGCTTATCGATATTACCCCCATGACAGCAGCGAGGGGTAATAAATTAATTCGTTTAGACAACTAACTCAACAAATTATTTGCTATTGTAGTGACTGGTCGCTTGATGCTTTTGACAGATCGACTATTGTATTGTAATTTTGTTTTAAACACGAACTGCGATCTACATTCTGATACTAAGTCTAATTATTATTGTTCATTTGTAAGTTATTCACGGCTGAACCAGCTGAACGGTGGCCAGTTATCCCAAAAATGACCGCGTCGGTGCATTTGGTTCTGAGATGTAGATGTTGTGGACGGTGAGATCGCTCCGTGTACGACGTGGGAGGTCCGATTATTTCCCAGGAATTCAAATTGACCGAAAAAGATGTCATAAAAACGTGAACAAAGTTATTTTGGTAAATATCTGTCGAACATGGGAAACAATTCTTGCACATCTTAATAAAATGCTGTAGATAAATGCTCTCACACAAAAAATCCCATAATACGAGTAATAATCGCTGCACCTCAAATACTTTCACGTTCTCTATTTTATTCTCGAGCCCAAAAATGTTAAGCTCAATAAATTATTTAAGGCAATTGTTAAAAGAAAACGAAGCTTAGATCCGGCCACACTGACACCATTGTCATGATCAATGTCGTAACTAATGAGTTAGGTTTCAAAATCTAATTAAATAGAGATGAATCCAAGCTTTTTAATTTAACTTGTAACCAACACACTTTATTGCATGTGGTTTTTAATAAAATGAAAGTAATTGATTATTCACAACCACAATCATTGTTTCACCGCACAATTACATGAATAGTTTGTATAAGTATTCTAATGGTTGCGTTGTTTAGTTCTGGTCGTGTCAGACGCCATCCCCTCGTCACGTCACTCCTTTCACTGTTGTCGTGCTGACACCTCCAGCAATTAACATGTCACTGCGCAGCATTATCGTTAAGACTTTGAAGCGTTGAAGTAAATATTTTATTAGATGTCTCAAGTCGACCGCGGTCTGCGCTACAGTTTACACTTACAAGGCAATCTTTAATGATGATAGGTGTAATTTTGGTTTTGGTAGAGCGCGTTGTTTTGGTTTTGGTAGAGCGCGTTGTCTCGACAATGTACAAATAAGGTGACCCATGTTATTTTCCTTTTCTAAAATGGTCAGATTGTTAAGACAATGATAAGTTCGTACCGAAAACTAATTGGGTTAAATTACGTCATGCTCGCAAGGTTTTCGCTTAATGTTGTTAGCACCGTGTTAGCTTAATAACATGCATGTTAACAACGTTCCTTTTGTGTTTGCGGGTAGTGGAGTACTTCGACGAAGACATGTGAGGCTGTAAAGTCGCATGAAATGCAAGTTTCCTGTAATCATGGAGTTGCGCAAGTTCGCCTGAGTGTGAACTGTATTACTGTACCTATATGACGTCATATCGGAGTTTCAACACTGTACAAACAAAGCCGCAAGCCTCTGGCACACATTGTGTGCTCATTTCCAGGACAAACAACGAAATTATTTGGGAAATAAATTTACATACAACTAACTGAGCGGGAGGTCTTCAATACATATTTTGTTTATGACTGCTTTTAATCTTGTGTCCGTTCTCCTCTCAGTCGTCACAGATGATCGAATGATGATCTACAGTTAACTTTACTTAACCCGTATAACTGAAGATTTAATTTAATTGAAGCTCCTTATGATAAGTACTTTTCAACGAAGATAAATAGAATTTTGATTAACAATTTTGGGACTCAACCGAAAATATGTGGTTGAAGAATTTATTGAATTAGTGTTTCAACTAGCTAAATGAAAAAGTTAAATTCGATTACATTGTATCTTTAATGTAAGTCAAAACTCTTACCGAACAGTACCAGATTGCCAGTTTATCTATCAAAGATCAAGTCAAGGGTTGCTAAAACCCTTTTAAATGTAGGTTTAGAGACGTCAAAAGCGTGTGGTTTACGTACCGTACGGCAATTTCCGCGTCATACAGAGCTACGTGTATATCTCACAGACACAAATATCACTCGTACTCGTAGTTCCTACACCGACCGCCATTACCCACGACTCGGGTGGTCTCTCAGAATACGACCAGTACCAAAACATTATCAATTTCCTTTCCTTCAGCTGTTGATCAGTAATCTCACGAAATTCGGACCTTTTAGATTTTTTTTTCATCTACGTTGTTCTATTCTAAATTTCTGCTCGCATCCATGTTACGCTCCAAAATTTGCAAATGATGATGAATGAGCAAATGAAACCATAGCTTTTTTTTATATCTGTGTCTGTTATTTGTTAGTGAACAGCAGAGTTATCCGTGGCTATAAATAAATAAATTATGAGCCTTACGAAACGTTGCTACTTGTCTGATATACGAGTGTAGTCCAGCGTACATTCCATCTCAAATCGTGCGGTTGAACCGCAGACCCGTATTGGTTCCTACTGCATAATCAAATTACATTAATGGCCCGTTTGTGGACCCCTCTTAGGTCCAAGTCGTACTCAGTCCCACGCAACTCACATCGAGTCAATAACACAAGACGATTTATTAGTAGATTTGTAGCAACATTTAACTTCATATGAACCACTTTCATGAGCATTAGCGTGATCGGCGTGATCTAGACTTTCTCTGTCGCACTTTATATGGCAGTGGTCGAGTGTTTTTGACAATCAATCATGAGAAAAAGCAATATCTCAAACCTAAGTCCACGACATAAAACATTTTTATCGAACTAGAAACCATTTGTGATGTTCTTTTTGTAAATAATTTAGATTTGTAGGTAGATAAGTAGTCGCTATTCTATACTGTGGAATCCATGAATATTTGGAAACATTTAGACATTAAAAAGTAATTTAACCGGCAGAATCATAAAGCGGAAACAATTAATGAAGCTATAAAAAGGTTCATATAACGTTATGCCCCAACTCTACTGCATTAAAATTATGAATGAAGTTTAAAATTACCGAATATAATTTATTGTGGAGATGAATGAACTGATGGTTTAGAAATATAGATGCCTAATGATGGCCTAGTTTCCATCTACAACTGAATAAATAAATAAGAATATTCGGAATTGGCAGTTTAATATTTATGACAAAATAAACATCCACAAAGATACTATTTGAGCCACCCAGAATCATTGCATGCATGATATTGCAGCTATCGACGACTGTATTATTGGCTGCGGAACGCGTGCATCGATAAAACGGGTTCAATAGTTTATCAATAATATGATTACAACTATTGTTTAATTTCAAGTCATTCCAGAATGTTGAAAAGTTACGTAACAGACTTTACCTCCGCCGTGAGCCATTACTTAGCCACCCCTGTGATAGGTGAGGGTCCGTCCCTTATATTAACCGTAACATAAGGGAGTGGCCGGTCATCATCATCACTCACTGGGGTGAAGAAGACAATATTAGTTTATAACCGGTCTGCTGCCTCATGCGATAATTTAAAATAGCGAGGCGCTATCTATACTAGTCACGCAAGGTTTTGCTTTAGTTAATTATTAGCTTTAAAAGGACAATAAAGTCGGGCAAAATCAATTAAAATAGTTATTGTTGAAGTTATTTTGTCATAAAGAATACAAAAAAAATACAAAAAGTGTTTTATAGCAGAGCGTGGTTTCGATCCACGGACCTCTGGGTTATGGGCCCAGCACGCTTCCACTGCGCCACTCTGCTCTTATTTGATGTTGCGAAATTACCGAGCACATGTTATTGGGCGTTACGTAGTAGAACGTAGTTAATATTTTAGTGCAGTGTTGGTTAAATACGACGGTAAACAATAACTAAGTCTGATTTGAGCATGGATTAAATACTAATGAGGAGTACTGCTGACAATGATTTATATGGCAAAGCCTTATTAATTGGCGATTGTTTGCCTTGGATTTATTATCAAAGCAATTTTATATGAACTTAGAATGCTAATACCTACATATTATCTACAGACTCGATTTCTGGCTAGTCGTGATTTATTTATAGAAGCATTTCTATAAGTAAGTTAATTAATAAACATATTTGTACCACTACATTGTAACAATAGAAAGGAATTTTATCCGTAACGCCGAACAAATGTTCTAAAGGGTCCGTCCTACTTTAATTGGAGTACTCGTTATTAATTAAAGTCAGTGACCGAACTGTGGCCGACTATTGTTTAAACGTAAAGTTTAGTTAAAGCCGACTGTACCTACCGTACCTACTACGATGTACTGTCTCCTTGAAACACTGGCTAATAGGTAGGTCTGGATATGAAATTACCTCGGCTGTATGGAAACATGTAGTGTTGGTATTTATTACTTTTTTATCAGCATCGCAGAACACGCGCACCAATAACTATAGGTATACATTAAAGATAAGGCATACACGAGGTTATAAAAATAAAGGTTGCACATTAATGACATTAAAACTAGGTATATACTTATAGTTAGGTAAGTAGGTAAGTACTTGTTTATCAGAGTCGAAGTACCTATTGTGGTCGAAGGAATTTTGTTTTGGAGATGAATATTTTAGATTCTGTTTCCTTATCGTCGGGCTAAGAAAGAACTAAGTATTTTAATTCCATATTTTTCCTCTTGAAATAGATTTGATGTCATTGTAAAAACCCAGATAAAATAACAATTTATTACAACAGGTCTAATGGCCAAGAAGCAAAGATTTGAACTAGATTTTTGGTTGCTGATTAAAATTCTTTTAGCGACCTCCTTGTTTGTTGATTAACCAATAAGTCATCGGATTTCTAGAAGTCTTTAAGATGTTGCTCCTATCTGTCAAAATAATTTTTAAGAAGGATTCAATTCAGAGAAATTAAGAGGGATTAAGTGCAGTCGTTTATTTTGAATATTTTGCTCTAAAATGCGACACAAACAGATCAGATTACAATATTTATCGATATTCGATGGTTTGTCACTTCCCAAAGCCATTCGATTTGTGTTCGGTATTGACACTCGATGACGTCATTTTCCGGTTTAACAATTTAATGAGTTTCTAATCGATTAAATGCATAAGTATTTTGTTCACGAACTTGGAATTAATGTACATAAGTAAGTAACCAGAAACAGTATGTTAATGTGAGTGACAGTGAGCCGATGCCAAGTGCCGTCCATCGGGCACTGTCGGGCACTGTCGGGCACAAGCGCGTACTGCCGGGTCGCCGCGTGAGACAATTTTGTATGGCTTATAACGCCTTGATATTAAACGGATGTCACGTACAAAGTCCTTGAGAAAGCACCGCTCGTTGTAACAGATGGCGGATGGCTGCCTGCCCAAATATTATTGAAATTCGACGAATATTTTCAGGAAACTTCCAATGTTTCCGCTTTATTCATTCGCCTCCGAAAGATGTCCACATAAATAGTCCAGTTTACTGGTTTAATTTGACAAGAGTGTTAGCACGTGCGCAGCTTACGAAAGTTTCGCCGGAGCAAACAGATAACCATGAAATTGGAACATCGTTGTACTTCATGGGGCAATAACTTTGTTATCAGAACTACCTTAACTTTTATCTGATATAAAAGAACAGTCTCCTTTAATCCATGCTTTTAGTACTTATCTAAAATGCACATGTTTACCGCACATTGTATATAATAAATATATTGTAAATTAAACAAACAGACATTGGTTCCTCTCGTATCACCGAATCTAAGCATTCCATCGATGCAATAATTCTTGTTTATAATCTTCAAGAACAGTTAATGCTTAATGAGGTATGCCGCATTTGTATCAAAGATAACAGTAACAAAACAAGCTCGTTTAACCAGTCTTTAATCAAGTAACATTCATATCTATGTGAATTAGAATCTTAATAAAAGAATGCAGTCATTTAGTTAACTTTGGCGTTATCGGCGTACACGCAGTAGTAATTCATTACAAAACAATGGAGTTTAATATCAAAGGGCAGGGCGATCAGTTGATTTATCATTCCGACACCGAGCCCTTTGTTTTCTTCCACGGAGCTCGGCGGCTTCAATCACATAGCGCGCGGTCAAAAGTTCGCCGGTATCCAAAAAGAATATTAATTTTTGTTTCATAGACATAAACCTACATCATTCATAATCATGACCGAGTGTCACTGTTCAGTGAAAAGGACCTATTTACTTGCTAATGCTTTCTAGGTGTGTACCTAGCTCGTCGTTATTTTGAAAGTATTTTTTTACAATAGGTGTCCTCAGTCACTCAGTGTTAATTTGTCACTGAACTGGCACACTTCAAAACGTACCAAAATACGGTATCGCAAGAGAGGCGTACATTTTACTCCGAAAAGTCTACATCGGCATCGTTGCGAGGATTATAAAGGATCTACCCCAACCGCATTTTTTATTTATCTTTTTAATACAAAAGGCGTAGGCTTAGATTGCTACAAGTTCGTCGGAAGAAATAACTCAAACCCCAGAGAGGTCAAAAAAACGTTTGTTGTTACAAGTTTGGAACAGGAAACAAAAAGTGTCATGATGGCGTTACTTCAATGTATCAGCATTGCGGCATTTTTATAGATTCTCTGGTTGTAAAAACAAATGACAGTGTAATATTAATGTTGTTTTGTTTTGTTTGGCGTGGAGGGTGCTTGCTACCGCGTGCGGGGGCCGAGCGTGGCACCGGCACGCCACCGGGCCTCAGCAATTACCTCGGGGATATAGCGAATTACTCTCTGATGGAGACATTTCCGAGAATCGGGCTCCTCTTTATCACGCCGTACGCCACTATGTCGTAACTCAACATTTACTAGCATAATCTAGTCGAAATGTAATACCGCACCGTATCGACTGAACTGCCGATACTTGCTTGTTATTTACTGCAGACCATGCAGAGCTTACCCCTATCTTATTTATTACTAGAGCAAGTTTCCATTCGAGATACGTTTCTGTTCGAAAGCTATCGTAAAATAGAGATATCATTTGTCTCGATAGTAGGGTCGCTCTTCGAATGTACAATGTTATGTCCAGCTGTTCAATGAAATTTGATTCAGTTAGTTAATGGGGCGCGTGTAATAGGTGCATTGTGAGGTTCGTGTCAATCTGTTCAGCTACTGCCTGCACCTTTTGTGGGAATTGGTTTTTTTAATGCGTTTCGCTTGGCACGGGTAGCCCGGGCGCCGAACAGCGTGCGTGCGCCCGCGACGGCTGGGACGCAGTTGCTGCGATTTTAAGCAGGTGCTTCAGTCGCACGTGTCTGCCGATACATTTTTGAATACGTGGAAGTATCTTTATTTGCACGTGTGTGCGTAGCGGTGTAGGATGTCATAGGAGATTTGTAAAAGCTCATTCAAGGCGAGCTTTTGTGGAATCCGAATTTGAATTTTGTGTTCCATTCAATAGCAACAGAGTTTAGATTTTACACAGTTAATATTGAAATGCATAAAATTATTACAATGAACATACTTATATAATCAAACTAGCTTACATACACTACCGGTATGGTACCTAGTAGCGTGCATTAAAAGCTCTCGAGAGTAGCCTGCTCGCGGCTCAGACCGATAACACAAAGAAGTGATTTATTTCAAACACCGATTTGAAGTACCTACATCGTCCATGTATCATGTGCGCTGCAAATGTGGCGCCTGGAGCGTCGGCGGCGGCGTCCGTCGGCGTCTGCGCAGGGACATGACGTCACCGACTCCAGAACACTCTGACCCCATACAAAGAACGTTGTTGAGTGAATGCGTGCGAACATAATCTGGCATATTGATTGAAAGGAATTTTGCTTGATCTTACCAATAAATCTTGAGATGTACGTAGTATACTGTATAACGTTTGCAGGAAGTTAAGACTCATAAACTGCTCGCCAATGAGTAATAATAACTTATTGGTTGTAAAAACTGTAAATATTTTTTTACTAACCTACTTATTGAAAACAACGAGCATGACTCAACAAAAATAACCGATTTCCTTTCGTCGTAGCAAGTATTTCTAGACAGAACGAGATCTGATTTACAGCTGTCAGTTACAATTTGCTAACGAGTGTAAAACATGTCAGGGCTTTAGATAAAGATCACGGCCCAGTCGTATTATTGAATGCAAATTGCAAACACAAACCACAAGTATCGTATTGGAGATAGATTGAATAGAAACTAATTATTTACTCACGCATTGTCCTGTCAGAGACAGCGGTCCGCGTTGGTTTGGTAAATAGAGAAAATCCCTTTAGTTTGGTTTGAATTGACTTGCCTAGAATCATAAATAAAATGGTAGGAAAGCTACGAAAGCGGGGTCTACAATCGAGTACAATCTACGTGTATATTACGAGTTGAGGTTAGTTAACTGTTTAAAGAGAATAATAGGGGTTCATGATAACAAGGAACAAAAATATACGTCGCGTATCTGTATAGATAGTTGAATGGGCTCGCGTTCCTCTCATCTATTGTCCGTGGGCTAACGAAGGGCGAGCCTGGGCACTGGGCACCGGGCAGGTAAGGGCTGGCCGGCACAACCCGGTCGCGTCGTAAATATCCGCCGGCATGCGTCCTGGGAGCTCGCACTATCAACAATGGCCTGTCATTTCACGCGCTAGTGTTAAACATTTTCTAGTCTCGTTGTTCGCCTGAAGCTATTTGTTCTTGTTAGTCTATGGGAAAATATCACCTTGTCTAAACAACGATATGGTAGGACAAAGACATCTTAGTAATGGCTCCTTTAAAAGGCATGTATAGTTTAGTACCGATTTTAATATTTAAATATGTTGTTCACAGAAAGAGGGAGTGGGTCAGCCTCACGCATTTCGTAGCAAGTCGTTCCGGAAGCCACGACCATGTCATTGGTGCCACCAGCCGGTGCACAACACAGGATCCTGCTGCAGAGGTATCTATCTCTAATATCTATCTACTTTACTAGTATAAGTCTCAAATGATATGACTCATGAGTTGCACTTGAAATATTCGAAAGTATTTATCTTGACCGATTTGTCTATTCGCAGAAATTTGACATGCAATTCTAAAAATCGACAGGCTTGACATTCAAAGGTCATTGACGACCTGTGTGTTGACGACAGAATCAGTTCTTCAAGCCAATATTGGAGGCTAAAATGTCACGCTCAAAATTCAATTGCTTGTCGAAGTTTGAACTATAGGATTTGTGAAATGTTAGGTGTTTGTTATAGCTGCAAATATCACGGATAACGTTCCCAGTGCAGCATTTTTGCGAAACGATTTCTGCATACGGAATGTTTGTTATATTCACGCTTGAAGCACAATCGACAATTACCTACTGTTACCTATGAAATAAAGGCATAACTTTTCATGCATGGATTGGATAGTCAATTTTAGCTTTCAGAATACTTTAAAACTTTTTACTTGCAAGCTACATCATATCTTGCAAGTACATAAACAATCAGAGGTTACACAATTAATCTACACCACCTAAAGTATATAGACTACTAAGTAGTAGGTATTAAGGTTCTATTGCAACAATATTGTAAAAACATGGACAGTTTGCATGCCATGAAATTCATATACGACGGAAAGTACAGTTTACTCAATTTGCATCCAATTTAGGAACGAAACGTATCCGACTGAAAAGTTAGCCGCTACAGCTGTTGCGGGAAAAATTACCATTGTTTTTAGGAACGTAGATGAAGAATAAATTTGGTACATAATAAATGAATGGTTTTTTAAATAACTTATTCCGTTACGTCAAAAGTCTGTGAGCAGACATTATTAAGACAAGACACTGCAAATGGTTTCTTATATTTAACTTTGAATTTAATGTAATTTTTTATGTAAATGTATATTACTGTATTTAAATTATGTAAATGTTTATTGTTGTAAAAAAAATATTACATAAAATGTTATGTAATATTTTTTTTACAACAATAAACATTTAACATTTTTTTTTTTTTTCATTATGCTAATTGCTCCCTGTTTGTTTCAGTGTGCAAATATGTCTGCCACAAGGCGTGCGAGAGCAAGGTATGTACTTACCAACCTATGTACCTACCTATGGAGACATGGATATGACATGCGCTTGCTTAGCTGAAAACGGCGGACGTAACGTGCATGCAATTAGAATTATCTCTAGAATAAGTGTGATCGGTGCCAAGGCTCTTAGGAATATAATAATCCTCGTATGAATGCAGGCGTACCGCGTAGGGACTTTACATACTAAGTAGAGTCCCGCCATATTCTTTTTATGTAGTACATACTTAGTACTTACCAACATGTAGAAGAATTTTGTTCAGATCTTAACCCAAGATCGAATTATTTGGTACTTTACACATAAGAACTTTGGTACTTTATTTGAGACGCAATCATTTCAAAGTTATAGTGTTTAAAATGCATGGTGGCGCCCTCTAGTAACGTTGGGATGTTCCATTATTATGAGCACTGAGCATAGTCGCATGCGCAGAGCGATAATGTTCATTCGAAGTAGAAATTTTGTAGTGCTACCGAAAGGTGGCGCTCGGGTAGTATACTGCGCGTATTTTTGTGATATTTATCTATTTTCAAATGATATTTGGCCTGATTTTAAAATAAAAAATATAACTTAAATCATTGATATAAATCTCATTTAATTCAATGAGTCTATCGTATTATTTAATTAGAAAAATCTCTCTATGTGCAAGCATAGCTTTTATCTGGGTGATATCATTGATGTTCGTGACCCGTCGGTTGCTGAGCATTCCGTGGGCTTATCCAAGCTTACTTACTTATTCATATGCTAGATAATAGTCCGGTTTGTTTCTCTGTCTGTCCATGTTTAGCGAGCAATGAGCATTTGATGGCAATCAGCTGGTCGACGCCGGTCACGCTTCCATTGTTCCATGTCCCGCCGAAATTGGCCGCTCAGCAAACAATGTAACAACGCCGTTATAATAATGTGTTGTTGGAAACTGTCAATATGTACCTAACGATGAACCAGGTAATTGGTTAAGTAAATATTTTACCAAGCTTCCTAATATCGCTGATTGGATGGGATCTATTTATCTTACTTGACCTGTATGAGAGATTTTACTTTACATTTTTATAGATCATACTAACTACCTTTCGCCCGCGACTTCACCCGTGTGAATGTCGGAAAATATCACACGGGAACATACTACCCGGATAAAAGTATTCTATGTGTTAATTCAGGTTATAACCTATCCGTGTGCCCAAGTTTATCCAAATCCGTTTAGCCGGTTTTGCGTGATTGAGGAACAAACATCCGAACACACAAACATACAAACTTTCACATTTATAACATTATTTATGCATTTATATTTAAATAGGATTATATATATATACTCGTAGGATTATTATAAAGTAGGATTAGCAGGACTTGTAGGATAAAAAAAAATCCTTCATTAATTTATTTTAGTTCTTTCAATGGCTGTTAAGAATATGGCACCTTCAACGATCAATACTTTCTTTTTGGTTAGCAATCCTTCATTCAATCACAAAAAATTGCGATAATTCAGTCACAAGAAATTGATGTTTGCAGTTTACAGTATGGCTTACGGTCAACTGTAAACTTCCTTAACTTTCGTGAATGCAGAAATTGTTTTTGGCAGAAATGCGCAGCAAACCAACATTTAAACTTTTGTTGTTTTTGTTGCAAAACTCTCTTGATGTTTGTTCTTGTCAGAAACTGGTACGCCATTGAACAAAACTGCATTGAGACGCCTAAAGAATAACAAACAGATACCTACTAAGTATTCCTCGTATATTTTCTTACATTTTGTTTCCTTTTTACTTCAATGTGCAGATACAATTTTCCGTTTAATCTGACTTTGTAGTCGTTGAAGCGTCGTTTGGTCCCGAAACTTGTACCTAATTACATGGCCTACCCTCGGCGTCTCTGCTAAAATTAATTACAATATAATGTGCACATTTATTCGTTTCTTTAATTACGTTACATTTAACAAGTCGCTTTCGGTTGGTTTCGAGTCTCGCTGAATAATGCTGAATACTGAAAATAAAACAATGAAAAGTAATTATCTGGCATGTATAATTGTCTGTATTTAAATAGTTGTTTGCTCTTCGTCACGTTATTACGTCGGTAGACTGTTATAGTCTACGTATAAGTCCACTATCTACATTTTAAAACGACGTTGTTTTATCATAACATAACATAACATCACGCCTATATTCCCGGAAGGGTTAGGCAGAGGTGTACCATCGAAGAAGCTCATATCTAACCACCGTACACCGTAAGGACTATTCTTGCTTGCAGCGCGCGGCGATCATAGAAACGGGCCGGTAACAGATGGTCATCGTGGTCACGGGATTTTGTTTTGAAACTGGTTAGATATGAATTTCTTTGATGGTACCTATAGTACCTACACCTACATTTCACCTGTTATGTTTAAGTCCTATGTATTAGGGGGCGAGCCGTTTGCCATCAACCGGGCATAAATCTAGACTCCAGGCTGCTACTGAGAATCCTTGTGAAGACGATCGGCGGCAGTGATCTCTCGCGTTCGGCTTTTGGTCCAGGCCATGGTACGCGGCGAGAGGGCGTGGGAAGCCGTCACCTTCTTCTGCGAAGCAGTAATGCTCGCTAAGGAGGAGGCGGAGCGCGCGGGGGAGAGGCAAACTTCGCACCCTCACTCCCTTTTTTGCTGCCGCAGAAGACGCCCTAGGCGTCGGGAATCGCAGGCCGATTCCCGGCCACCGTAGGCGCGGGCTTGCGGACGGTGAGCAATGTCTAGCACGCCGTCCGATAAGGACCAGGCCCCGGTCGACGGCGCGTTGTGTCCCACGCGCGCCTCCAAGAGATGTCAGCACAACTGAAGGGGTTTGCTAGAACCGATGCCTGCCAGTGCCAATGCTGGGGAATCACGGGAAAGTCCGAAAGGGATACCGTGGCTCCTGGCAACGTACAGGCAACACTGAAGGAACACGGGTGGGTTTTAGTCAGTAAGAGTCTGACACGCCCTCCCGCTCAGTATGAGGCTGCTACTGAGAAATTCCAGATGGAAAACCCAATAACACTTTGCCCGACAGGGAACCGGGCAATCAATATTCAACAATATACCTGTGACATCCTAATTTTAAGTAAAATAGGAAACCACCTACAATTTAATTTGTTTTCTGTTTTACTACGAGTAAAGTTAAACAGAATGTAAATGATCTAATTTACAATTGTTTGGTGCAACGACACAACTACGAACACGAACATGCTGAAAACTAACTTCAAACATTTACAACTAAACGGTTTCGACTTCTGACAACTGAAATAGCGTTATTTAGATCAACAGAACTGATTGTAACTTTGCTGAAATTGTAGTAAAAACATTTCTAGGCTAATTAATAACTGTACCTATCTTACCTAATATTAAACACAAAAATGAGTTTTTGTGTTTATTAATAAAACAAAAAAGAGTTTTGTCAACAAAAAACTCAGTGTAACCTAAAAAAAAACAGGTTATAACTATATACAGCCTTTATATATAAGGTTTCTATTCTCTATCCTGTCTCATAAAGCATCATTTAACTATGAATAGTATAAAACAAAGTCGTTTGTCTATGTTGTTCTTCTGAACCACGCAACCGATTTTGATGTGGTTTTCATTGTCATCTAGAGAATTTATTCGGGAAGGTTTATGTGTATAATACAATTATATTAAACTTAAATATAATAAACAAAATTCTATGTTTTATTAAGTGATAAAAACCTTGTGAAGCAAGGGCGGGTCGCTAGTTCTGTATAAACAAGGTACAGGTACTTGGGAAGGTATGCCACGACACTGGGTGAAGCTGAGGCCCCGAGGCATCTATGCTCCGTGAATAGGAGACCTGTGATTATATCTTTACTTTGTCTCCCACGAGACAGACAACCTCACCTAAAGGCTACAACGTCAGGCTGGGAAAGTTGACTCTTCATGATTTAAATACACTGTTTCATTGATCTAGTGAACTCTAGTGGTTGCACATACGACGACGTAGGGTTCGAGCCCAAGTGCTCGGGCAATGTGTTACTGGATTTTTAAATTATGAATGAAATGGCATTTTCAGAAGCAGCCAGAAGTCTGGATATGGCCTGGTTATAATTAAACTACATTAAAAGATTCTGGAGAAACGTTACATAAATACTAATCAGATAAATAAATATCACTCTAATTTAAATATAATATTATCACGCACATACTTTTGTGACAAACACGACCTATACAGTGTTCTACAGCTAACAAATGATTTGTACAGCTGCCGTTCCAAGGTGATTGGTAAATGTTAAAGTACCAAATGTTTACATTACATTTTCTTGTTTACGTTTATGAAAAAAGAAAAGTATTTACTTAACTAACAAAATGCTAATCGCACTGTAGATTGTACAAGCTGTTGGAAGTGACTGTGAGAACTTTAACTGTAACTTGGTAAGATATCGTAGAAGGCTGGCACGCGCGCCATGCCATACCACTGTAATTTGTTTCAGTTTTAATTACAATGTTACTTAGATTAAATAAAGGTTTTCTAGAGCTGCACTAAGAAAATACTTTCTACTGTCGGTCTCCCATTTAAGAATTATATTAGCTATAGGGACGTATTCTTGTTCGTTATCATCACTGATAAACTGAATGAGTCTCATCCAGGTTTTAAGCGCATTCAATTCCACATCTGGCTGTTAGTCTGCCAACACTTCTCAGTAAAGGCTCTGTACCATCATCCACATTCATCTTGCTCAATGTCAGTCATCGTCAGTCATATAATATGTCATGTTGTGATATGACGGAAGGTTTTCAGTGGGTTGTCCCGTGTACTTAAAAGGGTAAAAGCAGATCCCTTGTGTATTTTTCCCTCAAATGTGACGAGTTTATGTCACACACATGACATGAACATATAAAAAATAAATAAAACATCTCGGCGAAAAGATCGTGAACCAAAACTATAATTCGGTCGAAGAGACTAATGTATAGAGATAATTTGTTTTGGCAAGCTGTTAAACAAAATCTAGTATTTACTTTAGGGCCTATAACTATCTTAAATACTAAATAAAATAGATAAAAGGCAATCAACAGGTTCGGGATCTTGACCGCTCATTTCTGAGGATAGCCGTTGGTAGATCATAGTGAGATTTACTGGTCATCTACATACAGCGGAAAATAGTGGTCCTGAATATGCTTAACACGTTCGGTGCCGGGAGCCCTCCTGGTGGGTTCACCTAGTCGCATATGGGCTGCCTGGCTGCTATATGCGTTGATTTTAAAATCCAAATATTCAATTTTTTTTTAAATTATTGTTCACGGTAAAAAAAAAGGTCGGAAGGTACATATAGCAATAAGAACCCCTTTTTTACGAGTATGTTGGGAAATGGTCAAATATCTTCTCCCGCTCTGGGCGGAGCGGGAGGGCGTGTCATACTCTTTCTGACTTTAAACCCATCTGTGTTCCTTCAGTTGCCCGTACGTTGCCAGGGGCCACGGTAAACAAGACTCCCTGAAAACACTATTTTACTTCGTTTTACATTTTTTTATAACACGGTTTTAAGCCTAATGCCATTGACCGTTCGCGATGGTTAACTTTAGCGCAAACGTAATGCCGGCAACCCTCCCGGAGGGTTCACTTCCAATATGTAGGGTGGCATGGCGTATGAGTTCTATGAAAAGAGAGTGGAATCGAAAGGAAAGTGTTAATAATACTTTATTTTGACGTTTAAACGTCTCTTATCTCTATAAGCAATATTTTCATTATAAATAAAACCCGGTGGTAACCAACAGATAATTTCAGAAGAAAACATTAAGTCAATGTTCTTTGTGAAAATATTACTTACATACAATAAGCTAACATTTTCAGTATTTGTGAAGTCTCAATCCGAATTTTATTTTCTTGTGGACCTATTTTTTTTTCTCCAAATTGTGTCTTCGACAGAGTCCATTGTAATCTAACCAAATCTAAATTGTATTGTAACCTTTGTAAAATATCATGAAACCAAACAGTCTCCTCCTTTCTGAACGTAGGTACTCTGTGAAACCAGAACAATATGTATTTTCAGTGTTGTTGTGAAGTCTGGCGTTTTCTCGTGGTATCGCAAATCTGCAATGCTAATGATTCGTGCCCGTGTACCGGTATCAATGGTTATTTATATACCTACCGCCACAATGTTGAGTTAAACCTTGAAATTGAATGAAGTTTCCTTATATTTTAAGGTTTTATTTCAAACTTGTTTCGTAGATCCATAAAGGATGTTGTTATGTGAAGGTTAAGCTGTTAGACAAAATTAATGTCAAGTTTATCATGGACTATTATTTTAACGCAGTATGAGGAACTAAGAATTAGTGAGTATGATTAAAATGAAACCTTATTTAACAAAGTATCCGTGATTATTCTTGCTACGTCTTGGTGTGCTGGCTCTTCTCCATAGGTTTTATTATTTGGAACTGTTCAGCTAGCATGACGTATTGTGAGAACTTGTTATAGAGAGAAGGTAGATTAGCTATAGGAACCTTCATACAAATTCTTAGGTAGCCGGAATTGTGCATGCCCCAGTTTTTTATATTTTCTCGATGAAATTATAAGAGCCACCTATAAAAATAAATCTCTATAGCAATAAAATCTGTATTCACATAGCATGCAACATAACCTGCTATTAGCAATATCAATAAGAAAAGAAATTGTCGAACATTCTGTACTGCTATTACCGAAATACAGAGATCACTTGAAAACCCGTTACTTGTGCTTTTTAAATGTAAATTGAATCGTAAAATGCTCGTAAATTTTACTGCACAACGTAGGAGTGTACATGCGAGCGGAATCTCGGACACAACAGAAGATACATACGTCCGAGTAAATTGTATTGTGACAATAGGCAGCACATAAAGTAAGATTTAATGTTACGTATTGTTGTAGGTAAATAAAAAATATAATAAAATGTCCATCGGCGTCGATTCTGGGTATAAAAATAAAATGAACCGCTTGGGAACTTACTGAAATATTAGTGACAAAGACACGCCGATTCGTTTAAGCGGCGCGACTGTGCATCCGTATCAGGCACGATCAGCAATAACCGTTTCATTTTACACCCGTGTCGATGTCGACTGTTGTTTGAGGGTTCCACACTCACAGGAACACTGATTCCATGTGCGATACATTTTAATGGGCATGACACTCGAATGATCAAAGTACAGCTGTAGTATTCTGGCATTGGAATTTTGGAAACAGCAGGTTTATAGTTCGTTGATGTCTTTTATTTAAAATGTAGTAACATTTAAAAAATCTTTATATTCAACTCTCAGTACTTATATTGCCACGGGAATTGTCCTTGCAGAATCGTTGTGAAAGCTCGGGCCATTATTAATCCTTTATTTTATAATCCAAATCATATAATTTATCACGGACTAGGTAAATACCGATTCGTGATATCGTAATTAAGAATATCGTTCATCCCTGTTTAAAATGTTTAAACATTTTAATTAACAGTGGGTCCGGCTCGGTTTTCTTCGAGATAATCAGACTTTGCAGCACGATCACGAAAGCAGCAGAAACTTATTTTTTTAATTAAGTGTATTTTTAGCACCACTCCGTGTAAAGTAGCTGTAATTGCTGCGAATCCGGCCTTGATAAATGGGCATTCGATAAAAGATTTAAATATAAGTGCCCTCTTTCTTTGATCAACAAACGACCTCTCCCAGTGGTTTGCTAAATAAAAATTACCTCTCTCAAAACAGAGTGTTATTCATTTAGATAAGGATGCATGTTACTTTCTGTTGTGTAATAAGTTTCTTTATTTTCAAGCACAAAGCTCTCATATTGTTCTTTCAATATAGTATCCTTTTATATTTATTTTGTGATTATTTATTATGCCAAGTTCATATATACAAAATAATTATTTATATTGATTATATTGACTTCTGTAACACAAACAGCAAGGTGTTCATATTTCAGAAAGACGTTGGGTACAACAAGGGTGTCATTGTGTGCGGTGCCGTTAACTCGGTGTCAACGTTCTGCGCACGCGTGACGTGTGACGTCACCACGGCAGCGCTCATTGAGCATTTGAGACACTTGTGAAAACAAACTTGTTTTGGCATTATAGCTAATATTTCATGCTCCACAATCACCAGCAGTCCATCGACTGCGGTTTGTGGAACGACATTCGATGAAAGATAATTATGGTCACGGATTGATTGAGTCCTTCCGGTAATAAACACGTTTTTGAGTTGACATAAATACTTGATTTAAATTAGTAATCATAGTTTTTGTATTAGTAAGCACGTTTAGTGGTTGAAATACTTGAAATGAAGACAATAAAGCAGTAGTAAATGGACACGTATGACGGGAGCTTTTGCGTTGCGACCTGTTGAGAGGCGTGAGTGAAATACGCTGGTGCGCGGGCGCAGCATGTAAATGAACAATGTTCGCTGCTTACTCACATTACTGGGAAAACTTGAGGTTGGACTCTTTAGTAAGAGTGTTGTTATCGTTACCTACATAACTACTATCATACGAGTATCTTTTACACATACCCCATTGTATTAGTCATGTTTGATGCATACCTACGTAGAAAAGGCTTGCAGTGCAGGAACTGTAGAGATGGTCTATCCTATCCAAATGTTCTTTTTATATTTTTATACAGTAATTTTCGTATTTTAAAATCATAAGTAATTTATAAATAACAGTAAACAAATACTTAGGTTCTGCAGTTTTCGATAACAATTTAACTTTGAATTGCGACTGGAGCTTTAAGCGCCTGAGCACTCGTGTAAATCAAATTGCAAGTAACGATCGGCAGCTATTGATAATCGTAAAGAAAGCAGTGTCAATGACAGTGTGTTGGTGTGACATACAGGATATTATCTCCCTCCCGTAATAGGTAGGTGGAGGTGGCGTGGAAGCTGGTGGCTGCGGCGGCAGCGGCCGCGGGCGCGGGCGAGTCAGGTGCAACGCACGAGGCGCGCGCGCAGGCGACGCCACCAGTGCCACCGCGCGCGTCGACTGGCCCACGCGCACGCCAAATCTGCGTTTCGCGATACACATTCGCACAAATGCAAACAGCTTCCCATTTTCAAACAAAATCCTTTTATAGTTGCAAAGCTCGGTCGCTCTATAAATAACGCCAACCGGTGGGCCGCTGTGCTCCAGCGAGTTCGCGAAATCTGTGCAAATGTTCCTATGTTATAAACTTGAGATATTGGACTATTTTAACAACTCTCAACCGAATAAGGAGAGCTGAACTCTAGGCGTGCGTCTTGGGTGATTATATTTCCATAAATATTGAATCAATATTGTATAACACAGTATACTTTGTAAAGTGTGCGCAAGCAAAAGTGTAAACATTTCATCATAAAGATTTGTATTTACGGAGCTTTCATAATGAAAATGTACTTTTAGTGGATAAGCTTTTAATCCATGTTTACGTAGCAATGAAAATAAAGCTTTCTCAAAAAGTAACCTTGAAATAGCTTGTGCTACTGAGATTGGTAACTGACGTATCCATGTAACGAAGATAATTATGTCAAACAAAATGTATATATTTGATGTTATCTTTATGAGTAGTTACCGCAGCGAAATAAATGTTATCTTCTGGATTCACGAAATCATTCAAAGAACACGAGGGTGCTATATTTAGCGTTATCTATTTGCTACAAAGTCAGTCTGACTGAAGTATTTCTCAGATTCTTACAAATGACAATAGACTGCTGAAACCTGAAACATATGAGTATTAAATATGTAATCGCCGAATTCAATCATTCAAGGTGAAAGCGATTTTTTGTTATCACTCGAAAATAGTGGATATTGCCGCGAATGACGATCGTATGCGATAACACTGTTGTGTTTCAGTTTTATCGATAAACTAACTCCTTGAGTCACGTAGCCATTGCTCCATTGCCCAACACACAAGTGTTGTGAGCGATTGTAGCTCTGTTAGCCGACTGATTATCGTCCCTATTAGTAAATATACCACCTTATATAACCCGGCTGATTAAATATTATATTCTAATTTCCCAGAAGTGTATATGTTCGCGGAGTAGTCGTGAAGTGCTCTACTTCGTCGCAAGAGCCGGTTTTAATGGTGTCAAGTGTTTATTAAGATGAAGTCGGCGATTTAATCGGTCACTTGGAACAATGTGTGTATCGTGCTAATTGTAACTAACTGTGTAGTAAACAGAAGATTGTCAACTCCATAAAAATTAAGAACGGGACTGTAACTGCCCGACTCCGTGTACAAAGAGATTGGTCAGTGAGTTTAACGAACTTTTATGTGTTAGTTTAGTTAAAAATTCAAAATGTTTCATTACAACGGAAGATTGGACTCCAGTAGTACGTCGACGTCGTCGGGTAGTTCTGATCTACGGGTAAGTTCATTAATGTGCATCATTCTTCTCTTCTTTCCGGAAATCTTTATAATTTTGGTGTCACATTTGCAATTTCCTTGAAGAATGGCGATTTCAATGCAATGTAATAGCAAGAGCATTGATTATTCATTGTACCCGCGCTCTGCGGGTCAAAGATTGCATACAATGATAGGTTTGCGGGCACTGGGCAGGCGTACGTTGCCGGCTCGCCGCCATGTCGCCCGCGCCGCCTGCGCAACTTGACGACCTCAGCTTAATGCACTAACCTACCCATTGAATTGCTAGCTCGAAGGAACAAACACACGCAATCCTAAAAATTTCAGAATCTCTGGGATATTTCACAGCTCCTGAACAGGTTTGTCCTTTAAACCAGTCTTTACCTGAATGATCGAATTTAAATTAATCTATGAGATTAGTATTTTTATCGCCAACCGCCGATAACGAGTAACGACCTTAATAATGCAATTCATCATGTGTGTTGATAGAATAGAATAGAATATTTATTTGCGTAAAACATGGTATACAAGGGTGTTAATTATACAAATTGAGGCACAAGCATGTTTAGCTAGGATAAAACATAGCATGCAAAATTTTAAAGACAAGTTAAGCAACAACAATCGTTAAAATAAAAAAATAAAAACATCAACATCTTTTATCTATAAAGTCCTTTAAACTATAAAAACTACACTCGAGTAACCACTTATGAAATTTAATTTTAAATAATTTTGTATTTAAAGCTTTGAAATGCCTTGGTATTTTATTATAAATGCTCACACACATTGCCAAGCAGTTACTATTGTATTTAGACAGTCTAGGCAAATCATTCAACACTAGTTTATATGGATCTCGTCGGTTCCGAGGATTGACATCATTTGCAGTCTTAAACAGTTGCTTATTTTTCATGACAAACACGCATAATTCGTAAATGTAAAGCGACGGTAATGGTAACAAACCAAGTTTTTTAAATATTGGTCGACATGAGTCGTCAGGCTTAAGTCAACAAATTGGATATGAAATACAACGTGTAGTTGACTTAAGGTCTTCTTGCTAGCGATATTCTGGTGTGCACACAGTGCCGGCGGCACGGACCGCCGGCTTTTCGCGTATTTAGTGTCGCCGCCCCGGCCCCTGACCGGCCGCTCTCTGCCTTTACGGCGTCTAATCAGAGTTTCTTCCACCTATCGCTAAGTCTCACCCACTTAAGAGCTCCATACCTCAATTTCAGCACTGTATTAAACGGTACAATTATGCATAAAATGGAAAATTATGCTCGTGATAAACATTGCACACAGCGGGAATGCACCGGCGCGGCGCAGCCGTGGTGCGCGCCCGCGGCGGCGGGCGGCGACTTCACGGTGCAATACCAGCTAAACGCACATTATCTCTCTATTTACCGTTTCACTAATAATGGGGCTCAAGTAACAATTTCAAAATAATTAATTAATAGGTTTCAAAAGATCAGGCACGCAGATAAAGTTGTACTTGTGTCTACTTACCGTAGAGGTTGAATAATAACTGGCTCGTTATGGTGGAGTTCGTTAAACGGCCTATTTGCCATGCCCATAACCATTTAAGATTTTGTTGTTATTTCCTAATTTGGAGGGTAGGGTAATATTTATGAGACCGGTGTTTGCAATGTCTACTTAATTACTATAATATATTTTGACATGAATATAAATCTCTTGACCCCACCGGATGTATTTCAAACGATTAACTCTTGCTTGTCAAATCGGAGCCCATCAATTGGCAAGTAATCGACTTGTTTTAACTAAACTGCCATTTCCTTCTGCCTCTTCAGATTACGGGTCACAGGACTGACATTGGGTTTAATTTCCAGTTTGCGGAGTGTAAGAGGGTTTTGCTTTATTTTATTGCTCTTTTTCCTGTGTGGGGAAATTATCAGTTAGCTGAGACTTAGACAAATTGCAAAATTATTGCCTTTTAATAATAACATCCTTGAAATGCGACTATACACCTTAACTCACTTTGTTCATCAGTCTTGTAGGTTGTATGTATGTATGACACTTACTTATTCATTTAATTTTATACAAGAAAGTGCAGTAGGTAAGTAGTAACACATGTAATATTCAAGTACTAACTAGTTACTAGGTACTTGCTCTGAGTCGTAGTGAGTGTTTCATATAACACCTTTTCCTATTTGCCTAGAATGTAGATTGACACCGCGTAGGAATGTCGTTACGGCGGTTTTACGTAATCGATCCCGGGAAAATCAGCTCGCGTTCCGACTCGTCGACGACTTTTCTCCAACTTTTCTCGAATCTACTTGTGATCGATAACGAACAACTACGAAAAAGTAGGAACTAATTTTTACGTTTAAATTGATATGACTATTGGCTCTGTAGTTCTAGATAATAATAATAAATGTGTTTATTACTGGAAAAATGGGTACAGTAAATCTCCTTGAACAAATTTGGTCTTATACAATGTGCACATAATTATGTGTCAAAGGAGTGTTTTGGCACTCGTACTAGGATTACCTTGTATCACGAATGCCATCACCTTCCTCCGGAGTACTCCGGACCAACTAAAATAGTTGTTTATACTTACTTAGAATTACATTTTTAATAAATTCATAACGAAAATAAAATTAACTTATACAAACAAGATAGAGGATTATACAGAAATCTTCATCTCCAGTCATGTCGAAGTCAGTAGCTCTACATTAGGGGTAGGAAGCTGCGATCATAATAAAAAGATTACGATGCGTTTGTTATTTATCGTCTATTTTCATTAATTGAACCCAAGGAAAAGCCTGTTGGAATCACTTTTGCCGTAGCATAACAATCTCAAACTGAATGTACCGGACTGTTGTTGCTGTTGCATCCACTACACTGTATCTAGTGTGAGCAAGCCATTAGAAATCTCGATATTCTGCAAATCCTACAAAAAAATAAATGAAACTGCCTGTCATGATTTCGTCATTAATAATATAATAATCCCATGTAAACTCAACACCTCTTTCTTGACAGCTAAAGCCTTTAAGCTCTACCCACGCTCTTAAAGTTATTACCTCTTTTAACTTTTCTTTACTCTGTAAAGGAAAATCCGTGACAATACATAAGTGGTACCTAAGTAAAGTATGTTAATTTTAAAAGGTCCTTGTTCAATACGTCATCTTGAGCCTGGCCCCGGCTCGGGGCACTTGACAACTGTAGCGTCTCTGACAATCCGACTCTCAATATCGGTTACATACGAGTATCTTCGGAACGAAGTAATTAAATGGGGTTAAGAGAGGAAAAGAAAATTGTCGTCTTTTATTTCATACAAAATAAATGTTTGAAAGATTTACTACTTTATTAATGAAGATTCCTTGTTTATAATTTTATCAGAATCTTACATCGTATGAGGATATTGGCCAAAAGTTTCAAGAATGTCACATTATCGATATTAAATCACTGTTTGTTTTATCTGTACTTACCTTACTTAAAAATATCAATTCCGATTTATTCATAAAACGTGAATGTATAAAGCTTTTTATTTTTTTATTTATATTTATATT
Organism: Agrochola macilenta; assembly: GCA_916701695.1. NCBI lineage: Eukaryota > Metazoa > Arthropoda > Insecta > Lepidoptera > Noctuidae > Agrochola > Agrochola macilenta. The sequence goes on along the minus strand of OU753559.1, from coordinate 11,028,273 downwards.
TATTTATATTTTATATTTTTTTATTTTCTTTTTTTTTTATTTATTTATTTATTTATTTTATTATTTATGTACACACAGTAAAATTGATACAAATACGACATAAACATAATTATGAGTACAAAGGTACTGCTTATTTCTTAAGAAATTTCTTCCAGCAGACCTGCGAAAGGAGAAATGAGAAAGAAATGTAGACAATAGTGTGTGAGAACAAGAAGAGTAAAATACAAATATGCGAAGTCTAGATAGACTTAGTAGTTCTTAGTTCTCGTAGTTCTATGTAGTCTATCTAATCTAGTCTATCTAAGTCTAGTTTATCTGATACGAAGATTCCATTTTTCTTTTGAAACCGACGAATTCATCCCCCTTAAATCCGAGTGAGAATCTCGTCAGCCTACTTACGGCACAGTTATTAGGTCGACGGCAGTTCGGCACGCGGCTGTGTTCGGGTGTGGTGGATCTAATACCTCTTCCGGTAGGCGGTCGATACTTTAAATGTCACCCAGTTTCCGGGTACATTGCCTCCTACCCGGAGAAGATTAAATACGATGAGGACCGGTCTGAGCGACACGGAGCAATGCTAATGTTGTTAGCTCCAGTATGCAGCTAGCAACTAGAAATATTTATATCGATTAATATTGTGAAGAAAGTGTGGGAATTCGTTGTACTACAGTTACGATACATTTTCTTTAATTTCCTCAATTTTTCTGCTATATTTTGGCATATAGTTTTAACCGTTATTTTATTGGCTCAATAGCTTTAAACAACATGTTTTATCGATCCCGTGGGAATATCGGGATAAAAATTATCCTTAGATGTCTAGGTCATGGTCTACCCATGTGCCAAATTTCATCCAAATACGTTCAGCCGTTTTAGCGTGAAAGCGTAACAAACAAACATACAAAAAATCAAAACTTTTCTCTTTATAATATTAGTTTAGATAACCAGTCTGCGATTATCCCCCGATGTGATAATGTCAAACTTGATGCGTATGGAAGTGCCGTCGTGAGGAAATACGGGAGGTCTTTCTCTAGCACTTAGAGTTACGTATACTCGTATTTATGTAATATTAATAGACCCATATCTATTAAAATGAACACAATTATTATTTATATACATATAGGAATTCGAGGAGCTCGTGGCTAATTAATAACTGCCACACGGGTCGATTCATCAGGTTAACCTTCGCTTGCCAGGGTTGGTCTGTGGATGGGTGACCATCGTTACATACCGAGACTCCTCCGCGCCTCGAAAAGCACTTTAAGCCTTCGGTCCCGGCTGTCATTCATGGATCTTTGACAGTCGTTACGGGTCGTCAGAAGCCCGAAAGTCTGACAACCAGTCTTACCAAGGGGTACCTTATTAGGTACCCAATTACTGGGTTGTGGAGGTCAGATAGGCAGTCGCTCCATGTAAAATACTGGTATTCAGCTGCATCCGGTTAGACTGGAAGCCGACTTCAATATAGTTGGGAAAAGGCTAGGCAGATTGATTGATACATAACGGAATTAATAATAGGTTAGGTAGGTAATTCATATCTCACAAAGACTCTAATTCAATTTGATAGGTGCAATGCAAGATTGTTAGCCATTTCCTTAAAGCATTAATCTCTAGAAAGTTCTAACTGTGTGAGCTGTTAAACTAATCTGCTTTGTTTGTTCAGTTTATGCAAATTAACTTTGTTTAGCTCCGTTAACCAACAGCAGTGCAACAAACATTTACCATAAAAACCGTTCAGTGCCGTTCGCAGGTCGCATCTCGGTTCAAACTCGCCGATAACTCGTGTAATACATACCTGTGGACAATCTTTTATCGAGTCCATGTAATCATTCATGCCAAAAGAGTCTGGAACACTAACAATGCAAGGTCGTTTCGGTTGTTTGCGGAATTTTGCGAGCCGCCTCGTGAGAGGCAAGATGAGAATTTAATACAGAGGTGCATTTTTGAAAAAGTTATTCCTTGTAAGATACATATTTAACTCAAAAGCTCCTTTAGCAAAGATGAAAGTCTGGAGAAAGAGATACGGAACATATTTCCGAGATAAGTTGGTAAGATCGGTGAGACAGGCGTACTTATTTATATCTGCCGCTATAGTTTACGGCCGTCTGTGGTATTCGTTGATTGTGTTAGTCTGTTTGCATGATTGCGGGGCCGTGTTTATGTACGGTCAACCACACTAAATAGCAACATTGTTGGAGTTTTTGTGTGATGAAGCTGTTTGACGTTCCCTTTCGAATTACTAGCAAACTTTAAACTATTGAGCACGTCTACCGAAACAAAATGAAATTAATGTAGTTTCAGTAATGATTACTGAAACTATGGAGATCTAAGGAAACGGTCTTTACCCAGCAATTAGAGAATAGAATAGAAACAAAATGCTCAAATAAACTTTGCCAATAACGGCAATAATGACGCGTTTAATATAGAATATCTGATATTACATTTAGACTAGAAATTCAACTTGGAATTTCCTAAGATTGTGTTACAGCCATTGAACCATTACTTCGGCTACCAAAAGTGTCGAGTCATCGTATAATAAGACCGTTTTCCTGTTCCTGTTTTTTATAGTAAGTACTTAAGTTGGTACTTATCTTTCCAAGTTCTTCGACGAAACAAAGTCAACACTAAAGAGTCGTTTTTAGAAAACATTAAGTTAATAAGAAAGTCGCATGTATTAAATATACAACCTGTATAAACTGTAATAACAGGAGGCAGTTTAATTAGATGAAGTTAATGTTAAGTAAGGCTTTGCTTTCCCCGTGCTCCTTAACTCTACAAACAGTTGTTACGCGTTTCTATTCGAATTAATGGGAACCAGTCGTAAATCGTTAGTGAGTGTACAGATAAATGAAAAGCTTTATGTTGAGAAAACAAAAGATCGTTAATTTAATACTAGGTAGGTAAGTACTTAATGTTACTGACTTTTGATTGTTGATTTTCTATTCTGAGCCTATTTTTAGATACTTCTTCAATGTTTGTGTTCTTGTTGCTACTCGTGGTACTTACCTAAGAGTTGTATTTTCTCTTATTCGTTAAGTTTAATTCTTGCTAAAAGCTCGAAAGCTCTACAATTATTTCAGCATGTATAAATTACTTACCACCCCTTACTATGTGTAGGTATATGTAATAGGTACCTACTTAAATAGAATATTTCATTCTCTAGATTTGAGTTGTTCTTAGAGATAAGGAAAGTAAAATCTATTCCATCAATTTTACTGTCGATACTTATCATTTTTATCTGTGAATTGACCACGTCGCTTTATATGCTAGACCTCGTGTCTTAATTATATCAGTGGTACAAAAATATCAATGGACCAAGCCGACCCGGAACTACCAGTCAATCACACTGACCGTATGAACCAAACCCGTGCGAAATGAACATAATTATACATTAGTGGCCAGTGACAAATATATCTTGACCGTTCGTGACGGCGCCACTTGCAAAGAGAAACGTCAATAATGTGTCAAATTCAGTACGTTAAAATGTATAGTTTCTTTTTTCGCCGCATGTCTAGAAACACTGGCCACTTTGCGTTATACGTTCGAAAATCGAATAGTTAGAATTAACCATCGCATGCCATTTGTGTCCGTTTGCTAATCGTCTAATGACGAGCACATTTTTTGCTCGCTATTAGGTTTAAACCGTAATTCGACTAAAATGAAAAAATATATATATAATCGATTTCTTGTTAGCAGTCATTGTAAAGACTGTTATGGTGCTGGATGAGAATATTTTTTTTTACGTTTTTTTTTATTAACGGGTTGTATTTTTATTAAACTTTTATAAATTCTGTGAGCTTTTCCTGATCATTTCGTTTGCGCTCCTACCATAACTCTTAGCTAAGGTAACGTAGATATTGCGAGTTTAATCAATATGGTCCTAATAACTTCCATTTCCTTATTTTATTTTCACGAGAATCTAAATCTGCTCTATATTTATGCTCTAATCGTGACCAGAAAATAAATGTTTCCGGAAAATATTCATGACATGATAATTTGCTTTAACTTAACTTTTCTAATGCGAAAACAATTCCAACACAGTTATGTAATCACTCTTAGATGGGAAACTAGACTATTTAGATTATTACATGTAATCTACACATGTACTCAGTTTGATGAGGTTCATCAAACATTAGCCGATGCACCAGAGCGGCACAAATTCGAGTAAATAATGTAACAACGTAAATGACAATGGAATTACATACTATTTCGTAAATGTATAACAATTCCCATGACTAAAGTTTACGACTTTCATAATGTAAGTAGAATTGCATAGATTGTGGGCTTAATGAGCCGAAGAAAGATATCAGTACAATTCGAGTAAGACGATGGTTCACGTCAGGTATTCTTTATTGTCTTGAGACTCTTGAATCTCAAATGACAAAGTGACATTCAGAGCGAGAATTTTCGTATTTTATTTTCACCCAAATATTTTGGCCGGTCCCTTCACAATTTGTCGGGTATCAAGTGAACGGAAGAAAGTTGGGCTCCGTCTGTATTCCGTTACGAGTTACACCTTAATTTGCTGAGACAGCCGATGTCATCTCTTCGAATTGAGACGTTCACGTCGGTCACTGCACGCAAACAACTTAAACTCTTATTTAATGTAATGCATTTCCCTTTAAATTGTGTTTTAAATTATACTTAACGTTGCTGCTCACCTTATAAGGAGGACTTTAACGTAATTTGAAGTGTCGCAACAGAAATGCAAAGCAATTGAAAACATATCATAAAAATGAAAAATTATGTAAACTGCGTGGTGACGAAACTGGAATACGAGTTTTCTTAAATGGAAAAATGATTTCTGCTTGTAAGTAGGTACTGCAAAGAAAGAAATTAATTGGAATTAGATTCCCGACACCCAAGTTAATTAATTTCTTTCTCATGCCAAACCTGTTGATGAAAGGTCCAACATTTCTACAGCAAAAAAACAATATTTTCAGGTAAATTCACAAGAGAGTCCGCACCGTAAACATGTTTCGAAATTGGTTTGTCGGAAGAGCGCGCCAGTGGCCGGCCGGGCAGCCGTACCCCTGAGACAGGACCACCGAGCCTCGTAATTAATAACAGCATGCTTACAAATTGCGGCTTTACTAACACAAGTTGGTAATAGGACACCCTCGCACGTTGCCCACCGGTGAACACTCCAAATTATAGCCTGCCATTAATACCGATTGCGTGACTGATGTTATTTCGTTTTTAGTAATACATTTTCAAAAATCTTATACACTTGCACAAATTTTTTGTTGATTTCTGAATGTTTTTGCATAATAAAGTTACCTTATATCTTGTAAACACGCAGTAAATTTTGCTGAACGGTGTGATCTTGGAAGGTATATACGTTACATAAAGTCACATCAAAGGTAACTCTGATCCCTTTTCCCTTTAGGTACAAACCGCAGTCTTATTGATGGCAACTCTTTGATTCGTCATTCGTCGATAGGCGTCTAATTTTGAATCGCCGATGCGTAACCACAGAACATCTGAGAACTTCAAATGAAAATAAACTGTATTATAGCATTTATAGCTTCGCCATTTCCTGATTGACCTAATAAACATAGGTAAGTGAGGTTCTGGAGTCGATCAAGCAACACAAACCGGGTCGAACGACTCCTCCGGGACGGGAGTGCATAAAAGGTTTATTTTTACAGCAATGCGGCACGTGAAGTGGTTAACATACGGCATAGGACTGCATCTTACACGTTGTTAGTTTATGAACGAAGATGTTCAGCCAGATAACTTTCGCCTTTATTAACTTACACGCTACACGCCTAGTTAGTATAAATACTTTCATAACAATCGTGTCCTAATTATATAGATATATAACACCTTTTCAATAACATTTCGTTCGCACCAACTTTCTTAACGAATGTCTTTATATGGTTGGGTAGTTTATGTACCTATGTTACGGTACAACATAAGTTTGTTAATTTCACACGTAACAACGTAGAACAATGCTACGTAACGAATACAGACGTCCATTGTACGAGAATCTCATTAGTTGTCTGAGTGAAAAATGTTCGAGTGAGGTGACCGATGGCCGGTTATAAGTAACGTAGACTTGTGTCCTCCTTCCTCGTTATTTACCGCATATGTGATGAATTTCCTAAGCTAATGGAAAGTAATGGCGATGGGCTTGCCGGCCGACGCTGGCTCGAGGAAATTAACCTTATCGCAACTAGAGAAAGGGTCAAAAGCTATTTTAAAATCCGGAAGCGTTCATATCGAGAACAGAGTGGGCCGTTTACTTTAAATGCTGAGATTAAATTCAATTATGTCTGAGTTAGTAGCAAAGCTGTTGCTGTAATGGTAAATAATAAATATCTAGTTATGTAACGGTGATAAATATGTGAAATAAATGTAAATTCTAAGAAACGATTTCCAGTTATCGCAGACTACGATCAGTCTGTTATCGTTCTATTGTTTTCTGAAGATAAAACCATAAACTTGTATGGTTAGGACTTATTATATGAACAGTAAATAGATCACACCCGAATTTGTGTGGCCTACTCAGAAAAAATATACTGACAAACTTACAACGTAGAGTTTACTCACACATAGGCTCAACAATGCTGATCATTGATCAAGTATTGGGGTCAAATTCATTTATTTCATGCAAATTACATTAATAATGAAACAAATGACTTATCAGACATACATGGGAGCAATTATAAAAAACAACGTAAAATATTGGAGTTATTATTGCAGATATGGCTTCGTCGGCTTCTTTTAAAGTCTTCACACTTATCACTTCTCACTCTTTGGACAAAGAATGCGTCAACACTTTCGAAGATGAGTTTTATAATTGCGTCGGCGGCATGCAGCCGAGGAGATTGTGTTGTCAAGTTGGCACCCCTGTAATTTAACGTGGTCGCGTGGATTTCTCTTCCTACTTCATGAATTATTAAGTGTTACATGAAGTTTTACCGTGCCATCTATCATTATATCATTAGCCTCGGGAGTCTTAAACGTGGATGGGTTTTCATGGAAAACAATTACAGAAATTATTACTCTTCCTGCGTTATAGATGCAGGGTATATAAGCATCGGCTCGGTTATTATGTATTTTTCGTCGGTTTTCTTATCTAATAGAATGTACCTACTGCGTATGTTATCACATTATTATATTTTATTGGTTTTAAACTGTTTCAGCAGCTTAATCTTTCTAAAACACCATGATACCTATTTGTGTTGCCCAGCTGGGTTTGATAGAGGCTTAGAGTCTAAGCTTTTAGCTGATAAGTACGTAATAACTTCTATGCGATGGCACATTTAACCTTGGTTTAAGTTTAACAGCTGAAATTATGTTGAAAATAACGACGGTAGCGAGCTTAATGCCATTTCCAAGCACGAAATTGGCCATTTACAGATATTAAGTAACACCTCTCTCAAACCCTCACTCCCCGGTTTTCATAAGCTCTGAGTAATGTAATGTGTTCGTAATGTTCTTGCCGATAGGCAGGTGCCCTGGGCGATATTAAAAAGCTTTGATGCATTAAAAATTATTGTGATTGACCTATTGATAAATTTGATAGGCAGGCATGGGAACACACATTATGGGTATGAATAGTCACTAAATTCTAGATCAACAGATAGCACATCGAATTAAATTAGTATGTGCATGTACCTACGTGATGTGTATCTTGAATCTTTACGCTATAGGTATCACCACGATGCATACGGCACAGTCCCGTGACCAATGCATTTCAATGCACAGATATCGCCACACCAGACAATACTCTCAAATTACTCCCTCGGGGCAGCTTGATTCGCATGCACATTCACACGAATACACGTAAACCCACTTTTACGTCCATTTATGAACTATTTACCACTTTCACTTGATTTTACTACGTTTGAGTAATTGGTAAATAGGCAACATTTTCTCTGGCTTGTACCTATTGTTCTCTGAAGCGAAATTTTCTTATCTCTTTCCGGTTAACGGTATTTTTTTTGAGGGAGGGTGTCCCGACTTTTCGCACCCGAGTTGTTTTTGTTTCTAAACCCTTATCGCGTAAATTAAGTTGCAAAATTGGGTTCGATTCGGAAAGGGAAACATTGTAAATGGATCGGAACCTATTTTAATAAAGGTTGTTTGTTTTTTATCACTTTGAGAAGGGATCTTGTTGACAAGCTTTTTGTTTCGTAAAAAAGGATACCCCACAAGGGCCAACATGATTTCCTGTATGTGAGTGCAATTTACAGACGTTTTTTGAACCACCCTACCCATATACCAAAGCTTTATTTTTCTTATAAAAGTGTAAAAAATTAAACCCATATTTTCTTAAGAAAAGTACGCAAGTAAAAGCAATAACTTGTTACACCATAAAAACAAATACTGAGCGCGGGAATCGAACCCGCGAGTTCTAATTTATTACACTGCAGTGGCACGTAACGTTTTGGCAAGGTGAGTCCGAGTCCAAGTCGCGAATACGTAGTGGAGTGGCACAAGGTCGATGCGCCCTGCCCTGCCTGCCTGCCTCAGGCGTAGCCAGCTCTTTCTACTGCTATAACTAAACTACTACGTGCTTCAGATGGAATGCAGATTTTGTTCCTAAGCTCAATTTCGGCCTCGCTACAATGTCATGGTTTTTATTTCCGTGACTAACTTTCGGTTACACAAAAACAGGATATTTTTTTTGTAATCCCAAATCACGTTCGCGGAAGTGAAACAAGCATTTCATATTTTAAAATTGGCCATATTGCTCCGAATTGTTCCTCTCCCAATTACAAGGCACAATACAAGCAAATGAAGTACGGACATTCGTGATGGTCCGCGCGGAGTCTGTCCCTCTGGAACAATTGACCCACTTAATGTAACTGAGAAATGTTTGTTTGTTTCAGGTGGCCGGAGCCGTGGAGCTCAGCGAGTCTGCCAATACCGCGCAGATATTGGCGCAAGTACAAAACTCTGTAAGTACCTACCTATTAATAAGAAACTTTTTGATTTACCGCACCTCCTTAATGAACTGCGCATCTCCTTATCTGTAAACAGATTCCATGTTTTTAACAACGCTATTAACATAAAAATATCTTATCAGTCCTATTGAAATTTTATAACTGTAATAATATAAAAATCATATCGCGTGTGACGTTAAACGGACCCGTGTATGGTACGTTCAACCGATAATTGCTGGAAACATGAAGTATAAATGAATTCGCTATAATTATTTCGGGAGGCGTCTTCAAAGAGTTCGATCATTAACTTTCGCATATTCAGCTCTGAATGGATATGAGCTGCGAGATATGGTTGATATAAGGGCCTCTTTGGAGCAGAAATTGCTGATATTACTTCCCATTATGATTATGGGACGTGAACAAGAAACTGGCACGACGGCGACGGGTCAGAACGTGGCGCACGCTCGCATCGACTTCATTTTCACGCCATTTGGCAAATTTTCGGTATTGAGGATGTGTGGAGCTTGTGTTATTATTATATGTTGCTTTGTTAGTGGAATATTGAGTCATTACTACACGAACAAGAATACCAGCTAATAAAATTAATATGTATTAAGTACTAGGAATAGTAATAGTTGCGTTTACGAAGGTCAGGAAAAACAACAATAATTATTTACCTATGTGTTGTGTAATTCTCTTGCCGACTGTAGCTGTGGTTATGAATGGAACACAAAATAGTTTCTCATGGCTCCAGCTAAGTCCAGCAAGGATTTAGAAAGCTCTAACGACAGATTAAACATTGTGAGGTTCACGTTAACGCTACATTCCGGGCTCTACATTCCTCTTCCTGTTTGATTTTTGTACAAACACTAACGGACAGCAAAGCTTCATTTTTTAGGATTAAGTATACACGGGGTCATGAGAACAGTTACATTTCAAGCTAGGGATAAATTGAGTACATAAATTCTGTTTCTGGTTGAAAAACGTCGTCTCTACTTATGTCGTAGAGCGATAGGAAATCCATAGAGCGAACCACTTTATTTGCAAGATCTATGCTAATTTATATGTATTTTATGTATGAGATAACAACCTTGCATAATAATGTGCGGATAGAAGAATAAATGACGTAATATGTGGTGCTAATTATACTTACATATAATTTAATTATACATGAGGTGCAGAGTAGTTGGATAGTCCTGTATTAAGACAGTATGCATAAAATAAATAAATAATAATAATATTAATGCAGAAGGAAGAAACTTTGATTTAATCTATAACTACAACCAAAGCAGGAAAATAATTTGCTCTAGGTAAGCATTTCCGTTTCATGTGATCAAGGTAATATAAATTTTGTTTTAATATCGATGTGCTCTTGACAGCAACCATTTAACAAAATAAACAACGTTCACAGAAAATATTTCATCATTGTAAGGAGCAAGGGCAAAGTGCTTTCGATATTTCAAAATTAAACAAATTTTACATCGACGAACCCATTTGAAACCGTTTTAGCTGTTATTGCAGCAGTTAAGTATAAAGTGAAATAAATTGCCGACTCGCTCCGGGCTCAACTCTTGAAATCAATTAAGTATTATTTGCCGTTCATAATGAAATATCTCCAGCATCGCTAAATGTCAATTAGACGAGTATTCCTAAATTATAGCTTGTAAACGTATCTATTTAACTTAGACTACCTATAACGTTTCTAAATGCTAACGTTTCTGGGATATTGAATTGAGATTTTCGCGACGAAACTACAAGAGCTTTGATATATTATAATGTGCTTAGAAAGCACCTGAATAGCAAATTTCTATAAGGTCAACCCGTCTTTAAAATCAAAAGTTCAGATTGAATGGCTTCCATGATCAGATCAGTAAAATGGTGTTGTTTCTCTTTTACAACGTTTACATGCCTTATCTCCACTTCTATTATCGTAGGCACCCGGCACCACGATACTCTAAGCCTGAGAAAAAGGTTTGATATTAAACCTGCCTTTTTGCCTGGCCGCCACGTTTACCCTAGTACTCGTAAAAATACTGTGTATTTTCCTTGAAACTATTATAATAGTTTTGTCATGTCATGTTTAATGTATGAATATTGTAAAAAATTGACAAATGCGAAGCGTTAGCTTCCAACGTTAGGTTCTTAGAAACATCTCACTACAACATTAACCACAGGTGTGTAGGTCATGATATAATTTTTTTGTATACACGTGAACTAAATAATAAATTTCATGAATTCATTTAACCTTCTCAAAAATATAATTTATTATAGTGCCCGGGGAAGGAGAACCAGTACGTTTCATGTAATTGACATCTGTCAAACAGAGCAAGCTTAGCCGTTCCTATTTTAATATTGTTTATGGCAACAACGGATGCTGCTCCTCCATTTCATGCGCAAGACATTTCCATAGTGTTGAAATGGAAATTTGATATAAGTAGTACATAGTCTGAAGGCATCATCACTACATTATCTTACGAGTTTGTAGGTCAGTTTACGATAACGCGTTATCTACAGTGCTATTTGCCCAGTGGTTAACTTTGCATAAAATTCAGTGGCATTTTTTGAACATTTGAATACGCTAGGTGCTATTATGATCTTTGATTTATGAAAGGTCGGTGATAGAGATAAATGTGTAAACATTGGGGGGCGGGTTCACACGTGTGTCACGGTGTGAAGGTGACGGCGGCGGGCGCGCCCGCGCGGCGGTGCGGCGGAGCTCGGACAGTGCGCCACGCGCCCGCGACCTGGCCGCACCGCATACCACGGACATGCGCCGCTGACGCGACCACGACCACTTCACCCATCCACGCGCGGCTAGATGGCGCGAAAATAGGCAGTTTACGCGGTTTTGAACAAAAATCGCGGTTAACTTGCCAAAGTGTTGCAGTGATGACTATTTTCTTTGGATATTCAAAGAGAATCTGTTAGAATATCGTTTGGTGTTTCGTGAAAAAAACAAGTCTTAAGTTACTGTCACGTAGCTGACTCGTAATGAGTTAGTAACGCGTCCGGCACGCGCACTGACTAGCAGCACGACAGCGTCTACTGTGCTAAGTTAGTAACGCGTCCGGCACGCGCAGTGACTAGCAGCACGACAGCGTCTACTGTGCTAAGATGAAGTTGTTCAAGAGGAGGCTGTCGTTCAGCGCAGATAAACAGAAACAGGTTCTCCGTACAGACGATCCCTTTGAACACGAGGTACTTAATAGTCCCATGTCTCATGACTCTACATCTTGTAGATATCACTAAGTGTTCGCGCAGATATACATAAATACTAGTATTACACTAACAGCTGACATCATTACTAACTGGCAGCATCCTTGTACAGTAATTTAATAGATGGCATAAAACTACAATAACGTAAACATTTTACCTTCATTATAATAGAGTCGTTCTTTGTTGATAACGATTGTAGGCCGGAAGTTTTGTTGAGAACACATCGTGTTTCTTGTACTATTTAAATTAAGTTGGTTTCAAATAACATGAGTGTAATTGATAAGCGTGTATTGGCGTGTTTTTCTGTACTAGAAGTAGGTACACTTTAGCTAAGCAGATTGAAAGGCAAGGTTATCTTATCAGACGGAGGCCGCGACGTAGTGCTCCGCGTTTAGCCACAACTTGCGCGATTCAATTCTGCGAATCGAAAATATTGGCTTCTAGCATCCGCTCCCTACTTTAAAGTGGCCGATACGTGATACTTGAACTAAATAATAGAAATCTAGCGCACATTTTATCGGACCTAGCAAAATATAGAGGCCTCTTTTATCTAATAATATTTATTATTTACGTTAGCATCTTCAATCAAGTCGTGAACATCGCATCAATCATCATCAGACACAGACTATTAAGTCACGGTCGAGAATTCCACAATGATACCTACATTTTTGTTAATTATATAGTTATTGAAGACATTTTTTGCGATCTCCTAAGCGCAGTCAGCGACTGGAAACAAAAATAAACAAATTATTTTCGCAACCTTCCTCGAATTTATACCAAAAACAGACGAATGTTTTTCGTTTTGCGTTATCTCAGATCTCTGTTATGCTAATTTTGAACCTAATAGGCATTTATGATCTCACGACGACCATGCTACGTACACTGGAAGTTATTTATACAGATGTTTAAATCTGCCCGTCAATGCCAACGTTAATAAAATACAAGTCATGAGCACTTAGAAACGTTATGCTGTGGACTGAATACTAGCTATTGTGCACGATTGACACGGGCAACGAGCTTTAAGACCCTAATGAGGTTTTGTCTGACCTGAAGTAGTTAAACTTAAGGGCCGTAGATGGCATGACGGGATAAAGGAATCGAGTAGTGGAGAAATGCGGCGAGGTGGTGTATTTGCAAGTGACAATCAGCGCGCGCAATCGCGCTGCTAATATGCTGCGGCCATTTGTCCTTGGCCTCTGTGTGTTACGTGATCAACTTGCATTGGTATCGCACTAATAATTAGTTTGTAGTTTGTATTCCTGTTTAAATGTAATGGTTTTGCGAGGGAACGGAACAGCGGAGCCGAAATAGAGGGCAGGAAATTATGCAGTTTAATGTTGCTCGGCTATTTTGCTTGTTTTATACCTATACGAATAAATTTTATTTTCAGGCTTATTTATGGCTCAGGGGTATGTATGATACATTTTGTACACATAGATGGCCATCGTAGCTACCTATGTATTTAAAAAAAGGACATTATACATTTTGTATACGTAGACCGCTACCGTACCTACCAACGTTTTTAAAATTATTTTACTTTTTGTTGGTACTGTTTTTCGCAGACATGGCTCGGTTATTTTAATTTATTCTCATTTAGCCTAATTTGAATTTCAAATTTGATAAAACGCGATTTTTAATGTAACTTCAACTTTATGGTTGGTTGGCTTGGTTGATCATGAAATAACTAACTAAAGATATTAACTACTGCAACGAGTAAAAAAAATATATGTTTACTACCACTGTGTCTGTAAGAAAGTAACACGCACTTAATACAATTTATTGTTTAAGTTTCATGAGTTGACTATTACTGTAAATAAATATGGTAATTATTATCTGACTATTGTCTATTAAACACTTATAATAATAAATTCTTGTCGTATTGTGGTAAGACTTACAAAATATAATAGTCCACTTTAGTACAGTCACTTGAAATAAACTAACACAACTATGACTAATTAATAATTCGCGTTGATTGATTAACGACTCCTGTTTGTTCCAGTTTGAAATTCCTGCGGTTCTATTTGTGACCCTGGATAGTGAACCGCTATAGCTATAATATGAATGAGACAAACTATAAAGAAATGAGTTCTTGAATCAGTGGCTTCTACTGTGGGCTTTTGTCTCATAAAATGATCACACATCCATTGGTACGTATTTTTGGGAAATTCATCACTCCGAGAATTTAATCAACGCTGAATACGCAATAAATAAGTAGGACCTACGTACTGAGGAATTTTGAATTGAATGCGGCTGGAAATCTTTTGGAAAATTTGACGCAATAAATATCGAGTATTTTGCAGAATTAATTTATTTCGACAAGAATGTTATTGTTTACAAATTCTAGTGTGCTTAGAGAGAAACAATGTTAGTTGTTTACCACAATCAATCAATGCAACGGAACGAAATGTACAGAGGCGTGGGCGCAGCGACATTTAGAATTTTTAACCATTTCTAATACCCACGTAAGCTACGTAGGTACTCACGATTTCTCCGAAGAAAGAAGTCGAGTCAACATTTGTACATGTGTGTACTAATACTTGGTAACACAAATGTAGTATAATTATGTTTTTTTTCTAAACAACAGTTACTACGTATTATTAATAATAAAGCTAAATTATTTAATTTTAATCTTAATACATTGTCTTAGTTTGGCTTATAGCCAATCTTATTTCACGCCTTTGGACTTCCTTATTCAATATATTTACGCTATTATCTAAGAATTAATGAAATTATATCTACAGAATGTTATTATGATATATAATGTATGAATGATAACGATTATAGATGGTTACGGTAGATAAGTGGATTAAGAAAAGATAGCCAATATCCACTTTTCCTACACCAAAAGTAAAGATTGACCTACAGAATGAGAATAACTAAGTTACTTGAAAAATATACCTAATTGTATTAAGGATCGAGTGAGAGGTTAACTGGCGTGGATAACTTTATTAATTCCTCTAGTTGGCTTATCTAGTCGATACGTGTTGAAAGTAGTAACGAAATGTTAAGTGCATGCGCCCACGCTGGCCCGGGAATGGCCGATGGGCTAGTATCGCTGCGCTGCATGCTGACAACACTCGCATCACCTCACGTGGGATGCTTGCTATCTTATCTCTCTGCTAGTTAATCCGATGTGCTATTTTCACACAATGTAGAGCAGAGATTTTGAAATTCTAGCAATTTATAGCTTCTTATAAATTACACATTGTTTGTGGCTCTTACAAAACAGCGCCATTCGCGTATCTAGTCCCTGGTTATTTTTATATCGCGCATGTCGAACGCAGCTCTCGACGGGTCGAGTTTACAAATGCACATAAACGCGCGATGCACGACTTGTAACAGACATACCTATTATTTAACACTCTGTTTACGTGATAAAAAAATTACCCATACATAAATTTAAACGTCGTCGCCTTAAAATATTGTTTCTTGATAAATGTAATTTTCAAGGTTTTGAAGAGATTTTAAACACTACCTAGAGATGCAATAGATCAATATTCCGGGTAATTTCGTTTGGGGAATGAAAGGCGCGTTGGAAGTTATCAACCAATCATTATTCAATTTCACTCCAATTAACTGGACGGGGTCTCGGAACGTTTGGTACATAAATCAATCGCTCTGAAACCGTAGCATTAAACCAACACGCGTGTAGTGATTAACTATGTACGTTTGATTATCTGATCTTGGACCCAATCTTTAGGTTTTACGTAACAGGAAAACTGTCAAAGAGAAAACAAACCTGACAGTAAAGGTACAATTCCGTAGCCGACCGCAGGCGGCAACTGCAGGCGACATGTCGTCGCGACACGACTAGCTTCTATGTTTTCTATGAAGGCGTCGCACTGTGGAACGAACAAAGGCTCTCGAAGACATTTAAGGTTAAGTTTTAAAGTGTCGGTTTTTTGCTTGAAATGGCTTCTAATAGCCAATATTATGCATTCATACGAGTATATCATAGGATGCAATGTGATAGACAAATTGAAAACTTATATTACAACAATTATTATTATAACTTATTATAACAATTTTCATATTGCACCTACCACTGTTTATCTCTGCATCACCCTAAGGTTGACTGGTAGAAAATGCCTATGGCATTAAGTCCGCCTCTGTACATTTGTGTGCTTAAAGTATTAAATAAATAAATAAATATTATTTTTGCAAAAAAAATGTATGGAGCTAATGCTAATAATTACCGTTATATCCTTGTACACGTTGATGTAACTATTTATTTATGATTTTATGACGTACTTGATTTTTTCAGAATAGGTGTGGTTTTTAAAAAAAAAACTGCAGTAAATCTCGTTATATGAAGTACCGACACTTTAAAATTTAAGCTTAAATGTCTTCAAGAGCCTTTTTTCGTTCCACAGTGCGACTTCACGACGTGTCGTTAGCTACGGAAGGTATTTCATAGAAATTCTTAGAAACCAGTCGCGGCGACACGTCGCCTGCAGTTGCCGCCTGCGGTCGACTACGGAATGGTACCTTTTAAATGGTCGTTTGTAAGATTCAGTAGTGTGTCATGAGGTTACCTAGGGACGCGTCTAGCGCCTTTTTAGTTTGTTATAGCCAATATCCTGTTCTACTGCGGTTTGTATTACAAAGATGTCCAGCTGAGAAACCTCGGACGTGACCGGAATACGTAGTGCTCATAGTAGCTCCGGAACCAATCAGTAAATATAATAAAACCAATCCTATTATGCACCGACCTTTGCTTACGAAGTTACGACTTAATCACAGCGTCTGACGCAATGTAACAATCTTCGTGTGATTAGCTTCTTGGCTTCTAATTTTGTGGCATTTTCATACACTGTAATTTTATGTCAGACGTACATTTAAGACATTCGTGTTTATTTATTTCAATGTGAATTTAGAGTCTTGTCGGTTTGACCTTTGAGTACCTCCACCAACTTAAACAGAAACCAAGTAAAAGCGTTTATCACCATCATCATTTCAGCCGAAAGACGTCCACTGCTGGACATAGGCCTCCCTCAAATGGGGGGTTTTGCCATAATCACCACGCTTGGCAGGCGGGTTGGCGATCGCATTTTGGTGTTATAATGCGTAGAGAACGCTGCTGCCCATTCTCTAGTGAGTCCCTTAGTCGCCTTTTATGACAACCACGTGAAGAAATGGGATGGTACTATTCTTTACGTCTGGCACCACACGGAACCTTAACACGGAACGTTTAAATTGTCTAATATTCGGCGTAATAACAGAAATATGTAGATTCTGTAGTCATAAAATAGTTTCATAGCGGTTCTAACAGCCTGCTTCTTATAATTGCCTTTTCGAACTGAATCATGTAGCTTCTAAACAAAATTAAGCATATCCAAAGGTTGAATAGAATTGCAACAGTAGCTGTTATGGTTTGGTCTTCAACCCGGATTCGAAAGCTATTGTTAGCGGACATGGCTTGGGAAGTCGGTTGACAATACCGTGAGGTCACGTGCTAGCGTGTCTAAACTTATATTTCTTTCTACACTTACAATTTTAGGCTACGCATTCGGCTTAGTTTACGAGCTGCAACACGGCGTCTACGCTACTACACGTCGTATTATCAGCTACGCGGCATCTACGCTGCTACGTGGATTCTTATGTGCTACGCGGCGTCTACGCTGCTTTGCGTCTTATTATCTGCTACGCAGCGTCTACGCATCTACACGGTTTCATCGCTGCTACGCGGCGTCTATCTTTCACTTTCGTCCGACTAACGCTCCTACTGTGCTGCACAATATCGTATTGTGAATGTACTCTAACTTACTCGCGCTAGTTGTCACATCACAACTGACTTCTTGTGTAAATGAGTGTTTGTAATGCAGTTTTATTGAAAATTAATCATTTCTCCTTTCGTTAGACGGTTACGCAAATATTGAAATGCTAAAACACGTCCTTTTCCACCCTTTGTTAAGTTTTTAGAAAAGCTGTTTCCTTGAAAACTGAACAAAGCGCCACGTGCAAGAATCCCTACATCTACCGAACACGCAATGTATTTGTGACTGAGAATTCTGAAATTATTTTCCATTTCCCTGACACTTTTATGAACCGCCTGACTGATTCCATCCATTTTTCTAACAGGACAGAGCACGTTTCTCGGACACGAGCTGGCAGATCCATCACACGTGGATGCGCAATGGCGACCCCCAGCCACTGTCGCCAACGCCGTCGCGCTCGTTGCCTGCCCCGCTTGTGGGCCCGCCGCCCGCTCCCTCCGCCACCGCGACAGTGACCTTACGCTCCGAACAGAACGGCATCTATGACACCATTTCGGTAAGTGGAGTTATTGGTTATTGCTCATCAATATTTAAAGAGCGAGTGCAGTTAGAAATAGACGATGGAACTTTAAGATTATTGCGCGTGGAATGAAGCACGATTCTAATTTATTTCACATGTATACCAAGTCAAATGCTTCGCAAAATTAATAACTGAAAACTGTTGCATATTAATTAGCATAACTACAGCAGTACGTAACTAACTATGTATGAAACTCCGTCAGCGTAAAACAGTTTTTAGTTTTTTAAGGGTAAAAATTCAGGATGGCAAACTTTCATGAAAGTTAGCGCGGCTTTTACCGTAACGAACAAAAAACAACACATCACATTTTGTATCTTTTCCTTGCCCTTTAAATTTTTTCAGTAAAGGTTATTAGGGAAATCTAACTGAAATGGGTCAGGAAGACTGAAAGCCAAATTCTTCAATAACCGCACCAGAGCTGAAAACCAGTAATTCTTTGAATTAAGTTATCTGTTTACATTTGTTTCGTTGGCTCAGCGTCAACTTATTATCGAAGATAGTTTATAATAATCATCATGGCGATAAGAGATCAGTCTTTAAATTAAATGTTCCGATAGATATATCTATTCATTAGGTGTCGGAACTACGTAGAGGTTTATTACGAGGCTATCAGTATATTCATGCTTATTATCTGTCTAATGTTTGTTTATTTAATACTTATCTGTCTCGAGTAGAGAGCCGCGTGTCATGTACTACTTATTTATCTGCAATTATCTCGAGAGGTAAGTAATTGAGGAAACTTCTAACTATAAATCAATAGTTCGCGGGTTAACATGTGTTTATTCTATTTTGACATCATATTCTAGTAATTAATTAGTCATGAGACGGCCGTGGCGAATGAATGTGTGGGCAATTTTATTAAGGTAGAAAATTGAATCGAATAAGCGGGTATGCGGACGTGGTATTAACCCGTCAAACAGCACCGCAAAACAGCGGCGCTCGGCAAGCCCAGCGCGCGCGCACGCTCGTACACGACGCGACATAGAAACTGAACCTCGGCTTTCGAACTATAGATTTGCATTAACTGGTCATAAATCATAATCTGCCGGCCCAGGGCTCCGGCGGCTTAGAGGCGTACTCACGAGCTGCGAGTTCCTGTTGTTTCGCTAATGTACCTTTGTGCTCGCACGCTCGTAAAATAAGGGTTAGTGGCCGGAGACCGCCGCCTGCTGTCACTAAACTCCACTGTTATAACTTACCAATATTTTATTTTCAGTTAGACGGGCATTCAGTAAACCTTTATGTACTCTGTAACACCCAATACTCATGTGTCCATTACAGAAATGTTATGCCATTGACCACACAAAGCAAGTAATAACAAACTTCAAGCTAAAAGTTATAAGGAAATAACGATCGCATGCCGAATAGCTTGTCAATGAAAAGCATCAGTACTTCACAAACTCGTCATCATCGTTAGAAGTTATAGAAATAGTAATTGTTAGTGAAGTAACAAATGTTGTGAACAAAGGGACGACATTGGCGGCAGAACTGGGCCGGATGTAGACACCATTAATATTACGAGCTTAGGGACACCATGGAGCATGGCTATTTGTTTCCTAACGCGGCCTGCGCCCACGCGGCTCCAGTTCCGCACTAAACTATTTTCACTTACTCTTTAGTATTCAAGTAAGTAGTTGTTATTGTTATGTGTTTGGCGAAAATTAGAGTTGACACAAATAGTATTTCATTGATATAGACGTTCGTCTTCAACTAAATTGTAATGACTCAGTGGGATAATGCTCTTTTTGAATTAACCTTTTTATTATATTTGTAAGTGTGTTGCAATTCATTATATTTGTAGCCTTACGTCAATATTAGCTATGTATTATATTTATAACAATGCCGGTACAACCAATAATGTTTAGCAATAGTCAGTGAGTCACATTACACGAATATCTCGCGAGTGTGTTTCATGCCTTAGCTGCTAGATCTCCATCAATCCTTGCAGCCTATTATATTGAAGTAATCCTATAAATCATGTGCTTACCTTGCAATTATTGTGAGAACTAGTTATTATTGTGAATGCTATTTAACACAAGCACTAGATATTTTAATTAAGCTGTAAATCGGTATAATTTATTAGTTTTAATGTGATTGCTTTTGCTATATCACTGCATAGAATGGTTGACACTGTTATTATAATGAGCTTATGTTATGACAAAGGCAGAAAAAACGAGACGACAAATATCATAGAAAGACGACAAACTCACAAATATCATAGAATAATTAAAAAGAAATTACATAAATATTCCTTTATGTAGACGAAAGACTCACAAATATCATAGAATAATTAAAAAGAAATTACATAAATATCCCTTTATGTAAAAATAACAGATAGTAAGTTCGTCTATACAACTAAATGTTTTTGAGTAAATATATGTCATAGTAAAAGTTCAAGGGTTGCGCTGTCGCGAACTGTCTATAGAAATAGTCCCTAAGGTCGTTTATGACAATTTCCGGCGCAGTAAGTGCTGGCCTCGGGGTAGGCCCCAGTTCCCCACTAATGGGGTAATTGTGCTCCCAATAATTGATGAACCAATCGCTGCCACCTTCCGACTCGTTAATGGTCGTGTTCCTTTACCAGTAACTTGTAAATACGAGCATTGGTACAGTTTAAAGAGAACAATAGGAGATAAATGGATAAACCTAAAAGCCAGGAACTATCTATGCGAAGTAAGTAACTCGAGTTACTTACTTCGCATAGATAGTTCCTGGCTTTTAGGTTTATCCACAAACAATCACAGATACGTTTAAGATAAGAAAACTAAAATGATTATAGAATCCGCTTATCTTATCTATCGAAGATAGCTAAAGGTAACATCCGAAAGAACTTTATGTAAAACACTTCGTAGGTATCGAAAAATCCGGTGTCAATACCTACCCTTCTCAAATATATGTAAAGGAGGTTCCCTTTAAGAACAAAGTATTCTCTTTATATGCATAGGCGTACAAAAGGCCAACACAGTATTTCAATAAGCTTACCTTTTTACGGTCGCTTACTAAGAAATTCTCCAAGTTTGTCCCAAAGCTACGTAGGTACCTAATATTCCGGAGGAATGAAGTTCGTTATTTTCCGAATACATGTTATCCTTGGAAAATTTCACAGAATACGAGATTGGGTATCTGGTTCATTGTCTAGCTTATTTAGCAGGTGTGATGCTGATTTCTCACAAAATTGCGAAACAGGTTGAATTTGTTATGAAATTTTTATTTCGTGTAGGTACGTGTTTTTATTTGGTTTGTCATTAAGTATAGATATTTCTTCTTTCATATAAAGCCTATCACAGACGTAGCTATAATATATATTATAGCAAGACATATTACGATATATTTTTCATAGTAATCTTCGAATGACCTCAGACGGAGCATATTATATATTTCTACTACGTCACCAAAAATACGAAAAAAAAAAGCAATAGCAAAGTATATTAATATATTAGAGCTACGTCTATGACGGGCTTAAATGAGATGAATCTATAACTGCATAGTTTTTATAAGCAAATTCGTTTTTTTTTTGTTGTCAAACATAAGTTAACCTAAGTTAAATTGCTCTAACTACCATTTAGCATTTTTTGTTATTTCAATGAAACATATCCTTTCATTGAGCTTTTAAAGATATTTGGAAGTGATAAAATAAACCTATCTAAACTACTAACTAAAAAAAATACTACCCAGACCAGACTTCGAAGCCTTCTGCACCTATTATAATATATTCAAGGCTTTGCACAATTAACTTTAAAAGTAGCGCATAGGTAGAGAACGTACCCGAACAATACAGTTCTAGAATAAGTATTAACTAGTGAAATTTCGGTCGGAATAAGTTACTTGCGAAGAAAATCACATCGCTGTCCTCATGAATAATGTATACGTTCAAAGAAAGGCATACGCAGATGAGGCCGTATTTTAGCTGCTGAAGCCAGGAATGAATAATTGAGCCTGCTGAGAAACTGTCTTAGATTGTGTAGACAGATATTACAGAATTCTCGGAGCTCTTGAAAAGAATATATCTGCAGGACTTACCAAGAAGTAAGGTCTTAATATTAATAAAGTTTTGCAGAATTTCGCATTACTTTGTCGTCTCCCCCGTCTTAAGATTTTAATGCATAATATTGCTATATTATAGTGAATTAAACATTCATTTTTAAACTGTGCTTTGGTAGATTATTAGCAACCGAAACGCTTTACTTTTGTGGGTGATCAATCCTTTGATTCATATTCTTTCTTTATAAGTCTTAAGACCTTCGAAGTTAATGGTCTCCGATGGCGTAAATAAGTTTTACAAAGCGTACAACAACAAGTAAGCATTATCTTTGCGTTGTAGATATTCTGGTAAAAGTGTAAGCGTACTAACTGAACGTAGCTTTCTAAGGTTTAAAGTAGGTATTTAACAAAAGTGTTGAAATGTTGGTTACGTAACGTATTATATTTATATATTCAGCAAGAGGACAGCAGCAAGCGGCGGGAAGACTTTATGGAATTCTAATACCTTTTGTGTCAGTAAAGTTGAGTGTCGAACATTTAGCATTGCAAATACAATGATCTAATCTCAGTTCTGACTGACAATACAATGCTAAACAGTTTTCTAGGCGTAGGACAGCGGGAATACTGTTACGTAATGTGTTTGGCGTGGGCTTGACACGTACTGTTATTTGCATTCTGCGGATAATTTTGTATGATTAATGTAGGTTTTGACGTAGTCATGCCTTAATGCAAAAGGTGTGTCTTATTCATATGGACGGAGCGTAATGACGGAGGGTAGTTTTTGCAAAAACAAACATTTCTGTACTTTCTCACCCAGCTGGAATGGTATTTTATCAGACGTTTGGAATGTGGTTAATATTAATTTATATACATACTGATTTATCATAACATAAATAATATTCAACCTTCATTATTTCGCAATCATTCATCCTATGTTTGTGCAAAATAACATTTTATTATCTCAAGCAATTACCAGAGATATCCATCTAAGAAAAAATGTGTAGTGTGTGCAAACAAGTACCTATTGAATGGAATACCAATGTGTGGTGCGAAACGAATAAAGTAGTAATACAAATTCTGACACCACGTTGTAAACTACAATGTATGGATTTCCATAGTTGAGAGAGGACCACCCGGCGAACAGGGAGATACTGATCACGGCATCAGGTGTCGGCGCTCAGGCCGTCGGGCCTCCCCAACGTCGCCATAAATAAAATTCGACACTTAAACAATAGACCGGCCCGACCCGACCCACAGACCCGGAGATCGAGCGATACCACGGTACCACCCGCTCCGCCGCTCTCCGCAATCACAACACTACGTATTAACCTGTTCTGGCTGCCGTACGGTCAACACCACCGTCGAGTACCGTCACACCCCTCCACTTAAGATTACATATGTACATCACTATCATCTCCATCGTGGCTCACGCTGTCTAATATTGTAAACATAACAACATATATTTCAATCTATGAAATTGAGCAAAACTAAAATAAATAGCCCTCGATATAGGTCGGCGTGGTGTAATTAATACAAATTGCTTTCGGCCGTAAGTGGCTGTCAAAGAGGCCGCGGCCGGGATTAATGTTAGATAAGTGATTGGGCGGCGGATCGCGAAACTTTCTCACGATAGCTATTGCGATAGCAGCACGCCCGCGGCGACGTATCTTCCTGGCTTACGGGAATACCGACAAAATATTGTAGTTCCTTTTACAGTGAGAGATAATGTTGTTTACTCTGACCGTTGGACACTGCACTTTGCTTATTTAGTAGTTCTGCTTCATTGCATTCAACTATATCGTAGGGAATAAGTTTTCTTTTAAACTGGACTATATCTCATTTTTAATTGAGCCTTAAGTTACTAGCCAGCATTTGCGTACTACCAATTACGAAACTATAAAGAAAACGGTACCAAGTTAAAGTTTTTATCATAAATAGTATAATTACTCTGTTCATAGTTGCAAGCCTCCGTAATTACCAGCAACAAGTAAAAGAAGCAAACAGTAGAAATAGAAAGTTTATTCCATAGAAATGAAATGTTATGTAAATATTAAGTCTCTGTGTAAATATTTGGGCTCTGAGTCGTTGGTGGCGCTTACATTAGTTGCTTTTTATAGTAATATTTACTTTGGTGGACCACTTTCAAAGGCTTGTCAGTGATCACTGCACTTGTATTTTCACGCAGCAGAAACTCAATTTAAATGGAGTCACTATTTATATTTATCTTCGTGAAGGTGCGCCCGTGCAGCGATGCAACGAGAGAGGAATTGGGTTAACTAGCAGGCACGTCGTCACCTTAACTTTAAACGAAGATTCCTCCTTCATATAGTTATTAAAATAATCGGTTAATTTCAGAAGTGTTAAAAAGAAGATAATTAAGCGTTTAGAGTTGAAAACCGGTTAAACAAGAATGTTTAACGTATATAAACAACTTTAACATAGACGTTCATACTTCCTATTTACGAAACCGTGTAAACAAATTGCTTGTAATTTAATTTAAGTTTTAAACCGCTGTGTGATCGATAATCTGATGAAATCTAATTAATATTACTTACTTATTGAGATATATGGAAAATAATTGTGACTATTTATTAACCATCGGAAATTAAACGGGTTTATAGCCAGTTTCCTGGAAGTATAATTTATGATAAGAATTGATAGCTTTATTGTATAAAAAGTTGACTTTTTGAAATAAAAACCACTGTAGACGTTACAGAAATAAAATCTATACATATTATAAACTAAAGTCGTAGTACGAGCGCATTGTTCTTCTAAACCACGCAACAGATTTTGATGCCGTTTTCACCATCGTTTAGAGAATTTATTCCGGAAGGTTTATGTGTATAATACGAATTACATATAACTAAGTAATCTCGATTTTTTGTAAAGTCGTAAAAACCGTGCGAAACAGGAGCGGGTCGCCAGTATTGAACAAAGACCAAAGGCATTTCAATATACGCGAAACCTATACCTGTATACCTATACACATACTCCAGTAATTTAATTTAATTTGTAGTTTTTCGATTCTGACGGACAGAATTCCAATGATATTTGTATAAAATGTTGTCAATGCGTCCTGAAACACCGATAAAAACGGACTTCAATCGTCGGTAAGTTAATATCAGCGTCGAAATGATAGTACGTGATTGGCATTCACGAGTGGCCCCCTAACTTACTGCAGGCCATGCCCGTGAGAATGTCGCATTGTCTATCAGGAGTTCAGGACACATCCAGGTAAGTTCATAATGAGGGCCGCTGGGTACATCCGGTGACGTCATCCTATAGGTACTCGTACCTTGTCAATCGGTTTATGGAATCATTTAGTTATTACTTATTCGGTTAAAAGTTTCTATAAATGGCGATCTGGCCATGATTTTGTCGTTTTTTTTGGCCTATGTATGTAATTGGTCATTTTCAGGACTATAAGTTCATTAAATAATATAACATAACATCACGCCTGTAATTCCCGAAGGGTTAGGCAGAGGTGTACCTAAAGTACCCCACATTTGCCAGTTCGCCAGTCGCCAGTTCTTCAGTCATTAAATAAAGAATTCAAGAACTGTAATTTGCAATTTTAAGTACATATTTCTGTTTCATTTAGTCTTACTTAACTATGACATCTATGTACAAGGTACTTTGTAAACCCAAAAATTTAGTAAATATACGAAATAGGAAGATATTTTTCAATCGGGGTTAGTTATAAAGTTATCGTGCGAGCTCGCGTGGCGCGATGCACGCGCGTTTGTTTACGGAAGCGATCCGCCCGCCCCGGCCCGCCCGCCCAGCCGCCCAGCCGCCCAGCGCAAAAACACATGAATGAACCTGTAGCCATTGCGTCATACGCCGCATTACTGCTACTTCTACATCACAACGAGTTACGAATACACGACACCCAGACATTTACATGAAAAGATGAAACTTTTACTTTTATGTTTGATATTAATTATTAAACGGTTGAGGAGCTCGTGGCGTGATCTATCAGGTTAAGCTATGCTTGCCGGGGTTGGTCCGTGGATGGGTGACTATCTTTACATACCGAAATTCCTTCATGCCTCGGAAAGCGCTTTGAGCCGTTGGTCTCGGCTAACATTCGTGGATCTGTGACAGTCGTTACGAGTCGTCAGAGCGAAAGACTGACAACCAGTTTTACCAAGTTTAGGGTTGTGGAGGTCAGATAGGCAGTCGCTTCAAGTAAAATACTGGTATTCAGCTGCATCCGGTTAGAATGGATGCTGACCCCAACATAGTTGGGAAAAGGCTAGGCTAGATTCATTGATTGAGTTAATTACTAAACGGTTGTGACCATTAAATTAAATTATACTGCTATCTCTAAAGTTTGCAAGCCAATTATCTTCACGCTAGTTTAATGAAGATCAATACACCGTCATTATATCCCATTAACCTAGGTTGTTCATCTAACTCTATGGCGAGAAAATTATTTTACTGGTTTTCGTTTAAATTTTACGGTGTGATTTAAATTAAAACATTGGAAAGTGCGACTTAATGTGCTTGCGGCTTTAATCTCACGTCTAGTGATAAGTGAGCTGAGAGTTTTAATTAATGTAAATATTAAAACAAAAGAGCAGCAATGCATCGCGGTATTGACTAGCTTCAGTTTTTGTATCGACAATTATTTTTGTAAATTATCATAATTATTAAATTGTAGAGTCTACTTCCATTTAACATTTCCTTTGCAAATAAAACGTTTCGTTTATTTAGAGCTTTTTGAACGAAACAATAACTAATCGTCCTAGTCTAGACAGAGTTGATATTATCAACGCAATTCGACTTAACTTTACAAAAAGCTGTGTCAGCTCACTGTACTCGAGAAATGGCTGGATTTTAGTACTAAGAAATAGCCTTTTTAGTACTAAAATCTCTAGGTCCGAATGTCATGTAACGCGTGTGTGCTGTCTGCACCCAAAGTTCTATAAGATAACAGCGAAGTGTGTAGTGTACGGTTGTCTAGCGCGTCGGTTGCCTAGCAACGCTCTGACGCCAGAGTGCCGCCAGAGGAGCGCCGGGACGCTGCAGAGCGCCGCCAGTCTGCTCCCGACGTCGCCTCACGCGTGTCCGACCCGACACGACAAACTAAATAATCTTTCTAGCATGTAGTATGAACTTCTTGTGCAACTTGGCTCGATCATTTTATACCAGTGCCAAAAAAAAACAACGCCGATCGAGTTCGATTTATGAAATTTAAAAAAGTTTATGTCATGACAAAAGTGCAGTGAAAAGTTGATTAGTGAAAAAGTTTTATTTAATTGAGTGAATTATGTTATGGTTTTTTAAACAATGACTTCAGGTTGATGGTAAAAAGAGTAGATGAAAAGTTAGTTTAAAACTTATGAACACTTCATTTTAAAGGATGTAAAGGTTTGCAGTAAACTGTTTTCGTATCTCGTTAATTCGATGTTTAAAGATGATAAGATAAAGGAGCACAAATTAATTTGCGCTTTGCAATTTAATGATAAAACAGACAAGAGCGCTGGATAATTCATTACATTAAATATCCGACATCTTTGTCGAGAAACTTCAAGAAGCAGTTATATTTTATGTCCGCGTTAGAAAAAAAAATCTACTTGCAGAATATTCAAAGAAACGTTTCAATCGGCCGTACTGTTTGTAATCATTGCTATAGAAAGCAAAAAGCTAGCGCAATGAAAAGAGTCGTCGGCGGCCCGGCGTCTCGGTGACCGCTGATTCCCGTCATATGACGGTCTTTTATTTAGATGAGGCACACCCCCGAGGTCGTTCACCCCCGCGGTAGCACGCGCTTTATGGGGAAGGTCAGGGTTATTGCGGTGACGTGACGGTGCAACCACTCCCGACTCCCGACTCACTGGCGTTACATTTATTGCATTAATTCCTTCGATTACAAGGATAGATTTAACAATAGTACTCTATCTCAAACTAACGAAGGCCCAAAAAGCGATATATTAGTTAGACGAGATTGTAATTCAGCACTGTATTCTAATTAGCATATGTCATCCCAAAGAATCAAAACATAGAGTACAGTGACTTAACATGGTGTGTGCGCGGTTGTCGCAGTGCAGGGTTCGGGGCGCATGCCCCCGGGCGCCGGCCGCTGCCGCCACTCCATGTATGCTACAAGCCACACGCTCCTTTCACTACATCCTTTGTTTTTGTCCACACACATACCATTAATTTAGAATTCTCTTTTTAAGCATTCTTTTCCTTTTATTTTAGCTCCAAATGCCTTACTATGTTCAGCAGGGGTTTTTTCACGAGGAACTTAATTAACAAGAAGAAGAAGCAAGAAGTCAGCAAGTGATACAGGTGTAATGATATGGCATGTTCAGGAAGGTTTTATTGAAATGTGATGAAGTCATTTTAATAGAGTGAAGACATAGTGGAACTAATTAAATGTCATCGAAAAACTGTAACGAATTGATGGACTGGTCGAAGAGTGTGCAAGTGGGCGAAGATGCGTGGTCGCCGCAGCAAGGGCGCGGATGCTGCGCGCACGCTGCACCGGTTAGCATTCGCGCTATGGCGAGCAGTGTTCTACCTGCAGCGTGCGCCTGCGCGGATCGCACGACGCTCGCGAAGCCTCGCAGCGGACACGCGCGCGCCTACTGCGGTCTGTTCCAACTCCTACTGATACCACGAACACTCGTAAAAAACTACGTGACCTATTTTAACACTTTTAAATATCCTTTTTAAAGCCGGATAAAATATGGCTGTTATATACGCACGCGCATAAAACATTGTAACATTACCGGCGTCTCTGTGCCTAATATCAGATTATATTGACGCAGATAATCATGACACAAAAACTGCAGTTTTGAGAAAGAAGAAATAGATAGTGAAATATTTACCAATAAAGTGTTGCTGGATATAACGGATTTTTTAGACATCACGTAGGAGACTGTAAAGAGGTTTTTGTAGTAGAGGAAAAAACTTATAATAAGTAGGTACTATTTTTTGCACCATTTTTTTCTATAGATCAAGTTGTCCCGCTTGTTATTTGGGTATTTGACAAAATCTAAAAACTAAGCCAATGTAACTTTTAAAATATTGATAGACAGCTAGCAACTAGTTATAAGTATAACAATATGGGTTAAAGCTTTACAGTTACTTAGTCACGTTAAATAATAACAATGTAGTCCTCTATTAATCAGCTGTAACATGAAGCGATATAAGCTGCAGTAATCACTTAAGCCGCACCCAGAGGGGCTCATTTGTCAGCTTTATTGACGGAATTCGTCCATCCGATCGCGATACCCCCACCAGGGACTGACGGATGGTAAACTTTGACCAGCACACGTGTCTCGTCTTACGATAACAACAAAACTTTAGCATTGTCCCGAGGAAACCGTTGTAAGTGGCTCGAATATTTTTGCTACTATTTCCTACGTTGATCTGATTTGGTCAAAGCCGCAAGAAATCTTTCAATACTAAGAACTATCTTGTCAAATGATTTTTGGATATTTCGTGAAAAGTGCTACGATTTTTGCTACGAATGTCGTAGCAGATTAACGTAGCCGACTACGATTTTACTTAAAAGAAAAACTGTCATTTCCCTATTATCTGTTACATTAATTATAATCACTATAATGTATTATCACTCTAAAACCCTATAAAAGCTCGTAGGTACTCCAAAGCTCTTAAACGAAACAATTTTAAGAAAAAGTTTGATGTTGTGTTTTTATCTTGACTTGTACAACTCAACCACCCACGTAATACAACAGTATCTAAACAGTTGACAAAGAAACGTTCATCAACTGTTGTCAATTGAACTGTCACGACAACTAAACTTCAAACTACACCTTAAACTATACCTTCGTATAAAATGAAATCATGTACCGTAGTCCAAACAAAGCTCGCCTTAGTCAACGACATTAGATAGTGAAATGAAATGCATTCCTCAATGCCACCTCGGCGTACTATACAATAATAATATATAATTTCTGTGAAACGAAATCCCATCAACTCGAAGCCGACATTGAGAAAAAATGACAAGGATTAAATTACTACTTTTGATTTCATTTTAATGACAGCTCGACCTCGCGGGGCTTTTTAAAGATTTATTTCGCAATAGTCACCGTAATAACAGCTTTGCAGTAATCTGTGGTGATGTTTTAATAACATTATGTTGTTCTTTTGTTTTAGAGTCGAGCCGTGAGTGCGCCCGACACCCCGGCTTCAACAACATTTACGAGAGAACAGGTAAAAATCACCATAATTTTTTTTTTCAAAAGAAAGTCTGCAAGTGAAAATGTATTCAAAACGAATTTTGTTTTATTTTCAAAACAGACATTAAGACTGTTTTACAAAACTTGTAGAATAATATTATGAGTTGCGACCGGTGTAACGTGTAACCTTAACCTACGTTATCAGCTGTTTCTGATCAGCAAATTAATTAAACAACATTAAGTGATTGATAGCTATCATGTTTGTGTACAAATAGGAAACTAATTGATTTACTATTTTCCTATTTTTTCTTTCTCAACGAATATGAAATGAGGATTTTATTTTACGTAATGCAATCATAATATTCATAACATGTATTTTTTTGGCATGATACCAAACCACTTGAACGCAAGATATGTTTTCTCAATGGCGACCATAAAATATAGATTAGAGTTGCTCTTTATAGTTTGTAAGTTTTTCTTTTAATGCTCATCATTCTTTGGAAATGGAGATTACTAAGTCTATGAAACTTTAATAACCTTTTGCTAGTCCATCCTGGCTCATTTATCAGGTTTGGTTGTTAGAACTTGTAAGCGATACACAGTGTGCACTCACACTGTATGGTACGCGTATGTATTTGATATGGCATTTTGGTTCCTATACATATCTTAAAGAAACTGTCGTCCTCTTAAGTTAATACCTTCCGGTGGCAATAGTTTCTCTAAAGGCACAAACATTTTACATTTCACTGCAAAAGGAAATTAAGCCTTAATCCTCAGCAATTTTCGCAATTATCTTTTCTCAACCATAATAAGCATTTTAATGGGCCTTCGATACAAATAAACGTCTTGTGCTCAAATAGCCTTAATTTACATCACATAGAAGCGGGGCTTACGCATCGACTACTCTAATCGGATTAAATGCATTGAAGGTGAAGCTCGCAGAGTACGCAGCTTCGCGTCGCCCTCACGGCTGCGCCTACGCAGCGCTTGAGACACTTTCACAGAATTATAGCGCGCCTACGACCTTATGTTGGCTGACATAAACACTTAAAAGCAAGACAAATCAGGGCTTTTCTCTCCGCTGTCACCTTTCTATTTTAGTTTATCGTAACAACAGTATGCTTTACATAGTTTTCCACATGTCTAGTTTTATTTAATAAAGCGGAAATTATGACGGGATTAGTTGTCTCGAATTTGTTTTGAAGATTCGACAAATGTTTACGAGTCCTTCACACTGCACACCCGGCGAGTAACACGTGTTATAGCCGAATCTACAAGAGGGGTCCTAAAATAACTTCTTGTGAACGCTTATGATTGCCTGTGTAGTTTATTTCCTGAGTGTTGACCTTGTGATTTTTGGGACTGATAATGGGATATTGGATTTTACACCTACGCATGAAGTAAATGTAACTGCATGAACCGGTGGTTTATATCTTGGAATCTGCCATAATTTTCGTGTTAACGTTGTTTTGTACTGTTGTTAGCTGATATAAAACAGAAGCTTATTGTATTCTTATTTTTATGTTTTATAATGATACATTTTGTTTTGTTATCAATATCTCATAACAATGTGATCATCGAAACGTTGAATTTCTGTTTCTAATGCGCATCGGGTGGAAATTGGATATTCTGACCGACCATTGATTGATTGACCAATAAAGCACAACTTTATTATTGAACAATGTAGTAGTATTGTGACCCCATACTTATATTAAGGAGATTATTTATTCAAAAGAAGAATGTGTTCATTCAAACTATTATAAATTATAATAAATGACTAAGCGATGACATGTTTTTGCCTTCTCCATCTTCATTAACCTTTTCTCAGACATGTTTCACTTAACGTTGGTCTGCCCAGATGCACGTGAATAACAGCATTCCTTGACCTTCCGTCACCTGACGTCCGTAGTTGAATTAGTGTCCTTGTTTACTTCCCTCCAGACTAGAACTAAAGGTAGGAAGAACTCAATGTATGTCCATTTACACGTCTCTTCAAGATTTTGATGCCTTACGCCTTCAGAAAAATTGTGCCAACCCTTCCTTGCTCACATCTAGAAATTGTGCACAGTGCGGTCTACAATAGCACCTTTAACTAGAAAGTAGGTTTAGCCATACACCATTTGTCATATCCACAGTCGACAAATTCGCAGTCTGAGTCCGTGATCTAGGTACATCCGGTTGATAGCAAATATATACGAGTAGTTTTGTGTATATTTCATGATTTTTTTTAATAGAACTGACGGAAAATTGTTATATACTCGTACCTACCTACTATTCCTCTACCTACCACTTTGAAGACTATAGTCATACTCATCTCGTCAAAGATAAAGATGTATTTATTACTTAACTGTGTACCATCGCGGACACTGGTGGTTGACCACTTTTCGACCTTATCGGCTAAGTAATAAGGTTGAAAAGTGGTCAACCACCGTCCGCGATGGTACTACATCAGTTCTTATTTTCAAACGTTTTTTTTTTTGCCTCAACTGGCTACCCATGTCGGATAAGCAATAGATTTAAAAGGGAAATAAGTTACAAATAAGAACAATAAAATAGAATAATTTATTTGTGAAACGTAAGTAGTTACATATACAAATATATAAAAAAATTAGGTAGTCTGCGATTATAAACAAATTACAAATACATATGTAGATTACAAACAAATTATCATCATGTCATGTCATTTTAACTTATATCATGTGTGTTATTTGTAACTCATTTCATCATCATTCCCACGGTTATTGGTTTTAACTATTGTTTTTTCTATTGTCCAGGGCAGTTCCCGTTCGGCGAGTTACCCCGGTGGTCCTGGCAGCAGGCTGGACCTATGCTATGTGGCGGAGCGTATGCTGGCGCTGCATCTACCCGGGCGAGACGCGCAGGCGGAGGCCCAGGCCGCGCATATGCTCACCAATAAACATGGAGAACATTTCATGGTGAGGATTCTTATTAATAGCTTAAGTTGAATTCAATTTTCACTTTTTAAATTAATAACTGTGATTTAAATAGACTGTCTTCTTCTATTCGTGTGGTTAGTGACTAACCTGGTGTTAGAGTTTTAAAGCCGCCCATGGGCCTCCGACTTCACATGCCGTCGAGAAATATCTCTCATCAGGCATGCCGGTTTCCTCACGATGTTTTCCTTCACCGTTTTTGAAGCAAGTGATAAGTATACAATACGCAAATGAATCCGAAAAGTCAGAGGTACTTGGGCACCGTCAGTCCGACAGTCACACCACTAGGCTATCACTGCTAATGGACTGTAAATGGACGTAAAAAATATAAATACTCAACATATTTTGCAAAATTGGCACTTAAAGATAACATAATCAAGCACACTATACATATAAACTAACTAGACTATATTAATTTAGAATGGGCTATATTGATAGCTATATATTTTGGCTGAATCTTTACCAAATAGCGTGATTTGACATTGGTGTACGGCTAATTAATAGCAGAATCTCAAAATCCTTTCTGATTTTGAGATTCTGCTATTAATTAGCCGTAGCTTCGCCGCCAGTCTGTCGGTCTGAAGTAGTTTTATACTTTTTAATAATACGAGTATGTCGGAACGTGGATGCGATGTGGATATTTATTTTAATTAAACGCAAAGTATCATTAAAAAAATATCCACACCGCACAACAATAAATAGGTACCTACAGCTCCACCCATTCCTCTGTGGACTTTTTCATAACAGGAGCTATCAAACTCCATCATAGATCACGCAGCAAATAATTTCTATGAGATTTTTCATTTTGTCATTAGTGTAGATTTATTTTAATTAGAGGAAGTGCGGCCCACATGGTGGGCGCGTCGCCTTCTCTTATGAGCGGCGCTTTGAAGAAATATTTTATTTGAAATGTAAATTTATAAGACGGGCGTTTAATTGGTACTAATTTTGTAAGAAAAATCATAAATTAATAGTCTGCAGTGGGCTATGTGGGTAAAATATTTTGAAGTATCTACAATGGACGTATAACTGCAGCTTGGGCGTTTGACTACACACATGCTTTCTCTAATCGCAATTACTGATACACTATAGGTGCTATTTCTATTAGTCTTTGGATACAACTTTGGAGCTACAAAGTCTGATGTAAATTTGACCTGCACCCTTAAATGGAACGCGTTTAGTACCTAACTCTAATGGTACAAATAAGACACAGACCAACCTTAAACGTCTCATAGTGATACTAATTGCGAGACCTTTATGTACCATCAAAGAAGTTAAAATCTAACCAGTTTCAAAACTAAATCCCGTGACCACGATGACCATATCTGTTACCGGCCTGGCTTTATAGCCGCCGAGCGCTGCAAGCAAGAATGACTCCTTACGGTGGTTAGATATGAACTTCTTCGATGGTACCTACTGTATCTACTCTTACTTAAAAAGCGCCGTAAAGTAGTTTTAAATTAATGGTAGTTAGAAAAGTACGTACATAATTTCTTACTCCTCCATATGTCCATATAAGATGTAACGTTTCTTCGTATCCTAACAAAACTCTACCCAGGTTTTTGTCGACTCTTCGTGAATGCTCTGTAGTCTATCTAACCTACTGCATCTTCCTTAGAAATAAGCTTTAGGGACGCTTATACAATCTTAGTTTTTGTTTACCCTAAGGATCATTGTATACATCATTATGAACAAGTTTAAGTATGGGACAAAGACTGACATCGCGAAAAAAAAAATCTGCTGTTCCCTACATTTATGTTCGCGTAACTCGTCGAAATTTAGGTAACACAAGTTTTTTTTGCGTTCATAATGATGAGTACAAAGACCCCTTAAGAGGTTTAGGGTAAACCAAAACGAAGCTTGTACAGGATGCCGCTGTCTCCACCATAGATACCACCGAATTAGGTCTCCCTCTTGCTACAAAAAGCCAGACAGTTCATATTTTATTTAATACTTACCTATTTCTTCAGAAAACTTACAGCTAGGATACAAGTAAATACCATAAGTTAAGGAAGGTCAATACACGTTTTCACTGATACATGAATATTAGAGTAGAATAAGAGGCAGTAGACGGCAAGGGGAAGTAGACAATGTAAGCACTCAGTGAAAATTTTAAGTAGACTAGGTTTCAGTGATTTCGAAGAAGGAGTTACATAATATTTTATTAATTCGTTTTGTTTTCATCTTTTCCAGGTATTCGAGGTGAGCGGCGGTGACAGTGCAGGTGGTGTCGGGGCAGCTCGTGGCGTGTTCGGTCGCGCTCGCTCGCTCGGCTGGGCCGGCGACCTGGCCCCACCGCTCGAGCGCCTCTGCGCCGCTTGCAAGCACATCGAGAGCTGGCTAGCTGCGCATCCAAAGAACGTTGCCATACTACTCGCATGGTAAATATCTGGTTTATAACATACATAAGTGATTCGGTTAGAGGCCATGCTTTCTCCACACCCAAACAGGACCGGTATTAAGCATGCAACTTTTATCACTGAATTATAAGACTATTTCAGTCCGCCCAATTCATAGAATCTTCTGGCTTATGTAGTCATGGCTACAGAAATGACTATACATTATCCCGTTTTGTTCACTAAAAGGAACCTGTTCCTATCAGGAAGACGGATGGCTAAATCCAATTGTGTTCTAAAAACTTATTTCACGAGGCTATCAATCAATTAATCCGGCTGCCAAATTGTGAGGGCGGTCTATAAGGAAAACAGATAAATAAATAGCACATATTTTCCGGGTGTTGATTATACTAAGAATCCTAGATAAATATTGTTATATGTGTAATAGATTATACCTATCTACTATAAATTTGTGTTATAAATTAATAACTTAGTGTGCTTTTAGTTCCGGTATCCTAAGTAATAGTTACAAATGTTACGACCCTGCCCCTCTTTGTCCTCTTTATTGATTGATTTGCTACAAAAATTTCGAGATGGCCGTTACCTCCCTTCCCGCTTCCTCACACCGCGCCTCAACTCAGACCCGCTTAGTACGGATAGCGAATTTGCTATAGTCGTTTGTTTCGTGTGTCTGTTTGTGCGGTGTGGGGAAGCGAAAAGGGAGGTAACGGTCATCTCGAAGTGAATACGTCTATACCATAATCGGCCGTCAAACCGTTTCGATTGGGTTTTGTTTTTAATTTCATTATTGTTTTGTTTTCCAGGGGTAACCGTGAGCGGCTAGGCGTGTTGGTGGCAGCGTACATGCACTACTCGGCGATATGCGGTGCGCCTGAGCATGCTCTCGACCGATACGCTATGAGGCGATACCTGGACGACAGAGTGCCCGTCTTCCAACTACCAAGCAATAAACGGTAAATACCTATATACATAGAACACGAAAATTCTCCCTTCCGCATAATTTTGTTTTTCCTGGAAAAAAATACGTCGAAATAGTACCTAAATGATTCGACTTGAATATGTTCACACAAATATGCCATTTAATTTTCATTTTTTTGCCAAGTCAAACCGCAATTTCGTACATATAATACATTCTAAAGATAGCGTTTACGCGCGACGTTTTAAAGCGACTGTCTAATAATGAAGTTTATTTTATATTATGCTGTAAAATTACAAGAATGTGTAAAGTAAAGTAGAGCCTAACATTATATTTTCTTTTTGTGAACAGCTACATAGACACATTCGCTGGCCTGCTGGCTGGTCAGATCCGAGTGAACGCAGCGCCGCTG
Source organism: Agrochola macilenta (assembly GCA_916701695.1). Lineage (NCBI taxonomy): Eukaryota > Metazoa > Arthropoda > Insecta > Lepidoptera > Noctuidae > Agrochola > Agrochola macilenta. The sequence goes on along the minus strand of OU753559.1, from coordinate 10,991,087 downwards.
CATCTGACACACGTCAGCGTAGCGGGCTCCCTCGCGTCACCCGCCACACCGACCATCGCCTTCCTCAAGATATACGAGAATTTCGTCTGCGTTTATACGTCAGGCAAGTAACAAGAGCATTAGTAAGGGCAACCCTACGTCAGAAGGTTATCTTGAACAACTTACGAAAATCGAGCCTATTGCAACGCAATAAAGGTGCTGTCAACGTCAAATTGTTATCATGGACGTGCTGTTCCTAAAACCAGTGATAAAGTCTCCAGGACGTGGAGAAGTGGCTCGATGATATCCACAAAAATATCTTGCGCTTGGTTTTTTACATACATTTGAACGCGGTCACCCGGCCTATCGCGCTTTTAGCATAGGATTGCAAATATTGAGAGCCACGATGATAATCAAACAATGATCTTAAAATATTGACATAAACGGTAATGACAAAACCTACCTACAACCGGTTGCTTGTGTCTCAGGCTACACATGAACAGTAGGTAGATACTAAACAGTAGGTAAGTAGTAAGCGAATCGGTTTGTAAAGCCTTCCGTTCCGCAAGCGGTGATCAAACTTTTTTAATAGTTAAGGATAATGGGGTAGCCCAAATATTGAGAGATTGCATGTTGGAGAATTGGACAATTTTGACGTAGGATTTTATCAACAAACTTGGGTATCTTCTTAAGAACTTTGTAATTATTCTTAAAAATTGAGTCACCCTAAGAACTTTTACATTTGTAATGAAATGTGGTGTTGTGCAGGTCTATACATGGTGAATGGAGGCGGCTGGACAGTTGGCGTGGGGCGGCTAGCGCTGCGGGGCGACGTCGTGGTGCGCGCGTACCGTCGCGCGGCGCAGGCGCGGCCCGGCGCGGGCCCCGGCGGCCCCGGTGGCCCCGGCGGCCCCGGTGGCCCCGGCGGCCCGGCGGGCCCCGGCCAGCGCCGCCTGGTGTTCGCGTGTCAGTTCCACACGTGCGCGGTCGCCGACCACACGCTGTCCTTCACCAAGCAGCAGCTCGATCATGCCGTGCACGGTAACCACCACCTTTCTGGCTTCCAGACAAATGTAAAATGGAGGTTATACAGATCGATCATAAACTGTATATATATTGTATAAAGCGCATCTTGATAAATAGATTATTCAGAGTCTTGGATTGTTGGTGTAACCTTCAAGTAAAAAATAATTCAGTAAAAAAGTTACTCGTTACATTTGTCTGAACACATCTTTTTCTCCTACGATGTTTCTTTCAATTCTACAATACCTACTGTCATAGAAAATTTAATGATATTTCGTATAAAAGACCCAAAACTGTGAAATAATAGCATGAGTTTAAACGCGTTCAGGACCTGCGTTTCGCTTCTATACGAAGTATTATTTCTTTACCCATGGTTCTGCTAGCATTGAATGTTTTTTCTTTACTGCATACTTACCTCTCATATAAAAATGCCATCATCCATAAGAATTCAGAATGAAACGATTCGTTTTATTTTACACCTTAAAACACTAATGCGTATGTCGCTTCTAAATCTGCCTATGCCACAAATTAGTTATGTGATAGTTATACAGGGTGTTCCTTTTTATATTCCATAACTAATGAGACAGTGTAAAATGTCAAAGAATCAACTGGATCAAATCGGCATATGAATTATTTTTCTTCTTTTTTTAAATTTTCCATTCTAAATAATTCAAAAAAGTCATGATTATTTATGTGAAACACCCTTACATGAAATATAAGAAATTAAATTTAAATTAATTCAGACTATGTTTGTCCATAAAAAATATGACAAAGTCGCATTTCTTAGCTTTAAATATGAATGAAAATTATTTTCTCGTACTTATCAATGAAACAAAGAAACACACATCGATTATGTTACCTTAAAAAAATAAAAATAAAAATCGCTAGTTGATTCTTTGACATTGTGTCATTAATACTACCTACTGAACCTACTAGAGTTATGTGACATCAAAAGGAACAGGTTCCATACATTTAAAACGTATTTATAAGAATGAGTGCATAAGTACCCACATACCAGACAAAGATATTTATTTCAATAAGTCTTGTCTACAATTGAGTGCAATTACGCCGACGTGATTTTGTTATCAGGAAAATTGCTTGGACCATTAAGTGTGAGGTCAAAGTAATAAATTCAGCACTAAGGAAAACGCTAATTTAATGATATGCAGTTAAGCAAAATTATACCTATTATTTGTTCTCGAATACGAATAATTTTGTGGGTAAGGCGTTTTACACACTTGTTCTAATCGACAAAATCGAATATACAAGGTCAAATTAAATTAGCTAGCGAAACTCCGCAGACGTGATGGTTATCGACAGATGATCCAACACAAAATAAACTATTTTATGTGTTGTTTTGGGTCATCAACCGCAGGTAGTGCAGTCACTTGAAATATCAGTTTTCTTTGTGTAAACTGCACTGACGTGATGGGTATCGATATCTAAACACGATTAAACAAAACTAAATAATTTCTCAACTGGGCTAAACCGCTGGGTTTGTTACTTGGAGTATTATCCAAGTAACAAAACCAGCGGTTTAGCCCAACAAAAAATTTTTTTTTTTTTTTTTTTCGTGTTTAGGTATCCGTGCCCATCACGCATTTCGCTAGCTAATTTAATTTGACACTGTATTATGTAAGTAGTAATTGTTTCGGGTCGGCTTTGTTGTTCAACAAATGTGCCGACTGCCGAATCGAATGTGCCGACTCGAACATATCTAATATGAAAAATGAGGTATCATTAGATTTGTCTTGACGAGTGAGACTGGTTTAAAGGAGTTATGAAAAAGAAACTATGCAACGGCACCAATGGGTACAGTCGTTAACACCTTTGTCTATCTCTTGGGGCAATACAGTTTTGATGTGATGTTATAATATATGTTGACCTTTGTATGTTTGTCCAGACCCGTCATTCCCGAGTGATGGTGCAGTAGAGCTGGTGTTCCTGCGCGGCGAGGGGGGCGGCGGCGCTGCGCCGGCGCCGACGCCCGCCGCCCCGCTGCGCGCGGCCCCCGACGCGCTCGCTCGCGCCGACTCGCTTGAGCATCTGCGACCGCTGTCCACACTCACCGATGACGATCCTGGTAAGTACCGATCAGATACATCTCGTACAGTACCAGCCGGTAACATGACACGAGCTTTAGATAAACTCCGTTACATAGGTACTTATCTATTAAATACATTGTACAGCGAATACATTTTCACGCCTCCCGCTTAAGACCTAGGCCAAATATTTTTTTATATTCGGATAGCTCATGACCTAAAAAGGTGCCATAAAGCATATGAAATAAAAATCTAAAAAAATATATGCAGGATGGCAGTGATATCGACGTGAAAACTGATACCATGGATTTAGTACATGATTCTGATTCTGTGCCGAAATTTTTGGATGGTTATAAAAAAAAAATCTGCTGTTTTATAGAAAAATGTGGTCAATATGTACGGACCAGCAGATTTTTTTTTAATAACGGCAAAATATTTCAACGCGGTGTTCAGAATCATGTACTGAATCCATGGTATCAGTTTTCGCGTCGATGTCCCTGGCACCCTGTACTTATATAAATCCTTAAAATTTCGCGGGTATTCTGGTGAGTAACAAAAACGAAGCTCTGCAAAATCAAAAACCTGCCGAAATTTTCTAGATTTGCCATTTTAACGGCCGCACATTGTACGGTACATTATATTAACTTTATAGTTTATACTTTAGGTTTCTAGAAAACATTTTTATTACAAGGCAAATAAATATGTAGATAATTTATTTAAGTGCTCGTATTCACAAAAATTAAGTCTGTGATCATATGCGGTGAGTTCGGACCGAAACGATAAAGAAAATCAAGTTGATGCTTGTTGTGTAATGTAATAAATGTTAACTGTTACCCCACCATATCCTTACGTATTCTGTTACTGTGTTTTTTAATAAATTTTCAAACAAGATATTTACATAATATATAATCAAACAGTCTTGAAAGAATAATAATATTATGTACGTCTATATAAAAAGGGGGCGAAGGAATGATAGGGAATCAAAAAAACAGGTTTAGCTTCTTCTTTGTGATGTTAATAGCAACGTATCAATTTGTATCAGCCCAGTATTCTGCCACACGGCTGGTTTAAAAGTCTTTAAACAATAGGTAAGCTTACACAACAGTACTATGTTACAAAGAATATTTAAAATTCAGGAGAAAGCGCTAAAATTCTGATGTAATTTAAAACACTTAAAGTTGGTTACGATCGTTCGAGTTGGTTGGTTAACATCGTTATTCATTTGATGAGGCGAAAGGCAGCGTAATCTCAAAAATCTGCCGCAGTCATCCGAATAGATGTCATCTGGCGATACATTTTGTTCAGAAAAACCCCTCAAAAATATACCTCAAATATGTTGCTAAATAACCTTTCGCAAAACTGTACTAAGTAAAATTATTTTTACGAAACTCAAAATTACGCGTAGACCCTTCGTAAACCCCCAAGACAGGTGTCGTCGAGGGTTCTTCGTTTCCTTTGCCATCACTACTTGCTTTAAAAAAAAATGTAAATGATAAAAGGGATTTGAAAATAGGTGACCAGTTATAAAATATTATTACAACCCCGTAGATAGAGTGACAATAAACGACCAAGTCCTGCATATTTAGAAAACAGGAGACCACCTATTGTTATTTTTGCTACTTATTTTTGTAATCGTTTTTCTATGTTCGAAGATTACAGTAAAATTAATAATAAGCTGCCACGTTGTATATTTTTTATTTCTGAAAAATTACAAAAAGAATAACAAATTTTCTGGCAGGTACCGCATGATCGTATCTGTACCTATCGAATAACTAACTATACATAGGTATTTGGCATATATATATATATACAAGTTGCGCTCGAACTAGAGCTACGGGGCGTGGTCCCGAAGCAATTTCGCGGATGGGAAGCATAAATTAATAACTCGAGTGCTAATCCAGTAAAATGCGCTCAACCTTGACTGAGTGACTCGACCAGTTTATCGGTCAAAGTTAACTAGTAGGCGTCTGAGTTTATAGGTTACAGTAAAGCGTTGTTTTATTGTTTAGCTCTGAATTAAACAAACAGTTAAATATAAATGATCATAGTCCATAGATGATATTTATTTTGTAAGGTCGTTCTACAACTACTTAATATAACACTTTATGAATGAATGAATTAAATGCACCGATCCCAGCGTGGTTTAACCAGACTCGATAAATCGAAGGAACCTCAAGATTTGCACTAGCCCATGAAGTCTCATGTTTCATGGGACTACAAAGGCCATTGCAAATCGAGCAGTAGACCGGGTGGCGCGGGTAATGATAAGGAATACGTGCCCTTAGGATAAGGAAGGATTTTAGAGCCATACCGGATATGCATCCTAGAGTAAGCATAGGAATAGTGGAGAGACGGGTGTTAATAATCTATTTCTGGCGTGGTTAATCAAGTCTCTCATGATGACTCTCTCATATCTTCTCAGTCTTGACCTGTTCGTTTTGGTGATTGCCGATACTTTCAATCTGTATATCATGCAAGGTACGATCACCATTCGATACATGAGTCTGGCTAGTTTCCAGTCCATCTTTGAGTTTTTTATGAATGGTAATAGTGACTTTGTGTTTCTAGTGGCCTGTTCACACCGTTTTCTAACTGTGCTTCTCCTGCTTAATGCAGATGTTATGTATGTGCCTAGATATTTAATTTCGTCGACAGTATGTAGTTTTAATCCGTTCATTGACACGTAGGTCGCTTTCTGTTTAGCTATTGGGTCTCTAATTAGAATTTTTGTTTTAGTTTCGTTTATTTGTATGCCGACACTACCTAGTAGGGGTTTAATATGGTATACAATTCTTTCTAACCCTTTTAGATCTTCGGTAATGAAGATGAGGTTGTCCGCGAATGATAACACAAGGGGGAGTGATATTTCAAGATCTTGGTCTAATTTGATTAACTGAGTTTCCTCTTCGAGGGTTCTAAGGACCTCATCCATGACCAGTGTAAAAAGGCGAGGGGATAGCGGGCAACCCTGTTTGACTCCCTTTCCTTTGATAATACACAAATATCACAAAGGTCATTGGGCATTTTGTTCTGACATTTGACCCACGGCGTACACAAACGAAATAGGGCAAGGTATATAGATAAATGTATCTACACCCCAGTGGTATGGGTCGCATTCTTGTGGGTCATGGGAGAATTGAGAAAAAATAAATATTATTTATTATTATTAAGGCATTTTTAAAGCATTTTTGTAACGAATTAACTCAAAACTACTGGACTGAATTCAAAAATCCTTTTACCAGTCGAAAGCTATTCATCCCTAAGTGGCATTGGATAATTTTCCGTGGGAAAATTCCCACGGGATAGAAAGTAGAATGTGCTAGTTTTACCAAAAGCAGTGGTCTTAAACTATTTAATAAGGGACAAAAAATAAAATCCAGTTCTACTTAAATAATATTTTTTTTCTGCTTGATCAAAATCTATTGTTATTTCATCTAAAAAGACTGCAGGTGCATCTATTACATCTTGATGCCTGGCCCATGATAAAAAGTAAACTAGGCTTACAACGTGCGCACAGCTTCCAACAGTGCGGCGGCCGTGTATACACGAGCAGTAATACTGATCAATGCCATTTCTTCCAAATCGTGTGGGATCTACTAAAATATACGTATAATATTGTTTACTACGGACGTGTCACGACTGAATTCGGCCTCTTATTAGTATCTTGTTTTCGATCATTTCTTGGTGTTGGTATATTTCGATGTGGTATACTCCATTCAAACGGCGCTGGCGCATGCACACTTCGGTACCTACCTGTTTTTATCCTGCGAAATGTGCGAGCGAGAGAGAGATATTTCGTAGAGCTATACAAACATTTATAGTGACTGTACGACACGTTTCCACAATGCTAAAAGTAAAAACTTATGTTTTATTAACAAAAGTTTATTAACTTTTTAAATGTTAAATAACTATTTTTCCCATTGGATACTTTAAATAAAAATACATATTTTGAAAAGTAGGATTGAATTCTTCAATTTAAAACTGATTTGGTCTGTGTACGCGAACTTTCATTAAGTGGGTCAGAAACGCCCAATGACCTTTACTTAAATTCTAAAAATCCAGATATGAATTCTGGGATAACGCCTAGGTATGCGTTGCTAGATATTGTCTGTGTTACTAGCTAGTTTTTAAGTACTTTAAATGTACTGTTTGTTTTTCCGTAAATAAATAAATAAGCCAACTACTTTGTTGACAACACTATTTGATGTGTGTTTGTTCATTCATGCAAACTTTGATTATCCTGTTGGTTAGTGTCTTATTAGATCTTTGTATTAGAATGTCTCGCAGTGCTTGGAGGTTGACGTTGTCAAAAGCTTTTTATATATCCATAGCGAGTACTACTATTCTTTTACCTGCGCGCCATTCTTCGTACAACCCTTTTTAATGTAAATATGTGATCATCTATAGTTTAAAAAAGCCGCTTGGTAGTTGCCAAATTCTTTTATTGTTTCGTCAATTTTTTATACAACTACTTATAACACTTTATTATGTAAAAATATTTAAAAGCTAGGTTAGATTTGTCTTACCAAGGGGTAGCGTGTTATCCAGTTCCGGGGTTGTGTAGGTCAGATATGCAGTCGCTACATGTAAAATACTGGTATTTGGCTGCATCCGCCGGCTGTAAGCCGACCCAAACATATTTGGAAAAAGGCAGGCGGTCGTCGTTTCTTAGGCGTCTGTCCAATAAGAAACACCGAAACGCTCAGAGATCAAGATCTCTTTTAAAGTCCAAATGTTCGTGGACCCACGTAGGTTATTTTTGATAGTTTTAACGGTAGCAGTAAACAACAGTGTAATTTAATTTACAATTCACACTTACTGGAAACAAGGAAATCTACAAGATTCGCCTAAATGCGTTTTATTAGTTCAACATCCGCAAGTTCTAATCTATTCTCGTAAGCATTAAAAGCTTGTCTAACGATTTGAATGAGGGGTACCCACATGTGGCCATCCCAAGTGAAGCAGAACATCCGCCTGCCATTACAGGCAACAATGTCACTGACTTACTTCAACTAACTTGCGTAATAGCCCTTTTGACAGGAACTGGCCGAAATGGGGGCCGTTCAGTACATCCTGTATACATTTATTGATATACCCATTCAGTAAGATTTCGGATGATCAAAGAGTAACTTCTATTATTTAGCAGCTAAAAGTCACAAATAAAGTATAGCAAACATCGCTAAAAGCAGTTAGTTAAATCTCAAGTTACCAATTAGATAACTAGGTTACTTTTGTAGTGAAACTGAAAGTCTCGTAACTGAAATGTGTCATGTGTGTTGACAAAGCGACCTAACTACACCGGTTAGCGAGAGGTCGCGGCGCGGCGCAGGTGTCGGCCAGTCGGCTATTTTAGTGATGTGTGTCCGCCGGCGCCGCCCGCCCAGTCCGTCCGCGCCCGCCTAGCGAGCCGCCACGCACGCGCATCGCGCATCCCTAGCGCTCAACACCGATACAAACTTTTAACATCAATCAAAAAATTCGTAAACTCAACCCAAAAATAAAAAGAAACCCTAAATTAAATTACAAGCTTCACAAATAATAATGTGTCAAAGAAAACTTTGAAGAAAAGTTATTATAACATTTCTTTCGGATATTTCGAGGCTCGCTAACAAAATCACAATCGAGGTGAGTGTGACATTAATTTCACTGCTAGTGAAGCCGTTTTATGTCTTCAAAATGAGTGAACGTAATTCCACTGAATCAGTGTTCCGATTCATATAATGTAGGCAATGATTGATTGTGCGTGTCAAAATCTTTACAAAGAGTGTGTTTGAATAAATTGAAAGTGCTTACAGAGCCGGCTTTTCATATTAACAATAGCAGGTCTCGTGTAGAGATAACAATAGGCGGTGTTAGTGCTAACGACAAATGAGATTGGAGTCGCTTCGTCCGGCGCCTGCCCGCTAATTGACCGGCGTGGAGAATCGCTGATGTATGTCCACCTCTCGGGACGGACAGCCTGCCCTTAGGGCCAGCATTCGACACACATCAATTTAATTCGATACGAGAATCGAGATCGCCCATAAGGGACCAGCAATAAATAATCACGATCGCTGTCTGTGTCGGTACCTAAGCAGCGTGTTTGTCTTATCTTGATTTTGTTTCTCAATAAATGTTGAAATCTTAACAATCAATTTGAGATACGAATAAAAATCTGCGTACGAGGCTATAGTACAGTAGGTACGACACAACTTAGATGTAGCATCTGATCTGAGTACGCCTTCAAAATCTCCAATATTTATGACTGCTTAAGGTGAAAATGATCTTTACGCAAACGCAATAATTTGTGAAGTCATAAAACCAAATACGTTCATAAAAATGAAATGAATGAATGCAAATTTTCTAATTTATGCTACATCTAAGTTGTGTCCTACTTACTATGTTCATAAATTGAACAAAAAGTTGCGCTAATAAGATTACGAGCGTCCAGTGCAACACGTAGTGAGGTCAAAGATTTCGTACGTACCTACTTATAATAATGTTAGCCATGTCAGCCCATACCTAATGAATTTTATATTCACACGCAAGGCTATGTTTACCCTGACGTCATCCAGAGCCGTGCAAAAAATATAGACTGCGATCCTTTCGAACGCATGTCGAATTAATCAATCTACAATGTCGATACATGGTGCGAACTATAGAGTGTTTGGACACTTGTATATTTTTAACAACAGTTTTGTTTGAGTTTTGCATGGTTCATTTAAAGATCTGATTCATCGAGCGTTTGTTTGTTTAAATTGTCCATCCATTAGCCGATCCACTCTGCGGCCGTCAGATCATTGTGTGCACTAAAGATTGTACGTTCTTAAGTACATAGTAGCGCGTATCGATCGGATGGGAGTTTATCCGCGCTTGCTTACCCTGACATAACGCACACATGTCCTGCCGCGATAGCTATCAGTATTATTTTATCGCCTGAGCTTTCAGTTTTGATGAATAGTCAATACCACCCGATACATACGACGGTCGTGTATTTGTGGCCAGTCCTTTTACGAAGCTAATTACAGCATTTTCTCTTGAATTAAACGAACCAATAAATGTGAAGTTTTACTCAGTGTATGATTTTTCTGTGCTCCTAAAACCTTGTTACTGGGATCGACGATACCTGCTTATCACGCGATCAGCTTCAACACCAATAATTCGCGACGCTATTCATTCGAAGATCAAAATATGCAAATGTTGTTCAAAATAAACCACATTCCTTACTTAGAAAAAAGGTAAAAGAGCGAAACTGGTTAGAATTCGGAGCTAACTTCGGATAACGACCGTAGATAGCCCAACGGTCAGTGTCGAGCCGCATTATTATGCGGTAGAGCTTAGAGTTTCGCAGAAACAAGGTGGTGCCTGTACCTGATGACATCACTGCGTCTGCGCGCTCACCAACACACGCTCACCTTCATAGGTAACGACGGTTATCGCAACATTGTTAAAACACCACTGTGCAAACACTATATTTCTCCCTGCCAGCGCATTTCTGATATATGACCGGCGGGTGTGACTCGTCCGAAGCTCCACCACATCGCGGTCACGCTCATTTTCAATTGTTAACGAACTAAAATCTCGTTAGACACGAGTTAGTTTGATGTTCCGATGACTTTAATAGATGTAGCTGTCGTAAACTTTGTATCGTGTGACTTTAGTGTACGAGTAGTAACATTTTAGGTTACTACTATTGAGACTTTCCCGAAAAGATCCTAGGTTTTCACCCTTGCGATTTATTTATCCATATCCATATTATTCATTTCCGTCTTTAATTAAATCACATTAGAGAGCTATACAGAGACCACTTATTTACATCGAGTTTAAATGCTAGTGAATATATACCGTAATGAGATCAAATCACAAGTCCACATAATCTTATCAATACTTCAGGGATTGCGATCAGTGCCATGTGTGTGTCTGTATAATTAATTAAAACTGATTTCTTTATCTCCACGTGTGTGAGATATATCGTGGGACACACTCCGGCGCAGGCGACGCTAGGGCGCACATCCTCTTCCTGCGCATTTCGTAACACTAGCCCTCGCTCCCGACGCGTTATTTTCGTTGACAACACAGAAATAACCGCATCTTCCTTAACAGCGGCCGACGGCGACGGTCACCAGACGCTGACGTTGATATCTTTACACTAATTGCGTTATTGACAACCACACATTTAGTTCAGTTTCGAAATCGAACATAGACGCGGCGCCGGCGCTCCGGACATTTCGCAGTTTACAGTTCAGTAGTGAGTAGAGAAAAAATCACAAAAGTGATACGAAACGTTAGCTCCGTGAACAAGACACGCTCGTTATGTAAATTAGACGAGTAATAGTGTCATTCCTCCTTATTTGCATTCAATATTACACGCTTTGACACTTTAACGCCTCAAACCATCTCGTAAATGGTTGTTGGTCAAAATATTGTGTGGGTCGGTTCGATCTTTTTATTTCTAATCAAGTTTGACGTAGCAGACAACTGTTACTGGTCAGTTTTTTCCAACTATCCGTTTTATACTATGTATATTAAAATTCTAACACGTATCATTTACCTATATATGGTATCAGTCGTCTTAAATCTATCATCTTACCTATCGATGTAAATTGAACAGGTGTTAGTAATGTAGTAGAGGTCGTTTCCTCGTTTGGCAATATCGCCTTGAACCATCAACTGGCTAGTAGAGTAGGACCATCTTAGAATGTCATAAGACATTTTGATATGACAGGGTTATCACGGAGGGTCATTACTGAGTTTAATTTTTCTCTCTCTACAGTCCATCTCTTCTGTGTAATATCCAGGCTACATTTTATCTCAATTTAGAGTTCAGATGCGATTATCGTTAGTGACTGACAAAGACAGCTTTAATGTTTATTTTTAGCTACAAAAATGACTCGCGAAGTCATTACCTTATTACTTCTATGTATACCGTTCTATCTATGGCAAGCTCAGGCAACAAGAGTTTTTATGCGAATTCCGTATAAGAGTATCTACACTTATCCATAAGTAGGACGTGGCACCGGCACTTCATCAAACAACACTTAACGGTGTCATCCCGCTGCTGTACTAACGGGAAGCGAACTTAGTCCTTTTTAGGATATGCTGGCTTTGTCGGGGGACAGTAACTGCACCCGCTACTGTACCAGGTGGTACTCACCTAATTAAAACTCGCTACTTGCTCTCTAGCGATATTATTACGTGTGAATGTGATAATACAGAACTCGTCGTGAAAATTATATAAGTTAATTAATTCTGTCCTCGTGCAAAGTGCAGTAGAAAATAATACTCGTGCTAGCCAGATAGATACTACATCGTTGCGGAGAGGCCCCGCCGGTTTATTGGAGCGAATCGAATCCAATTTAAAAGCTATTCGTAATTAAACCGTCGCTAAACACATCGCCCCGCGGCGGACCTAATCACATCGAAGTTATGTGAGAACATTTCGTAGTGTAACAAGCGAATATTATTAGTGTTGGTACTGAGGTGTCGAATTCGATGCAGGTGAGAACAACGGCAGCGCAGAAGGGTCCGGCTCTGGAGGTGAGGCAGGCGACGGGGCCGAGGCGGCGCATACGTTCGGGCCCCTGGACGGGTCCATCTACGCGACGGTGGTGCGTGCGGGCGGCGGGCCCTCCTCGCCGCTCAGTGCGTCCATGGACTCGGGCATCTCGTCGGCGGGGCGGCGCGCGGCACCCAGCCCGCCCGACGAGCTCGACGCGCTGCTCGGCGACATGCTGCGCACCGTGAGCGCGCTGCCCGACCCGCCGCAGTCGCACGCCGACCGACCGCCCGACATACCGTACCACGCGCGCGCAGACTCCGCGCCCTTCACCTACGGAGCACCCGGCCTGCGCCCCGGCATGCTGCGCGCGCCTAACCGCCTCGCCAGCCCCGAGCTGGTGCGGCGCGCCCTCGGCGGCGACCGCAACTACCGCCCCATCGAGGACGACGACGACGAGCGCACTGTCACCCCCGAGCCTCCCTCGCCGCGAACGCCGCTGTCGCCGCGCACGCTCAAGAAACTGACACACGAAGATGTTACCACCACTACCGCTGCAGCACCACCGACCGCTTCTCCCGTAAGGAATGGCAGGTTAGTCCCTTAATTCCAAAAATATGAAATCCAAATAAATATTTAAATGTATGTAAATATATGTCAAGACGGGTTAATTAAAACTATAAATATATGTATAACTACTACATAAATAAAGACAACCTTCCAAACCAGTTCTCCCTTCGTTTTAACTGTAGGTCTTAAGGAAATCCTCTGCTTTCAATATAAATTTAAATAGTTGATATCATAAAAAGCTTGAAAAAAACTGGTTGTACTTACATATGATCTAAACTAAACATCCGTATTGTGTCTATTGTTTATATATCTTTCTGGGGTCAAAGGCAAATCATAAAATTTTATATTAGTGTAATTAAAAGAAGGGGATCTGGTGGCAGATGTAAACATGTGTTCCTGTGCTGTAGGCGTGGAGGTCGCCTCCGCCTACACCGCACGGCGTGGACACTGTTTACATTCACAACCACATCGATCTGATTATTTATAGCAAAACCTAGTTTTTTTATATTCCAAACCCAGATCCAGTAAACATGAAACTAGGGTCGATTGTCGAACATTAGTAACATCCGTGGGAACACGGTGTATCCGTCAACTTAATCAGTAACAAATTGTTTGTAACCGAACTGTATCAGAGTGCGTCGTCTCTTAATTTATTTAGCCGCGTTCCGCTCGACCCACTTCACTGTCAATGAAGTAGAGCAATAAAGTATAGCATAACCAATCACGACCATTACACCGCACAAGCATAGGCTAATAGTATATTTATGGTACTCTGATTAATTGAGTAAACGAGGGTATCTGCATCAAAGACATCTCTCAATTACCACCGCTATATAAATTAAACATACTTACTGAAAGAACTTCGTAGATTCGCCGTATTTCTGGTAATTTTATTATATTTGCAGTGAAAAGATAATCTTTGTGTAAAGTGTATTTTGCTTTACTTTTCCTTTTCGGAAAAGCAATAATAGCGAAATCTCCCGATTTCCCATTTCTGAAAATTATAATTTATTAATTGGTTCATTCGAAGCTTTTGACGTAATTAACGCATACATTGATAATATACCTACCGGATATGTACTTCTTACAATGATTGTTATAAAATCAAATTATTATTTTCGTACTTACTTTGTTTGTTTCCCAAATAGACAAGTCAGGGAAAATATACCTACGGTAATGTAAGGTCAAATTTTTCTAATGTCCATTACGCGCCTATCGTTAAAAACTCGACTTGGGGAAAGCTCTTGTACTATATATAATTATAAATTAAAGTCGCTTTTCGTGTTTGTCAGTATGCCCGCGTTGTTCTTCTAATCCACGCAACAGATTGTGATGATGTTTTCACCATCGTTTAGAGAATTAATTCCGGAAGGTTTATGTGTATAATACGTTAATATTAAAGATATTATATAAAACTAAAAAATCTCGATGTCAAGTCGTAAAAACCGTGCGAAGCAGGAGCAGGTCGCTAGTGTCCTATAAAATACTTGTGCTAAATAGACCCCTACTAACATTTAACCCTATATACCTACCTACTTTCGATGTTCACATGTTCCATAGCAAACCAATTTACGAAAGCACTCCACTTGACAAGGTCGGGACAAAGACCTATTCATAACTTTGTTCTACAAGTTTCCTGCTATTTAATAATATAGGAAAAATTCTCTGTATTTTTATAGATAGCGAACTGTTTTATAAATATTACATATCTTTCAATTTACTCGTGGAAAACATTGACATTGTCGATGTTATGTAAGACTGCACGCTCGTAAAAGCAACTTGTGTCTTACCCACGAGATCACCTGACTAAGGTTTAGATAAGTAATATTAAATTGCTAAGAACTTATTAAAAGAACAAAGACTGCATGTATCTAAGTCGTACGCCAAACTCTTAAATTGATACGTCTGGTAATACACAAAATAACATTTTAAAAACACTTTAGTTCAAACAAAAGAAGTAGTTGAACATTAAATTATAGATTGACGCGTAGGAGCCGGCTATGTGGGCGTGGTGTAAATATACAATGATTACAACAAAAACTTGCATAAACTGCTCCAATGTTTTTGTGTGCAATGTTACCAATTTTTTATTTAATATGATCGAAATTCTTTTACGTTGAGCAAGATTATCCTTATAATTTTATGACAATTCAGTATCACACAGTAAATTCAAGAGCAGTTACCAAGCATATTCTTTAATCTTGATAACATTCAAATTACCCATCCCTACTCTAAAGTTGTTCAAATCTTCACAAAATGCTGTAATAACAATCTTTGAGCCATGACACGCGTTAACAATAAATAATGATGCGGCGCGACAACAGAAAAAAGGAGTAAATTACGTTATTATCATAAACAGTGCGTGTGTGGCGCACTATAGCATAGTGCCCTTCTCTATACATACATACTACAGATATTCTCGCTAGCTATGCTTGGCATCTTTGTCTCAACAGTAACAGTAGTCTCCGCCTGAAGTTATGCAACTTTCATTGAATCAACACTGACATTCTTTAAATGTTTGCTATAATACTGATTATGTTATCCAATGTATTCTTAGAATGTTTCGTTTTCCGAGAGCGAACACTTATGTAGCAAATTAAATTTAAGGTACCATTCCGTAGCCGACCGCAGGCGGCAACTGCAAGCGACGTATCGCCGCGACACGACTGGTTTCTATGAATTTCTATGAAATACCTTCCGTAGTTACACGTCGTTTGCAGTTACGGGCGGACGACAACACAGTTTTCTATCTTCTATCTACCGACTGGAATTCGGGCTGCTGCTGCCTGCGGTCGGGTTCGGAATCATGACTGCAGCGACACGTCGCCTGCAGTTGCCGCCTGCAGTCGGGTACGGAATGGTACCTTAAGTCTGCTTCTTCGTGTGGCTAGCACGACAGTATTTCAACTCTAGATGACCCAATACTTCGCCATTTCCACGGCGTCGTCGATCGGTGGCAACGCAGAGGTCACTTTGACTGCATGTTTTAATACATTTGGGGACGCCGAAAAAATCTTAGAGGCAGGCTTAGAAGTTCTCGGAAACTATTACACAGCGCTCTCAGACCTAACCCCACAAAAACACAGGCAAGCGCTTTCCATCTCCGCAACAATTCAATTAAGTCCATTGCGAGTTAGTTTTGGAGGGAGACCGGTTTAATTGTTTATCTGAAAAGTATTTCCCTATGTAAATTATACCTGTTTCTGGCAAACAATAGCACACGTCACTTTTAAAGGCTGACATCAAAATGATCGACATTTTGTTAAGTGACACGATACCGATATCTGTGTTGTCAATCATGTCGTCGTAATGCATTGTAGTCACAGCACTTAATGTGAATGCTTTTGTTATGGTAAGCGAATAAAGCGAGATAATATTAATAATACGTTGAGATAATGTTCGTGTTCGGTTACATTTTATGTCGTTTTGCATACTGGTGGCGGCTCCTATCGCCACTGTAGCAGGTAGGTAGTGAAGGTACCTAGAAATACGCATTATTATAAAGACAGGTATTATAGTTAGCAGATGTGATCTTTAATAATATTCGTTTATTTGAAGAAAAAAAAAAACGAATCAAAACAAAACAAACAACTGTATACGACGATAGACATAAAAGATAAAACTGTGGCGCAACTATCAACTTCCGTCTCCTCGTGAAATGGTAGGTTTTTCTAGAGTTCTAGACCAATACCTACATTAAAAAGTATTTTGAACAATAATAATAGATAATAATAAAGAAATAATAGAATTCAGAGTCTAAAATGACAAAAAAGATGAAACCATTATGTCCTTATGTAAAGCTTCTCGGCATAGAGACCCAAATGATTTCTAACGTGACTGATTTATATAACGCATCTTCAATAAAGCTGTTTGTGTTTTTCTAAGTAGCGCTGAAACATGAGTTTAAAGTGAAGCTTTTGTGGATGAGCGAATTAGACCTCGACCTCAAACGAAGTAAACAATATTAATTTATTTATTTTTCAATTAGTTTCGAATAGCATTTAACAGTAGGTAGTCCTAGAACCATTTGCAGTACATTAAGAAACGGAAGCGTTCGTCACATTAATTGAGTCGGCGATGGGCGTGGGCTGAAACCGAGTCGAGTATCTATCCACTCGTTCCGCAACATTGCCTGCGCCTGAGCACGAGCTCAGCCTCAGCTCGCCCGGCTGCCTACTGCGAATTATTTATGCGGCGCCCGCTCAATGAATGGCTTCTTAAGTTCCCAGTCAAATTACTGACACGGCATAACCATTCTTGGAACCGACGACCAACTAACAAACCAATAATTTATAGCTTACAAACGGCATTCAAAAAGTCCTTTCTAACCTAACCATACTTGGTATTAGATTACCCGCATTATTTTTAATAACATCTCGTCAACTTGTAATTGCTCACGTCAGCTTTATGTAATGATAACAACAAATTTAATCGAGTAGTCGAACCCGTCGCCGTAGATAGACGCACGTCGGAAGACGATGTCGACTGTCGAGTCGCAATTCTCGATTTGATTTGGAGCGATGGTGTGTGATTGCGTCGCGCCATGACCCAAACAAGTTACTATTTCGAGATAAACGTGGCCATAAACGGGCGGGTGTCGACCGGGCCACGACACTGCGACGCCTCACCGACACACCGCACCGCCTCACGCAGCCCGATACACTATTTACTTTCTATCAAAGACCGCTTTGTTAAGCCCTTTTACTTCCCTGTTCATTAGAACAGTTAACTTTCTGTTAAAACATGTGGTTTTACTGTTAATCTACTCTGTCTGTAAACTTATCTCAATCCGGGATCACCACTGTTTTAATGAATAGATGAAAAAAACATGCTGATTGAAAACATTCCATTCTGAACGGAAGACGATTAATATTCAAATAACATTCAATTATAATATTATAAGTTATCCAGACCTACTCAACAGACACCCACTAGTTAAAGATTCTTAGCATGCGGATACAAGGTTTCCCACTGCCATAATAAGATCACTTGGACCTTCAAGTCCTACACGCAAATGTAAAAAAATACTTACAAAGATAACCACCGGACCACGGCCATGAACAATATTTCGTTGTTGATTTACTTAGTTCAAAACTATTATAAAGTTTAAAAGAGTCACATCCACATCCGTTGTTTTATGCTAAACTTACCTACAAACATATTTTATTCCCATCATCATGTTTTATTTGATGGCCCAGTAGTTAAGGCATCGCCCCTCATGCACGACGTTGTGGGTTCAAATCCGGGCAAGTACCAATGTGACTTTTTCAATTAATATGTACTTTCTGAGTTTATCTTGGACATTACTGACATCGGTTAATGAAAACACCGTGAGCACACCTGGACTTATAGTTAATATAAGTCTGAAATCGCCAACCCGTCCTGAGCAAGCGTGGTGACCAATGCTCGTGTCTTGTCTGTATGAGAAGAGGCCATTGCAGTGGGACAGTAACAGGCTGGTATTATTATATTTTATTCAGAATGAAGTTCGGTCAGTTCCAAATGATTCGTAATCAAATGATAAATAACGCCACATTTTTGACCTAAGTCTTGACATGTATTGCCGAAAGCTCTATATTTTATTTCGGAGTATAGTTTTCTGAACATTGTTTTATACTTACCAAACTATAATTAAATCACCCGTAACCAACCTAAATAACCTTGTCAGCAGATGGTTGAACGGTGAAGTTGAATGGGCGGAGCGACCTGCAAGTGCGAGCGCTACCACACGGAAAACACCAGCCGAAAATGGAACGTGGCGATCAGCGAGTACCCTCGGCTGGCACGAGAGTTCCCGAGCCCGAGAGCCTCGTCGTTCCGAGAGCAGTGTGGAAGGAAGCTCGGGGCTCACATGGCTACAGAGACAACAGCAGAAACTGCGCGAGAGGAAAGAGGCCAGGGAAAGAGTCGCTCGACTACCGCTCGAGTGGGATACTGCTTCCTCCCGACATGTGCGCCGCTCCGCCAGCCATCGGTGAGATGATCGTTCGATTTCCAAAACGTATAAAAATAATATAATTGGTATGATCTGTATGATGGCCTGTGACTTTGACATTGTAAACGAGCTTTTTCGGACAGGCAACGACAATGCAATAGCTCACATGCCACAGTTGCGGGGAAATTCTCGAATATTCTTTTGCCACTGCTAACCAAAGTTGTGCTTAATTGCTGACCTGTTGTCTCATAATGGCCCACTAACACAAGATGCCTATTACCTATGTACCACTGGCTTTTATTTCCAAACATATTAACGTTGGTTATGATTGCAGAGTGGATGGCTACACGAGTGACACGACGGCGTTCGCTGACGATGACGAAGACTTCAGCGTGCCCCTCCACGTGAACACGCGCACCCCTCTCAGGACAGAACACACCAGTCCGCAGGCTCCAGACAGGTATAATAGAAGCCCATTCATTATTATGTTTCCAACTTTACGTTAACTTAATAACCAGTGACTTA
This sequence comes from Agrochola macilenta, assembly GCA_916701695.1. NCBI lineage: Eukaryota > Metazoa > Arthropoda > Insecta > Lepidoptera > Noctuidae > Agrochola > Agrochola macilenta. The sequence continues at coordinate 10,971,538 of OU753559.1, read as the reverse complement.
ATAAATATGTATGTGGCGCGGAGAATTTCGCAAAATTAATTCGGCTTTTAACTTTGGAATCTCTTTTTAAGCTTAAGAGCGTTTATTCTGAAAGTTGGCAACGTCGCAAATAGCAGTCAAAAATTTACCTGTTTTGAATAATTTACCAATATTACTGTATGGATATAAGAAATTTGGCTAACTAGGGAACTAGAATATTAATAATGAATTGCAATTAAGTATAACATTGAATTTGATGTTGTACCCGTTTTAGGTGTAAAAAATTTATTTGGAAAGTTTCCAAATCCTTTTTTTACATCTAAAACTAAATATTCAGTGTTACGAAATTAATGATTGCATTTCATAATAAATATTCTAGTTCGCTAGTTAGCCACTTTTCTTATTTCCATACAGTAATATTGCCAAATTAATCAAAACAACGAAATATTTGACATCTATCTGCGACGTTGCCCACTTTCAGAATAAACGCTCTTAAGGCTTTCAAGGAATCCAATGAACTGGAGTTTCTGAAAACTGCTGTACTTATTACAATAGTTTTTATATTGCTCTTTTTTATGTTGTTTCCAGAAGCTTAACATCATGGCTCAAACATGTGTACCCTGCATGTATTCGTTTTTTTTGCTTATTATGCTTCTCCAATTTTGGAAGTTGGCAGCTTTGCAATAATTTTCTTTTTGAAGAATGGTTATTGTTATCTTTACAGAACCTCATCTAGAAAGTTCATGTACGAAAAGATGACGATGCGCGAGTGGAGTACGACCAGTACACCGAACAGTACTCCCGCGCCTGGATTACTGTCGCTAGCGGAGCCCTCCAACGCTGATACCATCGTAAGTCTTCGTTTTTGTTTAGCCTGAGCTCTAAGGTCCACTTGCGCGTTCATGGGTTAGCTAAATAACTCGGAGTTAACAGGTAGCTCAGGGTTAATCCTAAGAAAATTATTGGATTAACCCTTTGTTAGCTGTTAACTCCTAGTTCGCTGTTAACGTGCAAGTGGGCTTTAACCTTCGTCTTATCTGTGCTGGAATCAAATTTTCAAATACATTCGACTTATAGGGCGGGCATAACTTTGGTGATGTGGTGGATTACCAAATGGCCCAGAGAGAGGAGGCCAGTTAAAGGCAAACTCAAATCTTTTATTTCAATTAGGCACATAAAAAAGGCACTTTGTAATGTCAAAACATAGGTTTTCCCAGCAGCGGGAATGGAAACATTATGGCTTTTTACGTTATGTTATCACTTATCAACTCTTGCAATGCATGGCGAATCAAGTTTGTCCATGTAAATTAATAAAAAAAGAAGTACTTATACATTTTTTTATTCCAGGACCGTGCAGAGAGCTGGTCCCGCGCGGAGTCCCGCACGGAGTCCCGGGCGGGCACGCCGGCGTTCCCGACGCACCCGCGCACGCCCTACCCCCCCACGCCCACCCCCTCGCTGTCGGCGCGCCCGCCGCGCTCGCCCTCCGTCACCAGGTACAATATGTTTGACCTGGAGGACACGAGGTAACACAACAACTGATGCTTTCATAGCCAAGATAGATCATGGCTCAAACACGAAAAATATTTAGGAATTTTCAGGGTTAAATCCACATTTTTTGGCCATGACTGCAATAACACAATGACACCACAATTGATATTTAGTTTTTTTTTTTTTATTTGGATTGTTTTTTTTTTTTTATATTGATTTGTTTTTTTATATTGATATTTCTTAAGGTTGACTGGTAGAAAATGCCTCAGGCATTAAGTCCGCCTTTGTACGGTATATTTTTACTTATGCATAAAATTTTAATAAATAAATAAATATTTATCCATATAACACTGTTAGAAACCTCAGATTTATTCTTTCTGCAAACAAATTAGATCACCGTTACAAATACCACCGTTAAACCGATCCGACACAATATGACCTTGATCTGATTCCGAAACCACATTTTCTCATGCATTTGACATTCTGCACCACGCCTCGTAATCTAACTAATGATTTTTCAACTATAGAAAAGAACGTGAAGTCAGTCCAGAGTCAGAATACCGGACTTACAATGGCAGTAGTGGGTCTCGTCGTTCGAGCGTCAGTGGGACTGCTGAGCCCCAACATGTGGCTCCCGACCGCGTGCGGTTCGCGAAGGATACCAGCCACTACTGGTACAAGCCTAACATCTCCAGAGACGATGGTAAGTAACAGTGCTGTCGATTCTTATTGACAACCCTTGTATTGACTGGAGCTAGTCAGATGCAGCAATGAAAGCAGTCAGACGGCCGGTTTAAGACACAGATTGGCGTGACTTGACGCGACACCGCTAATAATAGTTCTATCGTGAAGTTTTCTTAGAAATTGTTTTATTGGAGTCGCGTCGCGCCTGTTTGCGGGCCTTTACACTGGGTGTGAAATGAAGCATTTGATTTTTAGCAGGTCTTGATTGGTAGATGCCTATCATTATATGGTGGGCCACAAATCTCGAAAATTTATTATAAATGGATTCTTACAATGCCAATCTACTATAACATTAATTTATTTTCCTACAGCCGTAACAGCGCTCCTACAGCTAGAAGAAGGCGCGTTCATCGTGCGCGACTCGAACTCGTTCCCGGGAGCGTTCGGGCTAGCAGTGCGAGCAGGCGGTGTGGGAGGAGTGAGGCACTTCCTCATCGAGCCCACAGCGCGCGGCGTGCGCCTGCGCGGCTGCCCCGACGAGCCTGTGTTCAGCTCGCTGTCTGCGCTCGTCTACCAACATACTGTGACGCCTTTAGCGCTGCCGGTGCCGCTCAGATTACCTGACAGGTGAGTACACTTTTAGTCAGTCATTTATTTCGAGTAGGCCGTTAAAAGGCACTCTTGGACGAAACAATTTACAAGAAAATAAAATTAACTCTGGTTGCCCCTTCAAAAAAGGTGGAAGGACAGGCATGAAACTACATAATTATGTAGTTGCTCTTTTAAATTGTTTTACAATATTTTGTATACATTAATTATAAGTGAAAACGATGTAGGTACCTGGAATAAAATTACTATACTACAATAGGTTTGTGGACCGGGTTAGGTCCCAAATGAAGACAGGAGGGACAAGGACAGGAGTAGCAAATCCCCTTTCTATCCGACAATACTCTTAACAACTTCTAGCTACAACATAAACATTCAGTGACAGTGCATACCCTACGCTTGATTTTGATACCTTACTTGAAAAAAATCTGGTCGCGTGCAAAAACGAGCCAGTGGGCGCATACGCATACCAATCATGACTAAAACTAAATTAAAAACTGAGATTGCACCATTTAACAAAAAAACTAAAATTTCGCGGATTTCACAGAGACCCATGGACGGGTGGCAGCGCGAACGCAGCAGCGCGAGCGCTTCTAGCGACGGGGGCCGCCTGCCACGTGCTGCTGCTGGGGACGGACAACACGGAGGCGCTGACCGGGCCCGCGGCCGGCAAGAGGGCCGTCACCAACATACTTACTAAGAAGGTTGGTGATCAGAACTTGAAGAAGATGGCGGAAAGAACTGCTGCTGGTTTTATACTACTTAGAGAAGAAGTTAGACCAGCTTTTACTGTTCTTTTTTTGCCTGTAACTTATTTATTCATTTGAATTTTCACTTCTCGACTTTTCGATCGGTTTCGGTTCTCGACGATAACCGCCCATAATGTAACGGCTCTGCTCAGATTCCCTGGAATTAACTCTACTTCCGTTCAAATTCTGACCCATCGCAAAGGTTCGTCACGTTGATTAAAACTCCTTATTACGTGTAATCTGTCGTCCAGGGTGCGGCGCACGTAGTCCACTTCAAGGTGTTCGGCGGCGGCATCACGCTGACGGACGCGGCCCGCAAGCTATTCTTCCGGCGCCACTACCCCGCCGCCGGCGTGTCGTACGCGGGGCTGGACCCGGACGAGAGGAGATACACGCACACCGACAACAATACACAGCTGGAAAAGTTAGTAGCGAACTATAACATAGCAACACCAATGTATTCTTCGAATGGGAAGCAACAAAAGCTCGCATATTTAAAGGTCGTTCATAAATCACGTGAGACTCGAAAGGGGGGTTCGGAAAAAGTCACAAAATATCACAAAATATCATAAAAATGAATACACTTGATATTTCACTACACCAGGGGGGCCTGGTGTAGTGAAATATCAAGTGTATTAATTTTTTCGTTTAACGCGCATTTCTAAACCGAAAACCCCCAAATAAAATATTTTTCTTTCTTTCTTTCTATTTAAAGATAAAATATTCTGTATTTTTTTTAAGATACTTACACCAAAAAAATACACGTGACTTTGGGTAGGTTGAGGGGTTAGTCTATAACTTCACTACGTATCTCCAGGGGGAGGGAGGGCCTGCTGGGGTTGCGGGTTTGTCTGAAAGGGATATCGCGGCCCCAGCACATAGGCAACGGAAGGAGTTTAGCGGAAGGTTTTAGTCAGTAAAAGTCTGACACTCCCTCTCGCTCCGCCCAGAGCGGGAGGAGCCATTTGATAATTTCCAATCACAAAAAAAAAAAAAAAGGTGGATGGAGGGGTGTTAAAAAGTTGCTAAAAAAAAAACATCACGTGATTAATGGACGACCCCTTAGATAGTGAGATTTAATTCCCATTCCCAATAGGGGGTCACTTGCCATCAACCAGGCACAAAACCAGGCCCTACTCAGAAATTCGCAATGGAAAAGCTCAATAGCACTTTGTCCTGGAAATTTTATTCAGGACTTTAGTATTAGCACTTGCCTAATGAAAGTGTATCCGGATCCAACTCTATGCACGATAAGTAAATTACATACATACATAACATCACGCGTGTAATCCCCGTAGGGTTGGGCAGAGGTGCCCTATAGTACACCCACATTTCGCCAGTTATGTTGAAGTCCCATATAATAGGGGGCGAGACTATTGCCATCAACCGGGCACAAATCTAGACTCCAGGCTGCTACTGAGAAATTCCAGATGGAAAATCCCAATAACACTTTGCCCGACCCGGGAATCGAACCCAGAACCTCATGCTCAGTAGTAGTGCTTGCGACCACTTGACCAACGAGGCAGTAAATTACATTCTTTCAGTCTTATTTAGCCTTCGATACGAGACAGACCGACTTCTCGTAAACAAGAAACATGTCTCTTTAAGTAGGTTGGGACTCCTATGGTCAGTTTCTTCAGCCTTCAAATATCATGGTTTTATTTTATGATATGGCAGTCAATCTTTCGACAGATTTTGATAAATTTTCGTGTCTTATAAGATTCCAATAATACCAGCCTGTTACAGTCCCACTGCGGGGCAAAGGCCTCTTCTCATACAGAGAAGGCACGAGCATTGATCACCACGCTTGCTCAAGACGGGTAGATTTCAGACTTATATTAACTATAAGGTTTCCTATAGGGTTTCCTCACAATGTTTTCCTTCACCGATGTCAGTAATGTCTAAGATAAACTAAGAAAATTCATATGAATTCACTTGAAAAAGTCACTTGCCCGGATTTGAACCCACAATCTCGAGCATGAGAGGCGAGGCCTTAACCACTGGGCCATCACGAAGATCCAAGCCAACCGTAAAAGGTAATTTACTCGACTACAACAATCGACTATTTCTCTTGCAGACGAATATTCGCGTTCGTGGCTCGTGCGTCTTCGAGTGCGGACAACCAATGTCATGTGTTCGCTGAGCTGGAGCCAGAACAACCTGCTACAGCTATTGTGAATTTCGTCAACAAGGTAAATGTCTTTGAATATGTTTTGTTTTGTTTTTCGGAGATTTTTTGATTTTTTGGTGGTATTTATGACGCGGTGACTAAAATTGTTTAATTTTTTTGCAGGCTCTACTAGGCAGCTCGCAGAAAAAAGATATCATATAAGTGAAATGACGACAGTTTCAAAGAATATTTGCGTTAATGAAATACTCACAAACTGATAAGTGTAAAACACAAAAACTAAAAATGAATTGAAAATGGTGTCGTCATTGTAACATACAATTATTCTGTAAAAATACATGTTTTTTTATTTATCTGTCGCGTTCTATATATTGTACAATTGGATAAGGAACTTGGTTAACGTGATCTTTTAATTTAAAATAAACTTTATTTCCGAAGATGGTTCTCCACGATACGCTTCATTTTCACCAAGTACAATTAACCATATAATGTGTGTTAGGGTGAACTGCATACATAATATAAATATAAATTATAACTTAGCTTAGGGAAGGAACTAACTAGTCTCATATTATTTAATATAGAGTAGTGATATTACGTGTGCCTAATGAATATTAGATTATTAAAACTAAATCCAGTGCATGCTATGATGAGGTCCCACCATGAATTAATAACAAAGTCAATTAACAAGGACAACTAAACAGCAATGTTAAGTTCGCGTCAAATAGCTTTGCCGCTCTGAAGTTAGGTTGCACATGCGCGCTACTGTCTTGACTACTGCGCAGTCATTTGTAGCCTACTTCAGAGCGGCAAAGTTATTTGACGCGAACTGTACTTACGATCGAATGCATTGTAACCAGTACAACGAAATAAAATCGTATTATATACATGGCTTGCATAAACTCTTAATAAATAACGTTTCACCAGCGAGCTACTGTCATGTGTACAAAGAAAATCGAATGCAGCTTTAATACATATTGATGAGTTTTATCATTCATGCATACAACTAGCTTTTATTACTTATAAGAAAAAGAAATCATTGCCTTAATATTTAATGCTGAGATATTAAAATTGTTGGCTTTTCGGTTAGAATTTAAACCATTTCCATTTTTTTGATGTGACAACATCTATTTTAAGTTGAAACTGAAGAAGAAATGCCTTAACAGTGAACTTCAAGTAAAACATACCGAGGGTACTTTAATGTTCGTCATCGTGCGCAGTTCGTGACGCTATTAAACATTGTAACACATTTTATTATAATAATAACTGTTGTAAAATGTATTTATTGGGTAATAATATACTCATGGAAATAATCTCAAGTGTTTTATTTTTACTTTCATATACCTACTAACTAATAATAGATAAGTACAATTATTTTATATTTAGATCACAAAATCAACAGAAACAAGTTACGTTTTACAAAAAAAATATATTGATAAAATATTTTTCACAAGTTTTTCAGTGTGAAATATTTAACCAGCCCTTAATATTTCACAAGTCTAAAATTAAATTTACTGTTATAAATTAAAAAAGTAACTTAATAAATCTATTAAGAAAATTACTTCGTAATTAGGTATTTGAAATCAAAAGTAAACATTTCACACAATGTGACATGTTTTGGCGATACTACATAATTTTTCAGGTAAGATAACTTCTGAAAATATACTATCTACATTCTCTAATTATTTATTTGTTAGTAGGAAACAGTATCCGTTAATAGAGTAAGGAGTTAAGTACATGGTTGGTTTGGCTGTCGTTCTCTATGCTTGAGAGTGGGCAGGTGTCTTTTGTGAGAGGCGCACTTGCGTCAGTCATCAGACCGACCGAACCGCAGGTGTCCGTAGTCATCGAAGGCGTCGTCGGCGCGGGCGGCCCTTCGGATCAAACTATAATCCCTATATAAGGGCCGGTGCCTGAACTCCTCATCTTCTTCAGGCAGGGCAAAGTGGTGAAGGTTTGCTCCTTCGCAGCAACGCACCAGCATCGCCAACGCCACCGTAATCGCCATAGCCACAATTGTTACTAGTCGCATTTTGTAGGAGGTCTGACTCTGTAAAATAACAACAATTCTAGCTTCAATTCAAATCTGAAGTAACTGTTACAAAAGATAGTTTTAAAATGACTAAGGGCCGATTAATCAATCTGCAGATAACTTTTATCTGAGGAAAAAAATGCGGTTTGTTAGCTTTTGTATCGAAAATATGTCAAACCACCATATTTATTCTTCAGATTAGTTTTCTCACAATTGAAAAATCTACCCCTGGACTAGGTAACTTCAACTCTTCAATGTAGCTTTCATAAAAAGTTAGTTCTCTCTTATGTACGGTGTATCCTAAAATCCCTTCTTACCATTTATAATAGCTCCTACACACTATGCCGGCGGCATGGCTGCCGGCACTGCCGCCGGCCCTGCCGCACAAAGCCGCACAAAGGATCGCAAAGAAAAATGAAGGTGCATAAGCCGGGGGTACGTGCCGCGCGGAAAAAGCCGGCGGCATGGCCGCCGTAGTGTGTAGGAGCCATTAGAAATCAAAACTGAATTATTGAAGTCAGAACAGAAGAACACGAGCCAATAATATGGGAGTCCAGGAATCACAAAAATCGAGCTAGAAATCTAAACGTCAACACTTTCGAGGCTAACTTACAATAACTACCCTACTGAAAAAAATTACCCCACTGCCTCAGTGGCGGCATAATGTTCTTTTTACGTTCTGTTCAATAAAAAAAAGAAAATCATAACATAACATAAACCAATGAAAAAAAAACTATGAATTTACACTTACCAGATGGAGCTCGCCAAGTAGCAGAATGAATGGATGAAACAGTAACCACCTTTTATATACCAAATGCTCCCGTTGGAAAACACGCCCCTTCTTTAATATTCCCCTCAGAGCCTGTCTGCCCTTATAAAACACGAAGGATAGTAATTGACAGATTTCAATTATTATAACCGCATAAATTGATCCTATTACAGCCATGGTAATATTTTCACAATTTTCCTTCAGATAATCTATCACGGTAGGAACTTAAACTTGAAGAAAACATTTGCAATATTTTTATGAACCTTCATTTCTATTGTGGATTGGAGGAAGGTTCTGTAAAAAAATAAAAATTGTTTTTATTAGCTGACCGGACAGACGTTGTCCTATTTCTTAGAACTCGATCGCAGCGCCACCTAACGGGTCCAATTGTGAATCTTAAACATCCAAGGACCCACTTAAACACCCAAAAAAGTTCATCAAAATCGGTCCACCCGTTTAGGAGGAAGAGGAGGTTCAGTGGCATACATACGTACCTATAGAAGAATTATAAGCTTTTGCCCGCGGCTTCGCCCGCGAGGATGTCGGAAAATATCCCACGGGAACATGCAACGGGATTCAGAGTATCCTATGTCCTAACCCAGGTCTGGCTTTCATCTAAATCCGTTCAGCCGTTACGGCATGAAAGGTACAACAGGCAGATAATAAATCTCTTTTAGGGTTCCGTACCCCAAAACGAAAAATTAAATTTTAAAGCCCTTAAAGGATGACTTCGTTGTCTGTCGATAGCCTTTTTCTCAAGAAACCGACACATCAAGTTGAAATAGATATCAAAAACTTAGGTCCACGGTCTCTTGGAGCTGTAACGAAAATCAAACTTCCAAATCAACGCAATAAATAAATACGGTTATTTATGGCGGCATGAATAACCGTATTTATTTATTGCGTTGATTTTGACATTCGCAAATAAACCAGTCTATTTGGTACTTCCCGTTGGCCCAGCAGCATGAAGTTTAGCGGGAAGTAAGGTCAAGTAAAGAGGAAAATCCGAAAATTGGTAATTTATTTATGAACTGCAAAGTTAAGTTTGTTCTTCAATCTGGGATCAAAAATTCATAAGCGCATATCTTGAAGTAACATTTAGTCAGTATTTTATTTGGTACTCTATTAAAAGTTTTTTTTTTCAATTGAAAAGTTAAGTTTGTTCTTCAATCCAGATTTGGAAATTCGGGCAGCCGAGCAAGCACAGCTTTGAGACGGAACCCTCAGGGCGCTACTCCTACTCACACTTGTCCGGATTCTAAATGCCTTAGTTAAAAAACTAAATAATCATTTTACTATTATTAGCACCATTCATTTTAATACCTACTCTATTGCCGCCATTCAACACAAAATACCTACATGTTAGAAAGGTTCGTTTATGATTTCAAATTGTAATAACTTTTGACAGAGTGGGCTGATTTTAAGCTACTGTGACTACCGACTATTCAATGTCCAATAGCATTTAGCGGCTATTTATTTTGTGGTAACTTAACACTAACCTTGCACCTAGGAGTCAAAAATTGCCTACAAAGTTAATAAATAAATACAAACTTCTAACTCTTATATCTCATTTCGGACTGAGTTTAGAGATATGCATATGGAATAAGTTTTGTTTGTTACAGTATTCTGTAGTAGAAAAACAAGATTTGGTTGTAGGCCGCGAGATAAAAATGGACGCCCCCTTCCATACTAAAATCGGCATTGTCCTTTTAAACGTTCTTGACGTCCAAATGTCCTCCAAACTCGAGTACGGCTTGTATCCGGCCTCATACCGAAACGAGATTCATCGGAATAGCAAACACAACGCCAATCTTCTTCCTCCCAATTTCTGTGTTCGAGAGCCCATTGTAAACGGGCCCTACGATTACGGGGTGCTATAGGTGGAACTCTCAGCGGCATTCGGGAACGCAGACCCACATCACGAAAACGATTTCGGATGGTTTGGTCGCTTATCAGCAAGCCTGAAGAGCTGTGGAGCCTCGTAGCCAACATCATGGCGGTCATGGTACGATCCCGTCGAGCAGTATTTTGGATGTACCGGTCCTGGCTGCGAGTGGTAATGCTAGATCGTCCTCCATGTCGCTCGGCCATGCTTATGACGCTCTGTGTAGTGCAAAGAGCGACAGCCACAGTACATTGCCTGAAACCAGCTTGCAACATTCCGACGGCTCTCATAATCTCTTCTCGTGTCAAATGATGTCGTCGCTCCATAGCGATGCAATTTTTTTTCAGTTTCGATGCAGAAATTGTAGTGTTTATTATTGATCGAAGAGTGTTTTTGTAAAGACGCTATTACACACTTTTATAGGAACCCTGATTGACAGTTGATTTTATATTTTTAATCAAAATTTTAGAAAATTCTTTATTCATATAGTGAAATTCACTAATAAAAAGAATCAATATCGATCCAAAAACGTTAAAATAATAATCCTCAGTTGCGGCGATACTCTTAAACGTAAGTACTTGATCCCTAAACACTTTTGATATGTATCATAGGTGTGTCTATAGATAAATCCAAAAAAAAACCAGGTTCCGTTACTAAGAAAACACAAAAAAGAGAGGAATAACAAAACAAAAAAGATTTTCCGGAGGATTTGCCAGCATGAAATGTAGATCTACACTACAACTTCAAAATAAGAACGTTTTTGGGTGAGCCATTTTTTTTTTAGTTTGTTATTTGGCTTCGCTCCGTTTGGTACTATGGAGTATGGTACTTACTTATGCCATGGTCGTCCGAAAAAAAACCGTAACATCTTTTCCCGCGCTTTTTAAGTTTGAACGTCAAACTTAAAATTCTGCATTCAGAATTGTATTTATTTTAAAAAAAAATCCACGATGGGCGTCACGACCGAATTTGAAACACTAGAGCAACAATTTTTGGAACTTATTGGCGAATTTCGAACTCTCACTGTAAGTAACATTCATAACCCATCACCTTCTTTTCTTTCCGACGGTAAATCTATGTACCTACTTATCTTATAGTTTGGGTCCCCTATATGGCCACATTTACGTAATTATACATAATTTAAAAAAAAAAATGTAAGTACCATACCTATTTATATAGCATAAACATTATATCAATGTTTATATCAATGTTATTCATATGTAGTGCGAAATGTAAATATTTGCTAGAGAAAGGGAGAATATAAATATTTCACGGTCTTACAAGGCTGTTATGGCCGTATGTTTGCCGTGGACGAATGTGCGGTGAAATGGTGACACCACTAATCCACCCTATTATCTTATTATAACAGAACCTAATGACCTATGGCTTAGTAGTGTTAGTAAGTATCTGAACGTAGGTATTTGATTTTAGGTACGGTACCTACTCACCTCAGTGACGTACGTACAAATCTAAAAAGGTTGCTTGGCCTATGGTCATGCCACCACCAAGTTGAAATAGATTGTATCTTCTCTTATTTAATAATGACAGAATAAAACAAAACGTAATCAGTAACATCACAACCCCTTAATATTATTATGGTGGTTCTTGCTCTGGTCATTCTGCCCCTTTCAAAAGTGATTTTACCTCCTAATTGTTATTTTTTTCTTGCATCAGCATGAAACTATTAGATCTCGTAGTTAAAGGTCACGGAAATCTGCAGGAAGCAAGTATTGGTCGTTTAGAGGTGGCCTATGTGCAGCAGTGAAAGGCTTACTCACGGATAAAGATGATATCAATGAAACTTTATTACAGTACGTATCAACATTTCCTTCAAATTCTTATTTACCCGTAGATTTCCGAGAGCCGCCTGCGTGTGTCGCTGCGCACGGAGTCGACACGCGCCGAAGCTGCGGAGGCGGCTCGGGCGGCGGCCGAACGGGCCGCGGCGGAGGCCCGCAACGGAGCTGCCGCCGCCACCGCCGCTGTCACCAAGGCCACCACCGCACTTGCTACCACACAGGAACATCTCACCGGACTCAAGATACATCTTGACCTGACGGTATGCTAGTCCTTAAATAAAAAAATCGAAATGTTGATACCTGTATAATCATTCTTGGCAAAATTAAAATCTTTCAACAAAGTTGGTGGGTACGGTTTATAAACGTGCCGCCTCTCTAGAAAGAATGTGAGCTTATTTGGGGCTTCTAGAGGGTCTCCTGAAACTTCCACCACATTCTATTTTAAACTATGTTTCTCCAGTGGGAGTGGGGAGTTTAATAACCTTCCCCCCTCTTCCCTCCCCTACCCCCTATCGAGGCGGCACGCTTCTAAAGTTTAACCCAGTAACAGATTGTCAGTTCAATGATACTACAGCAGTTAACACTTTCTTCTTTTGTGACGTGGGAAAATTCCCACTAGTAACAAACGACCTACTAGTTAAGATACTCTCATACGTATTTTAGTATATAAATCAATAAACTATAATTGTGAGCTACAGATTAGGCCACACATGTTCGTTTAGAGTAAATAAATTAAGCAAACTATATTGGACGAATGCCGTCTTCTTTAAATTTCGTGTCGTGACCATAAACAGGCGGTTAACTCGTTACAAGGTTCTTGCTAGTAAAGCTTTAGTTAGGTAGTCACTAAGTAATAATAGGTATTAGGTCGTTACGTGTACCTCAGCGATTATCTAAAAACAAACAAGCACAAACAGAGATATTATCCCTCCCTATGTCCCACGAGTCGCTACGTTGAGGCTGAGGATGTCAATGATGATGCAATAAGATACACAAAGTACGGTATTACATCATATTAATGTTGATCGACTCAAATCAGCCTACGCAATACGTATTAGGAAAGGCAGCGAAAGCTTTTAGAAGATCGATGCAGCGAAATGACAGCCCAGATCGGTACCTTGGAGAGGCAAGTGCAGCAATTGAAACCGGTGCAGTCAGCCCACTGCACCTTGCAACGACAATACACAGACTTGCAGGAACGCATTTGTAAAGCCACTGAAGAAGCACGCAGGTACGTGAATATGTCATCAGTTTTTCGATAGTTAAGGCGACGATAACCGAGTTTTAATGATTTTACGCTGAAGATCACGTCTAAACGAGTAGTGTTAATGATTTGGAAGTAAAAAAAAATAATAAGAGCATTTTCTTAATATATGAGTATTTTAGAGTTTATAATACATAGTGCAATTAATCTGTAAAGTTATGTCTGACGCGGATAAAAAACTGAGAATCACGCATAATCTATCAAGAAATTTTTCTGAAACCTTCACAATTTTAAAGATAATTTCATAGTTTACATGTTTTATTTAAATACCTTTTGTTTTAAGTTCGGGTATTAAGTTCTGTTTACTTTTTAGTTTTTGTTTTCGCTTGAGTATACTCGTAGATTTCGATGTATTTTTGGTTGGTATATTGGCGTGTGTAAATTAAATCATTTGCTATATGTCAGCTAATATAGCAAATAATTTAATTTAATGTTTTGTCTTGCGTTATGTTAATTATTTTGCATAAGTACTATTTGTATAGAATCAAGTTTTTCTAACTGAACAGACAGCAGTGCTGCTGGGGAGTTTGTTGCACCACTTCTTCTTCCCATCTAAAGCACTAGGGAGAGGTGAAGGGCGGACGTTTTTGGGGGACTGTCTTATATAACTATGACGTTTGAAAAGTGCTGATTCTCAGCCTAGTTTAAATAAATGACATTTAAATTTAAATTGGAATTGAATTAATAATGTGTCTATTCGGGAGTCCTATTACTGGCTGGTCGTGCGACGCGTTGCGTGAGCTCAGTACAGAACACACAAGCTAACCACTCAAGGTCACTGGCTGGCACTGATATATCTGCGTCTTAAGGGTCTTTATGCGCGTTTCTATGCACACAGTACAAATACTTTTTAGCAAATACGTAAATTATTATGTGTTAAGCTTACTGACTCGGTACCTATCTACTTAATAAAAATCTTAAATTCATTCATTCATTGTTTCACTGCCAGACAGCACCCAGCCCAAACTGCTGGGTCTCCAAAATGAAATTTTGCACAACAGTTCCATAGATAGCAAAAGTGAGCACTAAGATTTATTTTTGAAAATTCACCCATTAACATTAACCCTTTTACCCCTTTAGGGGTAAAGGGGTTAAATAAAGGGATGAAAGTTCGTAATTTTTGTCGGTGGGAGCCCATCGGCCGCAAGGCTTGTAGGCATTATAAAAGTAAATAAATTCGGTGTCAATACAACAGAGAATCTTCTCGTCTTGAGAGTGAACTTCGAAGAGTAGAAAAGTGCGCATCCGCTGGTTCAGAAATACGTGAGCGCGCGCGTTTAGCAGCTGCGGCGCATGCAAGAGAGAGACGCCTTGCATCCGCAGAACTGCAACACACCAGTAAGGAACTACTAGCTTCTAATGGTAAGCAGGAACAGTAAGGCAATTAAATAGTAAGTACTGTCAGTTAGATTTAGTTAGACTATATTTCTGTTTTTTTTGTCGCAGCGGAGATAAGCAAACTTAGAGCAACTGTAACCGAACTTCAACTTCATTTATCTGAACTAAATAATAGTTCAACGTCTAAGAAAATAGTTGATCCTGATGTTGAGGCTCTCGCTGAGACGCGAGCGGCTTTAGAAGCTGAGAGAGCTGGAGCTGCAAAACTTGAACGAGCCTTAGCAGCAGCTTTAGCAGACAATGCGACTCTGGCTGCACGCTTGAATACTGCAGATAACAATGACGTAACAATCAAAACTTCAACACCGCCAGAATCTTTTGCTACGAACCTTTGTCCGATTAATTCATTTCTAGCTGAATAATTTTACCTTTCATTCATGTTAATTAAAATTCTATCTTATTTAATAATTCGTACGTAACAAATAAGAATTCAATGATTTATGTAACTCCTTCAAGCCCAGTTGAACTGCCTAGCAGTAGCCTAGTAGTTGGTTACGTAATAAGAATATGTCATCATTGTTCCGCAAGGATGATCAATTTATTAGTCAGACAGGTACAAAAACTTGCAAGGATACTTGAATATAATATTACAGTATAACAGCCAGACTTCATTAGAAAACAATTATGTGGGAGAAGCTACTGGGGCACCATTTATATTACGAACAGGTTTTATAATCGCGACTCGCATGTCCAAAACTTAGAGGTCATGTGGTCCTTTCCACGAATGTTATGCTTTCGGTCCGACCTGTTTAGTATGTCTAGCAATTTGATAACTTATGTAACGGATACTATGGCTGTGAATTTTCATCATATAATGTAATTTGAAGGATTATCTTAGTCGCTCTCGTTCGAACTCGTTCAAATATACAAAAATTTAATTGTGCCGTACTAGAGTACATAGGTTGGGTACCTAAAATAAAAAAACGCGTTGAGGTCTTTATTTAGAACATTAGCAATAATCGGAAAATTACATTTTAAAAATTACCATTTCTGGATAGAAGTACCAAATTGTAAAGATAAAGGAATTATACTTGATCTGATGCAAAAATGTGTACAATTTTATTACCCGTGCATAGCATATGCAATTGGCGATTCGTGCTATTGTGCAGTCGCAAACAATAAAAGCATTAATATGCCTGAATACTATTTCTAACTCTGTCTATCTAAGCGATTATTATGGAGTGTTGCACTAAAACTGGTTCCTAGGAATGCACTGCCTCAACTCGCAACGGGCTTCTCTAACATATCATCGACCATCTGAGATGTACGCGTCCTGGGCGTGATAAACAACCTGTTGTTATTTTTAAAAGAACAAAAAAAAACAAATTTACTGAACGCAACTAACCGTAAAAGTTTATGCAATGTTTATCTTTAAAAAATACGGTCTTCTAGGAAAATTTATATCTAGACATATTTAGCATTAGCCTTATTGTCACGAATTTGAGACCTTGTTAACGAAATGACCTGTCGCATTAGCATTTTTTTTTACCTATATTCTTAACTGCATTTATATGACCAGTACATTGGTAACTTGAATACTAGAGCAGTGAATAGAAGTAAAAAATCTTACAGTGTCATCATCGTCGCGGTATAGATCGATGTCGTTGCCCTAAGGTTTTGGCATCAATAAAGAAACCTCAAGCTACACTGCACAGTGTGAGTAGGTGCAGTGCACAGGTACTGCGGCGGTGGAAATTCGCAAGGCTTCGCGGCGCCCCACCCGCGTGCGTAGGCGCAGGCGCCGCTGCCTCACTCCGCAACACTTATTGTTAGTTGTACAGTGCACCCCGCGCCGACTGTGTCGCGCCGTCACGCTACACAAACTATGTGCACCCGAATCAAACGATCTGTGATATAGTGATAAGTTATATTTAATTAAGTGATACAAGAACAGTAACTTTAGAACCCTACAGGTGAGCTTCAAGTTCGTTCAGTCAGTTGCATTTAATTTGGTGTGTACGTAATCTCTATTTATATACAGGATGAACGTCGAGATTTTAAATGACATCAAGTTGAAACATTTTTGTGTTTACTAAAAATTAATGGTAATTAACAATATATTGTCATGTAACAACGCTTATGGTAAGATAGCTTTAGTAAGTAGATGGACACGATGTAGAGTCACGCACTACTCTAATAGCGCTATTGCAGCGATTGTTTTGTTGCCCGAGGAGGTAAACACTGCACAACTCGAGCGATGTCGTGGGCCTGGAGAAAGTTTCTTACCACAATACACTCATTTGTCATGTTGTGTCTTTGTAGAGGTTGAGTACCGTATCTCAACGTAAAACGACAGTTTACCACTTTTAACATGACGAAATAAAAAATAATCTGCGATTGTTTTGGCAGTAAATACTTCTAAGAAATAAGCTGTTTTACCATATCGGATGAAAAGGCTGTTCCGCCCACGCGAATGTTGACATAGTGAGTCAGAAACAACGCAAGGACGCAGTTGTACATGTATGACAAATATGTGAAGTCTATACATTCATGATTCAGAACAAACAGCTCACCCACGACCCATACACTTCTTTTCACATGTGTTAATGAGTTGCAAGGTACCTGTGTGACATTATCAACACCTATTATTATGCACAGCACCAATAAGCAAAGTAAACGACACATACAAAATCTCCAATTGATTAAACCTATAAAGACAGAAATAACGAATCATCAATTTGATTACATAACACGAGAACATCATTATCGAATATATACGAAGATAAAAGTTTTGTTTAAACGTTACTTGAATGGAGTCCAATTTAACGTTGACCATATAGAGCGTGACCATTCAGAAGGCTGCAGCTGTCAAGATTCCCTTAATGGTAACGTAAACAAGTCTAGTGTAGGAAGTTAATAACAAACTTAAATTATTTGCGAATCTATGTGTAAAGATATTTATTGAAAGCAGGATAGTTATGACACAAACAAGTAGTTGGGTAGGTACGACGCGTTATAGGCAATTTAGTCTGTCCTTATATATTATATTAACCTATGTTAAAGGCTCGAATCTCAAGTGATATTCAAGTATATGCAAGGTCAGGAAACCGGCGTGTCTAGGACCAAAAAATTCGAAGACATGTGTCATCCACCAACACGCACTGGGCCCGCGTGGTGGATAATGGCCCACTGCCTCTCACAGAGAGGAGATCTGTTTCCCTATAGTGGGAACATTATTGGCTGATTATGTATGCAAGGATAATATTATAATAAAGAAAATAAACATAAATTGAAAACAGAATAGTTTTGAGTAGGTGGGTAAGTACACATTATTGGCAATATAGTATCTCTTTGGCAACTGTAGATACAAACACACGGCTACGTTAAAGGCTCTAATCCCAAATGATATGCAAGGATAAGATTATGAAGAAAATACACTTATGGAAAAGAAAGCGGAATATATCTATTCCCGGTCTATGTAGTTACGTAGAGATTTGCTTAAGAGAAGACACATAACAAGTCGTTACATAAAACTAAAGTTAACATTTCTATCTTTAGTTTTTGGTACCTCTATACATATTACAAATTAAACTCGCTTTTCGTGTTTGTCTGTATGTCCGCGTTGTTCTTCTAAACCAGGCAATAGATTTTGATGAGGTTTTCACCATCTTTTAGAGAATTTATTCCGGAAGATTTAAGTATGTGTTTATTACGTTAATATTAGTTACATAAAACTGAAATCTCGATGTTTTTTCAAGTCGTAAAAACCGTGCGAACCAGGAACGGGTCGCTAGTTCTTTATAATTACCAACCTACGAACACCGAAAAACAAAAGCAAGTCTCAAGAAACTTAATTGATACATTGTAAGCATCACCGTCTTCATTAATTATGTAAATTATTTTTATTTCAGAAAGATGACTCATAAAATAATTCTATACTACTTCGTAGTAGCGTTGACAGCGCCGCTTCTCGTACAATGGTGAGTTTTACAATGAAATCGTCTACATATAACGTTATGTAAATATTAATACCAAAGACGTGACTAAAGTCGTTACGTTATACGTGATCTGTCTACTTTGTGCCATAATTAATCATAAATGTCCTACGCGGTGCTCATGCGAGAAAAAAGGATAATTCTTAAAAAAAAAAAAACCGCTACGTCTGAATAAAACGAAGGGATTAATTTTCTCAATAATCCAAAACCCGAAACGTTGGAAACAATCTCTTTCTACTTTTTCTATGTTGATTTCGTTACAGTCTGGTAATTCACCTGGACCAATGTCAATTTCATTTTCAGGACCTAAAACTATTTTTTTTACGGAATGAACATGAATAAATTAATAAAATAATCCAATGCTTGAATTAAAATTCCATTCAATTCTATTGTTTTAACAAGCTTTATTCCATTTTGATTTGGTAAAAAGAAAATTCTGTCCCAGCTAAAACGCGATCAAACTATTTATGTAGGCAGGAATGTCGAGCAGCTGTCTGTAAGTCCCCTAAAGGAACTAAATAGTTTAGCAGTACGTACGGCGAGAGGTTCCGTTAATCATATCTACTTATCTAGTAAAATACGGTATGCACTATGCCCACAAGCTCTTAGTTTTTGTAATTTAGACTTGAAATAATTGTGAAAACTACAAGATGCTGTGATAAATAATACCTATTCACCTTTATTTAATAAAGCATCAAAGAATTCATACGCATCGCTGTCGACTGGTAATGTACCCAAGAGGCTGGCCGTATTGCCACGTTGTATGGCAATGCTCAGCCTCTGCCCAAGGTAAAAACCAGCCCTTGGGTCACGGGAAGTGTCAAATAGCCGTTTAAAGTGTTCATAGCAGAGCGTGGTTTTTTTGTACATTACCAGTCGACAGCGATGCGGATGAATTCTTCGATGCTATATTTTAGTTTGTAAATAGTTTTAGTTAAGATAGTATATAAAGCATCATACTTTTTATTTCATCCGCAGTATATCAGTGCTAGGCCCGCGACTGCTGCGTCCTTACAATTCATACACGGTGGCCATAGCAGGCGGCTCCCGGGCATACACTTTGTATGTCGCAGTAGAGGGTCGCCGTGCCAATGGGGAGCAGTTCTCCAAGGGACGAGAGGTTCAGGTCCCAGCTGCTGCCACCAGGCTCGTAGAACTTGAAGTGAGTATGTCAACTATGTAATAAAATAGATCATTGGAATTGAACATTATTGCAGTAACGTAGAAATTGCTTTTTGAAATGAAAATCAATTCACCATTTCGAAAGTAAAAATTGATGTTACCTACATTATAGATTTGAACTTGCAAGTACAATCATTTTAGACCTCTGTAGTGTAGGTCATATAAAATCTTTACATGTATGTCACATCAATTTCACCAAACTAATAACTGGCCACATTTGCTATTACCGTTGTATGATTTCTCGTGGAAATCGATTGATTTCCCCACAAGAAAACGTGACCAAATCTGTTGCATCTGATGTAGATCGCTGACCCTGGACCGGGGCAGTACTCGCTGGTGGCGCGGTCAACCTCAGGCCCGCTATTTTCCTCGTCGTCACCGTTGCTCTACCAACCGCGCAGTTTCGCCGTCTTCGTGCAGACCGACAAACGTGTCTACCAGCCCGGAGACACTATTAACTTTAGGGTCATCGCTTTAGACAAGTAAGAAAACTGTGTCTTTGCTAGCTGTATCATATCCTCTTCAAAGTATCTTAACGATTGGTTTTACTGACACCAAGAAATACTTAACCGATTTCTAATGGGCGATTGATGTTATCAGCGCGTTTACTGTTATTTGTAAAGCTATTTCAAAGTTACACAACAACAACGCACAGTCCGACGTCCTAAAGTGAATGTTAGTGTGCCTCCTCTACCCACTCGACTTAAAACATACCTGGGTCTAATTAATTTTTACATTATAAACCTATGCATGAATTCATGATGTATGAAATATACATATTAAAAGATAATGAAATATTTCTAACTTATAAACAAAAGTCATTAAGTACGCAAAGTTACTGCCAAGTAAGTAGATACTGGCGATTATCAAATAGATACTCTTCAGGCTTGATTGACTCCATAAAACATACCTACTACCTCTAAGGTCACGTGTTTAATTATCTCGATAGTTAAACAAAACATTAACGCAATTGTTAATGCGTAACACATCAATCGATTGTTTGACTACCTTCCTATCACTGTGCACCTGTGTCCTTGTTCCATTTAACGAGGAAAATGCGTTCCAAAGAGCTTTAACGAAGAATTTGGTAGTACTCATAAGTGCAAGACACTTTCATTTTCTATACCATCGTACGAGAGCTCGTGCGCGTAAGATTACGTATGATTACGAGGTGGTCGTTGACCTGTGCGCTTGCGCAGGTACCTGCTGCCGCTGTCGACGACTGTGGATGTCAGTGTGCTGGACACGGGGGGCTCGCCTATCAGGCAGTGGGCAGCCGCTGAATTGGACCGGGGAGTACTCACTGAGGAGTTGTTACTCGCTGACGAACCTGCACTTGGGGAATGGACTATAGAGGTAATAACTAGCTACCATTATGATTATAGTAAAAATTTACATAAGGGTGAAGTAAATACTTAGCATAACGTATTGCAACGAAACTGTAATCCTGTCATAAAGAAACATGATGAAAGGACGAGGTGACTTCAAATGTCTCATTACAAAAAGTGGGTTTTTTTGTATTGATTTAGTGCTTAAATAGTACTACTACTACGTACTAATTATTATAATTAAAAAAAAAACGCCTACATTGTATAAAAAAAATATGGATGAAACTGAAACTTGAAACTGAAACAACTGAAACTTTCATTTTTAACATTTTTGTTCAATGCGGTCGGCTGCATAATAAGTTGAATCTGAGCAAAGAGTACTGAGCAAATACCTATTTAATTATGTATTATGATTTTTCACCGATGCGAAGAGTGCATGAGTAAAGCAATTTAAGCATAAATGAATATGTAATTGCTCTAGCTGAGAAGGAAAACAACAATTACGCAGTATCTGGTTGTCACTTCCTTATATTGTCTCAGTGTGATCAATTAATTCGGGTTCTGTACGTCCGAATGAAAAAACGGAACCGTTATTTATAGGATCATTCGTGTGTCTGTTTGTCCGTCTGTCACAGCCATTTGCTCCGAATGGACCGATTAAGTTGAAATTTGGTACAAATATGAATTTCTGGACAACAAATGAAAACAAACGAAACGAAATGGAATGGAAGGAATGCAATGGAAACACGGACAACAAATTAGATTTGAATTTACAGGGTAGATTTTTGAGATGGGGCTATAAGTACAGGTACATTAACCGTTGGCGCTACAAGAAAACGGTCTTAAGACTATCCTTAACATTTTGAGATATTTTGATTTGTATTCACAGATTTTGAAAAAACGTAGTCAGCAGGAAAACGGGCTATTTTCACAAAAACTTGTTTTTATGCCAATCGATCGTTTCTTATGAGGATCAAAAAACTTGGACCCGTACAAAACTTTAATACCTATAATTAATATTGAAGTTTTGTACGGGACAGCAAATAATTTTTTCTCGATTACGATGTTGGTCCCATGGAGATAATTGTTCAGTTTGATGGTCTGTATCACACCCTTAAATTTGACCACAACTTTCTGATATGCCCTGTATAATCGGTCATTAACTTATTTCTAAGAGTTAGTGGGTGTTTTAAATTGGTCGATATTTTGTACCTAACCGTGAGGCGAATAGTTCAGTTATTATTTTTAATTGAAAAAGAATAGACACATTCCCGCTTTATTGTTAATTAACAGTTAAGAAACTAAACTAACTTAAATAGATTTTGCTAGATTAACACCGGAAATTGCGATTAGCCTCGAAATTATAACTCCAAAAACTGACCGCCCACTCAACGATGACCTTACAGATAGGTTTTACGTTTGCATAACGTGTGCAGGTGGAGGCTCGTGGGCAGAAATACTCACGTCGAGTGCTGGTCGCAGACTATGTACAGCCAAGGTTCAACATGGAGATGCATATGCCCAAGGAGGTTCTCTTCACCGATGGCAGATTCGACATCAACGTTACCGCTAAGTAAATATCTCTTTGACATTCTGAACCAGTACCGGACAGTGATAACATTTACAGATTCTTAAATATAGTTTTGGATATTTTTGGGCACTTGATTGTGCATGTGAATGTTTTAATTAATTAAAAAAACAAGTCGTCGAGATTTATATCCCAGAACGAACTTTTACGAAAACAAGTTGCCTTTTAAAGAATCCGGTATTAGCCGAGTTGTTTATCAGAATCACTTATTACCTAAGTTCTAAAATACGAATTTTATGTCATTTCAATATTAATCAAACCGGATTTTCAAGAATTCTTTCTTCTAAGTAATAATTGGATTTGCTGCGAAAAACAACGCAGTGTTCTTTAATCATCTGGAATGAACTTTTCTCATCATTCCTCTAAACAAAAGAATTTTCACAGCGAAAGCTGTCTTTTCTCATTACATTACAGAAAAACTCATCACTCGAATTCAATAGAATAATCATTACGTAAATAAGCAAGAACCGTTTGTAGACGCAACGTTGTCAGTTTTTATCAGCACAATCCAATCAACCAGCAATAATTTCCTAAAAAACCTTATTGAATAAGCATCGAATGTAGCGCTATTTTTAGATCTCATTGAAGTCTAAGGTATATTAGCGTATAATATATAAGTTACACTGACATAAAATAATATTTACCTATTTATTTACTAACCGTACTTGTTCGTAGTGAAACAGAATGTTACCTTCGTTACATGCTTCGCGGATCTAATTAGCATCCGCGACCTTTACATGAATTTAGAAGCAAGTATCGTTAAGTAATTTAAAAATAACTTTCAGGCACTTCAACGGTCTACCAGTTCGTGGTGAACTAACCATATCTTCCTACCCGGTGTTCTTCTCAAATGTCTTACAACCGGTGGTCGCAGCACCTACTAGGAAAGTAATCGACATCAACGGTCAGGCGCAAGTAACGTTTGACCTCAAAACTGACCTAGACCTGGCTGAGGATGCTGCGAGGCCGCTGGTTGTGGAAGCTGTGATTGAGGAGAAGGATACGCTGATAAAACAGAATGTTACGTCGAGACTACTGCTGTTGAGAACACCTTATAGGCTGAAAGTGTCAGCGCCTGATTACTTTAGGCCTACTCTGCCGTATATCGTACAGGTAAACACGAACTAAATGATTTGCCATAAACAGGTATCGCATTTGATAACTCGTCTCGTACGCAGTGTTTATTTCACCAAATTCAGATATTTTTTATCCGTAAAATAAAATGGCCGTCGGATAGTTTTTGTATGGAAGAACTAACAAAAATTAAAAATAACTTTTTTTTTTAATTAAATCTTCGGATATTTATATCTGGCTTCTGGCTTTTATAAAATCAACCCTTAGTTGAAGATGCTTACGAATTTAGGATAGACTTTCTTGAAACATGATAGAAGTACCTGATTTTCTTATAATTTCACCAATAATTCGCTTATTTATTATCTCATCTGCTCGACATCCGTATGTCACTGCACGGATCCAGCAGAATATCAGCGTCAGGTATATTTGCCTGACACATGCTGAGCTGGACTCCCATTTGGTGCAACCTTGAGACGCACACTGCACTGATAGCCAATATCCATATGCCTGATAGCCAATAGCCATCACAATATCTTGTTTTCTTCTTTATTTTATTTTTTTGTATATTGGCATCTTGTAGCCTGTATTCATGTACATATATAGTTATCAATTAATCGTGTTTTTGTATTTTCTGCTAGATGTCTTTTGTGTGCACCTAATAAAAGATATATCTATCTATCTTATGCCACATTGGAACAAATATTGATTTAGGCTGCCTGTCCACTGGAGCGGAGACGAGAGGAACGGAGCGGCGGTGTGCCAATATTCACCAATGGAATTGCATAAAACCTCCGCTCCGCTTCAGTGGACAGGGTATTGCGAACTAGTTTAAAAATTCATACAAAACCAGGTAGCGGAGCGGGGAAGCGGAGCGGAGAAGCGGAGAGGGGAAGCGGAGCGGGGAAACGGAGCGGAGAAGTAGAGCGGGGAACCGGAGCGAGGAATTATTACTCGTCGCGTGAACTCGGTCTAGCTCCGCACAGTCCGCAACACCGCTCCGCTACCTCGCTCAGCATCAATGGACGACACTGTCCGCAACTCCGCTCCACTCCGCTGCCACGCTCCTCTCCGCTTCTCCGCTCCGCTTCAATGGGCAGGCAGCCTTATGCGATAATCTTAAGAATGTTCCGATTCGAGTGTTTGATTATATAAAAATAAACAAATGACGAACTCAGGAGACAGGAAATCTGTGACCGATGACGTCTTTCATATTCCGACGAGAATATCAAAATATAAATAATTATTGACAGATTGAAGTAGTGGATCCGTCTGGACAAGTGATGTCCACGGATGGGGACGTGACAGTGGAACGCTTGTGGGACGACGGAGCTCCGGTCAACGTCACCACCGTGGCGCTGAACAAGGGCATCGCGAGC
The DNA here is from genome assembly GCA_916701695.1 of Agrochola macilenta. Lineage (NCBI taxonomy): Eukaryota > Metazoa > Arthropoda > Insecta > Lepidoptera > Noctuidae > Agrochola > Agrochola macilenta. The sequence goes on along the minus strand of OU753559.1, from coordinate 10,946,274 downwards.
TACACCCTCGTGCCGGACCACGCTCACGTCAACTCGACGCTCAACTTAGTGGTAAGATTTGGTTATTTTCTTTTAGGCTCAGCGGCTCTATTTGGCTCTCCTTAATACAACACTTTCTTTCATTATTTTTTGTGTGATTAGTGACTAACCTGGTGTCACAGTTTTCATGCCGCCCATGGGCCTCTGACTTGGCTTCACATGCCGTAACGTCAGGCATGCATTTTTGAAGCAAGTGATAATTGTACAGTACATGAATCCGAAAAGTCAGAAGTGTCTTGAGTTGGAACTCAACCTATGACACTGATACTCACTTTATACATACAGATCGTCTGAACTGAAAATCCTGAATTATTGTATCAGCAAACTTGAGAACGACCGTTTGATTATGCACTAGAACGAGCTGTACTGCACGGTGCTCTATGTCAAGCGAAAACAGCAATATGAATACTCATTCAAGTTCACAAACTCTTCCCTACCTCGTATAGTACGTTCATTATAACTTAAACCGTAGAATTTTGAATTTTGCAGTCATGTGATTGGTAGAATCGCTGGTCAACTCAGAAATGACGCGCACCACGTAATGCAGATTTCTATGGGTAAAGCGGTAGTGGCTCGTCATTTCAGCGTGGAATAGCTATACTGTTCTGTCAGTCGAAATTTTGAACTCTATTACTATTGAAACTAAGACAGCAAAATTCAGTGCTCTCAATCGCGTCACGGGTCAAGTTATAACGAACGCACTGTACATACGGATAGCATTTAATTTGTGGAATTTACCCTACATCGAATTTTGTCAATGATTGTTTTTGCACCAACAGGTAAAATACAAAGAAGTATCTGAACGCGTGTTAAACGTACAAAGGAGCGAGTACTCATTCGGACAGTTCCTGACGGCTGCGATACTTACGCGCGGCACTGGCGTGGGAGATGAGATGCGCGCGCGCATCACCGCGACTGAGCCCATGGACATGGTGCACTACGCTGTTATTGGACGAGGAGACATTATTGTTGCTAAGACTGTCGAGGTCAGTTTGAACGGTGTTGTATGCAGCATCGCTTATAAGTTATATTCGTCTTTTAGTAGAGGTGTATGTGCTGCAGCATAAAAGCACGACTCTATACTTCATTGGTTTAGGTAATTAAATAGAGGTAAACAAATCGTAAAAAGGGTTTTTATAGATAAGTTATATTCGTCTTTTAGTAGAGGTGTATGTGCTGCAGCATAAAAGCACGACTCTATACTTCATTGGTTTAGGTAATTAAATAGAGGTAAACAAATCGTAAAAAGGGTTTTTATAGATGACACTTTCTTGTTTAAAAATACGGTAAAACCAAATTCATGTCTGCTTGAGCACAATGTTTTTGTTATTTAAAGTAATAATATAATATTTTGAAATCTATATATTGTAAAGAGCCCAAACGCTAAACGTCAACGAATTATAACGTTGCTAAATTGAAGAGTACAACTGTGACGTAGCATGCCATGCACCTACAGTAAGAGATATTATGTTTAGTCGGTTACTGGACAGCTGTCTACTGACGTGTTTTTTTTTGTTTATCTTTATTTAACAAGTACCTAAAATTATGGTATAGTAGGAGTATAGTAGAAAAATGTCCATGAAGTTTTCATAGAAATTGTTGTACTAGAGTCGCGCCTGTCTGCAGAAGCCTTAAATGCTGCGGTTGCCAGTTAAATTTTTTGGAGTCTTAATGAAAAAAAATCCTAACCTGTGCGAGTCATTGATATTTATTTTATTCTATTGCGTGCTCTAGGGCTGCTGGCATAATATAAAAGCTCTCGAAATTGCTCTCTTGCCAAGAAAAAAATAACCCAATTAAGACGACACTTTTCCACAACTTGCAACTTTACATTAATCTCCCACTCTCCGCAGCTGAGTCCAGCTCGCCGCAGCGTGGACGTGACAGTGTCGGTGACGTCACGCATGTCTCCGGGCTGCGTGCTGGTGGCGTGGTACCCGCGCCTCGACGTCAACAACTTGCTCTCTGCCGCAGTATATGCTCCACACACCAACTTGCTGCAGAACGATGTATGTACTCTCACTCATGTATCTTTCACGTGACAGTAAGGCGAACACATACGAACACGCACGAACGATCCCGACCTTCCAAGTACTAAGGGAGCGCGCAGACTGAGTGCGAGTTAGTCGTACTTATACGTACGTATAGTTCCGACGTCCGAAAATAATCAGAACTTGTTGGAATTTTTCTTGCATTCAATGTGATATCACCGGAACACTACCTATTTGACGGAGAAAAACGTATTTAGTGGCGCACTTAATTCGTAAAACCACGACCATACGTTTACGTACGATACAAATTCGTGTCCAAAGTGCGCGCGGCAATAACTAAGTTTATACCTATCTACGTCATTGTTTAAAAAGCTTCGCAAGTTGTCGAAGATTAAAAAAAAAAAATAGGAATATAAGTAATCTACATGAAACTTCAGCCATTCTTAGACGTCTACGGTTTCCTGTACTAGAGACACATTATATTCATGAACGGTCCATCAACAGCCTACGTAATTCGTCACTACTTCACAGATCGCCGTATCCCCAGTATCGAGTAGCGGCGCGGGCACGAAGCCCAACACGTTGATAGAGCTGCGCGTGTCGGGCGACGCGGGCGCATACGTCGCGTTGTTAGCAGAAGACGTGAACGCCATACAAGCTGGACTTGCTAGCCATAATGGACTCGGTAATGGACTTGATATCCACACGGTAAGTTATTTGTTTATTCAATGCTTTTGTATGAGTACGAACTGACCAAAGTCTTAGGAATGGCGGAGGACGGATTTTGTGTCGCAACTTGGGAAAGAAGACTTAAGGCGACGTTAACAGACTTTTAATGATTTTATACTGATGATCACATCTAAATGAGTAGTGTTAATGATTTGGAAAAAATATATGTTAAATTAGAGCATTTTCTTAATAATTTAATAAAGGAATATTTCAGATAATGTTTATCTTACATAGTGATATTAATTTGTAAAGTTATCTCTAACGCGGATAAAAAACTGATAATCAGTAGTTTTTTGAAACTTTCACCGTTTTAAAGATAATTTAATTATTGATCTTTTAGTATACGTATTTTATTAAAATATATTTTGTTTTATGTATAATAAATTAATAATGCGTCTAATTTGGGACAGCGCTCCTTGATGGGCGAGTCCTATTACTGGCTGGACATACGACGAGTTGCGTGAACTCAGTACAGAACACGCAAGCTAACCAGTCAAGGTCACTGGCATATATCTACGTCTTAACTATCTTTAGCAGTAGACTGCTCTCGGCTTGAATGACTGAATCTATCGGATCAACCACGGATTCGTTTGCGTTTAGCGTATCCTATATCCTAACCCAGGTCATGGTCTACCCATATGCCAAATTTCATCCAAATTCGTTCCGCCATTTTAGCGTAAAAGCTCACTTTCTCATTTATCATATTAGTTAGGATAACGAAAACCTCCACAAACGGTCCTTAACAATTAATATTTGTTCTCAGGTTGAGCGGGAAGTAGAAAGCTTTAGCGGTTTATCGCATTCCGTATTCAAAAACGTAGACCATCTGCCCGGCATGGGCTTGGATTTGGGAGGATACACTGCTTCCGATGTTTTCAAAGTAAGTATTTCACTTGCACCCGGATATTTGCAAAATACCATAAACTTAGTTAAGTTTACGAATACAATAAAATTCTTATTTTCAGAACGCAGGTGTTGTCATACTAACAGACGGTGTAATCGTTAAGGGTAGCCCAGACGGTAAGTCACTTTTACCTATTTCTTTCATCTTTTAGCTTCGAACAGTTACTAACCGTTCACTTGGAGATGGTCGTTAAAGCTTCCCCACACCGCACAAACAAACACACGAAACAAACGACGATATATCCGTACTAAGCGGGTCTGACTTGAGGCGCGGTGTGAGGAAGCGGGAAGGGAGGTAACGGCTATCTCGAAGTAAATGGTTAGTATCTATCCAATCTTTACAATTTAAAAGTAAACGACTGCATAGCGGTACATTTTGAGTTCAATTTCTGGGTCGGGAAAAGTGTTAATTTTCATTTGGTATATTCCATTGCCTACTCTAGGATGCATATCCGGTACGTCTTCCCTACCATTACTGCGCCCCCCGGTCTACTCCTTGATGTGGCCTCTGTATGAAACGTGAGGCTTCAGGGGCTCGTGCAAATCTAGGGTTCATTCGATTTATCGAGTTTGGTTAAACCACGCTGGGATCGGTGCATATCATTCATTAATTGGTATTTCTCAAAAGCAGCCCGAAGTATGGATTTTTACTCGGTCGATGGCAATGAAATGAAATGAAATTGTTTATTCTGTAAATAGGATATAGGAATCACTTTTACAAGTCATAAAAAAAAAAAAAAAAAAAATTGCTAGATGAGTTCGGCGTTTCCTATCCGACTACTCTGAAAAGAAAGGCCGAAACAAACTCAGAGGTCACAGTCTCTTTTAAAGTCCAGACATAATCTTGGTCAAGCCATATGAGGACCATGTAGATTAGTGTCTGAAATGGTCTTTTGAGAAAAGAACCACACAGATTTGAGTGGACCTGTCCAGTCAGTGCAAGCATTTGTCAGTAATCGTGGAGCTCAACTCAGAACATAAGGAGCTCAACTCGACGAACATACCAAAGAAAGGACATTTGGGTACGCCGCATAAACTACTCAAACCGTCAGACCATTATTAAAACTATCTGAGAAAGGAAATAAAAAAACTGAGTAGAGAAAACCAAATTAAACATTAAAAATTAAAATATCCACATAGTCCTCACATTCACAATAGGTAATTAATACTTTACAATGTAGGCCTTATATCATGGGATTTATAGGATAAATGGCGAAAGGTAGATGAACTTTTGAGGTAGGTATTATTATTATAAAAAGTTAAGTTAAAGAATGATTTACTAAACAATCCTGAACATTGCAGGTTCCCCTCCAACGCCGGCCCCCCTAGAGACCGGCACGCGCGCCCCGCAGGCGGGCCCCTACGCCTTCAGCCGACTGCCGCCGCCGCCCTCACCGAGATACTACCTCACGGTATCTCCACAACCTACCTGGATGCTCGCCAATCTTACTATCGGGTAAGTTAGTTAATTAATCTGAGTTTCTGAAAAAAAATCCGACAGAATGTTTATTTATATTCATAACGCCTTCTGGTTTGTTTTCGAAAGGTTTATGAACCCCCATGTGATTCTGAACCCCCCAATGCATTGAACTTTCGTCGGTTATTATAAAAAAAAAAACTTGAGCGGTGTCAAGGGACACCCGGATGGAACGAAGTTCCTTTCGATTAATTAGTGAAGGAATTGTAGAGAAAGAGACAGACAGAGAAACACGCGCACGCCGCACGGCTTACAACTATAGCAAAAAGTGTCGTTACAACTTTTGGTCTTAATTTTTTCCGTCTAGCCCCCTTTCGCAACGCGCGATAAGAAACTTCGTTCCAAAAAAATATGCTGTTTCATAGAAAAGTGCAATACCTACGCGGTCAAAATGTATGGAACAGCAGATTTTTTTTAATAATAATCGACGAAAAATTTCCATGCAGGGGGGTTCAGAATCATGTACTGAATCCATGGTATCAGTTTCCGCGTCGATGTCCCCGACACCCTTTATACAAGTCCGCCGTACTGCCGTCCCGACCCGCGCCCGACACGCACCCACCTGTTATGATATCTTTTGATACACTTACGACATTATCAGGGATTTGAAAATTATCCATTCATCCAGATCAAACATTATTTCGATGACATGTACCTATGGCTGCTATCAAAAACATAATGTTTTAATTGCCCACAGCAACGACGGAAAAGGAGCAAAGGAACGTTGGACATCAGTAACTCCTGGCGAGTTCTCTATCGGAGCATTTTCCGTGCACCCGACCCTAGGCCTCGGGTTAGCTTCACCTCAGAAGTTCACTACCTCCGTGCCATTGTCTATGACTGCCGAACTACCCGCCACGTTACAAAGAGGAGAAATTGTGGCTGCAGTCATTATCTTGAAGACTACGCTAGCAGTCGACACGTCCGTCGAGGTCACTTTTTACAACAGCGATCAATATTTCGAATTCGAACCTCTCGACAACGAACTCGATTCAGCGAAAAGTAAGTGGACAATTTTGATTATATTTCTAACCGACTTCAAAAAAAGAGGAGGCTACATTTTCGTCTGTATGTTTTTGTTTTTGTGTATATAAACAAATGTATAGTCAAATTAGTCAGCTTCACATCAGTGAAAACATTTGCACTATGAAAGTCGTCCTTACTGCTACGACATTAAGGCTCTGTCAATGTCAAATTATGATCACTGCTGTGTGGATAACAGTACGTAAAAGTGCAACTAGATTGCGATCCCAGTGTGTTCGTTATTCTTTATGTATCGTTCATCGTTTATGTAAAACATATGAGGCGATCAAAATTGACTGGTGGGCGTCGACCAACCGCAATCTAGTTGCACCTTTATTTAATATTGGTTATTTTTCGACTAAAGGATATCACATTAAATATTGAAAGCCCATTCAACAATATTCTACTGCACTTTTGTAGACTCTAACCATGGTCTAATAAAACATGGTCTGGCATTCCGGGACTAACACATGCTTACGTCACTATCCAGTTGCCACTCTATTGCAACAAAACACGATTAAGGAAAGATTTTCAGAAACCAAAGCTTTTGAATTGTCGTTTCGTGTGTCTAATCAAACGAAACAATTCAATTTAAACATAAACCAACGTAATTGTTAATTAAAACCTCATTGTTTTATCGGATTCGCACAGGTAATAAAGGTGGTTGGAGAGTTATTATTACAAACTTCTGGTAACACAGATGTGATGACGTAGACTTGTGTTGCCCAGGTGACCACTGTGTTTCGGAATGCCATACCTGGCGTAGTATATTATTATACCATGAGTCTAACCAAGCTCCAACCTTCCTCAGAGATCGAGTTATTCCGTCGCATTCGCGTCACAGTGCCCGCCCGCGGCTCCGTCAGTACGGCGTTCTTAGTTAGCGCGGTGCGTACTGGAGACGCGCCCGTCATCGTGGAGGCCAGCGGAAACGGCGTGTCCGACTCGCTCTTCAGGACCATTCAAGTAAAGGTATGAAGTAAAGGCTTCACATATATCTACCGTCAAAGGCCAGTAGATAGGCCCTTTTTTGTCTATGGTCCCCTAGAGTTCTAAAATTACGACCATTTATGCGCCAAAATTTCATACTCGCAAATAAATAGAAACCAGCTGACCTAGAATCATAAAATTTTGCAGGAAGCAAGGTCTCACGGCACACGTAAAGGTAAATCTCCGAAAATCATTCATTTATAGTTTCATGACACAAAAAAAATGCGATAACAAACTTACATTTGCAGTTGGAGAATTGACCGTGACATATATCGATGTATGAAAGGAAAACATAAATGTTAAGTTTGTTTTTGGAATAAATTCATCCCAACTATAGAACACTTTATTATGCGTGGTCCGACACATACTTGGTCGGTTTTTATTCAACCTATTAACTTTCTTTTTTCGTTTGATTAGTGACTAACCCATGGGCGGCTTTAAAATTCTGACACCAGTCACAGTTTTAAAGCCGCCCATGGGCCTCTGACTTGGCGTCACATGCCGTCGAGAAATATCTCTCAGGCATGCCGGTTTCCTCACGATGTTTTCCTTCACCGTTGTTGAAGCAAGTGATAATTATACAATACGCACATGAATCCGAAAAGTCAGAGGTGTGTGCCTTGGGTTCGAACTCGAGACCTATGACTTGGCAGTCTGACGGTCACACCACTAGGCTATCACTGCTCTAACCTATTAACTCAGCCTCCCACAGTCCACTACTGGGCATAACCTTCATAAGTTTATTCCGAGCTGCGCGCATCCGCATGCCGTCTGTCCTGGCCACCTTGTTAAGGACCTGTTTGTTTTCCAAAATGAAAAATATAAATAAAATTGGTTAACTGAGCGGTGACCTATACCACGCTTACGGATACGTGATCTCCTTTCGAGAACTAGTCGTGCTTCAATGGCTATCTGCTATAAATATGATTTTCCTGAAACAAAGGAATCCTTATAATTGTTCAGTAAGCTGGCTGTTAAAACTGGCCTATCACAACTTGACACTTAGGCCGTTTGTCCACCCCTCCGTGAACGGGACGTCAACGAGAACGAGATGACGACGCCGAAGTAGAGACAGTACATTTACGAGTACTATGGCCGCGTAATCTTTTGTCGCGTTGACGTTGGCCGTGTAATCTCGTTTCTCGTTGACGTCCCTTTTACGGTGTGGTGGCCAACAGTGTTACTGTTACTCATTACCGAGTAATTTCCGACCAGTAATTAAGTTAGCTTTGATTAATAAGACCTCGATTAGTAAGTGAAGAGCACCGCATGCATCTAGTCATGTGGTCATTTAGGATAAATTTAAGTTAACTTCTGCGACGAACCACCACCTCGCAGCCATATCAACACTTCTAACTTTCAATGTGTTACACAGGATGGCTACGAAGAAGACCTATTCTCTTGGAGTCTGCTCGACGCTCGTCGCGGCGTCGCTCGAGCCAACGTAACGCTCGACGTGCCTGCGGGCATCAAGGCCGGCCCCACCTCCCTGCAGGCGACAGGCGACCTGCTGGCCGGCGCCCTGCAGGCGGCCAGGGAGCCCCCGGCGCCGTCCGCGGACCCCGCGCATGCTGTGAGGCCACTTGCATTGGCTTGTGTGCTGCTTGACTATTTGCAGGTTTGTGGAAATAAAATGATTTTACCTAAATCTCTAAAAAAATAAAATGTATATATATATATATATATGTATAATATCTTCATGCCCATACCACAGATAATATAATACTACGCCTATACACACATTTCGTCAGTTAGTCGAGGAAATGACAAAAAAAAATAAGAATAGCGGGGAGCCTTTTCCATCAACCGAGCACAGAATCTGACTTCAGACAGATTCAGACTGCTATTGGATATTTTTTTATGGAAAACTGACCCTGACTCCTGACTAACGAACCCGAGCCTAGACTAAATGAAGCAGTTTGTTATCACAAACTTGAAAACAACTTTAATTCAAATACCTAAGTACATTTGGCGTTATTTTTTCTTCTATATTTAGGCTTCTGGTCAAGAAGAGGTAGCGACAACAAAGGAAGCACGAGAACTGGCCGCGACCGGCTATCAGCGACTGATGGCGTACCGACGACCTGACGGGTCGTTTGCGACTGAAATTGACGCTGATGCTGAGGGAGACGTCTGGTGAGTAGAAGCAGTTTAATTGCATATAATGGTTGTGACATCCTGAGTCGGCTGAGCTATTATTTTTTCAGCTTCCCTGTAAAAATTTGTTAAGTGTCTGTAACTACACCTTCACCGATACTAGATCTTTCAAATTGGAATAAAGCAACGCTGCTTGGAGGAAGAAATAGGTCGCTGGTAGGTACTAGCTTAAAACGTCCCTAGACGATCTCCTTCATAAGGAACTTCACTATAGGTGTGAGGCGTTTTTATTTTAACAGATAGAAATAACAGATATTTAAATATAACAAATAACAATTGTTCTTCAAAAAAGATAACAAGCAGAGTATGAACTGTTACAGACCTATTGCACTTATTCCTATAATTTCGAAAGTCTTTGAAAAATATATATATATTCAAATTTATAAATATTTAGAAAAATTCAACATTCTTACAGAAGACCAGAAAGGTTTTCGCAAGAATAAAACAATAAACATGGCTATTTTTGATTTTATAAATAACGTCATGGGTAATGTGGATAAAAGGACGCCGGTATGTTCCATTTACTGCGATATGACCCAGGCTTTCGATTATGTTAATCATGACATTCTCCTCCGTAAACTAGAAGCTTATGGCATTAGAGGCAATATATTAAATCTCATAGAATCTTATTTGAAAAATCGGAAACAATATACAGAAATTTCTAAAATAAACATTAATATCAAAAAAGAAGAAACACATGCATCGAGAAAACGTATAGTTAAATATGGAGTCCCGCAAGGGAGCGTATTGGGTCCTTTATTATTCATTATTTATATAAATGACTTGCCATTAGTAACTAATTATCCTGTATCACTTTTTGCCGATGATAGTACAGTCACTATTAATTGTATAAATAAAGATAGGTATGAACATGAAATTAATAATACAATCAAATCAATAATTAACTGGTTAAATAACAATAATCTAAAAATCAATCTTGAAAAAACAAAGATTATGTTCTTCAGTCAACGTTTAGAAGCACCAATTATTAATGTTAAACACAAATTGACTGATATAGAAAGGGTAGATACAGCTAAATTTCTAGGCGTAACTATTGACAAACGTCTGAACTGGAAGGCACACACAGAAGAATTAAATAAAAAAGTATGTTCTTCTGCCTATGCCCTCTATAAACTAAAACCTATTATAAGCACCAATGCGCTTATGACTGCCTACCATTATTGTCGGCTCTATATTGAGGTTTGGAGTTATATTTTGGGGAAACTCTACTAATAAAGAAATGATTTTTAAGTCACAAAAAAGGTGTATTATGTTTGGATTGAAAACAACCGATAGTTGCAAACAGTATTTTATTAATTATAACATTTTAAGTCTGCCTTCCTTATTTATTTATGAAATGGCAAATTTTATACAAACCAATCCTAACCTATTTAAGAAACTATCAGACGTTTCTATTCGTAATCGACGGGATAATAATAAATTACGCGTACCAAGATCAACCACGGCATTGATGCGTAAAAGTATTTTTTGTTTAGCACCAATCATTTATAATAAAATCCCAAAACCTTTAAGACAAATGCCTACTGCTCTGTTTAAAATACACTTTAAAAAATATCTCATAGCCAAATGCTATTATACCGTATCGGAATTTTTAAATGACCGCAATTAATTAAATAGATTCTTGTAATTACGATTTTTTCACAATTTGACCCTAAAACCATTTAATAATTTTTTCCCTCCCCTCTTTTAAATTAGCATTAGGATTAAGTTATTAATATCAGTTTGTTGTGTACTCAATTTTATTATTTTTTTAAATTTTTTATTTTATGGTTTATCCTAAACCTAAAATATGTTGTTTTGTACGCCATTTATGGCAAAACATGCAGATCTACCTGTTATTTTAAGACCTCGCACATATTTTATTTTTGTGTATACTCATGTTTTACAATAAATATATTCTATTCTATTCTATTCTTAACAATATAACTTATCTGTTCCTTAAAATAACACACCCTACCGCGGCTGTTACTGTTATTTCATTGTAACAATCCCCACACAGACTGTTCGGGTCTCACCACGGCTCGGGTCGGTACTTCCTTTGTGTGAGTGTGTACGTAATTAACAAACATCAAAACACGTACACACTCACATAAAGGAAGGAATATAGCAAGTTTATCAATGTCTCTCTCTTCGTCATTAAAGACCCTTGCTAAAATAGAAACACCTATTAATTACTTCTAAATATGTGACGAGGTGAAGTGAGCGCGATAGTGTGGATGGCGCCCTCGCCTCCTCTCGTCTCTCGCTTCGCCTCGCGCGCACTCCGCTCGTTGTCGGTTTTTGACCGAAGTCAAATGACGCCAGACGCGAGGCGTGGTGGGCAAAAACGAGTGTGTGGATGAGTAGCACTCGTGAGTCGTGTAGCCTCCGCTTGCCGCGCCTCGTGCAAGGGTCTCCACGAGGCGCACTCGCGAGAGTGTGGACCCGGAGTTAGATGATTGTCTGGAGAATAGAGAGGTGCTGGCATTTTTTTTGGGCGCTGTATTTTATTATGAGAAAGATCAAAATATAGCGGTATATTCCCAGGATGACAGCCGTAGCGACCCGCTGGCTGTCCCGCTGCTCGCGCTACATCTCCGTGGAGCCGGTGGCTGCGCGGCGCGCGGCGGCGTGGCTGGCGCAGGCGCAGCGCACTGACGGCGCCTGGCCCGCGTCCGCGCCCGCCGCGCGCGCCAGCCCGCACGCGCAGGCGCCGCTCCCTCTAGCGGCCTATGCGCTTGTGGCGCTGCACCAGACTAAGGTAGGTCACGGTATAACAATAACCGGTGTCGCGTCGCCTGGCCCGCGCCCGCGCCCGCCGCGCGCGCCAGCCCGCACGCGCAGGCGCCGCTCCCTCTAGCGGCCTATGCGCTTGTGGCGCTGCACCAGACTAAGGTAGGTCACGGTATAACAATAACCGGTGTCGCGTCGCCTGGCCCGCGCCCGCGCCCGCCGCGCGCGCCAGCCCGCACGCGCAGGCGCCGCTCCCTCTAGCGGCCTATGCGCTTGTGGCGCTGCACCAGACTAAGGTAGGTCACGGTATAACAATAACCGGTGTCGCGTCGCCTGGCCCGCGCCCGCGCCCGCCGCGCGCGCCAGCCCGCACGCGCAGGCGCCGCTCCCTCTAGCGGCCTATGCGCTTGTGGCGCTGCACCAGACTAAGGTAGGTCACGGTATAACAATAACCGGTGTCGCGTCGCCTGGCCCGCGCCCGCGCCCGCCGCGCGCGCCAGCCCGCACGCGCAGGCGCCGCTCCCTCTAGCGGCCTATGCGCTTGTGGCGCTGCACCAGACTAAGGTAGGTCACGGTATAACAATAACCGGTGTCGCGTCGCCTGGCCCGCGCCCGCGCCCGCCGCGCGTGCCAGCTCGCACGCGCAGGCGCCGCTCCCTCTAGCGGCCTATGCGCTTGTGGCGCTGCACCAGACTAAGGTAGGTCACGGTATAACAATAACCGGTGTCGCGTCGCCTGGCCCGCGCCCGCGCCCGACGCGCGCGCCAGCCCGCACGCGCAGGCGCCGCTCCCTCTAGCGGCCTATGCGCTTGTGGCGCTGCACCAGACTAAGGTAGGTCACGGTATAACAATAACTGGTGTCGCGTCGCGCTAGTCTGCACGAAGCTTGAAGCAGTTCAAATTGATATACCTGGTAGCAACGAATTTGGTTCAAAATTGTTGTCACTTAAATTTTTGTCTAATATTGCTCTGCTGTTGGATTTTTTGTTAACCGTTTATTCCTCGATGGGTTAAACTAAAATGTCTTCAAGATTATTGAAGCTTAGGTTAAAGTAAATGAACTTATTGAATTCCTAAAATAAAATGTTAAACGGAAAATAGTTTTATTTTTTAATAACGAGAAGTTATTTACACGATACATAACTTTTCAGGGCAGTGATGTCTTATACAAGAACAACATTAACAAAGCAGTTGACTACATAGCGCGAGGCTTGTCTCCGGAACTGGACGCGTATTCTCTGGCCCTGGTCGGAGGAGCACTGGCGGTGACGAGACACCCACAGCTCACGCAGACCTTGGAAATGATGGACAAATACGCTAACACTACAGGTATTACACAGGCTATAGGCTAATTGTCTTACATACTTACCTAAAGATACATTTGACTTATCTTAACTGGACTTCGTTTTTGTTGAGTTTATATTCTAATAAGAGATATTCGGATACGGTTCATTCTACATGGGCATATTTTGTATACTAATATAATAATATTTCACCAATTTTTATAACCAAATGTGCCAGATGTCTATCCATTCCATTGACACTATTATTCAAACGGTCATTCGACCTGGGATTGGTGCCTACAATCTGGAAGTCAGCGTATATAACGCCGATTCATAAAAAAGGACCCAAGGACAGCGTTGAAAACTATAGACCGATCTCCAAACTCTGTGTTCGCTAAAATTATAGAGAAAATCGTACACGTACAACTTTCTTCTTCGCTTAAATTAAGTTTGTCCGAACATCAACATGGATTTTCAAAAGGTCGCTTCCCCACATCCAATCTCGTAGTCTGTAGCGACTATCTTTCAGAGCATATGTCCAGGAGGTCTCAGGTCGACGTTATATACACTGACTACAGTAAATGTTTTGATCGAATAGATCATGCGCTTCTTATGCGCAAATTGCTAGGTATTGGTGTGAGGGGTCCTTGTACAGATGGTTTGTATCATATGTTGAAAATAGATGCCAGACTGTAGTCCTCAACGGTTATGCCTCGAGAGCGATGTACATTCCGTCGGGGGTTCCCCAAGGATCCTTATTAGGACCTCTTTTATTCAATATTTTTGTAAATGACATCACCTTTTGTTTCCTAAATTCTAAAATTTTATTATACGCGGATGACATGTAAATTCTGAGTCAAGTGTCAACCATTGAGGATGCACATCTATTGCAGGAGGATCGGTTCCATGACTACTGCGATCGAAATAGGTTGGATTTAAATATTTCAAAGTGTTATGTGTGTACATTTACTCGTGAACCAAACCCTATTAGGTATGATTACAAATTTTCGAATACCTCAATTGCCAGAGTCAACGTCATCAAGGACCTTGGGGTAACTTTTGACTCAAAGCTTTTGTTTGATGCTCACAATTACAATATAGTCAACAAGGCTTCTAAAGCGTTGGGTTTTATTTTTAGGGTCTCCTCCGAGTTTAAGAATGTCAAAATGAAAATTCTTTACTGTGCTTTTGTCCGTAGCCATCTCGAATATGCTTCTCAAATATGGAATCCAAATTACAACATTTATATTAATCGCCTCGAAAGTATACAAAGGCGATTTTTAAGGTACACTCAATATCGTTCAAATACTTATCTTCCTGACTATGTATACTAGTCGGTGTAAGAAATTTCATATTCTTCCTTTACACGAGTGAAGAAAAATTGCAGATCTTGCTTTCCTATTTAGTATAATGAACGGGTCTACTGATGTCTGTGAGCTGGTGGCCAAGATTGGACTTCGTGTACCATCTGTGTTTCTTCGGAGACCTCATCTCCTTCATGTACTTATTGTGAAAACTATATATAGGCAAAATACATACATTTTAAGAGCATGTCGAATGTTTAATATGGTGTGCCGGGATGTTGAGCTTGATTTATTTACGAATAGTGTCCAGCAATTAAAGAAAATGTTAAGCAACAATTTCTTTGAAGAGTAGCATTGTTGCATAATGTATTTTTCATTTTTTTTTGTTTATTCTCAGTTGTTTCTATGTTTAACTCTCACGCTGTTTGTACCGTTTTTTCAATTTTTTCATAAGTTTATATAAGTGGAAACTTGTAATTGGCTTTTTTCTACGTATTACTACTGACTACTCGAATGTATTAGCTGTAAGTTTTCTTAAAATTAATAAAATAAAATAAAATAATTAAAATAGATATTGTATCTAAATAAGTAAGTATTTTATTTATTTTAAAATAAAATAAATATACTTATATACACAATACTTACTTTTTAGATATTGTATCTAAATAAGTAAGTATTTTAATTATTTTATTTTATTTTATTAATTTTAAGAAAACTTACAGCTAATACATTCGAGTAGTCAGTAGTAATACGTAATAATGCTAAGCTGTTTGAAGAAACTACTACACTCAGTCCCACTTGCGTTTAATCCAAAGAGAATTATGGGATTAACCTTGAATTTGCTGTTTACGCGCAAGTGGGCCTAAGAATATTGGTTATACTTACGTACGGCACGTGCCCAGTAAAAAAGCCGACAAAAACTCTCCAAGGGCTCAAAAACTTTACTTCATCCACAGGTTCCACCCTATTCTGGTCACGAACTCTATCAGGCAACGAGTGGCGCAACCCATGGCTTAAAGGCAACAGCTTGGAGGCCACCACCGCCGCGTGGGGCCTGCGCGCCATGCTGGCCGCGCGCCTGCTGGACGAGGCCGCGCCCGTGGCGCGCTACCTGCTGCAGGCCTACCTACCGCACGACCCCGACCCGGAAGTGGTGAGTGCGGGCGGGCATACTACTAGCTGAGTAGTTTAGTAGTAGAAGAGGTCTTAGTGATCTTCACTTAGACCACTCCGGAGGAGCTCTTAGGATCTCGTCCAGGTAATAAGTATTGAAGGGCAACAACATAGAAGCCACCACTCAGTGCTTCCCGTGACCAGTGGATTCCCATACCCATGCAGGTCAGTCCACCTTGTGGAAGCCCAGGGACCCGGGCTGGTCACAAACAAAGTGGCAATATTCTAAACATGGAGGTAGTCGAAAGAAATAATATCCTTAATTTATTTATTTATTGTTATTTTTCAGATGGACTCGTTGGCACAATACGCGGAAACAGTGAAAACATCTTCGAAGCTCCGCGTGTCGGTGAACGTCACCGGATCTGATGAGGCGAGACAGTTCCAGATCGGAGAGAACAACGCCCTCGTCATACAAACGAAATCGGTAAGAACTCGCTTTTCACATCCCACTGTCTTTTAATCTACAAATTGTAAAGATTTATTATTTATCAAATTATTTATATAAAAATAAAAAGTTGGCAACATTTCGACCTCACTATCGACTTTAGCAACTTCAAAAACTATGAAAACGATACGCATGACGAAAAATTTGAAATATTTCGCAGCCATCTTGGATTTACATTTTGACCTCACTATCGGCTTAAGCACCGTTGAAAACCATGGAAACGATACCCATGATGATAAATTTGAAAATTTTCAGACCCGCCATCTTGTTTTTACATTTTGACCTCAGTTTCTCGGCTTTAGCACCCTCGAAAACTATTAAAACGACACCAATGACGAAAATTTTTGCGGCCGCCATCTTGGATTTTTATTTTGACCAAATTCACACTTTCCCTCTCTCTTGCCAGCCTGTTACTTGTTCATACAATGTTCGTGAATGATCTATTTGGTGGTTCCTAACAATATCCACATTGCAAATTCTAATCACTAGTCCCTAGGGATTTAAAAGCTATTTTGGTCCATGTTTACGAAGAATAAACTAGCTCTTTTTGAATAGATGTGATTTAAACAAAGTTTTACACACAAGTAAACGAGCCGAAGTATAGTGGTCTGTATACCGTATACGTTCCGCCTCACATAGTAGTTATGCCTTTCGGATTCACAATTTCGGGAGAGTTGGTGTAAAGGAGGTTTTCTGCGGGCGGGTTTACTGGGCAGTATTGATTCAGAAAGTGCTGAATTTAAGCTTTACTTTTGAAAAACAGATTTTTGCTCTACTCTGTAAGTATTAAAATAATCAACGTCATTATTTTTCCCACCAGATCCGTAGTAGCCGGTCAGTAAGCGCGGTGACGGAGGGCCGAGGCCTAGGGCTCGTGGGTCTATCGGCCCGCGGCGCCACCAACGTCACGGCACCGTGGCCGAGATACACTCTCGACCCTAGAGTTGACCAGGTGTCTACGAAGGATAGACTGCAACTGTCCGTCTGCTTTGGGTGAGTAATAAAAGCTTATTTTTACAACAGAATTGAAAAAAATGGGAATGACAATCCACATACTTATAAAAAAGAAGACAAAAGACTAAGAGGACATTGCCGAAAGATATGGTCAAGTGTCCGAGCAACTGGAAGTGCAGGTGAACTTATCAACTTAGCACGGAGTTGACTAAGATATGGTCAAGTGTCCGAACAACTGGAAGTGCAGGTGAACTTATCAACTTAGCAAGGAGTTGACTAAGATATGGTCAAGTGTCCGAGCAACTGGAAGTGCAGGTGAACTTATCAACTTAGCACGGAGTTGACTAAGATATGGTCAAGTGTCCGAGCAACTGGAAGTGCAGGTGAACTTATCAACTTAGCACGGAGTTGACTAAGATATGGTCAAGTGTCCGAGCAACTGGAAGTGCAGGTGAACTTATCAACTTAGCACGGAGTTGACTAAGATATGGTCAAGTGTTCGAGCAACTGGAAGTGCAGGTGAACTTATCAACTTAGCACGGAGTTGACTAAGATATGGTCAAGTGTCCGAGCAACTGGAAGTGCAGGTGAACTTATCAACTTAGCACGGAGTTGACTAAGATATGGTCAAGTGTCCGAGCAACTGGAAGTGCAGGTGAACTTATCAACTTAGCACGGAGTTGACTAAGCCTTATGTTGTTACAAATAGAGATACACTGTTGAGAAAGTAGTTATTGGGACAACAGTGAGTCAACAGTGAGGGAACGACTAAGGAGGAGAAAGATACAAAATAAGTGCAGATCAAAAAACTGTAGAGATGGAGAATAGACTAATTCAAAACAATTGAAAGGCACATTAGTTCCTTTTCCACACGGTGCAACGAAGTACCTACCTACCATCTAACTAAAAAAACACAATTATTTATCGATTCGTTAAGCTGTCAGTAAGAAATTAATACACAATTTCATTTACAGGTTCGTGGCGCAAGGAAATGAGACGGAAAGCGGGCTGACATTACTGACTGTCCAACTCCCATCAGGATATTTAGCTGACATAAACACACTCACGGAATTGACGGTAAGCACGAAATTATACTTACACAATATCAATATCAACAAGGCTGGTATATGTCACCAGATCTCTGCGAGGAGGCAGAGCGGTGAGCGATGAAAAAATCCAGTAATATATTTATAGGTGGTCACTGCAAAATGTCGTACTTCCATACAAACTTTCATCCCTTATTTAATCCTCCTCCTTCATAAAAGCTCACATTCGGTTCAAAAGCAACTCCTAGAGCTTCTAGAGCCAGTGGTTTAGGCTGTGCGTTGTCTGTCAGTGAATTAATTTGAGATTTATAAGTTATCCCAGGTTCGTACGAGTAATTTTTTCCCGCGGTGATTTTTTTTCGTGCACTGGATAAATGTAATGGAATTTTCAACGCTTTGCTTAGCGCCGAGAGTTGAAAATCCAACAGTGTGATTTTTCAACGCGCTGGGACGAGAGTGCATCCCAGCGCGTTGGGTTCTCAACGCTCGGCTTAATGCCGAGAGTTGAAAATCCAGTGCGCGATATTTTTATATCCGTGCGTACGTGGGCTTATTGTGTATTATGTTCCCAGGCGGCGCGTCACGTAGTGTGGGCGCGCGTGTCGGCGGGCGGCGCGCGCGTGCAGGCGGCGGTGCGCGCGGCGCGCACGGAGCGCTGCGCCACGCTGGCCGCGCCGCGCGCGCTGGCCGTGGCGCGGCAGCGGCCGGCCTGGGCCAGCATGCAGGACCTCTATGACTCCAGTCAGTATACAATATTCACCGACTTCTTTGTTAATCTTACTTCTCTACTATTGACCTACCTAGCGACCGGAGTAAGAGAAAATCAGTTTCTCGTAGGTTTGTCGTTCCTAAAACGTTCTAAAAACTCAGTATCATTCCGAAGTATAGCCCGAAGTTTTGATAATGGTATTAACTCTTCCACATGCGACTGATGAACTGTACTTGCGAAACAGGATAGGAGATACCTACTTATTTATGTATCTCAAATCACGCGAACAATCATCCTTCTTTTCCTGGTTACAATTTCCTCCACCCCGCAGGTCACCGCGCCCGCGTGTTCTTCTCCCCGCTGGCCGCGAGCGCGTGCGACGTGTGCCGCGCGTGGGCGTCGTGCGCGCGCGCATGCGGCTCCAGCGCGCAGCAGGTGTCGGACGGCGGCGGCGACGCGCGCGCCGCGCCCGACGCCGCGCACAGCCACGTGCTCGCTCCTGTCGTCGTACTGCTCGCCTCTGCACTGCTCCTGCTACGTTACTGAACATCTACCTATGTTTCTAGGACTAACATTTAGATAGTGTGCTGTTAATATTGTGTGAAGTGCATGTTACGAACAGTTTAATATGGGCGACTAAGACGCCTATTCTAGGCCGCTCATCTCCGCCGACTAGTTTTATTGTAATACTCAGTAGATTGAGTACCTCACAGCAATGCCGCTATGTATCTTGTAATCTGAGCACGCACCAGACCGTCAATGTTATGTGGCTGAACGATATGTGGCTTCTTCGATCGGTTCTTGGTCTAATTTTGGCCTGATCAAAGCTAAAATCACAAACTTCTGTTCTGACATCTTCCGTTATATTTCAGCCAATTTACACATGACCTTAATTAATCATACGCCTAAACCTTCCTCGTGAATCACTCCATTCATTAGTGAAAACCGTTTGAAAATCCGTTTGGTAGTTTTGAGTTTATCGCGTACAGACAGACAGACAAACGAGACGGGGGACTTTGTTTTATAATATTTAAGGATTTTAGCAATTATTGAATTTTTTATCAATTTTAGCAGATGAATCCATTAAAAATATTTATGACTGCATAAAGATTTTTAATGGATTCATCTGCACACAACTCTGGCACACATTCAGATTGCGATAAAATAAGTTAAAATAAGGTTTATAAAGCAATGAATTAATTTATGAATAAGTACTTTGCAAATGTAGAACCAACATGGAGTGATTGTTTGTATATACCTAGTATTAACTATGTATTCTAAAAATAAATCAAAAGAAACAATAAATTATGTAATTAAACCATTTACATGTTTTGCTTCCCTTCCTCGTTGCCGTTTATACCCTAACTTCTTCATTAACTAAGAACTTACCACAGATTCATACAGATGGACACTCCGCAGTTTCGGTATGAAGCTACAAGTACGCGGCGGGCTCGTCTGGCTGGGCCAATTCAGTGAGTGTAACGTAGTCAGAAGATCTAAAAGTCACGCGATAGAAAGAGAGGCAACGTCTAGGTGAATATACATAGGTTGACTCCATCTATACAGATTTCAGCAGTGCCTTTGACAAGGTTAACCACAAGATACTTATCACAAAGCTCGAACAGTTTGGCATATCCGGCCAACTTCTCATGTGGTTTACCTCATACCTATATGAGCGGAAACAGAAAGTGGTTGTGAGGGGTTATGAGTCACCGTTTTATCTTTCCACCTCAAGAGTACCACAGGGATCACACCTGGGACCGATTCTTTTCTTGATTTTCATCAATGACATTGTTCATTCAATACGGCACTGCAAATGTTTCATGTTTGCACAATTTGAAACTTTACAGGGAAATTAAAACAAACTGCGACATTCTTCTTCTTCAGGAAGACTTAGATGCGGTGCAAGAATGGTGTCAACATAATATGACTCTCAATTCAAGTAAATGCTATCACATGATTTTTACGCGAAACAAACAAGTACGATCATCATCTTATGCATTGAATGGAGTTCCTCTGCAAAAGGTTGATACCATCCGTGATTTGGGTGTCCAACTCGACAGCAAGCTAACTTTCATCAATCATATTGACGCGATTGTAGCCAAAGCGTCAAAAATTTCGGGTTTTGTGAAGAGAACTTGTTCGGACTTTCGGTCCATATCGACACTAAAAGTGCTTTACTACACCCTTGTCAGAAGCATACTGGACTACGCGTCTCCAGTTTGGAATCCCACGCACACACACATATCATGTTCAAAAATTTTTTTTTCTGTTACGTACGATACATGGCAAATCCAAGAAGTTAATATCACCAAGGAGTTTCCATCAACTTTTGTAATGGAACGTTAGCGGGGGACAGCAGCACCGCTCTAGCGCATGCGCGGTGATGTGCTGGTGCAGGCGCCATTCATACGTGAAGTTGTACTGAATTTTGTGGGAATTTTGTATTCTTGATCTTTAACTTTGATCTTTTATTTAGTAGGTTCAATCCCAATGTATGAGAATAGATAAAGTAGTGTATGAAACTGCACATAACAAGGGATTAAATCACTCGTGTGATACTATTAAAAACCGAGCCGTATTGTAATACCCCTCATTATGCACCAGTTTCATAAACTACTATTATACTTTTTACTATTAAGTTTTTTGGTTTTTTGCCACATGTTCCTCTTCAATAATTTTGGAATGTTCTCTTATTGCACTCGTTATCGCGTTCTACCGTTTTGAATTTTCAATAACAATTTTGCTGCATATATTTTTTTTTTAATCTTGTTCAATGTTTTAATTTTGATTCTATTGATTCTAATGATAATTTTGATTTTTGATATTTTTTATTCTAATTACGATTATGATTTTGTTTTTTACATAATGTTTTGTTCATTGTTTCTAATTATTTTTTCTATCCCCACTACAAGTAAAAAATCTTGTTAAAACGTATAAGAAGTAACTAATTCACCATAAATCAACGCATATGTTATTTTTTATTATATTTAATGTTCTAGTGAATAGGTCGTTGGTGTACCTACCTACCTATCAAATAAAATAAAATATAACTGTAGGTGATTAGCGCTGTGCGACTGCTGCGATGATGCTGAAATGCACTTTATTGTGTCGTAGCAAAAGTTAAAAGTTATTTAAATGATTTTGCAGTGTCCTATCTGTATTAATCTGTGGTAGTACCTATAGTATAATAGCTACTAGCTGTGCTAGCTTCGCTCACGTGACTGTGTAGGTATCTATTCTTTATTTGGGAACGTGAAGTCATGTAGCATTGGCATAGTATAAATAAGTAACAGTATTATATCTTCATAGAAAACGGGCGAAACGACGCGCTACGAAATCTCAGCGTTGGTATATGTACGCAACCGTATTCAGTGTAGTAGGTAGTATGTATTTCAGGTATTTGTCAAAAAAAATAACTATAGTGTAGCCATTAGTGCTGTGCACTCCCTGAGGTATGCGCGCGGCGAGACGGGGGGGAGAATCGTCTGCTGCGCTCTGTCAGTGTGCCGTCAACGCTCGTGGCGGCACACCTCTCTTCGCCTCCCACCTCGCCGCGAATACCTCAGGGAGTGCACAGCACTAATGGCACACTACGAGGGCTGCACTAAAAGTATCGGGAATGGAATATTTCCACTGTTCCTGTCATATTAAAAGTGATGATCCCCGTCAAGGTCGTCCAAAAACTGCAGTCACCCAAGAAAACGTTGATGCTGTGCGTAAGCTGATTGAGGAAGATCGACATGTGACATACCGCGAAATTCAGGCAACTTTAGACATTGGCATGAGTCAAATACAAATAATCTTGCATGAACAATTAGGTGTAAAAAAGTTGTTTTCCCGATGGATACCGCATTCGCTCTGTGAAGAGCAAAAAGCGGCTTGCGTTACTTGGTGCGTCAGAACTCTCGAAAGATTCCACGCAGGATCCTCAAATGCTGTATACAACATCGTATCAGGTGACGAATCCTGGATATACGCGTACGAACCCGAAACAAAAAACCAGTCACGAGTTTGGGTGTTCGAAAATGAGTTAAAGCCAACAAAAATTGTTCGTTCACGGACTTAGAGTACCTATATAACACTGGAGAAGCCATAAGCACAATATTCCGAACAAAACAGTCTGTCACTTTTTGCGGGGGACGCAGTAGCGGAAAGAGAAGTCCGTATCATTAATTTTTATTTTATCGATATCGATATTCATTCGGAATTTTGCTTGAATCCATGAAATAAAACAGCTGTTGCATAAAATAGTTACATTTTAATAAGAAGATAAAATAACTTCTATTAAATAAAAGTAACTTTTGTAATAAGTAAAATCTCAATAAAAAATTAGGTCGTTATTTTTTTTATTTTTATAAACAACTTCACTGGACCACCACTTCAATGCACATAAACAAATTATAAAACATTGAACATTAAAAAAAAATATTAACAAAAATAATTACTAATTAATTTTTACTAGGAAATTATCGACATGTCAATTTTGGTTTCAAACATGACCTCAACACTACGGTAGTCTCGTTAACATTTTTACTAGAGGACATCGCATGTCAAGTGCGGTTAAGTTTTTTGGATTTGACGTATATTTTCGTAATGCAAAAGAAAAGTATTTTGATTTTTACGAACATAAAAACGAGATGTAGCGAGACTCGGTGACGTCACAGAAGCAACGTGAAGAAAATACTCAATTCCTGCTACGTTTTATATTGAATCATGGTTGAATCGAATGAAAAATCGAATTGTATTATGAGGATAGGATTTTAAATTTCAATAAAAAAATGACTAAATCATAGATAAAAAAAAATTGCATATGGAAAGTTATTCAGTTCTTTATGTAAATTTGACGTTTTTGTACGCTTTTTACACCATTTAACAGCACAAATAGGCATTTTCACGGAGCTCTGCGCGCCTTTAAAACGATTTACGAAGTGCGTTAGAATCGATTTGAAAGTAGTTTTTATGAACGTACTAGAACATTTGTTCTTGTACTTTTACAGAGGGGAAGTGTTCGTAAGGCTTCTCCAGTGTTATATACTCTAAGCTCACGGAGTGTTGCAAAAAAAATGGTGGCTACGTTTGTCTCCAAAACCGGCCATGTTACGACTATTCCTCTTGAGGGACAAAGAACGGTTAATGCAGAATGGTATGCTAGCATTTGTTTGCCACAGGTCGTTTCTGAACTCCGTAAAGAGAACTGCAACCGCCGCATCATCCTCCATCACGACAATGCGAGTTCTCACACCGCGCACAGAACAAAGAGTTTTTACAGCAAGAAAACATAGAATTATTAGACCATCCGCCGTACAGCCCCGACCTAAGCCCTAATGATTTCTATACTTTCCCTAAAATAAAGAATAAATTGCGTGGACAGAGATTTTCATCACCTGAAGAAGCTGTGGACGCCTACAAAACGGCCTTTTTGGAGACCCCAACTTCCGAATGGAATGGTTGCTTCAATGATTGGTTCCATCGTATGGAAAAATGTGTCAAATTTCGCGGAGAATACTTCGAAAAGCAATAAATACATTTTTAAAGAGTAATGTTGTGTCACTTGCTTGATTCCTAAAATTGTCAGTGCCGCCCTCGTATAGGTACTGACTGCTGAATAAATTGCATCACCAAAACACATTGTTTTAACAGAAATTAGTAAGTGCAATAATTGTCGGTATGTTTAGCTGGGGTTAGTCTCACGACTTCTTAGGTATTTAATCAAGGATTTGTACATACGAATCCTTGATAGAATTTCGATGGCGATGACTTTGTAGCAGTGCAATAACGGTCGTCGCCATCGTTCTTTCGGCAGGCATCCATATCCTTACTACTACTATAGCTTGCTTACTCTTCAAGTTTCAATGACGCTGGTTCTTTATTCTCGACAAAAATAAAGAAAAATATCGCATTTTTTTTTTACGACGTACTATGTCACTATTTGCGCAAATATCACCTAAGATTTAATTACAGGATAAAAAAACCGGCCAAGTGCGTGTCGGACCACGCACAATGAAGGGTTCCGTAGTTGGGATGAATTTATCCCAACACAAACTTATTATTGTAGTTGAAAAACGTGTTCTCTCATACGGAATGTATGGGAGAACATGTTTCTCAAACTGCAATTTAAGTTGGTCGATTATTACTCGGTAACCTGTAAAGCCTACTTAGATGTGATAGTATTTCTTTTAACTTCGATAAATATACTACTGCTGTGATTTTTTTCATAAATCCAAGTACAATCATTTAGCTGGCAGGGGGGACACTATACCATAACAAAAATTAGCACTTTAAAGCTTAATATTTCGCAAACGGATCTCTAAATTGAAAAATGGCTTTCACACACCCACAATATTTTCGAACGAACTTTCCAACGACACCCCACACAATAGGATAGACGAGGAAAAAAAAATCCATCCCCACTTTACGCGTAGGGGAGGTAGGGACCCAAAAAAAAAATAGATTTTGTAGTTTTTATTTTTGTCGGCGTGATTAATATGTATACCCATGCCAAATTACAGCTTTCTAGTACCAACATTCTCTGAGCTAAGCCGCGACAGACAGACAGACAGACGGACAGGGCGAAACTATAAGGGTTACTTGTTTACTACGGAACCCTAAAAAGGAGTTTTTATTCCCACCTAGTTCATCTGGGTGATATCACTCAAGAGAACAACGTGGGATAGTATGTAATAAAAAAAACAGAGGTCTCTTTGTTCATTTTATTCCAAACGGTCACTCCTTATATAACAATTAAGAACATTATTAAAAGTGTCGTGTATATAATTGTATTTATTTAAGTACCAATAAGCTAAATATTTAAAAAAAAAAACATCATTTGTTAAGATAAGACCATACGTGCATTTTTTATATTACATATTTCGTGTAATTTTGCTTATATTTCCATTTTCCGGATCATCCATTGAAAGAAGCCGAGTATTGAGAAGGACATGGTCAGTGGAACAGCCGACGCTTTTATCCATGCCCACAGACTGAAAATAAGACAGTAGTTGTTTTAATAAATAATCACAATTTACAAACAGTTCTCTCAGAACAATTCCAGGTCACGAGACGTGGACAAATAATTGTCAGGGTTATTTGTGCACGTCAGACTATGTTCTGGAACACCGAGAGCTTGGATCTTGGGTTTAGAGCTTGTGTATACTGCGTAAATTAAGAATGCAAGCTCACAAGACTTAATTGCAAAATATTTTTATCGAGATTATTATATGTAAGTATTCTATTGTCGTAAGTTTAATCGATTTTAATGTCCATATTACAATTTCAGACGATTTAAGGACATCGCTCATTATAGCAGCACCGTTCCGACACGGAAAATAACTTGTCATTCAAGTTAGGATTTTAAATCAAATGCATTAATGCACATTTTTTTTTTTTGTATGATTTGTAATTCATTTCTATTATGATATTGTTATGTAATTTGTGATGTAAACACATAATCAAATAAATAATAAATATATACATAAGGAAATAACATAATCGAAATGATTATGTTATTTTTGTTATTATTTGTAATTAATGATTTTGTTTTGATGTCAATTTACCTACTGATGTAATTCTATGGACTTCAATGTCTGCAAATAAATGATTATTATTATTATTATTATTATTATTAAAACTCAATTTTACGATAGCTATGCAGAATGGACGGCTCGCGGGCCGCTCATAGTCCGCGAGCCGTCACACGTCGCGTCGACAGCACGCTTCAAGCCTGGAGCCCGCTCCCCGGCGAAAAAACGCCTGCAGGCAGTATGCATGCCGGCGCCTCGCCGTCCGCGCGGTGACGTCTCGCCGGCCTCACAGTGACGCCACGCTTGTGAATGAACAACAAGCTGTCACCTCATCGGTGGCGTGCCGGTAGCGAGCGGTTGCCTTGCAGACGGTGCGACGTGCGACGGCCCGCGAGCCGTCCACCATTCTGTATAGCCATCGTAAAATATACTTAAATGCATTTGATTTAAAATTCTAACCTGAATGACAAGTTATTAACCGTGTCGGAGCAGTGCGGCTATAATGAGCGATGTCCTTTATACTCCATAAGATTTCAATTTATATACACAAAAATAAATGTCATAATTTATCCAGTATAGTAAATACACTTACTCGTAAGGATCATCGGAAATGTAGAAGGCTTGCGGGGTAGGCAGCAGTCCGCAGTTGGCGATGTACACATGCAGTAGCGGCCTATCATCCACATCCGTCGCGGTGTGCTCCAGCATATGCACCACGTTCTGGCCTTCCACAACCTTCGACAGTGCATTGTTATATTGCATAGCACATACAATCATTACGAGTATTATAAAGGTAGGAATACTTAGGAGTGTTGAAGACACCGAGACATAGTGAAAGAAGCCAGTCAGAAGCTAATTATGAGCGTCGTCGCACCCCCGTCTACTTTTCGGGGATTACAGGCGTGACAAATATGATTTAAGGCTTCAATTTTAAGCCCTCACCTCACTAAAATAAGATCGGTAGGAACGCGGTAGAGGCGCAGTTGTATGGTGAGATGTGGCGGTTACTAACAATGCCAAATTGCACTAAAAGCGCGGTATTAGCTATATCCTCGATGACACCCTGCCGTGATCTATCCGTGATACAGTTTTTTTTTACTAACTAGATACTTTAGTTTGCCTACTCTGTCCCACTGCTGAGCAAAGGCCTCCTCAAAATCCTTCCAGGTATCCTTTTTCCGAGCCACCTCGATCCTCAAGGTCGTCTCGCCACCTCTTCCTGGGCCGGCCTCTGCAGCGCAGACCATCCTCAGGTATCCACCGTGTGGAGACTGTGGCCCAACGGTCACTGCGCATGCGACTGATGTGACCCGCCCAATCCCATTTAAGTTTGGCAGCCTTTTTACCTACGTCTAAGATCCTCGTTTTAGAGCGCAACTTGTTGTTTCGTATTCTAACAGTTCGTTTTACGCCCAGAATGCTAAATAATATGAATAAAATTACCTTTCCAACTACAGTATGCAAATTATCCAACCAGGGCGTCCCAGTAGTTGTTATAATGAATTGACAGCCATTTGTGTTGGGACCTAGAAAGTAATGTAAGCATTACAAACACATTACTTTTAAATTAATCACAAATCAACAAAAACGACAGACAGATACCTTTATTAGCCATTGATACAAAGCCGGCGCCACTATGCTGTGTCTCCAAGTTCTCGTCACTGAATGAATCACCGTATATGCTGGTGGAGCCTGTACCGTCATCTGCTACTACATCACCACCTAAAAACCACATTTAAATTTATTGATTTACAATGTAAGTGCCAATTGAAGGCCACTTTTAGGTTACTTTTTAGGGTTCCGTACCTCAAAAGGAAAAAAAGGAACGCTTATAGGATCACTCGTATCTCTGTCGGTATGTCTGTCCGTCCGTCTGCCACAGCCAATTTGCTCCGAATCGAATGAACCGATTAAGTTGAAATTTCGTACACATAATTATGTATTTAAGTGACCCAAACACGTAAATAAATGAATTTTAAATATACCCCATATTCAAAATTCATTTATTTACGTTACATGTTACTTTTGGGGGCAACTAAGGAAAAAATAATGCTATCTGTACCATGTGACATATCAAATCAAATGAAAAGGCGAGGATCTCAAGTACTTTTTGTTATAAATTTAAAATAAAAACTTTTAAAGAAATTTAAGAAAGTACATGAAAATTGACCATACACCTTATCTCCGAAACTACCGAGCCTACAATTTTGATAAAATTCAGAGAATGGTTATTTACTCATAGATTACAGGAAAACCTATAAGAAGTCTATGGTCTTAAAATAACATGGTAAATCTCTTAATATTGTACGTACAAAAATACATTTGCAGTTGGCATGTATGGGCGACCATGTTTTTGAACTACCTACAATGTTAAGTTTATTCTTGGGATAAATTCATCCCAACTACGGCACCCTTCATTGTACGTAGTGCAATAAACATCAAGTTCCCTTAAAGGTACCTAATATATGTTGAATATTTAAACAAAATTGCAACATGTGTCAAATAATTGTATAATTATAAAGCTCACCTTGGACCATAAACCTTTTAATTATGCGGTTAAATGAGGTGCCCTTATAGGACTTCCCCTTGATACCTTTTGTGGCTAAAACTTTAAAGTTTTTAACAGCATTAGGAGCTAAGTCTCCAAACAAACCTATAACTACACGGCCAAGATGTTTGTCTTCACTTTGAATATCAAAATACACCTGATCAGTAACACGGAATTGCCGAGCCTGAAAAATAAGGACATTGTAGGAACTATTGAAATCAGACCACAATTAATAAAATTATCTTTTTATAAATTAATACTCTTGTGAGTAGTATGAGATGTTTTTGTATTTGTTTCCACAAAATACAATCACTTACATGAGAGAAAACAAGAAGAGTTGATACTATAACTAGAAACACCAATGAATTGTGGAAATCCATTTCACAATTTGTGACTCTTGTCACTTTTACTTATTTATGTCCAGTACATAGCAGCCCGCTTGCTCCACTGACTTACTGCTTAATTAGATATAGCTAGCTGTCTATGAAAGAAGCCCTTCATGTGCATAACACGGTTTAAATACTCTTTTATTTCATCACATTTGGAACAGTAGTATTGATCTCTTGTATTGTTCAAAAATCATTATCATTTTACAATATAAAAAGAATCTAGTACATTCATAAATAACAGGTTTGTTATTTTTTAAGACCTTAGTGAATCTTTTTAAAACTATATCAGATTGATATTATTTATAATCTTAATTCCAAATAATTGCAAGATATTTTTTATCAGAAATCAATCTTTGCTAATTAACACTTTCACTCCTGTCACTCATTGATGGACTTTGTATTTAATGGGGCTGTGCATTCATTTTTCTGCGAAACAATAACTTTAACACTTGTATCTTGAGCCATTCGTTTTGTATGTGACTTTATGTGAGATTTTAGTTTATCAGTGCGACTAAACTCCTTCTTACAGTCCAAAGCTTCTTTAAACGGACACTTTAACATTTTCTTAGCCTGATGTAACTTCATGTGCCTTTGAAGCAAATCTGGCCTTTTGAAGGTGTATTTGCAAACAGAGCATTTGAACTGCCTATTACCATGTTTAAGCATATGTGTTGCCAAATATTTCTTCATGTGAAAACTGCTGTTACAAATATTGCACTGAAATGGCTTCAATGGCCTGTGTATCTGTAAGTGCAGACGTAATCTCTTATCACTAGCGAATGTCTTGTTACAATGGATACACATTTTATTATGACTCTCTGTTTGCATGTGAAGAGATAGTTTTTCTGATTTATGAAATCTAGCATCACATTGTGAACATTTATATACTTTCAAGTTTCTTCGTTTGTCTTTAGACACATCAATATGTATCTGCAGGTGTGTTGCAATATCTTCTAAGCTACTAAATGAGGAGCTACATATATGGCAAGTATAAAGGGGGCAGTCATGCAAAACAGACACATGCTGAAGTAAACTATCAACTGTATCAAAATACTCCATACAAGCCCCTTGAATGCACTTGTATTTTTTTAGAGATAAATGGTTCTTCTGATGAGCTCTGTATTGACTGTAATTAACCAAAATCAAGTTGCAATATGGACAAGTGTAGCTTAAAAGTTCTTCTTCAAGAGTTCTTGCTGTAGTTTCCTTGACACCATCTGGCCACATTCGATGAGATGTTATGTGTCTTTGCAAGTGGGAATTTTGAACAAAACAGCGACCACATATAGGACACTGGTAAGGTTTGTCACTGTGAGTTTTCAAATGTGCCAGCAAGGTTTTAATCTTTTTGAACTTTTTCTTGCAAGTAGAACAAATTAGATCTTTAGGCCATATCTGTTCAGTCACAGACTCAGGTAGCTCACCGCCTTGATGTAATGCTGCAATGCTTTCAGAAAATGGTTCACTACTAACTGTTGTCTGTACCAAATTAGCATTAGTAAACCTTTCTTCTGAAACGATATTGTTACATTTTAACCTTTTATGATCCAGGAATACTTGTAAGGAGTTAAAAACAGCTTTACATGTTCCACAAACAAAAATATCTGCATCAATTGAATCCAATACCATAACGTGAGCCATTTTTGGAAAATTATTTGATAGAAGCCACTAAAACTATTTACAGCAAAGATTTCAATCGTAGATTTGCCATTTACAGTGGTTATCAGGGTATTCTGAAATGTACTTCAATATAAAAAAAATTGAAAAGAAATTGTCAAAAATACTCAGTCAGGAACAGCAAAAACACCAAAATGATTTACTTTTACGGAAGTGTCAAACGTGTCAAAGAGTTAAGCCAAGTGCGGGTCGGACCACGCACAGTGAAATGTTCCGTAGTTATTTGGGATGAGTATTTAGATTATTATTTATTAGATTTTTAATATTAGTATTTTTCGAAAACCGAAAATATTCCAAAATCTATTGACAATAGACAGGGTTACTTAAAAACATCATAATCTTTAATGGGATCCAACAATACCTTATACGCTTAGTTTTCGCTAGATCCTCTCTGCCTACCCCGCAAAGCAAAACGTGAAGAACTTTTGATTACTAGTACATTTAGTTATTTTCCATCATAAGTTATATTTTTTACATTTTACTAGTTATAACAATAGAAAGTAAAATGTACCTAGTTTTAACTTACTAGCTAAATGCTTAAAAGTCACTTTCTGTAAAAAAAAAATTGTAGACTATTACTACAGTCCAGCCGTCGAGAGAATGCGTTCTTGACACCTGTCAGTTTCATACTACCGAATATGTGTTTTGCGAAATTGATACTTATTACTACTAAAAATTGTCCCACTAACAGGTGTCAGGAACGCATTCTCTCGACTGCCGAACTGCAGCTTGTACGCACGGCTACACATCAAGCTATACATTTCCAGTATAAGCTGACCTCACATTGTACGGAAATCCTATACAATGCGAGATCAGCATAAACTGGAAATGTATAGCTTGATGTGTAGCCGTGTGTACAGCCAACTAATTCGATAAATACTTTTGTCGTGAGAACTTTTAACATTACCAAAATCAGCGGTTTAGCTGTTTGGGACACTTTATCAATAATTACTATTTTGCTAAGTTTCAGGGATCCGTCACATTCCTCAGTATTTTTGAAAGACCTATCCAACGACACCTCACACAAAAGACTAGACCAATTTAGACGAGTTAAAAAAACAACCACGCGTAGGAGACCAAAAAAATAAGAAATTTTCATGAATTTATTTCACAACTTTGTGGGCGAAAATAAAATTACAGCTTTTTAGTACACTCTCGTTGAACCGCAGACAGATAGACGGACTTGGCGAAAAACTAGGTGTTCTGTGTGCAACTTTGCCTTAGCTTGGAATCTCTGTGCTTGGAATTATTAGTACTATCATCGCCAAGCACTGGCATCCAGCCATGAGCCATGTAATGTGGCGAGGTGACAACTTTCAGTATATTACAAAGAAACTCTGTGGTGGCAACACAACGTTAAAAAAAAAAACGAACTGTAAGTAATGACCTGTGGTAATGTAATGTCATACTGTCACTGTCATTTTTCTCAAAATTACTAAAAGCTAGTCTGTGGTATTCTTGAAGATTGTTGTTATTTTGTTCGATTATTGGATCTGCGAATCCGACTTTTTAATTTTTCTTAAATTATTACGATACACATTGAAACGTAATAGGTGTGTATTTATTCATAATACTTTATAACTCATCACCTTACCATTTTCCTACAATGCCATAACTTCACAGTGCAAATTAATAATTATCTCCCTATTTCAGGTTAACATGACTGTAAACAACACCATAGCACATCAGCGTTTGGTTTTAACTGGAGACCGGGAAAGGTACCGACATAAAGTTGACCATACCTTGCATTTTCTCAAGTGTTTTGAGAAAATGTAAGGTATGGTCGACTTTAAACACATTCAAAAGTACATACTTCTTACTGGTATTTTTCCATGTTTAGGTCACCCTAAAAAAGATATAAACGTATAGCTTACTAAACGTCTAAATCTTGGTTAAGCATGCACATACTATCAACTTAAGCCAAGACTAATGGGGGTAACCTGGAGATATAACAACAATGTTGTTCGGCAAATCAATGTGAAGCAACTATTTGAGATTTATACAAGAAGTGTTTTTGTTGCAGGTTTAAAGAACTTTTAAGACGGCGGTTAATAGAATGTGGTTGGAGAGATCAAGTCAGAATGCTTTGCAGAGATGTTGTCAAAGAAAATGAAAGCAATAACATCACATTTGATATGTTAGCTACAAAGGTTACTCCTCGTGCCCGGGCACTGGTCCCAGACACTGTGAAGAAAGAACTGCTTCAAAAAATCAAAACACATCTACTTACTCAAAAAGATCAATAGAAATGATCCTTAGATTATCATGTAATATTAAGTTGCTCTTCTCAATAATATCAACACATAAATATTAAGCTCATTATTAATTGCATACTTAATTCATAAGGTTCTATAATATTGTAGACTTTTAACAAATACATATTGACAAAGTCGCTACTTCTAAATACTTGTATTTTGTGTTTCAAATAGAAGTAAAAAACTTTGATTTACAACCAACAGTATATTTTATTTTATAAACATTTATTATACATTCAGGTTAAACAAAAATATATATATATATATATATATATATTGCTTATACATAATACTGCCATAAGATTAAATTTAATAAAGAAAATATTGCCTTGAGAATGTTGTCATGGACATATTTTTATTACAATAGTGGTTTATTACAACATCTTGTGATTTTGTAGAAGTGACCATGTTTTGATACACACCCTAAACTTAATTAATATGAAGCTGCCCAGATAAACTTTCTTTGCAAATACAAAATGCTAATAAATATCAAATTTTAATGTACCATAAATACATACAATTAGTAATAAAAAGTTTTACATAAATGGCTTAGTTATACATATAATACAGTACATTATAATATGAATGGGCATCTTTTAATTAAATAGGTTGATTATAGTAAATTCTTAAAATAATATCACACCTGAAGAAAAGCAAGGATGGCTTTAACTTAGCTAAACATGTTCATCAATAAGGGAGACCTAGAAAGAATTGATACAATATCATTGTATGAACAAAGGATATACAAAATAGAAAAATGCATTACAGAGCTGTCATAGTTCAATATAAAAATATTTTGAGCAAATAAAATTATGCTTATTTTTCTAAGGTAAACCCAATACCTATCATAAAATTCAATAAAGAATATAAACTACAAACTTTATAAATAGAAATGGACAACACTGTTACTGTGAGAGCAATTATATTAGTAAGAAAAAAGTGCTAAATGTACTCGTATTATAGCATTTGTAATGAAAATGCCTTTTGTCAACTTGGCAATCCATATAATATTAGGATATAATTTAAATAGGGTTCATACCATTGAGCATAAAATAGGACGAAATTAGGTAATACATAATGTATTCATTGAAATAGACGCCTGTGTTTATTAGCTAGCCTTGCTAGCATTGTATAACCTTCGAATTAATACTACCAATCTAATAGCATAGACAATCATTATAATTTTACTGCATTATTTCCATCACCATTTCAGTATGTCACAAATGCATTCAAAATACACAAACATCATTCAACCACAACTTAGGAGTATTACTACGGACATTATAAAGAAATCCCTCTTCAGTTCTAAATAAAAATGTATACAGCATGAGAAGGAAATAATATATAAATGCATTTAAATGTATATCAAGAAGGATCTAATCGAAGATTATGAGCAATAAATTTTCTTAGTTTATAAATATCCTTAAAGCTCTTTGATACCTGATCTAAAATTTGGTAATACACAATTATTACACATTATTTTATGTACAAAGTTATACAAATGGAATGTATTTTGGACTAAGTTTATACCTTTGATCAAGTACAATTCATTTGATTATGTATAACTTAATAATGTAGCCATAACAATATTCAGTACTCTCTTACTATATTAAAGTTAAAACTAATTATTTTATATAATTCTACTTACACATCAAATAATTGATCAATCCATTTACACAATACTGCTGATTACTAATGAGCAATTTAATAATCAAAATTAATTGCTTCAATGCCTGTATGTACAAGCATTTAAAAATTGGAGCTTTACATAAAATAATTACAGCACACACCCTGTGTTAGTAAAATATCGAAAACGAGGCGAATGTTCTAAAATAATATTTGAAAAAAGTTTATTATTATTACGTTATATACATAACTTGACCATATAAATACCAACCGACTCTACTCCGTAACAAACATTAACAATAGACTATCTGCCATCAGCTTAAGTTTGCTGGTACTGTACTGATTTAATTTAACTTCTACCGGCGAATATAGACATCGATAAATTTAAGGTAATTTACTTTACTTTTTTAAGAATATATTCACCTACGTATCTTTTTTGACGCCTCTTTTGCCAGCCGGTCATTCTTAAAGTGATGCTATGCAGGGTGTGAAAAGACCTATCACGAAGCCGCCATCTACGCATTCTGTACATCAAACTATGTAAATAACGTTGTGCAAAAATAATTGCTGGGAAACGACTTTTATTTTTGTGGGAAAATTCGCTGTTTACACGGTAGTGCACAATGTTAGGAACACAAAACATTGTACTTATGAGTGAAACGGTACAGGGATCGTAGGAGTATTTGAAGTTAAGTTATAACATTTGTTTCCCTAAAAACACGGACCTTCAATTTATCCGTAACCAGAAGGTTCTTAGGTATGGTCCAGTACAAAATATTATAATAATAACGGGTAGAACAAGTGACTCTCGGCTTCGTTAGGGTATTTTTACACCCGTTATTGTATCTTAGAAATTCGGATGCTCTGAGCATACAAATAATACTAATAGATTTGCTATATATTAGAAATGACCAGCGGTTACGTAACTCATCGCGTTTGTAATATATATACAATACCTATTGGCTTTTTAAGTGGGAGGTACTTACGCACTTAAAATAATCTCAGTTATTTATATTTACGGTAGAACTATTTGGCAAGTTAAAATTCAGTAACACAAGAAATAGCTAATGCAAGTCAACATAACAAGTAATTATGTAGTATATTGTACAATTTCAGCTTCTAGAAAGAAATCAAGCTACTTTTTACATTAAAATATAATCAATTTAGAAAATAACTGCCGTAGATATGTAATTTAAATAACTAATAATATCTTTTATCATAAGAGATTCATCTATCCGTAGGAACATAGTTTTCTAATGTACCTTAGAAATACTCAGCTGCAATATTTTACTCATCTACTAAAAACTTGTAAATAAAGATCTGAAGCTAACTCATAAAATAGACATTCAATAACATTCCAATAACAAAATGTAGCGTCAACATTACATAATAAAATTTCGAGATAAACAACACAACAGATCAGCGAATATCGGCTATTCACAACCCGCGCATGAGATGCGCTCAATTTTGATACCTTTGGCTCCTCGCTCGCATCGAGACGGCGCAGTCACGAGATTCAATGATCAGCGAAGACAAATAGCAGATCCTCGACACAATTGTGTAAGTGGAGACCAATCTCACCACTCACCGATCGATATATACATATTGTAGAAATCTATAACACCTGCCCTAGATAGGTCGAAAATTAATTTACATCGATGCGGCCGTCGATGACATACATCAGTCGCAGCCGGGTGGATACGTACATTTTACACGAAAACAACGTTAGAGTGTCTGTTCGCACCCGTACCCCGCGTTCTTTCGGAGCCGGCTAGAGAAGCGAGCGTGCGAACACGGGTACCGTCGGTCGCAGTGAGTCAGAGAGCGAGCGGCTAGGTGTGCGCGGCCAGGCGCGCCAGGGGCGGCGCGCGGCGCGTGCGCGCGGGCTGCGCGCGCGCCACCAGCACCAGCGACGACGCCAGCGCCAGGCGCACGGGCACGCGGGACCCGCCCGGCAACCTGACCAAGTTATTGTACATGCTTATTAAAAATGCCTTAAAAGTTAAACTATGTCCAGCATGGGATGATTTCTTGTATGATTGATTTCAGTATAGAGGAAAAAAATAATTTTACTTAAACCTACATGGGCACTTATTAAACATCAGAAGCTAAGTAAAAGGGTTCAATTGGTCTTATGTAGAAAAACCGGCAAGGAGTCGCATAAACAAAAGCGAGAGAAAATGCAAAGTTTCACCACCAGTGGCGCTAGCAGCACAAACAGTAAAACAGTAAACAAACATTATTTTCTCACAGCATTTTCAACTATACAGGGTGGCAGGGACATCGATGGATTCAGTACGTGATTCTGAATCTTGTACTGAATCCATAGTAATTTTCGCATCGATGTCCCTGCCGATCTGTATTGTACCATCGAAGAAGTTCATATCTAACCACCGTAAGGACTATTCTTGCTTGCAGCGCGCGGCGGTTATAGAACCGAGCCGGTAACAGATGTGGTCATCGTGTTCACGGGATTTTGTTTTGAAACTGGTTAGATATGCACTTCTTTCATGGTACATTCACTCTACAAGGATCTTTTGGCGCTCGAATGACGTTGACGCTGTTGGTAAACATTTGTGCAATTGTTTTGTGAAATGTATTGATCCTATTTTGGCCACGCACCAAAATTACCTTGTAGTGCTATAATTATTAATTCACCGGAGTAAGCTGAGGAATGCTACGTCACTTTGCACTACTACGCACATCATTTCGCGTACGATCTCCTATTAATGTGACTGTTAGCCTGTATCATTCCACTGCTGCGCAAAGCTCTACCCATGACTTCCAGTGCATGCGATACAGTGCTAATATGGTCACTGGTCGTTTGTTTTCTCCAGCTCGCCCCGCCATCTTCTACGGTCCTTATGGTTCCTATCATTATGGACTAAATTATAACGCGTTGCTAGACTTACTTGACGAATACAGTGGTGACGGCGGCGCGCGTGTCGGCGGTGGGCTCGATGGCGACGGGCCGCATGTCGGGCGCGCGGCGCCGGCGTGCGCCCGAAGACGTCACGAATGACGTCACGGCCGCCGGCACGCCGCCCGACAGCATCACCGTCACCGCCGCGAAAGGCCGCTTCGCCATGTGCAGCATCTGTAATACAGTTTATTTTTAATATCCTCGCTAATTTTTAACGCGTCAATAGTTGTAAAAATAATTGGTACAATCCGTCTACGCTAAAATTGCGCGAAATTTAACTGTAAGAGCAATGTTGGCGATTCATTTGTGTGTATATTGCGTCTATACAAATACTTTAAATGATTAAACACGCACACATACATTCGAGGAGAGCACAATTTTAGCATTTTTTTTTTTTTGAGACGGGTCATTAAGGTTAGGTACCTTAACCGTTGTAGCTACATGAAAACGACCTAGGAGATTCATTCATCTTACAGTTAAAACTGTCCATTTTCTTGCGACAGATTTTTTTTTTTTTCAAAATATGTAAATGCAGATCAAAATGTCTCAAAAAGTTAAGGACAGTCCGCTAACACCGTTGTCTTGCAGCGACAACGGTTAATGTACCTGTCCTTACTGCCCCATCTCAAAGATCCATCCTGTATACTCTTATGTAGATAGATAAATCAGTTATTTCAACAACACAAAAGAAGAAACACAAAAACACAATTAAATTATAAACTCACCACAAATTACTAAATGATACATTGAACGCTAAAGATAATATTTAACACATCATTCTGTCTCCGTCATCTTCAAACAATTTACAGAAACAAAACAAGGTTTGTAATATGTTTAGCGCTGAACGTATTTAGTTATTTGTGGTGGAAGCGGGCCTACGTACCTACCTAGTGCGGATTTCACCAATACAATTGAACGTGTTCAGCACATCTGAACGCGTTCAAGAGCTGTCAGTGTAAAATATGCCATAACAATTTTGACACTGACAGCTCTTGAACGCGTTTTAGAAATGCTGATCGCGTTCAGTTTCATTGGTGAAATAAGCCCTTAATTAAATATCAGTTAATTGAGCTTTTGTTTTTTTTAATAATTAATATTTATGTGCTAACATTATAAATTAGACGGTTATAGTGCTTCAAGTCGCCTTTGCCAAAAATAACACGAAAACTCCTTACCTCAACAACATGTCTCCGTCGGGCGCGACGCACGTCGGCGGCTTGTTTCGCCTTCCAAGCGACCACACACGCCGCCAGGAACAGGAAAAAGCACGAGAAAAACACGGAGAAGAACACGAACAGGTCAATATGTAGCTGATCTTGTCTGAAGAAGATTACACCGAAGCTTGCGGCGCCATCTTCAGTATGACGCGCGCGAATCACGATGTAGAATTTGGTGTGGGTTAGGTCATGAACGTTTTGAGGCAGAGTGAGGACTAATCGGTTGCGAAGATTCCTTACTCGAAGCAGTATATTCCTCCGATCAACAGTCACGTATGTAGCCAAATCTTTCGCTGTATAATCAGCGAGTGTGTACTCTATTTTGTCATAGTACCACGTGACACGTGGCTCTTCAGGCACATGCTCGTCGAAAGATGGCATCCTTCTGCTCGGCTCATGCTTATGGTACGTAGGGTCGAGTTCTACCGCATGGTCCCCGTTACTGGAGTTTACCGAGACTACAAACGAACTGTCGTTCGGACTGAGGTATAGGTCGACGGCCCCCTGAGTCACGTCCACTATCACTCTTATGTCAACGTTCATGTATCTTGGGTTAACTGCTACGAATACTGTCTGACCAGGGTACAGTGGTCGTGGCTTGATTTTGCACTCATCTGGAAATGTAAAGCATTTTTATAATAATCTTGATTTATACTTAACTAGCGACCAGCGCCTGCTTCGCACGGTTTTTACGACTTGAAAAAACCTCGAGATTTCGTTATTATAATGTAAGTTTAATAATGTAGTTTACATATAAATCTTCCGGAATAAATTCTCTAAATTATGGTCAAAACCGCATCAAATCAACGTAGTTTAGAAGAACAACGCAGTTACACAGACCGACACGAAAAGCGACTTTAATTTATTATACGAGTATGTATATTATGTCGCAGTAAGATGGTTATAGCCGTGATATAGTTATAGCCGTGTTATAGTTATAGCCGTATTATAGTTATAGCCGTGATATAGTTATAGCCGTGATATAGTTATATGAAAGCCGTTCATAACTGTCGGAGTGCCCTAATTTTTTTACAGCGACCAATTTCGACTTAGCATTTGCCGGCCGCTACCGCAGCACCACTCGCTTCGGTTGTTCGGCTCGCGCGTAGTTGATCACAGTTCTAGCCTGACCTATTTGATTAGAGTGCCCTAATAGTTGTATTACTAGATCGTGCTCGTATAATAGTTTTATAGCTAGTAAGATAGTTATGAACCGCTTTCATATACCTATATAACGGTTTATGGTTTTTTCCCCTAGGGATATATATATGTTGGTTTAACCATCTTACATATAGATTAATTAATTAGTCATTCGAAGTTATAAAATAAACTTGTTTGTATGTTTGTACAAGGTAATCTCTGAAAATACTGACCCTATTACGAAAACTCTTTCAATGATAGAAAGCTACACTATTACCGAGTGACATAATTGTGATATGTTTTATTGTGGAAAGCGCGGCTGAAACCGCGGGGCGGAGCTAATGTATGTGTAAAATGCATAAGAGAGATCTTTTATGAAATTCTTACCAATAGATTTCCCATCAAAGCACAGTTTGTTTTCAATATTAATTGTCTTATAGCACTGGCGTCCATTCCTTGGGTCGCCCATGTAGAGGTCCTTGCACTTGACGCACTGATGACGCCAGCACTCCTGCGCAGAGTTCTTACTGGAAGAGGTCGTCTGACACGAGATGTCGCTCTCAGTGTTGTTACCACAGTTGCACTTCTCTCCTGTTACTGGGTCACAAGTGTCACCGTGTCCGTGACACTCGCATCTGAAACAATAAAACAATGTTAATGTGAAAGGTCAAAAGTAAGCTGTACTTATATAAGTATAAAAAAAAACACTACAAAATGAGAAATTACTTTAATTTCGGAAATCGGTGGCAAAAAACGAAAGTTCTAAACCAAACACACCGACTTCCGAAATAAAATAATTTTTTCACTTTGTAGTGTTTGTTTTGGAAGTCGGTTTTTTTTTTTTTTTGTAATTTATTTTTTGTGTTAATATTTCGTAATCATTTTGCTTTGATTATTACTGTTTCAATTATTAAATTACACTTACGGTCTACAAGGGTCTCTAAAATCATCGGAGCCTCTGAAGTATCCTTCGATGCATCGCTCGCAGCGGGGTCCGTCCGTGTTGTTAGCGCATCGCACACAGCGGGCCTTAGCGGCCCCGTCGCGGTAGTCGTCAGGGTCCGCGGGGCCCCCGAGGTCGCGCGACGTAGGGGCCGCGTCCACTTCGCTGGTACAGATAGATGTGTGGCCGTGACAGTACGTCGAGCATGGCACACACTGGACGTTGTTCACAGGATCGCCCACGAAGTTCGGCTTACATTTTTCGCACTGGTCACCCTACAAACGGAATGCATTGCTCTTTTATCAAACTGTTTTTGTGTTGCGGGAAAACTTGTTACTGGCAACATGATAAGGCTTCGTATTCGTGGAAAACAAAAGTTGCGAAACATTGCATGCAGCTACATTTTCATTTTACGGGAAATAATGTTAAGCACATCTTATTTTTATTTTAGGTTACTATACGGGGCTCAAGACGGGTAGAAAAAAAAGATCACAATTTAGAGAAGAACCTCATACCATTGTATTATTATGGCACTCGATACACTTATCGAGCTTATCAGGCCCCTCGCAGTCGGAGTGGCCATTACACTGGCACTGTATGGTGCAGTTGGCGCCGACGTAGCCGAACTCGCAGCGGCACACGTCGGGCTGCACGCAGGCGCCGCGCACGCAGCCCTGCGAGCACACCGCCACGCAGCTAGCGCCCGCGCCACCCGGGCCGCCCGCCCCGCCCGCGCGCTTGTGGCCCGCGCCGCACGCGCACTCGTAGCCTTCGGGTAGGTCACGGCATACCTGACGCGAAATAAATACATGATTAAAGGTAAAGGGTGTCCAGTGTATATATTAAAAATAATTTGAATGCCTGTATATTCATTTTAGTTTTCGCTATAACTTTATTATTTTTATGACATTTTCAATAGGACTACTGTACGGGTTGTAGTAGTTAACTCCGTACACCGATTTGTCGTCATGAAGGTTTGTAATTTCAGTTAGAAGTTCACTATATTTAAATTCGTTAGTCAGTAGTAAATTATGACGGGCATCGTTGGCCTAACAGAGTAACCAGAAATATAAACGGCGATGAGATCGTACAACTACTCATTCTGAAATCAAATAAATTTACACGGCAATAAAGTTGGCATTCGTTCAAATAGAAAGAACTTAAATTGGAA
Organism: Agrochola macilenta; assembly: GCA_916701695.1. Classification (NCBI taxonomy): domain Eukaryota; kingdom Metazoa; phylum Arthropoda; class Insecta; order Lepidoptera; family Noctuidae; genus Agrochola; species Agrochola macilenta. The sequence goes on along the minus strand of OU753559.1, from coordinate 10,903,903 downwards.
ATTTGTATGAAATTGTCAATACTACAACTTATTCTGAAATCGACTTTATTTACACATTTATAAAGTTGACATTCGTTTAAATGGCGAAAACGTGAATTGAAAATTAATATTTGAATAGACTTTATTTAAATGTACCAAAAGCATAAAACTCACCTCAGACTCAGCTTTGCACTGATGATGGTTATTCTCACACTCATTTTCAGGTGGACAGCGCGTATAGTGCCAAGAGAAGGTATCGTTAGAATAATCATCGTGATTCGCGGCCGTGTAGACCGCGGCGCAGGTGGTGCGTGTGGAGTAGTCCAGAGGCGAATCGATGGAGCCCTCAGAACACACGCCCTGCCCGTTGGCGCCAGACAGCGCGCACCAGCCGCAGTGAGAGTGGTGTAAGCACTCCGAGCACTGAAATGAAATGAAATGAAATGAAATGTAAAGACCGATTTTAGACAGTCAGACAACACTTATCTAAAAAAAAAAAAAGAATAAATACTGCAGTTTGACTTATTCCCCAGATAAAAGTTATCTGACTATTGATAATTCAGCCTTAAGTAATATATTACAATCACTTTTTCATGGCATTTTCTACAAGCCAACTCTGAGAAGAAAAAAATTCAGGGGACCTTGAGTATTTTTATTCTCAGAGTTGGCTCAGTCTCTTTTAAAGTCTAGACCAAAAATTATACTGTCTAAAATTTCGTGAAACAAACAAGCAGGGCAGCATCCGGACCGGCATTTAAGGAAAGTATGATCAGCAACAAAAGTATATATTTATCAATTAAGTATATACAGAGTGTTCGGCAGAAGGATGATGATACGAAAATGGCGGATCCGTGGGGCCGTCTACTACGTTTTTAGGCCCAAAAACAAGAACCAGGCCACAAAGATTATTTTTTAATGATTTTTTTTATTTTTTTTTTTCGGAATTTTTCGTTGCCAAAACTTCAAACATCAATAATTTTATTTAAAAACAACATAACTGGCAACATTTTATTTTTATTTTCATCTAAAGTAACTAGAATCTTATAAAATTTGTATTTGACGCAGATGATTGCTAGAAAAGTAAATACGAGCCCTTAAACTACAAAAAAATAAATACCAAAAGCCCGACATTGAACTGCGTTCAAAAAAAAACTAACAGTGATAGAGCAGTTCTAATTTTAGGAAAACATCTTTGGTTCATGCCCAATCTAACGGTATGCAATATGCACAATTTCTTTTAAAACAACTAGAACAATTCGCCAATTTTAACGTATTCGTACGGGCTCATATTTACTTTTCTAGCAATCATCTGCGTCAAATACTAATTTTATAAGATTCTACAGTTACTTTAGATGATAATAAAAATAAAATGTTGCCAGTTTTGTTGTTTTTAAATGAAATTATTGACGTTTGAAGTTTTGGCAACGACAAATTCCGAAAAAAACAATAAAAAAAATCCTTGTGGCCTGGGTCTTGTTATTGGGCCTAAAAACGTAGTAGACGGCCCCACGGATCCGCCATTTTCGTATGTTCAACCTTCTGCCGAACACCCTGTATATCAATAACTATGACCATGAATCAAAAACATGTGTGAATCGATTTTTGGTGTTGACTGTAACATATAATAATTTTAATTTACCTGCTCAAACGTGTCGCATGGCGCTGGACACTTGCTTTTATCCGCCTTAGTAAGCACCAGACCGCAAACACCACCCGCGCAATACACAGGCTGATACGCAGGTGAAATGCACTTTCCCAGGTAAGTAGCCCAGCGGCACTCCGCAAACCCTCCTTCCCCCCCGTCAGTACTAAGACACGACTGACAATCGTCCAACATCGTGCATCTGTTCGGACACTCCTCACTCTTCGTAGCACGAAGACTTGTTCGGCTTGGCTCTTCTATCAACGCGCACGTCCAATTGAAAAGCTCGACGGATTCTTCTGCAATTCGTGTTAGTTGACCTGTAAATGATACGAGCTTAGTATATCCACTTATGCTTCAATTTATATAATCTCAGAGAATTATCAAGTTTTGGAACATCCAACTCAATGTCATATGTGATAAAGTTCAAATTCCTTTGCAACCAAAATGACGTTTTTATTACAAACGGTTAGTCAAAAATTTAAACTAAAGTAGGTAGTTAATTAAGCGGCAATAGATGTAAATTATCTAAGATCGTATGAGTGTATTCAAGTTTAAAATAAACAGGTCTTACACTCAAGTTAAGAATTTAATTTACCTTCTCTGACAGCGTGTCTCGTCCATGTGCATTCTTTAGCCCCTACACATTTCTCGCAGTCCGATGACGCGCATCTGAGCTCGGGACAGTTGTCCACGTTACTGATGTAGGTAGTGCCAGCGTTGCATTTCATGCTCGTACAAGACTCATCCGTTGGTACACATTCACCTAAAATTAATTTTAAAAAATCTGATGATGTTTAGGTAATCTTCATTGACAATTTATGTGATTGATGTCTAACATACCAACTGTTTTACGAGTATCTCACATTATGGAATGCAATAAAGTATTGAGTATTGATTTAGTAAAACAAACTTTAATCAACACATGATGTTAAGTTTCCGTTACAACTTTAAGATTTTATGACCTTTTCAAAAGTAATTCTGGAATCAACTTCAATTACATTAGCGTAATGTTGATATTTGTTCAAGTAAGCAAACAATTTAACAGGCGAGTAACACTTTCTGGGACACTAAACGCCTATAGATGTCATTGCCTATTGTCTATGTCTCGTTCAGTGTCCCGGAAAGTGGTAAGCTATGCATAAATGCACCTACCGACAGCTGCGGCGCAGGATTCGCACCATCGACAGGCGGGCTTATCCTCAGGGTACATAGGCCATGCGGCCAGACAAGACGTGCACGTGGTGAAGTTCTCACAAGCACGCGTCGACACCAGCTCAGCGTCACAAGCAGCCCCAGGATTCACCGACACACTGTCACTCCCCTCACATCCCGGCTTATCCACAGAAAAACACTTGGTATAATTTCCAGTATTACAGAAACTACACCCCATATGGCTTCGACATTCAAACTTATTCGAACTCCACAGTGAACACAGGTCTTCGGGAAGTGATATCCGGGTCACTTGACAGTGGGCGCTGCCCGTCCAACCACCTATTATGTAGATGTATCCTTCGTTTTCCGTGTCAATGTCGATTGCCATTGCGTGAGCTATCGTAGGCGGTGGTGGATGACCAACGATGCTTACACCTGAAAACATAAAAGATACTATAATAATATTTTAAAAGTAATTCATAAAAATAAAAAAAGTTGTACAAACCTTTGACGAGTCGGACCCATTGGTTGCAGCTATAGACGTATGCTATAAGAGAATCAGATCTATTTTCAGGATCAGTTCTTCCGCCGAATATGATCATGTAATCATTCGTCGTCACTGCTGAATGTAAGTATGTGGCTTGCGGTAAATTGTCATAATAGTTGTTCAAAATGGGGAATGTGGGCAATTCACTCCATTGCTTTGTTGGATAATGGAATGAAAACAGTTTGTTAGAAAGGACAGTGCCATTGTATGCATATAGAATCCCTCCATAAACATACAGACTCTGCGAAGGCGCGTGGTACACTGTGCTGTGGCCAATTATTCCAGATGGCTTTGCGCCTTCATCTTTCAATTTGATCCATTTCTCATTGTCAAGATCGAACTCCCACACGTCATACATGAAACCTTCTTCTAATGAAAATCCTCCTATCAAAACTAAACTTTCGTAGTCCAAATATTTCTGTAACGTCAACGTGTGTCCGGCGAGGGCGGGGGGCTGACCATCTTTATCTTTGTTACGGATATTGCTCCACCTCTGGTCTTTTAAGCTGAACTGCCAAAAGTCTCCAAGTGTTTTGTTCTGTCCACTCTTCTCTTGTAAACTTAATCCTCCATAAATATAAATATTCTGTTTCGAGTGATATATTTCAGCAGCATGGAAATATCGACCTTCTGGCATCTTGGCATCTGGCGTCGCTTCTAAAGTAACTTGCATCCACGTGTTATTCTTTGTGTCAAAAAATCTTATGTCATTTAGTGGACCGTGAGAAAGAGAATATCCACCGAACATCCATAGCCCGCGTCTATCGGCCACCAAAGTGTGGCCGAATCTGGGGAGAGTTTTCCTCAAGTGATCTAAGCCATCAGATAAATATTCCGAGTTAAAAAGCTCAGTAAATACAAGTTGTGTTTTGTCTAGTCTGATTGAGCAGTCATCTCCACCAAAACCTTCGTTACATAAACATCTTCCGTAGCTAGTGTCACATACACCGGTACTGGCCGCCATGCTGCAGTTATTGCGGCAGATCTCAACTTCACAGTTGGGGCCGCTGTAACCTTCGCGGCACACACAGTGCCTTTTGTTGCAAACTCTCGGCCACGTACAGTAGCCGTCACACGCTAGCACCTTGTAGCTTCCCTCGAACCCCTGCTCTGGCTGCCCCTGCTTGTAGTGGACTGTCAGGTTACCACTGCGAGCCTCTATGACACCCGAAGATGCACCGTTACAGAATACACCCAATAACTGACTCTGCTGATTGTTGCTCAGATCAGGCACGCCACCGAGACCGTCGTAAACGTAAACTGCATTCTCATCACATGGAACGTCGAAGGTAGAGGAATTAATGGTAAATTGAATGATTGCATCCTTTATATCTTCTGCTGAAATAATCCATAAACATTCTTTGGAAGGTCCAATCGTTTTGATATCGGGATCAGTTTTATAAGAACCGATTCCTTCGGTTTGTGTCGCATTTAACATTCCTCTGGGTTCACATTGATAGTAACATCTTCCGCCATGTCTAGGATCACCGTAAAACTTTGGTTTACATCGTTCACAGTTCAAGCCTTCAGTGTTATCTTTGCAAATACATTCTCCTGTGGCGACATCACACACGCCGCGCGCCTCGTCGCCGTGGTCGTTACAGTCACAGCGGCGGCACCCCTGCCCCGTGGTCGCGTTGCCGTGACTGCCGGGCTTGCAAGACTCGCAGAACTCTCCCTCCGTCCAGTCCTGACACTCGTCACACCGACCCACGCCCGTTCTACACGTCGAGTGATTGTGACATCCGCAGTTTATGGAACAATCTGCACCGGTCCACCCCAGGTCACAGTGACACTTGTATTGAGGAGCTCCGAGACAATAACCATGAATGCAGTTATTGTAACAGGTTCGCATGCAACTCTTTTTACCATCTCCGATATATCCCTGTTTACATTTACACGTGTATGAGCCGTGAGTGTTGTTGCAGATAGCGTGTTCATTACAATCGTGCAGGCCGAGGCCACACTCGTCGACGTCGGGGCACTGCGCGTACGCCCAGCCCGCGTCCGCTGACGTCACGTTGAGTACGGCGGCGCAGTCGGCGTGCGAGCGCGTGAAGTCGCCCTCCGTGCAGGCACCGTTGATGGGGTTGTCGTGCGAGTAGCACCAGCCGCAGCCCATGCTGCGCAGGCACGCGGAGCACTGCACGTGGCGGCGGCACGACTTGCACTGGCCGGACTTACGCGCCGTGTCGTCGGGCGGCGAGGAGGCGCGGTCCAGCCACTCGCGGCAGAGGCCGAACTGGTACTCGCTGGTGTAGACGCTGAAGCTGAAGCACTGGCGCGTGGCCTCGCACCACACGCAGCGGCCGCGCTCGTCCAGGCAGTGCTCGCAGTCGGCGCGCAGGCGGCAGGGCGCGGGGCAGAGCGCCGCCGACGTGACGGCACCGCCCGCGCGGCCGCGGCGCGCGCACCGCGCCTCGTCCGCCCACCACTCGCAGTAGTTGCCGCCCACGCAGCGCTCGCAGCTGATGTAGTTGGAGCAGTTGGGACACGCCGCCGGCTGCAGCGTGAGGTAGCGCCACTCGCCGTCCGCCACGCACGAGATGGTCTCATCGATGTTCCGAGGCTCGCACTTGTTCGTCAGTTCGCACCAGCCGCACGCGGCGTCCGAAAGGCAAAGCAGACAGTTGTCGTATTTGCACTGCCCATCTGAGTATGGCTCCAGAAATTCGAATGTGAACACCTAAAACAAAAAATTTCGATTTAGATACACGTCAATAATATTTTTTAAACTAGATCTGCAGTTATTTCTGAATATTATATTATTTCTGGTTTCTTTTTAGGGCTCCGTACTTCAAAAGAACGAATCCGTGCCGAAAACGGAACTCTTATAGGATCACTCGTGTGTGTGTGTGCGTGAGTTAGTGTGTGTGTGTGTGTGTGTGTGTGTGGGTCCGAACACGGACGTGTAACGTAAATAAATGAATTATGAATATGGGTCACTATTGGGGGCAAAAAAGAAAATAAAATAAAAAAGATTTTCAAATCACACATATCAAATGAAAGGGCTTATTGCGAGGACCTCAATTTTTTATTTTTTTATAATTTTGTAATAAATACATTTATAAATATTTAAGAATATAGATGAAATTTTACCATTCCCCACCCTTATCTCCGAAATTACTGAGCCAACATTTTGAAAAAAATACAGAGAATGTTTCTTTACTCATACATTACAGGAAACCCTATAAGAAAGAAAGAAAACGTTTATTTGGACACAATTCGTGAAACACAAAATACAATCAAAATAAAAAAGTGAAAATAAACTTTTGACAATAATGTGTGTGCCTCACAGCTGTGCCAAAAAGGTTCAATAAGTGTAGAAGTCTATGGTCTTAAAATAACATCGTAAATCTCTCAATAATGTGCGTACAAACTTACATTTGCAGTTGGAATGTATGAGAGAACATGTTTTTCAACTACAATGTTGAGTTAGTATTTGGGATTAGTTTCATCCCAACTACGGAAACCTTAATTGTGCGTGGTCCGAAACGCAATTGGCTGAATTTTTGTGAGCGTCAAGATGACGGGATCAAGTCCCCATTTAGAAATTTATCACATTAAAGTGTTTGTACTACATATGTACTATTAGTACCCAAAACAAGACATTTGTACCTCTAAAGGTAAAGAAAGTACGTCAAGATGTCCCTGGACCCACCACTTTAACCTCAAAGTGGCGGTTTAATGTTGTAATTTAATGACGTACTAAGTTTGCACATTAGATTTTGCACGAGCTCTAACGATTATCATATGAATTCAGCGATATCATGAATCATCAAATTGGCGGGACCAATGTTTTAATCACATAACTTGAATTTGGCACTTACAATTGTATTGAAAATTGAGTATACCTGCACATATGTAGTACTAAGTCTGCGGGTGTGAATTACCTGCCTCTGAGTAGCGCTTCCAGAAAGTCCCGCCACTTTGACGTCAATGTGGTGGGTCCAGGGACGTCTTGACGTACTTTTTTTACCTTTAGAGGTACAAATGTCTTGTGGTCTTGGGTACAATTAGTACATATGTAGTACAAACACTTTAATGTGATAAATTTCAAAACTTGATCCCGTCATCGTGACGCTCACGATTTTTTTTTATAATTAATCACTCAGGGTATATTTTATAGTAGCACTTATAAGTTATGTTACGATATACCTAATAATAATATTTTTTTACTACTTAACGATTTTCTACCATTAAAGTTACCATTTTGTAGCATTTGCCTTAAACTAACTTTAACATTCGAATCCGATAGTGAAGCAAATGGTTGTGAATAGCTGTGGTGGTGGGGTATAATAGGCAACACAAATACCACGTCAAATTTACTAACCGAAGAAAATCATACTTATAGCTTTACAAAAACGGTATATAAAACAAAAGCAAAAGAAAAATTGTAATAAACAGTAAACAAGAATTACCTTTGCGCTTTCCTGAGACTTGTTGTGAAGCAGTTCCATTTTAGCGTGATGGTGTGATGGATATAAGCCAGTGTGTAAAGAGTCATTAGCGTGCATGTCAACGGCCAGACGTCCAGGAAACAATGCTGGCCAATCCACGAGCGAGCAGGCGGACGGCTGAGCCGTCAGATTGGCTACAGGACCACCAGCGTCCCCCAAAGCCAGAGAAATGTTCGAGTATCCAGCACATATGTGCAATGTTTCACCTGTCCCGTTCCAGTACTGTGGTATATGCAACCAGCCTCTAAGCCTTGCCTCACTCGGTCCACTAAAAATATGGTTACTCCCTCCTCCCGTAACCCAATCGACAGTCGTGGCATTAACCACAGAAACCCCATCTGGGTGGTTCCAATCTGCTGGTTGCTGATATCGAAGAAATGTGAGACCGGGTCGTTTGTCTAGTATTTTACATTCGTCAGGAGTCGTTACTTCTGTACCGGTGCTGCCCCACCAGCCGGGATTTTCTGAGGGTGTGTCTTCTCCACAAACGCCATAATTGTCTAAAAGAATAAAAAATACGTGACTTATTGCTTATTGAAACGTTGACTATGATTGAATGTTAAGATGCGTATTACTCCATTCGAAGTGAACATTCACGTAGTTGAGAAAATTTCATTGCATGTCAATAATTTGTTAACAAGTAAATTCTAGTGATTCGAAACGGTTGTTTTCATTGGAACGTCCTCCCTAAAGAAACCTTAGTGAAGACGGACCTTTAGCTACAGAGCAACTTACCATCTTTATGATGACACCGTGCATTCTGCACGCACCAGTTACACTGATCTAAGCCGAGCTTCGTACTGACAGATGGTAATGGCGTGCGGCTACTGTTTCGTCTTCCGGGCGGCGGACCGTGTATGAGGCAGGAGTGGCAGTCGCCTAGCGCTGGGCATATACCCCCACATCGAATTGATTGGAGATTTGTTGTGCAGTTGGCTCCTATCCTTCTACCGTAGCAAGTCTGCAAAAAGTTTAACTATGTTTAGCTCATCTTTAAAATTCAAAATATTTTTTTTTTATCGTCAACCAAAATTATTTAGCATATTGTTCTATATCGGGACCGTATTACAAAGTGTTAGAGCCAACATTGGTTCAGTGTGAAAAAGAGATAGAGGATGGAGCTTTACAGGACAAATTTACCACCCCTTTTTCGCAATGAAATAATCATGGCTTTTAACGCTTTGAAATATGGCCTAAATCGACTGTAACATATTATTAATAATAATAACGTACATCATCAGCAGAGCACCAGCCACACTCGGGGTCGGCAAGGCACTCCGGTTGAGATCGATGTCGCCGACACGCCGACTCCGGGTCGTCGTTAGTGATTCCAGCCTGCCAACTAGGTACCATATAGGCTAATAGATCACCTGTAAATAAAAGATTGAAAATGAAAGCTATTTAGAAGAAGATTACCCGTTGGTTGTAGCTGCAGCACATGGGGTTCTGGGTATAATCCCTGGGTAAAGTGTTACTATTACGGCACGATTATGACTGCAACTTGTAAAATGTTGATCAAAGGTTAAAGTTTTGTGCTCAAACTAAGTAAGTATTAAATAAATTAATAAGTGTAAGGCCATTTTTAAATTACAAATTAAGATAAACTCACCATTGACATTTCCATGATACCCTCCAGCAATTAACAAAGTAGACGGAGGCCGCAAGGCAGCTGCATGCGCAAACACTCCTTGCTTCTTCGGATAGAACCGCCGCACTTTCCCCAGCACATCGAGAGGGATCCAAGAATGGCAGCCCAGGTGATAGATGTACATCTGGCCATCGTAACAAATTTCCTCTCTGTTATGGCGATGAGAATATCCGCCAAATACGACTAGATAGTTTCCTGAAATTGTTTGGTGATTTTTTGTATTTAAATTCCAATGGTGTAACAGACTTTAAGGATATGGTGTCCATTTACCAGACTAGCAATGCTTCGTCTCTGAATGGGGCTGATGAAAAACTACAAAAAATTGTTAACCTGTGTAGCACAAAGTATTTAAAATACCGGCCAAGTGAAGGGCCGCAGGTGACGCACAATGAAGGGTTTCGTAGTTGGGATGAATTTATCCCAAGAACAAACTTAACATTGTAGTTGAAAAACATGTTCTCCCATACATTCCGACTGCAAATGTAAGTTTGTACGCACAATATTTAGAGACTTACCATGTTATTTTAAGACCATAGACTACTTATAAGTTTTCCTGTAATCTATGAGTAAAGAACCATTCTCTATACTTTTTTCAAAATTTTAGGCTCAGCAGTTTCGGAGATAAGGAAGATAATAGTCAATTCATAATTTTTCTTAAATTTCTTTAACAGTGTTAATTTTAAAATTATGAATAAACATATTTGATATCCTCGCAATAAGCCCTTTTATTTGATATGTCACACGGTACAGTTTTTTTTTATGTTCTTATTTGCCCCCCAAAAGTGACCACCATATTCCAAATTCATTTATTTTCGTTATTTGTCCGTTTCCCAAACACAAGGACAAGTAACGAAAATAAATTCATAGAAATGTGTAACAAATTTCAACTTAATCAGGCCATTAGATTCGGAGCAAATTGGCTGTGACAGACAGAGAGACACAGACACACGAGTGATCCTATAAGGGCTCCGTTTTGTTCCGTTTGAGGTTCGGAACCCTAAAAACAATAAGTAGCAACATTTGAAAAGTTTTTGAGACCCGTATTAAAAAAAATAAGTATACTGTTGCTGCTACATAGCTTAAAGTCTGTTTTTCATTACTCTATTATAAAGCAAGGTGCAGGCGCTGGTCTGGTAAATGGACTACTTCCTTTTCAGCTTTAATTAAATAACAAGATAGTAGCATACCAATAACAGTTGATGTGTGAAATGCCCTCTCCCGCGGTACGTATGTGTCACGTAAATGTGCTCTAGGATAAAGTATCTCGCTCCAGTGTTTGTAGTCTATGTCGAAGGCGAACATTCTATCTGAGAGCTTAGAAAATCTGAGAAGAAATTAAAGAGTTTTGGTTAGTCATATTACTGCATGAATACTACTGTTATCAATAGATTTAGCTGATAAAACAAGATTGGAGCAACAAAAGTAAAAATATGAATTACCTTGCTACACTGGCGACTACGCCTCCATAAACCAAAATAGAATTGGAATGCGTATGATACACTGCCGTGTGTGCAACTACCCGCACATCCAGTTCTTTGCCGCCTCTCACTTGGACTCTTTCCCAAGCCTCTGTGTTTACATCACCCAGCTTTATTTTGTACATACTGCAAACAATGGAAGGAAGGAAACAAACTGTTACTTATTTATTCAAATTTAATTAGAATCAAGTCAATTGCATGATTATTTACCTTGAGGAAAACTCCCCGTCTACTGTACTTCCGCCAAACAGATACAATTCATCTCTGACGGCGGTTAATGTATGGCGGGTTAGACCAGGAGGGATGAAAGTGGAGTTCATAGCCCTCAGAGTCCAAATATCTAATACAGCGTCATACATCCACAGTTCAGAAGATAAGGTGCCATCAGAGAGTTTCCCGCCATACAACACGAACCCACTACCCAATGCACATGCTGAGTGACCATACCTCGGCTCTGGCTTTGTCGTGTTTGGTTTCATAACATTACTTACTACCTCTGGTTGCTCAGTGAAATGCAAGTAGCTTTCTGAATACGGAGTAGGCGCATGAGAATACATGAGAGGTAGTGTGGTCTTGTCTTGATTAGTAAATGATGATAATAGTAAATTAAATAATGAACTCCTGTTGCCTATTTGCCAGCTGCCATCAACATTTCCCTAAAAACATTGAAATATTAAGTAATATTTGCAGATAATACAAGACTGTATGAATACTGTATTGGATTTTTCGAGGTTTGCTTACCTTAGTAAATAAAGTTAACAGAGATTTGTCAATCTCTTCATTGGTAGGGTACCTACGTAAAACTTTTCCATTTTCATCATACCAGTGACTAGTCGAAAATCTATAAAATAATGTTCAATTAATCAAGCAATAATAATTAACAGATTAAATGCGATAATGACGTGTAATTAAAAAAACATTTTATATGGCACATGTCTTTAGAAGAGTAGTTATAAAAATTAATCTTGACCATTTACTTGTCAACCAGTACGATAAATAATACATTTACAATACAATGTTGCAAGAAATAATTCTTTACTGCTGTTGTTTTTTTTTTCAGTTTCTCTTAAATTGTAAATAATGATAATGAATGCACTCAAACTTACATTATGAGAACTATCATATCACCATTAATATCCGTATAAGTCAAAATATTCGCGTTTTTTTTTACCAATACAAAATACACCTTATAACAATTTGATAAAGTTTATTTTGTAAAAGCGAAGTATCGAAAATTTTTGTAAAAATACGCCAAGTGTTTTTACGCCTTTAGGGCGGCATACAACTGGCAGTTTTCACGGCCGAAAACATCAACCTTATTGAGTCGCTTCGCAAGGTATGTGCAACCCATTAACATTATTAAATAGCATATTCGATATTGAAATTTATGTAGTTTGTCCAAGGGCATTTTAACTTACTTGTATACCTCCAATAAGCCCAATACTTTGTTCAGATCATATCCTCCAAATACGTAAAGTGAATCTGTATGGTTTACGTAGACAGCTGTATGAGCTGCTCTTTTGGTCATCCCACTCTCTGTATGAGACAGCCAGTGCCAGCTATTGCCTTCCTTGTCATTTTTCTTTAAAGAACATGATTCTCCAGAATACCTGTGTTAATGAGATAAAACTGCATCAATTAGTAGATATGGTCATATGGGATCAGTTTATTGCTGTGCAAGGTCCATCTCAAGTTGCATTAAAACACACTTCAAACAAGTGTCCTGTATAAAATAAATCTAATTTTGAGACATTCAAATAAAGAAGGAAGGAAATATCTTGAGGAAAATATGTTGTAAGAAATTCTTTGCAATTTCTTGGCTAATGTGGCAGATAAAACTGATTTATCTGTGCATTGCATTGTTTTTGAGCAACAAATAAAAAAATAAAAGTACTTATTAAACAAAATAATTGTATTGTTGTTCCCATCTTTTACCGTACCTAATAGCCCAATAGATTACACAGTTTTGAGAACTGACTTTGATGCAGCCTGACAAAGGCAAGTGCAAACAAGACAATGTTAATAAATATGTATAAAGGTCAATATTGATTTTAATTTCCAGATCATAACAATATGCACTTGTTTAATTGTACTAGAGTTAAGTTAATACCATTCTCACAAGCAATATTTGTATTGTATTCTTCATTATCTAGGTATTAATAATTATTCTTACCCTTTTTTACATGCACATCTATCTCCTTTACAGTGTCCATTATTAGAGCAGCTATTTGGACACAGTTCCACACTGCAGTCCGGGCCGCCCCAGTTGCCAACACAGAAGCATTTGTTAGACACACAGAGCCCCCGCCCTGTGCAGTTGTTAGGACAGTTGTGAATGGCATATGTAGCTCGGAATCCATCCAAAACATAATTTGTATCACTGTACAGTAATATTAACATCTACAACAACAAAGTAATCATTAGTCAGTGGTTAATTCTTTGGTCATTAAAATGCAACATTTTATAAGTGATCTGAAATCTCTATACTAAAAAGGACAAGCTATTGAAATTAATTGTAATTTAGACTTAATTGACATCATACTTACAAATCCACTAGAAGCAGTAACATTCTGGGGTTCCGTTTTTCCACTAAAACTTCCAAGCAAAGGTGCATCAAATGAGTCCCCGTCATACACAAAAACATAGTCATAGGAACATTCTGTGCCCATACGAATAAAACTTAATGTAATGTACTGGCTTTTATTCGCTGCTTTGATGAGCCACTCACAATGGGAGTCCTGCAATAAGATTTTTCATAAGCACTTCACTCACTACTGTATCAAACATCTGTAGAACATGTAACTGACTTGTGTGTAGTTAGAGTTAGTTGGTCCATCGGTGATGATGCCGCTCTGGTCAGTGAACACCCTGCGAGTCTTGTCACAAGGCGCTGTGGATGCGGCGCACAGAACAGCCAGGCAAATCCAGCTGATTACAACTAAACCAGCACCTTTCTCCCGTACACTTAGATAAAACATGCCTCTTCCGGATCGTCGTAAGACATAAGTCAAATATCAAAGCCATATAATCGTGAATTTGCGACTAATATAGCTAAAATGTAGAATAAACAACACTCATATAAGTTAATAGGTGACATCTACTTCAAGGCTAACCACTTAGATGAATAATGCCACAAAGGCATGCAAAACTTTTGATATGGATTAATAAAGATATCGCTCTTGAGTGATATTTGCATTTAATCCAGGTTTTTAGTGGCTGGGAAATACTTTCTAACGAGTTTTTCTTACAAACAAACAATTCACAGATCCATCATAGTATTTTGACATTTGACCGTTTTGACGTAGAAGAAGAGTTGCCAGAACCAAACTTAAAAAAAAAAGTTTTGGTAAAATATCCAAAAACCTTTTATTTTTAAATAATATTTTTGTAAACGTAGCTGTTAAAACTTACAAAATGAACAATATAAGCTCATAATTGGCCTATAATATTCACACTGTTGGGACACAGTCCTCCTCTCGGTGAGAGGAAGTGGGCTATAATCCACCCCACGCGGGCCCTGTGTGGGTTGATAGATGTCACATGTCTTATAATTTTTGGTTCTAGGACATGCTGGTTTCCTCATGATGTTTTCCTTCACCATTTTTGAGAGCAGAAAAAAAAGGATTGGGCAAAAATTAAAGTAGGTATTTATGATATTTTTTTATTTTTTTGGTGGTATTTTAAAATACAACGCAAGAGAACCGTGTAGCGTAATATCAAATTCTGATTGATCAACCTGTGAGGCATCAATTGCGCTTGTTGACAAGTACAGGTTTGAAAATACTCGTTCTTTACTCAGCATGTGAAGCAGTCGATATTGTTTTGTTCGCCTCAATATTGGGGTGGCTTAGGAAAAAAAAGCCAAAAAATCGAAAAAACCGTAATTCGTTCTCACGTGGTACGAATTTCACCCAGTCATCTAGTCACTGATAAATAAACAAAAAATTGTTTCGCGAGTTTCACCGAAAAATTTGCAGATTCGTAGAATTTCCGAGTTAATTTAATTAAACTGGCAGCACCGTTTCAAACAGAGAGGAGCTCAGAGTAATAACTAAAGGAGAGGAGTGACCATTAATTAAAAATTAAAAAGAATCGATTACTAAAAAATATGGCAAAAACATGATATCTTCAACTAAAGATTAAGAAAGAAAGTTTACATGTTCTAAAATACATTTTGCAGGAATTTTCTGTAGACATCGTTTTATTATGGAACTAAATTTATTCAACTTTCTTTTTATTTTCTGAAAGCCTAAATACCTATCACAAGTTGTATGATCGAAAACTTGTGGTCGTTGGTTGGTCATTCCCCGACGATGGATGGTGTCACTTTTTGGACATTATTCGAATTGGTTTTGTTAGCTAGACTGGGTTTGACTGGGCTTTCAGCCAGTCAGGGTTGTAGGTAGTGCCAGCAGTTAGCAAAGTATCTAACATAAGTAGGTACCTACCCTACCTAATGGATTCATGCTGAGCTTGCCATTCATTGAGGATAAAGTTCTACATTATAAATGACGAGGGGTGGTAAAACAATTTTTTTTATAAAATGTGTTTATTTTCATAAATCTATACAATGAAGTTGCCGGGGCTTCCCAGAAAGTAATCCGAAGATACTTGTGATGGGATAAACCTCGCTCTTCCTCGATTAATTAACAATTGTTATACTGTGCTAATTAGGTATAAGTTACACATTTTTTCATAAAACCAATACAAAGAAAAATTAATAAAAAGAAAAATGAAAATCGTGTTTATGGCAGTGTGTGAAAACTAGAGTGTGTTTTGTATAAATATGTGTTTATACGTGTGTTTATTTGTGTGTGAAAGTATATTTTGTGTGTATGTGTGTGTGTGTAAAAGTGTGTGAGTGGGCGTGCGTATGTGGAATGAGTGTGGAGGTGTGTTGGAGTGTGTGTGTGTATGAATAGGGGTGTGTTGGAGAGAGAGTGTGTGTGTGTGTGTGTGTGTGTGTGTGTGTGTGTGTGAGTGTGAGAGTGTGTGTGAGAGTGTGTGTGTGTGTGTGTGTGTGTGTTGGAGTGTGAGTATGTGTGTGTGTGTGTGTGTGTGTCAGTATGCATGACGTTCAACCCAGAGTCGCCAAAATGTCTTCCACGGCATCATAATTAAGTGTGAAGAGCCATTCAGTCAATGCCTTCTTACACTCGTACAGCTGCATAGGGTAAATGTTAAGTATGCGATTTACTTTATTAAAGACGCGTGGGGCTTGAGTGACATTTTGACGACTAGCAAAAATTGAACGTGCTGAGTATGTAGGGGCTACTATATCACACCGTCTTTTTTTAAGTTTGGTATGGCTTAAGGGTAGAATTTTGTGATATCTTAGTACCATGTGTAGTATGTGGAGTTTTCTAACGGAGAGCAGCTTAGAGCTTGCGTACAGAGTTTCAGTAGGGTACCTGTAGGGCTTACAATACATGACCTTAATCAAGGATCTCTGTGCCCTCTCTAGATCTATAAAATACGACTTAGCTGCTCCACTGTAGTTCTGCATTCATTACATGTCTCAGAGATTTGAAAACCCATATGAGTTTTCTTACCCTCGCTATATAATAGTTAGTTCGAGGTGTGGGTACCAGCTTAACCTTTGATCTACTACAAAACCTAGGTACTTGACGGAATTTACCTTATGAATTAAAAAACATTCAACTACCAAGGAATGCCAGGCATTGCCAGGTACCTAATTAGGTACCTTACCTACATGTAACTTCAACAAAGTTGGAAGTTAGACCATGTAGTAGGTAAGTCCAGTCCTACCGACGACGTAAACTAGCCAGTTTACGTCGTCGGTAGGACTGGACTGATCTTTCATATGCAGCCGCTTATGATAGATAGGAAAAACCGGCCAAGCGCGTGTCGGACTACGCACAATAAAGGGTTTCGTAGTTGGGATGAACTTTTAGGGGTATGAGGAACAGGGTGTAAAGTTCACTCATCCGCCATAGAAAAGGGAGGAGGTCCTCCGACCAGACGGGTGTGATGTCTGGCGGGCAACTGCCCAGAGGTTTGAAGTTGGGAGATTCTATATATAATATGTTTATCGCGCGGTAAACTCTAATTGCGCGATGCAGGATTTGTGTGACGTCAGGATGTTATGTGACGTCAGGTCTTTTGATGCGTAGTTCGCATGTAGCGATGTAGATGCCGCTACAAACTTATCCCAAGAACGAACTTAACATTGTACTTGGTTGAAAAACATGTTCTCCCGTACATTCCAACTGCAAATGTAAGTTTGTACGCACAATATTAAGAGATTTACCAATGTTATTTAGAACGGGGGGGGGGGGGGTAAATTTTCATAAATTTTCTTAAATATCTGTAAAAGTATTTATTTTAAAATGATATAAAAAATACTTGAGATCCTCGCTCCTCGCAACAAGCCCATTTATTTGATAGGTAGGTACTTATGTCACAAGGTACAGTTTGCAAAACTTTGCCTCCTAAAAGTGAATAAATAAATGAATTTTGAATATGGGGGATATTCAAAATTAATTTATTTACGTTACACGTCCGTGTTTGGCTCACAGAAATACATAATTATGTGTACCAAATTTCAACTTAATCGGTTCATTAGATTCGGAGAAAATAGTCTGTGACAGACGGATAGACAGACAGACAGACCGACAAACAGACACACGACTGATCCTATAAGGGTTCCGTTTTTCCTTTTCAGGTACGGAACCCTAAAAATATGAACATGCTCCAATTACCAATCATCCTTCAATTAATATGGTGTTATTCCCTTTTAAGAATCTTAACTAACGCTAACCACAGTTTAGAATACCAAAATAGTTTGTTAACGTATTACGTGGGAGTGCTGGTAGCTTACCATAGGTGCATGATAAAGTACCTATACCTACACTTAGGGTCAGTATGTGACGAAACGTGAAGAGTCAAGCGCGCAAGACTATGTGCGCAGTTGCGGACCCTTGCACAGGTTAATTCCTACTTACCTACCTTGTTTGACATGTCCTGCACATCACCTACCTACCCTCTAAATGATTACCTACCTATAAGTATAAAGCGCAGTATCCTCGGAGTTCGACTTACCAGCCGGTTGCGGAACACGATACTGCGCTCTAGGACATAAATTGCAGAGGTCAGCCAAAACGCAGCCTAGCTCAAATGGGACTGAGCTGGACACGTTTGCCGTATGGGGGATGCATTGCGGGCTAAAACCACCACAACATGGGTTCCTGAAAACATCCAACGACATCGTAGAAGACTCAGGCGTAGATGGCGGGACGAACTTGACACTTATAGGGAGGGATTAGTCCATTGGCTCAGGCTCGAGTTGAGTTGAAAATGGAAAGGGATACCTTTGCCCCAGTGGGACAATACAGGCTGATTATTATTATAGGTTAGCAAAGCAAGGTTTTAGCAATGCTTCTCAACACACCTACTTAGAACAACGATGATGCAACCAGCTATCTAATTACGTAACATATTTTCGTAAACGATTACAACTACTCTGTTTTATTTTGACAGTTCAACAACATTTATTGCGTTATTTACGTTGTTGAGCAGATTTTTTTTTCGAACTTATGATGCAATGGATTAGCAATCTGTTTCAAAACGATTCAGATTCTGATTGATCGTCTATTACGCAATTAGGGTACCTACTGTATTCGTCGTGACTGAGTCTCGACTGCAGCTTCCTAGGTACCTACATGCTTTTGATGCAGTCAACCTTTGAAAGTTCTTTACAATGTTTATCCGTGCCAAGTTTCAGTTGTCTTGTCTTGTCATACAAAAATGTGAAAGTAACTAGGTAAGTTTGTCTGTCTGTTACCTTTTCATAAACCACTGAACCGATCGTTATGGACAGTTAAGGTA
This sequence comes from Agrochola macilenta, assembly GCA_916701695.1. Taxonomy (NCBI): domain Eukaryota; kingdom Metazoa; phylum Arthropoda; class Insecta; order Lepidoptera; family Noctuidae; genus Agrochola; species Agrochola macilenta. The sequence continues at coordinate 10,885,146 of OU753559.1, read as the reverse complement.
GCTTGGAACTTGGAGAATTAAAAAATGACGCAATACAAATACACGCAAAAGAAGTCACGGGAACAGCTAGTACAGATATACATAGTTACACTTATAGCCTACCTTTACCGAAATTCGTTCAAGGTTCAACCTATACCTTGAACGAATTACGGTAAAGGTAGGCTTGAAACTTGTGAACTTTTTGAATTCCTGCCTGTGAATTGTTATACTAAAATATGCAGAAAGAAACTAAATGTTTAATAACCTTCGATCAAGTGATAACTTACCGATTAAAATGGAATAAGTAGGTAGGCCGTAGGTGTTGAAAACCCTTGTCCAAATATCCAAAAGTTGAAGAAGAAGAACCATTTATAGAAACCCAAACAATAATTTGCATCATCAATGAAAAGCTGCTAGAGCAAAAAGCTATTCGATAGGCAGGCGGAGATGCGTGCCTATCGATCGCGCGAGCTGCTGACTCCGCAATCCTCTCGTGCCGCCCTAGGTACTGTAGATACATATCTATACTCTGTTCATACTTCCTGTTGCCTGCCCGTTGAAATAATTATAAAGACAAGACAATACCACTTTGTAAAATATTTGAGGTAGGAACCGACTTTGACTCCGAGAGTGTAGGTAGGTAAGTACACCTAGGCTATTGAAATCGCACCTACTAAAAGTAAATTTATTAAGCTTTCATTTTTTTTTGGAAAATAAAAGTTCTTCTAAAATAATACCCATTGTTTAGAAAAACGGTTCTCGATATTTTTGGAATGCCTGAAGAAAGGTGACTTCTATTTGAATTTTAAAATATTTTCTAGAATTATTTCATTATGAATGGTTTGTTTTCTTAGTTCTTCATAGATTTATGTAAATGGATGCCGTTGACCTATTCATGATTTGACCGCAGAAACGTGACTAGACTTTAGATATTTATTTTTGTCTCGGTTAGATACAAAAAAAAACGTGAAAGTCAACAGTCTATTCGCAGTTTCAAACAATTCCAAGGATCCCATTTACTTCGTCACATGTATCCCTGATTTCAAGGGCTTACCAAACACACTTACAGCAGCACCCTAATTGCGTAGTATACGATCAATCACAATCTGAATCATTTTGAAAGAGATTGCTAATCAATTGTATCATAAGTTCGAAAAAGAAATCTGCTCAGCAACGTAAATAACGCAATGAATGTTGTTGAACTGTCAAAATGAAACAGATTAGTCTTAATCGTTTACCGAAAATGTTTACGCAATTAGATAGCAGGTCACCTGCCCTAATGATTATGGTAGGTCTCCTAAAATGTTCCATTCAAACAATGTTCCCATTTCCGAAGCAGTCTTATCTCTGTCCCAATACTACCATGGTTGAAAATAATTTGTATACTGTCGACTCATTATACAGACGTGCACCATATTTATGAAGGTGAAAATTAATAAATCATAAGCGCACGTGAGAGGAGCCGAGGGCTGTTGAAGTTTTTTCATCCGGAATGAAGTGATAACCGCTAATGACGCACTCTTACCGCCGACTCATCCGCTACACCATCAAGGCTAAATTAAATTATCGCCATCCGACATCATTATGCGCCGTAGAGACTGATGATCAGTTATGAGCATAAAATTATAAGTTTACAAACGAGATGAGAATTCTAGCCTAGTTAGGTTTAGTATAGTTATAAAACACGAACACAGTATGTTGTCATGAGCTAAAATTTGGTACCTATAAGTTAGTTTACTTAGGTTACGTAAATGCGTTAATGTATTTGATGTTTTGTCATTGATGTTTACTCGCTTTAAGCGAATGCCACACTGGGCATGAAGCTAAGTTCGTTTAGCTTCGCTCATGTAGCTACCACGTGTTTGCATAATTCGGTTCACACCGTGAACTATGAGCACCACCACGAGTTTCGCATAAAAACTACAAAGATAAATTGTTTAAAAAAATCACTTCAGCCGGTTCGATTAAACATTTATTTTACGTGTAGCGTAGTCCTACATGTCTTGCACGAAAACAACCAGGGACAACGCTCTGATTAAAAATTCTGCTTAGATTTTCCTTAAATTTCCGACTCTGCCAAAAGGCCTCTGAATAACACAAATATTCTCAAATACGTGTTTTGTTTACATGGAAAAAGCGGGTACCATCCCCTTTTCAGGTAAACGACAAGATTTTATTAAAAGTGTTCTGTAAAATCCAAAATTTAATGGTTGTAAATTATTTGTGGCGCGCTTTACCGTCCTGTCCTTGATAGCCGGTCTTGTGAGCGACTGACCGCGCGTGACGGTCCATTCTAAGCGCACGTTTACCATGTAAATTAACTGACCTCCGCCGGTCATTTTTTTAGCAGAAAAAGCAAATATTGTCTCTGGTGTTTACTCTGGCGCCCGGTTTTAGGTACACGTCCACGCTGCTTTAGTACGAGCGTTTTAAAGGTTACCCTTTTCCTTAACAATTGTTTTTACGTGTATGCCAAGTAGAAAGTAGTACAAATAATAACAATTAAACATTGGACAGTTTTCGTTACAATAGATCCTTTTTTTTTTGTAGCGCTTTAACTAATTTATTTTTTATTTTTTTACTTTAATTTGTAGGCAAAGGTGTTAGGTGTTTAATTAAATATAATAATAGTTATTATTTAACTAGCAGCCATGATGCAACGGACATCGATTAGGTATTTTACGAATAAATTAGCCATCGTGGCTAATTTACACATCTTGGCTATATTAAATATCAACCGAACGAGTGTTTTGGGATGATATTTATTGCGTTGTGGTTACGACCCGTAGTGTATTATCTATGGTTACTACCGAAAAATTACATTAGGAAGGTATCATTTTTGAAAGACACTATGACTGACATCGTCCTAGCATTTTCCTAGTATGTTCCTAAGGGTAACATCTTGGTTATAACGTTAAGCACTGCAGTCTGGTAGGCTGGTACTTACGAAAGTCGTAAAGCTGCAAGCCCATAACACCATTACTTACGAGCAGCTATTGCGGCAAGCAACGTCACTTTCACGCGACGAAATATTGAGGATGCCGTAGGGAACCACTCCCGGCTGCGACCCGTCATCATCATACAAATGGCACATTAGCGGCCCGTGTCCGAGCCGGCCGCACGCCGGACGCACCTTATCTGCCTCTCAACTATATTTGTTCTACACCGGATTACCAGAGATTTACCACGGTCACCCACCGTTAACAAGCGATTAAACGTCCTCTACAAATACAAGTAAAATTTAATGTCACGCGTGACCGCTTGAATTTTAAAACATTTGTGAAAAGTTTCGTAAATGTTTTTGGGTTTTGTTGCGATAACGTGCAGCTGCTATTTAAATTCTCATTATAATAAATTAGAAACACGTTGTTTTCAGAAGTTTGTTTTCCTTCAAGTAAGTACTTAACCGAGCTTAGGGCTTGCTTCCCATAAACACGTTGGCTATAGTTATCTTCTGTCTAGCCTTTTCCCAACTATGTTGGGGTCGGCTTCCAGTCTAACCGGATGCAGCAGAATACCAGTATTTTACGTGGAGCGACTGCCTGTGTGACCTCCATACCCTAGTTACTGGGTAATACGATACCCTTTGGTAAGACTGGTTGTCAGTTGACAGAGTTTCGGGCTTCTGACAACCCGTAACGACTGTCAAAGATCGACGAATGACAGCCAGGACCAACGGCTTAACCTAGATTTAGAGGCACGGAGGGGTCTTGGTATGTATATATCACACATCCACGGACCAACCGCGGTAAGCGTAGCTTAACTTGATCGACCCATGTGGCTGTTATTACCTACACACGTTGGCTGGTATTATATTGTAATCGCATCAAAGACTTTCCAAAATAATGCATAGTTGCGCACATCAAATGTATAATTATGTACCTTGTTGCGTAGCAATCGCGTAGCGTGGCGTAGCGCAGTGTAGCGCGGCGTAGCGTGGCGTAACGCAGTGTAGCACGCGGTAGCGTGGCGTAGCGCAATGTAGCGCGAGCTAGCGTGGCGTAGCTCCACAATAGGACAGAGACGCGGGTGCGATAACGCGGCTCCGCTATAAATCAGCGCTGTCGATGCGGAGCCGCCCCATTGCAGCTCGCGGCTTGATTTGTCGCGTCCATCCCACGCGAATCTATGACCACTAGTGTTGTAGTTTGAGTCGATCTATCGATAAAAGTAAGTTCCTTAAATTTGTTAAAATAAAAATAAAACTATTTTAACCTACTCCTCAACCTATATTGATTTATTTTACCAAAATTACCGAATTCACATTTGCGAAGAAGTAAGTAAACCTTTTTAAAATGTTTAAAATAATCTGTCTGAGAAGAATCTAGACGCTGTCAGACATTATAGTAAATCCCTGATGACCTCGGATCCTTTGCAGAAGACGTCAGACATATCGATCTGTGAATGAATATTAACACAAATTGTACGCTTGTAATGAAACAAAAAAACGCAAGGAACTATGCCATCCAAATAACATCGACAAGTTTCCTAAATACCAATACCGACAAAACTGCACTAGGCCATTGATATGGAACCAATAAAGCGCTCAGTAAAATAAAATCGCCCCCAACCGCGGTCAAACATCTCCAGTACTATTGTGACCCGCTTGCATAATCACTATTGTGCGATACAAATACAATGATATCAGAATTACATAACATACACAATTTATCGCACACATCAGTTAATTTAAATAAATAAAAACATAACAAAATTGCTTTTAACTATGACACTTTTTATTTTCGGAAGTCAAAAAATTATAATAAAATAACCTACACTACAAAACTGACTTTCCTACAAATTACCATTCCGAAGTATTAACAATTTACTCGTACCATTTTGTTCAACAGAACATTAGTCCGAGGGAACACTGACCCTTAAATACTTAACATGACGGTGTTAACTGCGACCTAATTTCAGATTAATACGCTTAAGCGGAAACCTCACTAAGCAGGTTCAAATGGCACGCGGCTGAACGACATGAACGACTAAACTAACCAGCTTAAACACTTTATTATGTTTACTTTACTTTCCCAATTCTTCTCTATTACGCAAGTTTAGTAGATTTATAGTTTCCGCCCCGTTCATTATCTGTATTGAACAACTAGCCGTGGACGACGCGTGGCATAAATCTGAATGAAACGCAGTAAATAGCCTCCCGCCCTAACAACTTTCCGACTTATGTCAACTTTGAGAAGTTTGTCCCGATAACTTTTCTTACGAGCCTCTGATATGTTAGCTAATCTGTATTAGATAAGTGCACTCATTACTTCGATTGTGATGAATTAGATACGTTTTATTAACGATCACTGTTATTCTAATTTCATTTACCCTGAACAAGAGCGAAAATATTTTAGCGAACGCGATCACCGCCTACAAGGAGACTACCCCAAATAAAAGAAATATACCGGAAGCTATAACCCGTCCTATTACCAATTCCCTCTGTCGTGTTTCCTAAATATTCAGTTTTTCCTTTGTTGGCATTTTTCATGTAGTTAAGAAAAACAAGAGCGCCCATAACTCTGGTGCCGGTTGATCAGATAGCATGATAATGGCTGTAATGGATCCTGGTCAGCGGCCCGCATGCAAATAAATCTGCGGCCCGATGCAATGATGTGTGGAAAATGGGAGTCACCCCTTGCCGCGGCCTGCCCCGGGCCCCCGGCGGCCTGCTCGCGGCCTTGTACTGGTCACCCATCGCAATAAAACAAATTACCTAACATTTGTAAGTGATTTTTATTGTTATGATATTTTTTACTATCCATATTATATTATGTGTTTCCTGAAAATATTAATTTAAACAAATCTACAATATCGAAGGAAATAAGTGTGCTTTATTTAATATCCAATGGGTTTCTATAAAAATTATAATATCGTTGTTAAAATAAATAAGTAACAGCAATTGATTTACAGTTAAAACTATTTTAAAACGAAGTCGCTCTAGAAAAATAATGAACCTTATAATAACCCCATTATTCCCCTTTGTAAAAAATAAAAGAATGGCATTTATAGTTAGCACTACGAGTATAGTGGCAAAGCAATCGAGGCGAGCAAATGCGAACTGTTTTTATTAGAATCGGCCGGAGTAAAGTTATCATGATTACTGCGACGACCCCGTATCACGGAGGCAGTTACTGCTGGACAATCTTTACCTGCTGCTGTTGTTTTATCCGGGAAGTGGGCAGCGATAAAAGTCAGGGCAAATGGCAGTCAATAAAATAAATAGCGTCGGCGGGTGTTCTGTAAATAAGTCGGTGCCCGGGCTCGGGGCGACGATCGCCTTTTTTATTGGCGCCTCGATTGCTCTCGAAACAACGAGTGTGAAGCGGCCGCGGGGCGCGGGGCGGGGGCGACGCATATTGCAGTGTCGTGCTGACGCTGCAGATTATACTCACAGATTAGAAATAGAATTCCCCGCGATGTTGCGGCATTGTCTGCTACAACACTCTTATCCTCATTTGTTCCATCGTCCTATTCGATTTTTTAGTCTGTGACCCATCTGACACTTGCTCCTTACGCCTTGTTCAATGTTATCTTAATCTTTTATCTGGAAAACCATTTGTATGTTTCTATTCTTGCTGAACATACACTGAAACGAGATGACTGTAGTTTTCGTATATTCACTCATCTGTTTTCCCATCATCTGATCAAGTAAACACTGCATTTTTACAAGTGGTCGAATCTGTCACTTATCTGTCCACCAACACTTACTTATCCTTAATACCGTGTCTCAAGAGAATAGTGTTCAGATGGGATAATAAAGTATTCCACACGTATCGCGGTCGGTCGCGAGGCGGCTCCCAGATAGATGTATTAATTTGTAAGAATTTGTCGTCGGACCCTCGCCCTCCTCCGCAAGCATTCCAATCACGCACAACAAGCTGCGTAATTGCACCTAATAATTTTCTTAAATAGCTACACTACTACTGGACATCCTAATCCTGGCAGCGCTTCATGACTTTTTTTCTTTGATACGATACTAAAACCGTAGTGTGTGCGCGTGCTTTATGACGGACATCATCTGTAAAGAACAATAAAAAAACGGCAATTTCGTTTAGTTTTATGAGACACGAGTGAATGACCTTCACTAGTGGGTTCTATTTGTATTGAGCTGGACTTTGGACGGTATTAGGAGCGTGACGGAGGTGCCAGTGCATCGCCGTGGGCCGTGGGTCGTGAGCGCCGGTCCCGCGGGGCTCGTCAACACACCACGGACCTAATCCAATCACAACTGCACACGCCCACGTCCACTTACACATGTTCAGCACAGATAACTCTGTAGAATATTGATGACAACTTCGGGTATACTTATATGATTAACATTACAACCAAGACGAATTACCAAAATTATATAAATTCGGTTTTTTTTTTGTACCACCACAAAATACCAAGCAAATAAAAAATATAGATAACGAGCTGAAATTATGCACCTAAATTGGGTGAAAATTATATTTAACTGGCGCGTCAATAAAGCTGATAAAGCTCGAGACTACGAGCGCGAACTACGCGCTACGCCGTAGCGGAGTCGTAGACGCGCTTAGTTAATTTACCTAAGCACCTTACCGCTATCTGTTTTGCGCCCGCGCCGGATTATGCTAATGATGACTTGTAATTCCCTTATCGTGCTTTGTCTACCAACAGGTTTGCTACAATATAATAATTGAATTTTACACCAAGTCTATTACTGGGGTAGTTAATATTGCATTGATGATAGAAAAGTGAACTCACGTTTCCGTAGCAAGTTGATAAAGTACCGGCAATAAACCGAAATCTACAACGCCTACGCTCAATTAGTCACAAAACGAATAGTGGGACGTTAAGGAAAGATGAGGTGTATTAGAGGTGCAGTTATTAGAAGATTCGTCCACAGAGGCCGGTCTCGGAGGTAATGGGCGCGAGACGTGAGGGGACCCACAATAAGTCACCGCGGCCATCCGATAGCAGCAAATCAATGACCACCCTGCTATGATACATGGGATTAACCGACGTTTATAGTTTTAGCTACGGTCGACGAATTAATGCCGTGGAGGTACGTGCTATCTGCCACATTAATTTTTACGGTTGTTTTTAGGAATCAATATATTTTATAAATGTTTTAATTGATAGCTCACAGAATTTTACCTCACTTCTCTTATGAGAGCATCATTATACTAGACATTTTTTACGAACACTTATTTTGTGTGGTCAACAAATAGTTTTATTGTGTTACCAGGATAGAATAAAAGCGTGAGTGTCCACCTGTCACGAGCACTGGCTGTCAAATAGCGTCGTGCAGTTTAGGGATGGTGCTAAGGGTGTCTGTCACCGTGTTTTAAGGCGCGAGGGTCGCTTGTTAGCGCGAACGTGCTCGCGTCGCCGGTAAACACGCGGGTAGATAACAATCTATTTGGATTGCCTCTATATTTCATTTTTCCCCGTGTGCACCGCTCTAACTAGATAGAGGTGCCGCGTCACATGATCGAGTAAGGGAAATACGGGCCTGTTTCTTCTGTAACAAGGTTTGTACATTTCTATTTCCTGTTCGTGCCGTTTAAATCAGGTGTCTTTACTTGATGTTTTAGAAGGGTTTGTTCGAGATAAAGAAATGTGAGAGGAGTGTTGGTATCTTGTATTTTATGTCAGTCATTTAATGCACCGTGGGACATAAGGTGCATTTTCTCAAGTTTTTTTTGCAAGTAAATCTCTTGTTGTGTACAGCCAAGTAGAATATTCCACCAAAATCAAATATTTAACAAATCCAATATTTGAAATTGAACATTCGAAATCACGTTAAAACTAATACGGAGGTGTGAAGCTACGGTTAGTTAGGCAGTATTTACACTCGCGACCTCCTTGGTCAGTTGATCGCTTGTGCACACATCTGGCGACCGTGTGTAACCACTGTAATGCAATCACAGCTGCCAGACAACATTGGGTACTGGGCAATGTGCGTGAGATTTCGCTGAGTAACTGCTGTTCGGTTTAAAACAATCTTAAAAATAGGAAATAGTATGTATCAAAGTACCTATATGAAGTTGTGACCCCAAAACGTAAGTAGTGAAGGTACACGTACTCTGAAAGAACTCTAGTATCGCCATAGATATTGAAGGGGTTTTATTATTTTTAAAGTGCGCGCTCGTTTGCACGCGAATGGGCCACTTAACCACGGAGACAGGCTCCCGCTTGTGCGCGTAGATTTCCTATACTAACTGCATTAGCCATCTTTATGGGAGGGATAACTGTTTCGCCACGCTTTTTACATGTTTTTTTTCAGAATGATAGTAAAATTCGACCCGACGGTTTAACTACAAACAAACAAATGCGTAACAATAAAGCCTTCATAGGTTTTGTCCTCGCGACAATACTTATTGCTGTGTAGTTCAAGGCTTCATAAAAACAATCGTAATTTTACGAGGGCGAATGATAGTCGGTAGGCAAACGGCTCGTTATCAGAGCTCTCTGAAATAGGCATAGTGTCTGTCGGAGGATCGGACGTAATATCGGACGTGACCGGATTCACGAGATGTCCTCCCGCAGAACGAGATTACAGCTCCATTATCAACTGAGAGACGTCACGGCAAATAATGCTCGATCCATCTCCATCGTATAAAAAAAGATTTAAATTTGCCATATAATAAACAACCGCTTTTAACAATGCTTAAGCATGTTTTGGGTTAACCCGACTTGCGTCTTTCCAAAATCAATGTCTTCGGCTTGTGATATTCTTACAATGAAAACGCACGCCCATATTGATACCTTTTGAATATCTTCGCTTGTCAAATTTAATGCGCCCTCCATCTGCACTATCAGTAGAACCCCTGTCGATATCACTCAAGGTAGTGTTCTTTACATGTTAAAAAAGAAAATAAGAAAAATTGCCGAAACAGTGAAGCGTTATATTTTATCAAGCAAGGAAAAATCTATAATACTTACATCAATCAAAACATTGCAGTAAAAATGGTTATAAAAATTAAGATTGACTCCCTAAAACTATAACAATAAGTATTATGGTTTAATTTGTATTTATCAACCGTTAAAATGCGCATTGGCAAAGCGGAATCACTAATTTGTAACCCCTCAGCGCGGTCGGCGCGGTGTGTGAACCGCGAACGCATTTGATTCTTATTCATAGCGCGGGGGACGCGTCGACCGCCTAACAATTTGATAATGTATTCACTTGATAAAGCGGAAGGTGGTACTTCGCGAGAGCCGCATTAAAAAACCAATTACAGCATGGCTAAATCGCGGCGTCGCTGCTCTCGCCTATTTGTCAGACTCCGGAGGGATAAAGAGTATATTCTAAATTTAATTTCACGCAATTTAAAAAATTGGGGGACAGTCAGTAACGTTATTTTTTATGGAGCGCCAGTTATGAAGTTTAAAATGATTTTAAGGGAGTCAACTGGTGAACGGAGAAGCCAGAGCAAATCAAAAGAGATGTGTATTTATTAGATGAATACGTGAGGTAAGCACCTCTAGCTAGTATAGTAATAGTTAGCTACGTAAGCACGTTGCTAACTATTACTAAAGAAAAGTAAATGCCATGTGGTGTATCATAGAGAAATGACGATGACCATTTATACCCTAACCATGTACATGGCTGTACATGGTTAGGGCATAAATGGTCATCATTCGTATTTTAAAGTATCCTTCATTTATTCAAAATAGATTTTAGATAATAGTCTAGAGTCACTCAAAGCATTTTTTCAGATTGAATAAAAATAAATATTATTTGTAGTTCCGGTTACATTTTTGGTTAAATGGCGACGATGACTGAAAGATTACAGTTCATTCTGTTCATTCGGTCAATGTGATCAGATGAGTGGTAGGAGTATACCTTATTTTTGAGGTACAGGAGATAACCATGGCGGTCAACATATTATTTATTTATTGATATGGCACTTCAATGACTCAGGTTGCTTACTTATAGAAACAGGTTTGTTTGTTCCTAAAGTAAAGCAAGGAAACATCGACTTCGTCTAGTTTAAAGAAATGTTTGACGTATAAAAGTGTAACCAGCTAAATAAATAAATACCATTGTTCTACTACTACTACTACTCATCTCTTTAGTGTTGAATCATACGGTTTCCTTCAAAACTGATTGAGCTAAATGATGCGATTCATTTATCATGGGTGTTACTGTTTCTTATTATGATAATGATCATTATAAGTAATTGTATGGACTTTAAAAGAGACTTTGTCCTCTGTCGTTTCAGTGTTTTTTCTCAGAGCGGGCACTGTCAGTTGGGACTGGTCAGTTATTTTAACTGTGTATATTCTAGGCACTTTAGTTAACATGCGGTCTCTCTTCTCACATAATCATAAGTATAGTTTCAATATGAATAATATTACCAAGTTGTTATAAAATATTTTGATTAATAAGTTCTTTTGAAGGTAGTAATTTTTTCGAAGCAGATTCTCGAAAAGGTTTTGGTAAAAAAAAAATACAATCATCTGGAAACACTGATTGTAGTTGTCACTATTTCATTCGCTCACTCGTCGCCATAGAAACCTACTGTGAACCTACTATATTGTGTATTATCTATGATTACATTCAAACTTGTGCTCTGTGCGTGTGTTATTGTTTGTTTGTTTTTTTTTAAATTTATTGTTACACACTTACCCGTACCTTTTTTGCACATTTTAGCTACATATTCTTTTTATACATATTCTTGAAAGCTATATCTCATTGTTGATTTTGGTTTTCCTACTGAACTTACGATACGTGTCAGTTTATACGTGAAAAACGATATTGCGGTGCTGAGTTGATTGAAATCATGCATCATGTTTCGGTGCATCAAGTGTGTTGTACACGTGCAACGTATTTAGAAACGTTCAGCCAGTGAATTATCTGTGCAACTGCAAAGCATCTTGATGGAGAATAAAACAAAATGACGTGTTGAAGCATTCAGTTCCCTTCAAATTCGTTAAGCTAAATGGTGCTGGGACTAATTAGGTTGTTGGGACTGGCCATCTCTTCACTGCCTTGGCTTATATTTAGTTAGGTTAGGTTTTGAAATAAATGCGTAATGATTGAATAAAAAAGGGTACCTACGTTGTTTGTGAGAGATTTGTTTTATTTTACACTGTTTGATCGCTTTATTAGTATGTGGAATTTTCCCATAAGTTTTATGCATCTGGTAGGCCCACTCCAGATGTTTATAACTATCATAACGCAGCCTTTCCACCAGAGATGTGCTAAGCTGCTTAGCGATCGATCCAATAGGATCGTTAGATTTTCATAGCATAGTTTGGTTTAATTCTGCTCGAAAAGGGTTAAATGAAATGAACTACCTACACATAATTTCGTAGCTTAGCTTCTTCGCTTAGCGACCTCACATATTCTTGATGGAAAGACTGCCTAATTATCCGGTTAAAAAAATATAGGTAGGTACATAGTTCTCACCACAGTCTTGGGACCTAGTGGCGAGTTATGTATGCTACATAATTTAGTTATTTATGTTGCTACTAGGTTACACCAATTGTTATTTAAATCGAAATTCGATACTGAATTAATTGTGTATAAACTACAGAAAACGATTAGCAATCAATAGTTTTTTGAAGTCTAACGAATGAACTGTTTGCCAGGAAAAGTATTTTTTTGTTATGAAATATACAAAAAATTGCGCGTTAATTTAAAATAGAGGAATTCTTTCAAACTCTAGGTCTAATGTGCTTAAATGCACAGTGTGGCTTTTGTACATGATTATTTTTGTTAGGGTATGCATGTTTAGGACATTGGTCATGATGCTTTGGTTTTTGTTCATTATAAGTCACCCTTGAACCTTGATTCGGAATTTCAACACTCATTAGCTCAATTAATAGCAATTGTGTTTCACTTTTAACTTCTGAAGAAAATTGAATCGCAGTAAAAACTCTCATTTAAACCAATGAAAATTCTTTAACCACTTTAAAGCCTGATTAACCTTCCCTCACCCCCGAAACTTTAAGAAAGAAAACAATTAAAGAGTTTAAAAGAAAACGTCGCAGTATATGTCAGGGGGCAAAGGCGATGTAACAAACAGCCGCCCTAATACAATAACGGCCGGAACAAACTGCGCTATAAAATATCACCAGTGCATAAATCAGTTTTGCCGTGATGCGACCCAGGACCCTCCACCTACCGCTACTATCAACGATTTATGGTCATACGATATTGTATAACAGATAAAATAATAATTGTCCGGATCTAAAAACAAAGCCTGGCTTCTGTCGTAATTGATTGGTTTGTAATAATTTTTGGTTTCACACAACTTTAATTATAACTACAGTTTCACTTTGTTTCACTTCCTCCTTTTAGAATTTAGATGATCTAAACATATAATAAAATACTTAACAAAGTCAAAACACATTGAATATTAAAAAAAAAGTAATTGCTACGAGGTGTGGGTACGAGTCTGATGACGAAGATATCGTTTTTAGAATTTTTGTCCGTTTCTCTGTTCGTCTGGATGTATTTTGCGGATTGGCGGAAAAACGACTGAACGGATTTGGATGAAATTAAGAACACAATATTATAGTTTATAACTTGGATTAGACGTGCTATCGTGCTACCGTGATTGGACGTAGGTTACTTCCAATCACGGTAGTACGTTCCTGTAGGATATTTTCCGACATCCACGCGGGCGAAGCTGCGGGCAAAAGCTAGTCAGAAAATAAAATCAAACAAAATCCGGGTATTATGGTATTATCCGCCTAATGCCAGCTTATCCACTGTTGCTAACCATCGTACCTTCCTACATTCATGATAACGTATCAGTTATATCTGTACCCTAATTGCGTAATATACGATACACAATCAGAATCTGAATCGTCTTGAAACAGTTTGCTAATCCATTGCTCCATAAGTTCGAACAAAAATCTGCTCAATAATGTAAATAACGCAATGAATGTTGTTGAACTGTCAAAATGAAACAGATTACTCGTAATCGTTTACGAAAATATGTTACGTAATTAGATAACTGCTTTATAAATACAACCCTTAGAAAATTATACCTAGTAGGTAAATATTTGGTAAAAAACATCATTTCTATGACATCTCGATCAACATTATGTTATAGGAGATTACCCAATTAATGCCTGAGAACCAATCACGAATGCATTACCAACATTCACCACACTCCCAGGAATGTTTTCAGAATAGGCAAAATCATAGTTGGTCACGGTCACTGCACACACGGAGGCGTTACGCCGCGCACGCGTGAGCCCTGAACGCAATCTCAGCATCACTATGCGAAGCAGCAAGCGTGAAACAGAGGCGCGGCGCGGCGCGGTGTCGCACGGCACGGCACGCGGCGCGCACTGATTGAGCCGCGACAAGTTAAACGATTTGAAACAATTTAATAGAGATCAAAAATTCAGGACCCCACAAGCCCGCACAAACTTTTGAAGTTTTTTCCCTCGCTAAAGGGATTATCGGTGAGCGGAAGCTTAGGGGGATATTTTATGGTTTTTGTGGACTTCCTTATATTTTTTCCTTAATTCGGGCACTTGTGTCGAGAAAATTCCCAGCATAAGGTTTTAAAAAGTATGAAGTCCGAAATCATAACTATTAATTAAGACAATGTAGCAGTATTGTAAACTTTTATTTTATAGTCTCTATGTTATGATGTACAGAAATATACAGTTGGTACATTTAATGTTACACATGTTTCTACGACAAATAGTATCTAGTCTGAAAATTGTAGTAAATTGGAGGAGGTAGGTACCTGAAAACTAAAAATTGTGTTAAATAAATATGAACCCATCTAAGAACGCTCCTCATTTTGGCAGAAAATACCCTAACCGCTTCATGCATATCCAAAAATCAAATAACTCACGAAAAGATTGTTTTCAATCTGCGGATACATACGTTACATTTATCGAAGGAATAACGTGAGCTTTAGGTTATTATGGTCCCTGATCGAGTTCACGTATCTACTCCACTTCTTTGCTGGAAGGCTATCAACGTAAATATCTGCACATTTTTACTGCCTCTTTGACAAGGTACTACGTTGTTCTATTTACGGAGTTTCAATCTAATGTGAAGTGCGTAAGGTTGAGATTAGATGTATCATTTAGAGATGGAACTTTGTTGTACTAGAAAGGTGGGCGATATGCGATTGCGTTATGATAGGATCAGGGTTCAGCGGAGCGCAGCCCGTGAGAGAGGCGCTCCGAGCAACTCCCAGAACACGTTACTGTATGATGTTAATGTCGTTTTAAATGTGGAAGACTCTTTGTGCTCTTTTATACCTTCAAGAAAGTGATGTAAATCGTGCGAAGTGCCATTAGGAGTTTGCCAAAATGCATTATAGCACCTAAGTACCTAATCAATAGGTGCCGTGCGTGACCCACCCGCGCTGAGCAAGCGTCGTTTAATCCTTCCCTACATGAGAAAGAGCCTTTAGCCTTCTGCGGAGAATGGCCGAGTATATACTTAGATAGAATGTTACTCAGATATTGTTTTACAATATACGAATTGATGCAGAGCCTAATAAAAAAAAGATTTTATCACAGCCTTTAAATGAAGCCAGAAACAAAACCACAAAAAAAATATTGGACAAAACTTTTACAATCAAAACCATTGCTAAGCTTTATTTCATCTCTATTTCTTATATCCGATCTCAAGTAAAGCCGGTAGTACAAGTCTACAAGCCAATATGCATTGCTCTGAGGATTATTCCGAAGTATAATGGAGCAGAACGGCATCTCCCCAATCGGCTCATCCGATATACACAGCCGACCGGAACGGAGTCCCCTGCACGCATCAATCGCACTATCGAACTATTGATTGTCACTGAAAACTTATAGCGCGCATTTCAATCAGAAAAATAGAATGTATTTTGTTTGTAATCCTTTCTTTCATTTGGTTTTATGCTTACATATCTACCTTATCTTATTCCCGATAAAATATTGCTGAGTATCAGTGTACCTAAGCTAGAAAGTCGCTGCTCAAGAATTGAACTAGATACTTATTGATGGGGATAATCTTGTACCCATAGATCGGTACTTAGGTATGTAAATAAAGATTTAATTGCAACGTTAATGTAAATTAATGCCTTCCCTCCTGGTCAAGTTGTCTCAAGCACGGCAACTGTGTATCGTGGGTTCGAACGCCAGCTCGGAAATTTAATGTTAGTAGATTTTTTCATAAATATGAATGTATGCCTTACCCTTCGGGAAATAGAGGCGTATATCTAAAATACTAGTAGGTATTACAAATTCTTGTTGTGAGTACGTAATATTTAACAAATAGGTAGGTAAAGAAGTAACATTGCAGCGACACAATACTGTGAATTGCATTGTTTATTACCGTCCAAGTACTCAGTAGTGTCATATAGCATGCATTACCCACATTAGCTAAATCAGCAGTTTGTGCAGTTGCAAACATACCTACCTACTGCATTGTGTGGACATACTAAAGAAAGTACAAGAGCAAAATATTATTTTTGTCTGTTGTCTGCTATGCCACAATGTGTAGGATTTTATATTTTCAGCATTTCGTATTACCTACTTGTTTATTTTAAAACAGCACTACCCAAATAAATCCAACTCGCTAAATCTCAAAACATTTCCATATGCGAACAGATTCCTCATACATTTACTCAGTTAATTGCATTCGTTCAGGAATTTCATTTTGATTTCCTCCCCCGCCGCCCATAATTGGCTACCTGACGGACTTCCATCGAGATAGCCTTCGTAGGTTTTTGCAGATATCCAATATTCCGAGTTTGTCTTCCATGTGATTCATAGCCATCGAAGTAAAGTACCTAATCCCTTGGATTAATTTTCAAGAACTACCAGTCCGATATAATTCCTGGAAAATCCATCAGAATCTATAAGACGTTTATAATGACTTCCTTTGATGAAATTCAATCCTTTTCAACGTCTTCGAATCTCATCATTTTCGCTTGAGTTGCGCGTATTAAAGTCCAAGACCCTAAAGGGATTATATTTTTATAGTACTGGTACAACACAAACACAATCATGATTAATCGGATCTGGACAAATGGCCGGTCATTTGTGCGAACGATCGGAGACCGTGAATGTCCCGGTGACTATCTAAAGTATCCAGATAATAGGTGCAGGGGCTGAGCGACCTCCCGCCGGTGTAGCGCCGGGCCGGCCGCCGTATGCCGCCGGCCGCCGTCCGCCGTCCGCCGGCCTCCAGGGCCACTAAGGAATAATGTAAGTGTCCGGGGCGACATTTGCACCGAACTGCCGACGACCTCCGCCTCTTACTTATGCGGTTTTTAATATTTTTATTGTAATGGCTACGGTCAACCCGGAACAAGAAAGACATGGATTAGATATTTGTGTGTAAAAGTGGCGCCTACTCGTATAATAATACTAAAAACAGACACATTAATCTAAAATTATGAATAAAGCAGAATTCAGCATTTTCATTCTGATAGTCACACAAAACTCTAGTAGCCCTGGCCGCATTTAAAATATTCTAGCACCTACTACTTAGGTAACTAATTAATCAGTTTTAAGATGCAGGTCAAAATCTCCATGCAACGTTAAATTGCTAGGTATGTATGTAGGTACCAATCCACTATATTTACACATATCGACAACTAACTCAAGGAAAATTATCAACAAAGAGTCTCCAAAGATTTTCCCAGTTCCCGCATTGTGAGGTAAAGGTTGTATAAGAACGTGTAAAAAACAGCTGTGCCCCCCGACACCCTTGCGGTCACCGTTATTGTTGGCGACGGCTAGCGCACTAAAACTGCCCATAAAACACCACCGCCACCGCCTCCGCCACCGATACATATCTACACTTATTGAAACTTTCCATTTCCGATATTAATAATTTTAGACTTTACTTTGTGACTTATGAGGAGCTTCCGCAATTTTTGTTATTTTTTGTTCTCATAGTTTTGCGGGAGCAGTATGTTTGTGGGAAGGTAGGTTAGGTACAGACAGCATAACAGTCGATGACCGTTATGGAAATAAGAAGCACCTGAAAAAGTAGGTACTGAAAAGGTAATGCTCGTGTGAAATGTTATAACTTCTGTGTTGTATACCTGCAATACGAGTATATTCATCTTCCTATATGTATAATGCTGACTATTTTCATATTTGATGATACTTGGATTTAGTAAATTCAGTTACTTGCAGATAGTATTTTCGAAATACTCGTACTGTGGAGATTAAACAATTAAGGCTTGTGCAGACCAGCGCGACGCGACACCGGTTATTGTTATACTGTGAAGTTTTCTTAGAAATTGTATTGTTCGTGTCGCGTCGCGCCGTCGCGTCGCGCTGGTCTGCACAGGCCTTTAAAGCTTTCATCAGAATTTCAGTTTCACATTTAAATAAAACAATAAGATAAATGTCTGCTAGACTAGTTACTTCAAGTGTATGTACCTAAGTATTCAATAACTCAGTAGGTAAAGGTGGGGAGGACCTTACTGAACAAATATTAATAAAAGAAGTCTGCGCGACTGGAGAGATAATATACGAGTTGAAATAAAATCTGTCACTGACCATTTATGGCGGAGTCCTGTTATTAAAATGTAGCGGGGCTCGGGGCGTCAGGTCTGCCGTCCGACAGCACGGGGCGGCGTCTCCGCGCCGGCTGCGACCACGACACGATCTGATTTATGTCCCGACCAGCAGTATTTTATTCGGCGGGCGCCTCAAGAAAACTATAAGTTTCCGTTCGGCAGGACCAGGGGAGTAGCCCAGTAAATATTGTCTCCGCTCACTGCATCAATACAGACAGATATCTATATTTATTACGCTACTTTGTAAGATAATTCGGTAATGGATTGGGATCATTACATTTTTATTCTGTAAATATGCTTTGCCGTTAGCTAACAAGAAGATTTATTGTTACGAGTAGTGTTAGCTGTTTAGTGCGGTTTATTTTTATGTATATTCTGTTAAATTAATATTTTAAGTCGTATGTATCCAGTATCAACCCCATAGGGTTGATACTGGGCTACGTTATTCTTTTTATCGTTCCTCTGGGCGTAGATATGTCTTGTGGATATTGGACTTGGTTATTCTTAAAGCATAGCTGAACTGTAAGTATTATTTAGAAATAAACATTTTTTATTTTAGCTTTCAGCTGTGAACTGAGTTTGTAAGTTGTGCCCAAGCACATTCCCAGATAGGAGTAGGTATCTATAAATCTGGGACATGCACATCATAACCGCGTGTCAAGTGTGACAGCTACTCCAAACGAAGCCAATTGGTCTGTCACTGCACTCTGCTGGGGTAGGGCGCGCTATGATGGGCGGATGGATCACCCTTTACTAACAGCACTGATTCATTATCATGTGAGTTTGTAACGTAATGTTTGTGAGAACCGAAAAATAAATAGATGGTAAACTAAAAAACTTCACAGAAAAGCAATTGCTTTATCAATTGTTTTGTTGTGCAACTTTTTTTTACAGTCTCTGAAAATATCGACTGTAACAGACAGACATTTTAATTACCTATTTCTAAAGTGTTACTTTTCGAAATTCTGAATAAATGCCAATGAAAAGGCCGCACTTGTAGTTAGCCTTGGACGTTGATATTTAGTAGGCACAATATTAGTACAACAAAAAATACAGTTCATAAATAGCTTTTTCAAGGATTACTTTTGTAAGTACCCCGATAATGACTCTACTAGATATCTCGGCAAAGAGTTCGATAAGCGCCCACGTTTGTCAAACTGGATTGATGAGTGATGTGCCCCCGGCGCACGATCCTAGTGCTAATGAGTCGTCAGACTCGTCAGTTTCACTGCGACCCGCCCCAAGAGCGGTGATCAACGCGCCTCCTGCCACTGACGGAACATCCTTAATTCCTTTAATTTATCTAATTTCGTTTGTTATCGCTCTTTTTGCATTTTAATGGTCATTTTTCATTTGGGCAGAAAATATTTAAAATTATAAGGAAGATCATTGTAAAAGCTGTCAATTGTCTAGGGGCTCATAGAATCCATCTCTATAACTATGTAATTTACGTTGAACGAAGGAAGAGGCCCTATAATACCGAGCTTGACATGTTCTTAACCTTATGTTTTGGTCATTATGGGTTTTAGGCCCGATTTGAGGGATGAAATCAGAACAACAGTTGCGCAAAAACCTCTAAATACTTCATAGAGAAGTCCTAACTAGCTTTTTGACTATTTAAGTCCCGATTTCCTAGAGTATTTCCAAGATTAACATAGAAAGAGCAGCTACCTTACCTACCTAGTAGGTCCACCTACTATAAATTCAAATTGACTATTTAAATTTCATATAAACAACCATTGGAACTTACCTGGTTTTGAACTGCATCCTTGTCCCGCCCAAGATGACCCAAGATGGCCTGCCCATACATCTTGAGCGAGTATTGCATCATGCAAGCGCTGTCCGACGGCAAACCGATGTCCATCAGACTTCTATAATCGAACACAAACATATAACAGGAAGGTAAAGTTACTATCCCATAGAAGCCAGTCGTAGTACTCATTACCCGGTCATTGAATAAAGCTAAGTCCAATTACGTGATTGGATTAGCCACCGGTCGCGGCTCAACGCCTGTCACCTAACTCAACTATTTAGCTAGCACACGTAGTGATCAATTATGATGAGGAGCTCGTGGCTAAGTAACAACAGCCGCACTGGTCGATCCATCAGGTTAAGCTACGCTTGCCGGGGTTGGTCAGTGGATGGGTGACCATCTTTACATACCGAGAATCCTCCGTGCCTCGGAAAGCACGTTAAGCCGTTGGTCCCGGCTGTCATTCGTGGATCTTTGACAGTCGTTACGAGTCGTCAGAAGCCCGAAAGTCTGACACCAGTCTTACCAAGGGGTATCGTATTACCCAGTTACTGGGTTGTGGAGGTCAGATAGGCAGTCGCTCCATGTAAAATACTGGTATTCAGCTGCATCCGGTTAGACTGGAAGCTGACCCCAACATAGTTGGGTAAAGGCTAGGCAGATTTGACGTAACGATCAATTATCTAGCTATTGTTGCATAGCCTAGGCTAGCAGCAATTGGAGGGACGACTGTTATAATACAGCTTTAGGTATTTGTCTGTTTGCACTTGTGAGGCGCGCTAATAAGTTTTCGTTTATGCTTTTAGAGCCATATTCAGTCCAACAGAAATCTTATTTATGTATAAACAACAATGACTCTGAACTTATTTTTTTTTTTTTTAAATTCTAGCTCAAATAGTGTGACTTGTCATCTTGTTCTTTTGTGTGTGTGACTGCATGTAACTAGTAGGCAGTCACTGACTACATTCTTTTAAGACAAGCCGTGGGCCCGAAGGCACTTCCCATCGTCAAAATTGACGAACTTGGAAACGAAGGAAGAAAATGTTCAAAAATCCTTCCTTAGTGCTCACTTTCGCTTTATAAGGAACTATTCTGTACAGTTTCATGCTCCTAGAGCCAGCGGCTTAGGCTGTGCGTTGTCTGTCAGTGAATGAATATAAGATTATTCATAACCAAAGCTAGCACATAGCGTTACGCATCATCCCGAAACATAAACTTTTTTTTAAGATCAGTAGTCAGTCAGTAAACTTCTAGTAACTATGAAGGCCCTTTTGGCGTTGTAGGGATCTACCATATTTTGTACTGTGCATTAATTAAACCCGCGACCTGTATCGCAAAGAATCGAAATATTTCCACTGAATATTTCATTATTACAGTATTTGCTTTAAGTTTAATAATGTACCTTGAGAACTGAGGTGAATGCCCCCGAGACACACTTACCTAATTAGGAAATTAATATTTTGCAATTATGGACAGAAACATTGCTTGCAGTAAAAATTGACGACGTTAACATTTCATATCAACTGTCGGAAAATGTTTATTAATTATTTTGCACAATTAATTATTGAAATAACTGAAATTGTTTACGTATGATATTTTTTAAAGTCTCATGTTGAGGTTTATTTACCTATTTACCTGCTATAATATGAAAATATGTTAAGTACTATAAAGTAGAACTTATCCTAATCCTCCTAATACCATACCACACCTGAAATCACCTCTCTAGTCTCCACTCCGGAATTCGTACCCCGAGCCCCAAGATACAGACTTACTGCCTAGTTTGGGGCTCACTGGCAAATAATACTTTCTAACCTAGCTGTAGATACCTAATATTTTAAACTACTCATGTCGTTTGGACAATAAAATATTTTCTATTTCTATTTTCTACTCAATTCTTTTAGTCACTCATTACATGCTGAAAAAACATGGCTTTTGCCATAAAAGTCTTGTAACACTGCCTCTCTTTCCGTGGGTGTGATAAGGTGCTTCGCTGTAACACAAAATTATTGTTATTGCGAATATCACCGTGATCGGTGACCTTTCAGTCTGCAAAAGGACTCAAATACTATAACAGCACATATCTAACCGTTAATAGACAATCAAATTACCTTTAGCCGGTAACGTTAATTTGATCGTTACGCATAGTTTTGTCGACGCTGTTTCACAGAGGGTCATTAGGGCCCAATTGTTTTGTGCCACCGGTTGGGCCCAATGGCCCAATGAGCCCGGGCGCTATTACCGCGCGGTAGGTGTGCCCTCCGCCCTAGCCCTACCGCCTGACCGCACGCTGATTGAACACTTGTTTCGCGATCATTTATCACTCAGCTATTCCGATTTGTTTAAGCATTTCACTGAGTATGCTGGTTTCTGACCGTTTCTGTAATACAGGTATTGAAGAGATAATTGATAAAGCTGTAACGAAGGATAAAGAGTTGGTTCTATTGTAATATGCTTAAGCCAAAAGCCAAAAGCCAAATGGCCAAAAGGCTCCTATCTCAGCATAATGTCGCGGCATTATGCTGAGATAGGAGCCTTTTGGCCTCGTACAGGACTTCCTTCTGTGTCTTCATTTTAATGTAACTTTGTTTTTGATTGTTTTTTATATATGTTTAATGTGTTTTTAGTTTTGTGATTTCCTGTGCGAGTCTCAATAAATACTTTTTCTTTCTTTCTTTTCTTTCTTAGGCTATTATGCACTAAAATATAGAAGTGGTTATAGGCACTGTCTTATTAGGACAGGCCATTCACACGGATAAACGTTGTGGTTTTTAGACTCTTATAAGCATTGAACATTCAGCATTTGTGTACACCCAAATAGGTCTAAAAAATCCCTTAGAATACCTACTAATAGTGATTTTGCCAAGACTATTATTGTATTCGAGGTTTTAGTTTGGTAACGTAATAAAATATTTAAAAGTACATTTGCCATCGACCCAAAAAGAAGAAGTTTAGTTAGAATACATTACCTACCGCTTAGATAGCTTCGTCTATGCTCATAAAAGTATTGCAGAAATTAGAAATCAACTAGCTGCCCACCCCGGCTTCGCACGGCTAGCACCATAGCACTAAGTACTTTATATACGGCGCACCTACCTATCTACCTACCGTACCCTACCTACATACCCTACCTACCTATACTGCCTAGCTACCTATCTACCCTACCTACCTTACCTACCTACACCTATATATATACGTATACCTACCTGCCTACCCTACCTACTTACCCTACCTACCTACATACATACCTACCTACATACCTATACTACTTACATATCTACCTACCTACTTGCATACCTACCTACCTACCCTACCTTCACCTAGCTATCCTAAGAACCTTCTCCAGAGAATAACGAACACAACAAAAAAATAATTTGCGAAATTGAGCCAGCTGTTCACGCGTGATGCCGTGACCAAGTGAAATAGGGATTCATTTTTATATATATAATATATATATAGATAGATAAGTACTTAGAGCAAGGAGTCCAAACCTTTCTTATTAAGGTAACATAAAAGAATTTACAACTTATCATTTCTACTATAGTCACATAGGTACCTATCTATCTACCGTTAAACATAAAAGTTCCTCTTTCATTCCATAACAGGAACAGTGTAGGTAGGTACACACTAAGTAGAAACTAAAAATATTTACACTTGCGGCGTAGCACACCGGATACGTATTGATAAAGCGCGATTAGTATTACACGTTACATTGTAACACGGGTACCTACTGATAGTCTGTTCCGAAAGTATATGATAAAAATGTAAACACATGGATCAGAAACGTACCTGTGGATGTCAATTTGTAGTGCTACTTACGAATTGAATGCTTTGATTTGATTATTTGAAAGTCTAATTTTAAATCACCTTATTGATGTTTTTCAGTTGGCAATTGAGGAAACTCAATTTTCATGGAGGATTTTTGATTACCTACAATTTAATAATGTTATTCGAATAATAGTTGTTGGAAATATTGGTGAGATAAAAGTTGAAACCTTCTAAATACAGATGAATGTATTACTAATTTATTGCGTAAGAATTTAACCTGAACAGGGTTTGTTTACGCTTTCATCAGATACTTTTGGAACAGACCATAGGTGCAGGGATTCCTATGGTGTCACTGTATTAATGTTTTGTATATTATATTATGAAACCATCACCTTGAGCCTGTGCCACTCGATCGCGCCGACACCATTGTTTTAGCGAACCTGACACCTCCCGGGCCGGCCGGGCGGCGGGCGGCCTTATCCACACCGTGTGACGATCCTTCATTGTTATGTTACACGTGACTACAAAACAAAAAATACCTAATTATTATTTATTTAGTTTCATTCTAAAATTGTTTTTGTAACCTATAGCCGCTGCCGCTTACAGCAAAGGCCTTTGTATGAAAGCCTTTGCATGAAAAAAAACGCCGTCGTGATTGTTTGACCAAAATAACTAATCAATCAATTGACAAGCATAACTTGATTAAGATTTTAATTAGAAATTCATGAAACGGGTAATAGTCACAGTACCTATAGTCGCAATATTAATCGATTGTTCAAATTAAGACCGCCACGTTGGTCTAGCGAACTCTTTTGGTCGCAAGCGCTATTATTCAACGATATACAAATTCGATTTCCATGTCGGACAAAGTGTTTTTGGGTTTCCCATCAGGAATTTCTCATTAGCTATCCAGAGTCTGAATTTGTGTCTGATTATGGCAACAAAGCCTCTTATTACATGACCTAAACATAACTGGCAACATTTTTGCGTGCTTCCCACCTCTTTCACCACTTCGGAAAATACAGGCATGTTGTTGAAGTACAACAAAACGTGGTTAAAACAAATAAATAAATAAAGTCGTACGTCAATCGGTGATGGCTGCGAGTGTTGCCACACTTACGCAATGCTCCGAGGCCGCGCTTCCGGAGTTCGGGACCAAGAAATTGTCACGTCAGGCGAAATCACAATGAGGACTGGCTACATGTCGGTAACTCGGTAGACACACTTACAAGGAGGCTACACGTGCGATGGCCATGATGTTGTTTAGATGAGGAAATTACAAGCTTAACGCAATCTTCAGTACGACTGCTTCGTTTTTCTTGGTCGTATGGAGTCCTGGGTCAGGTGTTACTCCTTCATTTATCAAAAGTAACCCTTGGCGGTGAGACAGTGTCTTAGCAAAGTAGACAGTCTTATCTCACTCTTCCTTTTATGTACCTACAGTCAACCTCAAAAAGATACATACCCACTGTACAGGTACACTGAACACAAATTGTAGACAATCAAATTAATTCTTGTCAAGGTATGTTTTTGAGACTAACTGTACCTGCTGTTCTCTCTACTTATTTTTACACGACAACTTTCTCACAACCAATAATTTCACATAAAAGTATTCTGTTATTTCGAAACTTAGTCACGCTTCTCGGTATAGATTTTCAGGTAGTACCGCGAACAGGATGTCGCCTGCAATTTGATCTGGTCGTGCCGGCCAATATGTAAACATATAACATTGTTTCACATAGATATTGAGTTCTTTGTTTAATATTCTAACTTTTATTTGTACAGATAATTTAATCAAATTGTATTGTAATATACCCTAACAATTTTTGTAAAAATAATAATTATGTGATTTCACTATCCTTGCTACGCGAAGTGCTACGCCATGCTACGCTTTATTATTAAAAATGACTACGCAGTGTTAAGAAAATTGGCTACAATATCCTTATTTATGATAACTTAGGCAGATAAGGCCTTCAAGATACAATACAACTTATGAAATATCATATCTTAACGACCTTTCTATTTTGTCTAACGGATTTTCTAATAAAGGGAAAAAAGATATTTCTGTAGAAATTAAATTAAAGTTCTGAAAAAAAAACAATTCTTATTTGGCGTATTTCTACGTCAATTTTAACTTATCCACAACAATAGTAAAATCTATTTGAATTACTCCTTAAAATCACTTCAAAATCTAAAAACACTTCATTCGTATCTCCTGCAGAGATGCCAGTGATTGTACTTGAATTGTTATCTGAACAGTTGTGAACATATTTGCATAGATCAAGGAGCTTCAGGCATCTACTCTTGCCAAGTAAGTCTATTAGCGGAAACTTCAAATACGTCAACACACACACACACTCATGCACAACGCGTTGATAGCACGAATTTAAGCAAGATGTAACGGGGACTCCCACGATTTCCACTTACAATTCGGTGTAAACGGGTATTGTGAGTGTGTGCGTGTGCCAAGCGAGGAGTTCTAGTCAGTCAAACATCAGTACACCATGTAATGTATGGAAATAGTCGGCAGGTGTGCGGCAAGCGCGGTCTGCCGGTTCGTTTGACGACAATCGTGTTTGCAGCGAATCCCTGCGGCGCCGACGGCGTGAGCCCATCACGCGCCCGGCTATACCCAGCACAGAAGGTGGAAACAGAACTTTTATTTATGTTGTAGTGCAGTTTAGAAGTAAGACTTTAATATTATGGACACAAATTCAGTCTTCCATCCCTGAAATTGAATTATAATGTTGTTAATAACAACAGTAAATCGCAAAAGTGGGAAAGTGCGTATTATAATGATATCTATCGAACCACCTGACCCTACCTTCTATTTAGGCACAGAAAAATCACCGCCTAGTCAAACCCAACATTCGTTTTCATCACTTTTTTATTTGATTTACCAACACAAAAAAATTGAGTAGTAAGAAAATCGCTTACATCATCAAAGTTCCTTCCACACTATTTGACATGATGGAAGGCAGTGTCTTTGATGCGGCTCCCGCGACGCGTTAAACAGGACTCGAAAGAGTGCAGGGCTCCGCCGCGACTGAAGGGCGGCATAATTCACTTAAATCATGCTTAAATCACGTACGGACTCAAAAGAGCTTCACTTGCGGCTTTGACGCCACACCTCGCACATTTAATACCTTCTCTTGACGCTTTAACAGAACGTGTCAGGTGTTATGAATGTATTTTCGAAGCTTTACGTGTTTATTTGTGTTTTTTGTTAACTTATTGTCCTTTAAAACCGCAAAATAGTTAGCTTTAAAAAATTCAACTCATATTAAACAAACCTCAACGTTCACAAGAAAGGAAAGTTCTCAAAATGCTTTTCTTCACTGTAGAAAGTCAATCTATAATGTAGGGATACACACATAGGAGTCATAACAATACACTCACATTGTGCTGGCGACTTTATTATAAAAGAAATTGAAAGGACGAGGGCATGATCCAAAAATCCCGCAAATAAAATTCCAATTACACAGAAATGAAATGACATATTCGGTTTGCTCAAATCCTTAAAACGTCATCCAGATATCCATTACATGTCTATTAAATCTTACGACATATATTTGTGGGGCTCAGTCAGCAGAGTTCCCCTCGCAAACACGGCGGCGATTACGAGCTCGACCGACCGAAGTAAACGAATATAAAACACATGCGGGAAGACGAATGCAAAATGTACTCGTCAAGATTTTGCATAAGTAAACATAAGCATCGCCCTTTTTGCGGTATCGCGGGATCGCGGGATCGGGCCGACTCTTGTCAAATATTTGATATCTGCACAGAAATATGTACTTACCTTCCTATGAAAATGATGCCAAACAATGAATTATTTTGTTTTAAAGGTACATAAAACAGAATTAATTTCTGAAACACCAGGTTTTTGAATTTCTGAAGTACCTACTTACAAAAAGATAAGTAGGTTTCCATGAAAAATCTCAAAACGAAAACACAGAGCCAGCTGAAGCTCGGAAGCCACCTGGCTCCTTCTCAAGGAAATACAAAATGTCATCAGAATAAAAATACAGATGAAAAGACCCTGTGGCTATCAAATTACTTTCCAACGTCCGGTTCATTGGCTCTATCATCATATTGACACAATTACTTGCACGCTCGGGCTTAGACAAGTGAAAGTCCGCCGAGTTTGCAGTCTCCTACTTATTTACGTCTAGCAGGTCATTTCCATGAACCCATTGAGTTGATTAGATTATAGAGTTAGCTAATAAGTAGTTCGGTAGGTATCTAACTATATACTTATAAACAAAGTCTTTTGCTGAATCGACATGGCATGGCTAGTAACAACATGGATACTAAGTTTGTCTGCAAATGTGCCGAATACGACAAATGCAAATGTGCTTACTTACACGACATACGTGTTATTACTGCGATTGGAACAATTAAAGGCATCTTAGCATTAATTGTAAATTAATCGATACCTCACATGTGTAACAACGTGACATAACTGTGGCCATGTCAACAACACCACGTGGAGTTCAACCAACGAAAACCTGACCTACAAAGCTAATTTGAAGGACATCGAGAAAAGGAGAGTGACCTGACGTAGCAGCATCTAAAGTGATGAGTCGCGCGTGGCCGGCGGGCGGCGGCGGCGCGGCTGCCAGCTCAAGTAACGACCTATCGATTGGCAATAGTGCCTAGTTAGCAATCCGCGCCCGACCCGCGCGCGCCCCTCCCCACACACTTCATCTAGATCTCTCTATGTTCAATACACTGGCTTTTCTAATTTATTCATGAAGAACCAGTCTTTATTTGAAGACTGTAAGAATAGAAATGAATGTGAATGCGTTTGACTAAAAGACCTTTATCTAGATTACAAAGGACTTGATTGCAACTTTGTAGACATACTTAAGTACTGATTTTTTTTAGTTTAATTCAAAACGTACCACTATATGTATGGTACACTTGAGACATCTGATTGTTGTATACATTTTGTAGTACGTATTAGGTCGTGTGTCTCCGAGGTGACGACCCTGCTTCGGCTCCGCGCCGTCAGCCATCGTCAGCACGCGTCAGCTCTCGTCAGCAACTGGGTGTTTTCACCCGAACAGCTGTTCTACGGTTCTACCTACAGTGTCATACTAATTGAGCAGCTAGCCTCTTTTAATATAAACTTAAGTTCAGTATTTCCTGTGCAGAAGGCTGCGTTAAGTGATTTTATAGGTGTTTATACGAGAGGGCCGGTTTTTACGATCGCCAGTTAACTTTTATCCGACGGCGACGAATAATTTGTAATTTTGACAGTTATTGTTGGACAATCTGTCAAAACTTCACCTTTATTTTTCAGGTAAAAGTTATCTAGGTACCTGTATTGAAAAATCGGCTTGTATCTTTTAAAGTGTTTTGAACAGCATCTTCGGCTGTCACTTAAAAATTCTGATTCTTGACTTTATGAGTGTGATATTAAAAAACCACAATAATTGAGCTAAAGAGAAGTCAACGAGCTATACTAAAAGTCTCATTTTTTCTACTTTACCGCTACCCCACAGAGCGACTTTACAAGGAGGCTAAAGTTTTGACAGTGCGTCAACTCTATAGCGCAAGCACCATATTAAAGCAACACTCGTTAATCACCTATCATACCTCAGCATCGCTTGGTAAAAGACGGTGCAATCCAGTAGACAACCGTCACATCCACCACTGTAAACAATTTTCTAAGCGGTTCTTTTGTCACCTAGGCGCCTTTTTATACAATAAAATAAACAGAATGATACCTATAGATAACCAGCCTAGAATAATGGGCAAATAAAAAAAAGTTACTTCTTTCCTCCAAACCCTAAATTATGAAGATACTGAAAAATTACTTACCTCAATGGTGTAATGTAGCAGCGCCTGATGCGCCTGATGTAGTAATTTTTATTTTGTCTTGCAGTCTTATTACTTATTATTATTTATTTATTAATAGTTCCCGGCAATCCAAACATCACACACACTGCTAGCTCCATACACGTACGACCAAACATACATCATAAATACCAACACACCCCTATCTCTTACATACACATACACACACTTCCATGCACAAATACTAACATAATAAATCTTTGACTCTCTAACTCATTTTAGTGACTCAATTACTGAATACCGATTTATAAAAATTTTACTTGAGTCACAAAATCTCTTTTTCCTGCCATGATATATAATGTTCCTCATGTTCGGTGTACAAGTATATAATAGAATGAATGTAAATGGCGGAGATCCTGGTGTCCTGAAATACAGACCTCGAGCCTAGTTTAGGCACCAGTCTCCCACAATCTTCCCACAATATTAAATAACTAAAATGTATTTATACTGTGATTACTCTGTTTTTTTTTGTTACATTGTGGCGACAGAATAAACGATTTTTTTTTATATTCTATGTAATGTCACACTCATAAAGTGGATTTTACTCGTAGCTCTCTGATAGTGGCATAGCGAAACAAATAAAATCTTGTGAATTATTTAACCACTAGTTTTTGCCAGCGGCATCGGCCGCGTGGTTGTCGGGAATAATCCCACGGGAACGTACTACCGGGATAAAAAGTATGTGTTAATCCAGGTTATAAACTATCTGTGTGCCAAATTTCCTCCAAATCCGTTCAGCTGTTTTTGCGTGATTGAGTAACAAATATCCAAACATTAAATTTAAATTTTTTAATTATATTATATGTATGTATTGTATTTATTAATTTCAACATCGGTCTCTAATTATACAGTCTTCTTCCAAAACTAAAAATACAATATCCTAAACTAACCTTACTAAATATTAACAACCTAAAATTATATTATATCAGGGGTTTAAATATGAAATTGCCGTTATGTAGTTTTTTTTTTTCTGAGATCATAATATACTTGTATAAATGTATAATGTATTTGATCAAAATATTAACCTCATTGTTTAAACATTTCTGCCATCTCATGAGAAGGTCATATAGGCATTTGCGATAGAACTCTGAGGATCTTTTTTAGGGTTCCGTAGTAAACAAGGAACCCTTATAGTTTCACCATGTCCGTCTGTCTGTCTGTCTGTCCGTCTGTCTGTCCGTGGGTTAGCTCAGAGACGGTTAGTACTAGAAAGCTGTAATTTGGCATATGTATACATATTAATCATGCCGACAAAGTGGTAAAATTAAATCAACAAAAAAAATGTTTTAGGGTACCTCCCCTACACGTAAAGTGGGGATGTTTTTTTTTCTCGTCTACCCCAAGTTGTGGGGTATCGTTAGAAAGGTCGTTCAAAAATATTACTATAGTGTGAAAACCATTTTTAGATTCAGGGATCCATTTGCGAAATATTAAGCTTTTAACTGATTTTTTTTGTGAGAGTCAATTGTCCCCCCCTCCCATGCCAGCTAAATGGTTGTACTTGGATTTGTGAAAAAAAATCACAGCACTAGTATACCGGGTTAGTTTTCAATGACCGGCCAAATTTTCACAGGGTGTGCTACCCATGAATATGAACAACTTTCACTATAAAACCAACTCTGAAATCACGAAAAAAATATCAGCTGTTTCATACATTTTGGTCTAGTAGGTATTGAACTTTGTATGAAACAGCTGATATTTTTTTCGTGATTTAACATGTTTTTTAACTACAATGTTAAGTTTGTTCTTGGGATAAATTCATCCCAACTACGGAACCCTTCATTGTGCGTAGTCCGACATGCACTTGGCTGGTTTTTTTTTTTTTTGACGGTGGGAAGGACTCAACATACTGTCTGAAGACATTTTGTATTGCTTCCTGGGATAATCATTTTACGGCGTTTGACCAAGAGTCAACCAAAGCGTTGTTCGCTTGCGATTATCGTAAATAATCCACTTTGCATTACACGTCAGAATTCGCCCCAAAATCCCTTTATTTCTGTACCGGTTCAACAAGGTAAGGCAATCTTCAACGCGCACTTCTCTCTGCAGATCAATCAAATCATTAGGCCCCTTTTTTCAAGCTTTTGTTTATCTTACCGATTTGATGCAAATGTGTCAATATTGTGGGCATGCTAACAACAAACCATCCCGCTAATTCCTTGGTAGTTTGGATCGGCTTCCACCATCGCATTCGATTTATCGTTATTAACCTAAGCTGCTGATCTTCCTCGGGGTTAATTCTTGAAGTCGAAGTTTCGACTAAGAAAGCGATTAAACCAAAAACGCACAGTGCGTTCATTAGCCGTATCCTCTCCAAACAAAACAATCAACATTGATATTGCAAGCTGCTTCTGCTGCGTTCGTTCCACGTTGGAACTCGTATTCAAAAGTTATTTCAATTGTACTTTAGACTTCGATCAATAGTGCATTATTGATCGAAGACTTTAGAAGCCGAATGAAAAAACAATTGAGACTCAAACAATCGAATGTTGTAATTTTTTCAAATTTAGAATGTTATAGTTATCTTGGGAAAAAAGTTTAATTCCGGAATCTCACACCATGCAGGTTTAGCTTTAATTCAAAGTGTCCAGTTCGTTTAAACGGCAATTTCATATTTAAACCCCTATTATTATTACGTTGTTATCCCTGTTTTCTCGGAAAGATTACACGTATAAAAGTGTAAAATTTCAACAAAAAAAAATCGGTCAAATGACCACCTGAGTTGATGCACATTTCTGCTCGTTTTACGGCATTTTTAATTAATCTGGCTCCATTTTGGTGATTTCTCGTTCAATGTTGGCTTTCAGGACTTGCAAGGTTGTGGTTTATGTTGTTAAACGCGAGATTTCAAAGGAAGAAGTCTGGCACCATCAGAACTGGCGATCTGGCCAGCCAGATCAAATCGCCAAAACGAGAGATTATACGGCCCAGAAATTGGTGTTTCAAAATCTTCGTTATTGCCTGAGACTCCTGAGCTATGGCTTCATTGCATTGTCAACTAATTCTCCATCTGTCTATTATCTAAATGTCAAAGCACAATGACATTTGACGCAATTATGGCATATTATTCACATTGTGACAATACTTTTGACCCACCATATTAAACTAAATAATAAATTGGTTAACATTGTATTTAAAGCAGGGACCGAAATCGGTATGATTAATACGGGTATTTTTAACAACATTTATATTTTTCACAGGTATTTTTAAAGGTTTTTGAGGAGCTCGTGGCTCAGTAATAACTGCCGCACGGGTCGATCCATCAGATGGAAGCTACGCTTGCCAGGTCAGTCTGTGGATGGGTGACCATCTTTATATACTGAGACTCCTTCGTGCCTCGGAAAGCACGTTAAGCCGTTGGTCCCGGTTGTCATTCATGGATCTTTGACAGTCGTTACGGGTCGTCAGAAGCCCAAAAGTCTGACAACCAGTCTTACCAAGGGGTATCGTATTACCCAGCTACTGGGTTGTGGAGGTCAGATATGCAGTCGCTCTATGTAAAATACTGGTAGTCAGCTGCATCTGGTTAGACTGGAAGCTGACCCCAATATAGTTGGGAAAAGGCTAGGCAGTAGTAGTAGGTATTTTTAAAGGTTACCTTAAATTGAATACAACCAGTACCAATATT
Organism: Agrochola macilenta; assembly: GCA_916701695.1. Lineage (NCBI taxonomy): Eukaryota > Metazoa > Arthropoda > Insecta > Lepidoptera > Noctuidae > Agrochola > Agrochola macilenta. Next base: position 10,851,680 of record OU753559.1, on the reverse strand, counting down.
ACTGGTTACCGAAATAAAAATTAGAAGATTAAATGTAACATGTTTCTTGTTCTTGGTTACCCAGATAGCGGTAACCTTAGTCGTAGAAGTAACCAAAATTCTTCGATACCTGTACCGTAATTAATAAAGGTTTTTCGGTCCCTGATTTAAAGTCATATTGACTTTAAAAAAAAAAGAAATCACGGATACTCGTACTACCTACACTAGAAATCGCAATAAACTCAAAATCAGACCACCCAGAACCAATTACGGGAAGATATTATCATTTCATTTGAAACAAACATAGAAAGCCAATATATTTTCAGAAAGTACTCCGTAAGACCTTTCATTAGATACTAAACACGATCTATAAACTTTATTTTTTCGTTAACACTTTCCATCCGTAAAAGCTTAGATTTTTTGTGTCGTTTTACTAACCTTTACCCCGCGGAACAACATCATAACGCTTCCAAGGATACCTCGCTTGTCAAAATACAACGAGTAGTTTAGGAGATGGACATACATACATACATACATAGCCTGTTAAAATCATAACCCTAAGCTCCTTTGACATTGCCGTAGTCGGTTAAAACAATGGAACACCAGCTAGAAAAAAAAAATCTGCATTATGATAATTAACTTTTTGATTGAATTTAAAATCTTTAGAAGCCTAGTTTTTAACCAACTTCCAAAAAAGAGGAGGTTCTATGTTCGTCTGTATCTGTCTTTTAATGTGTGGCCCTCGATATTTTCGTCAAAAGAATTTTCCGAGTTTTTGAGTTAGCTTCAATAATACGTATTTTTCAATTGAGTTAAATGTACTAGTACATTTAACACAATGTATTTTTCCCACTTAGTCTATGTGGATGATGTTATAGTAACTTCCTGTCACTGTTATTTACATAGCAGGTAGTGGTATTCGAATTTGTGTGGGGTAGGTACAGTCAGCATCAAAAATTGATGACCACATTTAAATTTTCAAAATCGCTGTACACCGTATTCACTATTAGCACTTCACTATACAGCGATTTTGAAAATCTAAATGTGGTCAACAACTTTTGATGCTGACTGTACCACAACTAAAAAGTGTAAATAACTTTAATTTCGGAAGTCGGTGGCAAAAAACGAAAATACAAAACAAAATACGCCTTCCGAAATTATTTATTTTTAATTAAATATTCTGTTTTCCTTTGTTCGAATAACAGAGTCATGTGCATGGTTTATTTGTACGTAAATCTCATGTTAGTGTTCTTTATGAGAATACATTCTTTAAACCGAAATCCTAGGATTTTTGAAGCACAATTCCACAGGGTTTAAACACCAGGGACCAAGGTGGTAATTACTCTACAATGCCTAGTGCGCAGTAATCTTAAGTATGCAAGCAGTGTACGGACCCCTGGCCTTTTTATGCAGTGCACTCGCAAAGTGTGGAAAGCATACAGCGAGTTTTAACGAGACATCTTGCTTTCTCTACGAGAGCCTTTTCCCACAAAAATACATACATACATAATTTTTGAGCCGGGGTATGGCTCACAGGTCCCGTTAAGCTCCAACCAACCAACCTATATTCTCAGCTGCCATCTCCTCCATTTTTCTTCTTTCTTCCTCCAACTCCTGAAAACCAAATAATTGTTCATAAAGAAAACTCGTTTATAAAAGTGGCTAAAGAACTGTTAGATAATTCAATTTTCATTTAGCAAAACACCAGTACCTCAATAAGTTTAAAACCAAAAGAGGTTCAATAAATTAGAAGTATTCGAACCTTTCCAATTCTATTTAAAAAAATCCTGTCCATTTGTGGTGAAAACAATTTAATAACGCCTTTAGATATTGTTTCTTTTTTCACTTTTTCTTTTGACAAATGGTTTTTGTTAAATTTTTTCAGTGGTAGCGGCTAGAGATTAATTTCGAATTTGGTATTATAATTTTTTTGTGCAAAAAACATTGCAAATTCCACCATAACAAAATTTCATATAAGTATACTTGATATGACGATATGAATGATGATACCTAAGAAATTAAAATATTTTTACATTTATTGAATTTAAAAATACTCGAAAGAGATTCCTTGCATTGGGAACCGCTTTTGTTGTTTTTTTTTTTATATGTATTTTTAAACTCCATTGTCATGCATAGTCCATGTTCCAAAATACCGCAAAATACCGATGATAGATGCTAAGGGAAAGTCATGGAATTAGTAAGTACTACTATAGGAAAAGTTTACATGTATGTAATTAATGCTTAGCGAAGTAAATTGGTTTGCTCAATGATTTCATTTTTTAATTACATTTAAATGGTCTTTCTTTCTTTCTTAACTTGAATTTTTTTGTCATAACAGCAACAACTACGGTACCTTACCTAATACCTAATAATAATATCTTACGAGTACAAAGAATATCTTCTTTACTAAACAGCAGGCAACAGTAGGACCGACCTAGTGCGGGAGTATCGACCGCGGGCGACCCTGCCCAGAGTGCTGGCTCAGCTCCGCGTAAGCGTTCCTCTTTCCCCCATACTACCGCTTACTCGTACACTCCATCAGCGCTTTCATATACATTCCCCGTAGTATTCTCCTACAGGTGTCTTCTTGCAAATATATAACCTTGTCAACATTGAAAGCATTGAAACATATTTTATTTTATTTTACATGCGTTTTTTTTTTTAAATATATTACAAGATTTATATGTAAATATAAAAACCAAAACTCAATAAAGAAAAGGAAAAATGTAATTATATTTTATATTGTTTGGAAAGCATCTTTATTTCGTCCGAAAAAAGTCAACTGCGTATCAAAACTACATTTATAAGTAGTTACCCATATAGACTATTCTGTCTTTCTTTACCTTCACCATGCTGTCTGACTATCACGGTTGTCAAAAGTTGAATTCAGGTTTGTGTTCTTTGTGGTAAAGATAGAACACCTGCTGTTCTTAACACAGAATACTGGACTCATTCAAATTTTGGACAGGATGAAAATGAATCAGTCTTCTTTCAGTTACTGTACTGGTTCTGGTACAGATAAACATAAAGTGATGTTAGATTATGTCATGTGTGATAAGGTGATGAAATGAACGGAAGACATTTTCACATACCCCACACAAGCACAACGTGCAAGGCAAGGTATGGGTCATAAAAGACATCATCTCTGACTGATGTGATATTTTGGAAAAGTCTCGAAAGATTTAGATCGATGATTATGGAACTGCAGGTTTTTGTAATTTACTAAGCATTTCATACAACTATGATGAGTCCAGTCCACTTCACATCAAAACCTTTCCCAAAATGGTGATATTTCAGTTTAGTTTAAAAACGGAAAGTATGGAATGGTGACGTCACCGCTAGCAGCCGACCTTGCTACTAGAAAAATGTGCCGCGTCGGTCGCCGAGGATGCTGGCTCATCACTACGAGCGCTCGGCGCCCGGACATCGCACCCGCTCCAGAGACAAAACAGAGGGTTCAAAACATCATCAGAGTTTGTCTTTGTTTCAATGTTTCTCTTCAGACCAATTAGATAGGAAACACCGACATCATCTTGTTGTATAAATATTTGACGTATAAAATTGTTTGTAGTGTACAAAACAAACCTATTAAAAAAAAAAACATAATTATCATCATCAGACATAGTGATTATTAGTGACAGGCTGGTCTTGCAATTACTGGTTTTCATTCGTGCTGGTCTTCGATCAATAATGCACTGATCGAAGGTGCTGGTACTTATTACCTAAGTAGGTATAATGTTGTTTAAAATAGGATTCAAAGATCAACACTTCATCTGGATAGACACTACGCTGCGTGCTTACATTGTTTCGAGCTTGCTAAGCTGGCCCTGGAATTCCATTTTCACCATTTATGTACTTGCATAGGTTAAAGCGCTCAAACATATTTAGACATTGCTACTTGGCTTTGTGCCTCACACACATTTATTTTTATTTGTGCTGGGAATAACTGGGAAATTGAATTAAAAAAAAATCATCGATGTCCTTATTTCATTTGTTTTTGGGAAGATGTAATACAGCTGTTACCAAACTAATTGCTTCATACAATAAATATAATTTCCTCGTGCTGTTTTTTGTTGAAAAGTAAAATGTAAAAGAGGGTTTTAGAATGAGGGGTACTTAGGTACGTAGTTATATGTGTCTGAAAGTATAAGCACGCAAAAAGTCGGTGTCTTTGGTTTGGAATTTTCATTTTTTGCCACCGACTTCCGAAATTAAAGTTATTTTTAACTTTGTAGTGTTTTTTTTTGGAATTCGGTTGTTTTTTTTTTGTAAAAAGTTTTTATTTTTCACTTTTTTGTTGTGGTACCTACCCCACGCAAATTCGAATACCACTACCTGCTATGTAAATAACAGTGACAGGAAGTTATCATCATATCATCCACATACAAAGCGGGAAAAATACGTATTATAGAAGCTTACGCAAAAACTATCCAAGAAAATTTAATAAAATTTATATGGTACCAACTTGGGAGCATACCCGTTCATACAAAAAAAAGAATTTTCAAAATCGGTCCACAATTGACGGAGCAATCGGCGGACATACATTAAAAAAAACACATACGCGACTAACATATAACCTCCTCCTTTTAGGAAGTCGGTTAAAAAAGGTGTTAAGTTCTACCTATGTATGATAAAACAGTTGGCACTTCGTTGGTTAAAAGTAGCACGATGTTTTACAAGGATAGAAGGTATACTATATCATTATATAAGTATAGATACTTACGTGAAAATATGTGTTTCACCTTTCACGAACTAAATCTAAGTAGGTACCTACACTGTTCATTATGCAAATGTGTACTTTTTGTTATTGTTTGCTACAAAAATGCAAATATACCTAACTACTCAATGTCATTATTCCCTAAAATACGTATATAAGACAGTGAATTTGTAGATAATATTTTACGTTCCACGTACTGCCATGCTATAAACTATAAGTATATGATATTTATGAACGAAAGGCCAAATAAATAGCAGTCACCAAAAAGCCTTGGTCAGAAATGCAGTCCAATGGCGTCGTAGAAATAATTGTCCCATATATTATTATGATGTACGCCTACCAAATGGGCCATTACAATGGCCGGGGCCGCAGTAACAATGCCCATAATTCTCCTCGACTTCATTAACAGGCCTCCATTTGCATGACAGCCTCTACTTACGTACCGCTATAGTCCGTAATAAGCGGCCGATGGTACGAGAGCGGAGGTGGCTGTACCCTCAGAACATACCACTACAAGTCGGTAGATACATCAACGTTTTCACTCACACAATAATTTCCTATTCAAATCTGAACCTTATTCCTAAGAAGGAGGAAAATCTGGGATGTCGAGCAGATGAAAATGCACCGTTGTTGAATCCGTGGCTGGTAGGCGGTGCGCAGGTTGTCTCGCTCTGGCGGGGCGTGGCGCTCTGGGGCACGCCCCACGTCCCTCTACGCCGCGTCTCGTAGTCCGTAGACCCCGTAGCTCTGCTACGAGATATGGACAGACCATGTTGACTTCAGACGTCGCTTGATAAATGTACAACTAAAATAATGGATTCAGTCTGAGCTAAGTATCTACATAATTGCATATTATAATGGAATATAAAATGTGATTATTGAGTAAATATAGTGATTAGTACCTACAATTGATTATAGAGTGCGTTTCTGCCTAGATTCATTATCGGCTTAGATGGTGTAATGGTTTGATCATGTCCAGGATGAAAGTCATATCACAAGATATATACCAATAAGACGGATATTAGAAACGTTTAGGTTTAGGTGTCAGAATAAGTTATGATGTATTACGTACATCTCTATCTACACATGTAGCTACTAAGTAGGTATTACCAAACCGCCGCTCCTGAGTGTGAAAAAAACCTTAAGACCGAGGCTGTCATTCAGACGATGCAGGATTATCAAGATTCTAGATGATTAAACATAACAATATAAACTTATAGTCAGAGGATGCAAAACAAATATTGTTTTACACCTGCTATAACCTGTGCAAACAAATATATAAGTTTCTTACGAATTAAGGTATTATCTACGACTTTCACTCTGAGAAACTTACGTTAAGTAGGTAGTGGTACTAATGATTTTCTAGCTTTCCTTGAAATTACTAACTTTTTGTAAACGAACACACACACAAAGTTACAAATAATAATATTTGTAACTCTCAGATGCAATTTATAAAACTAAAACACTGAATCGGTGACAAAAAGCACAGTTAGCCTTGGTTTCAGTGCCTGGTTTTGACTTGAACTTGATTTATCTAATGTTAGATTCCTATCCGAGTATATACCTACCTACCTACTGAGTTTACCAATACTTGTATCTATTACTAACAGCGATAGTGTCGCTAGAGCAGCTTCGGAGTTTAGAAACGCTACATAGGTACGGATAGGTCATAGATAGAGTACTCACCCGCTCGCAGCATACCTTATTTTTACCCGACTACGGCGAAGCAAAAAGGAGGGTTATGGTTTTGACCGGTATGTATGTATGTTCATCTGTTACCTCATAACTCCTCAACTGCTTATCATAATTTGACAAATGAGGTACCGATGGAAGCGTCTTCATAGACCGCTAGTTTATAGCCTATGTGACGTCATATTAAATATAAGAATATAGCGTCCTCTAGAGGAAATATATTGAAGTTTTTTAAACTTGGTAGGATACAATCAAACAGATTACCTACGTGTGGCTCCGGATTTATTAATTTGTCTCTCTGTGATGTCTTGTTTATTACCTTTTCTTTTTAGTTGAGTTTTTTGTCGTAGTTGGGTTTTATAACTTTTATTGTAGTATGTTTTATGTGCTTGTGCCATCTTTACTTAGAAATTGCCGAAAACTACAATTAAAACTATTATAATTCGCTTAGTCCTAGGTATATCGGCAAATGTCACCACAAACCATCTTGATAACACACTAATGACAAGGCCCAATGAAGTCTTTTATTTCAAACGACTTCGCGACTTAAATCCAACTCTATTTAATTAACAACAATATTTGTTCATTCGTACTAATATACGAACAATATCCGTCTCACTTATTGGTATTTCGCTTCGATAACAAAGAATACGACGCCTTCATTTCCAATAACACTTCAGGCTCAGGTTACTAACATCGCCGTGTGACGGTATTGTACAATAAGCACATAACTACTTGCAACTAAGTTGTTATCATGTAAAACAAGCGCCGGAACTCTCACAGACAGTTTTGTCTTAATCTAATTCTCGTAACTGATTTAAACTTGACTCAAAAATTGGTCCTTTGAGTCGTTTGGTTCTTCAAACTCATTTTTGGGTACTTATGTACATAACATAACATAATGAGACTATACTGTTCCCACTGCTAGGATTCAGGCCTCCTCTCTTCGAGTGGGCTGTAATCTACCACGTGGGCCCAGTGTGGGTTGGTAAATGTCACATGTTTTCGAATTTTTGGTTCTAGGATACGCCGCTTTCTTCACGATGTTTTCCTTCACCGTTTTGAAAGCAGTGGTGATGAAATTATTTTCACTTTTAGTTATTATCTGATTATTCAGATAGAATTGGAAACAATTTCGGCTCAACCTAACTCTGGTCTCCGGTCTAAATATGATGCTAAATGACTACTACCTGTACTTACTATGAGTCGCAACACACTTTCCTTACTATCGGTTTAAAAAAAAAATTGAATCCTAAAAAGGTTTTACATTTTATTTACGCTCGTTACTACAGCGACGCTGTAACTATTCTATTATCTGAAATAGAGTAGGCTAACATTAGGCTGAAAACCCAGTCTGCATCTGCAGATGTTGTAATAGGCAACTATAGAGTTATCACAAATTGGTATTCTGTGGTAATTGGAGTCCTGCCCGCAAGAAAAAGCTGCGGTCATCCATCATTCTGTCAAGTGTAGTCGTTGTCAGTTGACAATAAATGTAAGGTTGAATGATAGAGAATGCCAATAAATAAGAATGGTGATAAGTTGAATATAGGTATGTAGCATTAATGTTAGGCCACACGTCCGTGGTAACAAAACGAGTTCTAGCTGGTCTCTCATTCATTTAAAACTCTACGATTCTCGAACTCTCTCTAACAATTCGGTTTGCATCGGATTCGGAGGTCAAACTGTTACCACCAAAGACTATGTGGTTATATTCTCTTTGGTTACCACCGACGTGCGGTCGTCTGTGCCTACCTAAATAAAAGTGAAAATTAAATGTTTGTATTATTTTGTTCCTTAATAATGATCATCGAGGAGAATGTTCATGGTGTAGCTATAAACCATAATGTGAGTGAAATAAATTACCCCATATGGTTAGTAAGCGAGAACCGATAAATGAGAATATCACAAAACTTAAGCGAATCGACGGATTTACATGCTTTCTAAAGCACACCGCAAACTTCCTAACTCCGAACTGCTACGGAGAAATTCCAGATGAAGTACTAGATATCACTTTGACCAAGCTGGGAATCGAACCCAGGAACCCTGGTAGTTGATCAACGAGGCCTTCAAAATTATTCCATAACATGCACGAGTTAGATTGGAAACTGCAACATTGTCTCTTGTTTATAGCATGATCAACATTGATTTACGTAAGAAGATGATTCAGTTTCATCAATAATGATAACAGTAATTTGAAATAGTTAAAATGTGTTGATAGCAGATCTATCTATCATAAACTTTACATAACAGCGTTGTTTACTTCCTACGGCACGTAGAACTCTCTTGTCTGTGCCTGTGAGTTTTCCCGTAAAATACCTAAATCATTATTTTGAACACTAAATTATTTTAGGACAATACCTAATTAGTCAAACAGACATTTCCGAACCATTTTTTTTAAGAAGGTAAGCGGAGCAAAAGAAGTAGGTACACAAGGACCGTAGCAGATGCCATTCTAAGTTTCTGCCAATGGTCAAAAGACGCGAGTTTATGTGTATTTAAACATTTCCGATTATAATCCGGATTAAGACCACTACCTGTGAATCTCGTTCTAAACAAAACTAAGTAGGTGTGCTTCAAGTCTCTGGTTCATCATCATCATATAGATCTGCACGTATACCTACCTAAGTAATTTGCTTTCCAATGACTTCGAAAGTATTCGTACAACCTAATTTCTGCATGTTTGATCTATCAAATTGTAATTGCCCTTTTGAAATTATTTGAAGCGGATCATAAACTGTCTCGAGATACAAAATAAATAATTTTGTGTCAGTACCTAACACAATATGCATTATATTTTTAATATAAACAATACATACTTACCTACCGGTGCCGACCTCAATTTCCTGCAACTCTTGAGCAATCGATGTTCGCAATGGATGTCGTCGCAAACTTTACCTAATGTTGCACAATTGTCACCTACAAGAGTCATTGGACTCATATAGGTACTTACGATTTAAGTTGAATCGACACAAATTACTCTTTTGCTTCCAATTAGGTAACATTTAGGCGATTTTATCAAAGTGCCTACAATGATTTTCCTTTTTATTACTATCTTTTAATTTAGTAAAGACACCAAGATATTATTTGACTATCCAAAAAAATATGAATCTGAAGTTAGTAACTCATCGTAGTTAACTAATTTAATTTAAGATAAAGACCAACAAGAAGTTATCCTAAAAATGTTTGGGAAATCAGTTGATCAAAATTATTATCTCCTTTATTTCATTTAAATACTTACAAATTACATTTTTAAATATTACAATATAAAAAATATTAAAACATTTAAAAATATAAAACATAGTAGCCCACCGGTATCGGGAACAGGGTCCAAGCTACCGGCGGTCAGGGCTCCAGAGAGAGGAACCTCCTGACAATGCGAGCCGTGTCCAAAAGTACCGCTTTATGAATCAAGCCCTGATCAAAATGATGATTATTAGTAAGTAAAGGTAACTCCTACATATTTACCAAAATGAACATGAATACAACACAAACTTGTGCTAACTTTTCACTGCCTATCTTGTTTTAGTTAACCCTAAGTGCAATCGAACGATTTTTTTTATAAAAAAACAGAAAACACAACAAAAATCATGCTAAGATTTCGCCTATAGCTAAGGTGTTCCCTGAATGATAGTGGGGTCATGTTGTAAATTTTGCAATGGAAAATAAAACTTCAGAAAAATATAGTAATATTAATATCGTATATTCGTAGCCAATATTACTTCCTACTTTAATTCACTAGATTGAGTATACACCTGTACCCACATAATAATATTTATTAGGTTCTCAATCCATGTATTTACTATGTATCGTGACTTACGTTTATAGTAGGTACCTATTAAATGAAGTTACCAAAACAAAGTTACTAAAAGTCAAGTGGGAGTTAGTTTCAGAATAATTTTCAAATGTTTAGTTTTAGCTAATAAATAGGGTTTTAACATTATTTACTGACTCTTAAGACTTTAGATCTTTAACTTCCTTTGGAGACAGATAAGTAGAACATTATGTAACTGCATAGCACTTGCAAACCTGTGACTTGTGTCAACATTTCAACCATATTTAGAGTTATTTCGACAGTATTTGGCACGTACTTTATATGTTCTAGTGTTTATTGAGAAAAATAGTCACTTTTATGTGCATAAAGTCATTATATTACAAATTCAATTAATATTATTAGATACATGATTGAGTAAGCGCCAACATTGTATGCTCCTTTGACTGGTCAGTATTTACGGTTCTGTACAATGTTTCAATCTCACTAGTTAAATTATGTTAATAGATAAATAAAATAATATTTTCAGAAATATTTTATTAGGAAAACACAAATCCTCCTATAGTTAATATTCGTCATTTATGTATCTATTTACAATTATTCGATTAATCAGTTTTCATGACTCATTTAACTTATGCATAAATTTTAATTTTAGTAATACATATTGTTTAACGAAGCTATGCATATCTTACGACACAACCATATATTTAACACGGTGCTTGTAAGCCGCTCCCGATGAGGGGGCCACGGCTACATTGTTCCACCTTAATAAAAAGAAACTATAAAACTGGAACTGATGATAATTACATTTCAAACTTAACAAAAGCACGAGTGTCGGCCCTGTGAGTGCACCATCCGCGGTCTGGGGACCGGCGGCGGCGGCTCAGTAGCGCTGCCAGGCGCAGGACGAGGCGGCGGCGGAGGCGCCGGGCCGCGGCGCCGCGCCCTGCCGTCACAGCTCCGAGAAGAACTCGGGGGAGGAGTGCGGCGTGGGCGGCGCGTGCGGCACGGGGTGCTCGCGCGCCGCCATCGCCAGCCGCTGCTTCAGCACGTCGCGCTCGTGCGTCACGCGCGCCACCTGCAGCTGCAGCACGTGCAGCTCGTCCTGCAGCGACCGGTTCGTCAGCTCCAACTCTTGCCTTTGTTGCAATCTTTTACTGCGACAGTTTTGCGCGTAGCCGCGGTTTTTTAGTGTGCGTCGTTTCTGCTTGAGTCGAGTCACGTCTTCTCGGGGGAAACCATGGAGCCGTTTGTTTAGTTCTCGTACGCTTAACGTCATAAGCATATCATCACCGATAAGATCATCCCCACAGGAGGAAGGCTGATAGGATGGATGTGGTCCGGTTCGAGGAGACATCGCCGAGCAGGAGCTGGCAGGGCGCAGCCCGACCTGTTGCATGTGGTGATCCTGCTCGCGCCACTCGCGTCGATCCCATTCTTCGAAACTACCGCAAGGAACAGTACGCATGTCGAGCGGCTCTCGCATGTGTGGTAACCAAAGCACGTCGTCGACCAATGCCGCACGACAAGGACTTCGTCCGACAGGGGCTGGCGGGGTCTCCGGGGGCGTACTGGGGTCTACAGCGATAGCAACGTGAGGCTGCGGGTACGGACCCGCGTCAGGCCACGGACGGCACGCACGGGCACACGCAGGCGGAGGTTCTACCATATCTTGCCAACCGGTACGCAGGGGTTCGCGTTTCACAATATTGTGGTCCTCGAGATGGTCGAGTTCAAAGTTCTGCACGTACTCGTCGGCGAGGTGGTCCTCGTCACCATCGCGGTGCGGTTGCGGGGGCAGGGTCTGCATGGCGCTCGCCTGGGAGCAGTCGACGAGCGCGTGTTCCACCATGGGGCCGTGCGGGGCGCACGCCGGCCTGGAGCGGACTGCCGCCGCGGCACAGGGCGGCGCGAAACTCCGCCCTCCGACCCAATGACGTTGCGCGACGCGCGCATACACATACAGCCTTTATTTTCACTGACATAAGTTCGCTAATACTAGGATAATATCATAACATAATATAATAATAACATGACATACATTACGAAATATACGTGTACTTGAGTAGGTTCGGTATAGTAGCGAATTGGATGGATATCACGTACGTGTTATTTAGGTATATTTGCGTACTGTTTATTATGCTTTCAATAATTTAGATAAAAAAGGATGCTGTGATATACATAAATATGTAGGTACTTAATACTTAAATTATATTGATATCTGGTTAATATAATTTCGACAAAACGGGTTACAAAATTGGTCCTTCGCGTCGTTTCGAAAATTTCGTAGCACCTGTGCTACGAGTACACAGGTACATTTTTACGTAGCGGTGCTACGGCGATTGTGCTACACGCCAGCTACCGCGCTTCGTCCCATCGTACTATCTTGATATTGATAACTATAGCACGTATTTTGTAATTTTGCATAAATTTTATGGATTTAATCTGCAAACGGTACAATTTTTATAAATAGTTTGGTAAACGTAAGGTAAATTAACGGAATAGATTAAATACCTCCAAACTATTTAAAGTACCTACACGCATCAGCTAATTAACAAAATAATAAAAATAACCTTTTAAAACGCGCTTTTAAATATCAAGAATAACATCTAAAACGAAAACGGATTAAGATGTCTTCTTGTTTTATATGAATTATCATATCCAATTAATTAATACGACGCAGGCAAGCAGGGCAGCGAGGAGGCTAACTGTAGAACAAAGTGATTTCACGCGTGGCAGACCGCGGGACTAGGGGTGAGGTCGAATCGAGCATAATCGCGAATTACATGTAATCACCGGGTAAGCGTGACCTGCCACTCGAAACATGCAACCCTTCCTTATTATCCCTTAATAATTGAAACGATGTGCTTGTTATTACAAGACAATGGGTTATGATTTGTATTCAAATTACAAGGTTAAATGCTTACGAGGATTTTTTTGCGATTCTTTGGTATGGAAGAAAGTAACTTTAGTTTGTAAGTAAGAATCTTGATGCAAATAATTAATAAAGTGACAGTGAATTTGGATGAAAATTTTAAAAGCCATACTAGGTAGGTCATACTATCAACACGATGAAAAAGAATTTCGTACATAGATAGGTATTTTACATGTACTCGTAATTCAATATTATGAGATTTGAGTTATCGCACCAGGCGCGTAGGTATGCATGCTTAAAATTATGGCTGCGTTTATAAATGTCAAATACCTATTCATTTTCGGTTAAAATAGTTATAATTAAAACACAAAATAGTTATTTGGTTTTCATCCCTAAAAAAAAAGTTTCGATGCCGAAGATAAAGATAAAGATATATTTATTTGTAAGCATGTGTAACATCTATATATATAAAAGAAAGTTGTGTTAGTTACACTACTTATAACTCAAGAACGGCTGAACCGATTTAGCTGAAAATTGGTGGAGAGGTAGCTTAGAACCAGGAGTCTAACATAGGATTTAGGATCATTAGGACTTTTTAGTAGGGTAGGTAGGGTGTTTTTTATATTTGATTGATTGCGGAACCAAGTTCAGCCAAGGTCAGCTAGTTATACATATAAATGCAAATGTGAATGTAAAGTGAAAATCTGTGAGTTGCAACATGTTTAGCCACCATTGGCGTACAAAATAAATTATTGCCACTTGAAATACAACACAATCATGAAAGAGAGAAAAAAAAAGAAAAACAAAAGAAAAGCATATCAAAATTAAAATATAACACAAACAGATTAGAAACTATCATTTCAAAATAGATTTATCTGACTGGCACACTAATTAATTGTAAGAAAAACCAAATTTTCGGTCGGTTTCTACAGATGTAGATTATCTATATCTATCGATATCTAGATGTAGATAGTCTATACCTATCAGCATATATCTAAGTACAATACCTACATATTATAATCTAGATAAAGCCGCTTTTCGTGTCTGTCTTTGTGACCGCGTTGTTCTTTTTAACTACGCGACAGATTTTGATGTGGTTTCCAGCAGCATTTAGAGAATTTATTCCGAAAGGTTTATTTAATATTAAAATGACATACCTACTATAAATAAGTCGTAAAAACCGTGAAAAGTAGGGGCGGTGCGCTAGTATTGCCTACGATACTTAAAGCGATAGGGTTGCGCGCTGGCAACCGGCAGTGCGGAGCAGATGCGGCGGCCCGTGAGCTGACGTTGCCGCCGCTGTTTGCTCTGCACGGTCAACATTGTTAGTCGCTCCCGCAACCCGCCCGCCTCTCTCGCAAATGTTATTACATGATTAACCCGAAGCTAACACGTATCCCACTTCTGTTTGGCCTAGCTTTGTTAATTGCCCACTTTGAAACTGCGTACATCAATTATTTCATCAAATCAAACAATGTGGAAACAGCAGCACATGATTCTGCTGAGTTTTGTTCAATGGTATTTTGAATATAATTAACACATTGACTGTCCGGGGTACCTATTCTTAGTAGAAGTCTCAGGACATACCAACGTCCAATATTTTTCTAATTTAAGTTCATTATAATGTAGTGTGAATAAGTTTACCTATTGCCGAATAGTTTAAGCTGGAATTCACATTCGCCTGCACTATGTAGTAGTGCAGGCCTGAACAGGAAATCGAACCCGTTACACGAGAAAAATAATCATCCTGTAGCTTTATCATACCGATCGAAAGGCTTCATCATAAGGATTATTTTTTCCTAAATAACATAGTGTCAAAAATAAAAGGAAGACCATGATTTTTATATCTATGAATGCAGTTTAAATTGTTTGTTAAATTCAAATAATCTCTTCTTTTAGTAAAATGTTCCATCTACAATATTCAAGGTACTTTCCCTCCATGTGGCATATCCGTGGGACGCCCTGTAGAGCTAGGCTGGCATTGCATAGCAATTATTAAGTGTACCTTCTTAAAAATAGGTACAATAATATCCTACATCTCCTGTAGGTATGTCACTGTGCTTACGTACCTAAGGGTAACTGCCTTGTTTTCTATGCCAATTTTTTAAATGATCAAGACTTCTATCAACACTTTGATTAGATTAAACAGGTGCGTTGATTAGTTACTATACATACTCGAAGACGAAAAAAAAGCAAAGAAAAGTGTTTCTAAGTAACTACAGTATTGATTTCGTTACAACTTCCAACGTTGGTTTTATTTTCTGAACCAGTTCTTAGAATAAGTAAGCATATAGGTACCTACATATACGAACTTGGTGAGTACCTACTTTAATTATGTCTATGCCAATAAACCAAAAATCTATTAATCAAATCAAATCAATATTCAAGTGTAGGCACCTCGCTTTAAAATTGTAAGCACCACCTGGCATTGTTATCATCGCGCAACAGGAACTGTGATAAGAATGGTTGGCGCGAGGCGCGGTCGCCCGTAAGAGGATGGCTCCCAGAGGCGGGACACGTTCGTGGCCGCTATCAAAGCCTCTTCATCAATTGATTCCGCGCCCTCGCCGGCTCAATAGGACGACGATCCGCTTTCCACTAAACTACAAACGTCCTAAATTCGGGTTTGTAAAAAGAAATGTGGAAAAGCTTGCTGAAATCTAAGTTTTCAATTTAAATTCGTCTCGCGAGTTTTACCAGGTCATCGGACCATCACAAAATTATGATCGTCACAACGTTCGTTTGAATGTTTAAATTAAATCTTCCACTCGACCAATTAGGTAAAGTTTGATAAAAACTTTACTTTCGTTTTGAAATAAACTTCGAGATCTAATCATCCAACTGATTGATGGCTCTTTACTCTTACAGAACAGATCATTAACTTTTGCTTCACACAGAAGTAGGTACCTATATCGGACAAAAGTACAAAACCACGACGGATATCAAGTACCTAGCTTAGGTATCAATCCGCAGAGCTGCTGTTTTTTAGTAGTCTCTTGGCTAACAAACACAGAAGCCTACCATAATTAATCGTCTTCTGACTTGTACTAATTCGTTTTAAACATTTGTGGTCTCTATCACAATTGCCACATCTTCCTCATTGTCAAAGTCAGTCGGTAATCATTATACCTATACCTTAGCTTGATTCACTTAATTAATAGTAATTTTCATGGAAAATGTGTAGGTATAGCACCGCTAACAACTCTGCTCACACCCGACACCTCTGCATAAATAACCCTTCGGCGGTATCACGTGTGATGTTATGTTATGCTTGCTTTCATGGAAAAAGAAAGCAAACGCTAGAAAGAAATGCCTGCACTTATAATCCAACGGAAGACCGTTCATCTTCCCTTGGATACCCGAGTTTGATATCGTAATCGTGAAACGCCCCCAGCCAACATTTTTAATCTAAGTAATCCTTAGAGTATATGAAGCTCAGATATGAAGTAATCTGAATTTTTACAAGTCAAACTTACGACTATAGCGACACCTACCCACGAAATAAAAAACAATGTATTACAGGGCGTTCTTTTTACAGCGCTTCATGAACAAGTAGCGACCAACACGAGGGCGGTTGCTACACCATTTTACATGTAGCGATGGCGCTTGATTTTAGTTCAAGCTCAACACAACAGGTGGCACCGCTCGTGTTACTTTCGTGTTATCTTTACCGATTATTCGGATTGTTCCTTTTTTATCTAATATACCGAAAATCCAGAATTACCTAACAGAAGGAGTTTTAAATGTAGATTCGATTTATATCTACCAGTATATTAAGTTGGCGTTAATAGTAGTTTCGCTGTATTACTACCTATGCTAGACAAAGTAGCGCCGGCATGAAAATGTGTCGTGTTTAGAAGATTCTGATTCTACGTATTGGCGTTCAAGGCAATCTGATAATAGTTCATCGGCCTCTGCACATGCCCACGATGCGTCAAAGGTTGAAGTGTGAACGCACGTCGCAGTCGGAGCTAATTCGTTATCTATAATAAATTATAATCACCGTTAGCTCTGTCCGAGCATTATCTATGCCCGGACATAATCAAGGTCAAGTCACAAATATTTATATTTCTTGGGGAGCGTGTAAACAGTGCTACTCACGTGCTTATGATGCACATGCTAGCTATTTTAAGAATCATCACGTTCTTTCGCAGCAGTATTTTTGTTACTACTAGCGTCTAGGCACGAATAATGTGCCAAGTTCAACAAATGTTTCGGCGCTTGAGTCTCTTCAACCCGGCAATCGTTTAAAATAAAAATGCTGTTTAACAATCAAAATTACTTTATTTTTATAAAAATAGAAAATATATATGTATAGTAATACTAAATATCGTATTATACCCAATCATAACAAATTCATTTAAATGCTTATTTCATAAATGTGATTTTTATAACTACGCACAGGTATCGCTGTACAATAACAGAAATAAATTATATTTGTAAAACATTCTCTCAAAATTCTTTTATTTAACCCACATGAAATTCTTGTATCAAAAAAAAGATGTTCTTATTTTTAAATTGTACTGTGTCAACGTCCAAAATTATCCGAGTATTTAAATAATATTTAAAAAAAACCGTTATCTAGAAATGAAAATACAAGAAATTCAATTGGTATATTCTATCGAGACATGGCCTTCATATCACAATGTAACATGTCGCACCGTTAAGGCGCATTCAGTCTTCATTCAAATGCTATAAATTCATTGAAAAGATGCAGGTAGATCTGACATGGTCATCCTACAAATATGCCTAATTAATATCCCCAAGTTCTACCCGCTACAAATAAGAAAATTGATCATTTTCAACTTAATTCGGTACACATAAAACGCACCACATGATTTTAAATAATAACATTTCACGCTTATTATAATTATTAAAAAAATTATTCTTAATTGCTAAGTTTGTATTTTCATAATTTGGTAAATTCTGAGTTATTAAACCAAACAATTATTATGCTCCTTATCAAACTATATTTGTAAATTACAAAACAACCCAAATGTACACGTAACGAAAAAAGTATTGTGACACTTCTAAATATGGCTCAATTTAAATAATATTGTGTTGTGCATGTTTAAATATTTTTTTGCCTGATCCGAAGGTAGATTGTTTGATACCTTAGACACCATAATAGTATCATTCGAGATGTGTTTCATATTATTTTAAAATGGCACAATTCTTTTGTTCGTAAGTGTATAAATTTAAGGAATTATAGCACTACCTGTGCTGGTTTAAAATGCTGCAAGGCGTAGTCATGGTAGTACATCATGATGGCAAGTGGCTGGCCAAGGATCAGGGAGCTCCACACCATAATGTTGCCCCAGCGTGGCCCGAGCCTAATTTCGGCGTGTTGAGAGATGATCGCGAGCGGTGGTTGGGCCATCATACCCAAGAACGCCCAGATTCTGAACATTTGCAGTGGCACACTCACCTGTAACAGTTTTGAGTTGCCATTAATTAATGTGACAACAAAACAATGGCAAGATTGGGAAGTTCCTAATAGACAATAGGGCAAAATGTTTAACCGACTTCTAAAAGGTTATCAATTCGGATGTTTTTTTTATTTTTTTATGTAGACTTTTCAAAATAATTCTCTTCAACATGGTCTCATATTCTGTGTTTTTACCAACAGTGGAAAAAGGCGTGAAAATGTCACAAAGATCTTTATAAGCCAGTTCCCAGGACAGCTATATTTTCAGGCAACTATTGCCTTTCTACTGTCTCTGCTCCGCTTTACGACCTCTATTGTCGTGGGTATCTACGACAGGGGAACAGCGAACAGCGTTACTGATGCAAAATTTAGGCAATCTTTCTATTACTTTGGTCTAATAAGTAGTAAAAGATGAATTTAAAAACCCTCACCAAATACTCATGAAACAGCGCAGATATGGCAAACACAACGATTCCGGCGTTAAATTTGCTGAATCCTTTTTCGGTGATGGGTTTGTACACGTGTCTGACGGCCCACATGTGCACTGGCATGTTCCAAGTGCTCCAGAATATGGATATATTGTTGGCGTTCCACCAATCAGAATAGAACTTGCGGTCTGCGAACTGCAGCAGCTCAGCCATCAGGTTCAGGAACGAGTGGAAGGTTAAGTAGAAGAAGCACAACCATATGAGATGGTTCGGCACCTGAAATGTAAGACTTAGTTGTAGGAATCGAACTTGGGAAAAATATTGAAGGGTTAAGGGATCCCATACGTGCCGACTGAGCTCATGACCGAGTTGGTCACGAGCCATGATTTTATTACGGTGAGCGATTTATTCGTTTAGTGATCAAGATGTGTGAAGTACTTGTAATTACTAAACAGCGCCAAAAGATAAAATTCTAACCAATATCCGTCATTCTCTTTTGTCGACCTGCCAGAATGTCTATCAGCGAATCTCGTGCAGTGTTAGCGACCAAGGCTATTCTGTTCTATATCGACTGGTCTATATCCAGAAGCGAACAGTTGCCAGATGGATAATTGTGCAGACACTAACACAACAGCTTCTTCTCCAATTAGCTGCATAAAAGTCGGTAGCGCGGGTGACTGATGGCGTACGCTGGGGAAAGCTTATCACCGTCTCTACTGAACTAACTTTTATTGCATTCCTCATGCTACTTTGCAACAATGACCGATCAATAAAATATCAACAGAAAGCCAATTCTCGTACAGTTATAAATCTCATAACGGTAACAATCAAAGTCAAAAACTTGTCAAAAATGTAGGTAAATTAGAATTAGATGTAATTTTGACGGATTGTGAGTGATATTAGAATGGGAACTTCCTTAAAACAACGGGAAGGTTACCGTTGACATAAAATTGGAAGGTATAATAATTTCTCGAAGTGTTTTATCAAATCATAAATTATTTGTGTTAAACCAGGTTATAAACCATCTGTGTGCCAAATTTCATCCAAATCCGTTCAACCGTTTTTGCGTGATTCAATTGAGTAAGAAACACACAAACATGCAAACTACTTATCACATTTATAATATTAGCAGGATGAACAACTCACAGCTAACTTGAGTAATCTTTCTGTGATCCTTATGGGGTCCATCTTCGTGAAAGTCTCCACGGAATTGGTGACGGTGGGTATCATCCATTGTTGGAACAACGCGAGAGCAAGGTTTATACCGAAGAACAACTCCAACACTCTTTTGATCACAAACCTCTTCCGGATACTGAAACGTACACCATAATTAAAAGTTTAGTTAGTGATACTTATTTATTTTATACGTTAGGAAGGAAAATAAGAATACTATTCGAACCTAACATAGTAACTACCTGCATGTGCACAACATACAAAATATTGAGTAATGGATTGTAAATTATCGTCCGTTAACCTTTAGTCTAGACTCTAGAATGTGTAATTGCGCAGGATCTTGGCCTAATCCATTTTATTTATTAAGTGTCATTACAGGGATAATATGCGAGGCGAATAAAAGTTTTGGCCAATCAGCTCATCCTATAACGATAATATGCGAGGCGAATAAAAGTTTTGGCCAATCAGCTCATCCTATAACGCAGATATGGTTTTGACTTTGACTTTAAAAATATGAAATTCCACATTATTTGCAGCGATCAGTAAAATTTTGACATGCGCAAACCAAAAAGCACACGTGATTCATAAAATTTCGAGACATAAACACTGTTATTCGTTGAGATATCACGATTATAGTACACGTGGACTCGTTCACGTTTCCTTCGAAGAAAACGTGAGTTTATTGCCCTTGTTTCACACCTGTCACTTAATATTTTATGTACGGTCAGGAAGAAAAGTCGATTGACACCGTTATTTTTACGAAATTAATCGATAGATGGTTTTAAATATGTCATTTAACAGTCAAGAGTTAGTAGGTACCTAATTTAAAGTAAGGTGTTTATCTGTTATGATTTTTTAAATAGAATACCTAATTACTACATTATCACAAACCTTTTGTTGCCGATTGTACTAAAATAGCACGCTTATTTACAAAAAGATAAAGATTATTAAAAATGACACACAAAAAAACAGATGCAATCAAAACTAACCGTGCAATGCTGGGGTAATTCAACTCATAAAAAAGGGTTCACAAAAAAAAAAAAAGTAATTAAAAATTATACACAAAAAAAAAAACAGATGCAATCAGAACTAACCGTCCAGTACGGGGGTAATTCAACTCATAACAAAGGGTAGGGGCCAACATAAAGTAGGACAAATCTTTTAGATTCAGATTGTCGGGATACTTCGTCAGCCTCGCTGCAGCCGGAGTGTCATTTATAAGGTCTTCCTTACTCTCTGTAGGAAAAGGATCGTTAGTAATTGGTTGATTTAATATCTACATTTATTTACAATGCAATTAGTTAACGCAAGCCTTTCACGCAACACTCAGATTAGCAGATAAACGAATATAGATAAAACAAGGATGCGATAAACATAAGCTTCCAAATCGGTAACATTACGTAACGCTACGATAGTTTATGAAATATAGAACGCAACATTACAAGAAGTATGAACTCTTTACAAACTCTAATAGAAGTCTAGACTAACTCAAACAGAAAAACCATAAAATCCTGTATTTCTATAAAACTGCAACCAAAGCATTTCTAATAAAGGCATACCTATGCTCATATTGCAAAAGCTAAAAGAAAAGGTTGTCACACAAACATACATTATAACAAAAATGTAACTCTAAAAGCAAGAAAACAAACAGGATGTAAGGAAGGCACGCAGTAACTTGTATTAAACTTACGCTCATGTTCGGCCGTAATTAGTTTATCTGTAATAATTTAACAGTAACCTTTAAACTCTTTATTCCCTAAAATATCACTCATTCTTTTTCAATTAGGTCAAATATATAAGGCCGCTATGACAGTTACTGTTTATTTAAAAAAGGTGATATTTCTGAGGAATTCAAATTCAAAATATTTTATTTTATATAAACCTACAAGGGCACTTATGAAACGTCAGAAGCTAGGTACAATTGACTACCAGGCTCCCGAGATCCGGTACAGGTGTTTTAAATCTCGGACGGTATCAATGCCTGCACACCTGTTAGCCTCCGCGCCCACCGCGCTCATCAGATGAGCACAAACCAGAGGATTTTATGATGACATTGAATAATGCACTTTATGATTAGTACTGTAAAGTGCGTTATTCTATTGGCGCATCTTAACATCAACACAACGGTGCACGCACCGCTGCCTATGGCGGCCGTAATCGAAAGCAAGCATTTATCTATGACATAGATAATAACATAACATAGATTCCTGTATACATGGTGTGATATCGGCCTTATACTATTTCTTACTTATCATAAAAAATTATGTAACACTTACTCCAATTAGGTGCTGATAAACTCTGTCTCCTAAGTTTATTATCCAGAAACTTTTTCTTCAAACCAAGACGACACCAATGATTGGTTTGTACATAACTCCAAAGTTTTAAGAAAATAATTAAATAGAGCATACAGACTGTTGTTATTCCAACTGCAAAAAAGGATCTTATTTAGCAAACTTGTCGGCTGTTTTCAGTACAGCTTGGCAAAAAAGAGCTTGGAAAAAATTAGGCCACTATCGCACTTAGGTCAATATTCAAATGGGAAATAAGTAAAAAAAAAAATGTTTAAATAAAATAAATGTGCAAAAACGCTGCTTGTTGGCGACTCAAACCTACTAGCACTTGTTAGCAAAGTAGTGCCATAATCATAGATCTGCATTAAGTACAATATTGTTTCATTTGTCACCGCGTTATACTCTTTTTTTGCCAAGCTGTACACACAAAGTAAAATCACAAAAAAAAAGTACTTAAACATTATTATTAAGACGTGATAGGTATCGATATCTCTCGACTCGTACATAACTACGAATTACGGGATCAGAGACCCCTGGTAGTGTAGTGCAACACTAGATATTGATACCCATGAAGAAGGGATGTTTCAAAGATCTACATAGTTACCGAAACTAAAATCGTTGCCCTTAACATGTAGAACTGCAATAGGCAATAAGACCATAAAAAACATGTTAGATAGCTGTAATATTACGCCAAACTTCTCTGGTATTAAATCCTAAAAATAAAAACAAACGTCAATATTATCATTATTGCATATTGTATAACTTAGGACATCATAAACGACAGTCTGGCCGCCCGGCCGTCGAGAGAATGCATTTCTGATACCCGTCAGGTGGACAGTTTCTAGTAGTAATATGGATCAAATTTGCAAAACACACATTCGTTTAATATGCTATGAAACTGACAAGTGTCATGAACGCATTCTCTCGAGACGTCCGGACTGTAGGTATAAAGATTGAGTTGTTCCAACTTACAACGGCTATTCCCTTTTCCACTAGTAGGCTGACAACAATAGGAACAATGCTGACTGAAAAAACAAAAATATTTACGTAAATTTGTTTTTTTGAGAATTTAATAATTTAATGTCAGCTATCAAATAATGAAATACTCACAAATTATCAGAATAACTGATGGATATTGGCTCCTGTCGCCTTCATTGTAACCTGTCAACACTATGATCCATTCAAAGGGGTTAACGCGAAATCCATATCTGTAAATTAAGATTATTAGAATAAAAACACAAATGTGGGCGGCGTTACCATGGCCAGTTAGGGCATCCATATCACCAAGTGGACATGTAGTGACTGTTTGGTGGACATCAATTCACAAGGGATAGACAGAGTACTACACTCTTATTGATAAGTAATGGCTGTTCTGGCAAACCGTGGCATGGCACATGTAGACTATCATTAATAAGATTTTTGTCAAAATTACAGGTTTTCACATTGGGAAATACATGATTGTGAAATTGTGACATAAACAATAAAACTACACTTACTTGCATGCCTACAATAAAATACACATTTTATAAGATCATCTCTTTTCTTTCTTATTCAATGTTTGAATATAAAATTTACAAGCTTTAGCAATATGTACACATTAATTCTAAAAAGGCCTTGATATTCTGTAACATTATATACTTGGTTTTCCTCATTTCGTCAAAAAGCTTAGTAACATCTTGCTAGCCTTGTCTAATGTATAACGGATACCATTGGACATTGGTCAATGCTAACATAAACGCAATAGATACAAAGTCCATTTCTTGGAGGTATTAAAATAAAAAAAATTACACAAAAAGCCATACCCTGAATCATCATTGTAGTTTGGTATTAAATGAGTAGGTTATTAAATGAGCAGGGAAAATAACACAAAGTGAAAAAACTAAATCATGATGCTATACATACCTGGTTCATCATTCTGAACAAACAGAAAAAAAAACAACATTTAAAAACTAGTTATGGTAGAAAGTATGTTTACCTCGGCTGCTCCCTTGTCCAGGACAGTCAAAATTGAAAACTTAGGTATTAAGTGATCATAGAATGATCATTGAATGAATGGGTGATATGCTCATACTTATCAAACCCTTCATAATACTAATAAAGATTTTTTTTATGTATGTATCTCGCCTAATTCCATATATGTACATGTAAAAAATACTCACTTCAAGAAATTCTCAAGACCTAAACGGACGCCACCAATAGACAGCATCAAGAAGCCCCAGTTCACCAGGCCCGTAAAGTTGTTGAACTCTGAGCTCCATGAGAACAGAGAATCTCTTGGTGTGTGTACACTGGAACAAGATTTTTATAGAATTTTTGAGTGGATAAAGACGAAGAAGGTTCTACTGTCCAAAACAATTTGATAATAAAACCATGACTTGCACTTAGCAATCCAGACAATTGCGGATCATATTATCTGGATGTTCAGACTATCAGACATAGATAGACTTACTCAAATCTTCCATGAAAACCACAATGGTATGACAATTACTATGACACTTACGGCTTATCCAATTGCAATTTTCTAACTTTCTTCTCAGTTTCTGTTATTTCCTCAGCTTTTGAAACACTTTGCGCTCGCCTGTAGCGAAGCGCTTTTTCTTCAGATTCTGTAGTCATTGCCCTTATTTCTAGTTCTGCAGTCTGTGAGTTGATAAAGTCCAAATAAACTAATAATTAACTTAAATTGTGGGTAGTTAGTAAAATCTCATAATCATAATGAAAACTTACACTTAGATATGAAACAAAGTTTTACTTCTAACTAAAACAATACGTATAAAACATTAAGAGCAATTACCAGTTGGAGTACAGGTATTAATTTTATTACCGACAGTTGATATGGTAAAGATTAGGTATAAAGTTAAATTTATCAGTAGCAGTATGTCATCAATTCACCATTCGAACATAACAACAACAGTAAAAAATTACCCTTAAGGTTGCCGAGTCAGCACACCAGCAGCAGCATAATCAGCTTTTCGACTAAAAGATAACAGTTCTTCAACTTTAATTATAATCTCAAACCTACCAAATTAAACACTTTCGAAAATCAACTATCTCGTATCTGTCAAACTCATACCAAATGAGCTGTCAACAATAAAACGTCAACGGTCAACCTTCAAATGAACTTAGAGCTAGGTCTACATTTACTTTCCCATTAAAATGCTAGAAATTCATGTTTTTTTTTAAATAATTTCAACATAAAATTGTATTTTAAATGAAACTTTTTTTATTGTATAATACTCCTAAAATAGGTCCTAGGACTAAAAAGAACTCTGTGGTCCTAGAAAAATCTTTTAATTTGACATTCTCCATTCCTCTTTCTGCTCTTTCCTCATCATTACGTCATTGCATTCACAGATGACTAAACTTGCCATACTTGAAAACTATAATGTTTTAGTAGTTTTTTAAACACTGCATGGGAGCGGGAGGCTACTAACTGTATCGCTATCCGCAACAGACGTACCGGGCGCCGCCGCCGGAGAGCATTCAACGATCTCTGGCCGTTATAGGCCCATAGAATTTGTGTGGCCCGTTGGCGATGGACTTTAGGGGGTTGCGCTAAGGTAGCCTGCGAAATAAAAAATAAAAATCAAGGTTAAACCAAGGTTGTGCGAAGGTCAAACGAAATTTGGTCGTAAACCAATGATGACTACACGGTTGTAAACCACCAAGGTCACCTCCGTATTTAAATCAATATTTTAAATAGTTATCCATTTTTCTTATTTCCATACAGTAGGTAATATTGCCAAATTAATCAAAACAACGAAATATTTGACAGCAATTTGCGACGTTGCCCACTTTCTGAATAGACGCTCCTGCATTAGCCGTCGCTTTTCTGCAAAGTACCTAACTTCTATTTCTGTAAGAATGGTCAAGAGATATTATTATGTAATGTAATCTATCGTAGACGGAGTGCTAACATTTTCGCGTTAGCTTCGCTCGCCCTTGCATCTTGGTCTCTTAATTCTTAAGCTTTTCTTCATAAATCGACAGTCTGTCTTCCTAGTGTATGAATGGACAAAATAAAACTTATCCCATGCAAGGCGGGATGCTAAACTATTCGAGCTCGCTATTTACTAGCTCTTGCATCCTACATTTTCTTTATTTTTATATTATTTTTCTTAGGCCATTCTGCATAAGTCGACAAAGTTAAGTAACTTACTCCTTGTATGAATGAAAAAACGAAAACTTAACATATCCGGAGCGAAGTGCTAAAATTTTTGAGCTCACTCCGCTCGCTCTTGCACCCTCCTTTCTCAATCTTTTCTGCATATGTCGATAAAGTAACTCCTGATTTTGTATGTTCAGTATGTTCTCCTCGTCAGGGTATGTATTGTGGTTCTCCTGTTCAAAAGATAAAAACAATATGCGGAAAAACTCGAGCTCGCTGTAAATATTGGGTTTGGGTTGGTATTTACACTTTCCTTCTTTCGGGAACGGAACCCTAAATAAAAGGATATTTTTAGGAGAAAGACTTAGGAACAAAATATGTAACATGATATTCTTTCAGTTTACAGTAGATTTTTAGCTTCGCATTGAGCCATTTAGTAGAATCGTTGATAAGAAAATGGTCACTTCAAACCTCCAGTGAGAGGATAAAGGTCGTCTGTGTGTGAATGTGACTAATATGTAACGCAAGTTCAAGGAAAAAAACCAGGCTTCTAATGAGATAATTTTCATATTATCTCAAAAAAATTGGTTTATTTCGTAGATATTTATAATATAAAATGAAGATTTGGACCTCGGAACACACTTTCAAGTAAGTAATGACGATTGATATTATGACGCAACCTTGAATTTCAAGACAATATTATCGGTCAATTTAATTAATCTTTGTCTTTGTTCGTCAATTTACAGCCATCCGTGGGAGACGGTTGCTCAAGCAGCATGGCGAAAATATCCCAATCCTATGAATCCAGCAGTTATTGGAACAGATGTCATCGAAAGGCAGGTAGTCGATGGAATTTTAATCACACACAGACTAGTCAGTTCAAAGTGGTTTTTTCCGAGATGGGCGCAAGCAGTAAGTTTCGTAATTTCATTATTTGAGTAATTTATAGTTCACCTAATAGTTTTCACAAAAAAAAAACAACCTACCTGTAAACAATTAATATTTTTTACAGCTTATTGGAACAGCAAAAATTTGCTATGCAAGTGAAAAGTCAGAGGTAAACCCGAATGAACGAGAGATGACTTTGAAAACCTCGAACCTGTCATTTTGCCGTTACATAGCTGTTGATGAAACTGTTCGGTATAATCCACATCCCTCTGACCCTTCTAAAACTCTGCTGACACAAGAAGCCGTAGTCACAGTACAAGTAAGTAGAACCATTGCTTGTCTTAATAATATGTTTGGTCATTTTCATACATGTCTGGCAGCTTTGGTAGGCACATACCTTCCTTTTAGTTATCTTTTTGTAAGGGTCATTTTAAAATAACATGTAATCTCAAGGATCCTAAATGTAAAAATCTAATAACAACAAAATCATCATCTACAACTTAGCCCAAACATTGTTAGGACTTGGGTTTGTATATAGGCCTCTCTTTGTTTTTGCCAATCTCCACTCTGCCAAGCTAGCACAGGAGCAGTTTGTATTGTATGTGAAATATTATTAGTATTAACACTATATGAATATTTTCAGGGTGTACCTCTCAGTAGCTATATGGAGGATTTATTAGCCAACAAAATATCTTTGAATGCTGGTAAGGGTCGTCAAGCTATTGAATGGGTCATCGGAAAAATAGACTCGGAAATAAAAGAACTTGCAAGCACTGCATGTAAAAGTACAGATGAACTATTATCACAGACAAAGAAATCTCTTGATGACATAACTTCCACAGCAAGAAGATCAATGGATGATATATCAACAAAGGCTAAGAGGTCATTAGATGATATAGAAAAATTCACAAAAGCTAATGCTAATCAAAGGAGCTGAAAAGAGGAGTGATTGAATTGTTGTGCCACACAACTCATGACCTGCACTAAATGTCTAATTATAACTATTAGTTAATTTATGTATTGTTGTAATATTGTAAATTATTTATTTTCTAATAGTCTTAATAGCAAATTTATTAGCAAAACTTTGCTCGATAACATGCTTACTAAAGTGAATTCAGATAAAGGCACAGTTATCTAAAGTAAGTTTTTGCATGTAAAAGAAAACTGATTATGTTATCAGCTTTATTGAGGATTGATAACTTAACAGACAACATTGAAATTTGCCAAAACTTGCTTTATTTATGTGATGACCTGCATTGAGTATTTGATTTTCGAGTAGGAAATCTTGTGTTTGAAAAGGAATAAATTACCTCATATGACAAATTTATCATTACATGTCAAAGCATGTTGTGTAGTTCAAGTTCAGTTGAGGGTAAATGTAGATAAAAGTGTATTGATTTGAAGTATTGTAGATTAAAAAGAATGTATAAATGTAGCTTTACTGGATGTATTATGTGGGTGCAAAATTCTTTATTTACGTTTTACCCATTAGAATATTGTATAAAAGATTCTTAAAAACACTTTGTGATAAAAGGTAATTTATGCATAAGTCAAATCAATCTGCCAAGGTTACTTTACTTTCGATTTCAAATCAATGCCAAGATTTACCAGTGCAGTGAAGACTGATCACTTTATAAGTTACCTACCGCCCTGGCTTCGCTCATACGATAGAATATCAATGTACAATAGTTTTAAAGTATTCTCGAAAAATTATCTAATTGATGGTGAAAAATACACCAAAACACCATCAAGTAGAATCAGAGATGTATCCGAATACACAGACTGTAGCGGTCAGGCGACTTCAATTTATTCTCTTACAGACATTGATGTAACTAGACATTGTATAATGTAAAACTCAGCTATGAACAACCATTCCCTATTGGCTGTCATTATGTTAATGGCAAAAGCATTCCAAGTTAATGTCGTTTTTTGTGATGAGTTGATACTTGCCCACACTGATGCCCAAAAGGAATAAAAGCTGAATTTATTATGGTTTTAAAATAATTATATTTTTCCTTATATCCCACTTTTTATATTCCATTAATAAGTGGCACTAACATTGTAAAGACCTGCTCAATTCCAAGGTATTTGAACTAGTGCTACTCAATGGATTAAATTGTAAAGAAATCCCATTTTAAATTAGCTTTAAGTAATTAAAATATCACATAGTTACCTTTGTATTCCAAACATGACTCCAGGAACTCTTGGTATTGAATTAATAAAAATATTTTTTTCAGCAATCAGTGTATTTTGAATTTCATATTATTTGCAATAAATTTTTGATGAAGTATCAGCAATTTTATTCGTATTTATCAATGACCCATTTACCTGGGTACCAATTTTTAGGGTTCCATACCTCAAAAGGAAAAATGTAACCCTTCTAAGATCACTCGTGTGTCTGTCGGTCTGTCCGTCTGTCACAGCCAATTTGCTCCGAATTTACTGAACTGATCAAGTTGAAATTTGGTACACATATATTTCTGTAAATGAATTTTGAATATGGGGGGCAAACAAGAAAATTAAAAAAGTTGCGGTCTGTACCGTGTGACATATCAAATGAAAGGGCTTGTTGCGAGGATCCCGAGTATATTTTTTTAACAATTTTAGAATAAGTACTTTTAAAGGTATTTAAGAAAATAGATGAAAAGTGACTATACCCCGCCGTTATCTCCGAAACTACTGAGCACAGAGTACTTTTTAACATACCATACTGAAACCTAAAATTTTGAAAAACATAGAGAATGGTTCTGTACTCATAGATAACAGGAAAACCTATAAGAAGAAGTCTATGGTCTTAAAATAACATGGCAAATCTCTCAATATTTTATGTACAAACTTACATTTGCAGTTGGAATGTATCGGAGAACATGTTTTTCAACTACAATGTTAAGTTTGTTTTTAGGATAAATTCATCCCAACTACGGCATAATTATACCTAACCAACTTGTACGTACCATACGACGAATAAATGTCTGCCTTTGCCCCCATTACATGGTAGGTACATACCTAACTGGTGAAATGTGGGTACCCACCTATACATTCATGCTAAGGTGTACCTCTGCCTGACTCTTCGGGGAATTACCTACAGGTGTAATGTTATTTTATGTAGTAATTCTCATGATCAATTATAATATTTCATTTCATAGAAAAGTGCAATACCTACGCGATTAAAATGTATGGAGCAGCTGTTTTTTTTAAAATAACCGACGATAAAAATCAACGCAGGGGCGTTCAGAATCCTGTACTGATTTCCTTTATCCATGGTAAACGGCTTCGCGTCGATGTCCCTGAAACCCTTTAAATACCTATGCCTATCCGACAGGCTATAGTCCCAATGTTCTTCCAGCGCCCAACCAGAATATCAAGCGCACCTTTCTAGGTTGATGCTGAAGACCCTGATAATCCTCTGCCTCCCCTCACTGCAGACGAAGTGCACGACATCATAAAAGGGCTCCGCGCTCGGAAAGCTTCCGGTTCAGACGGTATCGCCAATAAGGTGTACAAACTCCTCCCCGCTCCCCTAGGAGAGGCCTATCTCCAGCGGTGGACTGCGACTAGGTTGAGATGATTGAACAATATAAACTGTGTAGAAGATAAAGAAGCAATTTCTCTCGTTTACCCGTATCACAATTCTGCGCCCACGACTGTAAATCTGACACTATGTATCTTAAGTCTCTAAGAGTAGGTATGTCAGGTCACGATCCTGTGTACCTGGGTTCGACATTATTACAAGATGACGAGTATGTAAACGTAGCACAGAGTACTTTATATGAAACGAATAATAAATTAATAAATATTTTGATACCTTTGTTTTATTTTATTCTAATCCACCCTTATTATGCCGATTACAGATGGGCTAGCTAGTTTATGTGTCAGGTGGTATCACCGGTTATCACCCAGCTCAAAATAGCGGAATAAGAATCATAGGTACGGGATCTTACACGAAATGGCTGGGTGTACCTACATAATTTATTTCATTTAAAGATCGTTGTATATCTTTACTCGCAAATGCTTTACAGCGTTGTCGCCATACAAATAAATGATTCTACTACTGCCACCATTCAATTTTTGTTTTTTTAAATCCGAAATCCCGTAACAAAATGGGTGATGTCCTACCTTAGATGAGCGGTGACTGAGTATGTGAGTATGTCAGTGACAAAATTAAGGAACTTTGACCTGCAATCGTTCTTAAACTACAGGTTTAAATTGAATGTCTTCTCCTTCTTTTTGTGTGGTTAGTGACTAACCTGGTGTCAGAGTTTTAAAGCCGCCCATGGGCCTCTGACTTGGCTTCACATGCCGTCGAGAAATATCTGTCAGACATGCCATCATGTCGGTTTGATTTGAATGTAATTTCACTTTTACGCTTCGCCACCGGTGTGCTGGGCAAGTCGGCGGCGGCTGCGCCTTTCAATCTACAGTCACGTCACCGTGCAGCACAGCACCGAACTTCGGCCAACTTCCATCTCCGGCCAGCGACGGGAATTTGCCTGCAGCTACAGGGGAGTACCTATCCCTGCAGAAGTGACAATAGACGTCCTTAACCCACGACCCACAAATCTTTGTGTGCCTCCGGCTTTACCAGCTTGGTTTAATTATTAATAATATACTTTTGAAGTTACACACCCGTTTTTTATTCATTTGCCAATTATCGGTTGGGAATCGAACGGGTGGAGGCTACACTGCCACAAAAAAATCAGGTTTCTAGCACAGAGTAGGTAGGTACTTTTTTTTAATATAAGTAGTTTCTAGCTTTATCCATAACGAAATTACAAGGCGTCGAATATGTCCTAAATGGCTTCGAGAAAAGATGGTACGGCTGTGCCATAGAACATTCTAGTGTTTGTTTTGCTCGACTTACTCGTGGCACGGTGGCACTGCCGTGCCCCCCGATATTGTATTTACCTACTTATCTATGTCCTCTTCCTAATCCTAATCCTTCAATTCTCTATCTGATCCTACGCCTTCAATACAGGCGTGATGTAGGTACCTACCGATATGCAAAAAAGAAAGTTACAAACTAAAATCCAACTATGACAAAAACGTCAACTAGCAAGCCGTTGAGCGTGCTAAAAAATAGACTTAAATACACTCAAAAAATGTAAGTTAGGTAACGAAATAACATCGGATTCGATTTTTTCGTGTAGACGGGAGTCACACGTAATTACTAAATATGTCATGTAGGTACCTAATTTATGGCATAAATCATACAGATTACGTGTCACTCCGGATACAAATTAATTTTATGTGACATCATATAGCCTAGAAATCCTATAATCACAGCTATAATATAACCAGCGGAACGATACCTCATTTGTCGAAATACGACGAGTAGTTTTGGAGTAAAGGTCCATTGGTCGATTGGGCTCGTATGCGGGGTGCGTGAAATTTCTGTACCTAACGCATGCCATAGGGCCCGCATGCAGGGAACCGTTTTCATTACTCGATAGGGAACGATTTTCGAAGTATACGAAGAACCTGCACCGCACGTTTAGAAGAACTTGCTTTGAAGGGTCATTTTAATTGGTTACGAGTCTCCTCGCGCTCTTTGTTATCGAATTTGAATTTCATTAGTCATTACCCCGCTTGCGGGAAATCCCGGCATGCTTTAAGTCAACAGAGTTATCGACTAATGAAAATGAGCCATTATGGGGGAACTGATGAACATACATGCATAGCCTGTTAAAATCATAACCCTCCCTTAGCTTTGCCGCAGTCGGGTAAAAATAACAATGGTATAGTCTGTTATATTTTATTATAAGTAAAAATTTAAGTCTTGCTTCTATAGCTGTACTAAAATGGAATTTAATTACCTTGATCATACAAAATCTTTCAATTTAATCCTCTGATCATAAAACTCAAACTCAAACTCAAAGCATTTATTTCAAATAAACCAATTACAGGCACTTTTGAATTGTCAAGGGGTCGGTCAGTCAGAAAGATGAAGCTAGATGCCCATTCCAAAGCGTAGTAGGTACCTATGGAGAAGAACGGGCAAGAAACTCCACGGACACTCTTTTAAATCATAATTATGGTTACAAAATATTGGTTACATCATTCATGTTGAAGTTATACATGTGAGAACGATGCATAAAATTAAGGCTTAGGATATAGAGGAATTGCATAACAACTTTATGTAAAAAAGCACTATGGAGAATCCATTGTGATGCCCGAACATCTATTGATAGCTCAGAGACAATCCAGGTGAACAATCTCAACAAATTGGCATGGAAATATTAGCCGAACGTTCCTATTTACATACCAACTGATGGGAGTCCATACAGATAAGATATACAGATAAGACCGCCCATTGTGTCACCCTATGTAACATTTCTAAATTTATTTCTGTAATTTGTATGGTGTGCATAATAAAGAATATTCTATCTATCTATCTATAATGATGTAATTATTTTACATATTTCAACTATTTTCATACCAATACATAAAACTGTATGAATACCTATTTTACAAGAATAATGTAACCTTACATTTTACACTACATCTGGTTTAAATTAAGTGATTGTCCACTACCAGAATGCGGCCAGTTTTTACATGATAAACCAAACACATTTTGCAGTGACAATTTTACAGGATAACTTCATACGGCTACATTACAGATACTTTTTAAATAAGAATGCAATATGTTTAATGTAATATTACAAAGTCTTTCCAGTAACACATGAACTGCATTAAAGTTAGTATCAAGTGCTGGTGCCTGAAGATGTCATGCTGCCATTCTGGACACTTGCTCCTGTTACAGATCTTGTAGCAGACAGGTGAGAAGCTTTCAGACGGTCCAATTCATTCACCCAGGAACGGACATGCTCTAATCGATGCCAAGCCATCTGCAATACTTTCTGTGATGCATAACCAGATCCTTCATGCGGTTGACCAGTAGATACTTGAGTCAGATAGTTAATCTGATCACTGAGTTTTGATTCCACTTGACTTAATGTTCTCAGAAATTGAGATGTATTTGTTTCTGCTTGTTTCTGACCAGACTTTTCTTTACTTAATTCCAGGAGTGCTTGAGCTGAAATGAAGTATTTTTAGATTACATTATTAAAATCTCTGAATCTAAGGTGAACTGTTTCTGATTTAAAAACAAGTTAAGGCAAAAGAGCCAGGGTAGCCAGCAAAATTGCTATTTTCTTTTGTTTTTTGCAATTTGCAGATCAGTATCAGGTTGTATATTGATCAAAATATGATTCCCAACTGTAAAAAATATAGCTTTACATAATTATAATCATTACAATCAGCAATACAACTGCATAAGTCAGAATTGGTTTCAAATTTCAAGATTTCATAAAATAGTCATTCATTATGGTATTATGAACTTAGACAGTTGTATTGATAATTTTTATGATTATAATTCTCTAAAGAATATTTTAGATAAAGCCGTGAATCTTATTTAGATTCACGACCAACAACGAATCTGAAACTGACCTGCAAATTGCAAGAAACATAAGAAAATTTGAATTTCGATGGTTACCTTGACGCTTTCGTCTTAACACAAAATGTTGATACAAATAGGATGTGAATGATTTTTGCTTGTCATCTCAGTTTCTTATTCTAGAAGAAATAAACAGTGTTTCTGTACTACTCAGAACCAAATAAAAATCCAAAACATAGTCCTGTCAACAGTGACGTGAAGCCGGGTTCGTAAACATGTGTGCACTTTGTGTGGTGTAGTTTGATTGTAGTGTCATTGTAAATGTGTGCGTGTAAGCGTGTATGCACAGAGCGGAGGGAGGTGTAGTTTTGGCATGCTTAACTGTATTGTTCGCAGCGGTCTGTCTTAGTTATTTATTTGGTCTGAGCTGTACTCGTGCATTTTATAGAATACTCATACGTAAGAGAACGCGAAAGATGAAGAGAACTATTTCTACTGTTTTTACCTGCACATTGGAGACATGTTATAATATCTTTTTCAATATCATCAAGAATTTGTATTCTCTCCATAGGAGCAGTCATTTTCAATAGTTAATGTTTGCGTGGCCGAGGTGATTTACAAATAGTTCAGAATTTATTTATTGATTTCTTGATTTCGATGACACTAGATATGGATTGACACATCAGACATTTGACAATTTATTAAAAAAAAAAAAAAAACCCTTTTGGCAATTGAGCCGATTAGAGGTGGGAAAAGTGTATCATTTTTGCGATTGGAACATTTGCATCTGGATCACTGTAATGATCCGAATCATTGATTTATATGTTTCATTTAGATCATTTGAATTATCGACTCAAAAGATATAAAAATGCATCAAGACAACGAAAAACTGTGAGAGTGATACACACCTCATTTGATATCTCTTTCTGACTTAAAATAGATTGTAATGTGTCACCCAATCAGTCACGATTTGCGAGCTCGCGAGTCAGTTCCGTAGTAGTACTGACCAGTGGTCTCGAATGTCAGAGTGCGAAATCGGTAGAGCTGCCCACAAAATTCGGTACATTAGTACCCAAAATCGGTATATGACAAAAAAAAAAATACAATGTTCAATCAAATTCGTTTATTTATCAAAAAATAAATTAAGAGTCTAATTTACATCAAACCAAACACACTTAAATATAATGATTTTTTCGATCTTTAGGATCATACTCTACTCTTTGGCCAGAGCCGCGGTCATCTTTGAATTAATTTCAAAGTCATAACAATTAGCGTCATTAAAGAGTCGTTTTGCATGTAATTGAACAGTGATTGACTCAGTAGACAGCCTATTTCGCTGTTTTGTTTTCATAAGATTCATAAGATTTCAGAGGACTCAAGCGTATTCCTCAAAAAATATGGAACTAACTAGGTACTTACTTTCTATTGAGGAATCCCTCAATAGGCTGTCCGTAACGTAAAACATAAATGAAAAGGATTGCCAACGTAGAAGTGTAAAATCGGTAGAAAAATCGGGATTATTACATGTATTCTCTGAAATCGGGGAAAAATCGTTGCAATTCGTTATTTAAGTAGGACAGAGCCCATATCGGTAGAAATACCGAAAAATCGGTAGGTTCGAGACCACTGGTACTGACACTAAAGTAACGTAACTCAGCATCTCAGTCTTTCTCTCTCGCTCACTCGCTCACTTGACTTCGGACTACAATGACACAGAACCGCCTATGAAAGTTATCCCTACTTAGTATTGAAAGTGATTTACTCTGAGAATTGAAATTCACCGAAATTATCAATGATTTTTCAAAAAAAAATCTTTTGCGACCTTTTATGTCAATAAAGCTCGAAAAGGTCCCCAGAAACTATAAAAAAAAGCTTAACAAAAAAATTGTTGCTATCTCGTATTACTGTTAATAAGTGTAAAAGTATGAAATAAAACTACAAAACACACATACCCTATATGTATAAAATAACAGTAAACTAAGAGTTTTCAACGAAATATGCTGCTATTTAGGTAGGTACTCATCCTTTATTTATCAACTATAACGTGGTTTTAGGTGCATGGCAATGGGTTTCGGATCTAACTAAAGTCTGCAATTTTGAGAATAAAATTCGTTTATGTAGTTATATGAATATTTTTTCAGAATTGCTTGAAATCGACTAAAGATTACATCTATTGAACTCTTAAAACGATAGTCGATTTTACTTTTTCCACAGATTCTAGTCAAGCTTTTTAATCTGTGGAAACCAATGCTACCAGTTGTTTAACTCCCTAGTTTGCGGGAAAGGACAATATTAATTTGACGTGAAGTGAATAATATAATTATAAAAAAATAAATAAATAAAATCACTATAGCATTAAACTTAAAATAATAATGCTTCAGGTTTTTGCTGGGGTTCGAGACAGTTTAATTTTTCTACACACAATGTCGTCGATCGAGCGCCGGGTACGTACCAACACCAACCGAACGAAAGCAAGCGAAGGCTAGCGATTGGGAATCGTGGATGGGCACGGAAGCTTCCATGGTATAATAAAACAAGGTATGGCACTCCGAAACACAATGGTCACGTGGGAGACACAAGACTACGTCATCACCGCTATCCATGGTTCTCAAACTTTTTAGTTTGGGGAAATTTTATAAAACATTGACATAATTATTAAATTACTTCTAGCTTTTGCCTGTAGCTCTACCCGCGCGTTGGAGGTTTCCCTAGACAAAAAAAAACAAATTAGATAAATCTACTTTAGCATTCATAATATAAGTGTATATTCATTCTTAATAATAAGTGGATTCTAGGGATTACTAAAATAATACTCAAACACATTGTTAAACTCGTCTACTTACGAAGTTTTATTCAAAATCATAAAACAAAAAATATTTTAACCATTTTTATATTGTGGTCAAAGAAAAAATGTATCAAACCAACTTGTTAGACGTCCACAAATAAATGTTTGAGAATCACTGTGTACAATGGGACTGAGCGAGACCAACATACGGGTTCGACAAGAATAGCTATACATGAAAAAATGTCAGAATGCCAATTAGACAGCCCGTTTCTGTGTTACCAGTAGTGTGTAATAATAACTCCCCAACCTCCTTTATTACTTATGCGAATCTGATACAATAATGAGGTTTTAATTAAAAATTACGTTGGTATATGTTTGTTTCGTTTGATAAGACAAACGAAACGACAATTTCAATGCTTTGTATATATTTTTTAACAGAATGGTGATTGAAAATCTTTCCTTAAATTCGAGTTCTGTTGCAATAAAGTGGCAACTGAATAGTGACGTAGGCATGTGTCGCTCCCGGAATGCCATACCTTGTTTTATTATACCATGGAAGCTTCAACAACAGTGAGATTGACGCAACATTTGACATGGAGTTGCGGGTCACCAGCACATTATACCAAAAGTAAATGTAGGTGATGTTCGGATTCTTCGGATATGATGAGCATTTGCTTGCTCATAATGTTTACAACGAAATCGCTCGTTTAGAGTGGGTTTAAACCTGTTTAATGAACCAAAAGGCGATGGAGCACGGATGAAGGCCTTGGGATGCAATTTCTCGTCTTCGGTGAAATGTCCCAACGCACCTATTCTCATTCGCTCATTTGCGTACGCTTTCTTTCATTCGCTTGGTCTGAACCTCTGTACCCGTAAACCAAAAAGTGATCAAGCTGCGTGTAATCTAGTCATGAACAAGGTTATGAAGCCCCACAAGAAGAGGTATCGGCGGCCGTTGCTAGAGGCGGCACGGTCAACATTTTCCTTAAAAATCAAGCAGATCACCATTTATACGCAATATGAAAAAAATCAAATGACATAGGTATATAAACATTGATTGCTTTGAATGGCGAGAATGATAGAATTTGTGCGTTCAACGCACTTTCAGCAATACGAATTTTGTTAGTACTGCCGTGCCGTCTCTAGACGCTAGGCGTGTGTAACTCTTTACGGAACCGACTCACTGATCCGGATCATTGAAGTGTTCCAAAAGATTGGTTCAGTAACAACGTTTCAAACGCATCATTTGAATCTAAATCATTACTTTGCCTCTTGAGCTCTTTCCGCGCGACCGTCGCTTGCGAAGCGACTGAGTAGCAGTGACTGAGAGGGAAAGACTGAAACGCTGAGATACGTTACTTTAATCGTCGCAAGTCGTGAGTGAGCGGGTGACACATTACAGTCAGAAAGAGATACCAAATGAGATGTGTATCACTCATGAGTATGAGTTTTTCGTTTTTCGTTGCTTAACGTGCTTTCCGAGGCACGGAGGAGTCTCGGTATGTAAAGATGGTCACCCATCCACGGACCAACCAAATCCAACCAAACCGGATGATTCAAATGATCCAAATGAAACATAAACCAATGATCGGATCATTTCAGTGATCCAGATGCAAATGTTCCAATCGTAAAATATACACTTTGCCCACCTTTTATCTCCTAGACGCTGCCGACGCACTGTGGATCGAAAAAAGGCTCTCGACGACATTGGAGCTTAAATTTTTGAGTGTCGGTTCTTTGCTTGAAGTGGCTTCTAATAGCAAATATTATATCTTAAGATAAAATGTGGTAGGCAAATTGGCAACTTATATTTATTTTGCCAAAAAAAAATGTATAGAGCTAATGCTTATAACTCCGGAACGGAGAGAATAACCGTTTTGAAAGCACGGTGATGTAACTATGTATTTATTTATGATTTTTAGACATACGTCATTTAACGAGATTTTTTTCCGTTTTTTTTCGAAAATAGCGGCTCTGAAAAATGCAAATACCTTTTTCGTCTTTTTTTTTTGTGGTTGTTAAGCTTTTTGATGTTGGCACCACTGACAGACGACAGCTCATCAAAAGAGTCCTTTTCAATCGGCCATTTTTGTCGCGACTGTCTTCGAACATGGTTAGTATACTATTTGTAATCTAAGAATATTACTTGAATCTCTCTTTTTTGTGATTTTGAATACACTGATTATTATCGATGGTAACGTTGGTTTATTATACTTGTGAATATTCTCTGTATTAAACTAAAAATCTACTTGTGATAGCTTGTGTAGTGGTTTATGGTACATACAAATGATGATATCCTATCTTTAAATTATACGGTTAGAACCTGAGTTCTATGTGAAGATTTTTCTAGGGCGGACTGATGTTTATAACTAAATAACTTTGAAATGCCCCAAAATAAGCAGAGTAACTAAACTTGAGTTTGTTTTCAGTCGCATAGAAAGTTTTCGGCGCCTCGCCATGGATCGATGGGATTCTACCCCAAGAAGAGGTCCCGCCGTCATCGTGGAAAGGTGAAGGCATTCCCCAGAGATGACGCTAGCAAGCCTGTCCACCTTACCGCCTTCATTGGTTACAAGGCGGGTATGACCCACGTGGTTCGTGAACCTGACCGTCCTGGATCAAGTAAGTTGTCGTGCCATATTCTATAATGTTCAATGCCATCGTGGCCACAATTAATTCGTAGGTGCCCTATTTATGCCTCAATCTGTAACTCATTGTTTTAATTCTCCAGAGATCAACAAGAAGGAGATTGTGGAGGCTGTAACCATCATCGAGACGCCTCCCATGGTGGCCGTCGGCGTGGTTGGTTACATCGAAACCCCACATGGTCTCCGCGCTCTGCTCACCGTCTGGGCCGAGCACATGTCCGAGGATTGTCGCCGTCGCTTCTACAAGAACTGGTAAACATTGTGTTCTGTCCATGTGCAATTTTGAATGACATGATTTCCTTGTTTTGGTCCTTTGGTAATTCACAAGTTATGTCAAGTATTTGTATTATTTCATGTTACTAATCACTTCCAATAGCTCTCCTCTTAATAATGAGAGTTTGAAGTCAAATATGCCTGGTGCGTATTGCTACCAATTGGTTTCCGCTCAACGATGAGGCCATTTGGTTTTTCTTACAGCGGGCACTTATGATTTAATCAATTAGGTACAAATGCAAGAAGAAGGCATTCACTAAGTCCAGCAAAAAATGGCAGGATGAGCTTGGACGCAAGTCTATTGAGAAGGACTTCAAGAAAATGATCCGTTACTGCACTGTAGTAAGGGTTATTGCCCACACTCAGATGAAGCTGTTGAAACAGCGTCAAAAGAAAGCTCACATTATGGAAATCCAAGTCAATGGTGGAACCATAGAAGACAAAGTCAAATGGGCAAGGGAACATCTGGAGAAACCTATTCCTATTGACTCAGTGTTTGCTCAAGATGAGATGATTGATTGCATTGGAGTCACCAAGGGTAAAGGATACAAGGGTATGTAGCTACATTCTAATTTGATTATTTTACATACGCAATGAGGACTTTTTTTTATATCTTATCTAACCTGTATTAATTATTTTCAGGTGTGACCTCACGTTGGCACACAAAGAAGCTTCCTCGCAAGACTCACAAGGGTCTGCGTAAGGTTGCTTGTATTGGAGCATGGCATCCTTCAAGAGTTTCATTCACTGTTGCCCGTGCTGGTCAAAAGGGCTACCACCATCGTACAGAGATGAACAAGAAGATCTACCGTCTTGGACAAGGTCAGTTACTATTATTATTACTTGTATATTTCTTTTACTATGGAGACATTTTTTTAAGCAATTTTTATCCATGTGGTAAATATAATTTATTTGTTTTTGCTTTCAGGAATTCACACCAAGGATGGCAAGGTCATCAAGAACAATGCTTCTACAGAATACGACTTGTCTGAGAAGTCTATCACCCCCATGGGTGGTTTCCCCCACTATGGAGAAGTCAACAATGACTTTGTGATGATTAAGGGATGTTGCATGGGACCCAAGAAGCGTGTCATTACTCTGAGAAAGGTATGTAAAATAATATCACAATTTAGAACATTAACTCAATTAGGTACATATTCTTGAGTTATTAATGATTTTGTTTTTATTATTTCAGTCCCTGCGCACGCACACCAAGAGGGCAGCTCTTGAGAAGATCAACCTTAAGTTCATTGATACAGCCTCCAAGTTTGGTCATGGTCGCTTCCAGACACCGGCTGACAAGGCTGCGTTCATGGGAACACTCAAGAAGGATCGTATCCGTGAAGAGGCTGCGGCTACTACCGCACCTGCGGCTCCTGCCCAGTCCTAAAAATCTTTATGGACTAATAAAAATAAGATAAATCTTATAATGTATTTTTATTTACGCAAGTGTGGCACAAAAGTGACTACTGACCTATATCATCCTGACGAGGTAACGTAAGGGCCGAGTCACACCGGAATAGCAGCTGCCGGCAGCGACTGCCAGCGTCCGCCAGCGGCTTCCGGCATCGCCGCTGGCGGTCTCGCGTGACCTCCAGATCCCACGTGCCTAATCTCCTCTTGGCTAGTTTTGTTTCTATATTACATACACGCGGGCGGCCTCGCGTCGCCGCTGGCAGAACCACCGACAAGATACGCATGGCGCGCGGCCGCTCGCGGCATTGCGGGCGGCCTCGAGACCTTTTAAGCGATACTGGTCTTTTAAATTTTTTTTCACACTGAAAGTGCTCGCCGCGTCGCTGCCGGCCGCTGCCATTCCGGTGTGACCCGACGCTAACATTCAAAGTGAACATAAAATACACAACGTCACACCTGGAATTCTCGAAGGGTTAGGTAGAGGTGTACCTACAGTACAACCCACATTTCGCCACTTATGTTGTGTGCGTTATGTCAGCGGAATATTGTCGCTTTTCAGGATTTCTGCTTGACAGATAATTAGTACCCCATCTCGTGGTGTCATTGACTCTGGCAGGGCTACCAAAAGGGATTTTAATTTTGATTACACAAAAAATTAGTCTCTAATTTGTCGCCAAATATCAGAATTTGTCTGTTACTGGTTCAAAAGATATAAGGGTTTATAGGTGGCCGATCTGGAGAGTCTCCCCAGCAGGACCACATTTATATCTCAAAAACTAGGACACCTAGCGAAGATGTGTTTTCTCCCATATTTTGTGGCAGTCACAGATTTAATCGGGTCTTAGTTTAGGAGATGTAATGAGTTCAATTAGTAAGTTATAGTCGAAGAGTTCACGAAAAATTGCCAAGAAAAAATAAACCCTTGTATCTTTTGAACCAGTGACCGACAAATTCTGATATTTGGCGACAAATTGCGACTAATTAACGACACAAAATATGGGAGAAAACCATAGATATAAGAAAGAAGGAGATATGCCCGGTAGTTGAAAATGTATCGAAACCCAATGTCTTCTATCTATCCCTACTCTCTAGCCTGCGATCACACATGCGATCAGTAAACCCAATAAATACGAGGCCCCGCTCACACTTGCAATTTACAAATCAGAACGTACTACATAATCAATTATAAACCTTATCCCATCAAACACAGCGTGCATTTACCATGCACCGTACAACTCACCCACACGAAAACATCGTTCGCTATCGTTGTGCTGTGCAAAAGCCATTTATTTTACATATACGCTAGTGATTGACTAAATCGGAAACTTATCGATTCTCCCATTTATTATTGTATTAAAATTTTTGGAAGTTGCTGAAAAAATTATAAATAAAAAACGATATACATATAATAAGATGATATAAATAAACAATGAGTAAGTAAAAAAAAGAAATATTAAGTAAACCAAAAAAATAACAACATTATGAGAAAATCTAAATGAGTATAAAACAAGATTTCACATCGGTCTTCCAATCAGGCTATAACTGTTGACAAATTTAAGAATAAACTTTAATAGTAATATAAATTCATACGACAATCGACATTATTGTCGATAGCCTACGTTAGTGGATCTGCACAACCAAATCACTAATCCGTCACAAGACGCTGCGGCCGTACTAACGATGCAACCGCTTAAAGTAAATATCGTTTTGTAATTTTTACATTGCTTGTCCAGTTACTTAGCGACATACTTTGGTAGTGGTAAAGAAGCAATGTATTTACTACAATAAAAGTACAGTCGCTGTGATATATGAAAACAAAAATAACGTAGTAAAGGCAAGAAATATTTTACGATTTGTTGTTTTTCATGATTTTCAACACAAATATAGCAAAATACTTGTGCTGATTTATGAAAAGTGGTTCTACGATTTATAAAGTTTATAGTTTAGCTTCGATTTTTACAAGAAACCACTGAACAACACGGTATTCTTAAATGTTATCACGATCGCGCTCGAAAGCGCACTAGTTAGCGGAGACGGCCATTTGCCTGAGGCATGAGCATTGTGATCAAGACGCGCGGACACAGACACGCCCCCATACCACTTCTCCTGTTATTTAGATTTCTATGGAGAAAACAGATCTTCGCTAGGTGCCTTAGTTTTTGAGATATAAAATGAGGCCCTGCTGGGGAGACTCTTCAGATCGGCCACCTATAAACCCTTATA
This sequence comes from Agrochola macilenta, assembly GCA_916701695.1. Classification (NCBI taxonomy): domain Eukaryota; kingdom Metazoa; phylum Arthropoda; class Insecta; order Lepidoptera; family Noctuidae; genus Agrochola; species Agrochola macilenta. Next base: position 10,807,591 of record OU753559.1, on the reverse strand, counting down.
TCTTTTGAACCAGTGACTAATAAATCCTGATATTTGGCGACAAATTTCGACTAATTAGCGACAATTTTTTTGTGTAATCAAAATTAAAATCCCTGATGGTGGCCCTACCAGAGTCAATGACACATCAAGTCGCTACAATAATCTTATTCATACAAGAATTGCGATTTAATATACCTATGGGCTGTTAATCAATATCAGTTTTGAACAGTGACTTGCCCGTGCCAGTACCTATTGAGCAGCAATTTGTTGCTTAGATGGTGCCAGTCAATTATTGCTTCAATTTTATGGTATGCCACAGGCAATAAACTTGCGCTATGTAAATGGGGCTATACCACAGAACAGAAAAAACAGGGCTATACCCTAACATTTGTATAAGCATACATAGCTGGCTTTACATTCGTGACTACCTTTAGCCTGACGCATACAGTCTGTGGTACAAGGTGAAAGCAAACGATTTCAGTAAGGAACATCATTTTATTGGTTGGGCTTTTCAAAATAATTGCATTTTTTTATATACCTTATACATTGAAGTACTATATTACGTTCTTTTCTAATTTCTTGGTGTAATAGTTTTTGGAGTAGTGTTGATGGTATTTTCCGTTTTAATTTATAATTTTGTCTTTCTAGATTTCTTGGCCGCATTGCATTTTTTACAGGCTTTTCTTTCGTTTTTGTAATTGCTAAAGGAGCAGTTTCATGTTCTACATTCGTTTTCTCAATTTTCACCTCTTCTGGCCCTTCATCCTCAATTTCATTGTTTTCTATTATTTTAGGTTCATCCTCAACTGGAGTGTCTATCTTATTGTTGTCACTTCTTTGAGGTTGAACTAGTTTTTGACTTGTTTCTAGTACTTTATTGAGCACTTCATTTTCTTTTTCCTCAGTTTCTTCATCTGATGTTCCATAATCACACATTAGTGATGTTAATGCTCCACAAAGCACTGGCTTTTGAGCATCTGTTGTTTCTTTAGGATTTACTATTGATTCTTCATCATCCTCAAATAAACCATTACTACATTCTATTGGTTCAGCTGTATCTTCGGCATTTTGATCCATCTCTATATTGAGTATACCAGTAAATGGTCTCAACTTATTCTTTTCAGCAGTAGTAGGTGCATTAGGTATAATTCTTGGAATTTTCTTAGCTGGTTGGCTATTTGTTGAGACTGAAGAATTACTTTTGAAGTTCTGTCTGGTCATCCTCTGATTCTGATTCCTTTTATCAAAACAATGTTTTCTCTTTAAATTTGGCCCCTGAGCTGTGAATGAGAAACTTAAAAGATTAAATACTGTTGAATGTAGAAAGTACAATTTAAGATTATTATTTTTAAATTTAATACACTACCTGTTGATCTATGTTTGTCATTTCTATAATCACGCTTCAAGGCCATTTTTTCACCCCTTTCAATTTTTTCCTTACTTTCAGCAGCTTTTTTCTCAATATTAGATTTGGTGGGGTATTTATTTTTCCTTTCATCTCGCCATTTCTGTATGTCTTCTGGATTGTTTATGTTTGCAATTTTTTTATACAAGCCAGTTGAGTGTTGCATTTGTATGTGCTTTGTAATTACTTTTGGATGCGCAATAAACTGACAACCATCTATGTTGCATTTCTGAAATAATAACAAAATGTTGTAACACTTTTCTCATATTTACTGTAATAGTTTCTTTCTATATTGATTGACCACTTCATGTACAATATGTACCAATTTTTTTTTATACATATAGAAATGCTATGGACAGTATCAAATTATGAGTTCAAGGATTTGCTTGCAAATGTTCTGTGATCTGAGTGATTTCTTCTGTGATTTTTCCACAAGTATTTGAAAAAGAAAATACAGCCATGTCTACAGTACAAGTAGTAAAACATTTAAGTATAATAAGCAAACAAGGCTTTTTACTCAAGCAAAGTAATATTGTTATGTTATCTTATTGATTGATATTGGTTTACCTGGTGCTGTTGCTTATGTTTATGAAGAAGATCTGCTGTATGGAATCCTCTATCACAGGTCTCACACCAGTGCTCTTCACTAAATTCAGTTCTCATAACAGGTGCTCCAAAATTTTTATTGTTCCATAAAAATCGAGGCGGTGGACCCTGGTTTGGTCGCCATTCATGGTTGTGCGGCATTGGGCTGCGATGCAAGTTGTTCATCATACGTGGCCGTGGAGGTCTATTCATTTTAGTTCAGTAGGTATGTACGTTCTAGATTTTAAAATGATTTCGTAGAAAACTTGGAGAGCTTGCGCTTTACTTTGTATTAAAACGGGTTTATAGAAATATTAGTGCGATTAGTTATTTAGATTGTTTGATTTGTTACTTGATTATTATCATTTGGTAACAAAATCTATGGCACACATGAGTTTCTAGTGTGATTTGATTATACAACAATAAACTACTATTATTATAATTCTTGAATTGATAACCTCAAAGTCTAACCTAACTCCTAAGTTTAGTTTTACCAAATCAATAACAATACCACAGATTCAGATTACTAATATCATAGTCTAATAAAACAAGGTTAGACTATTCTGCAAATAAAATTCTGTAAACTAAAAAATAGTTTTGACACCACTAAAATCGTATTTGACAATCGCGAATCCACGTGGTACCCGTGGTTTGCTGCCCTAACCCGTGATTATTTTTAGAGCCGCAGGCGCGCTGTGGTTGCTGCCTTGACGTATTTTATATGGAATTTTTCACTTTTTATATGGAGAATATGATAAAATATTACCTACATGTTGAGTTATAGGGGTTGATGGGTTTCATAAAGAGGGTCGAAATTTTCATTATTTTTGCGATAGGACGCACCATTTTCGAGATATAAGCAAAAGAAAAAATAAATACAGTAGGTACTGTTTTTGCACGTGAAGTCGAGATGTTGATGTGAATTTTAGTTCATGACAACTTATTTTACCCCACACCTTTTTAATCGCGATTAAAAATTGTCAGGTTTAGTCTGGTTTGGTTTTTTACAATCAAAATTTTAGGTGAAAAACGTCAAATTCAGTATATCAAAACTTCCATTTTCACTAAATTAAAAACTCAGTACTATCTTAGTGCTGTCAAAGTTAAGTTGTGTCACCTTAGTCTATTTCAGAATGCGAAATCGTCGTTTGACAGGAATAAACTAAATGTTAGTGATTTTTAGTCTGGTTTAGAGACATTTGTGACAAGAGAATCGGCACCAATACCCACACAGACTAAATCTAGATACACACGCAGCTTAGTCGCCGGCGACACGCTAGAGAGTCACACGTTACACTATCATATCTATGATCAGAGATATAAAATATAAATATTTTATGATATTCTATCGATCTTAAGATGGGTTCGATAAGAACAAATCTCATACGGAAAAGTTCCTATGAACAAATCTAACAAAGAACGTAAGAAAATTTGAATTTCGCGGGCTACAACTGCGAATCGAGTGAGTGTGTTGCAACTCATGTGTGTTGTTTCTAAATGATAATCAGTATACATACGAGTACTTACCTCAAATCAAACAATCTAGTAATCTACATGCATAATTATGGGGTTTATTTACCCCGCATTCCGAGTTAGGCTGTAATCGATTTGAGCGTGCTAACGGCCGTTCCGAATAAGCCTTAGCGCGATAACTATGTATTGTGAATCGTCATAGATGATGTCATGACATGCGCCATCTTGCGATAACGCCGACCATGCCTTTTACTAATATCACCGTGAGCGCTGTCAAAGATGACAGTTGTGCTGTTTTGTTTTGAGTCGCATCGTAGGATTCCCGCCACAGTGTGCTTTTGGTTAACACGTGTGTTCAGATTTTTTTCGGTTTTTTTAGTGTTATTGTGATTATTGCGACTTGTTATTGTGTTTGTTTGTGTGCGTTCGTTGTCACCTGCTAGCAGGTTTGTCTAGTGTTTGTTTTTTGTAACTAGTGTGGTCACCATTATCCATATTCAATATGAATATGGATAAAAACAAACCCCCCGACCCTCCTGATGATATATCTACTACACCCCTTTCCGGCTTTTCCCCCTCTAACTTAAGTCCCACTCCCAACTCATTAAGCCGGTTGGCAGATGTGGTCTGCAATCTGGAGTCCCAATTCCTTCCTTCCCATTCTAACTCCCGTAAACGTCCCGGTAATGAAGATGAGGTATCTAATCGCCCTACCAAACAACCGAAAACCCAAATAGGCCGTGTTAGGTACTCAGTCACAGATAAAGGACCTTATTTAGTACACGTTTCCCGTCAGGAAGCTCAACCTAACTCTGGAACGACCCTACACCCTGTTACATTTGGACGGTTCTTGTCTAATCAAAATTTCTCCAATATTATTGCAGTCAAGCGAGTCGGTAGAAATCGTGTATCGGTTGAATTTTCATCCCCTCAGGATGCAAACGCTTTTATCTCTAATAAAGTTTTAGGTACAAATTTATATGAGGCTATAATTCCGTCTTTTAACATAACCCGTATGGGTGTTGCAAGTGGCATCCCTACTGACTTCTCGGAAGAGGAAGTCCTGACATATTTAAAAGTTCCAGTAGGCTGTGGTCCAATTCTAAAAGTTAGGCGATTGAATAGAAAGGTTAACAAAGATGGTTTAATTGAATACAGACCCACAGAAACTTGTGTCATCACATTTGATGGCCAAGTTTTACCAAAAAGAATATTCTGTTTTTATACATCATTAACTGTAGAACAGTATGTCTATCCCACCATTCAATGCCGCAAGTGTTGCCGATTTGGTCATGTTGAATCTCTCTGTCGTTCCAAACCCCGATGCAGCAAGTGTGGCAATGATCACCCTGGTGATGGTTGTAGCATTGCTGAGAGCGAAGCTTTCTGTGTGTTGTGCTCTGGAAGTCACTTTGCTAATAGCAGGGCATGTCCGGAGTACAGCAGGCAGAAGATAATTAAAACTATCATGGCTGAGAAAGTAATGTCCTATTCAGAAGCAAGCAAAACTGTTCCCATTTCTACTCGTAGTTATGCAGACATTTCTAAACCACAGTCTCAGTCATCTCGCAAAACTGTAATTCTTAAGCCAAAGACCCATGCCCCCCTTTCTCCTTCTTATGATAAAACAGCTCATCTGCAGCTTACTAGCACTCCCCAATCTTCCCAGTCTAATGGCTGTGCTCTCAATAGTCAACTAACAGAATCTCCTGAAAACTTGTCTTCAATTATTGAACTTCTCAGTAAACTCCTGTTGACTTTAATGTCTTCCTCAAATAAAACTCAATTACCGTCCAACGTTGCTACTTTACTTATTAACTCTCTCTCATCCCATAATAATGGCTCGATTGGTGTTCCTTCAATGGAATGTGAGGAGCGTGTGCCATAAGAAGCACGAGCTCACATTACTTTTGAATAAATACAAACCTTTAGCTTGTTCCCTTGCTGAGACTTGGCTAGTTCCGAGTCTTAGTTTCCGTATACCTTCCTTTAATATTCTCAGATGCGACCGATCTGACGGCTATGGCGGGTTGGCTCTCTGCATGAACAATCGTGTTCCACTTGTGGTAGTATCTTTGCCTCCTCTAGGTGATGATATTAGTATTGTGGCTAGTAGGGTAGAGGGTATAACCCTCTTATCCGTTTATATTGCTCACCCTCATCAAAGTTTCCTTCCAATTTTAAAACGTATTTTGGAAAACATAGAAGGCCCTGTACTTGTCATGGGGGACTTCAACTGCCATCACTTCAGGTGGGGTTCTGAACGTTGCGACTCTTTTGGGGAAGGTCTTGTTGAAATCTTAGATGACCTTAGCCTATGTATCTTAAACAATGGTTGCCCAACCCGTAGGTCTCTTCCTGGTCAGAATAAAAGTTGTGTTGATCTCACCTTTTGCTCACTGGATATTGCAGCGTCTTGTCATTGGGAGTGTACCAGTTTGTCACATGGCAGTGACCACTACCCAATTATAATTTCTTTAGCTGAAAAGACTTATTTAGAAAAATCAAACCCTCCACTTTTGAGGTATAATTTATCCAAACCTGATTGGTCAAAGTACTCCTCACTATTGGAGGACAAGATTGATATTCTTCCAAATTTAATTCCCCATGATCCTGATTCTCTTAGTTCCTCCCATGTGTCAAACTGCTATAATAACCTCATTTCTGCCATAACAGCTAGTGCAGACTCATGCTTCCCCGTTAAAAACTCAGCACGTGGGAAGATTCCCCCTCCACCATGGTGGGATCAAGAATGCACAACAGCCATAAGGGAAAGGGATGATGCTGAGATGGTGTATAACGAGGCGATGGTTAGCGATAACCTAATAGCATTTAATAGGGCCCTCGCTAAATCTAAAAGGTTGTTGCGAAGGAAGAAGCGTGCCGGTTGGGCCGACTTTTGCGGTTCTCTGTCCCCCTCCACTCCTTTATCAGTTGTATGGAAGAAGATCAACCGCTTTAGGTCTGGATGTTCCCCCTCAATTTCTTCTCCCATCCCCCGAGGGACTGCTGACAGGTTCTTTGATAAACTTGCCCCTCCGTATGTACCATCGGAAGCAGAATATAATCAGCCGTCTCTCATTTCTTCAGAGGATCCTTTTGATGCACCATTTTCTATGCAGGAGCTTAACTCTGTTTTAAAACATGTTCATGACTCTGCCCCTGGTATAGACGGAATTGTCTATTCCTTTATGTCACACGCAGGCCATAGAGCAAAAAACTATTTTTTAGATATATGCAACTTTTGTTACACCTATGGCTGGGTTCCCGATCAATGGAAAACTCAAATTATCATACCTATTTTAAAACCTGGCAAGCACGCTGATGACCCAAACAGTTTCAGACCAATCGCTTTGTCATCAGTTCTTGCAAAATTATTGGAACATTTAATAAAGAACCGACTAGAATATATTGTGGAATCTAGAGACTTACTTCCTAGGTCTCAATTTGGTTTTAGAAAGGGACTCGGGACCATGGACAGTGTTGGGGTTTTGGTTTCAGATATACGTTCATCGTTTTCCAAAAATGAATCCGTAGTCGCTGCTTTCTTAGACATTTCCTCTGCTTATGACAATGTCCTTCTTCCCATTCTCAGACAAATATTGCAACAGCTGAGAATACCGGAGAGAATGATACAGTGCATCTGCAATTTGCTAATGTCTCGAACTTTGGTTTTGAGAGTTCCAGGTGAAGAATTTGACGTCAGGACGTCATGGAAGGGCCTACCACAAGGCTCTGTTCTTAGTCCCTTACTGTACAATTTGTATACAGCTGACATTGGTTCATGCCTTAATAACGATTGCCAAATTCTTCAGTATGCTGACGATTTGGCTTTATATGTCACCAATAACTCGGTTAGCGACGCAGCATCATCTCTTTGCGTATCCCTGGACTCTCTAAACCAATGGCTAAATTCACATGGTCTGAGTTTGTCTGCCCCCAAAAGTGCTGTAGTTGTATTTTCACGCAGGAGGCTGATCCCCCAAATTTCTGTGGGCATCCAAGGCAATTGTATACCAGTTTCTCCAAAAGTAAAATTTTTAGGTGTCGTTTTAGACTCCAAATTGAGTGGTTTACACCATCTAAACCATTTAGTGAATAGATGCGAGAGAACTATTCCTATATTAAAAGTGCTCGCTGGTGTCTGGTGGGGTGCACATCCCTACACCATGAAACTGGTATATAATGCTTTAATCCTGAGTGTTTTGGACTACGGATCTTTTCACCTAATTCCCTGCAACAAAGGTGCTTTGAATAGGTTGGACAGAATTCAGGCTAAGTGTCTACGGATCATATCAGGCTGTATGAAGTCCTCACCAATTAACGCATTGCAGGTAGAGTGCGCGGAACCACCGTTGGCCTTGAGAAGGCAGTATCTAGCATCGAGATTTTGGGCTAGAGTCATTACCAAATCCTCCCACCCTCTTGTTAAAAAAGTGAGCGATTTGGATGTTGTATGCCGGAGTTCCAATTATTGGAACCATAAAGAAGTCCCTTTGTTTCTAAAGTCGTTTCGTTTTTATAAAAATTTAGATTACCCCATTATTCAGTTTCCGAAACTTCCCATTTTCAGTTTTGACTATGAAATTATTTGTTTTAAACCAGATATATTCTACAATATTGGCATATCGAAAAAGTCTCCTTCGGCGGACTCTATTTTCAATGCGGCGGTTGGTGAGCGTTGGTATAATTTTGAACGATTTTTCACGGACGCCTCTAAATTATCAGATGCAAGTTGCACTGGTGCTGCGGTATATTACCAAAACTCCAAAATTGTTTTAAAATTCAAGTGCCCTCCTCAATCTTCAGTGTTTACGGGTGAGTGCGTGGCCATATTAGAAGCATGTCTATTTATAGAGGCTCATAGCATTCGATTTGGTGTCATCTTTACGGACTCACTTAGTTGTCTACAAGCTTTGGAGCAGAATCCTTTTAAGAGTAAACTCCATAGTGCACTACTGCTTCAAATTAAAAAGTCCCTTTTCTCTTGTGTCAAGAATCACAAAACCGTACACTTGGTTTGGATTCCAAGTCATTGTGGCATAAGAGGAAACGAATATGTTGATGCTCTTGCTAAGGATTCCGTTACGTCCCAAGACGTTGACCTTAAACACTTCCAATGTCAGGGCTACGACTTGCTGAGCCTTCCCAAAAAGAGCTTGCTAACCTCAAGGCAGGTCCAGTGGCAAAATTCAAGTAAACAAAAAGGAGCTTTTTATCACGCAATACAACCCAATGTTACACCCAAGCCCTGGTTTTATCCCTACAAAAAAATATCTAAGAAAGTAATTTCAATTCTTTGTCGTCTCCGTATTGGACACTGTTGTTCTCCGGTTTTCCTTCATAAAATCCGGGTCAGAGACTCATCGCTCTGCGAATGTGGGTTGGATGAAGGTACTTTGGATCACATCTTTTTTAACTGCTCCAATAATAACCCAGCCCATGACTTATATAGCCATCTTCCTAAATTAAAAATCCCTGTCCCAACTAACTTTCCATCCCTACTAACACATTCTTCCCCAAAGCTCTTTGTAGCTTTGATGTTTTTTATTCGCGTCAATGACATCAAATTATGATGATTTTTGTGTTGCCTGTGACCATATAAGTATATATTTATTCATATATAAAACAATATTTTGTATCTGTTTGTTTCAGTGTTCTGATAATACCCGCCAACAAGTTTCGCATTAAACTCAATTACATGGTATTTAATTTTAACTTCCATCACAAAATTGTTTTTTTTTTGTTTCCCTCCGCACGTTTTCTCCACACATTGACATTGGCAGAATTGTCGACATCGGCACCATTGCCATATGGAAAAATAGATAGAGTCGCATCGTAACTTTAGACAAACGTGGCATCTTCGAAATTGTGCTTCTGGCTACCGTGGCCACCTAACCAACGAAGAAGAAGAAATGTGTAGTATAAACACAAAGAAATATGATATGCAAGTTTTGACGTTGAGCGAGCACTGTGAGAGCATTCACGAGCGTTCCGAATTGATGAGAGCCCTCAGCTGTCATAATCGTGATATCTAACTCGGAACGCCAAATACTGATGTCAGCGCTGTGAGCGATTACGTTCTTATTCGGAAAGCGGCCTTACAAACATTGCGTGAAGTTAAGTGACGTTCAAACGTCGACAAATGTATGGATAAACAGTCGCTAATCATTACCTAATCTAAACCTGGGATTATGGCGACTAATTAGTAGCTGCATTTGTCGCCGGCGATTTCAAAATCTCTCGTCCTCACACAGATTTGCTGCTTGTGTACTACTTAGTCTGTGTTGTGTAGCTAGCGGCAGCATGCTCGCCTAACTGTGCGTTTGCACTGGCGAAACATCGCAACAAAACATGTTGAAATCTCTAGGTCCTGTCAAAAATGATTTAATACATTGACAGAACAACATACTTTGTTGTGAATGTTTCGCCAGTGCAAACACACAGCTACAAGGATATTACACTATTTTAACTATGATCAAAATTTATACGTCTATGGATCAAAGATATAATTAAATAGACATACCTATTACTATTATGGGTCATTTGTGAGCTTCGGAGGTAGAGGTATATGATATAATAATTATGATAGTGTAATATCCCTGTAGGGGGATATAATCAATTCTATTCTATTATAAAATTTCATTATAGCTGTGTTAATGTGATCTATGAATCTATGATGAAAGATATGATAGTGTAATAGCCCCCTTAGAAAAAAACCATTAGGTTGAACAACAGCAGGCATGTCTCCTGCCATGACTTCTAGCGGTCAGTGATGCCAACCCGTACGATAATTATGGGGGCGTACGATAATTTGGCCAATGGTACGATGTACGATAATAAATGTCAAACGTACGATAATTTTGAGATTTGCTGAAAAATAATTTTATGTTCCAATAACAAAACGTATTTGTCAAATAAAAATTAAACGCAGAAATAATTTAAAAAAATGTCCATTTCAATTGTTAAATATGTCAACATCAACAAGTAAGTATATCTCTATCTCTCTCTAGTTTTTTATTAAATTTTACAGTGACAACACAAAAATATCAACTAAAAATTATGACAAAACATCCTGGTTTGGGCTGCTAGCGCCACTACTGGCATACTTCGCTTAAACTTCCCCTTTGACTCTAGTATGAAATTATTAATTGTCTTTTGAGAGCAATTTTAATTGCAATTTGATTTGAATGTAGTGTTTTTTTTTTGGTAGATTTTTCTTTTATAGAATTCTGTTATAGATAATGTTGCCTAAAAACGATAATTTCGACGTGGGTTTTTCTTTTTTTCGATAATTTGAACTTTTGGAGTTGGCCACACTGAGCGGACTGAACTGAAGTAAGGCGTTTTGAAGTATATATGTTCTGTGGTTTTGATTCTCATGTTTACAGCATGGAATGTCTGTTTACAAATATTAAAAAAAACTATCAGATCTTGCTTTAAAGTCACAGTAAGCATAGATTTATAACATAAAATGATGAATAATTCTGCAGCAAGTTCAGCAGCGAAGGTAACCAGAGATTATAAACATTTTAACATATTATTATGTGGAATTCTTAAAACATTGTTTCTTATTCGTATAAATACAAATGATTTCAGGTCGGAGAAATATTTACTGAGGCCGGAGCTGCGTTTAATAAGTTAGCAGATTTAGCTATGACATTACATCCAATGGGAGAGCCAACCCTTGGGTAAGTTAGAAGCTTTTATTTTATTGCATGGTACAATCTGTGCTTCACCTGATGCTAATCTGGAAACTAAATCGTCTACATGTTGGTCTAGCTCTGGGTATTTTGGTTGCGCTCAGTATAGTAAATGGCTGTAGAGATTGTTCACTGCTGGTAATTAAAATTTCTGTGATTATTTTATTAAAATTAATTAGTATCTATATATATATATAAAAATCTATGGCTGTTCGTTAGTCTCGCTAAAACTCGAGAACGGCTGGGCCGATTTAGCTGATTTTGGTTTTAAAATGTTTGTAATAGTCCAGGGAAGGTTTAAACGTTGAGAAAATTAGGGTAGGTAGGTTAGGTAGGGTTTAGTGCTACCCGTGCGAAGTCGGGGCGGGTAAAGCTAGTACATATTTTATAAATCAAAATTATCAGCTTAGGAAATTCCATACTCAGTTTATATTTTCTATTCGTACATTTTACATAGCATCATGCCCATAGGCCTATCAGCCAACCAATTGCCATTATCAGCGTAAAAATCAATACTGGGCTGTTATTGAACTAAACCTAGTAAGATTACTTTATTTTATACTACTTACTTTTTTATATTAATAATAAAATTGTTTTATTAAAATAATACATAACATGCCTTGTTTCCCAGAGGGCTTAGGGTACTCAAATGATTAATATGGATAGCCTTACACTATTTTAGCCAGCAGCCCAAAACTCCGGTGAAGAAGAAATTGACAGAAGAAAGAACTTTAGCAAGCAGTATACCAGCCCAAACCCAGCACAATATCCACACAGCACCTCTATCTCAACAGGTCTGGTTTCACTTTAGTACACTAGCTTTTATAATAATACTAGCTGCGCCCCGCGGTATCACCCGCATAAGTCTCGATCCCGTGGGAGTATTGAGATAAAAAGTATCTTATGTCCCTCTCCAGGTCATGGTCTATCCACGTTCCAAATTTCATGCAAATCTGTTAAGCCGTTTTAGTTTAGTGTGAAATTGTAACAAGCAAACAAACCAACTAACAAACTCACTTTCGCATTTATAATATTATAGTAGGATTGAATAATATTTCAATGCCACGCTTTATAATATAGACAACTGAAGAAATATGGGTGACAAACCTCTCCCTCCAGGAATACAGGTGTGATGTTGTGGATTTCTAACCAACTTCAAGAAAGGAGGAGGTTATAGCTTATACAATTACAGTTGTATATATAGCAAAAACTAAAATACAATCCAAGACTAGACTTCCGAAATTAAAGGTATTTTTCACTTTGTAATGGGTTCTTTGGATGTTGGTTGTTTTTTTTGTATTATTTTTAACTTTACAGTAGGGTTTTTTGCACACCCTTACTATTTTCTACCCTTATAGTACCCCAAAAGCAGGCTTATCTAAGACCTTGTATGAATAAGACATAATTATAATTATTATGGGGAAATATAATAAGTTACTGCATAATATGAGAGTATGTGATCAAATAAAACTGGATTGAATAATTTTAGGCCCAAAATAAATCCAGCCATTTTGTTTTTATTTCCAGGTGACGCTCAACATGTTAAATGCTCAAGAAACAGAGATGGACACAGATGGACTAGGTGGAGATGTAAAGCTGGAGTTTGAATCAAGCACAGAGGAAGTCACAACTTAGAATAAAATATTAACAATACCAAAATACTTTTATTTACAAAAAAAAAAACACCTATTTTATAAACTTTTTTGTAATAATTGAGCACACAGACACTTTCTGAAGTGAAAGATAATAATATTGTACCTTTTTTTTTAAATTAAATTTTATACATATTATTAAAAATATTACCTACAGCTTAAGTAGAGTATTAACAGTGTTTCTAATAATTAGATAAAGATTTAAAACGTTTTGTGTACTTACACTGAACCATAGTATTAAATAAAATTATATTGTTGCTCAGGTTATTATTGTTCATTTAAATTATTTTATTTTTATAGCTGTAATTCTATAAAGAAATGATAAAACTTATGAACAAACTGATAGATTTAAAGAATGGAAGCTTTGAACTCTCCTGTTCCAAGAAGAATGTTGAGATTCATAAGTTTTGATATGAGAGCCTTCTGATAAAGTTTTTTCAATAACAGTGTCTACATTACTTTTTATTTTCAAAGATTCATATAGATCAAAAGAATTGCCAGACTTCTTGACCCTTCTTTGGGCATTTCTATAACATTTCCATGGTTGTGGCTCAATTATGATTGTTCTAGAGATAGATTTTATAAGCTTTAAAAATTCTAGTAATCCTTCATCTCCATTGTTCAGATGAATCCACATTGTTACTGAAAAACAAAATGTTAAATCAAAAGCTATGTGTTTACAAGAGTCCAAATAATTGTGGATATGAAGTTGGTCATTTAGATCCATAATGTTACAAGTAATAAACTTAATATTAGGGTATTCATTGGAGTCGTTGGCCCTTTCTATTAATGTAGAATCAATGTCCACAGCTAACATATGGATATCAGAGTTTGGGTAAACAGTTTTTAAGTACACATAAATAGCCTTGGACAGTTCTCCTGTGTTACAACCGACGTCTAGGCACACAAGCTGGTTGTCTACTGGTGCTGGAAACATTTGTGGATGAAGATTGTTAATCCTTTCGCTCACATCGTGGAATGAGTAATAGTTTATAAAGTTTCCAAATTTTACAGCGCCTGGGTCACTGCCGTAAAATTTGAGATCGTTAGGTTCTATTTCATTTTCACCTTTCATTTTATATTATACAGGAAACGAATGAAGTTATACTGAAGTTTAAAAAAAATTAAAACGTGGTGTTTTCTGAGGTGTTTTCAGGGTGTTTTGGTTAGACAGGTGTCTGAACTATTGACGGCTGTCAAAATAAAACGTAATTTCAATGACAGTGACAGTACGTTTTGTTGGTGGTCCGGTAGTAACGGACCCGATTTACGAGTTGTAGGTCGTCTGTATGAACCCAGGCAGGCGCTTTACTTTGTGTAAATAATTTCATCGCCACTGCTCTAAAAAACGGTGAATTAAAACATCGTGAGGAAACCATGTCCTAGAACCAAAAAATCGAAGACATGTGACATCTACCAACTCGCACTGGACCCGCGTGGTATACAGCCCATGCCCACTCGAAGCGAGAAGGCCTGTATCCCAGCAGCTGTGATAAATTAACATTATAGGCTGATTATCTTCTCATGCCATGCGTATAGTTTTATATTGTTGTTTTTTTATTGCAATACATTAGTTTTATGGGTGTTAGCAAGCAAGGTGGAAAAATGACAGGCAGTGGAGGGAAAGTACAGTAAACTATAACATACAGTTTACTCACATAGACATACAGTCTGTGGTAACACTCGAACTACGAAAACCGGTCTACATGCGATGTAAAGGCTGTGTCGATGTCGAATAATTGGATACCACAAACGTTCGGTTGACGTGCAGTCAGCTGCACGTCAGTGATAACTGGTAACAGTAGCACTTCTATTTTAACCGCTCTCATACGTGCCCGGGCCGACCGAAACCATACCGGCGAACAGAGACAGAGATGGTACAGCTTGGCAAAAAAGAGTTTGGAAAAAATGAGCCAGGCACCACTATCGTACTTAGGTCACTTTAAATAGGAAATAAATTGTAAACGCTGCTTGTGGGTGACTCAAATAAAAACCTACTAGCTACTAGCACTTGTCGGTAAAGTAGTGCCATCATCATAGGTCTGCATTACGTAAAATATTTAGTTCCAAATGTCACCACGTCAGACTCTTTTATGTCGACTTGTACAACTTGGGAGAGGCCTATGTTCACTATGTCCAGCAGTGGACTGCTCTATAGGCCGAGTTGATAAAACACGTACCTAATAATAGTATTCATTAACCAATTAAATTAAATGTACGGTCGGGTCCAAGATCTTTAAGACCCGTCGTACAAATGGAAACAAGGAGCTCTTTGATGCTACTCTACAGCTCATGGAGGAGAGGCGCGAGATGATGCTGCAGTCTCCAGACGATGCCCTCAAATACCCGGGCTCAATAGACATATTTCTAAGTCCTTAAAAAGCGACCTTCGCCATTATAATACGAACCGTATTAATATAGAGCGGAACAAGAGCTCCAAGGTTTTTGCAAGAGATCTGTCTATTGGGCAGAGCCAGCTTGCGAAACTGAAGACCGATGATGGCAGAATCGTATCCGCCAAACCTGAGCGTTGAGAGAGATCGAGAGTTTCATGGACAGTTATACACGTCAACCAGTTCGTTATGAACTTGGCAAACGACCCAAGACCTAGATTGACCCGACACTATACCGAAGACATCCCGGACGTCAGCTTCTACGAGATTAGGATGGCTCTGAAGCAGCTTAAAAACAAGGCGGTGATGAAGGAATTACGACCAAACTCCTGAAGGCCGCTGGAAAACCCGTTCTTAAGGCCCTCCAGAAGCTGTTTGATTCCGTCATACTCGAGGGTAAAACGCTACAAGCATGGAACAGAGGCGTGGTAGTACTCTTCTTTAAAAAGGGCGACAATGCCCTGCTTAAGAACTATAGGCCTATCCCACTTCTGGGCCATGTCTACAAGCTGTTTTTAAGAGTCATCACGAACCGTCTCGCGCGCAGGTTTGACGACCCAACAAGCCGGATTCCGTAATGGCTTTAGCTCCGTAGACCATATACATACGCTGCGGCAGGTTATATAGAAGACCGTAGAGTATAACCGGCCGTTCTGCTCAGCGTTTGTGGACTACGAGAAAGCCTTCGATTCGATCGAGACATGGGCTGTACTGCAGTCTCTTCAACGGTGCCAGATCGACTATCGGTAGATCGAGGTGCTAAAGTGTCTGTACAAAAACGCCACTATGTCAGCCCGCCTCCAGGACCAGACCTCAACACCTATCCTTTTGCAGCGAGGGTTGAGACAGGGAGACGTTATCTCTCCGAAACTGTTCACCGCTGCACTGGAGGATGTCTTCAAACTACCGGTTTCGGAAGACGAAAAGTAACGTAGTAAATAATAAAATTATAAAAGTGTGTGTGTGTCAGCTCCGACACACGACTGGAGTTTACTCCTTATTACAGAAAGTCGGCAACGTAGCAAATGGCGGTCAAATATTTCGCCGATATTACTATAGGGAAATAAGAAATATGACTAGTGAACTAAAACATTTATTATGAAATACAATAATTATTTAAGAATCACCCAGATCACGCCGGATTAGGTAAACGCTAGTACCGAGAGGGCAGAGGGCGGGGGCTTGTCACAAGACATTACCAACACAATGCCAACAGGCCGACTGAATATACGCGCTTCCGAACGAGGTTGGACTCACCTCCAACTTTTAGGAGGAGGGGGGGGGGGGGGGGGGGGGGGGAGAGTTTTGGCACATTATTCTAGAGAACCTAGATTTATCAATCATAAACCGACACCTACGTAACACGAAAAACATCATAAGTAGCACCTACCTACCCAATCGCAATCAATCAAGAACGTAACATTGGAAGTACCGATGAAATGGTTTGTTCTGACTATTCGTGTCAAATACAAACTGCGTGCACACGCAAGAGCTTTCTTTTGCCTATTAATGTAACAACGGAAGTACTGATCCTTTGAAATTTATACACAATACAAAGGAAATCCAAAATACATTGCTTCATTTGTTTGAAAAATAGGTCTGTTCGACAACGTAAATAAAGCAATGTATATTGTTGAATAGTCAAAATTAATAGCATTGGGATTGTGAGTGTGATACGTATTAATTACCCCGCAGCACATAATAGGTACCTAGTTACCGTTCTGTATTTATTTATATTGCCAGCTCAAGACGATTTGTCTTAGCACTTATTTTTCCTATCAAGATTATAGATTGTATTACAGTGCGCGTCACGTAAAAAGAACGCTAAGTGACAGTGCAGGGGATGTGTCTGCGCACGGATACAGTTGCCTCCTAAAGTACTAGGGTATTGGTTTTATAATATAAGTGTAATTGTTTTATTGTAGAATCATAATAGGTACTTTATTAGCTACTCAGTACTATGGAATAGGCTGGAATCGATAAATCGCTCAGTGCGCAGGTAAAAGACCAGCGTTCTTTTTACGTGACGCGCACTGTAATACGAGTATTAGGCATTGCACTGCGTGTGGAAAAAACAATAAGCAATTACCTACTGTATTTAGGTAATTTTAAACAATTGTCCGTCGAGGCGTGCTGGTGCAATAATGTCTGAAGTACCTACATATCGCATTTGTTACCAAAAAGAGACAACTTGGTGCTTCGGAGTTCGGAAATCAGCGGGATAAGCCTTGGCAGCTAAGAGATGACCAGTCCCCACTGACGGCACCCGTTCACGAACATGACGCATGGATCAGCACCATTTAGCTCAACCATTTTGAAGGGAACTTAATGATCCAACACACACGCCACCACCAGCGAGACATTTGAGTAAGCATGACATACTCTCAGCCGCAAGGGCACATTCAAGTCAATGAAAGACGTACCCAGTAAATGTTTATTTTTTATTTTTTTTAAAGCGTTGCCCCCCACTAAGAATTTCTTCCTGTATCGTGGGTGTGTTTACAAACATAGAAACTCACATACACTAACACCCAGACCCGGAACAACTACTTGCAGATCATACAAATATTTGTTCCGTGCGGGGATCGAACCCGCGACTCGTGTCGCAGTAGTCGATCGCCAACTGCGCCAACTGCGCCAACCGTGTCGTCTAATTATATAATACTATGAGATTGAATTTATACAATCTAAAGATAGTCTTACAATCTTCAGCAGCTCCAACAATATTTTCGAATGCCAATCAATTAGTTTATGCGCCCTTGTGGAGCTGGACCAGCGTTGAGCCAAGCATTTTTGTCAACGATGTAATCCCCCAACTTGTGATATGCTTGGCAGAATATTGTGCGTTTTATACAAGACTAGCTTTTGCCCGCGACTTTGTCCGTGTAGATGTCGAAAATGGTTCTAATAGGATTTTTTATTGTTTTTTTACGTTATTAACATATAAATTATTATGTTAAAATGTTTGAATAATTATAAAATATAACAATCTTTATTATAGTGTAGGGATATAAAGGTTAAATAAACTTGAAAAAAAAATGAT
Organism: Agrochola macilenta; assembly: GCA_916701695.1. NCBI lineage: Eukaryota > Metazoa > Arthropoda > Insecta > Lepidoptera > Noctuidae > Agrochola > Agrochola macilenta. The sequence continues at coordinate 10,789,358 of OU753559.1, read as the reverse complement.
ATATTTTATGAACACGAAGCTCGGCCGGCTATCTGGCGAAAGTTACACGGGTGTATTATCTTTTTACAACGAAATCGAAATACTACACACTACACCTACCTTCACCTACCGCAGTATTTCTTTGTAAACAATATTTTTTGTTTTTCTTTTGGGTGCTAGAATCACCAGGCTACTCTGTGCGCTTACTCTGGAGCATGCCACATACAACTGGCCGTGGGAGAAGCAGCTTTCCCTTAAGTCTACTCCCGCTACCTTAAGAGTTTGACCTTGAGCTTTGTGTATAGTCATTGCGAAGCATACTTTGATGGGAAACTGCACTCTCTTGAATTCGAAGGGGTAATTTGATGGTGTTAGCCCCGTTTAACCCCGTTAGGGGATGAATTTCAATAAAATACTGAAATGAAAAAAAATGAAAAAGTGTTTATTCACAGAAATATTTTTTACAAGATACATATTACCTCTGCCAAACTGCAAAGCAGTTTGTTGGCAGATGTAGCTCCTTTTTTGTTTTGTACATAACATTTTATATTTTTTATTTATGACACTTTGTCACATAAAGGCAAACTACAATTCCTTCATTTCTTAAATTTAAAACAGACATACATTTTTCATTTTAGTTATTCTCTTCATTGAGGCTTTGACAAAAAATATTAAATAGGTACTTATGTATTTTATTTTTAAAGGCAGTTTTTGTGATATAACTGTTTATATCGACTGGAAGGTTATTAAAAATAGTTGGGACTAAAAAACTTCTACACCTTCGACCATAATAATAATTATTACAAGTGGGCACAACAAACCTTCTCATATTATTGTTCCTTTGAGATCTTGTGCGTATAATGTTGCTTTTAAATTCATTGCTACAATATTGTTCCAAAGCTACTGACAACACTACCCTCTCAGCATTTTACATTCCAAAAATAACTCTTCGTAATCACTACTTTTACAAAGGTTTTTTGTGTTTTTATCTACTAATAGTTTCATGAATCTGATTTGCAGTTTTTTTATTTTATCTAAATAAGTTTTAAAAGTGTTACCATAGCACGCCATCCCATAAGAAATCAGCGAGTCCACCAGCGCATAGTAGACCATGTACAATGTTGCCCTATCCAGCACAAAACTAAGGTGGTGGAATTTCACAAGTACATACTTACCTGAGTTTGTCAAGTGGATGATGTGTGTTTTCCATGAGAAGCTGTTGTCTATGACTAAACCCAAGTACCTGTATTCCTCCACCACCTCAATGTTTGCACACTCACACAACGTCAGTCCACCACTATGCAGACACTCATAGCTATGCCCCACTATGCGCGGCAGACGTTCGATCTTTTTAAGATAAGGCGAACGTATACGCATACATTTGGTTTTATTTATATTGATTATGATGCCATTGTCGTGTGCCCATTTGATGATATTAGTAAAATCCTCTTGAATGTTACTTTCAATTAAATTTAAATCTTTTCCTGCATAAACTAGACAAGAATCATCAGCATACATATATATGCGACATTTATGAATCACATTACACATGCTGTTGACATGCATGATGTATCCGACGGGACCAAACACGGATCCGGTTGGCACACCACACGTGACGTGTCTGGGCTCGCCGACGACGCCGTCAATAACCGTTCGCAGTGTCCGGTCTGTGAGGTAGGCACGGAACCACCCGTTCAGTGGCCCCGCGACCCCACACTCCTCCATGGCTTGAAGCAGCTGGTGGTGCTCCAAGGTGTCAAATGCTTTTTTGAAATCAATGTAGACCACTACCACCTGCTTCCGCTGACCCAAGCACTCATTGACGTCGTCCGCGAATCGCGCCAAAGCTGTCGCCGTGCTCCGTCCGCGTCGGAAACCGTGTTGTGCATTTGTCAGAATATTGTGTTTTTCCAAGAAAACACTTACCTGATTCACAATAAACTTTTCTACTATTTTATTTATAACTGACAATAAGGCTATTGGCCTATAGTTTGCGTAATCACTATGTACACCTTGCTTAAAAATAGGTTTAATTAATGCTGTTTTTAGTTTCTCGGGGTATAACCCCTTTTCAACACACAAGTTAATAAATAAAGCAATAACAGGGCTCATCTTAGTTTTTAATAATTTAATTTCTTTAACTCTAATTTTGTCTACTCCTTCAGACTTATCACAACTTAGCAAACTTATTATTTTATCTATATCTGTTAGATAAGCGTTCTGAAACTGTAGTGATACATTTCCGGAATCAACATAGCTAGATCTTTCCAAAAACCTATGACTACAGACATGTTTTATATCTAATATTTCTTTGGTAAATGTTGTTGAAAATTTATTATATTTACCCTCAACCGAACTTTCTAGTTTTCCCAAGTATTTTAAAATAACAGAATCTACACTTCTTTTTTCATTACCTATCCATGAATTAATTTTAGTCCAAATCTTTCTAATATTCTTTTTACATTTTTTTATTTGGTCTTGGCGGTATTTATTTTTCGCTTTATTTATACATTTATTTAATCTATTTCTAAATCTGTTATACTGTCTACGCAAATTCATATCCTCTGGATTATTTTTACAATTTCTAAACAACCTATCCCTAATACCTATCATTTCCTTAAGCTTTTGCGTGATCCAGGGTTTACTTTTCCTTTTATTGAAATATACGAAACAGGTTTTCCATTAATTCTGTTAAAGAATGTTTATGCAAAATTTGAAGTAGATTGGACCAAGGAATCACGTTGTCCCACACAAACTTTGCCCACCTTTTTCACTCTCTTAGGGGTAGAATTTCTAAAAATCCTTTCTTATTGGATGCCTACGTCATACAAAGAACACACCCTCCAAGTTTCAGGTCTCTACGATCAGCGGTTTAGGCTGTGCGTTGATCCGTCAGTCAGTCATTCACGACAAAGCATTTTAAACTCAAAACTCAAACTCAAACTCAAAGCATTTATTTCAAATAAACCAATTACAGGCACTTTTGAATTGTCAAGGGGTCGGTCAGTCAGAAATATGAAGCTAGTTGCCCATTCCAACGCGTAGTAGGTTTCTATGGAGAAGAACGGGCAAGAAACTCCACGGACACTCTTTTAAATCAGAATATTGTTACAAAATATTGGTTACATCATTCATGTTGTAATTATACATGTGAGAACAATGTAGAGAGACGTGCACGTTAAAAGCGTCCGTAATAAAGAAAAAAACAATTCAAAAATTAAAATAAATTCAAAATAAGCCTTGGCAGCTAAGAGATGACCAGTCCTCACACAGCCCGTCCCCATAGTAGAATACCGTAAGACATGATACTATGAAAGTAACTGAAATAGACTAGCCTCGCGGTATCTACGTCAGTAAATTGACGTATTATTCTCACAGCATATGCTGCTGAACTTAGGCGTCCTGCAAGAGATGTTAAATGAGGACCCCATTGCAGCCTTGAGTCGAGCGTAATCCCCAAGAAAACAGTTTTATCGACGAATTCTAATTTCTCCCTATTCAATACTATGTCACAATTACTACTTTTAACATTCGGTAAAGCAAATCTTATGCATTTCGTTTTTTTCCCATTTAATACTAAATTATTAGCAGTGAACCAATTTTGGACTTGTAGTAGGGCGTTATTTACGTCGTCAAGATTTGATGCACGTCTATTTATCTTAAAAATTAAAGAAGTATCGTCAGCAAATAACACCATTTGTGGTTGGTTTTTTAATAAATGGGGTAGATCATTAATATATACTAAAAAGAGGAAAGGACCCAATATCGAGCCTTGTGGAACACCCATTTTTACTTTTAAACCAAGTGAATTGATTCCATTAATTTGTACTTGCTGTTGTCTATCATTTAAATAAGATTTTACCAAACTAAGCGCAAGTTTACCTAGTCCGTAATGCTTAAGTTTCAAGAGTAAGGTTTCATAATTTACGCAATCAAATGCTTTGGACAGATCACAAAAAATTCCTATGGCATCTTGGGCCTCCTCCCACGCTGTGAATATGTGTTTTAATAAGGTGACACCGGCGTCAGCCGTACAACGTCCTTTGGTGAACCCATATTGCTGATCGTGTAAGATATGGTTGGTGTTAAATTGATTAAGCATTTTAACACCAACCATATATTACCAACTATTTATATGTATAGACTAGCTTTTGCCCGCGACTTCGTCCGCGTAGAAGTCGAAAATGGTTCTAATAGGATTTTTTATTGGCTTTTTACGTTATTAATTTGGTTATAACATATAAATTATCATGTTAAAATGTTTGAATAATTATAAAATATAACAATTTTTATTATAGTGTAGGGATATAAAGGTTAATTTGAAAAAAAAAAAAAAAACTAAATTATGAACACGAAGCTCGGCCTTTGATCTGGCGAAAGTTACACAGGTGTATTATCTTTTTACAACGAAATCGAAATACTACACCTACCGCAGTATTTCTTTGTAAACAATATTTTTTATTTTTCTTTCGGGTGCTAGAATCACCAGGCTGCTCTGTGCGCTTACTCTGGAGCATGCCACATACAACTGGCCGTGGGAGAAGCAGCTTTCCCTTAAGTCTACTCCCGCTACTTTAAGAGTTTGACCTTGAGCTTTGTTTATAGTCATTGTGAAGCATACTTTGATGGGAAACTGCACTCTCTTGAATTCGAAGGGGTAATTTGATGGTGTTAGGGGAATCCTAACAATAAATACAGACCTCTCTGTAAAGCTTAGAAACCTTCAAGCGGTACTAATACTCGTACTATCGGCCGCAACACTACAACAATAACAAACGCGTATTTAGTATTTTTATGTGTATTTATTTGTACTTATATTTATATATAATTAGGTGTATATATTATATTTATAGTTTTTGATAGATATATGTATATCTTTATATTTAAATAAATATTTATTCCTCAATTCTCGCTATTGCACCTGCCACTGTCTCTGCATCACCCAAAGGTTGATTGGTAGATAAATGCCTATGGCATTAAGTCCGCCTCTGTAAATTTGTGTGCTTAAAGTATTAAATAAATAAACGCCGCAATATGCTACATTGCTGGGCAATAAATTTTCTTTACAATTTTTTTTCCGGTATTCCGCTTGAAATTGTTGAAGCGCGCCATATTGCACTAACAGTATTCCCCGTTTAAGAGAAAGAAATTAAAGAAAGAAAAAGTTTTTATTGTGACTCGCACAGGAAATCACAACTAAAAACACATTAAAAATAAATAATTGTAACCTAAACAAAGAACAATTTAGGACATATTTTGGTATTGATAAATAATTATTTATGCATTTCAAGTGTTATTACAATATCAGTATTTAGAGAAACAGAACGTTGCTTCAAATAAAGCTCAGAAATAAAGCCTGCGTGAACGAATGAAAGAATGCCAATAATGTTTCTTATCTGTGGATATTATTTGAACCTTAGTTATTACTCTGAGTTTGAACCATGAACCTTCTTTGGTACTGCATAACTGATCCTGGATTGGTCTTTGTTTTGTAATCGGGACACATTTTGAGGCTGGTACTACTCGTAGCTTTGTTACCGTAACAATCCGTCTTGGATTGTTACGGCTTTTAGTCTTGGTTTAAACCATTACTTATGCAGTTTTTTGTAATAAGACGGATAATGTTTTTGGAACATATACACAATTTTTTTTCGCCATCTACTATTTATTTACTGGCGATAGCTTCGTAAAAATTGTATAAATGATATAAAAGTTGGCAACCTTAGTCCTATGCGATCGTCGTATACCCAATATTACTTTGCAAGGCGAGAATAGATTGTTGTTGGTGATGTGTGGCGGCCACCATATAACTGCCGCAACATAACGGCCGCTAAATAACGGCCGCCACATAACGGCCGCTAAATAACGGCCGCCATATTACGGCCGCCATATAACGGCCGCCATATAACGGCCGCCATATAACGGCCGCCATATAACGGCCGCTATATAACGGCCGCCACATAACGGCCGCAACATAACGGCCGCTAAATAACGGCCGCCATATAACGGCCGCCACATAATGGCCGCCACATAACGGCCGCAACATAACGGCCGCTAAATAACGGCCGCCATATAACGGCCGCCACATAATGGCCGCCATATAACGGCCGCCTTATAACGGCCGCCATATAACGACCGCCATATAACGGCCGCCACATAACGGCCGCTATATAACGGCCGCCACATAACGGCCGCCATATAACGGCCGTCATATAACGGCCGCCATATAACGGCCGCCATATAACGGCCGCCACATAACGGCCACCACATAACGGCCGCCATATAACGGCCACCACATAACGGCCGCCATATAACGGCCACCATATAACGGCCGCTATATAACGGCCGCTATATAACGGCCGCCACATAACGGCCGCCATATAGCGGCCGCCACATAACGGCCGCCACATAACGGCCGCTAAATAATAGCCGCTAAATATAGTCTGTCCGTCTCGTATGTATAGAGTACGGTGACTTTCGAGACATTCCAATTTTAAAGAGTATTAATAAGAGAGTATTATTAGTAAGAGTGCATTGCAAGCACCAAGCCTGTATGTGAGTTCAACCTTTTTTTAATTGATTGATAAAATCGGATTGACTTTTCAAACATGTGTCAAAATCTAAGGTCAAAATAAAATGTAATTTAAATCAAAAGCACTAAGGAGTATTGATATCAACTTCGAAGCAAATCACTCCCAAAATAACTTTCTACCCCTATTTAACCCCGTTAGAGGATGAATTTCAATAAAATACGAAACAGGTCTTCCATTAATTCTTTTAAAGAATGTTTATGCAAAATTTGAAGTAGATTGGACCAAGGAATCACGTTGTCCCATACAAACTTTGCCCACCTTTTCCACCCCCTTAGGGGTAGAATTTCGAAAAATCCTTTCTTATCGGATGCCTACGTCATACAAAGAACACACCCTCCAAGTTTCAGGTCTCTACGATTAGCGGTTTAGGCTGTGCGTTGATCCGTCAGTCAGTCATTCAGGACAAAGCATTTTATATAAATAGATTTAAAATTCGTTTCATTCAGTTGGAGTATGTGGGGAGGTATTTTATTGTAACATTTTAAACAGTACCCCATGAAGGTTGAGTCTACTTTAGCCAGTTTGAAACCCAGTTGAACTAATTGGTCCCTATTTCTAGTGCTATAATTGTGTCTATCACCTCTTTTACTGAAAAGACTTAGATTTTTCCTAACGTACATGATGTTTTTATAGATATATTGACAAGGTACCGTCATGATGTTAATATCTTTAAACAGTTCCCTTAGAGAATCGCGTCTGCGGAGACAATATATTGCTCTGATGGCTCTTTTCTGCAGAATAAAAATAGACTCGATATCTGCAGCCCGGCCCCATAGTAGAATACCGTAAGACATGATACTATGAAAGTAACTGAAATAGACTAGCCTCGCGGTATCTACGTCAGTAAATTGACGGATTCTTCTCACAGCATATGCTGCTGAACTTAGGCGTCCTGCAAGAGATGTTAAATGAGGACCCCATTGCAGCCTTGAGTCGAGCATAATCCCCAAGAAAACAGTTTTATCGACAAATTCTAATTTCTCCCTATTCAATACTATGGTAAAGCAAATCTTATGCATTTAGTTTTTTTCCCATTTAATACAAAATTATTAGCAGTGAACCAATTTTGTACTTGTAGTAGGGCGTTATGGGCGTTATTTACGTCATCAAGATTTGATGCACGTCTATTTATCTTAAAAATTAGAGAAGTATCGTCAGCATTATATTTTTTTATTCTATTTTTAAGGGTAAATAAAAAAAGGAAGTTATTTTCAAATAAGTATATTAATTCTTATTTTAGGTAAAAGTTGTAGGTAGGCCATTACCTGAAATACCTCAAAATACATAGTGTATTTTTATAATGTTATAAAAACCTAACCAAAATTGAGCACCTCGCTTGGCTTATTGGTGATTCGCCCGAATTTACTCACCCGAAACGGCCGAATCGACACTTTTAATATTTTTTTTTTTTCTTGAGGCGATTGGCACGAAGTTAATTTATTTGTAGGCGTATCGTATTCAGCCGTTTTTGCGCAATTCCGGAACATACATCTAGCCTACAGGCAAACGGATAAAAATCTAAAAACTATATTTTCGGCATCAGACTCGTTCCTCCACACCTCGTAGCAATAACTTTTTATCAAAAATATTCAATGTATAGTTTTGACTTCGTTACTATTTTATTATATTTATAGATAAGTATACTTTACAAGGCTGCCTGTCCATTGAAGCGGAGCGAGGCAGCGGAGAGGAGAATGGCAGCGGAGTGGAGCGGAGTTGCGGACAGTGTCTGTCCATTGATGCGGAGCGAGTTTGCGGAGCGGAGTTACGGACTGTGCGGTGCGAGGTAGCGGAGCAGAGTTACGGACTGTGCGGAGCGAGGTAGCGGAGCGGAGTTGCGGACTGTGCACAGTGACAATGACAAAAAGGATGACATGACATAATGCAAAAAGAAATAATTGTAGGGGAGATCGGGTACAAAAGTAACGACGGTCGTCGTCACCTACTGGCCAGTTTTATGGAGAAGGAAGGCCTCTTTATGATGAGCTCCTTCTTTAGAAAATGAACCTGGCAGAGCCCTGATGGTGCAACTAAAAATGAAATTGACTTCATTATGTTGACAAAGAAGCAAAATACTGTGATCAACGCGTTGAAAACCAGAGTGATCACCGTATTGTAAGGGTCTTAAGGACTGATGACGTCTACGCTCCGTCCAGCACCGATACAAATCCAAAACCCCGAAAGCTTTCAGCTCGAACTTCAGAATCGTTTCGAGTATCTAGGGAGCTCCGTGGGCGATTATAATGAAAACTGTCCATACAATCGGGTCTAAGATCTTTAAGGCCCGTCGTACGAATCGAAACCAGAAGCTTTCCGATGCTACTTTACAGTTCATGGAGGAGAGGCCTTTTTTTATCTCTGTAATTCACAATAAACAACAAATAATGAGATAAATTTAGATACAAAGTAGAGCATAATCGAAGTTTATATGTGGCTATATTCATATTATCAAAAATATGATAACTAACTAGAAACCAGTATCAAAGTACAAAGGTTTACTTTTGTACCTGGTCTCCCCTAAGTCGAAACAAAGAGGCCACATGATATACTCGCCCAGCCGACGCATGCACTGGCCGGTGGCACACTACTCCCCCTCCCCCGGGCCCCGCGCTGGTTTTTTTCTGCATCCTCTCTCCGTTTCTCCGCTTCTCGGCTCCGCTTCCCCGCTCCGTTTCTCCGGTCCGCTTCCCCGCTCCGTTTCCCCGCTCCGCTTCCCGGTTTTGTATGAATTTTTAAACTAGTTTGCAATTCCCTGTCCACTGAAGCGGAGCGGAGGTTTTATGCAATTCCATTGGTTAATATTGAAACACCGCTACTCCGCTCCTCTCCTCTCCGCTTCAATGGACAGGCAGCCTAAGTCTACCATCATCCTTTGGATATGCAACACCTTTCATCAGTATGAGGTCATTCACGTTCAGATTGAATAAATGTGAAATAAATAATATATTATTGTGGCTAATATTTTAAATTATAAACTATAAATCATATCTTCACCGACACGGCTCGGCACTGCTTTTACTTTCCTGTAAATCGTATATAGTCGTGGTTCCTTATAACTGTTGTAACTTCTTAACGTTAGTTTACAATACCTCAGCGCCTGAGTGCAAGGCCAATACAGTTCACCTGACGCTAGCATAATGCCACCTTGCACCCTGCGCACGCATTCATAAAGACTGAAATATTTTACACTGGCTCAGATTCGACGGCAACTAATGAACTGAAATCGGTCTCTTGCGAATGAAATGTGGGACTGAATGGTGTTCACAACGCACGCAAGTGCCGCGTAATTACGCTTTTTCACACACGTGAACGTGAAGTAGGTACAGCACTCGTTGCAATTGGTAACAGATATGTGCCTTGCTTTTTACCGTGCATTTTATCGGAGAAATTGGCTTGGAAAATGGTTCTCGATCATTTTCAAGTTCAGTTACATAAGTGCGCGTGCGGAGAATTAGTGCGGAATAGCGGATGTTTGGTGGTGCTCGACGGCCAAGTGGCGCACGGTTATAAGCTCTCACCCGCGCCACCGCCAGACAGTCGCTGCTGGACCACCCTCATACGCGTTCAGTTATAGTTATAGTGCTGTGTGTGACAAAAACGAAAATGTGTACCGCTTTCCGGATATACGTTGTATCGGTTATCTGTGTGGTCGTCGCCACGGGCAATGTGCACGGGCCTCGAAGATCCCGAAGGATGGAGGTCGACGATTCGGCACAGAACGAAATTGACAGTGGACGAGCTGAAGACAGTTCGTGGTGGTGGACAGGCGAGCTCAATGTTTTACAGAAACTTTACGACGATTGCAGTGCGCAAAAGCACATGTCAATGTGTTTGAAGGGCAAAGCCTTAATGGCACTCACGAGAGCAGTGGAACAGGTGATGCAGTCGTGTGTTTAGTGTTGGTTTTACCTAATGTTTTGAGTGATTTCAATAGTGCAATGATGTTTCTGTTTGTGCTGTACAGGAGAGCGTTCAGCTCGCCGATGGGCTGACGTTGGTGAAGCAAGCTGACGCACCCTCCGCGGTTGCGGAGCCGCGCTTCTTCCCTGGTATGTCCACAGAAGACAAGCTGGATACCCTGTTGCGTACAAGGTTCGAGCAATTGATGAGTACACATACAATTTCAATGGATTTGGCCACGGAAGGCAGGGGTAGAGGTAAATATTTTGTAACTTAGCATTCATTGTATATTATAAAAGTTCATCTGAGTGCCTTTTAACATGTTTTAAATATTGTGATTTTAGGTAAGAAGGTACTACCTTACCTGTTACTCGGTATTTTCACTACCGTAACGATTGTGGGAGGCATGGCCCTAAAAACTCTAGCAGCGATTGCCGGCAAAGCACTCATCGCCAGTAAGGTTGCTCTGACTATTGCTGGTATCATCGCCCTGAAGAAATTGTTCAGTCACGACGGAGCTCCCGCTGAAACTACCTTCCAAGTTCATGCAGATGGACACCATAGGTGAGGAATATAATGCAGGGTTGTTGACGTGGTCAATGATGTAAACTTTTATAGAAGGTAATTGATTAGCTTTCGTAGCTTTGCCCCATTTCTTAGATACAGAATGGCATTTGGTTACATTGAAGATTTATTGAAATTGTAAAACAATTCGCAATTTGTTGAGAATCCAAAATTGTATGGTGTTATGTTTAAATATTTTGGCTTCTGGCTTTAGCTTCAGATTTTAATTCAAAATATTTTAATTCTAGTATTTAATTCGAAGGCGGAACCTGTATGTGGTGAGGCCAGCAAAAGCAGGCGCGGTGGATCCGTACTTCTACGGCGAGCAGACGACGGCGAGCGTATAGCCTTCGTCTCCACGTCGGGAGCCCAGCGCCGCGGGCCCCGCTGGCCCCACCAGCCCGCCGGCCCCAGCTCACCACGCCGGCGACTCCACCGCGCCAACACACAAAATAACCTCAAACCAAAGTACCGTCCTCTGCGGACACCCTTCTGGGACCAAACGGTCGTTCATCTCAATTTCAAATCTATGTCAGTAAATTATTTAATGTAATTTATTTATTTGTGACCACAGTTGTATGTTTAATGTTAATTAATTTATTAAAGTGATGTAAGAGGTAATAATAAAAAATGTTATACTCAGTTTGGTTTCATTTTAGATGCCTATTAATATATAAGTAGATACATATAATACAAAGTTCATCTTGATCCAATCATCACCATCAGTAACCTGAAATCAAATTATGTAAAAATTAAAGAGCAAGATATAAATGTAAGTGAAAGATGAACTATTAACGAAATATAAAAATATTTATATGATATTTCGGTCAGATGTAATTGGTTTTACAAATGCATTCTAAAGTATATGGTGTGCTACTAATGTACAAGCTGCATGTTTGATCTAATGAATGAGGTGATATCGTGTGCACAAATTAACATGCATATCAATCACTTTTTTCTTACATATATGGTGCTTTAATGATTGCTAAAGGCCGCTTTCTTTACACGCTCTAGTGGAGAGGAGTCCGAGAAATGTGTCTAGATTTTCCGTTAATGTGGGCGCTACGGCTATGAACGTGGAAAGTAGAAAGTTTTAAACGATTCACTGCACATGCACGAATACTGTTACAGTGCATAGCTATTTTATTATCATCTCTGTATCGTAGCATGTATTTATTGGGCTTGCGAGCGCTACTTACACGATCGATTAGTTCATTAGAGCCGAATAAATAATGTGTTAATGAATGACGAAGCCGTGTGTGCATGGAACTAACTAGCTAGATAGTGGAACATTTTACAGGCAGAGGAACAGCGGAGTGTGGTGTAGCGTTTGTTCGGCTGCGGAAGGTCAGCTCGTTGATTAGCCGTGCGCCGGTAAAGGCCGACCACAGCGCACGTTTGTGAGCCCGGACGCTGTTTATAATGCAGATATGTGTTTGCCCAATCGCTGCACGCTACGGTGGCTATATGGCATCGTTAATGCGGCTGGCGTCTCTTTGCATACGCAAATATAGGGCGGGCGGACCAACGCTGATTAAGCGGTGCAGCGGCGGTAGCGCCGGCTTCATTTCTGTATCAGGAATTGTGAGCCTCACTTGATTAGTTTTTAGCTTGTATGTTTATTTAACAAACTGAGTTCGTCGTGCGATAACTTTTATTTGAGCTCGGCTATCATATTTAGTATGAACTGAATTAATACATGGAACGTTTTCATACATATGATGATGAAATGGGTATTTTTGTTTATGTGAATATACAAAAATGCCAATGGTACTTTAAATAGCTTTATCAAAACAATGGAGCATAAGATAAGTTTGTATCTGCACATGCATGATCAATGTAACAGCTGTCAGGTGAGGACATCCTCCGGGGACGTCGCTCCACCAGCAGTCGCCGCCTGAGCTAATATTATCGGGTTACTTACCTTAGCAGCCGGTTCAGGTGTCGCTGTCCACCACCCATCTGCCCACCCTTCAATACTTGATGGCTGTCTACATCTCGAATTAGGCTAACAATTCAAGCGATGTCTCCATAGATTACTGATTTAGGTGCTAATGCAAATTGTGTGCTAAATGGAAGCTAGCTAATGCACACATATACATACAAACACACTGGCCTCTATGTTATGTATAAACAGAATTAATAATTGAATGTCGTAGGTGAAGTTGTAACATTTCGGAGCATATAACAATCTACGTGAGTAATGCATTTTGTCAATGTTCATAGGTTTGTGTAAGTAAATACAGGACGCGAGGCTGCGGGCGTCACTCGTACAGCGAAGTTACTTTACGGGCGAATGGTCAAAGTATTCGACATAAACCTATTTTGTTCTCTTCTTATATTGGATGTGCGCTCCCTTCTTCGCCTACACCCGCTGCCGCTGTCCACTGCTCTAGGGTTGTCCTGCATTGGAAAATATTGAATTCGAAAAACAGGATTATAGAAATATGAAAGAATTTGGATCTATGTACTAATATCTCAAAAAATTCTTGTATTATTACTTAGTAGTACTTACTTACAATATTACTACTATTTGACCTACTCACATTTCTTCTCAAAAAAGGACGATGAAAAATGAAATATGTTCCGATTTTGCACAGAATAGGAAACCACTTAGTAAAAAATATGTAGAAGTTACGGTTTTTTTCACCACAAGGATCTCGACTCAGAATATTTTGAAAAGCAGCATAAGTTACTATAACCAGCAAAATTGTATTGCTTTGTGCAGGTTGTGATGCGTGCCAGGGGTGCAGCACATGTTCCCGTTAACGAGCTGGTCTTATCCGAGCACATTACAGAAGACACTTTCACTGTGTTACGGTTTGCTCGACTCGTGTTACTCCTGATACTATGTGTTGATATCGGATTACCACTTCGTACACCCTACTTTCGTTAGTTTACTATCTTATATCGGCACAGAATTGAAATTTTCCTGCGATTGGTTTCTATAGAAACTCTGATTGAATTTCAATTGAAGGTGGCTTGATTAGACGTGTGTTGAACAGCCCTGGCGGTGGGTGGGGGTTATGTGAGGAAGTTTTGCCGGGAATTATGTTGGTACGTGCCAAAGCCATTATTGCTGCGAGAAAAGTTCATCAATTTCATTTCTGGCCCCATGCACGTACCGAGCGCGATCCGAGCCCGTACCTCATACCTAACTGATATCGATGTTCTTTTTTATTAAGCACATAATGTATTTATTTCGTTTATGTTCTTAACTGCGAGTTACTTATATATTAACAAATTGGTTCGACCTTAGCTCTTATTATAACGTGACACTGAAACTTCTTAAGACATAATATCGTAGTAAGTATTTTTCCGAACTGTAAGAAAAATCCATAAAAAAATCATGACAAGTTGCAAAATATGGAATGACTACTGGATTAGAACATTAATTATTTGGTTGTACACGATAGGAGAGTGAAAATTATGTGTTGTGTGGAAAATCTACTGAAGTGAAAGTAAGTGGTCGCGCACGCGTCCAATTGTTAATGGAATTATTGAAATCTAAGTGCATTTGAAATTGCTCAGTAAACTGTAACTTTCTAATTTTCCAGCAAATATGAATTTATTGATGTACAGATTGTGATGGTAATATGATTATGAGCAAGTTATAAACGTATTACTAATTAATTATATAACACACCTAGTTACAGTGCGCTGCGCATTCGTGCCAATAAATTGTGTAATTAAAATAATTCAACTGGTCACACAATAAAACTTGATATGATATACTCGTATTTAGAAACTAGATAATTATTCTTTTATTTAATAGCCGACTTCAAAAAGGAGGAGGTTCTCAAATCGACAGTTTTTTTTTGTATGTTTGTTACGCTATAACTCTGCCAATTATGAATTGATTTTGATGATTCTTTTTTTTTGATAGATAATACTTCAGAGGTGGTCCCATATACATTTTATTAACTTTGCTTGGGTACTTTTTGAGTTAGTTTCAATAATACGTTAATTTTCCCCACTTAGTCTATATCTGTTATTTACATAGGTCAGGTAGTGGTATTCGAATTTGTGAGGGGTAGGTACCTCAACTAAAAAGTGAAAAAAAAATAAAAACTTTTAACCAACAAAAAGAAATAACCGACTTGAAACAAAAAAACACTAAAAACTGTCTTTGTTTCTGTATTTTCGTTTTTTGCCGCCGACTTCCGTATTTAAAGTTATTTGTCACTTTTTTGTGTTTTTTTTTTAAGTCGGTTTTATTTTTTTAAGTAAAAAGTTTTAGCCTATTATATGCCACAAGAGTCTAAAGTCTTTAATTAAAGCAGGTACAAGTAATTCTGTCAGGAAGTTACTTAAGTCCAAGTTACGACCACTGTTAAACATTAGTAATGCAGTGATCGATGCTAGTAAGTGCAGTTCTATTTCACGTGGATGTAAGTGGTAGCCGTAACGGGTCGCACAATAAGCTGCTATTAAGTGTTATTTTCTGCGTACGTGCGCCTGCACATGTATAATTCTGAATGTAATCGGTGCAATGGGTCCACCATGCAGTAAACTGGGCTTGTGCACCCACAGTAGCAGACCCGGATAAGAATGTATGTTACGTATATCTAGTGCATCTTGCCCTAAAAGATCAGTTCGTAGATTAATAAGAGTGATTGTATAACGTGGATGTTTTGCATACCCATAGATCCAACAAAAGATGTTTTCCAAAGAATTGATTTCTTTCTTTAAATTACTGGGGAATGAAAGATGTTTAACACTTTCAGTGCCGGGAGCCCTCTTGGAGGGTTCAAATAGTCGCATATGGGATGCCCGGAGCCCTCGCGGAGGGCTCATTTTAAAAGTAGGTTTTTCTTAGCGAATACGGCATTATAAACCGTGAAAATAAAAGCTGATGTATATTTTAACAATATTTGTTAGTATAAGCGTTGTTTTTAAAATCCAAGTTTTAGATATTTTTGTTCTTGGATACAAATATTCCCAAAAAATTTCAAAGGTTGGAAACTACGTATAGCAACAAGACCCCCTGAAAATACTATTTTACTTCGTTTTACAGTGTTTTATAACACGGTTTTAAACCTAATGCCGTTGATCGTCCACGATGGTAACTTTAGCGCAAACGTAATGTCGGCAACCCTCCCGGAGGGTTCACTTTCAATATGTATGGCGGCATGGCGTCTGAGTTCTATGAAAAATGGTGGAGTCGAAAGTGTTACAGTCTTACCCGTACCACTCTTACTCTCTCTTAATGTCTATCGCGCTTCTGTACCATATTCCCTGTAAATTAAGAGGTCTGGCTCTTGTGAAACAGGAACTCCTAGTACAAGAGCTAGGGCTACACGGATGTTTGAAACTTTGAAGTGTAAATAAAGAAAATGATTAATGACTCAAAGATTTTAACACGTCAGTTTGATTCCTTTTTCAAACCGTTACTTGTAGCAGTCACCATTAGTTTCTGTGTAGATACCTAGTTTAAAATATCAAAATGATGGGTGCGCGGTTGGTAGTCGACCCCAATTAGCTGCGGCTGGGGTGGTCAGGTGGTCATCGACGGTCGCGAGTGCAGGGACGACAAGACCTCCCGGGGAGACAACTAACAGACCTTGACTGTGCTGGGGACAGTCGCCGAAGCTTTCTACCTCCTGCATTACGGGCTACAATGGTCCGACGAGGTGGCAGCGTCGGGTTGCCGGCCCGCCACCCCCGGCCCACAGCCGTCGTCATTATGTGTCATTAGTTTTGCGACACTGACCAAATGACTGGTCTGCGATATCGGATGACTCATTCCGTTCGTGATTAGTCTATTTAGTTTTATCAATGTCTGTAGAAAGGTAATTTCCAGTTCTGGTTACGGTTTTACCTGATGTCTTTGATGTTTTTGGTTTAAGCTATTGTAGTTAAAAGCGTAAACTGTGACTTTCTCACAAGATTAAGTTACCAAAAGTCTTTTTCATTCTGTTTGTTAGAATTACAGAACGTGTTTTCCGTGCCTCGGAAAGTACGTTAAGCCGTTGGTCCCGGCTGTCATTCGTAGATCTTTGACAGTCGTTATGAGTCGTCAGAAGCCCGAAAGTCTGACACCAGTCTTACCAAGGGGTATCGTATTACCCAGTTACTGGGTTGTGGAGGTCAGATAGGCAGTCGCTCTATGTAAAATACTGGTATTCAGCTGCATCCGGTTAGACTGGAAGCCGACCCGAACATAGTTGGGAAAAGGCTAGGTAGATTGATTGATTGTTAGAATTACAGAAGTTACTTTCCCAATACATTTTCTCTACCTATTACATGATTGTCAAGATTATTAATTCATTAACCCCATGATTATTGTCGGTGCATGTGTGCATGATCAGCGAGTGTTAAATTAGTTTGTAAATATCTGATAAGATAAATTGTAATTAACGAAAGCGCTTGCTGAGATCGCCTCGCGATCGAACGCCCTAATACCATAAATTAAAATTAGCGGCAATAGCAACAACAGATCGATGTTTTCCATTAACTGCTTTCTTGTGTTGTTGGATTTCAAAACCATAGGGGAACCTGGGGAACTGTAAATACTCGTAAAATCTAGGAGGAGCTAAGACATGTCATTATATAGGTACCTATTTTATTCATAATATAATAATTTTCACCTGTTGTGTGTCTGATTGGTTGGTTGATTAGATTTCCAAACTCCTTTTCTGCATCTTGCTGAAATAACTTCAGTCAGCCTCGAGATAAATACGGAAACCGAGACAGAACCCATTTCTGTACAGTAATAAGTCTAATCAAAGTAGTTCCTAAAAACAGTAGGTAATTACACGCACGGCTAACGAGAGCGGGCGGTGGGCAGCCGTGAATTTATTCGGAGAGGCTTCCCGGCGCGCAATGTAAAGTGTATATCTGAAGGAAAACGTTTCATTCCCGCCGGAATATAATCGTCCGGTCGTAATTTATATTGTCTGCTGCAGAGGCGAGTCCCGCTGCACATTCATTTATTTTATGTGCCATTTACAATTGTCGGTCGATGGTCAAGGGAGCGAGTGAGGGGCACGGGGCGGAGGGCGCGGTGCGGGGGGCAGGACGACGGTGCCTTCGCATTATAAAACCGTGCGGTCATCTGCGAACTCCGTAATGGTATTTGTAATAGGAGCGGTCCGCATGAGCTGCGATGACCGCCTCAACACATGGGTCTGATGCTTTATTTATAAGATTAATGTGCTCCGTGTCCGATGCTTGCGGTACGGTCCCGCTCTTAGGTGAATGAATATGTAAACCACTCGAGAAAATGATTGTAATTGAATTTTTGGATCGGTGAGATTGACGAACGTAAAGGTCATGTTTAAAGTAAACAAATGCAGCGTCCAACATCAAGATTAGAAGTACTAGATACCTGAAATCCTTTTCATTGAAGCCCGATTATACTTCAGTCCAACTTTATAAGTTAGATTTTATAGCCAAGAACCCTAAGTGCCCTCTTTCTTTTAAATATGCTAAGGAGTGCATTCTATTTGTGTGCCACTTAAAACAAAGTCTCCAGGAATTCATAAAACCCAATTACAGTTGAAGCGTCTCCGATAAAGAAAGTTCCTAATTTTGTAGAATTCTCCATTCTTCTTTAGTATTTAATTGTCAGTCGTTGCATTTTTCGCATGAAAGTCGAACGAGCAGCGTCGGCGGGCAAGAGGCTGAGTGGCTCTGTATTCTTTTGTTTTTTAATTATAACGCCAGCGTCCGTGGGGTGATGCCCCCCTGCCAAGTTTCTGGTGGAGGTGCTTTCTTGTTAAGCGCGGCGGCGGGCGCTCGCCTCCTACGTGCCTCGGCCATTCATTTCGTAGAAACTTATAACCTGACCCGCGTACTTATGAGCGTCGCCAATAAATATAGCGATGACCGGAGGCGAGGTCCCTGTCGTGCGGGCGCGCGCGGCCGGCGCCGGAGCGGGACGGCGCGCGCCGGAGGTGGCCGTCGCTCGCGGCGAGGCATTGTTAGCTAAATATCTAGGTGGTCAGTTGGGCGGGCGGGGGCTGGGGTGCCTGAAGACGGGCGGGGGGAGGGGTGGCGGGCGGCGGACGTGCCGGCCCGGCGCCGGCCGATGTATTGAGCGCGTATTGCAGACGCGGTCACGCGCTGCAATATTGCGTTCGCTCTGCGATATTGCCCCTCGGTAACTCAATTTGATAAATTGTACAAAGTACGCTTGCTCTGTATTGCCATCAACTAGATCGACATATAATGTAACACACATAATATCTCATACGAGTTTGGAAACATAAGGTACGTAGGTAGGCTAATACGAAATAAACTTGTACGTACTTGAATTGTATTTTACGATTTGAGTTGATAAAATATTTCATAGAATTCATTTATGTTGTAAAAGGTACAACATACTACATAGAATATCATGTAGGTACCTACATTCTACCTACTTCCATTGAAGTTCCGGCCTGTTATTTTTTGTACATAAAAAATAAGCTAGCAGTATACAGGAGGCCGACAATATCAGGCCGGGCGACACCGGGCGCGAGTTACGTGTGTAGAGGCAACCACAAAATTGTGTCTTTACGAGCACGCGGCGCACTACAACAAGCTTTAATGTTTTTGTTTCATCTGGTCATTTTTTTCAGGCCCGGCTTGCCCAGAAAAGTTGTAATCCATTAGACGAGAATTTAAAATCTCTTTTATTGAAGATGAAATACGCTGTGAATGTGATACTTAACGGTCAAGTGTGTGTTAGATCAAACACAAAAGTAGGAAAGTAGGAACCTAAAATTTACGGCACTTTTAATGCACAAAATAAATAGGTGTAGGTAGAGGTTACCTATACCTACGTTTTCTTTAGTTTTCTTAGGGCCTGTAAAGGGGACAAACTATAGGTTCTAACCAACGTATTCAGCTCTTTTGAGGATAAAACGTTACTGAACTAGATACCTAGATTGCTGCACATCAGTACTTAGATCAAAGAAAATCACTCGAAGCTACTTAATGGTGTTGGAAAGTGACGGCTTAACCACCTGTTACCATTCACGAACTGCTACAAACTTTAACCCGCCGCTGCTCTATGTTAAAAAGTGCCACCATAAAGAAGTTTGTATTGCAAGACATTCACTTGTGCATGTATACAGATCAAACTTTAAATTGATTCTGTATCTTAGGGACCCAATTTTCATGGATCAGAATTTATCTCTTGGCAACAGGTTTAAAAAAAAAGACACTGACGTCAATTTGAGCTATGCCTATAACAATCACTCCGTTTTCCTTGATGGAACTACAAATTGATAAATTAAGATTTATTACTTATTTGTTTATATAGCCTTAATGGAGTTTTGGGACTTAGATGGAATAAATTGACTTTTAAGATCCTACAAATTAATATATTTATATCGTAATTAGTCATAATAACGAAGACTGTACCTACAGTTGGCAGAAAAGGAAAAACAAATGTGTATTGTAGCGGAAAGTGTTCGGCGGGCGAGCGGCCGGAGCCGCGGCTGGAGCGGGCCGGATGCGGGTTGCGTGTGGCCGCGGCTTCAGCTCAGAAAATGATTTATATTGTTTGCGTAGCGGCGGCGCGGGGGGCGGGGGGACGCTTTCTCAAGCAGATCCAGTCCACTGCAGATATGGGCGAGTATTATTATTGATCCGGCTCGGGCGGTCGGCGGTCGGCATTTCCTACCGCTCATACTCGGCGGGCGGGGAAGCCGCCGCCGGCATATTTATTGAGGCGCGCGGGCCGGCACACGACGTAAAACTTATTATAACGACGCAGACCATCTACTCCGGTCTCCGGTGCACTAACCTTTAATGAGAGGCGTAGGGCGCCGCGAGGGTGGAGGGGCGAGCGCCGTGGCTCCTCACCCAATCCTAACGCGTTATGATATTATATCAACTCATATCGGCCAATCCCTGCTCGTTATGATATTGTAGGCGGGCAGGGAAGTGCAGCCGACAGTTTTCCGCGTAGGGCGGGCGGTTTTATGATGTACAGTTATGAATATAATGGGGTGCGCATCTGGTTGTACCTATCAGGTACGTGCCAGTTGTATATAGGTACTTACTTATGGTGAAGATACATAGCTTGATTTCATTATGTAGTAGAAATTGTTTTCTTAGATGATTAATTACGGAAACTAAGAAGGTGCAGTGCCTAAGGTGTTAGGTAACTAAAAAGTTAAGTTACCTACTCACAAAGTACGAATAGATATTGTCTAAAATTAGGTAGTTTTAGTATTGTTTTGCTAATTTTACAATTAGTGGTCAATCGCAAAATAAGTACCTACACAAAACTACGTACTTACATTGAGGCGAATCGTTTGCTTACTTTTGAATAAAGTCTCGACGACTCAACAATAATCTACACTAATAACATTAACATTAGGTCTCAAACCAACCATTTATTATCACGAAAATCTTTTAAGATTTTCCGAAAACCAACAAGTTTGTATGATTGAAAAGTAACCTCTATAACAGAGTCAGAGGGTAGGTAGTTATTATACCCAAGGGATCAAAGTTCATATGCTTCGATGTTTGTTTTGCCTTGAGATCAATTTTACACATTTTCCTGAAATACGCAGGGAAAGCGTGTGTTTCATAAAATTCCAAATCTTTGATGTTGAAAGAAGAAATAAAAACCTTATAAAAGGTTTTTAATATTAACTTTAGTTAAAGTTATGGCGTATGACAAATAACTAATGGTTTGTGTAACCTACAATAAGTCAATCAAGATAGCTTCTTCTAACATAACCCAGTTACTGTCTGATACGACTAAAAGTCGCTTTATTGGTTCTGATTGCATTTCTTGTTTACTGAAACTTATAGTTCGAGTTTCATAATACAATAATAAAGCTGAGTTGACACAACGAGCCGAGCCCCACAGCGCTGGTCGTCAGCCTCAGTCTTATGATGACATTTCAGCGACGCTCTCTATCCAATATCACATTCTCCATTTCGGCTGTGAGCGGAGGAACGTTTGATTTTATTTTCGTCGATTTTGCAGAATCGTGACCTGAAACGTAGATAAGGATTTGTTGCGCAACTTTCATCTGCGACTTTGTCGAGCCTAGCGATAATTCTGATTTAATACCATTCAACCTTCTTAGTACAAACGTAGTCAAGGAGTCTGGCTCTGAATTTTTCTTTTATTGTTTTCTCCCGAATTACCGAACAGTTTCACAACAGATCACAAATCTAGTTCTCTATAAAATCATACTGTTTATAATAAACTGAGTCTTATTTCCTAATTGTTTAGAATTCGTTGTAATAAAAGCGTATTGAATTAAACAGCGTCCTTGTTCAGCAAATGAGTTGATAATAAAACGATAATAAACAAGCGCCTTTGTAACAAACTATAACAGATCGGTAATTGCTTCCACGATACCTCCTCGCGTTATTACGCCTTTTACGACGCCGTATGGGGTGAATAAAACATTTTTACGAGCGGCCATGGCTGCTATAATACATACACGCACACACATGGCTAGGTACATACAGGTAATAAAATATAAACTCAATATACACATTTGTACCTGTCCCTTATATGTCGAGATCGTAACGCAGATATAAAACTTCATTAAAAGACAGTGGTGGGTACTTGAAAGTACCTTCATACTTTCAAAGGTATTGTGGGCTCATCCATCTCTTGGGGTGTTTACGTTTTGTGTTAGGTTTCCATTTCAAACTCTGTGTCGAAAAGCAATTTTTTATTTTATACACCATTATGGATTAGGTACAGATATAAATGTAGCTGTATATTATGCTTATTTCAAATATCGATTAGCGACTGCAATTAAAATTTTTTTTTTTTAGTCTCCCATCGTACTTTTTATCCCAAGTTATCTACAAATTATCTACTTCTAGTTTCCTACTAATAAAAGGAAATTAGACAGTAAGTGGTAGGTATAAAATATTAATTGTGATTTAGTTAATTGTGGCGTTGGTATCTTGTGGTAAGTAGCTTTAGCTATTAGCCATCTAATGCAACTCTCTGTAAGAGGGCAGTTAGTGATTACGTAAATAGTTAAAAAAATCATTCTAATTAGAAAGCATAATATTTCATCTCATGAAAAATAAATGCAAATACTTTCAGTAGGCATTTAGATTTTGTTTTTAAACATGTAAATCCCTTTAATTAATTTAACTACTACTTTCAGTAATTGAAGTTGAAACCACTTTTAATGGCAATGTCCTGCATCCACCACCGGGTCAAGATGGCCACTGCTAACCACACCGCGGATCTCTTCATCGATCGTTTCTTCTTATGGAAATGAGAGAAAAGCACTATGTTACTAGCCCTATAATAAACTGTTCAATTATAATAGAAGTCGGAAGCTCGCGCTGGGTGCACACTGCACGGGGCATGCACGGGGCATGCACGGGGCATGCACGGGGCATGCACGGGGCATGCACGGGGCACGGCCCACGGGTCGCGGGCGGACTCATGGCGAGACTCACTCAAATAGATTGCGTCATAGCGTAATGTCGTCCCCGAGCGCAAAACAATTATAGACACGAAATGAATAAAGTATCGCGTCCACCTCCACAGCTTGCTCTCGTTTCATCTCAACGACGTTTTCTTTGTAATTTGCTGTATACGGGTAATGTAACATTTGTTGAACGAAGATACAATATATATTTTTTTATTTTTTTACTCTGGGGACACTTTTTCGACCCTCGTCCGGGCGGTCTCTTTGAAAAGTGGACATCGGAACGCGAGGGAAGGAGCCCCCGAGGACACTGGACAGAAAATGCGTTGTAAACATTGCGACTACATTCAATTTCCCGTCATTTTTCAAACTGATAAATAATTCTGTCATCGAACGTTCGGACAGGGGTCGCTATGAAGTGATTGTCGATGGAAGGACGCCGGCGCCGTAAAAAACAGCGGCCGATGAGACTCGGCCTCTGCTTCTCGTATGTGTGCGATAAATTTCTTTTTTATTATCAGATATCGAGGGACTCGGGAATCGAATAAAGCGCTCATATTTAATTCATAAGATACCGGCCATACAACACTACTCCGGACTATTTTATTTAAGATGTTGAAAGATTACGGATACGGATGCGTGCTTATTCTAAGCAGTACCCTCGAACAACTTCTGACTCGATCAATCATGCAACGGTGGAAGTTTGGCGTTGTATTCAATATGTTATGGAAATCCTTTGATATCTCACTTTTCAGTCTTCAGACTCTACATAAATGTAGGTAGGTAATTGCTGGTTATTACTAACTTTTAAAATAATGTATATCAATTTACGTTGTAGGTACGTATAAATAGACGTAGTAGTATACTACTTATATGCCCAACTTTTGTGGAAAAGAGGTATGTAGCTAGCTCTTTAAATGCGTAATCATGTAAACTTTTATAGACAGAATGTAACGAATAACAGAACATGAAAACGTAATGGGAAGGAAATAAATTCAAATTATTTAATTTATCTTGACGGCAGTGCGTCTTGTGTCCGGCAGATGTGTTCAATACATTTAGAGTCCAGGCGAGAACGGGCGGGGGTCACTAGCGGTATTAAATAACTCTCCGACAGCTAAATGAGTAGGGGACGCGAATAACCTCCACGCAGGATTATTCTGAACGTTTACGATATATTTTTGCACTAAATTTTAGGTGTAGATCGTTAATGTGTTTAATTTTATGTGGGTATTCATGTTTGATTTCGAAAGTTTAATTTTGTGACCATCTGCGAGTCTTAAATAGTGGTATCTATTCTATTAATATCTGTCGTCAAGATGACGGGAAATATATATGATCACTAGCTGCGCCCCGCGGTTTCACCCGCATTAGTTTTGATCCTGCGGGAATGTCGGGATAAAAAGTACCCTATGTCCTAATCGAGATCATGGTATACCCATGTGCCAAATTTCATCCAAATCTGTTCAACTTTTTTAGAGTGAAAGCGGAACAAACAAACTAATAAACAAACAAACAAACTCAGTTTCGCATTTATAATATTATATACAAATAAAAAATATATAATAATATATATATATATAATATATATATATTGGTTAGGATTTGTGGAAGGCATATAAAAGTGGCAGCACAAATATGTGGCATCGAAGGAACACCAAAACTATCTGACGAGACAAACGACGCAAAAATATAGGATGCTGCATCGGCTTGAAAAAGATATGTCACCTCTTAGAATGCAATAATATTGGACATGTTTTGCGTTATAGATCTGCCTACTCAATTAAAGTCAGAAGAATGTGATATCTCATTGTGATCAAAAATATCTGACATCACTTTGGCAGCATAAAAACCTGACAGTGTTTCGAGTTTTCTTCTGTACCGCAATGAGTGCCGCTCATATTGCAAAATAAAATTGATATACCACTGGCAGTATAAATATCTGACCGTATTCGGAGCTCGTGACTACCAGAAAATAATAAAGGTTACATTAAAGCATGTTTTTGGACACTACCACACTTGTCATTAAGTGAAGTGGGACAGGAATAGTGTCGGGACTCAGAATAACCCTCTGGATTTGTTACTACCCGTCGTGGTAAGGAACAATAAAGAAAATTACTATACCGACCTACCTACACCACCTTTATTAGTACGTCGTATCTTTATAAAAGTTATTTTAGAGTATGTACTTGTGTAGTTTAATATATTGACATATTTCTGTTTATTTTGTAGTGACTAGTGATACGTGTTTTAGATAGATAGGTAATACTTACGCAAAGCCGTCGACTAGTGCACCCTTAAGAGCCGGACCTCTTATGGGTGCACTAGTCGACGGCTCGAACTCGTTGGTGGGCCTGACTAATACGCATGTAAACAGGGAATAATTTTATTATTTTTTATTATTTATTTATCTAGTTTTTATTTATTAATTCATTTAGTGAAGTAGACGATGATTTATAACGAAAACGAGCGCGTAAATATTCATGAACAGACCTTTGTGCGTATGGATTTTATAAAAAATCTACTGAATGTATTTATTCAAAATAAAATTCACGAATTGAACTTCAAGTTTCTATTTTGCCATTTTTTTATACATACGTTATTTATTTACGTTCAAAGACGAGTTAAAATTAATGTTGAAATATGGAAGTTTCGACGCTCATAACTTTCATACCAATTTTTTTCCCCAATTATGCTTCCATACTGGGCTAGATTAATCTACAAAAACAAAAAATTATACCAATTTTTCTTGTCAGTAATGACAAGAAAAATTGGTATAATTTTTTGTTTTGAAAGTACACTGTCAAGCAGACGAGTAATCATCATACTACGTTTGTATGGAAGAATGACCGACTAGCGTACCCTTAAATTTATCACCTCAATCATTATGTTACTACTACATTAGGAACAGTGTTCTATGATATGATATGATATAAAACTTGATACAAAGTTATTTGATACACTTCTTTTCAGCATTTAACGTCAATATCTGTATAGTATATAATACACAACAAACACTCAACAACAATTTTACAATAATTTTTAATTAAACCTCGTTTCCATTGTTTTTTAGTTTTGTGCCAACAAATATGATTTAAGTGTAGATAGAGTGTAAGAAACTGAAGTGTTAATTGACTTTCGTTGCTGACTGTACTTCAAAGTATAGCGCCATCTGTGAAGCTTTTCCTGAAACATAGACACCTCGTGGAAGGTTCATCAAAATAATGTTGCAACCACAACAATAATATTGAATTGCATGCTGTATCAGACCCCGCATAATAGCGCCAGTAAAGTTTTCTGAAAACTTTAGTTTTTTTTATTAGGTAGTACATACTAATCAATTTGTTTGGAGATAAATAATTGAATCTCAGCTCATAAAGTGTTTTGTCATTCGCTGTAAATCGTAATCCAGAATTCAGGTCATTGGGATGGGAGACAAAAATAATACAACCTATCTACAGTTCGTCTTCAATCTCGGTGGGCAAACAATGTCATTGTTTAGTACACGAACCGAACATTCCTCTCAAAGCCTTGTCGAAAAGATATCCAACAAAACCGATATAAAGTCTGTCTTGTAATATTATTTGTCTGGACAAAATGCGATGTGAACCTGACAGATAAATGTATTAATTATTGACAACACTATGTTATTCAAATCTCCTGTGTTGTTTACGGCAAATGATGTAGAGATTTCTTCAAAATCCATACAGCGATCGCTACGAACACGCCTGATAGGAACTCAGTTTATATTTTATTCATACATTGTATTGTTGGAATATCAATTGCCTCGCCCGGCGGTAGGTAAAGGGTACATTTCCAATCCGCACGGGATTCACTTAGATTTGAAGGAAAATAGATTTCGATTTCCAAAGCTGCGACAAAGCAATCCGATATATTTTTCAGACAGATATTGCTAGCGATTTCTTTTGAGCTTTGAAATATAAGGGAGGGAATTTAAAAAGATTCCATGTATTTTCTTTTTTATATAGAAATAAAAAGTTATAGAGTTGAGTTTTTGTTACTTATAGGTAGTAGTTTAGATTTTAGTGAATGTGGAAACTTTTTAAATGGTCGTGTGTGTGTATGATATGTTTTGTTCACAGTTCATATTAAATGATAAACCCTACTTTAAATCCTACTATCCTACTAATATTATAAATGTGAAAATTTGTATGTTCAGATGTTTGTTACTCAATCACGCAAAAACGACTAAACACATTTGGATGAAATTTGGTACACAGGTAGTTTATAACCTGGATTAACACATAAGATACTTTTTATCTCGGAAGTACGTCCCCGTGGGATAATTTCCGACCGCCACGCGGGTGAAACCGCGGGCGAAAGCTAGTGATAAATAAATGATAATGATAAATGATTTTATGTCTGTATGTAGGTTTGTACAAACACTTTTACACGTTAATCATATTTTAAAAACTAGATGTGGTCAGCACGTATGTTTTGTATTAAACACTGACTGAAACAAAATTCATTTCAAATTGTAGTACATAATAACTCTGCAACAATTATATTACTGACTACGTTGACTTAGTTTGGTCAATCGTGATTACACATAACAATGCATTGCGTTCAAAGCTAATGCCCAAGATATGCTGACATATTATTGGTGAAATGTTTTTTTTTTTGTATTAATGCATAATGAGGACGTTAACTGTTGCAATTCTAAAGGTACAGATGTCAAGAGAATAATGAGTTCAAAAAGTCAGACTAATAGAGAAAGGTCACCATCGTCGTCGTTTAAATACAGCGACGGTTGTTTCCTCTTTTTTAATTTTGGCAGGCAGACAATGCACCAAAGGAAAACAGTCAAGGGGAGAACTCCAACCCCTTTCCGAAGTGATTAATTTATTATGTTCTTTGTTTCTGTTTTGATTTTGGTAACATGAAACAATAAGACAATGTTAAAGTGGCATGACGCCAATTTGATACGTTTTGATTACATAATCATCTTAGTTAGACATGTATAATTAACTTCATACAGTTATAATTAGGTACCTATGTTTTAAATAAAGTTAAAATGTCCAACTACGAGTTAATGGTTTGCAAATTGTAATAAAACGTTATGCAAATCCACGCACTCACTTTTGATAATGGGATATCAATATATCCACATATATCATAATGGTAATGTATACTGCTAAAAGCTCCGGTATAAGTTATGTATCAAACCCGTAAAAGTATCACTCGTGCAATATAAAAGTTAACGACACAAGAAAACGCGTTTTCCACAACATTAAAGATAACAACAATACGGGGGCGAGCGAGTGTAGAGCCTCCCGCGAGGGTGGCGGGCGGGGGTCGAGAAAAATTCAATATTAATATGAAGGAGGTGCGAGCGAGAAGGACGCTCTGTCCCCCTCACGCGGCCAATGGCGAGCGCCGCCGCCGCTGCGATATGATGAATTTATGGATGTAATAAAAGCGAGGTGCGCGATTGGAGGAACGGTCAGGGAGAGCTTATTTTCTTTTTATTTTCATATTTGGAATGTCGGTCTCAAGTCGCTTGCAGTCCGTCGTGCACGTCTGACGTTTCTTCTCTGGAGTCTTGGGTGGGTATACCCCACCACTTGATGATTTATATTATGTTGACAAATATATGTGTAATATATGTTTCATATTTACACAGATACATGAAGAATTTGTTCCCTTTATTGGCTAGACAACTCTCTATTAACAACTTTAGTTGAGTTGTGTAGTTGACGACTTACTTTAACTTACACCAATTAAAATGAAACATTGTGTTAAATCGTCTTATCACATTGAATGTTTTCGAGACGCTGAAGTTTGTGTGGTAAGGTTGAGGGGCACTCGTTGTACAAAGGCTCGTAACTGGCAGTTGATTGAGGCGTGAACGACGCTCGACCGCCGGTCGGGGTTTCTTTCTTGATTTGCTACTCGAGTGGCCGAAACGACACTTCTATTTGCATGAGCTGATTTTGGGTATTTCGTTTTAAATCAAGGAGATGACGCTAAGACCGGGAATACGTAATGCCATGTCTTTCAGGTGTCTTTGTATTGGGTCGTGTTGTTCGGAAAATAGAAATACTTCTTTGTAGATTAAGATTTTGTGTGGTTGTACTTCTTACTACTGATGGCTACGGGAAACATGTTGTTTTTATGTTCAGTATTTAAGTGGTACTATTCCATTGAGTAGTCAGTTTCCTAATTAATCTGCCTAGCCTTTTCCCAACTATGTTGGGGTCGGCTTCTAGTCTAACCGGATGCAGCTGAATACCAGTATTTTACATGTAGCGACTGCCTATCTGACCTCCACAACCCAGTAACTGGGTAATACGATACCCCTTGGTAAGACTGGTGTCAGTTTCCTAATAAGTACTTATATTAGTCGAAGTAAAACTATACCTACACTAATCATTCAAAATGAACGTATTCGTAGAGAGATTGATTGCTTATAAAATGTATGCTCTATCGTCATTCGTCGGCTTAATAACAATGCTATTAAAGTTTTTACTAAATAATATTGGCTTGCGGTCGCAGGTCACTGACCTGAGATCAAGAGGTTTGATCATCCAGCTTTTCTGTCCCTTGTTTAGACAGGTAATTTAATAACTAAATTGACGATAGCATTAAGATTTTCACCAGATCATTTTCACACATTTAATTATCGAAGAAGCGAAAGTCTTTCACTAGACCCGAAAACGATACAATGAAAAAGCAACATGAAGCACTAAGATCATTACAGAGCACCAAATCCAATAAAAATAAACGAAACCTCTTACAAAGCTATACGTCGGTGACTGATCAGTACATTATGTGAAAGGAATTGATACCGTCAATATAATGCGTCGGATTGAAAACCGTTCAAAAGGCAGAGCCGTGACAGCGCCAAAGACAACGCAGACAAAATAAATAGGAGGGTAGGGATCCAGCCAGGCGGAAGTATTGGGGATCTGCCACGCCGAGTTTTGAAGTCCAATTATATCGGTGGCAGGTGGCAGCCTCAGGCATGTTCTGCCGACGGCACTCAACCCTTGCTGAAGAATCACTGCAGACACCGATGCTCTTTGAACTCGTACAATTAGTCAATAGTCACCTGGATTCGACAGCTTCTGTTTCTTCTTCTGTCCTTATTAATCGGTTAGTGTGAGTTAGGGAAAATCTTTGGGTTTAATTGATGGACAAATATTGTAGGATTACTCAAATAAATACAAAATATGGTAAAAGTAAATTGAACATAGAGATCATAGAGCCTTTAGTTTATGCACAAAGATGTTGTGTACATATCTTCTTTTTTCGCCTTTTGTGTTTTACTTGCCTTGGATTACCCAATTATTTAATTATAAGTGGTTAATAAAATGTATATTATATTAGCAAACGGTAAAAGTGTAAATGAAAATTCTTGCGCACAGTTAGAGGATTATATTTACTTTAAAGTAGCATGTACTGTAAACATACGTGTATAATGGCATTCCAACAATAGATGGCATAGATAGCACACAGATACCCACATATTTTACCTATAAAGCGAGCACTTCACCGTAACAGTGTAGTGGAGTACAAAGCCAAAGTTTTCCCCGCAGCGAGATTCCTTTTTCTTTGTTTGGTGTATTTATTGTAAATCTACTCATAGCAGCCCGCCCGTTAGAAGTATTCCGACATAACTTTTGGCTCGAGCACCTTATGTACCTACTGTTGGTAACGTTCTGTTTTAATGCTTTTATTTTTCTGTTTTCTGTACACGGTTTACGTGTTACAGAGTCAACTTTTTGTGATATTTTGTTGGGTTTGTGTAGTGAAAGTCTACCTTCATGTTGTCTATATGTTGTTTTTTTTTTGGGAAAAGTCTCCATCCTCGGTTAACGTTTAGTTATAGGCTGATTATGGCTTATAAGGCTGTATTCAAACTGTCGATATTCATCTTTAAAGTTGTCCTTTTCGGAAATTGTTCTACCCGATGACATCTATAAATTCTTTTGGTCCACCAGAAAAGTCTAAAACAGTACAGCAATGTGTTCCTAATCAAAATGGAAATGTAACAATATGTGCGTCCAGGTTGTAGAGGATTAGCGACGGAATAGTGAAGTGCAGGCGAGCGCCGCAGCGCAGCCAGTGCCAGTTAATATGATTTGCTCCTACGCCGCTCTCCGGCGCTCGCACGCTCTTGCTGACATTTTAAGCAACTTAATAAACTAGTGCTCGTACCCGT
The DNA here is from genome assembly GCA_916701695.1 of Agrochola macilenta. NCBI lineage: Eukaryota > Metazoa > Arthropoda > Insecta > Lepidoptera > Noctuidae > Agrochola > Agrochola macilenta. The sequence continues at coordinate 10,757,778 of OU753559.1, read as the reverse complement.
GCATACTGCTTATTTTCTCTCGACTATGGCACGAATTTTAAAGTCAGTTTACTGCAGTTAGTAAGAGTGAGGTGGGATTGTATTTTTGTATTTAGTAACATACTTATAGTTTAGTTAGAAAACATCGACGAATTGTATTTTACAAACACAATTTTACTATTTCTATGGCTGTCTAGAATCCCTTTATTAAAGATTGAACTTTATTTAGAAGGATTCTGCCATGCATGTATTGATGGACAAATTGTGAATATACAAACTATTTAGTTGTTGCGTTGTTTGCAGAAACTGACATCCTTTCCTCAACCGTACGACTCCCAACTTGTGTGGTCGCAAAATACGACTGAGGATTGTAAAGGTGGATAGGCAGCAAATAACTTCAGCAAAATGTTTTTAGACCTTCATAGTGATTATCATTCACCAGTGCTTCTACTTCTTAGAGTTTAAGCAAACGTAAGAACCAGTTATAAATATATCTAACTACATAAAAAAAATCGTAATGACAAAGTGATAGTAAGAAATAGTGACCATCAATATATTATAACAAAAGTAAGTTTACAACATAACATAAATGCCCATTAGAGTCCGATGTGGCTACGGGAAGTGCTACAGAAGACGTGTAGTGGGCAGGGGGTGGTGGAGGTCCAGTCTTCAAGATACTTAAGGGGGCGTCGGTCCCTCCCCCCCTCGGCGCCGGACGACTTGCTTATTCTATCAAGCGTGGACGCACACACACAGCCCCTGCACATACACGACGCACACACACAACAGGCATTATACGGCCGGCCACCACTCCACTGTGTCAATACAATACGCTCTCTTCGACTGGACTTAGATTATTTAGAAAGCACTTGTAACGCTCATATAAGAAGCGCCGCGGAAGACGTATTCCGCGTCACAATGGCCGGTACGTGTCGGCAAGGGCTGAGACGGGATACGCGGAAAAGATTACGATCCTAAAAAAACAGCCCCCACTTGCGAATATACCTAATATTCTTTTCACAATTGACTTAGGGTGTTGGGATAGCTGTTTAGTATTTCTTGCTCTCATTGTTTGAACGGTTAATCACGTTCCATTTTTGCGTTATAAGTTCAGTATTGCACGAAATAAATAAATGCATTCCTAAAATATTGCTACACAGTAAACCATTTTTAGCTTTGAAGTGAAATGCATTGTGTCAAAAAGGCAGGGTGTAAAGCTGATTATTGTTAAATATGTATGCAGATCTGACAGATGCATTAAGCATGACAGGGAAAGCACCGAATACACATATGTCTAGAGGGGACAGACCACTAGTCATATCAGCGGCTACGAGAGGCGTGAGACTACGCCGCTGGACGTGGATTATCTGCTACGCGGCTACGGTGGCGGCGTAGCGCGCTGTGCTACGAGCGTAGCATTAGTTACCCACGGAAGATTGCCATAGTAAATTTTGAAGTCGGAAAATTTCAGAAGCTGAAATTATTATTGACTTTAAATAGAACCCTACGTATACAGGCAACTAATTTAAAACTAAAGTATAAACTAAATAGTTTTTCTATCATTACTTTGGTTTAGTTTAGCTTGATACTTGGTACCCTCCAGAATTAACGATCCTTTAAATTAATAAGTGTCAAAGTTTAACGGTGTCGGTGTGAGTATGTGTGTGAGGTTACGTTACTTCTTGGTGGTGTGACGCGTGTGCGCCCAAGAGACATCGGCTCATGTGTGGGTACTTTCATAAATCTGTTGGGAGATATATGAGAGCGCAATTTCCGGTATCCGGCCATTAGCGCCGAGCTTTTATAAGCTTAAAGCTTAGGTTAAAGATTTTCTGGGTAGTTTAATGCGAATCTTGTAATAGGTACGATAAATTTTGTATAAAGTATGTGATTGCATATTAGGTGTCGATTCGGGAACTTTTAATGTGTGTAACTTGGCCTAATGTCTGTTGGTAGCTTGTGTCGACGACGCGGCTTCGACAACTCAGATAAATAAATGTGTATTGTTATGGTCCCAGAAATAAAACGATTGTTTGTATATATGTTCACTTCGGTTCTTGGAGACAAATGAAAAGTGCTACGAACAAAAAATGAGCGGTGTCCGAATGTGGGCGGAGCGGGTCCGTACGGCTGTGTCCGGAGGGGGCGCGGGTAGGTAGGGGGGGAGGGGGTAGCGGGAGCACCGACTTATTATTTTTATCGACCGTAAAAAGGTGCCGGACCTTGTGTGGACCCTTCCACGACGACTCCTCTGGAGAGATTCCAATTATTTACGGATATTTTGTTCCAAATCCCGAAAAATACTGTCCAGTAAAAGGGATTTGCTTACTTTATGCTTGAGTAGGGCCTATATGTTTTGAGAACCGTTCGTTGATCTACTTGAAGTTAAATTGAGCGCAAACAAAGTACAAAAAAATATACGAAGAGCTCCACATAAAAGTAAAAATCGTCATAAAATATTCATGAAACAGAATTAAAAATGAAGCATAAGGTCATTGATATTTAATAAAGGTAATGAACAAAATGTTGTACATTTGTTCCGCTTGTCGAGTGCCACTGGCATGACAGTGTAATGACAGTGCAGCTGCAGCGCTCAACCTCGGCCCAGCTCGGCCCTGCTTCGAACTGTCACGAGCTACTCAATAATGCAACAATGCACACCCATTGTTCTACTAAAACACTCGGCTACACATAAACATGCTAATACCAACATGAATCTATACCGTTGCACTTCACATTCACTGATTTATTCAACTCCCCAAATATTTCACAGATTACAATCGATTCTAAAAAATCTTTCTACAATTAAGGCGACAATCTTCATAAATCAATTTCCCCCGAATTGAATGTCAATAAGGGACGGCTGTTAAACGACGCGCCGTAAAATAAAACTTTCCGGAGGGCGGAAAGTTCCAAGCAAAAAGAATATTTACATTAATTCTCTTCATTATGTTTTGAAGAATAATCATGGTACCGCTTCCCATTCCACTCTCTCGATTGAGTTTTTATTTGAATATTTTTTCTCGTCGCTCCCTGAGTTCGTCTCTGTGTTACAAAAGGAAGTTTTTATTAGCATCTTAATGATTTTACGGCGAGTCCCCGGTTACACCAGCCTTTATGTCGTCAGATTTTCTTAAGTATTTTTTGTCGAGTTTTTTGCATCTTACATTATTAAAGTTTTCATTCCGTCGTTTAATGAAGCTCATTTCTTCTGTTCGCCCGGGCCTTGATTGCCTTTGTTTTGCATAAATGTAAGATTTCTATAGATTTCTTCCTAGCAAATCGAGTCAGTTCGAAAGACTTGGAATTCGTTCTTGAAAAGGGCAATTAATTGTTATTTTAACTTCTTTTCTATACGTTTTAATTGTTTGAAATGTACAGAGATTTAAAGATCCTCATAAAGTAATGTGCAAGGAAACTTTCGACAAAACACACAATAAGTAACGTGTTACATTTTCATAAATTACTACGGGTGGCTTGAGTATGAGTCGCCTAGTCGTGCCACGTGTGTGTATGCGGCGCTAGTCGGCAAACGAGGCTCGCTCGCAGATCCGATTTGTCCCGTCCGGCACGGTAATTACATTCATCTCTGCTCCAGACTGATTTATGCTGCGCCTGTGCGCCTTCGCCCTCTGTTCTGTCATTAACTACTTTTCCGGCCAAGTCTTACGCACCACAAAATAATAATCGTCCGGAAAATCGACGGAGGCTGTATGTAATGTTATGAGAGGAAGGCCGCTCGTTTTTCTCGGGTCGCAATCGAGTCCGAGATCTTGGTTTCTTTTTAATTTCCCTGCGGCCTCCTAATGAGGTCCCTGCGGCGGCTCCTCGCCGTTATCTATGATATTCTTGAGGTTGATGCTTATTGTGCGTGTCACTGATGGCTTCCCTTTTTATTATCCTCTCGAACACAATTCAGTGGCCGCCCAAATGAGTTCTTCTCATTTGCTTTGCTCTCTTTATTTCTCTAGGCGGCAGTTTGTCTTGTGTCGCGACTTAACTTCTTTTAATTTTAATGAAATGGCCACCGACCGAGGGCCGCCTTGACTTTATTTTTTCATGTTATTTTACTTTGAAACTCTACTGATAACATTTTTTGTGTGTAAAAACAATTTTAGTTACATCCATTTGCTTTGAATATTTTAGGGAGGGTTAAATAAACGCAAGTAAAGCCGAAGGTATTATGAGGGTAGTCAGTAACAAATCACATGACTCCGCCTCCACTTATCTATTAAAATGAGAGATTATTGTCGGCTCACGCGATACGCTATACAATATTCGGGTGTTATTTTCACTGGATTGTCCAATATTGTCACAATCTCTATAGTAGGGCAATTAGAGATGAGCGACGCGTGGCGCGCACGTGGCCCCAGCTCCTGCGCACGCGCTCGGATCCCGCGCACACTCCGCCACACCACACCGCCTCATTACGACCCAATGTTTATACTGTGCGCGACAAGAGGTGACACCGGGGTGTCGTATCAAAAGATAACACCAAATAGTTACTTATTTTTTTCTTAAATCCTTTCAAAATTATGTAATCCGAACACTTTCAAAATTGTAAAAACGAATATTAGAATGACAGATGTTTTTCTGTCACCCCAACGCGATTACACCCAACCTCGCTGAATTAACAAATGAAATTGCAACTGAAAAATTCGGGTATTAAGGAAATCCCCTTCGAGGAATTCACTTCATTTAAATATCGCATTTTTCATGAAGATTATACCTTACGACAGCCATAAAAGAAAACAGGAGACCCGCCCCTCGATAATGCGACGAGCTTGAGGAATTTTTATTCCGTTCAAATCTCTCCTGACATAGGTATATTTTTGCGAGATCGCCTGGAGATTTTAATACCCGATTTTATTTAAATTCGTTTAGGCGGTGGGTGACTGCACCCCTAGACATTTATCGCAAGGGCGTGATTGTACTTATAAGCAGACAGTATTCCGGGACAAACAATGTAGCTGAAAGAAAACTTTTGTATGATATTAATTAAATAGTAGAACATAGAAAAACATAAATTATACAAAATATTTGAGAAAATCGAAACTCCGTAAAAGACCTAATAGAAAACTTTGTTCTAATCAATAGTAAAAAAATATCTATTACGTTCTAAACTGTAGTTTGAAAAGTTAAAATGTATGTAGGTAGGTACGTTGCGATAGGGTGATCAGTCACTTAGCGCGACGTGTCATAGCGGCTGCAGCGCCCCTCGGTGCAACTGCTCATCATTCTTCATTTGCCAGCCTCCCGGCACCATCATCCTCTTGACCACACATCCCCATTATTATTTAATAGATTATCTTTCGACTCCACCTAGGAAGTTTTCGTGAGGGTGCGTTGCTACCAATACCAACTTTTCTTGTAATTTTTCATAGTATTGTTGGAGAATACGAGTATAAGCGATAATTTACCAGCCTTCATCCCCACTAACAAACAGTAGTCAGATTAGTCAGAAAAATTACTATAATTTTTCCTCCTGTTATTGCTGCTTCCATCTCAATGAATTTCACCGCCAAAATTTTCCTTACCATTTGTTTCCATCGCGTAAGATCTTTCGTATGAGGCGAGTTCTGTGTTAATATATGTGCCCGGAATACCGTGGCCATATATTACGCCGACCTCTGGCGGACCGGACATAACAATCCTCGATTTGCTATAATATCGGTCGTGCGTCCCTGTCTGTTGCTGGCGGCAGGTGGCGCGAGCGAGCAAGCCAGGCGGGGGTGGCGGCCTACGTGCCGCGTATAATAAGCATTTCATGCACGGGGAGCGGGCGCGGGCTCGGGGTTACATACATACCTACTTCCCGTAAGTCGTGTACCTAACCGGACCGTACATTATGAGCTGAGGGTCAGCGAGTCTCGTGCGCCGTCTCTGTCGCGCTCGCCGTCGGAACGCAGCCCAAGCATAATTTCGTGTGATATATGGCACACGCTTGGGTCGTCGTGATGGACCTCTATGAAAATCGTCCTCCGTCCGTGGAAACTACTGGGCATTTAGACGAAAATAAAGGTTCTGTTCAAACAGCTCGCCTTCAATATGGGCAGTGTCGCATAAATAAACTAACCTGGATAGTTACTTTACGTCTCTCTGTTTGTATTATATACGAGTATGTAAGGTATCGCCCAAATATATTATATGGTATGTTACGTCGGTAGCGGTCGCTTTAGCGCGGAATTCATCTTCTATCTGTACGATTTATACACGAGGAGGCCGTAAAACGGAACAATAAAAACCCAAAACAGCAATAAATTTCAAGCAATAGACGCAAAGGTTCGAGCGCGCCTTATCAATGCCTTCCACGCATGGGATTCGAATCGCACAATAAACTTATGACGCAAGCTTCTGACTCTTGTAATCTAAAAATAGCATGGGGTTCATGATAACACCAAGAATGACATTACTGTAAGATTTTGTTAAAAGTAAATAGTTAAATGCTTACAAACGCTGTTTACAAGCAATCAACACTTAGTGGACAGTTGTACGAGGGTCGCAGGTAGGTAAAACAAATAGTGGACAAGCCCGCTGCCTCCACAAGGGGAGGGTCATCTTAAAGGACAAGGAAATGCGGCCGGTGTGAACACAGGACATGTTCTTTATGCATTAGTAATGTCAGGTAATTGAAACCGCTTACCACGTTGACCATGCCTTGATCTTAAATTTAAATCCTGCTCAAGGATTGCATCTATTAGTGCTTTCGGTTAATAATGACAAGCACGCGGTGGTTATTCGGCTCCGACTGGTCTATACTGAAGAGTTTGGCGTTATAAGGTGGTATTTAATAATAAGAGTAACATTGTGGTACGCGTACACAGCTATTAATAATTCGTGAGTGCGGTCCGGCGCTCTTACAGTGCCGATTCATTATCGTTACGGTCTCGGCCCAACGGAGATCTACGATATAGCTCCCTGATTGACCCCGCATTAAAAATTACATACAAACAGATAGAGGAAACGGACGCTAATAACGGACCTGTGTACTTTCTTTGTTTCGATTCGTTTCCGAGACCGATCAAAAATTTATAAGCGCACGTACCCGATCGATCGAGGTTGCGGCGAGCATTCATAACGTAATTGGCGCAGATTGTACGTAAGAATGGTTCAGGTACTATTTAATGGCCGCTTTGATTCGTTAGGTTAATTTCAGAGGGGCCCGGGAGGGTAAGTTCCGCAGTGGTCGCCGGAGGGTCGAATAAATATGTCCCAAAGAGTTAAGTGGGAGAGAAGTGCGGAGCGGAGACCGCGTCCGACGTTTGCTCTTCCACTCGTGTTGTTGCACCACTTATTACACACAAAGTTCTGTTAAAGTTTTCTCCGACACTCGAGCGCGAGTTTAATTTACTCGATAGTGTAAATAAAGCGGGCGGAGTGGGAAGTTTCGCGGCGAGCCCCTGGCGACGCTGACGCCGGCGACACCCGGCTGCGGTCCGCTGATAATAACGTCCCGCCGCCTGGGACTTCCTTATTAATCGAGAACGACAAATTTTAACGACAAGAATTAATGAATCTCGTTACACGGGTTAATCCCCCGCTCGTAAAGTGTGCGCTCCGAGGCAGTAACATGCGCCGCGCGCGGGAGGCACCACACCTACGGGGAACCTCGCACTACCTGCACACGTGCGAGCCTTCGCGTTATTAATGTTCACACCATTAATAATTGTTAATTATTTGTTTATATTTTTAATAACACATTTAATTCTCTGTCACTAATTGTGTTGAATCTCAAGCTACTTTAATTCACACTTGTAACATTTTGTTGTCAAACTTAGTTAAAGATTTCTTCATGATAAAATAGTTAAAGAACAATTAAAAATTAAAATTGTCATGTGAGGTCGTGTGTCAAGGCGGTAAGATGAAACGAGTGCGAAAGCCGACTTGACTGAGGGAATCCAAGATATATCGTCCAGTTAACGACCATGTGCGAATGGAACTTTATTGTAATTGCCTTTTGTAAGATCGGACAGGGTCATTACGGACCGTCCTCACAAACCGACCTCCCGTTTGCTTCAAAACTTTTCTTGTAGTAGTTAACTATAGACATTTGGTTGCTAACTTGAGACAGGTTGAGGTTTAAATAAACTTAACGTGCTGAATACATTTTAGAAGCAGATTATTATTAATCCGTCGTAGTCGTTGTCATAAACAAAATACTTAGCATCCCAGCTTTAATTACAATGTTGATATTGAATTCAATCAGTCGTGAGGCGTATGTGTAAAGCGTATTCATCAGTAGGAGAGGTGTGTGCCACATTAGGGGGCCGGGGCGGCCTCAAAGCCAGAAGACTGATTATGTCTATCCGCAATTTCTCTCCGGCCCTATTCTCGCGAGCGAAAACTAGCGAGTTTTCCACCGCGCTATTAAGCGGTCGCTTTTACATTTGTCCTTATAATGGAAAATGTGCTACTAATTAATTTAAAGCGAAACTCATTTATGTCGAAATGCGTGTCTATTAAGCGATGATGGGATGAACGCCTTTCGGGTTTGCTCTTACGTTCCGCCGTGAATCGTTTTATTGTTTCTAGATAAGTGGTTTTGAGCTTTTGTCTTCCCCGCGCAGTGTTAACGCGGAGTAGTGAAAATTATACGTGGTCCGGTTACAAGCCCTCACCCCATTAAGTAGAGGCGAGCTCATTCTCGGTAAGACTAATCAAATAACAGTCTCCCCATCGACGCTCGCCCCCGCGCCTCCTCGCGCCCAGCGGTCATCTCTCTTATCGATTGTGGTGGAATTCGTGCACAGAATGTGATATTTCCCAACAATCTATACATATAGTAGGTACACAATACACAACAGGAAATATTTTCTCTTTCGTCTTAAGATGTCGAATAAATTCAAGAAAGTTGTTACGGCGCTACACAACACGACTATGTTTCACGCACATTGCGCCTATACAAATATTCACATTGTTGTAAACTGCAATTAATGTGCCGATGTCAGGCGTTCCTTATTAAGTTAAAGCGTAAAGAGTTGGTTCATTCTTATCTCATTTGATAAATTTATTGAAATAACGTAAAGCTAGAATACATTTTAAGCACCAGATGAGCCAAATACAACACTGGACAACACTAGACCGTTATGGAAAAAAGTTTCCTTCTAGCAGATTTTCATAGAAAATCTTATTGGTTTAAATAAAACTACCAATATTGTCGTTTGTTGAATTGATTTCCAGGTACTAATAAAAAGTAGTTTCGATTCCATAATCCAGAACATACCTATGGCTGTTCTGTTGTTATATTATGTCTAAAAATATAGGGAATGGGAAAACCCTCTCCTTGAAAAGATCAAACTTTACGAACAGGTTAAAGTAGTATTATGTGTTTCTCAATTTAAGACAAAAGTCCAATATGCGTATAGTTTCCTGACAAAAGTTTAATATCTCCAAAAGTGTACTTATTTGTTAAAAAAATCCTTCTCTGAAAGTCTTCGTAGTTACAATACAATTAATTATTACAGCTACACGTTGAGTATCCACACGTGAGGCAGTTGGTGAGACAAATGTAAATGATGGTGCGTCGGTGTGGGTGCACGGCTCGGACGCGGCGAGCGCACGGCGCGGCCACCGGCCGGCCGGCCCGGACCGCCGGTCCGTTCCGCCATGTAATTCTAATGAGTATTAGTGTCGTCCGTCTGCCTCGTCCTACCGTCCACTCTCCGGCTACATTCTATAAAGCAACCTCCTATTTCGGCGTTGGTAGGTAATACGATTGTGCATAATACCTAAGTGCGGGTCAAACTGTAGTCGTATTCAAGTACCCATTTATGTAAAGGGTGTAGCAATGCGGATCCCTTTGTAACTAACGTGGCGATGTTATGACAATGTGAAGTTATTTTAACTGCTAGTCATTCATAAGGGTTTTCCTACAAGGCCAATTGGTTGGTTGTTATTTGATATTTAACAGAACTTATATCTGGCCCTCTTCATAACTTTCTCATGGGTTACGACGACTATTGTCGAAATTAGTTCGTCACCATATACCACCATATACCAATAACTTTTGAAAAGTAATTATGGGAAGTTTTCCGTCCATTTCTTTGGAAAATTTAATGAAAAGTTTTTAGAACCACAATACTTTTTCAAAGAAATAAGCTGATTATGAAATATTGAAATCCTCGTAGCAAATCAGTATAATTAAAAACCAAATATTGGTACAAGTGTGCAACAGAATGAAACTGTGCGAACGTAAAGTACACGCTTGTAGCGGTATGTTGTCAGCCGTACGGTGCTTCACTGGACTGTGAAAATGATTTTGATTTGACCCTTTGAAGGGTGCTTCCACCGCAAAATTACATTTCCATATGTGAAGATGCATATGTACCTGACACCCCATATACTCGTATGTAAATTGAATTAATAGATTAATTACATCGTACAATTCAATAAATAGTGTTTTGGGATTCAGATCTACATGTTTTACTAAAAATTTCCAACACTTTACACGGGTTCGAAATTAATGATCTCATTTAGTTCAGTGGCACCAATGTCGGGTAAGTAGGTCCATTTTCTCGTAGCTCGAAAAACAGTCCTCTGTATCAAAAGCGTCAAAACGTAGCGGCTCTTTATTTCCAAATGTGGCGTCGTGGAAGATAATTTTATTCTGAGAGTATCTCTCCTTACTGCTGATGTATTCAACAGAATATTCCCATATGTGCGTAATTCTGCGGAATGGCAAAAAAGGTCTGTTTGAGGGGTGAAATATGTAAATTTATTGTCTTGGGCGGCCCCGACGCGGCGCGGCGCGGTGCGGCGCGGTGCCCCCGTCATACGCCGACACGTAGGATAAAGGAAATGTTAATGCGCACCAATTTATGTGCTTTTCTATGATTTCGCTGAATCGGGCGCGTCGTTTTCCCCTTTATAGCTCAGCAGCCGAGCATTTTGTTTATAAATTGAAGTGTTTCCAATATCACTATCAACTGTCTTCAAAATATCGACAACGTTGGGGAGTTCACTGTATTTTTGTTGCGATATCGAATAAGTTTCATTTGATGTGAATACTTAGAGATTGCTGCTACAATAATGTAATTAGTTTCTTAGTTATTTGAGTTTTACCACGATTATGGATATTAATTAGCTATCTATGTAGATAGGCAATACATGTGTTTAAAAGTTATAGCTTTTTAATGAGACTTCTTTATAAGTTTTGTCACTTTCTGTCAATAAATATGATGATGTCGATACAAAAGTAATAAATCCATACATCGGCACGGTCGGTTAACATCAGCGACAAACATCCAATCTACTCCCCTACTGATATGCAGTGACTAATTCACAAAGGCCAAATGCGACATAATACCGGCATAATTCAATGTTTTGCTCACCATATTGTATTTTATTTATGAGTTATGCCCCGATGAGTATGCGATGATCTCTTTCTTTCTTGAATTTTTCTATATTTTTGTCTCTTTCCAGTCGTAGGGCTGCGAGGGTGTTGTTTCATCACGGCTGTATGAACGGATGGTTAAATAGTACGAGTTAACTTACACCGCATCCGCTACGCGTCATTTAGGGGTGCTGTGGACCGCTTTATGTCCTAATGCTAATAGCTAAATAGTAATACTACATTTTAGGGAAATAGTTGTGTGTTTATATTCTCTGTGTGTTACTAGTTAGTGATTTTGCAATGAGTTTTTGTACAGTACACAAATTATTGGAAATCCTAAACGTGCTACGAAATCTGTTACGAGAGCTACGACCTATGCCTACGAATATGTAACTCGAATGAATAGGTTAACTCCTGCATGGTTAAATCCCACGTATAAAACTTATTGAATTTCTATTTTCCCCTATTGATATACAATTTTTCATCTGTATTAAATACGCAAAAATAGGACATTACTGTCGCAGCTTGCAACGGGGGCATTGATGGACGATCGTGAAAATGTGGGCACACATATTACGAGTCCATCAATGCCTGGTTGCGGTCAAGGCTTGAATAGTACATTTCTCAAATAATGCGCGGAAATTCAAACTAAGTAAATTAATTATGAATTCCAGAATTAATGACGAACAAAGATAATGTTTGTTTCTTCTTACCTTTAAACAGCTCTATTTGCAAGCCAGAACGAAATTTTGAGGAAATTAATATTATGTTGGGAGATTTTACATGATCAAATAGTCAAACTACACTGACGAGCAAAATAAAAAAGGCAATAACTTATCATGAAATATTTCCAAAACCACGCAAATTAGCTTCTTGAAGTAAAAAGCAACATTGAAGTGTATTTAATAGCGCATAAAATACTGTTTTCAAAAATTTTTTACTTCATGTGGCTAACTAAGGTTTAAGACATTCAGTTTTTTTTGGTACTTTGCAAGTGGCTTTTTATTTTGCTCGTCAGTGTATTAGTAGACCTAATAATATTTTTGTATGAAATTATTTATTCGATCAAGTTCGTTGTATTCGACACTCGACCGACAACTTTGTTAATTTGTATAAAAAATCATCAGAAAAATCAACAAACATTTTTTTTTGTTACTTATAGCATAAAACATCCTCATAGATACCATCTCACAACCAAAATGTCCTAAATGGAAGGAAAAAGAAGGGAAAAAGTGCGTTTTAGAGCCGAGCCCAGTGGAGCATTTTTCAGATGTGCGTTCATTTAATTTAGGAGGGGTCCGCTGTCGATATTTAAATTTTTAAACGTCGCCCAGACAGGGACACGGGAGGCGCTGTACAACCAATTTGTGTACACAAATTTGTCAGCCCAGTAATGTATTTCTGTTATTATGATCGTTTTTATGTAGATATAATTTATTTGCCTACATTTTTCATACTTTACTTTACTTTTTACTAGGTTATTTCTGTGTGGGATAGTTTTTGATTACATTGTCCAAGCAATTATAAAAGAGTAATTTAGAACTGTAGTTATATAAAAAACTATGTAATAAGTCCTATACAAATAAATATCATTTGGCAACAGCGTAAAATTAACCATAAAAACGTCTCATAAAAAAAGCAGTTTACTGCTTTATAACCCTAAAAAGCTTGTTAATAAACACGACAGATGATATAAACAAGCAAACAGTCTGACACGGTAGCCACATGTCCACGATGAAATTAATAAATCTGACTAAATGGCTTGTTTAGCGGCGCGTGCGCACAGCAGGGGGCCTCACACTGAACACGGATGTTTGATTATTACACTGCATAAATAAATTCTATGCGTGACAATTTTGTTTCTGGTAGTTTATTAATATGTTCTAACAAATGAGTTATTTTATTTTCGTGTGTTTAGGTTTAATAATTTGAAAGATGAATTCTGAATTTGTTTCACTTTCTTTTAATATTGTAGGTATGTTTTTCTTACCTACTTTCATTCCTCTAGGCGTTTAAGATATCTGTCTTATCGTCATATAAATCTTGTATCGCAAAATCGCCACTATTGTCCACACATCGTGAGAGTGTGCGCATTGGGGTGTTAATGCAAATTGCGGATTTAGCGTTATGGCGATTGCTATCTGCCGGCGCGTCGCAACCGGGATTTACTGTTCATGATTTATTACCATCGATGTCATAGACTAAACTGTACAAATATAAATCAATCTAATTTATTCAAACTCGATAGCAAACTTACAAAATATTTAATTTCAGCGAGCCATTACGAGTTTCATGAACTTATGCATTTAACAAATATCAACAACGTTTCCGCATAAATAAATAATTAAGGAAGTTGGTAAATAAGCGTGCGGCCTCATTTATTATTCTTTATAAGGAAACAAAGGCGAGGGTTAGCCGTAATAAGGCTCCGGCACCTCGCCGGCTTATCTTTATTGCCTCCAACCCACGTAGAATAATAAATCGTTTTCATCAAAAACAAATACTCGACAGTTTTTGTCGGAGTCGAGCGAGCGGGCGGGAGGGTGGCAATTTTCCACCCCCATAATACAATATTTTCCGACATTTTCCACGGGAATACAGCTTCGAATCGCTCGCTCGCAACCGGCAGGTTCCTTTAATGTGTATTTTTCGTCCAATCAGAGAGCGGCGAGAGTCTCGATATTACCTCAACTGTCACACATAAAGTGGAAAATATGGTCGGCAGATGTGGGGGGTGTTCGCGGGCGAGGCGGGGGGTGGCGGGGGCGCTGCTTGCCAGTCGGCGCGCGTACGCGACGCTCCGGCGCGTCGGAAGAAACGCTTCGAACAGGTTTATAGCTTTTCTTTCAGCTCCTTCAGGTACGGGCCGTATCATAACAGCGAATAGCGGCGCGTGATGTGAACCCGTGATAAAATAAATGTCGAGATAGGCTTATGTATTGTACTGTTTATCTTAATAATGGCTGCCCGGAGAAAAGTTTAGATTACACTTTGGCTTTTTGCAAAGCTTTTTTTTGCTCGTGTTTTTAACGTAGACAAAAAGACAGTTATACAACGGTTAATATATACAACAATTTAATTTCTAAAATCGTCGTTTCAATGATTATCGTTTTATCTTAGATAATTATCAAAGGAAATATAATATATGTATGTCATTTTTATATTTGCAAGATTATCCTTTAAAAAAAATCTTTTGTAAACTATCACTGAAATACAAGAGTTCCATGTTTAGCTGTGTACATTAGCAGGCTGATAATAAGATAAAAGATTCATCGGTGTACATTATCGAAACAAAATTACTTTAAATTAATCATCGTTACTTATGGACAAGTATTATATAGAAACTAAAAACTGTAAAACCGCTGAAACGGACGGTCACGACCACGACGCGCGGGCGCGACTGCGAGCGTCGCGCGCGGCGGATATAAATCGCGATTCATTTCTCATCGTAACTTTTTGTAGGTTCTTATCTGTTACACTTCACTTTTCATCATCCGAGGGGATTTATGTAATGCCTAGTCATTTCTCGGCGTCGAGTCGAGGCTTATCGGCGAAGCGCGAGCTGGCTTGATTGATGAGCGCGCAAAAATAAATGTTCAGTTAAATTATTCGATAAGTTGGAAACGGAAGTTAAACGGGAATTATCTTTGTCTTGCCCCTGAAGATTTCACGGTTGTAACTGTTATGCTGGGAGTGATTGATCGATTGAAACTCCTCGCGTCGGGTTGGAGGTACTAGGGCCTACTTAGTAGAACACTTTGGGGTGAAAAAATGAAGCTGTGTACCTATACTGCATGTGATAAGGAGCGATCGTTATTTTTTGAGGTTGTTATCAAATGCGATTGCTTTCTTTTTTTATTCTAGTTGTTTTTGAGTTTTCCTCACGATGGGTGGTAGAAAAGGATAATTATGATTAACACAACATTGGTTATGTTAAATTATCATAACGTAGATGAAAAGAAAATAAAACTGAAAATCCTGTCAAGAATTTTTATAACCTTTGAGTTATTGTGTGAATCATTCATGTTTCAGATAATAATCCCTAAACATGAATATAGTAAAGAATTATAATTGTACAAAAGTTTACATTAGTTTAATCACAGCAATTTTTATTATTTTGCATTTTTTTTTTAACAAAACGAATAAAAATTGCTTTGAGTAATAGGTACAACGAAACCGCCAGTTGTTAGAATAAACAGTTAATATTTTAAGCATATATTTACGTAGTGTACACAAGTGGGTACTTTGAAGAACAAAACCTTAAATTCATAAATTAGTTCAACGACATTGCCTGTTCGAAATGAGTGAGTGACTCAATAAATAGCGTAATACTTGACCGCATCGGGGGAGCAAGGTAATAACTAGCAAAGTAGCAATATAGAATTAGGCATGAAAGTTAATGCCATAATTGAAGGCAATCAGCTCCCCTCCCGATGATTTATGTTCCGACGTGCCGCCGCCGCCGCGCCGCGCGCGCATTTACATCTTTCGAACATTTGCCGCGATTGCTACATGTACTCTGTCTGTTGCGGTGGCGAAGAAGACCGTTATTAATAGCAACCAGTATTCTTCACTTAATGACTATTACACGAATGTAACTGCGAAAACAAACCGTACAGTTTAGGCATCTAATTGCCGAAATTGTGTTCTAGATTCTTAAATTGCATGCGGGACTGCAGCTGGTCCACTTAAAAAGAGCATTGCGGCTAATCTCGAGCGACACATGTACAAACAAAGTTTAATTGTGAGCGGTGGTGGAGCGCTGGCGGCCCCGGGCAAAACCGATTACAGTCTTAGCGGCGCTCACCTTCGATTCCTGCACCACCCGGGCCCCGGGCCCCCACCCACACATATTCAATTCCAATCAATCCTGCCACACATATTTATATGTAGAAGTCGAGCGCGTGTTTTTATTGCGCACTGCATCGAATGACGGCCGCAAACATTGCATCCGCCTCCCTCGCCGCGTCGAAAAAACCTTTTATTTTTAATTTCGATTTTGATTTTTTCCGAGCGTGCCGTGTCGTTCCACTTTTATTTTGTTTCATTTCATAGCGCAGGGTGGGTGTGCGACAGATCGGAATTTCAGATATGTACAATTTAAAATCGTGTAAGTACGGTCAGCGTGCGGTGCGGCGAGGGCGGGCGGCGCGCTCCCGCTAGACTGACGCCTGTCGGTTTGTTTTCTTTGCTTTTTTACGAATTCTATTTTCATTTGATTGCATTTGAATTTCCGCCTCCAATATCCGCTAACTAAACACGATTAATGCGGAGCGGAGATGGACAGGCGGAGGCAGCGGCGCGGCGGCGGGTCGGCAGCGGGACGGCAGCGGGGCGGCGGCGGGACCGTGACGCTCTGTCGGGGTTTTGTCGTTTTATATTAGAAGCCAGCTAATTTATTGCAAACTGCGCTACGGGAATCCTCTTACAACATTGAAGGCGAGTCGGTATTAGTAACATTATTTACACAACTCCAATTGAGAGTGCAAGCCAAAGAATACTATACTAATACTACTACTAATAATTGAGAATTGAGAATTGAGAATACATTAAATTATTTTGTAAAGCGCACCCTTGAACTCGATCAAACTCACAAGATCATGGCGCTTAGTTAATACTCATTATTTAATTTATATTGGTTTACAAAAAAAAAAAAAAGCTATTGCTTACATTTACACAAATTCTTAATACACATGAATTGGGGATCACCTTTTAAGCAAGGAAATGCTTGTTAAATATCAATTTGTAACTTAACACAGAACAGTTATCAATTTGTAAACATTCAGAAATATTGTTTAATAATCATACCTGCTTCAATTTCCTACTGCATAACTTTTTAATAAATAAGATATTCTTATCTCATTTCTAAACATAAATTTGTCTCAACGTCCGCGTTACATAATGAAGGGCATTATAAATGCAAAAACGATGCTTAGACTGGGCATCGAATCGATCACGGCGTTCCGTTATTGGGAAACTTCTCCACAACACGAGCCTTGATTAAAAGTATGCAAATTTTATTACACGGAGTGGGGAGGGTCACCTCTACGCGCCGGGGAGCGATCACTCGCATGACAATCATTTTACATGCCTTGAGGAGGTTTCCATATCAGTTTGATAAGTATTTAAATGTGTGTAAAGATTATGTGTTGTTTCTGATTTCATACAACATTGAGATAGTTAAAGACACTATTATTACCTACAAATAAGATGACCATTGACGAATACAACACAGGTACCTAGGTACTTCTTGTTTATATTAATCGGCAAGAGCGGTTGATCGTCGTGTATATCTAATAAATAATTCGCGGCAACGTGCAGCAGTGGGGTTTTGTTTGTGTCAAATTGTAATTTATTGGTTACCCGGATCGACTTGGATATTACACCAGGAGGTCCACCCTCCCCCCTCCCCCCACCTGCCTCATCCCTCCCGTCTTCCGTTCGATGAAAATTTTATATCACCGTGTCGTCGTTACGTTACGTCATCCCGTTTTTTCTTGTCCATGACCAGCTAAAGCGATCTTTTGATTAAATTAAGGGGATCAACAGGGAATTTTTACACTGATGGATAGGTTGACACAGCGTTTCAAGGAACATTGCCGGAATTTATATTGGGTATAAGTGATTGAGCGTAAATTTGTCTTTTGTATAATTTATACAGTTAATAAACATTAGCGGAGACCTCCTCCGATCGAATCGATCAGGATATCGCTTCTATTTTACATTTATTATAAAAGGGGATAGTTTATTTAGGTGCTATACTAAGTAATAGATGTAAGTAACTTTGATAATCAAATTCAGGACCTAATATTTTTTTACAGGAATAGATTGGTTAATTTTTCATCTTTCCTAGGTATTTTTTAAACGCACGAGTAGTAACTAGATGTTGAAGAACAGGAACATAATGAAAAATTTCAAATAAGAAAAGTATTAGTATTATTATATATATTTTTATAGTCGGTGTAAAACTATTTATTAAAATCGCATCCTAAGTACGTCAACTCGTAGCTTTAAGAAAACTCTTTAGATATTAAATTTTCACGTTCCTTTCCAATGAATAAAGAATTAAAAAAAAAAAAAAACAAAAGCTTTTAAAAAAAAACCGACCAAGTGCGAGTCAGACTCGCACAGAAAGGATTCCGTACCGCCGTACAATATTTAGCAATTTAAAAAAAAACACGTTTATTTTATGGGGACCCACTTTAATTTTTAAATTTATTTAATTTTTTGTTCTATCAGCAATAGAAATACACTATCTGTGAAAATTTCAACTGTCTATCTATTAGGGTTCATGAGATACAGCCCGCTGACAGACAGATGGTCAGTGGAGGCTTAGTAATAGAGTTCCGTTTGGCACTGTACACAACCCTAAAAACTTCTTTCCAGATAAAGAAGAAGAAGAAAGATACTTTACACAAGGACAGTACTCAATACTTTATTGCATTCCATATGTATTACATAGATGGTATATCAAAGTAAAAGACCAATATGGACCCTGTCGGGCACACCAAAATTAGGAGAGAGGAAGAGGGCTAAGTATTAATTCAAGCAATTCAATATTATTATAAATTATTAGATGTGTTTAATTGGGTAAATAAAGTAAATAAATTAAAAAAAACAAATTGTAAAAACAAACTGTAGGTAGCAAGCAAATGAAAATCTGATAAACTCGCATGAATATGATGTGTGCAAACACAGTCCATCGATTATAATAACAGGATGAGTGTCCCATTGATAGCTAAATATTTGTCCGGGTCACGACCCGCCACCCTGCCACCCCACCCTTAAGTAAAAATAGATTCGCCCCAACTAATCATTGCAAATTTTTGACACACGCTTACAATACACCATTGTATTGTATAGAAAAGAGACAGTTTGAACTATTGTTGAACAGACATTACCGTTAAATTGTGGATTTCATTGAAACAAAAGTTTTTGTTTATTATTCTTGTGATGTCTTGTCGACAGCTGGCAGAATTTTTAAATGCTGTGCAGTTTTTGAATTGCTTTGCTTGGTACCTAATTGAACTACTAACACATTTTTGTATACCTCAATCAATCTGCCTAGCCTTTTCATTACACTTTTCACTATGTTGGGGTCGGCTTCCAGTCTAACCGGATGCAGCTGAATACCAGTATTTTACATGGACCGACTTCCTATCTGACTTCCACACCCAGTAACTGGGTAATACGATACCCCTTGGTACTTGGACTGTCAAAGATCCACGAATGACAGCCGGGACCAACGGCTTAACGTGCTTTCCGAGGCACGGAGGAGTCTCAGTATGTAAAGATGGTCAACCATCCACGGACCAACCCCGGCAATCGTAGCGTAACCTGATGGATCGCCCCGTGCGGCTGTTATTACTTAGCCACGAGCTCCTCTATATTTTGTATACCTATAATATAAAATATGGTTGCATTTTGTAATGGATAAGTACTTCCCACACTTTTCTTTCAAAATAAATAGCGATAAAATTAAAATACGTAAATCAGACAGTACTTACCTACTCGTACTTTCAAAAGTTTATTGTTCATGGAAGGAAATTCTAGTTTTATTTTAAACTAGCTTCTGCCCGCGACTTCGTCCGCATGAAATTTCTTGTTCCTTGGCATCACCCGTACTTCGTTTTCACTTAGCGTTCTTTCTAACTTTTTTACTTTCGCTCGGCTCTTAAGGGTCATAGCGTGATGATAATCAACCATGATTATGAAACTATTTAGTTGGAAAGGATATCCTGGTCCGAATATCATCATCTTTCGATTCTATCCGTGTACCGTAACCGTTTTTTTTTTTTTCAAAAAACGGTTATTGTGTCTTAACTATAATAGTTAGACATAAAACCTCGTGGACTTTTTAATGGGTAATGATGAGTACCTACTATTTAAAACATGTAGTACATTATTTTATGTATCATCAATAGTTAGTTTTTTTTTTTTTTATTTGTATTTTTGATACCTTTTCTTTTTGGGTGGGAAATTATCAAATAATTTCTGCCGCTCCGCCCAGAGCAGGAGAAGTTATTTGATAATATGCGTGTCAGACTCTTACTGACTAAAACACACGGGCCACGGTATCCCTTTCGGATTTTCCCGCGACCCCGGCAGGCTTCGGACTTAGCAGATCCCTTCAGTTAAGCTGACATCTCTTTGAGGTACGCGTGGAACACTGCGCGCCGTCGAACCGGGCCTGGTCCTTATCGGACGGCGAGCTACCCATTGCTAACCGTCGCCCGCGCCCTCTCGCTCCTTACCATGGCCTGGACCAGAGCCGGACGCGAGAGATCACTACCGCCGATCGCTTCCACAAGGATAGACTTCCACCGTATGCTCCACCGTGTCGTTTCCTTCCGCCTTATGCGGAACAGGAACCTCCCGAAACAACCGTGTCCGGTGAGGATCTGCGTCAGGCGGAAGGTGAGAACGCCGTGGCGCCTCTTTAGCCAGTCCTCAAAAAGGGGACTATCGCCGCAATTGATACTAAAGGCATAGACAAGTAACTGATGTAACGTCGGATGCAGACACGCGGATTACATAATATTTTACTCTTCATTGTATTTCACACACATTTTTATTTTTTATTATATTTATTTGTCTGTATCTATCTATCCGTGACATCACTGCGGCCCCTATCAGAATACCAGCGCTGCGACATTTTTATTTATTTTTAAATGTCGCGGCATTATGCTGAGATAGGAGCCTTTTGGCCTCGTCTTTGTTTTTGATTGTTTTTTATTTATGTTTAATGTGTTTTTAGTTTTGTGATTTCCTGTGCAAGTCTCAATAAATACTTTTTCTTTCTTTCTTCCAATTGTGGCGTGCCCAGCACTGAGTTACGACAATCGCACTCTCCATGACGCCATGAGATCCCGCCGGAGCTCTGTCCGCTATGCCGTGATTTCTCGCGGCAGCGGATATACGCCCCGGCATTTCGCATATGCACGAGGACTTTTGCCTCTAGATCCCATGGCGGCAATCCGGCAAGGAGGCTCGCCGCCTCATCGGAGACCGTTCGGTATCTCCGGGCCAGCGGGATGGCCATGACCCTTTGGGACGCGTTCAACCGGAGGGCTGGCCGCAGACTCAAAGCACGCGCCCACACCAATGCCCCGTAAAGGACCATGGACCGCACGACCCCCGCGTAGAGCCTCCAGCAGGAGGCGTTTGGACCCCCTAGATTGGGCAGGAGCCGCTTCAAGGCAGCCCCGGCCCGCTCCAGTCTGGGAGCCAAACGTCGGAAATGCTCCACGAAGTTCCACCGGCTGTTGAGGACGAGTCTCAAATACTTCATCGTCGACTCGAGGCCGATGTGAACCCCTTATACCATCATTTGGGAACCCGACGGTGGCGTGTTCCGCGGACCCTGAAAACACATAGCCTCGGACTTGTGCAGGGCCACCTCGAGTCCCAATTGCCGGATCCTGTCGACGATTGCCGCAACCCCGCGTGTCGCTAGTTCAGCCACCACTTGGTGCGACCTCCCCTGCGCCAGGACCAACGGTCGGCGCGCAGTACCCAGTCGTATCTGATGTCCCACAGATGCGGCCCGAGGACCGATTCCTGTGGGACACCGCACGACATCTCTCGCCGGTTCCATTCTCCCTGGTGACCGGGGTACGAGTAGATGACAGCCCTGTCCGTCAAATACCACACGACAGAGGTAGGTCGGCCGATTCGGTGATACCCGAGTGCCTCCCTGATGCAACTCCAGGGCAAGGTGTTGTAGGCATTGGAAATTTTTGATACCTTGGGTTACATAATTGCAATTTTCGCAAGGATCTCTTTTGAAATTGAATACGCCCACGTTACTCGCTGATAGTGTAGCTTTCTATAGCTGAAAGAACTTTTCAAATCGGTTAAGTATTTTTGCATTTATCCATTACAAACAAACATACAAATATACAAAAAATCTTTTCTCTTTATAATATTAGTTTAGACTAGCGAACCGCCCTAATCGTAAAAAACCCGTTCGGGTTTTTACGATTTGTCAAAATACCGATATTTCTTTATTATCTGTAGGTAGGTAAATTTTATATTAATGTAATATACACATACTGGTATTCAGCTGCATCCAGTTAGACTGGAAGCCGACCTTAACATAGTTTGGAAAAGGCTAGGCAGATGATGATGACACATAAACGAAAACCGCATCAAAATCCGTTGCGTAGTTTAGAAGAACAACGCGGTCACACCGACAGACACGAGGACCGACTTTATGATAAGATAAATAAAACCACTCCGATACCAGGAAAATGGACATGTCGGGTTGGCACATAAACCGAGAGTATAGCTGAAGAGTAGTCTCTTCGGCCTACTGTACTGTTGTTTTGTATTTGAATTAATTAAATAAAACATATTTTCGTATAAGTATCGAATCATTGAATAATATCAACTAGTTACGTTGCTATATCTCACAAACATCACACACATAGTACGTCTCGGACCCGAGGAGAAGTTACTTGAGAGTCGCGTCGGTAAGCTGCGCGAGGAATTTGTCGACTTAAGCTAATTTTACTTTAACTCATCCAACAACTTATAATAGAGTAACTTTTAGATTAATCTATTTTTCATCTGCATAACAGTACAACAATTTGAGAAACCTTAAGTAAGGCTACAAGTTATCTCTCTTTACTTCTGAAAAAACCTTACTGACAGACAACGCACAGCCTACAATCGTGAAATGTTATACTAGAGTTCCTTATATAGCGAAAGTGAGCACTAAGGAAGGACTTTCGAAAATTCAACCCCAAAAGGGGTTCAACATGGAATGAGAGTTTGTATGGAAGTTCGTAATTTTGTCGATGAGACAACACATCGGACACACGTGACACGGCTTGTTTACTTAATATACGAGTACATATTTTATCATCATTGTGTGTCGGTGAAACAGGAAGTTGGTTGCAGGAGCGTCCGCACACAAGTAGTTGCCATGTTTCAGTCTCGACATTAGGTAGGTACTTTTTTATCCGAGTGACCCGCGGGTCGCTACTCCCGCTGATAAGCAGTAAATTGCTTATCTTTCCATTTCTTAAATAACCGGCCCACCCCCTCGCTCGCCGGCACTTGCACCCCTGCTAAAAGATACGCTCGCATCTCGCAATATTCTTTTACAACTCCTAAGAAAAGTTTAATTACAAACCTGCTTAAAAAGGGCGAAGTCGCGTTATGTTCTAATTATTGTACCAACAATAAAAATACGCAAACGAGTGTATTATACAATTAGACACTTCTCCCCGATCGTTAAAAGGGAAATTTAAATGGAATTTTTATGTCCAGCAATTAAGGATAACGTCGGCGGCGTACTAGACATTTTTGTAATTACAAAAATAAGATTCTTGAAATGTAGCGTGAAAAAGAATTAGGGCGAAGTTCGCGGAAAATACTTCGGACGCTACAAGCTGACAGATGAGATAAGTGAGAAATGTTAAAAACTTGTTTGCTATTTAAATTAATGTCGCAGGGCCATTTAAAACAAGAACATCCTTGTCTACTTGACGCTATGTACAGGTATTTTTCTAATGTACCAAAATACTTAAATGAGTTTTGTTTCATCAATTACATATTATAAACGTTATTAACTGAAATCCAGTGATATAAAATCGCACTGTGGCCGTTGCAAAAAAAATGTGTACTTAGGTATAAGGTCTTCAGTAAAGGCATACGGGGCGTCGGTGTTGGTGTGTACATGAAGATGGAGAACGGTTAAGAAGCCCGAGGGAGTGTCGGATTTATCGCCGCAGCGGGCTGACGAGCGCCCGCGCCTCGCCGCGCCGCGCCGCTCCGCCCGCTCGCGCGCTGATTTATACCGCGCAATCTCGCAAAACTTACTTCACATTTAAATTTTCAAACTGTCTAAGCTGCTCTTAACGTCGACCATATTATCTCATTCGATCGCCTATAAATTTTATGAGCTGACTCGCCTTTGTCGCATTTTAGCTTTGACTTGAATTAATAGTCTGAAGGGACCGTATGCTCTTTGTTTTTATAGCTCCGCTTCAATTCAACTCAAAAATATATGACCGATCAATAAAAATGTACCGCCACTGACCTCTGTAAGGTCGACATCGGACAAATCATTCAATGTAGCCAGCCTACTTGTTACTTATAACTGTTTCGCGTGCCAGTATTAAGTAACTGTTATTGTGCTGGGATTTACGAAATGAACAAATCTTGGCGCCTGTTATGAATATCTAATATAAATTTATAATTCTCTGAGTGTGACGCCGATGTTTGTTGCCACAGCCGTCGAGCAAACACTCGTTCCGGTACCACGACACTGTAGCCTCGTACCCTCGCGAGTGCGCGACAAGTTTTAGCCTAACCAGTTCACATTCCTGACGATAACACCCTTTGATTAAATCTCGTGGACAATCTTGGTACGGAGTCCATCGGCGCAACCCCTCTCATAATTTAGTTTGAAACTTTTTAATTAGCTTTATATTTGTGTTTGCAGATTGAGACTTCGTCTCTCAGTTAGTCATTCGGGTGACTGCGGTTCAGAAGTTACATTATTAATAATACTGTTAAAGATGTATTTACTTAATGTTATGTTCTGTAACCCTGATTTTCTTTAATGTTTTAACTTGACGATCAAATGGTTGGTTGCCAACTTTCTAGGATTAGAATAGCATTATCGAGCACAGTAACTTTAAAATGTAGTATAAGTCGACTAGATACCTAACTGTTGAATGACAAAAAGCGGTATAGGTATCTTCATTTCACTTTGTTTTGGTCGGCTAGCAGATCGTTTATCAATAAAATAATAATTTCATTGACATTTAAATGAATGTAATTTGCTCACCGATTAGTGTATTATATGGAATGTTTTTAGTTTTGTGAACTCTATTTTCTATTTTGTAAATTATGTATGTAAATACATTGAAATTTACCCTCATATTCATAAACGTTGCTTAAAGTGATGAGATAAAAAAAAAAACAAGAGACGTTTAAACGTCAAAAATGTATTCAAAACAGGCTTTAGTTAATCATTACTTAACTTTAAGCAACGTTTGTGAATAAGAGTGTTTAAGTTGGACTTTTAAAGTTTGAGTAACATTGATCGCGAAATAATACTTAGGTAATTTAACGTAGGAAGAATAACTCTGTCTATCTCTCTCTCTTTCTGTAGATATTAACTATTTATCATCATGGCATTATAATTGATTAGGATTACGTATCAATGAATCGAGGACCTTGTTTATAAAAAATCTCAGTACGAGCTCGGTGTTGTGACGTAATATGCAAAAGGATGTGTTACATTTGTATGTGGAGCGGAGTATCGTGTGTGGTTACCGTTGTCGGCGAGTGCATGACTTGAATCCGATGAGACCAAACTACATTTTAGCCGTCAACAAACATACCTGGCCTCTTGTCTTGTTACTTGCCGTAAATGTGATTTAAGACGTTCAACACAAATATTGGAATACGTCTTGTTGGTTTGTACCGCACTAATTAGATAGGCCTGGACTATATTCAAACTGAATATTAATGAACCAATACCAATTAGACGTTGTTGGTGAACTCAAATGTTCAGAGAGACACCTAATACATTAATCAATGGAATCTTTATCTAGGGGTTTATTTATATATTTATTTAATTAAGGTTCACCAACAGTTGTTACAGATAATAAACAGATAGGAACAAATAGGTAATAGTGTCTTAAATCTAACTGCACAACCAATTACAGGCAAACACCGCATCCAAAATGCTCTTTGTGGCGTTCAGTGTAGAACACATAATTGATATTTATTTTTGTCATTCTGCATATGTAACCCTTTCCCTGTTCAGTGCCACAGCGATTGTTTGTATTTATCGAAGGAAGTGTCGATTTGTACAAGCAAATTGTTTTTTTAATGTTAATTATTCAACAACTTTGCATACTATTGCATAGAATCAAGTTAGACAGTTGTGCTGCTGGGGACTTTGATATGTCACTTCTTCTTCCCCATTCTTCCCAGCTGAAGCACTAGGAAATAGTGGCGGGCGGGCCTTTTGGGGAACTGTCTTATGTAATTTTGACGTTCAAAAAGTGCTGATTGTCGGCCTAATTTGAAATAAATGACTTTTGATTTTTATTTTGAAAGTAGATTATTTTTTTCTAACTGGATCAATTTATTATTATCTCCAATAATGTCTATTGGGTATTTCTAGCTCACATTTACAAAGAATGATGTCAAGGGATTTGTTAACCCAAAAACTAAATAGAACCCCAGTTGACGAGAGGATTGCATATCAGTATCAGATGTATGTACTCACCTAATTAAATGTTTGCTCTCTTTAGGGCGAGTTTTGATGTAACTTTCATAGAACATGTTTGACATACTAATTAAAAATACACGTTATTTAGTTATTTATAAGTAAACCAACGATGTTTTAACTGTTTATTGCATTTTTGTTAAATGGAGAGATGTAGAAGTTAAATTATTATTGAAATTATTTGATAGGTAAAGGAAAATTGCTTGATATGATTTTTTTTTTTTATTAGGTACAAGTATTTATTATGAAAGGGTTTAGGGGGCTAGGGCTAAAAATCCAGGCTAATAGTAATAATTTATAATCACAATTTGTCGGTATTTGAAATAGCTCCGATAAGCTTTGTAAAGATTTATGAGTCATGATTCATCTAGATCTTATTGGTATAATTTGAACGAAAATAAGTCTCATGTACATGTGTTATGTACATGTACGCTTTTCTGTTTCAGAGGCGTGCAGTTAGCTGCCGTCGCTTGCGCATGATTGAAGACGCTGTTTGTTTTTCTCATAGTTAATCATAGATGTCTGTGGTTAACTAAGTAATTACCTATGTGTGTGAAATTTAAAATGTCACATTGGTAACTATATTAAACATTTGAACCAATGTTGGTGTACAACATTCAAAACCCCGAGCACATGTCCATGATTTATGTATCTTACCAAGGGTGCCGGGGTATCATTGCGGCGTCATTTCATGCACGGCTGGCAGTGTTTGTAGAACGCATAACGCACTCTACTGCTACATTGATTTTTCTGTATGAGCAGCCCTTTGCTATACAACATATTTTCATTTAAATGTGATGATGCTGGTGACATATAGGTACACTGTACAGATTTGAACTAACTACGTATCAAACAGCTGTTGTGGATATGTAAAACTACCTTTGAGTCAAAGTTGTTAAAATGTCTTTCTTGTCATTCTGAAATGAATAACCTACCGATAACTATCTCACCATCATAATTTCAGCCCGGAATCAGCCACTGCGGGGTATAATAGGCCTCCCCTTTTTTCTGCGATACTTCCCGTTACCGTGCGTCCCTCATCCAGGTGTTTCCCACGACTTTGACGATATCATCAACCGAACGCGCTTATGGACGGCCCTGATTTCTATCCCTATACCTATCGAGAAAATTCCCTCAACGAGACGACACTGGAGAGGAGAAATGTTATATTAGGATATCACACTTTTGTTGGCAATATGTTGCTTGTGTTGATATTTATCAATGATCGTAGCGATATCGACAGCGCTATCAAAGATCGCCAGCGCCTAGTCATGCACTAGCAGCAAACTCACATCTTCGCAACTTTGTTCACTGTTCTCGTTTTTATATTTTTATTACGGACGCTTTTAACGTGCACGTCTTTCTACATTGTTCTCACAGGTATAATTTCAACATGAAGGATGTAACCAGTATTTTGTAAAAATATTTTGATTTAAAAGAGTGTCCATGGAGTTTCTTGCCTGTTCTTCTCCATGAGAACCTATTACGCTTTGGAATGGGCAACTAGGTTCATAAAGATGAACCTAGTTGCCCATTCCAAAGCGTAGTAGGTCGGGGTCGGTCAGTCGGAAAGCCGACTGACCGACCCCTTGGCAATTCAAAAGTACCTGTAATTGGTTTATTTGAAATAAATGCTTTGAGTTTGTTCAGGTTTCGTGTTTATTTGATAGGTTTCCGTTTGATCACTATCTGTAGACAAAATAACGATCGACGTGTAAGGTGCAGTTTAATACTTTCTACTCCACCTATTTTCATAGAACTCCACCATGCCGCCATATATATTGGAAGTGAACCCTCCGGGAGGGTTGCCGGCATTACGTTTGCGTTAAAGTTAACCATCGCGGTCGGTCAACGGCATTAAGATTAAAACCGTGTTATATAACACTGTAAAACGAAGTAAAATAGTGTTTGAGTAGTGTAGTGTTGAGTAATAGTGGTCTTGTATGCTATACGTAGTTTCCAACCTTTTTTTTTTTGTGATAAATGATTAAAAAAGAAAGATTATAAAAATAAAATAACATGCTTGGATTTTAAAACCAACGCATATATACTAATAAATCTTGTTAAAATATACATCGAATTTTTTTTTCCACGGTTTATAATGCTGCATTCAGTAAGAACAACCGACATTTAAAATGAGCCCTCCACGAGGGCTCCCGGCATCGCATATGTTACTAGGTGAACCCTCCAGGAGGTCCCGGCATTGAAGAAAGAAAGAAAGAAAGAAAAATATTTTATTTGGGACACGCACAGGAAATACAAACATTAAATAATAACAATAAAAAAAAACAAAAAACGAGCATTAAAAAACTAACAGAATAATTACAACATGTGCGAGGCCAAAAAGGATCCTATCTCAGCATAATGCGGCAATATTTAAAAAAAAAATACACAGCGCTGGTATTCTGATAGTCCACAGTGATGCCACGGACACACCTACGGACTTAGATAAATCCCACTAGGTGATTATAAAAAAAATCAAACAATAAAAATTATAATAAAAAACAAATATAAATAAAAACTGAAAGTACAATAAATAAATTAATCTACTCACGCCCAACGTTCCAACATCACTTGTCATAGTATAGAATATTATCTATGGTGACAAGCGAAGGGACGCGGGCGCACTACGAATCTACGATGCATTCGACTGTAAACTAAAATTGTCAATATAACTAACAAAGAAGTTATTGTAGTTCTGAACGTGTTAAGGTCTCCTAATATAGGAACCAAGTATTGCATTGAGAACGAAGACAGATTGAAAAAAAAAAAAAATATACACGATGATACCATGAAAAAGTTTAAAATTCTTCTGTCTATTTTACATTAGTAAGTCATAATTTTCCTGCCCATATCGCAATTTATTTGTGGTCAGCGTAACATTGTCTTTTCCTTCAATACTTCTCTATTAGCTGTAATCTTGGTAGTCACCCCTTTTCTAGCCATGTCATATTTCACACAGTCCATCCATACCTAAATAAATTTATGCGTTCATTATTTTCCATGATTTCCTCATTTCCGCGAAATAACAAGTTAACAGTTGTTGAAACAACATAAAATAGTCCTTTAGAACGAGATCAAAAAGGTGCGACATGCTTCAAGATCAGCAGGACGTTCAAGCGTCTCATACCAAATGAAGCACAAACTCGAATCTTTTTTTTCCAGGTATTAAGTACATTATACCTACATAAATAACAATTTACAGTACGAGCAATTAAGCATTCCCTGACTAAGTATTGGATGAAATTAATCGAAGTTCGGATTACGGCCACCGGGGCTTTAATCTGCTCAGACGGTATCAGGGCGCGGACTTGTTATCTGTTTAATGTCTGGTAAACAACGGGATCAAGGGATAAGGAACGTCCTTTCATACGGTACTGGCCCTCTGGCGTCTGGATTAGTGCGCCTTCCACTGACGAAGATTGCCGCTCACGTATTACATTTTACTCGAATGTGGCTCTGTATGTCTCTGTAAGATATAACAAGTTCACCATAAAATTGCTACTATTCTGCTTTAGTTACACAGAGTACTTCGTGAACCAAGGCATGGCGTTTGGTAGAATACCCTCTGAACTCCGAAATCACGTTCGTATCGAAGTGCTGTTAGGTCTACCTAAACAATTAGAGAGTGGGGCTCAACAGGCTTCGGTGCGTAATCGCGCCGTACCCTAACAGTTGGAGAACTCGTAATTGTCCACCGGATGAGGCAGCGTCTCAATCGGTGTCGACTTAAGACTCCATGCAAATTCAATTTCGTGCCCAAGCCAACCTACACGTAAGGCCAACCGAACATATTATTGCTGGATTTATCTTTATTGCAGCCGTAGAACACTCCAACTAACTTCGACTGTCGAACTTGCGCCATTAGTGAAGACACCGAGATACAGGATTGTTTTGGTAGGGGCGGAGTTGTAAGTCTTATTGCTTTTAGTGCTAGCGTAGGGCCCGATTGTTTAATCTAAGGTGTTGTTTTGGGGTTGGATCTTGGATGGGTTCGTGTATTTTTTAAGGATGAGCTTCTGACGTATCTAGATCTAGATAAGGAAAGTAGGAATTTAAAATATATTTCAAAATATTACTGCAAGGATTATTTTTTGTTATTTCTCTACATAATTCAACTAAATTACAAAGATGTCACGGTACCTGCTTTTCCTTGCCATCTTTATCTTCGAGTGCGTATACTTCATCGGTTTTTAATCCGAAATCGTCCGTATTATTAATATTGTACAAAAAGACAGGATGTTTACAGTGTTATTGTCAACTGAGATTCAATTTAAAATAAAATAGAGCGACAAAAAGTATGAGCGAGTGCGTCGAGTACTTCACTGTTATGATATAATACGCGCAATACCAAACCATAATACGGGAGACACACAAAAAGACATCGCTGCCGGCCTCGACAAAAGTAGACGTCACGAGCTAATCCACCCGTAAAATGTCCCAAATCGGTACAAAAAGCGGCCGACAAAAGTGTTGTTGTATAAACGTAAAATGAAATTTAATAAACATCGAACAATGGGACCGGTTGTAGATATTTTGTGAAGATAGTGAATGGGAGATAAGCTGGCAAAAGGTTTGCAGGCACCGCGTATGTTTGATGTCGCCTCTCGTCGCCGGAGCGTGAACGGTTTAAGAGCAAAATTGCACGAACGCTAGTGGCATCTGTTAACTGAGCACTCCGCACAAATAGATACTTTTAATTTTGCAGATGGAATGTCATTGAACGACTGCTATTCAATAAAAAAAATATTGAACAAGCACCCACTGTTCTGGATGGAAATATTTTAATTTCCTATGAAATTAAAATAAAAAACTAAAACTATAGACCAATTGTATTATAGTATTTTTATTGTATTAATTATTGTCATAAAACTACCTAATTACTGCTACGACGTTTTCATCGTAATAAATTATATATAATAGACAGAAAATATTTTTGGTTTAGGTACAATCATCATGATCATTGACAGCTTTGTTCCGCCCACCGCTGAGTATAAGTTGCTACCTTTTGTGCCACGCTTCCCTGGTCTATGCTGCTGTAGGGACCTATGTTAGTGTTTTTGGTAACTAAACATAATTTGCTATGTAATTAAGAGTAGGTAGGGAGAGCGAATGATAAAAGTACTGGACCAGATAAACTAGTTCAGATAATGTTGCATGGTATATCGCATATAATTCGCAAAGCAGTGGGCAGAAGCGTTATCATACACCCACAATTATATCGACTAGCTGCGACCCGCGGTTTCACCCGCATAAGTCTCAATCCCGTGGGAATATCGGGATAAAAAGTATTCTATGTCCTAACCCAGGTCATGGTGTACCCATGTGTCAAATTTCATCCAAATCCGTTGAACCGTTTTAGCGTGAAAGCGTAACAAACAAACTCACTTTCACATTTATAATATTATATTTATATAGGGTGGCAGGGACATCGACGCGAAAACAGTTACCATGGATTCAGTACATGAATCTGAACGCCCTTGCGTTGAAATATTTCGTAGGTTATTAAAAAAATATCTGCTGCTTCATAGAAAACTGTAATAAGTACGCGGTCAAAATGTATGGGCAAGCAGATAAACAGGTTTATTATATATTATTATAGGATAGTTAGGATTCACCGTATTAGGTTAGTTTGATCATTTTACTGATCAAACTAAGACTAAGCTTATCAAGACTTATTTCCGCCTTCAACTGACTATTGTTTTAAAATAATCATGGTTCGTGAAGTTTTTTGTACAAGTATCGACTACTTACGTGTCAAACAATAAATAAAGATTTATTCTTTTGAATATATGCTTGCCTGTTTTTTTGTTTTTACTACACATAAATATGGAAGAGAAAGACCAAACCAATAGTTGAATCTGAACCCTTGAGAAGAAAAACAGCAATTTAATTGAATTAAGTACCTACGTGCTCAACAAGACATTTAACGGATACCTATAATGATAGCTGTAATCATTCTCTTTAGCAAATAAAATAATTAATTTCGTTTAAATCGCGCAATCATCCCAGAAGTGTATTAGGAGATAAGTATCAAACGTTTCTATTTAACTTCTCTCCCGGGCGGAAATTCCCCGAGCGCCATATTGAAATGTTTATAATTAAATTACATAAAGACGAAGAAAATTAATTTCACAGTGCGAAGTGGCGAGCGCGCCGCGCCTCGCTCGCACAAAAGCGGAAGCTGGGCTCAAAGGAGCCTGGCAGCCTCCGCTCGCGAATTTAATTTTCTAGATGTTTTTGGAAATTGCCGAGGAGTTGAATAATCACGTTATAACTTAACGGTATTAAATTTTATACGTTAAAGTGTTAATATTTCATTTTCAAGTTTAATTTAATTAATTCCAAAGTTAGGATTCGTTGGAATGGCGGCAGCGTGGATGGCTTTCGGTGATATTTCTGAAGATACTTATGACTTATTTATGTTGATGAAGTCATTGGCTGCCGAAATCATTAAATAAATAATGTTAGCTTATTAGTTCATTAAGATTGAAGTAGTTCATATAGCGAGTATTACTTAATTTATTCTTTGAACGGACATGAAAATATTACCCACCTATATGATATATGCTTTGGGTAATGAGAAATTCAAGTTGGCAAAATGTAAGTAAGACTAATTAATTAGAAACACTGTAATAGTACTTTCAACAAGTCTCTTCTATTACATTATCTGAATCAGATATTTTTGTATCTTAAATCAGAGTTTTGTGATTTTCATACGACAGATAGGTAAATCCTACCTACTTGTATCTTTTTATTGAAAATACTGTAGTACTAAACTGATCGCAAATATCTCAAGACCCATCTCAACAGTGTCAGCCGTGTGTAGCGACTTCCGTGAGGCAGCAGTAGAGCGGCGCCTCGTGCGACGAAACAAATTGATGTACCTAAATAATTATTAATGCCTCACGAAATTTAATTGGAAAAGTTGAATTTGTATCGCGCTCACGGCGTAGGTGAGCGATTTGAGTCGCGACGCGCCTGCGACTGTTTACGAGATAATTAATCTCAAAGTATTTACTGCTTTAATCGAGGCACTCGCGCCTGATGGGGAGCGAATAACTTGCGTATGTAATAACGTTGCCTCCTATGTCGATACGTCTATCTACAATATTACATTGTGTGTTTACTGGTAGTGTTTTAAGTTGTTATTTAATTATTATGTGTTTTTTCTCAGTTTACTTGTCCCTCGCCTAAGTTATAACAACTACCTATTTTCTACATAGACAAAAACCATCCGAGGATTTCATTATAAGTAAATTAACAAGAATAATCACTTACAGTACGACACAACTTGTAGGTTTAGCATAAATTTGAAAATTTGCATTAATTCATTTCAATTTTACGAATATATTTGGTTATATGACTGTACAAGTTATTGCGTTTGCGTAAAGATACTATACATAGGTTTATTTTTGTCCCCAAGTACTTATCTAAGCACACATAGTAAGTTGTACCCACTTCGCTCGTCTGTTATGAAAGTGGAAAGAAGACAAAGCGCTTTTCATAAAGAAACGTAAAGATTATCTCTATTGCTACGCAAGCATACATAATACTTATTCGCAAAATGTATACTAACGCCTTACCTAATTTATCATAAAGTATTTCAATCTTAAACTATAATTAAATACGAGAGAACCTATAAAAACCGCAACAAAGTTTATTTTCAGCAATTTATTTAATCTATTCGACAACAGGTGGCGCTAGGAGCATAGTCTACGGCGGATTGCTACGAAATTTTAGTTCTACGATTAGCCGTAGTGCAGTGGCGCCAATCTTAAACTTCGTCACTGTGAGAATATGAATTATTTATTATAATAGTAAGACATCAATCATCACAAAAAAAATGTATTTGTAAATGAGATATGAATTTCATGAGTTAAAGTGAGAAATGAGTGTTGTGAAGCGGTGGTAGCACGATCTGGCGTTGTACTGGCACTCGACAGGTTTTGTTTGGCACGGCACAGCGCATGGGCCGTTTAAGCTAATTAACAATAGATCGAAACCGACTGCAGCAACAATGAAAAACGAAGAATAAATGTCAATTTCACAAACGACGAGGAGGGTTCGGCTTTAAATCGAATTCCGTTTAATAATAGTACTGCGTTAGAGTTGAATGCACTCTTGATAGCGCGATAGTTTATTGTATTTTAAACGTTGTGATATTAGAATTTTTTGAACATTTAATTAACAATTTTATGGTTATGGGAGACTGGGTAAAAATGGTTTACTAACCGATAGAAATGTGGTTAGTAGAATATTGTTTAAGTACGACGAACCTATGAAGACAACTTTTTTCCTTTGAGAAAATGGAGACTAAGCTATTTAAGGGTAAAAAGTATGAAAATGTACGAAAATTAATATTTCCTTTCATTGAACCAATTTATCAAAAGATCTCAAAGAATATCGACATTCAGTCATACATTTTCAAAACTAAAAGTATTTTTCCAATCAATCACAATTAATTACATAAACGTTGTCCAATCAACTCAGGTCAAAGTCACCTTTAATTAAAATAATTAAATAAGTATATATTTTTTTTTTTTTTCGTTCATGTTGTTTAATAAACAAATTCAATAGCAATAGCTTAATTAGAAACAGCTACTATTTTTGGTCTAATTTAATCGGGTTGCTAGGTCCCTATAAACAGGTGAGTATTAGAACCAACAAAGATAGGCAATCGAACTTCATTTTGTTCCTTTTGCTCCCTGCCTACTCTAGCCGGATTTCAATAATAATTTAGTGAGAAATCAGATTTATTTATTAATGGATTTAAAAAAAAAACAGGTAGGTAGGTTTATAATTTTAGTTCGGTTAGGTTCTTATATTTTTATTTTAATAGTTTGTTAGTTAATTTAGTTTAAGAAGTATATCCAGTGAGTACATTTTTATCCTCTTTAATAAGTAATAGGTAGGAACCGAAGGATAGATGGTTTTCGAGTTATAAGCACACAGACAGACAGATAATGCGTTTTATAATATATAGAAGGCTAAGAATTATTTATGGGTAGCTGGTAACTCTCTTTGTCTGTCCGTATGGACAGACAAAGAGAGTTAATTTCGCATTTATAATATTTTAATATCAATCAATATTCTAATTCTAATAGCAAACGACATCGCGGCAGGCCCAGACGGAGATAGCGGGATGAGCTGGACTCCTTTAATAAAGATTGTTTCTTCGCAGCTCTAGACAGAGAGAAGTGGAAAGAGAGTAGACAGGCCTTTGGCCAGCAGTGGGACAAAAAAGGCTAACAAAAAAAAAAAAAAAGTCAGTAGTATTAGAGAATGGATTATTCAGTAAGCAGTAACCAATAGAGTGTTACAATAAGGAAACTTTAAACGGGACTATTGAATTAAAGTTCCAAATCCTTAAAACGAGAAAATGTGCGAGAGAATCGGATGGCATTTTAAAAAGCTCGCTACCTCAAAATAAACCATGGGCTATTTAGTGTCGGAATAGAATCGGATGAGTCCCCTTGACCGTGGAGCCCGATAAGGATCTGCTCAGTGAATTCGTTCATTTAAAGCATAAATGAGTCGGAATTGGTGAAAAATCTCATTGAGAAAACGAGTGCTGGGTTACTCGCATGTGCTTATACGAGTACATGGCACAAATAGAGTTCGGGTGTAACTGAATTCAATGCAATCTAATGCATATGCATTTGATTATCTAAAATTGGTCAAGCTAAGTTAGTGATACGATCATTGATGTATGATTTTCTAAATAAAACGTACGGAACATTAAAGTGTGATAAATGTAACAGTCGGTTTGACAATTGTTGATAATGTGAATTTTTTGTTAGAACTTTATTTGTATCTCATTGAGAACGTACCTCAGTTTGAAAGAATATGACGGATCCTTTTATAGTTTTTTTTATATAGCTGAATGTTTTTCTTCCACCCGTTCTGTCTGGGAAATAAATCACCTTAGGATAGGTATGATATTAAATTCATGCTCGTGTATACCGTGTGTAAAAGACTTCAACGAATATTGTCAGCTGTTTTGTAATTTCGTAAATAAGAATTTATCCTGATCTCATAATTTAATTAAAGCTTTACTGAATCGGGTATCCAGATTCAGTAAAGCTTCAGCTTTAATTAAATTATCATTTAAAATTATGCTATGTGTTTAAAGGACACTTGGTTTTAGTTCGCTGTAAACCAGGCAGGATGCTTATCACAACAAAATCAAAAGGTGCCTAACATATAATAGGTATGTATAATGTGAATGAAGATTTATCAACATCTCACCATCTACCTTGCCTTTTCCCAATTATATTAGGTCGGCTTCCAGTCTAACCAGATGCAACTAAATATCAGTATTTTACATGCAGCGAGTACCTCCACAACCCAGTTACTGGATAATACGAATAAAGATTTATATCATTTCCAATTACATTTAATATGAAAGACTCTAGCTCACAGTAAAAAAAGTAAAAACCACAAATTAAGCAGGTACAATGAACAATAAAACTTTAGTGCTTATCAAGTTTTGCGAAACTGAACATAATTAAAGTGGACAGATGTATGTAAAGCGTTGTGAAGCAGCTGAAACATGTAAAGTAACATTAAAGTTAACACGGTCTAGTATGAGGAGAATAATTGCCGGCCGGGGGTGCTCGCACCAATGATTCGAGTATGAGGAACCAAGCCCTCCCTGGCTGACCACTGCCACCCCGTTGCCAGGCAACCACCCGCCGCCTAATCATAATAAACAGATAACCCGCCATCTTTGATAAAGCTCAACCATGTGATTTTCTTGTGATGTCGATGATCTTTGTTTTGAAAACGAATGCTTGAAATTATAGATAATTTTAATGATTATATGAATGTATGTTTTCTTTTTCTTTGTAGTGTATATATTATAGTGATTGTCATTATGAAAGTATAATACAATTTCAAAGATTTCTGAGTTTTACAAGATTGAATGTCTTCATACTTGGTAAACGAAATAAGCTTGGAATGATTAAATCATCGTAATTACAATGTTCTAATCCTCTACAAACTCTATTTTCGACTCTAATTATGTCAGTGTAACGAATATAAAACCAAAGGTGAACTTTATATCAAACAAGCTAAATAATAATACTTATGTGTTAGTGCTAAGAAAATCTCAAATATTCTCTTAAGTCAGCCAAAGTCAACGACATTTATAACGTAATGTAATCCTTTCAGTTGATCGTTTAAACCCCCATTTAAAGTTTAAGCTGTCTGAATATTTTACAATTTCAAAGAGATGTCAATCGAGTGTTTTATTTTGCATAGGGTTTAGCGCAACGTGGCAGGGGTGCGCGCCTCGCGAGTACATTTCGATGTATGTCGTTTGTTTGTCGCGCCAGGGTCGCTCACACCGCAGCCCTTCCACCCAAATATTGCACTTATTGTTGACAGAATATCAAATTACT
Organism: Agrochola macilenta; assembly: GCA_916701695.1. Lineage (NCBI taxonomy): Eukaryota > Metazoa > Arthropoda > Insecta > Lepidoptera > Noctuidae > Agrochola > Agrochola macilenta. Next base: position 10,719,806 of record OU753559.1, on the reverse strand, counting down.
TTTTGATTTAGTACAATATTGTGTGCTGTTAGAAAACCTCATCAACAAAGTTGGTACTGTTTTGTTAAGTATTGAATAAAATAAAATTATCAATGCAACTGTAATATTAGCATAATTGGACCAAGTTATCGAAGAAGCGCTTATATGGGCTAAACTATGATCATACCGACGCGACGTGGGTAAAGTAATGAAAGAATTTCCATTTAAAAGTAAAAGTGGTTGACGTTGCATCTAATGCTATGAATTTTAATTCATTGATATCGAGCATGTTTCAAAGAGCAACCACGATGTCACAAAACGGTTTAAAAGCGGTAATGGATGCATGTCTTGTCGGCCATTGTCTTAGCTAGGGTAATCGCTTCCGTGAGAGTAAGGACGGCGCGGGCGGCGGTGGTGCGGCGGCCAGCGATCGGTCGATCCGACAGTTTCAATTTGTATGCCGACCACCACCGGGCCCGAGTCGCCCACCCCGCACGTTCTCACGCAACATCTTCATTTAAACTAATTATTATTTTAGTTTTTAACAACTGACACATGTTCCGCTGCTAACAATTTATTGTAAATCGTCTGCCGTGACTCTAATACAAAGAGATTTAATCATGTGAGCATGTTGGAATTAATGTAATTGATATTTCATTATGTGTTAAAATGCCTGTAACAGTTTCGACACTTTCTTGTATCGGTGCCATAATTACTGCAATTTGTTCAACTTTTTCAAGAAATTCTTGAACTGGTGGCGGGTGTTTCTCGAAGCAGTATTAAAAAGCAAAGTGGTTGGGTTAGTCGTATAAGGTGAAGTCATTACAGACCATTATCATCTATTCAAGGGAAGTTTTCACGTTCAGTGTATTTTGTGCCTCATCTGTGCTTAGTCTGGACTTGTCCCGGCGTTGAAACAAGAGCGGCTACCTTTTGAACGCGACCGAAAAAATATATAAAGTGAGTTAAGTCAGAAAATTAATGAACAAAAATTGCGCATAGTGGGTGAGAGACGTGCCACAGCAGGCACGCTTCACCACCTACCTATTCAGGATGTGTCGGTTATGGTATCGATCTAATGATCCTATCCCGATTTGGCGGTACTTCGAAATACGACTTTTTGTCGTTTTTCTTGCATCCGATGTGGCTGTCCGCGAACGGGACGTCATATAACGGCGATAACAGGTCTTCAATGTTAAAATCATATTCATTTTATATTTTTGTAGGATGATGTTTGTATGTCTTAAAGATACGCAAGCAGTTATAATCAGCTTTAGTTATTTTGTTACGGTATTTCATTATTTAAATAGCGCATATACTGAAAAACATTGAAGGTCTTATAATATGGCTTTTACTTACCTTAGTAGTAACTTTTTTTTTTTTTTTATAGAAACCAAAAGGCCAAATACAAAGCCTTGGGGCATGCCCGCCGCGACGTTTTAACAAAAGCTTTCGACTCCGTATGACATTTAATAAGGTCCGTATTTTAGTTTGGATATTGCGTCATCTTTACCTGAGTAATGAAGAAAGTACGCGAACACGTAGGTAGTAACTACATAATTATACTCATAAATATACTTATTTATCAATTATTATTAACCGCAACATTAAATAATTACTATAATTTTATAGTAAAATATAAAAATCTATATACGTACTCTACTTAAACATAGTCCAGCAGCAAAGTAAGTATTAAAATAAACGAGTTGTTTATGCAAGCATTATAAGCGGTACATAAGTGTATATTGCGAGAATCACATTAGAAGCATTAAAATCCTCCTTGCATTCGTTAACAGCGACTGTGTATGGCAAAATATGTGCACCGACTCGCTCTTGCTATTCGCTCCGTATGATTTTCAGAAATGGCCACAGCATATAGGCAGTAAGGATACAATATTTTTATGCGGTGCGTTTTTCCTTAGTGGTTGTTTTTACGACCATTACCGTATCTAAAGTAGGAAAATCGCTCGAGATGCTACATTCTAATGATGGCTCGCAAGTGAGCGCGTGCGCCGGTACTCTCCACGTCGTCACAGGGTTGTCCAATGTGTGTCTTTACTTTACAATTTTATTTAATACCAATAAAATATTTAAAACAAACTTTAAACTGATACAGGTGAAGCATGTAATGAATTGCTTAGATTTTGTTAATTAATATCTTTATATTTTTCTAATGCCAAAATATGAATCGATTACCGAAATACCGACTGAAGCACGAAAGAAAGACTTGTGAATAAATAAAGACATGTTACGTCAGTAATACGATTGTTATTATTTAAGTCTGTTGATAATATTGAATGACGTACAGACAACTGCACGTCCTCGATAATCAAGCCATGTCGTTGCATTACTAGCGTTTTTCGTAGTTCAGTCGCCACTGTATTACGGTGACTGTGTCTATAAACTAAGTTTATAATTCGCAACATCCTCAAAGGATTAAGCAGAGTGTGTACCTATAGTACACCCACACTTCGCCAGTATTGTTTAATACACATGTACTTAATAGGGGGCGAGCGCCATCAACGGGTACAGATCCAGACTCCGGGCTGCTGCTACTGACAATTTCCAGATGGAAAATTCCGAATAACATTTACCCGACTTGGGAATCGAACCCAGGACCTCAGGCAAACTTTCGACCACTAGGCAGGCAAATCCACCCTAAAAAAAGAGGTTAAATAGTTTAAACTAATGATTCACGTTAACCCTAGGCAACTCGCCACACCTTACAGATATAACACATACTACAAATGACTCTAGGTATCGAGAATGGAGAGGTATAAATCAATATTAATGCAACTATGTTCGTAGTCTGCGTCTACAGTAGTTAAGTACTTACTCTACTGAAAGTTTGCAGAAAATAATGTTTTTCATATTTATTATTTATTTATGACCCGTGCCTGCGATTTACAAACAGCTTACATCTACTAAGTAATTTGTTAACTTATTTAGCTTTTGTATTTTTAGTTCATACTGACCGTCAAACAAAAACGTTGCCTCGAACATGTTTTTCAGCAGGAATACTGGAACGTATAATGATGGGCAAAGTAGTGGAGAAAGCGTGGTTCACCGAAGAAAAAGTCTTGTTTGAGGATCATTTGGTAGTGGACCAGAGTCACGAGTGCTGCTGCGCTGTTCTACTTCTCGAAGGACCAGGAGAAGTAATCAGAGTTGTTGGCTAACCTTCACTTATTGCAGAGTCACCAGAATGAATCGTGTGTGTGGTGAGTCGATTTTCAACTATGCATTAAAAATAGAGTCTAGTATTTTATTTTTAATTGACTCGGAAAATAAACAGATAAAATAATATACTTCAGATACAGTCCCCACAGATTAAGTACCATAAGTACGACTAAATATTAAGTCAATGTAACAACAACCAAAAACATTTTAATGAAAAGGGACGAAACAGTAACTTTAAAACTATAAAACATGAATAATTACTGTTTTATTCTTACTCTTGGGAAATGTTAGGATGACAATTGTGCATATTTGGTGTTTCTAAGAGCCGTGCAAGTATTACCTGATGCCCATCCGGTGAAACGTAGTAGAATAGTTAATGTTGTGGGGAAGTAGTTATGCAAGTAGCCAGCTAAGTACAAGTAGCACATTTGCGTCAAGAATATACTGAGATGTGAATTGATAAAAAATTTAAACGCACTTCGAGGCTGTCAACATCCACACATCACGAGCTGCCACTACCATATTAAAGAAAATAACTAGACCGACCACTATTCACAGTTTATGATTTGCGTCACTCACTGAGTTTATTAGATTAATCTATAAGGCAGTTGTGACTTGTCAATGTATTTTATTAGGACATGAATCGGCCATGTTCGCATAAATGTAATTATTTACAATCGTGGTTGGATTTTGATATGCGTCTCTCGCCATATTGACAACCAACTTAAGGAATTCCTATGTAAATCAATTCTATGTAGATGTTTATTTCTAAATATTACACATAGACCACTATAATTACACGAGCAAAAGATTTCCATAAAATATTTTACATAGACTTATAAAATAAAATTAGCCGATGTTGGAAAAACTGAACATAACAATATAAAGTATGTAAGTGGAAGCGTTTAGCGAGCTAATTTGAAGGAGTCGGCGGGAGTGTCGCAAGCGATGGCATCTTCACGGCTTACAATAGTAAACAAATGTGTCGCGCGGGCGCAATTACACCGGCGGCGGCGGCGCTGCGCGGGCGCTGCGCCTGCGCCGCGTCACGCCGACCGAAGGCGAATCGCGCACATCACGCTTTGCTCCGGACTTATGCTAATGGCCACCGGACCGCGTAAATTGGAGTGAGTTTGCTGCAAAACAAAATGGGTCCGCCTCTTTATCTTATTACTGCAGCATTTGCCGTGACCGAGCCTCCTAACTATCTTCGGAAATGAGTTCTATGCTATTCACCGATGGCATATTTTCATACGTGTAAAAGTCGAGGAGTCCCGGTCGGACAGTAAACCCGCAGATTGGCGAAGTGAAACTCGAATACAAAAACTAACGCGGGAAGGAACGTGAAACCGATTAAAAGGCTGCATCACGATTTTGTATGCACTTTGCACTCATTCTATCCTGTGAGGAAAGTACCGGCTACTCACCGATACATTGATTTTCTGTGTTTTGTATAGATTAGTCAAAGGCGCCTTGTAATTAAGGTGCTTTCGTTCTGTGATTATTCTTTAAGTTTCTTTTCTTTTGTTTCAGTGAGTACAATCACATTGTATTCCCTTGTTTAAAGGAAGGTAGAGGCAACGGTCAACATCGTTACTGCCGATTAACAGGCACAAAGAAATTCTGCTATGTTACCGATGTTTGTAGGATCCAATTTCAAAAATGTTATAAGCGCTAAATAGTGTAACTAATGCTGTGTTTTTTATAACCACACAGAATCCATCAAGTGGAAGTGAAGTAGCGTGATGATTGAATATTCATCCGTGGATCAACAATAATAGATCCCATCAGTGGCTGGTATGTGGCATCACATTTAATATAATAAGAGTTCAATACATCTCACCGTGAAATGTGTCGATACAAAAACTTAACTAACTATAACTGCTAACGTGTGAATCGTATTAAAAAGCTGTTTAGTCATTCGACTTCATAAATAGGTGGCATTCGATTTGTCGTGATTAAATTTCGTCCATTAGGACACCGTTATATTGGAGAATGTATTCGGATAATGTGTCTAATAATCCGGCAAATAGAATTTGGTCAGTGATATCACTCGTCCGCACTGTTATCTGATAATAATTTAATGTTGTTCGGTTGTTATGTAGTCCGACTAACTTCATGAATGTATCTAACAGTGTGTTTGCAAAATTCAGCTTTTCGTATTCAAAATATTTTATTTCACATATACCTACATGGGCACTTATGAAACGTCATAAGCTAGGTGCACGGTTCCAATTAGTTGTTTCCTATAGAGAAGAGCCGGCAAGAAACTCCGCGGTGACTCTTTTAAAAATAATCGGTTTTTACAATAATTTCAAATAAGTGTTAATAGGTATGGGAGGATAGTGTAGGTCTTTCAACAAGTACTAGGTACTTAACAAAATAGAGAATGGTCAACAAAACTACAGTCCACTAAGCCAACAGCGTTTTCACATTCACAAAATAGAAAATAATCTATACAAAAGAAAACTTCCTTGTCTTCAACGTCTTTAATTTTTTAATATGCTTTCTTGATAAGGAAACGTTTGATGTGGGTTTTGCACTTCCCATTGCTAAGTTCAGTAACCAACTTTGGCAACTTGTTATAAAAGCGGATACTGTTTATAAGAAATGACATGCTTGTTTTAGTTAATCTAAATTTGGGTAACACAATTTTATGTCTACTATGTGTAAATATTTATATGTATTATGGAAATCGCTTCTTATTTTGAAAAGTCTTAAGTTTTGAAACATACAAAATAGTTTCTAAGATTTATAGAGAAGGCAGAGTCAGTATATAAATTTCTTTGAATTTGTTTCTAAGGGATTCACGCGGATTGCCCTCTTTTGTAAAATGAAAATTGAATCTACCTCAGCTGCCGATCCCCACAGCAGAACGCCATAAGACATAATACTGTTGAAATGAGCAAAGTATACTAACTTAGCTGTGGCTACATCAGTCAACAGCCTTATTTTTCTTACTGCGTATGCAGCTGAACTTAATCTACCTGAAAGAGTTCTAATGTTGCAATTTTTTTCCCCATTGCCCAATTTTGAATCTAAAGTAATTCCTAAAAAATATAGTTTCCGTTATTGCATCTAGTATTTTGCCATCAAGTTTTAGATTTAAACCCACTTGAGGTACATTTCGTAATGAGAACCTAATATATTTAGTTTTGTTCGCATTAACTAAAAGATTATAGAAGCGAACCATTTCGAAAGAACAGCCAGACTATTGTTGATATGTAAGACATCTGTATATTTTCTATCTATTTTAAAAGTAAGAGAAGTGTTGTCACCAAAAAGAATTATATCCGATAAGTTAACCATCATGTTGATTTCCGATTGCTATATGTTCCTTCTAAATTAGGGAAATCAAAAAGTGGCTCTTTGTCACCCTAAAATACCTACGAGTTTTGTTAAAGTAACGATTACGTACTGTAATGTATCATTTTCATCCATGATTTGATCTTTATAATATGTAGTTTACAAAAGAAAGTATAATAAATAAATTTAGCAACAAACTAAACAAATGCTCTAAGTGTATGTTCTATTGTTGCAAAATGGAGTCACTCAACTTACAATCGTTCATATTGAATGGCCGGAAATGTCCGCCTTGAAATTAGCGGGGAAACAAGAGAAAACCTTTAGAAGCAACTCCTTTATTATATTTAAAACGTTTTAAATTGAAGAAAGGTACTGGACCACCACTAATGTGTTTCACTTGTTCGACGTATCTTTACATAAAAAGCTTTCGCATTTTTATGAAGTTATTGCTAATGTGGTCCAGGCAAATGTTTTAAAAGGAATTAATAAGACTTAGATGATTAAATATAATGATTTATTGAATAAAGTTTAAATATGTTATGTGTAAAGAGAGATAGAGAGGTAACGAGGGTGTCTGATTAGGTGATTAATTGAACTGACGGATTCGGTCAATGGTTCACCTAACATACAGCCAAAAATTTTAAAAAATCTTTGATGGCGGATCATATTGGAATATTGGAGCCAATATCACCTACTCGTGGATTCACCGCGAACAAGAAATAAAAGTCGTCCGAGAATCCTATTACAAAACGCATTTCACATACAAATGCCTAATTTCGGGGTAAAGTACGCACATTATACAGGCGGGTTCGCATTTAAATTATTCCAGCGGATCGTTTATAGGCCATAACCGAATTTGGGAATTAGCTATAAAACAACATTTGATACGGGCGGGCGCGGGCGGTTTGCAATTTGAATGTTTCACCCGTTTCAGATCTCATTGGGTTGCGTGGCGCGTCCACCACGTTATCTATCTTCGCCGTGTTGTGCCGTAGACCTGCACTCTGCCACCCTCCACCACCTGTCCCAGCTCCTCATTTATGACCACCATTAATATTAAAAAATGGTTGCTGTCGACCTAATGTCTCAGTAGGTAACAGCCCTATAACTGAGAATTTCATGACACGAAAACTGAATTAGTTTGCTTGAAATGGAAAGCAAATCACGGGACCTTTTGAGAATAGCTACCACACTTGCGACCACAAGACCAACGAGGAAATTAATATAATTATAGAACCAAGGAAATATGTTTTAGAGCACTCACATGATATATTATCTTCACACCCGATATAAATGTGTTTCTTATTACCGTTGCGCATAGAAAACATACGATTTATATAATTCACGATTGACTGAACAATTACGTACCAATGTACATTAGAAGTGGGGCTTGTCACGTCAAAGAGTCGTCGTTAAGTAGGTACACGCCAATGGTTGCGGAGCCGTGTGAATAGCGAACCCCGGCATTAAGTGGAGCAAGCAATTTTGCAAATAAAACAATAATGATAGTGCCTGTAATGATGTTTCCTCTAATTTTATCTGCGTCGTGACCCACCCGCTGCAGCTGTGGGTAGATCTATCGTCTGATGTAATATACGAGTACCAGTGGGAAATTCGCACCACGTGCATCTGAGTTTTCGACACATGACCCATGGTTTTTGAGGGGCAGTAAAACTATTAGATATGTTGTCATGAGGTTACGATTCACCAAATTTAAATCGCGCACCGTCTGTACCCCCGTCACTTGTCCTTAAGAGTTCATTGGAAAACCAGCGTCAGACAGCATATATACCTTTTTGGCGCAGCCGTGAGGCACACACTAAAATTGTTAAAATAATATAATAATAATACAAAACAAAAAAGAGAAAATAATTTTCTCTTTTTTGTTTTGTGTGTCACGAACTGTGTCCAAATAAGCGTTATTCTTTTTATTTTAGATTGTTTTTTTTTCAATCTCATATCATAGAAAAGTTGCGTAGGTGCTTAATAGTATATAAGTTCAGTTAAAAATTGCTGTTATTTTGCGTCGAACCCTCGGGCGCCATCAGTCGGACGCGCTGTCCGAGTGCCGTGTCCGTCAGTCCGTCGCGTCAGTTCTGCTCATTGCATTACATAATTGTGTTCCTGTACCCGCTTCAAACTATTTGGAAAATTGGAAGATTAACTATTAATTTTCTTCAATTGTTTTTGTTGTACATTTACGGCCAAGACTGTTCAAGCTTGCTAAAGGTAGAAGTTAGTTCAGGATATGAGATGTATGATTTCATCAATAACATTGAAAATTGTATCAATAATCGTGTGTAGTTTTACATAATAGCAGTTATGACCCTTCAAAATAAATCAACACGAAAATAAATTAATTTTGGTAACACGCGATGAAACAAACAATTTGGTTTTGAAATTGCTTTCTTGATAATTTCCAACGAGAACGTTTCTGCGGTTTTTATGTCAGTTACAATTATTAGATCTGTTATCAGTCATTGTTCCGATGGTTATCGTTAAATTGGATCAATCCAAAATAAGTGGAAGTTTGCACTGATGCGCTTTACTACTACATTAATTGCTAGAATTTTAACTGATAGGTAACTTAGTTAACCGACTTCCAAAAAGGAGGTTCTATGTTCCTTAATTTTTTTTAAATGTTCGTCCATCAATATTTTCGTAAATTGTGAACCGATTTTGAAAACTCTTTTTTCATTTGGTAGAGGAAGCTTGCGCGGTGGTCCCATATTTTTTTCTTTACTTTGCTTCGATAGTTTTCGAGTTAGCCTCAATAATAGGTTCGTATTTTTCGCAGTTAGTCCATGTGGATGATGTTGTAATAACTTCCTGTTACTGTTATTTACATAGCAGGTAGTGGTATTCGAATTTGTATGGGGTAGGTACCACTTATTAGTTAATAAGTGAAAAATTAAAAGGAGGAAGAGGTCGGTTGTTTCTTTTTGTAAGAAGTTTTTTATTATCGATTAGGAATATTTTTGATGTGTTAGATATATCCTACGAAAATTACATATCTAACATGCATGACTTAAAAGTAGGTTGGTATTGAGAAATTATGCCGTACTCATCTGCCTCGCCTTTGACCAATTATGTCAAAGGCGGGTCAAGGTCGGCTTCCAGTCTAACCAGATGCAGCTGAATGCTAGTATTAATTATGCCGTACTGTTCTCAACTAGTGCAATGGCGAAAAATCTGAAAAAATCGAACAGGTTAAATCATCGAGCCAAAAGGAAATGATTTAATCATAATGTTTTAAATACTAGGTACATCTAACAACATTTAGGCTGAGCGTATGCTGAGACGCAGGTTACGCAGCGCAGCACAGTACAGATTTTGCAGGGTAGGGCAGGCGAGGCAGACAAAGGCCGCGAGCGCATGCTGCGACGCAGCTACAACAGACGGCTATATTGCGTTACCTACGTCTCAGCAAAAAAACAAGTGAAGACCTGCACGCGTCGCGCAGAAATCTGTGCCAGCTCTACAACGAGACGCAGAGCAGAGCAGACACATGTCTGCGTCGCACGTGTCTGCGCCGCAGCGTACGCAGCTATCAGTACATTCATGCATTACAAAAACTGCTCTGCCCTGCGCTTCGTGGACCTGCGTCACCTGCGTCTCAGCATACGCTTAGCATTGGGACCTGCAGAAAAGAGGCAGGGTGTAGCAAATGTAATGTGTTCGTTCTCGTACTGGCTTGTCTTCAGGCGCCCAGTGACGTTAACATCTCGAATACCCATTCTCAAAATGATTCTATAAAGTCTACCCCGGGTATTAAGACTGAAGATGAAATATTGTAAGTTTTATTATGACATAACCGGGGGCAATATTATCGCGCCCCGCTGGGATAAGTGAAGGCAACACGCACCGGAAGTGGGTACGTCCGGCGCCATGCATCGTTTCCTCTCGCCGACTGTCACTGCATCCGCTTCCGCTCCATCATGTCTTCTAGTCATGGAGGAACTTCGGCCCGCCCTCCTTCCAAATTTTTCTACGAAGCGAGCTTTGATCACACAATTTATCTGCTTGTCAATACCAGGAAAAGGTCACGTGACTCTTATGACTGTAGGCTCGATTGGTTTCATGCGGAGTTAATGTTATCATTTTGCTGGACATTTGATTATTATCTGTTGTGGAAATATTACTCCATCTTGTTTGCAAACAAAGACCTTTTTCCACGATTTTCTCAGCAGAGAAGATCCGAAATTGTCGATAGATAACATGATAACGATGGAAAATCAGAGTGATACATTGAGCGTGTTAGTGAAATGACAGGCGCGAAGATTAAATAATTTGATGAGCTACAGATAAGCTGATCGAGAGCGAAGCTGGCCTCATCTCGCCGTGGGGTCCCGCCGAACATGTGGACAATCCTTCACGCTCATGTGTGCACACCCTTTTTTTGGCGAGGGGTAAATTGTGAGAAACGTGTGGATGTATTCATTGAATTTTCTTCGTTTTTACTACTTTGATATAGTCTAATCAGTTAAAAAAGATTTTTTTGCTGGAAAAGTTGATCTCTTCAGAATGTTTGCTGTTGATTTTGATGTACTGTCAATTATTACATGTTAGTTTAATAGATTTAAATAATATTCAACATTTTGATGTACTATGTAGTTACGACTAAGAATTATAAGCATTATAAGATATATAGTAATCTCTTATAATGCTTAAATTAATCATATCTACGTTAGGATCATTGTGTCGTTGATTAGAGTCCACATGTATGGGGTGCGGGGAAGAGACCGTGAAATTGTCTGCTCACTTTTGTAAATATAATTTCGGCGACAAAAGGCCTATAAATGATATACTCAGGGTCACAGTGCAAGTGTGTCGCGCATCTCGTTACACGATTAAAAAATATCTCCCCTTTATGCATTTTGGGTGATAAGCCCATAAGGAACCGGTAAGTACCTTACGACGTATATAACTAAGTTTATAGGTACTACGTAGATACATATATATCTTATTTTCAATATTATGTCATTCGTATTAGGTGAGCTACTAAATGTAAAAGCATATTGAAAATGTCCAAACAATCAAAATAACAACCATTATCAACGTGTTGTGTGTGTTTTTCTTGTTCAACCGTAAGTAGAAGTAGGTGGAACTAGACGTTATCAATATTAAAACACGCGTTATCAATATTGAAAGCCAAGGAATAAATACATTTGATTAATTGCAGTTTATATTGCACATTGCTTCAAATACGCGAAATCGTTCTATTAGTAGGAAGTTTTATTGAATCTACACATTAAGTCGTGACTAATGAAATCACAGAACAAATAAAATTAAAATGTAAATAGTGTGACGTAGAAATGCTAATAATAAATTTCTCCATTTTAATAACTGTAACTGTGCGAGGGGAACTTCTGGCCTGTTAAGTCAATATAACACTTCCATTACTCCAAATTAAATTCCTCGGGGAGAGAAATGAAGTTTTTATTCTGCGCAGACAAAGGCCCGGAAGACAACTGGCCATGCAATAACGTATATTTGCTATATGTTGTACAGAATACCTAGGTACTACATGTCATTAGATGAAAATTCACGATTTAGGTAAAACTTAAAAAGTCAACATTTGCTGGGATTTTATTACAAGCGTTTGGTTTTTTTTTTGTTGTGCATAGGTGTTTCAGTGCTTATTAATAACAAACCAAAATCTTCAAAACACTTTTCTGCCTATGTCAATATCATTCCAGGGAATCTAGCTAACAAATAGCCGTGAACAAAAGCGCACTTGTGCTTTAGTTAATTTCAATAAGCCGTTTATAAAGTGCTATACTGTGCGGCGCGGGTGTGATGTGTATTAATATTTTACGGAATTAATCATTATAATCCTTCTGGCAAACAAGTCGCCCTCGGGAGCGCGAACAATATAATGAAGTTGTCATTTTTTAGACGACACGGGGGAGGCTGGAGGAAATCCAAATTGAATCATGCGGCGAGGGAATTGTGCTATTATGTTATTAAACAGACGAGGGCAGGACCCCGAGCCCGAATTTTTTTGCCAGGAGGGCGTCTCAAAGCCAGTTGTCTCGAAACAGTTTTCACAATAGAGTTATGATATAATTTGACAACACTTGTGCGAACAGCAGTGCAGTGAAGTCTGAAGTGCAAATACACTTTGTAATGTATTGCAGATTTTGAAGTAGGTACTGATTTAAAATTATTTTATTTAAAAGCAGTTTTTCAAAATCAAAAGAATTAATTGCAATAATAATAATAAATGATGATTTATAGTATATGATTACCGAGTATAGGTGATTTTTTTGTATCAAATTGGTCCGACACAAATTGGACCAACCTGACAATAATTACTATTGTCAGTTTGTTCGAGATAATGTTTAGGTACCTACTTTGATCAAGCTTAGCAGTTCGGAAGAATATCTTCGAGAAGAAAGGCTTATAGAAGATTTCAGCATGCCGGATGCCGTTTGGGGTACGTGAGACTCAAACCATTTATTTCAATTAAACCATTTACAGGCACTTTTGAATTGATAAAGGAGTCAGAAAGATGAAGCTAGTTAGAAAGGGGCTCTAACTAGCTTCATATTTTTGACTCCCAAAGCGTTGTAGGTAACTTTGGAGAAGAACTTTTTGCTCCCAGAGCCCAAAAACAGGACTCCAATCAGTTAATCCTACCTGTTATGTCTTATGGAGCCGACTTGGGTACCTACTTACGATAAGGCTGATCCTCAAAATCAAAGTAGCTCATCTAGCTATGGAAAGAGCATTACTTGATGATGAAGATAAATATTTAAAGTAATTATGCTTTCAATAGCAACTATAACAGAAATAGTGTTTCGAAACGTAATATGGACATGAGTCCATATTACGTATCGAAACACTATTTCAACCAAAACTAAACTAAACTATTGACTAACTGAAATACAGTTAGTCAATAGTTTTCTCGTTCCAAAGAACGTTTATACTTATGTATGCAACCAGTGTTTCTCATTCTAAGTTAATAATTGTATTCACATTTTTGAGAAATAAATGTCTTAAACCTAGACTAGTCGACATAGCCCACAGAACAGACCAGCTGATGTGGCAATCGGCTATATCAGCAGTAAACGTAGGGTAGGTCGCCCTTAAGATAGGTAGAGCGACGGTCTTCGTTGAATGGCTGGTAAAAGCTGGATGAGAATAGCCGATGTCTGTTACTTGTACATAGGCTCATGACGATAAAAGTCTTTTAAAGGATATAGTTTTTTTTGTTCGGCGATTAGGCCCACCAAAAAAATGTGGCGTCTATTAATGAAACGCATGTTGATTTGTTCCTTATGACCTCTAGTTTACAGTGGTAGTAACAATTTTACTTCGTCTAACGGGAACATCGAGAAATACGACCATAACCTAAAAAATCACTGTCAAAGAGCTATTGTTTAGTGAGTAGGATGGCCTCACCGGTATTATAATTGAGTAAAATAGTGCACTGTTCAGCAACAAATAGTAGGAATAAAGTGTATTATTAGCGGTTCATGAAATAAAAAATCACACAATATCTAACAAAGCATTTTTATTACTGTAAGTAATTTAATTTCAACGTCAGACGCCTTAGAAGTAGAAAGTATTTCATCTATAAACGGTGCAGGTCGCTCCACCTCTCATTTTGATACCGTGTCGAAGACAAAAATACTTAAATACCACACGCTCATCATTACATGTGAACAAAAGCCAAAAATACCAACGTCTACCCTCCAATCCGTTGCAACAGTAGCTCTAGAGCCATTCTAGTGTTATAAATTGATGTTCTAGGTACCTAACTAAGACACCTAAAAATAAATATAAATGAAGATTTGTGGTAGAAAATAGCGTATTCTAACTAATATTATTATTGTTCTCTTTGATCCGCTGGAAGCTGGAATCCACTGCAAAATCATTTTCTCTATCGCAGAGTCAACAGGTCACAGTATGCGTTTGTGCAGATCGACATGGAATGTAAATATTCCTGTATCCAAATCTCCATAATGAATAAACAGTTTCAATACTTTCTTGCGTTGAAATCTTACTGAACAAATTAACACAAAATCCTTCTGGAGTCAATGCTATACCATCTTGAAGATTCCATATTCATTATAATCCTTCAATTACACACAGGAAAACAGAAATAACAAATCGAAAGCAACGGAAAAAATTAAATGAATTAAGTGCGGTTGTCACTTGACATTGTCTTTCAGATAGAATCGAATAGTGATGCGGCTCGATTTTATTTAACTCATTACTTGATTAAATGAAATAAAGGCTCAAGTCCATTTTCGATCGAGGTGCCCATCGATGTAGTCGCGATTAGATAAATATCACCAACTGCCACACACTAGTTAATTGTCATTCTTAATTCTATAATTCAATACGTAGGTAGGAAATAAACCAGGGAAACACTGTCAAAATATTGTAATGTACAGAGTCACAGAGTTTTAATAAGAGTGACAATATATGTTCTGTGGGTTAGTGCTGTCATCGTATCATCATTGATTATAAGATTGACAGTGGAATTTAAGTAGGAGACAACACTCTTTACAAAGTTGAACAATGCCGATCTTAGCCGAATGTCACTGACTGATACCTCATTGTACCAAATTGAACGGTTGCTGTAGTTTGTTGATCTTGCTATGATTATTTTCTACTAGAGGGAGGTTCCCAGCAGCTTCGTAAGTTTGAAACGCACACAAAAAACTTAAAAAGTGAATTTAAGGTAGGTACCTAAAATTCAACCTGAATTGAGTTTTCGAATTACATAATCAGGAAAATCGAGAGCCTGACCGTTAATGACTGAGTTACATCACTAGAGTCAAACTGACAAGCAACCAATAACTACAATCCGTTTCAGGTTGATTTTTAAATCACTAGACGCGAGAGTTAGCAAACTTAAAAATGCGGTTAAACCTCAGAGTAATAACCTGAGGGTTAAACACAGGAGGACCTGCTGCAGGATCAGTGGTATATTGAATAAAAACAGATTTGGTTACCTCGAACCGTAATTAGATTTTTTTTAAAACATAAAATCTTTAAAAACGCTTTAATGCATGCATTTATGACATTGACGGACGAGTGCATTATCAAAACATCTTCTTTTTTTAATTACGCGAAAGTCTAACCGGAAAGATTTAATAAAAAAAACTACCATTTTACCATACATTGGTTACTTTTTTAAATTATAATACGATCAATAGACGTTGTAATGCGCACATTTTTTTTTTAAATCATTTAAATCCTCAGTTAAATCGTATTCTTTGTGGATTATAGGTAGATACAGTGACAGGTGTTTTTATTTTCATGGCAGAGTGCTCAATCCAATAAGAGGTTTTCAGTTCTTTGCATAACACCCTAGACATATGCTTACTACTTATATTAAAATTGTAACAAATAAATAAGCAATAATATATTTTCCGTTTTGATACATTTTAATATTAGCCTACAATAAATATAAACTCTTATAACTCTTTAAAAATACATACATAATGTATAAAATGTACTTATCTCCTTATATCACAGTCCAAAGAGCTGAGACTGAAATGAAAGCTTTTATCCATATGTCAGAAGAGTACTTACAGCGGCTTATTGTCACCCCCGCTAGAGAATTTGATAAAGCGAGTGCGAATATTAACAAAAGGAATATCTTGTTAAATTGATATTGCATGTTTTGCCAAGTGAAATTAAACCTTAAATCGTTATTTTTGTTCTGATAAAGGATGTATAATTGACTGCACGAAGTATAAAAGTTACACCGTTTCGCCCTAAGGGGCGTGAAATTGTCTCCGTTGGAAAGCGTATAATTCAAAGGGGAAGATTAAAATATTATCCATGTTAAGTAAATATTCAAATGAATATTTTCCGTGTTAGACAACAATAGGCGCCTGCAAGGGGGAAGGTGGCGTAATTTGATAGATACCTATCTACAAAACGGTCTCTTCGTTAAGGGACCTCCCTGTTATTATAAATTATAAGCGCGATTTGGGAATTCTCTGGAATTAAATGGTTCTCGGAAAAGGAGGCGGGGTGATTCAGAATATTTGTTATTAAATGCCAAATAACAGGTTAATTATGTTGTTATTAATTTTAATAATAGGCAAATGAGGCTTAGGTATTTCAGTTTCTACGTAGCTGTGATGATCACATTTCATGTAGATATTAGGTACCTATGTGAAAAGTCAATAAGTGGCAAGAATTACATGCACCTTTAAGTTGAGAATCTTGTTGAACTAATAGCATGCATAGTCGATATTGAAACATGATTAGAAGATGACGTGACGATGTCCCAGACTAAGGAAAAACGAGTTTATTGCCTTGATTACAGGTATCGAGTAGGTACTTACTGTGGGAAAATAAAGCACTCGTCCGGTATACAATCATACCTAAGTACTTTGGTTATCTGGTCCCAAAATAATTAAAATGTAAAAATACTGGTGTTTATCTTTTCAAGGTGCGGAATTCTGGGTGTCCGAAAAACAATAGGCAAAACTAGTGGAAAAGGAAACAAGAAATTAATCAAGGTCTTTTCGAAAATCAAAGAATTATCGGAGAGAACCAGCATAAACTGAAATGTCATCAATTCAGTTTTCTCAACTGCAATGGTATATAATAAAAACACAGCGCCTTAATTAATCTTACTTTATGTTAAAGACGCACAGTAGGTATTTGAACAACCAGAGTTGCGAGATAATCGATGTAGTGAATGAAGTGAGTGTATTTCGCGACAATGTGTCATCTAAATTATACACTTGCACCCTAGAATGGGGTGGTCCGTTCCGTTGGGACCTCGGAGCAGTTCGAGAGCTGCCGGGTCTATTGTTATTATAAAATGCCTTATAACTGTGTAACGGTACAGGAGGCCCATTAGACTTAAGAATAATATTAACACTTTCGACTCCATCCATTTTCATAGAACTCATACGCCATGCCGCCATACATATTGGAAGTGAACCCTCCGGGAGGGTTGCCGGCATTACGTTTGCGCTAAACTTAAACATCGAGGACGGTCAACGGCGGTTTAAAACCGTGTTATAAAACAGTGTTTTCAGGTGTCTCGTACCTGTACGTAGTTTTCAACCTTTTAAAAGTGAATATTCGTAAACGTGAACAAAAAAAAAAAATTGGATTTTAAAACCAGCGCATATAGGTATAAATCTTGTTTAAATATACATCAAATTTTATTTTCACGGTTTGAAATGCTGTATTCGCTAAGAAAAACCTACATAGAATATGAGCCCTCCGCGAGGGCTCCCGGCATCCCATATGCGATTAGGTGAACCCTCCAGGAGGGCTCCCGGCACTGAACTATAAACTTCAGGATAGGAATTGGACATTTACCAACTATGGTTATAAAAAAGTAAGAACCTGCTACGGCATAAATACATAAAAGCTGACTCTCAATGTCAGTTGTTACCACTGATGTGCGGTTGAGTGTTCCGTATTAAATATTTTGTATTATCCTGTTATACCGACCCAAAAAAATAGCTTTGTTTTTCATAATGATGAAACGTTATTTGGCAGGTCAAAGTTAGTCTCCTTTCTTTGTCGTGTGATTAGTGACTGTCTTCGTGTCGGAGTTTTTACACCGCCCATGAGCCTCCGACTTGGCTTCACATGCCGTCGAGAAATATCTCTCAGACATGCTGGTTTCCTCACGATGTTTCCTTCGCCAGTTTTGAAGCATTCTACAATACGCTCATAAATCCGAAAAGTCAGGGGTGCGTGCTTTGGGTTCGAACTCGAGACCCATAACTTTACTGTTCGACGATCACACAACTAGGTTATCACTGCTTAAAGTCAGAAAATACTAGAGATTTTAAAATGTTATCTAAATATTTAGTTGATGATAGTATGATGATTTGATGATGAAATACCTATATTAAAAGTATGCATCTTAATAATTTTATTACAGTACAGTTTTTTCAAGTGTTAATATTGAAGTAGGTTAGCAACCTTTTGTCATTTGCTGGTGAGCACACATAGCGAGGGTGTCGTTAATATGTTTATTTTAATACGCGTGTCATGTGTATAATACGGAATTTATTATGGCCCCGACCCTCGCTCGGATTAATGCGATACGGAAGATTTGAACGAGGAGCATTCACTTAGATTGGTGTGTTCAGCAGTGCTTTTAGGGTTCCCTAGCAAAATGTTAAAAAGTGAACCAAGCTGCTTAGGTATTACAGCAACTATTGATACTATCCACATAGAACTGGCTGCCTTTATGTTGTAAGCATCCTCACTAATATTATAAATGCGAAAGTGAGTTTGTTTGTTACGCTTTCATGCTAAAACGGCTAAACGGATTTGGATGAAATTTGGCACATGGATAGACCATGACCTCGAGAAGAACATAGGCTACTTGTCATCCTGGATCATCGTGACAACAGGAATCGGAGGTTGAAATAAACTAGGATTAAGTACCTACTAGATAAAGTTTACAAAGCTATAAAGCGATAGGTTTTTTAAATTACATAAATTCACGTAATAATTTAATACAATCAATCAATCTGCCTAGCCTTTTCCCAAGTATATTGGGGTCGGCTTTCAGTCTAACCGGATGCAACTGAATACCAGTATTTTACATGGAGCGACTGCCTATCTGATCTCCACAATCCAGTAACTGGGTAATACGATACCCCTTGGTAAGACTGGTTGTCAGACCCGTAACGACTGTTAAAGATCCACGAATGACAACCGGGACGAACGGCTTAACGTGCTTTCCGAGGCACGGAGGAGTCTCGGTATGTAAAGATGGTCACCCATCCATAGACCAACCCCGGCAATCGTAGCTTAACCTGATGGATCGACCCGTTTGGCTGTTATTACTTTGCCACGAGCTCCTCGAATAATTTAATAGAATAAGAATGTCAAATAATATATTATTATATTAAATCCAAGTCAAGCTCATCATCATCATCTGTCTGTCCTTTTCCCATCTATGTTGGGGTCTGCTTCCAGTCTGAGCGGATGCAGCGGAATGCCAGTATTTTACGTGGAGTGACTGCCTATCTGACCTCCACAACCTAGTTACTGGATGTTACGATACCTCTTAGATACGAAGCCAAGCCAATCCATGTCAAGATATTAGCAATAAAAAATTACAATAATCCAGTGAGAAACGTCAAATCTCTAGATCTCTAAATAGCTTTTCGCGTTTGTCTGATGTCCACGTGGTTCTTCTAAAATACGTAACGGATTTTGATGCCGTTTTCAACATCACTTAGAGAATGTATTCCGGAAGCTTTATATATATATATATATATATATATTTTTATTAAACGTAATCGTAGTGCTGAAACTTCACGTTTTGTCAAGTCGTGAAAATTGCACTTTATTTAGCGCTTACATGGTGTGCGCTGACTAAACCGTAACGGTTAGATAAAATATATGTTTTACTGGATTGTATATCTTAACAAAATCATCAGAAAAGTCCACGATAGCATTGTCTATCTTCTAAGGATGACCCACAGTAACCATTTTTATCTTTCAGAATTTCATAAAAAAATATTGTTATTTTCGAAGGTATTTTGACCAGTATATGATTAATCCATCGGATAAAATATGTTATTAAAATTGGCCATTTAATTAAGATTAAAATATGCCTGGACATCACATCATTTAAATGAATAATGGAAAAAAAGGAAAATAATTATGACTGACAGGGGTCAATGACCTTACCTCGGCTATTATGGAACTGTGATTATTGAAATTAATTAATGAATTGAAGTAATAAAGTTTGATGACAGTTTTGTTGAGGCTGAAAAACATCAATAATTAAGTAATTGGACGTCCAAACTCTACAAATTGAGAAGGACTCACCATTTTTTTCATATGTCGGGACCATAGACAAATATAACACTTTTGTTTTTTTTATTGTAAGACCCGTTCACACGGCGATGATCAGAACGATATTTTGTCTGTATCATTTGGGATCATCTGGCAGTTTCTTGGCAGTTTCATACTGCATTTAGTTTTTAACCGTATGAACATTGGGATGTTGACGTGTGAACCTAACTTTTTACCGTAAATTATCATAATGACAGCGCCGTGTGAATGGCCGCCAATGATGTGCGAAAACGGATAGCTCTAAGGAAGCTCTTAGCAAAGCCATTTTTTGTACAGGAGGCACCTGCATGCACTTGAACCGTTTGTTGTCCGGATTGGGTTAAAATTTGAACAGATTGGCTTAAGATTAAAAAAAATTATAGTTTAAATAGATTAGAATACGAATAATGTATTTTGCTTACAATGTAGGTATACAGATGAGATGTAACTGAGACTATGAGACTCCCTCATAGTCTAAGTTATATCTTAACTGTCATTCTGTATTTATCTGTGGGGGCTTGTAATTAGCAATTTAGTTAAATATTATTGTTATTAGTCTGTAAGCCTTCCGAAAACAAATAAAATAAAATATTAAATATTGTGACTGTAAATTACAAAATTATTTGTCGGACATAAGTACGAGTATATACGAGTATTATTGCGATACCTGCCGGAGTCATTTCCTTTTTCTATCTTCAATACGTTCGAAGTACAAAAATATTTTACAATGCATGTGCTCGAAAAGTGCGTTTTCCAAGCAGTGATTGTGCGGAAAGTGTCACTTTTTTTCACTAGTGCTTTTTACTTTTAACTGTGTCGTCAGCCCGTCGCAAAGAGTTTTATTTGAGAAAAGTTTTACAAAATAAATGATGATGATGATGATGACGATGGCGATGGCGATGGCGATGACAATGACGATGAAGAGGGCGATGGTGATGGCGGTGGCGGTGGCGATGGTGATGGTGGTAGCGATGACGATGACGATGACGATGGTGATGGCGGTGGCGATGACGATGGTCAAAGTTAAAGTTAAAATGTAAACTGTTTTTTTTGTTTTGATCAATAAACAATAAAATAAAAAAAAACGAAGTCAGTCAGTCAATGTCAATCGAAGTCAGTCGAAGTCAGTCAAAGTCAGTCAAAGTCAGTAAAAGTCAGTCAAAGTCAGTCAAAGTCAGTCAAAGTCAGTCAAAGTCAGTCAATTCAGTCAAAGTCAGTCAGGATCAGTCAAGTCAAAGTTAAAAAGAAAAAGACAGTCAAAATCAGTCAAAGTCAAAGTTATGGCGATGGCGATGATGAATATTTATTTATTTATTTATATATATATACTTTATTGTACACCACAAAAATATATAACAAGAAATAATAATCAAACACTACAAAATATACAATGGGCGGCCTTATCGCTTTCCGCGATCTCTTCCAGTCAACCTTAGAATGGACAGTGATACCTGGACATAAAATGGGGCTGCCGTTGGTGCAAATTATAAGTATACAATTTACTAGAATAGATACACAGATAAATACATATCCTAAATAATAGATACATAAATACATACATACTAAATATATAAGCAGCGAAAATAAATGAACACTATAGATAATTACAGTTATGAGAACAAGATCACAACGACAAGTAATGTTCCTTTTCGAGTCTCTTAAACACAGGTAACGATTGTGCGCGCTTTATTTCATCTGGCAATGCATTCCATATACGAGCAGCCTGGACAGTAAAGGATTTGTCTAGGAAAGTTGTGGAATGCGTAGGCATTCCAAGCTTCAAGTTATCTGATGACCTTAAAAATTTCGTGTGGGAGTCGCAAAGAAACTGGAAACGTTCTTTGAGATAGAGAGGGGTGGAAGGGGAAAAAAGCACATTATACAAAAGGGAAAGAATATGAACATTCCGGCGAAGGCGAATTGGTAACCACTTGAGCTTCACACGATATTCGGAAACATAGTCATATTTGCGCAAACCGAATATGAACCTTATACAAACATTTTGAAGCCGCTCAAGCTTATCAAGTTGGTCTTGGGTAAGGTCAAGATAGCTGGCATCAGCATAATCAAGGATGGGTAGAAGAAGCGATTGGGCAAGCGCAATCTTGGTGGCAGTCGGTAGAAAATTACGTAATCTCTTCAAAGATGCAGGGGATGCAAATAGTTTGCAGCTCACTTCCTGTAGCTGGGCAGTCCAAGAAAAGTTCCTATCAATGAATAATCCCAAGTTTTTAACTTTCTCACTGAAGGGAACAACTGAATTGTCAAAAGAAACTTGGGGAAGAGTTGTGCTGTCGATCCTTGAGACCGTCCTAGAACTCCCTACCACCAGAACCTGCGTCTTTATGGGGTTGACCATAAGTCCATATCTCTTACTCCAGTCGCATATACGGGCCAGATCACGGTTAATAGATAAAATAGCCTCGGACAGATTACCAAGAGGACCTCGCGAGTAAATTTGTAAATCATCTGCATAAAGATGGTAGAAAGAAATAAGTTCTTCGGAGATTGAGTTAATAAAAACTGCGAAAAGAAAAGGGCGCCACTCTTTTTTTTTTTTGAGGATGGGAAATTATCAAATAATTTCTCCCACTCTGGGCGGAGCGGGAGGGCGTGTCAGACTTTTACTGACTAAAACCCACCCGTGTTCCTTCCGTTGCCTGTGTGCCGGGCCCGCGATATCCTTTTCGGACAAACTCGCAACCCTGGCAGGCGTTGGCCCTTACGGACCCCGTCAGTTGGTGCTGACATCTCTTTGAGGCGCACGTGGAACACAACGCGCTGTCGACTTGGGCCTGATCCTTATCGGATGGCGAGCTACCTATTGCTCACCCTCCGCAAGCCCACGCCTACGGTGGCCGGAAGTCGGCTCGCGACTTCCGACGCCCGGGGCGTCTCCCGCGGCGACTAGTCGCGCCCCTAGTCGCGAAATCGCGTCGCGAATCTTGTGTCTCGCTCGCGCGCTCCGCTTCCTCCTTCGCGAGCATTACTGCTTCGCAGAAGGAAGTGACGGCCTCCCATGCACTCTCGCTCCGAACCATGGCCTGAACCAGGGCCGGACGCGAGAGTTCGCCGCCGCCGATCGCCTCCGTGAGGACACGGCGGTGCTCCGCCCAAGCCGGGCAGACCTCCACCGTATGCTCCACCGTGTCCTCCGGGCGATCCACACAGTGGTGACACCCGGGCGTTTCCTCCCGCCTTATGCGGAACAGGAACCTCCCAAAACAACCGTGTCAGGTGAGGACTTGCGTCAGGCGGAAGGTGAGGACGCCGTGGCGCCTCTCTAGCCACTCCTCAAAGAGGGGACTTATCGATAGAACGCCACCCTGAGGTACACCGGCAGAAGTATTACTCCATGAAGACAACGTCTCTCCAGTGCAAATACGTTGCCGGCGACCGAACAGGTAAGTACGAAACCAGTCAATTACCGATGGAGATATGTCATAAAATGCCAAGCAAAACATAAAAATCAACAGTATTAAAAGCATTACTGAAATCTAATAAAGATAATATTATTTATATCATTTTTATACGTCAGCCAATATGTCAGCAGATGCTACATATCATATGCGACTACTGTAAGGCTCGCTCGTTGTTTTTATTTGATTGATCGCAGTAATTCGCAGTGTACAGACGTGCTCGTTAGCAATATTTATTAATTACCAACTTTAATAATAGTGACCTCATTTAGTGCATTACTAACGTGATGCAACTCAAATTTTGCTTAGTGTATAGTTTCAGTGAATAATGGACACGAAATATTAAAATCGTAAAAATACAAAATGGATAACAGCCCCTTTAATCCAAGAGGGCCAGTGCACCCCTCCGCTTCGCCCTCGAAGACGACGACGCCAAATCCAGCCCTCGAGTCAGCCACGGCTGATATTGTTTCAACGCCCGAGATTCAAAAATGGATGTCAACCATCGAACAGCACTTAAATGAAGTTTGCTCTATTGTCGCGGATGGCAAACTCAACTCGGAGCAGAAATTGAAAATATCAACCCTATGCCGTAAAGTAGGATCTGGAACCTCACAAATGGCTGTCCTGTATCTGTCGCTCAAGCAGAAAGCTATTCACGCCTATAACGAGGTTGATGCCCTGCAAGAAAAGCGAAACCTGACGGAACATATTTCGGAGCTCAAGCAGACGATTAAGGACTCTGGTTCGGGAAATGTTTCGTTTGCCGATATAGTGAAGAATAGAGCAAATGATTTCATTCGACCAAACAATTTAAGCTCTGTAGCCATTTATCCCAACGATAAATTAAAGTCTAGTGACGAAACAAAAGACCTTGTGCAAAAACTCATTCGCCCTGATCAAATGCAGCTGCATGTGCGTGGTGTCCGCAAGACAAAAAATGGAGGCGTTATTATTAGCACAGAGACGAAACACGATGCTGATAAACTCAAGCACGCAGTCCAGCTCTCTACATCCGGACTTACCGCCGACGAACCCAACAAGCGCAAACCTCGGATCGTGGTTGTAGGTGTGCCGACTACTTTGGTTGAAACTGAAGTCTTCAGGTGCATTTACGAACAAAACGTAGCCGACAAATTTCCAGCAATGCCTATCGAGTCCTTTTTGAGCATGGTTAAATTAAGCCACAAATCTGGGAAGAAAGATGCGTCGACCTGTAACTACGTCATTGAAGTTACAGCGAATATACGTAAAGCCCTATTATCCCAAACAAGGCTTTTTATAAATTGGACGTCCTGCCCTATCAGGGACTACACCCTGGTTACCAGATGCTACAAATGCCAACAATATGGTCATGCAGCAAAAACATGCAGAGAGCTGAAATCTACGTGTGGTCACTGCGGAGAAGAAGGACACTCGATGTTAGAGTGCGCGAAGAAAGCTGACACACCGAAATGTGCAACTTGCTCACGTTTTAAAAAGCCCAATAACCACAAAACGGGAGAGGTAGATTGCCCTGCTAGGAAAATAGCGGAGTACAGGTATATCAATTCCATCGACTACGTCGGCGCCTAGAACGTCATACTAAGGCCAGACTTCCGTGTTTATTGCCTGCTGCTGACTAAACAAAACACTGCACTGCCCTACTAATACTCGTTTTTCTTGATGTCTAAGCACATTAATCGCCCGCAGTAAAATCCAATACACACATAGCCTCGAACGTTATTAAATTTTGTGCAACAATGACTTTAACCCACTCTCAAATTTTGCTGACGCAAAATCATATCTTGTGTTTTAACTAGGCTATAAAGTGCAAAAACTATACTACGCAAACTAATTATGAAATTACGTATTTAAGACTTTTTGTTATTTTTATATTTAAGGTAAATAGTATTTAAGTAAACTAGGTATAAAATAATGAATTAGGAAATTCAATTTTGTCATTATTTCAAGACTTGTTATGTTAAATATTGTTAAGAATTATATTGTCCTACAATTAGCATAAAGTGTGAGCTCATGCCGCCTGTGATACAGGTTTATCCTAGTACAGGCATCTAACATTATAATACCTTTATAAATTATTTTTAAGCTTTTACGTTATTAATATTTTACCAATTTTAATACTGAATAAATATTTATTATTATTATTATTATTTCCTCGCACAATTCATAGTAAAATCGTAAGTATGATACACGTACGTAAGATGATTTCCGACTCGTGGAAAAATGCGCGTAAAAATGCCGCTCGTCGGTGATCACCTACTTTCCGCACTTGTAACATAAATAACTATTAATTTTTGCAAGAGAATTTATATTGAGTTTATTTTAATTAAATAAAGATGTTATACATAATACAGAATGCCCAGTATATCAGAGATAGGCGTAGCCAGAATTTGTTTGGGGGATTAAATGTTTCAAATTCAAATTCAAATTCAAATATTTATTGCTCAACACAGTACATAATCATACATTTCTAGATGTCAAGTGAATGCGCAGTCCACTGTGTTGCACCAATTCAGGCATGCAAAATTATTTTAAAATTATACTATGTCATAAATTCCAATTAATACCTTATTACAAATTCATAAATTCCAATTAATACCATAAACAATGTCATTAATTCCGATAAATACCTTATAAAATGTCATAAATTAAATTTAGTACTCTATACAATGTCATAAAATCATTATTAATATCTTAACTATTATATATTATTCTAAAACCGTCAACACATAATTAACAATACAATTAAAATAATTTATATGTTATGTTATGTAAGTAACTTAAAATGATGTAAAAAACCACAATATTAATAAATAATAATTAAATATTATTTATCATTAAATCGCAAAACTACTAACTAAACGTTTTTTATATCCCATACAGTAATTTGACAAGTGCAAATGACTGATGAAACATTTGAAAATTAAGTCAAATTACTATGTATTTGCGATTAAAAAACGAACTTTAGTTACGCAAGATTTAGGTACTGAGCGTTCTGTATCATACCTTTGGAAAATATCAAAAATAAAAAACAACATTTATTTTTTGCAAAACTTTTGAAATAATTCTATACACACATTGTAATTTTTTGTTTTGTTTAACAAAATATTGCCTGCTAATTGCAAAAAACGTAGAGGTGTCCAAACACTGAGCGGCAAGAGGGCAGCAGCAACACGCGGCGTTTGCAGGACACATTTCTGCCGCGCTCTTGTTAAGACCAAACCGACAAATGTTTGCGCGGCAGTACTGCGCGGCACGTCCGAGACACGCCGCGCACTTCAGTTGGCAATATCAATCTGCCTAGCCTTTAGTACGTCCAGACACAGTGACGAATGTTTCCGAAAAATGTTTGTGCGCGGTAGGAAGACATAAGCGTTCGCGCGCGGCAGACGCGCACGTTAGCCGCTCAATGTTTGGACACACCTTTAGAAAATTTGGATTTGTGGATTATCTCATCCAATCCATTCATATTATAAATTAAAGCCGCTTTTCGTGTCTGTCTGTGTGACTGCGTTGTTCTTCTAAACTACGCAACGCGATAAGGTTTTACCATAATTTAAAGAATTTATTCCGGAAGGTTTCTGTGTGTAATACATTAACATTTAGCTTAGATAAAGCACAGAAATCTCGATGTTTTGACATGTCGCCACATCAGTACATTGCACCCGTGCGAAGCAGGGGCGGCTCGCTAGGAAATAATAAAAGAATAAAAAAGCACGGAAATATACCATTTAGTAGAAAAACAACTAACAATTATAATTTTAATTCCAAACATTCGTCACAGCTTTATAACGCTTGCTTGACCAGCCTAGGCGAGGGATCAGGCGAGTCTTGAAACTCACAACGACATGAAAAGGGTGGGTTCAATACCTCAGCTTTTTCAAAACAATCGGCATTTGTAGTATTCTTCACTTTAGATCTTATTTAAAGGATCAGTCGCTACGGATGTACAATGATTTATAGCTACTAATAACGGGAAAAACTGGCTATAATCTATTTTGATTTGTAAACAAATCGGTTGAAGAAAAAACCATAAAACACCCCACACAAAGCATTTTTGTGTAAACATAATAAACATAAAAAAACGTTATATCTGTTGTTTTAACTCATTTCGAAAGTCATTCATTACGTGCATTGTATTGGTCCGATTGTATTGTTACTATTAAAAGATTTTATTACTCACGGTCTCTAGGAACCCCTACGCAACCCAGTGCTCAATATTCGTAGTCCTAAGAATTACAAAGTGCAGAGCCTTGGGCCTAGCGTAGACAACTTTCCAATGCTGCACATCTATGCATTGGAAAAACGAATAACTTGGGAGATGAAAAATATGTGATTGAATACAATGTATGGCCTATACTGAAACTGTATTATGTTACTTATAGCTATAGAACGCGTCAGCCTCTATAGGATTTAGGTCCCGAGACGTAGATATACTGTCATGAAAACTAAATAAAAAAAAAAAAAAACTTTATTTCAGACTAAGGTCCATATTTTTGTTAGTATAAGTTTTATTGCTTCGGTAGCACGAGGCAGCAAAATGAGAAAGGCTTTTCCAAATTTTTGTACAGTAACGAAAAATTACAAAAAGCAAAAATTAGAAGTATTTCACAGAAACAACGAAATCGCATTTTAATCATTTATTAATAATATCTAATCAGTTGAATAACAGTCAAAAAAAAGTCTCAAAATTGCTTATTTATTCATCTTACATACATATATATAAGTAAATTTCATTTTTAAATACACACCTTTAAAAAAATACAACATTTATTTGAATAAAATATAAGTAAAAATATTTTTAAAAACAAGCTTTTATTTAACCATAAAGTACAAGTTCCTTCTTACACTTAAAGATAAGCCTCTAGCTTTTAAGAAAATATTAAAGTTCTCTGTTTACGTAAGTGTAAATGAATACCTACTATAAAGTTTAAAAAAAGCTTATTTTTACTTATATTTTATTTTGTACTTTTTTGCATTAGAACAGATATTTTATCAAAATAAAATATCTGTTCTATCACCTTCACTTGAAAGGTACTTTTCAAGACAAATGCAACGAGTCCAACACAACAGGGCTACCTTGTGAAGTTGAGATGTTCCTGTTGCTACCTTCCGGCACTATCATCATACCCTAGACTACACTTTGGGCTATAGTTTTTGTCAAGTCAAAATTAACTAGCTCACTCACATCAGGGCTGTCTAATTTAGTTGAGGAGGAGTTCTTGTGGCCACCTTCTGGCTTCACCATCACTCTAGACTACAACAGGGACTTGGCAAGACAAATCAATATAGCCGAAAGACAACGGGGCTATCATTCTGTGAGAGTTACCATGGTGTGCTCCCGGCTCCTTCATAGGTCCTGGACTGCTGGCAAGATATATTTAAAGGCTTGTGTTTAAACGCCTACCAGAAAAGTACCTATATTACTACCAAAAAATTCGAAATACCTGCCAGAATGGATAAATGCTCACCAAATTGTGTTTCCTAGAGTATTGTAGAAATTAACCTATTTTCCTTTTTATTCTATGCCATAAAGATTTATAAACGGCTTTAAAGTTAATTTCAGAGCAAATATTTTTTGATATCGCTAAATAGATGTTACCAATATTTTATTTCACCACTTTCAATTTAGTCAGTTTTAATAAGGCAAAAAAGCAAACGGTCGATCGTAAAATTATTTTGAATATCAAATATAATATTGCGTGTCCCAAACACAAATGTTACTTGAGAATAAATCTAGCACTCGGCGGCCCTCTTAGTACTAGAAAGCTGTAATTTGGTATATGTATACATATCAATCATACCGACAAATTGGTAAAAGAAAATCAAGATTTTTTTTAGGGTACCTCCCCTACACGTAAAGTAGGGATGTTTTTTTTTTTCTTGTCAACCCCATGTTTTGGGGTATCCTTAAAAAATAAAGGTCGTTCAAAAATATTATGAGTTTGTGAAAACCATTTTTGGATTCAGGGATCCGTTTGCGAAATATTAAGTTTTTAACTGATTTTTTTTGTTAAAGTCAAGTGCCCTGCCAGCTAAATGGTTGTACTTGGATCTGTGAAAAAATTCACAGCAGTAGTATGTATAACGAAATTAAAAGGAAAACTATAAGCTAAGTAGGCTGTACAGGTTAACGAGTAATAATCAACCAACTTAAATTTGCGGTTTGAAAAACATGATCTCCCATACATTCAGTATGGGAGAACATGTTTTTCAACTACAATGTTAAGTTTATTCTTGAGATAAATAAATAACAACCCTTCATTGTGCGTGGTCCGACATGCACTTGGCCGGTTCTTTTTTACTTCTCCCGCTCTGGACGGAGCGGGAGGGCGTGTCAGACTCTCACTGACTAAAACCCACCCGTGTTCCTTCAGTTGCCTGTTCATTGCCAAGGGCTACGGTATCCCTTTCGGACTTTCCCGCATCATGAGGCCCTGGATTACGCCTTGGGCAACAACAACAACTTGGATAACAAGACAAGGCAAGTCAAAACCAACGCCCGCAAATGAGTACTTATGTTCACCTTTCGGCTCTATCATCAGTCCCTGGATACTACTTTGGGCTAAAGTACTTGTCAAGAAAAAGCCAACGAGTCCAAACTCGATGGTACTGTATCCTTTTTTTTGAGAAGTTCATATGGCCATCTTCCGGTTCCATCATCAGACCTTGAACACCATCTGGATAATATCACTTATCAATAGATATCCATATATATAAAATTTCGCTTTTGTACTGTAGACGGTTGAGGAGTTCCCTCGTCTGAAGCCCAAATCCTGGGTGCAGCAGACAGATCATTTTTTATTTTATTTTATTTGGGAAAATAAACAGTGACACATTACAATATTATGATATAGAACTTAAAACTAAAATGTGAGTTAAATGTGTAGCCAACAACATTTTCCACATAATATAAAAAAGTTAAACAAACACGATGCGATATAAATAACATTGATTATAGAGTATGATTAAATATAAAAATAAAACTAAGACTAATCTGAAACTAATACAAGTTAAAATTATAAAAAGAGAAAGAAGATATTATAATAGAATATATAAAATAGAAATTATGATTTTAGGATTGTTATGTGCCTAATTCTAAACAGCAAAGAACTCGATATCCCGGAAATTCTTATTGAACTGCGAGGTAAGACGTTGCAGGGGTCCTGCTGGGGTTGCGGGTCTGTCCGAAAGGGATATCGCGGCCCCAGCACATAGGCAACGGAAGGAACACGGGTGGGTTTTAGTCAGTAAAAGTCTGACACTCCCTCTCGCTCTGCCCAGAGCGGTAGGAATCATTTGATGATTTCCCACCCAAAAAAAAAAAAAAAAAAAGACGTTGCAGGGGTGCTCGCGAGCCAGCATTTGATCGACAAGAGGTAAACAGAGGTCGCGCGCGCACACCTCGACATTAGTTGTTCTGGGTACTACATAACTTATTCTACTGCTTATGTCTTTACAATCATAAATTGTTACTTAAATCAAACAGAAACGTCGATTCCAACATTATACGTCTATATTTAAGGTTTTGAAGTTTATATTCATTTAGTAAGTTGCTGTAAGATGCAAACGTACGACAACAGCGTTAATGCATGGCCTTTAAAAATTTGCGTTGTAGTTTTTCTATCATATTAGAATATTTTTCATAGAAGGGAATCCACACCGGGACCGCGTACTCCAACTGAGACCTGAGTAACGTTTTATAAACGTATAAATAAGTACCAGGGCGTTTAAATTCCTGAGCCGATCTCATCACAAAACCGAACATACGAAAAGCATTGTTCACAATTTTAGTAATAATATGAGCATCAAGATGGAGTTTGTCATCTAACAAAACACCAAGATTACGAACTACTGTCTCTCTTGCAAGATCTATGTTGTTCAATGAATATGTGTGTTTTATTACGTTTTTATTTTTAGTATAACTAATACAATAGCAAGGTTTTAATTCAGCTTGGAAGATTCGCCCTAAATAAACATATTAACTAACTAACATACATTGCAAGTTGAATAAAAGCTTTTAATAAAAATAAAATAAAAGCTGTGAAATCGGGTTTACTTCTTTTTTGTTGCATATATTTTTGTCACGCAACTAAAAAACGTAACAAATCGTTACAAAATGAAATCAACCTCAAACATTTGAAGATTTGAAAGAATATTGGATTTATCTAGCTTCTTTTTCGAAGTTTTTCAATTTTGTTCTATTTCTCAAAAATAATAAGAGTTAAATTAATAATTTAAACTGTTGTTTTTATAGCTGAATAATCCAAATGAAAGGTTTATTGTTGAAATAATTCTGCTAAGGAACAAACACACTTTTCTTGTCGGTGGCACCATCTGTCAAAATTTATTTTGGACGGTTTTAAATAGAGAATGTTGAAAACCTCAAATATCTACTAATATTGGTGTTACAATAAAGGGTAACCAAGGGAACGAAATGGAACACATTATAAATGATAAATGATAAATGATAAATGATTTTATTTCTGTAAGTGGGTTTGGACAAAACACTTTTACACGTCAATCATATTTTTTAAACTAGATGAGGTCGGCGTTTCCTATCTGACTACTCCGAGAAGAAAGGCCGAAACAAACTCAGAGGTCACAGTCTCTTTTAAAGTCCAGACATAATCTTGGTCAGATCATGTGAAGATCATGTAGATTGGTGTCTGAGATGGTCTTTTGAGGAAAGAACCACACAGATTGAGAGGACCTGTCCAGTCAGTGCACGCATTTGTCAGTGACCGTGCAGCTCAACTCAGGGTTTAAGGAGCTCAACGATTCGACGAACAATACCAAAGAAAGGACGTTTGGGTAGGCCGCATAAATTACTCAAGCTGCCAGACCGTGATAAAAACTAAATAATAAAATAAAAGGAATGACCCACATAGTCTTCACATTCACAATTATTAAAACAATATAATACTTTAAAAAGTAAATACTCATGTCATTGTATATATAAAATTCATTAATGTCAATGTGTATATAAAACCCAGAAATAGTCTTGGTCAGATCATTGAAGGACCATGTAGATTTGTGTCTCGAATGGTCTTTTGAGGAAAGTATTATACAGATTTGAGTGGACCTGTCCAGTCAGTGCACGCATTTGTCAGTAATCGTGTAGCTCAACTCAGAACTTAAGGAGTTCAACGACTCGACGAACAATACCAAAGAAAGGACATTTGGGTAGGCCACATAAAGTACTCAAATTGCCAGATTATCATTAATAATTACTGAGAAAAAAAAATAAAAAATATATGATCCACATAGTCCTCACGTTCACAATAATATATTTAAAAAAATATGTATATATTATACTTCACAAAGTAAATATTCATATAGTGGTACAAATGAATGAGAAAAAAAAAAAAAAAAATTAAAAACCAAATTTCTGACTGTAAAAAAAATAAAAAATAAAAAATTAAAATTGGAGCAGCTTAATCCCAGGCCTTTTTGTCCTCAACGTAATCTTTAATGGTATAAAACGCTTTCTGGCACAACTTACGTTTAATGAATGATTTGAATTTATTAAGGCTTAGATCTTGTACGTGGCTTGGGAGTTTATTGTAAAAGCGTATACATTGACATCTGAACGAGCTACCTATTTTCTTGAGCCTTGTTGTAGGTACTACAAATTTGTGTTTGTTCCTAGTGTTTATCTTATGGATATCACTGTATTTTTTATACAATCTTATATTTTTATGGGTATATAAAAGATTTTCAAAAATATACTGAGAAGGCACAGTCATTACATTAATTTCCTTAAATTTCTCTCTGAGAGAGTGTCTCGGGCTTAATTTATAAATTGATCGAACGGCTCTTTTCTGCAAAACAAAGATAGTTTGAATGTCGGCGGCATTTCCCCACAACAAAATACCGTACGACATTACACTATGAAAATAGCTAAAGTACACTAAACGGGCTGTCTCTATGTCAGTTAAATTACGAATTTTTCTAACAGCATAAGCTGCGGAGCTTAGCTTTTTTGACAATTTATCTATATGTGGGCCCCACTGAAGCTTAGCATCCAAAGTTAAGCCTAAGAATACTGTGCTATCTTCAGGATTCAATTCTTCGCCCCTTATCAACACCTTAGTTTTCACCTGCCTAACGTGTGGTAGGGTAAACTTAATACATTTGGTTTTTTTTTCATTAAGAAGTAAATTGTTAACATTGAACCAGTGAACTACTTTTGAGATCGCGCTATTTACGTCGTCAGTAACCAACTGCTGACGTTTAAGTTTAAACAAAAGTGAAGTATCATCCGCAAACAACACTATATCATGGTTATCCTTTATGAGGTAAGGCAAGTCATTAATATAAATAAGAAACAAAAAAGGACCAAGAATCGAGCCCTGTGGGACTCCCATTATTACTATAGATCCAGGAGATCTTTGTCCATTTACGTCAACGCTCTGAATCCTATTACTCAAGTATGAAGAAAGAAGATCCAGAGCGGTGTTCCGGACCCCGTAGTGGCGGAGTTTCCTGATTAACGTTTCATGAAGAACGCAATCAAATGCCTTGGACAAATCACAAAAGATGCCCAAGGCATCGCATTTATCTTCCCATGCATTATAAATATGTCCTAAAAGTTCAACACCGGCATCAGTAGTAGAACGACCCCTTGTAAAACCGAACTGTTTGCTATGTAATAATTTATGTTTATTAAAAAATCTTTGCAATTGCTCTAAAATTAATTTCTCAAATATTTTACTAAAGGTAGGTAGTACTGAAATGGGTCTATAATTTGTGGGGTCTGATGTACTACCTGATTTGAACAAAGGTATTATTTTACTATTTTTCATAAGGTCAGGAAACTCCCCACAGTCGATACAATTATTAAAGATAAGAGCTAAGCTAGGTGCTACAATGTCAATAATAGACTTCGCAACTTCTACAGAATTACCCCACAGATCTGCAGTCTTTTTTACATTTAAAGTGTGAAAGGTTTTAATGATGTCTCTACAGGTAATATGTTCAAAAAGAAATTCCGAATCGCAAACATTAACATTTTCCTTTAGCAAAGACTCAGCAACAGAAGGTGATGAGTTTAGAGATTTTGTAGTTGAAATGGGAATATCCGAAAAGAAATTTTCAAAGGCCACTGCGACTTGTGAATCTGATTTTATGATGTTATCATTAATAGATAGGCTGTAATCAATATTTCGGTTACCAGACCTTCCCGTTTCACTATTTATAATATTCCAAGTCGTTTTAATTACATTACTACTGTTTTTAATCTTCGAACTCAAATAACGCGACTTGGCTATACAACAAACTTTTTTAAATAATTTTGAATAATTTCTAACATATTTAAATTCAGCCGTGTTTACATAAGTCCTTTCATTGTACAGCTCATAAAGCCGTGTTCTACTTTTATGAATACCTATGGTAGCCCAATCACTGAAAGATGCATTACTATTAACCGAGATAATCTTGGGAATAAAGGTGGAATTAAATTGTTTACAGTAAATATTAAAAAAATCATCATATAGATGATTAGGATCAGCATGAATTGACAAAAGTGGTAATTTATTAACTAGTTTATCTTTAAAAGCTTCCAAGCGGCTTGCAGTTTTGGGGTTAACAGTGATATCCTTTTTAGCCACTTTATTGTTTTGGTTTGGGATAGTAATCTTCTGCCCGCAATGATCAGAATCTAGTAAATTTATAATTTCTTTGTGGCTTGGTATAACATCTGTATAAATATTATCTAGGCATGTGGCACTAGTAGGGGTTATTCTTGTAGGCTCCAAAAATAGGTTTACAAGATTGTAGGACTGAAACAGACTTATTATTTTAGTACAAGAACCTGAGTTTTCCAATAAATTAACATTAAAATCACCACAAGTGATAATGGACTTGTTCGAGTTACAAATCTTGTGTAACACCTCATCCATTACCTTTTCAAAGCAGTCATACAATCCTGAAGGTGGTCTGTATATACTTAATACAATAAACTGCTCCAATTCTATACAGGCTATTTCAACTGTCCGCTCAACAGATAGGCTCACTATATCTTTACGGTCTTTAAATTTAAGCTGTCTACTAACTAAAATTAATGAGCCACCATGTATAGCATTAACTCTGCTGAACGAACTACCAACCTGGTGATTATTAAAATTGAACAATAACTGGTGGTTTTTAAGCCAATGCTCAGTTATACAAAGAATATCAATACTGTTAAAATTCATAAATAATTCTACTTCTAAATCTTTATTCATAAATCCTTGAATATTTTGATGCACCAGGTTAATACTATTTACTGATTTTAAACTTTTATTTGATTTTATTTTACAATTCTCATTCTGTACACTATTGCAAGAGGTGGCCTCTATTGTCTTAATTTCTAATTTAAATTATTATCAATGTCAATTTTTGATACCAAATTATTGTCTGAATTATTTAACATGTCACAGCATTGCTCAATAGAAGCAATTTGTTTAGCCAAATTCTTGGCTGTAATAGAAAAGTAATATGATAGCGACACAGCTATCTGTCTTTTAAAATACTTTGAAAGATAGTACTTATCCACGAAAAATCTATCTTTTGTCAAATAAAAGTGATTACCAACATAATTGTTAGTGTCAATTAAATGAAATAAATTATTATTGTATGTCAAATTATGTAATGTCTTATTCATTTCTGATCTAAAATTATTTTCTTCCTGTGGCAAACTTTGGCTGTATGGGAATGTGAACATTACAATTTTTCTTAAACTAAGGTTGCACAATGATCTATAATATTGGAGTAATTCCCCTTTATTCACATTACCCCTATTACCAACAAATATTAATAATATAGTATCCTGGTTAAAGTTACATTTTATAACTTGTTTCATTATGTCAAATAAAGAACAACCAGGCATACAGTAGTTCATTATTGAGTGTCCTGGATATTTATTTGTCAACAAGTGGCCTAGATCCTTTCCAATTTCATCACAAAATAAAACAATTTCTTTATTTACACTCTGTTTAGGCAAACAGTTAGTAATTCTTAATGGCAACCTAGCACTAGACTGCGGTATGGTGGTATCACATATTGTCAACGAATGGGCCGGTGAGGGTTATATTGAAAGGATGTTATTATTATTATGCATTTGGTTATTTATTTATATTTTATGTCATTTACTTTACAGAGTCATAATATATTGCGCAATGAGAACATGTAAAAATGAGAGTAGTTTCTTTTTTATGAAACTTTATGTTAAGTGTCCGTGCACTAAATTCGCTCGACAGAGTTTAGGCAAATTCATTGGGATGCTATGTTTGTGTCCATCTTTCACGCACACGCGCCTAAAGATCAAGCGATCGCTTAAATATTTTTGATCCTATAGATGATATTTTCTTAAGTTACCTAGTACGGTTAAGAAATAAATCTGGAATGTTTGTGTATATACGTTTAATATATTTATAACATAAAAATGCTATAATTTGGTGTTAGATGCATTTAGGTACATTCAATAACATTGAGGTAAGCGTTTTACATAAATACGAGTAGTGGTGCCCATTCTCTTGTACACCAAACTAAACTAACTGAACTATCATTAAAATTCCTTACTATGGCTATGAGAATCTTAAAGCTATTCTGCAAAAAAATATTCTATATTTAAAAATAATTTGACAATCGCAACTCCACGTGGTACTTCTTTTTCCCTACCCCGTGAATTTTTTTAGAGCCGGACGCGCTTGGGGCAGCCTATACGTGTTTTATATGGAATTTTTCACTTTTTGTATGGATTTTTTTTAATTTTTATTACCTACATGTTAAGTTTTAGGGGTTTATGAGTTTCATAAATGGGGTCGAAATTTTCATTATTTTTGCGAAAAGACACCATTTTCGAGACAAGCAAATGAAAAGAAAAATGTTATATTACTGTTTTTGCACCTGAAGTCAGGGTGTTGGTGTGAATTTTAGTTCATGACAATTAATTTTATTCCACACACCTTTTTAATCGCGATTAAAAATAGTTAAATTTAGTTACACAATCAAAATTTTTGGTGAAAAACGTCAAATTGCCATTTTCACTAAATTAAGAACTCAGTGCCATCTTAGTAAGACAGTAAACTAAAATATAGTTAAGTTGTGTCACTTTAGTCTATTTCAGAATGGGAAATCGTCATTTGACAGGAATAAACAAAATTTTGGGGATTTTTAGTCTAGTTTAGAGGCATTTGTGACCAGAGAATTGGCATTGAATTGGAATTGGCACTTGATCCATATATGGATGATCTGGGACACTTGCGCGAACTCATTTGCGCGAAAAAGTTGCAGAAATGAGATTTCTCCATAACATCACGTCATCAATTTAAATATTTTTTTTAAATTGATGGCGTGATGTTATGAAGAAATGTGAAATTTTTCGCAGCCGCCATCTTGGATTTACATTGTGACCTCAATATCGGCTTTAGCCCCGATACTATGACGAAAAACGAGATAGACTTCATAATAACGGATAAGAAGCATATATTCGGAGATGTCTCGGTGATCAACAGGTTCAACACCGGCAGTGATCACAAACTTGTCCGAGACTCTCTGAATATCAACTTCAAGCTCGAGCGAACTCGTTTGATGAGGTCTAGGCTCCGTCCAAACATTTTTCAAACTATGTTAGGATCTGAAGTGTTCTAGTCAAACCTGGAGAACTGATTTGCTGCCGTGGAAACCACAAATGACGTTGAACAGACGCTCGACCAAGTGGCGGAAATTCTCTAGGAGGAAGGCACGCGATTTTGTAAAATGCGGCGTACGGGCAAGATGCCCAAACTTTCGGAAGAGACTCTGGGGCTTATGATGGAACCACGTGAAAACTCACCTATCACTTTGTCGGAACAGCGGGCACTCAACAAAAATATAAGAACACTGGGACGACGCGACCTCCGAGGTCAATCGAATACTTTCGACCGACCGACCGGGGGTCGAAAGTGTTCGTCCAGTCATTTGTGAGGAGTCACCTGACGAAGTTGACCAAATCCAGTGGGGATATCGTCGTTTCGAAGCCGGAGATCCTTTCGGAAGTAGAAAGCTTTTACGCCTAATTGTACGCATCGCACGCATCTGGACCTGATCCCAAAAATGAGGATTCCAGAGTCACTTTAACCCACCATTTCACTGAAGACCTGCCAGAAGTCAACCAAGACGAAATCGAAGCGGCTCTTAAACAGCTTAAAAATGGAAAAGCCCCTGGTGAAGACGGGATTACGACTGAGCTCCTGGAGCTGCAATGCTGCAGAAAGTCCTGTACTGAAAGAACTTCGGGAGCTCTTCAACTCTGTCCTGTTCTCTGGGAGAACTCTAGAAGTGTGGTGAAGGAGTGTGGTCATTCTCTTCTTTAAAAAGGGTGATAAGACCCTTTTAAAGTACTACAGACCCATTTCGCTCCTTAGCCACGTATATAAGTTGTTATCAAGAGTCGTTATGAATCGTCTAGCGAGAAGACTCGACGAGTTTTAGCCAACGGAGCAGGCTGGGATTCGAGGAGGATACAGCATTATAGACCACATCTACAAAGTGCAACAAATTATACAGAAGTCCCATGAGTATAATCGGCCCCTGTGTCTTGCATTTGTGGACTATGAGAAGGCTTTTGACTCTATCGAGACCTGGTATATTTTGGAGATCGACTGGCGATACATCCAAGTGCTGTGATGTCTTTATGAAAACGTGACAATGACCGTCCAAATTCCAGAATCAGCGAGCTGAACATATCCCCCTACGTCGAGGGGTGAGACAAGGGGATGAATTTCCCCGAAATTATTCTCTAACGCATTGGAGGATGTGTTTAAGACGCTGAACTGTGAAGGGCGTGGCATTAACATCAACGGCGAGTACATCTCACACTAAAGATTTGCAGATGACATCGTCATACTGGCCGAATCGCTGCATGACTTGCAGCAGATGCTGGACGGTCTAATTAATTCTTCTGTACGCATTGGTCTCCGGATGACATTAGACAAAAGGTTTGCCCGATTGCTGTCAATGGCGGTGCTCTCGAGGCTGTTCGAGAATATGTTTATTCGGACAAACTCTGCAGTTTGGTAAGAACAACTTTGAGAGGGAGGCTAACAGAAGAATTCAGCTGGGCTGGGCAGCATTCGGGAAGCTTCATCGAGTCTTCTCGTCGCGTATTCCACAGAGCCTAAAGACGAAGGTCTTCAATCAGTGCGTCCTGCCTGTTATGACTTATGGAGCCGAAACATGGACACTCACGGTGCGACTGGTCCATAAATTCAAGGTCGCTCAGCGAGCTATAGAGCGCGCTATGCTTGGAATCTCTCTGAGGGATCGAATCCGGAACGAGATGATCCGGCAGAGAACCAAAGTTGTGGACATAGCTCACAGAATACGCAAGCTGAAGTGGCAGTGGGCCAGCAATACTAGCCGTAAAACCGATGACCGTTGGGGTAGACGTGTTCTTGAGTGGAGACCTCGAATCGACAAACGTAAGGTGGACCGACGATCTTCGCAAGGAGGCAGGTAGCACCTGGATGACGGTTGCCGAGAATCGAGCTGAATGGTGTGCAATTGGAGAGACCTATGTCCAGCAGTGGACTGCTATAAGCTGATGATGATGATGATTCTCGAAAACTATGAAAACGACACTCATGACGATAAATTTGAAAATGTTTGCAGCCGCCGCACGCCGTCTTGTATCTTTATTTTGACTTAGTCTTCAGTAGCGTTTAAGAACTTCGTTCCAAAAAATACTTCACTTATTGCTACTACAGGATATCATTAACTTTAAAAAAAGCTATGAAACCTACAGACAAAACATAACCAGTGGACCCGGTAGGCAGACGTTGTCCTGCGACAACGGCGCCACCCGGGTCCAACTATAGCTAAGAACCATCCAAGTGACACAAAAATAATTAAAAAAAAACGTCTAAATCAGTCAAGCTGTTTAGGATAAAAATAATTACGAACACACCGGTATTTTATTTATTGCCAGGCATGCAAAATTTTAATGTTCTTCAAAAACAAGCAAAGTACTTATTATGTACTTATCTATTAAGTAAAAATTATATTAATATTATATTCAATAGCTATAATGATATGACAGTGACAAATTTGTAATTGTGGAACAATATATATATAATTTGTAAGTGTACGTTCGTACTTTGTGAGCTGGCCGTGTACGCGCAGGTGAGTAAGTCGCACCAGTTCTGCCTTCATCGTTGCCAATATTATGTAATTATCTTTTAAGTAAAATTTATATTCCTTTTATGTTCAAAAGCTTTAATGATATGACAGTGAAAAAAGGGACATGACATAATGAAAAAGAAATAAATTAAGTTGATACAAAGAAGGCCAAATATACATCAGTACTTAAAATAAAATGCAGGTCGAAATGTGGTAGTGACGGGATGGGTTTTCCGCGGTCGTTAATGTAGTTTGCCTTGCCATTTATTTACGAAATGAAGTAATTGTTTATTTATAAAATAACATTTAGATTCTATTAAATGGTTATCTTAAAATTAATATGTAATTTTTTAAATCTCTTAAAAGTGTTTCTATGTATTAGAAAAGAGTACTCATTTGTATTGAAGTTATAAGAAAATTACGTTATTTAAAAAACAAATATCTGCTACATTTTGTATGGGAGTTGAAAAAAGTGGTTCAGCCACATGCAAGTAGATAATATAATGATATTGATGATATTTTTTAATATTCAAAATCAAAAGTAGTTTCCTATAACAAACGTCAGTCTCGTATAATTTTTCGGAAAACTTCTTGCGAATATTAGTGATTTTCCATGAATACTTAATTTATTTGAAAAATCCCTTTCAGCCACATGCAAGATAAAGAACTCGACTTTTCAAATAACAAATATTTTTGTTTAAATTCTGTTTCCCTTTCTCACAACGAATTAACAAAATTGATCAAAATCAGTCGATTTCGTGCACGGCCTCTTAAGCGCTCGTGCTTAGAGACACGGGTTATATGGAAATAAAATGAGATTAAATAAATTTTTATTGTTTTTTATTACTGATTATTGAGATCTGAAATGTTGAAACCCTTCTGGAAAATGTTGTTCAAGGATAATAATACTAATTTGATCGTTTCAAAGTATTGTTCCTGGACAAAATTCAGGTGGACGGTTTTACACAACAAACATGTACAGAATTTTTGAAAATCACCCGAAAACAAATAATTAAAAGGCTGTGTTGGCGACTTAGTTTCGCACAAACAAATTTAATTAACATTTGTTTATTTTCCCGCTTGATCCGAGGGAGACAAACGCTAAGTAAAATTTATGTATCGGAATCAAATTCAATTTCGTCTTTACATTTTGTACACTTTTTTTTGGAACTGGTTTACTTTACCGTGCGAAGTGAAAGTTTAAAGAGGATACGTCTCTTGCACCTGTGGACACAACAGAAGAGCACCTCACACAACATTATTTCAATGTATGCCTTAGGGCCCGATTACACGTACCACAACCACTGCACAACGATAATTTTGTAGTTACCACTGCGCAACTGCAAGAAGCTGCAGCGACACAATTCACACGTAATCACTGCTTTATTATTATTTAGTCGCTGCGATGTGGTGTGGTTGTGGTACGTGTGATCGGGCCCTTATCCTAGAACTGACGCACAGGCTTACAATAGTAACCTTATTAAATATGGCAAGATCAATCTCCACAGAGGAACGCACTGGAACGGTCCGACGCTCGATGGTCGATGATTGATGATTTGTCTCACCTTTCTTGTCAACCCTTCGGTTAAAGACCCGCTTCCTTTCCTACGCTACCTATTGCCTCATGGCATTAAACCCGCCTCAAGTACAGTCATTATGAAAAGATGCATTTTTTTTAGAGGGTACGTCTCTCTCGTTATTATCCGCCATATTTTAACTACTGTAGGCGTACTATGGGTAGTGTATTGCGCAACAGAAAAACCGTTTGCAGTTCAGATCAAATTATAATTTACGATCAAATTAATCATACAAGGAATTCGCAGACTAGGTACACGACACAACTCAGTATACGGAACGCGCGACAGTTTCTAAATGTGTTCACTGTTTGACCGCCACCGACAAACTCTGCTTAACCCCGGTCGAGCGCTATGTTGTAGACTGTCGAGCGGCACGAGGCACTCGACGCTCCGATTAGTCAAATCAGTGACGTACCTCTGACATATAATCATGATGATGTTGATGATTATGATCGTCATCTTCTTTGGTTCGTTTTCTGTTGATCATTTCACAGAAAAAGGTAACATTTCATAACCCTGGAATATTAGCAAAACAATGAAAATAAAAAAATCTATTTAAGAAATAGTTTTCAATTTCAAATATTCCAAATAAAATCAGTTGAAACGTAAAATAAAAAGTAGGTAATCTTTTTTTTTAAGATGGGACACTTTTTAATCAAGCCTGAATCCTTTATTAAGTACCATTTATCAAAAAGTGTGTAAATAATAAAAAATATTCTTATCAGTACCAATACCTAAAACTTCCAATAACTCAGCTGTAAAAGAATAAAGGCTCACACTAACGTCCTGTAAAAATATAAGATTATGTTCTTCATAAGCTGAAATACCTGACAAGCTGACACTCGCAGAATATGTTTTGACTACCGAGCGCGGACTCCCTGGGCCCCGATAGTCCCTGGTAGTGACTAGAGATGCCAGTCGTAATGATATTCGTGCCGACGTAATTAGCGCTGGACGCTACTTCGGCTGTCACAGGAATTCTCTGAACTATCGGGGGCCGTCAGTGTCTATGCGTGTCCACTTACACGCTTGGTTTGTATGGAAAGTGTTGCCAATACCGTCTCTAGCAGCCCAGCGGCGCGGCGGCGGCGGCGTGGCGGCGGCCGCCGACCCGTCTCCGAGCTATGTGGTTTTGAAAGTTGACCCTTTGCTGAAATAAGAATGCAGGTTTGACTTTTTAGCATAACGATGTAGTAGATATAATTTTATAGGGCGGGTTCGTAAATAGGTGTGTGTCAATCTGCCTAGCCTTTCCGGAACTATGTTGGGGCCGGCTTCCAGTCTAACCGGATGCAGCTGAATACCGAATTTTACATGAAGCGACTGCCTATCAGACCTACACAACCCAGTAACTGGGTAATTCGATACCCCTTAGTAA
This sequence comes from Agrochola macilenta, assembly GCA_916701695.1. NCBI lineage: Eukaryota > Metazoa > Arthropoda > Insecta > Lepidoptera > Noctuidae > Agrochola > Agrochola macilenta. The sequence goes on along the minus strand of OU753559.1, from coordinate 10,676,022 downwards.
GACTGGTTGTCAGATTTTGAGCTTCTGACGACTGAACGTGCTTTCGAGGCACGGATGAGTCTCGGTATGTTAAGATGGTCACCCATCCACAGATCAACCTCGGCAAGCGTAGCTTAACCTGATGGATGGAACCGTGCGGCTGTTATTACTTAGCCACGAGCTCCTCTTGCAAGCGAAAAAGAGTCTAAGTAGAAGGAAATTCAAGTTTGAGATAACTTTTAGAGTAATGAGACATTGCAATAATAAGAGTAAGTACCTAAAACTTATTTGAATGGTGTGAAAGAATACTTTGCTCATGCTCACATACGTACACACACATGTCAATAGAGATTATGAAAACGTTACGTTAGTAGCCAAAACGATCCGTTAGAAGCCAAAACGTAACGTTAATAGCTAAAACGAGACATGTTAAGCATTCGGATTGTAGGTAGTAAGGACCGTATATTGTTGGTAGAGTTATTATAAATAAAGCATAAATTGGAATTTATTGATATTAAAATAATGAAAATGGGGATGTGTTTTGATACACAAGGTAAGGCATTAAAAGGAAGTTACAGAGAAACTGAAATAAAAAAATGTAAACCGTTGCAGTTCCACGTGTCTTTACGATCCCGTGAAATTTGTTTTCTTACAGGATTTTTCTAATCTTCTTTGGCATCGTTTATATTGATTATAGAGCTCCTCCTGCCTAATTTATATTCAGCTAGTGTTTTTTCATCACGCCTTGTGCTTAATATCGCAATTTGTACCGTAGTTGGCGTAAGCCGAGGGGACCTGTCACCTTTACTCTCCGATGCTCGTCTTTCTCTGTTCAATGCCTATTTTATTGCTCGCTTACACATAAACAACTAAAGTTTACGATTACGTTTTTACATCAAGAAATCGGCCAAGGGAAGAAATAAACCATTATGTAATTATTATTAAATGAAGTACTAACTATTATTTATTTTTACAAGAAACAATACCTATTATTTATTGTAATTGGTATACATAGGTACCAACAAACACATTCAGCTGTTGGTCCCGGCTAATATTTGTAGATCTTTGACAAGTGTTATTTATTTATTTATTTAATACTTCAAGCACAGAAATTAACAGAGGCGGACTTAATGCCATAGGCAATTTCTACCAGTCAACCTTTGGGTGATGCAGAGACAAACAGTGGTAGGTGCAATTATAAAAATTGAGGAATAAAAATATATTAAAGTAATTATAAAGATACACATACACCTTTTACAAACTATAAATATAATATATATACCTAATTATATATTAATATAAGCACAAATAAATATACATAAATACACGAATATAGTAAAACAAGTAAGACAAACAATGGGAAAACATTAACGTTGTGATGATACTGCCAGCTTCTTAAGAAATGTGCTCGCGAACTTTAACTTTAAAGGATAACTACCGGTCACACGGTCTGACACCCAAAGGCTATCATATTACCCAGTTTCTCGGCCGACACCAAGACCGAAACGGAAAATAAGATAAAATCTCGGCCGAGACCGAGAACAGAAAAATCGTGAACAAAAAATTTTAATGCGCTAATTTTGCATATATGACGGAGAAGGGTACTTCTCTCTTTCGTTATTATCAGGCATATTTTAAATATTGTGGCGTACTGTGCTTAGTGTTGGTTATTGCGCAATAGAAAAACTGTTTGCAGTTCAGTAGGCCTAACATGACACACGCGACAATTACTCACTCTAGCGTGAGTAATTGTCGTCTATTTCTGTCACTTTTCTCGTTTTCTGACAGCGCTGCCATACAAAATAATCGACACGTTCTGTCAAACTTGATGTTATTTCGACAAACCCTAACATGACACCTTAGTTATCTCGATTTTTGACAATTCAACACGAGATAATCTGCGATTTTTCTGTCATTGTCGTTTTTACTTGTCCTCGATTTTGACGACGAGATGAGTAGACAAAATATTGATACAAAAAAAACTCCCACATAGCATGGCAGTGTCACAATTGTACTTATTTTAGTATTTTTTTTTTAATAATGTTTTATTAATGAAAATACTTAGTTTTAAACTACTGTTTAAATTAGAACGAAATGTTGTTTTAGGAATTTTTTGCTTTTTGTATGGAAAAAATAGGGGGAGGGTCGAAATTTTCATTATTTTTGCGACAGGACACACCATTTTCGAGATATAAGCAAAAGAAAAGAAAAAAGAGATACAGTACTGTTTTTGCACCGTCGAAGTGTTGGTGTGAATTTTGGTTCATGACAACTCCACACAGTCACATTCAGAATAGCAAAATTTCCATTTTCACAAAATTAATAACTCAGTGCCATAATAGTGGGAAAACGTCGTTTGACAGGACTAAACAAAATTTTGGTGATTTTAGTCTAGTTTAGAGGCATTTGTGACAAGAGAATCGGCACCATTGAATGAATGAAACGGAATCTCAAGCCGATGTTACTATCATAAAAATGATTTGTTTTTAATAATTTGCAACATCGGTTTCTCGTCGCGAGATATAGAAGTGTCAAAGTGCCTTTTTCGAGTTTACTCGTCGTTTACGGTCATGTCGACGATTCTGACGTCATTCTAATCTAGGGATTAGAATGACGTCAGAATCGTCGACAATTTTCGACAAAACGAGAAAAAGAGCGTTCTCGCGCTTGTCATGTTAGCCATACAGATCATTCGCGGGGATCGTGCGGTCTATGGCCCTTTACGGGGCACCGGTGTGGGCGCGTTCATTAAGGCTGCGACCAGCCCAGCGATTGAACGCGTCCCAAAGGGTCATGGCCATTAGACTGGTCAGAGGATACCGCACGGTCTCCCGTGAGGCGGCGAGCCTCCTTGCCGGACTACCGCCATGGGATCTGGAGGCAAAAGTCCTCGCGCACATGTGGGAGTTGCGCGAGGAGGCGAAACGCCGGGGTGAAACTCCGCTGCCGCGAGAAATCACGGCACAGCGGACAGAGCTCCGGCGAAATCTCATGGCGGCATGGAGAGAGCGATTGTCGCAACCCAGCACTGGGCACGCCACAATCCGCCTGACGCAGGTACTCACCGGACACGGCTGTTTCGGGAGTTTCCTGTTCCGAATAAGGCGGGAGGAAACGCCCGGGTGTCACCACTGTGTGGATCGCCCGGAGGACCCGGTGGAGCATACGGTGGAGGTCTGCCCTGCTTGGGCGGAGCACCGCCGTGTCCTCACGCTGGAGGCGATCGGCGGCGGCGATCTCTCGCATCCGGCCCTGGTTCAGGCCATGGTCCAGAGCGAGAGTGCATGGGAGGCCGTCACTTCCTTCTGCGAAACAGTAATGCTCGCGAAGGAGGAGGCGGAGCGCGCGAAGGACAGGCAAGATTTGCGCCCTCGCGCCCCTATTCGCCGCAGGAGACGCCCCGGGCGTCGGGAGTCGCGAGCCGACTTCCGGACACCGTAGGCGTGGGCTTGCGGAGGGTGAGCAATAGGTAGCTCACCGTCCGATTAGGACCAGGCCCGGGTCAACGTCGCGTTGTGTTCCACGCGCGCCTCAAAGAGATGTCAGCACCAACTGACGGGGTCCGTAAGGGCCAATGCCTGTCAGGGTTGCGAGTTTGTCCGAAAGGGATATCGCTGCCCCGGCACACAGGCAACGGAAGGAACACGGGTGGGTTTTAGTCAGTAAAAGTCTGACACTCCCTCTCGCTCCGCCCAGAGCGGGAGAAGTAATTCGGTGATTTCCCATCCTCAAAAAAAAAAAACCCCCGGTTTCGTAAACATGTGTGCACTTAGTGAGGTGTAGTTTGATTGTAAATGGATATAATTGTGTGTGTGTGAGCGTGTATGCACAGAGCGGAGGTGTAGTTCTGGTATGCTTCACTGTATTGTTCGCAGCACTATGTCTTGTTTTTTTATTTGGAAGACAATTAAACATTTTTCAAAAGTAATTTCTATCTAAAATATAAATATAAAAATCTTCACACGAAACGTTTTTAAAGTTTTCATGGATTACCTACTAATAACGCTTTTACCGACTTTATTGTCAGGCGATTCCTATCTTTACTCAACTGTGCGGCCGTATAATGCCTGTCAAATGCCTGTCAGATGGTAACCCTCTACAAGGTCGGCGTGGATAAGGAAAAACAATATTTTATTAGCAGAAGATTCTATTAGCAGTAGAATTCCCGATGTTCTTTCAAGTCTTAAAAACCATGCGCAGCAGCTAGTAATAAATATGTATAGCTAAACCAGCCAGCAGCAGATAAGATAAAACATACCTTGAAATAATAATATTTTCTAAATCTCAATAAACAGTTATACTGGTTACATACGGTTATACATATTGGTTATGTATCTGTAGGAACTTAAGGTTATATACTATTATCAATTAAATCTGCAGCAGTTGTTGTTGTTGTTGATGTTAATTTTTCAGTAGTTGTATCCTGTTCGACAGTTGTAGGATTCGGTTCGATTGTTGTTTTAGCAGTTGTAGAATCCGGTTCGATAGTTGTATTACTCGTAGCAGTTGTAGAATCCGGTTCGATAGTTGTATTACTCGTAGCAGTTGTAGAATCCGGTTCGATAGTTGTATTAGCAGTTGTAGAATCCTGTTTAGTAGTATTTCCATTATCATGTGGTACTGCTGCAGTCGAATTCTCAGAGGCTGGTGGTCCACATGTTATTGTTGTAGCATTGGTTGTTGTGCTTTGTTTGTGGGTTCTTGCAGGTGACATGGTGCCAGCGATGTGATATAGTTGTGGGCTTTGAGTACTAGGCAAGGTCTTTGTAGTACCATTAGTCCGCCACTTAAAGAATGGTAATATTGTTGTGGTCTTTAATTCATGACAACTACATTTACAACGAAAATCCATTCTAAATATTTGAAAACCAATGCTCTTGCATGTAGTCATACAAGTAAAACTTTTAACGTAATCTATGCATTTAGAATGATAACTTAAACCATAATGTTTCCGAGTTTTTTTACCTGTAAGAAAAATAAAGATCTTAGGGCAAAAATAAATAGGCGTTTCATTTGCATATGCTAAGCAGAGGCATGACAAGGAAATAAGTCCCCCCCTCTTTGAGGAGTGGCTTGAGAGGCGCCACGGCGTCCTCACCTTCCGCCTGACGCAGATCCTCACCGGACACGGTTGTTTCGAGAGGTTCCTTATCGACGGTGCAAAGGAGGAAGCGCCGATCGCGAACGAACAAGAACCGCTGCGGCAAAGCTCCTACGGACCCCGACCCCGGTGTACAGTACATCTCCCGCCTGCATTACACCACTAAGGCGGAGGACATCGTGGAGTACGTGCGCCAAAAGACGAGGTACACGCCGAGGGTGCAGATACTAGAATCGTACCGGAACGTCAATTTCAAGGCGTTCGTCGTTCGTGTACCGAACTGTTATCTGCCCCTCGTCATGGAAGAAGACTTTTGGCCACAGGACGTGGTGTTCCGTCGCTTCCGCGGACAAGTTCCACACGACAGCACTAATTCAAGCTAGTGCAAAGTGAAGTGCTACTAGCATAGTCTAAGCTTTATTTATTAACACAAGTTTTTTGCTTATATTAAAATATGTATGGTTAGGTTAAGGTATTTTTCTATGGGCCTGTGTCACCTGAAATAAATGGTATTATTATTATTTCGTTTATTTGCTTTGTCTTCTTATTTATTTACATTTTTAAATATTTCTTAATAAACTATATAAAAAAAACATTTAAAAATATAAAAAAATAGATGTCCGCCGGTGTAGGGAGCAAGGTCCAAGCTACCTGTGGTTAGGGTTGCAGAGACAGGAACCTCCTCACAATGCGAGCCGTATCGAGGAGTACTGCCTTCTGAATCAGGCCCTTTATCCAACCGCCTAACGAGAGCCTCGAGAGATGTTGGTCAAGGCTTTCGGCCATCAGGCCATTGGCCGTTACGACAATAGGTACAATGATAGCCGAGTTCACATTCCACATGTCGACAACCTCGTGTGCTAAGTCGAGATATTTTATTTGTTTCTCTTTCTTAGCTTTCACGAGGTTCCCGTCATGCGGAATGGTAACATCGACTATCATTGCGCGGCGCACTGATCGGTCTATCACCACTATATCAGGCTTATTGGCTACAATAGTCCTGATAGACCGATCCCAGTACAACGTGACATGGTCATTTTCGAGAACTGGGTCGGGCACATACTTGTAATACGGTACCTCAGAGTCAACAAGTTTATATTTCAAAGCAAGTTGCTGGTGAATAATCCTGGCCACTTGGTTATGCCTGTGTAAGTACTCACCGTTAGCCAGACGCGAACAACCAGAGATAATATGTCTGATGAACGTGTGTCGGGCATGCCATCGTCCGGGTGAGTCCCACCCGGACGATGGCATGCCCGACACACGTCAACCGTCCCGTCCTTCATAATATGTCTCCGGTAGTTATTCGTCAAGATAACTTCGTCCATAATTGCACAGACAAAAAAAAAAGGTCAAAGGACAGAAAAGGTCACCGAAACGTAGCCAGGATACGGACGCTAAGAAATCTACACCAGGCTCATGAAGAGCCCGATAGAAGCGCCCGTGAAGCTCCTTGCTCTGCCATACCTCCTTGCGGTCATCTGTAGTAAGTATTACAGGTTTGCGCCAGTTCTCTTTAGCCATGGAGAGCGGGGAGAGCCCCTTGTCCACTGCGACGACATCCCGGTGCATACCCACTTCGGCTTTAAAAAAATAATCCCTGAGGCTGCACACCTCGAGCGGGCCAGAGGACTGGCCCGCGAGGAGTCGCTGGAGACTCTGAACAGAGACCCGTGGGGACGCCCATATAAATGGGTGCGAGACAAGCTCCGCCCATGGGCTCCCCCGCTTACGCAGAGTCTCCGGCCCCAGCTCGTGGAGGACGTGGTGAGCGCTCTGTTCCCTTCGCGAGGGGAACATACTCCCCCGCCCATGGCTCCGCCTCCTGCGGTGCCCGATGCGGACCACACAGGAAACGACGACGACGACGAATCTCCGGAGGTGACCGGGGTAGATTTGAGAGTGGCGGTACGTAGGCTGAATGCCAAAAATACCGCCCCAGGACCCGACGGCTTACCTGGAAAAGCCTGGGTTCTGGCCTTAGAGGCTCTCGGGCCTCGACTTCGAGGGCTCTTTAGCGCATGCTTGGAGAGGGGCCAGTTCCCACTTCGTTGGAAGACGGGGAAACTGGTCCTCATCAAGAAGACGGGGCGCCCGGCGGACTCTCCGTCCGCTTACCGGCCCATCGTGCTGCTCGACGAGGTGGGCAAGCTCTTTGAAAGAGTAATTGCAGACCGCCTTGTCGGGCAGCTGGTGCGAGTGGGGCCGGATTTGGCGGACAGACAGTTTGGTTTCCGCAAGGGGCGCTCTACGGTGGATGCCATCATGCGCGTTCGAGCCCTCACGACGGGGGATGCTGTTGCCCGGGGTGGGGTGGTCTTGGCGGTGTCTCTTGACATCGCCAATGCGTTCAATACCCTGCCCTGGAGTTGCATTAGGGAGGCACTCCGATATCACCGGATGCCGACCTACCTCTGTCGAGTGGTCGAGGCCTATTTGACGGACAGGGGCGTCATCTACCCCGGTCACCACGGAGAGTGGAACCGGCGAGAGATGTCGTGCGGTGTCCCGCAGGGATCGGTCCTGGGGCCGCATCTGTGGGACATCGGCTACGACTGGGTGCTGCGCGCCGACCTCCCTAGCGGCGTCAGCGTGGTCTGCTACGCTGACGACACGCTGGTCCTGGTGCAGGGGAGGTCGCATGAGGCGGCGGCCGAACTAGCGACACGTTGGGTTGCGACAATCGTCGATAGGATCCGGCAACTGGGACTCGAGGTGGCCTTGCACAAGTCCGAGGCCATGTGTTTCTATGGTCCTCGGAACGCGCCACTGTCGGGTTCCCAGATAACGGCGGGAGGGGTTCACATCGATGTCGAGTCGACGATGAAGTACCTGGGACTCGTCCTCGACAGCCGGTGGAACTTCGTGGAGCACTTCCGACGTTTGGCTCCCAAACTGCAGAGGGCTGGGGCTGCTTTGAAGCGGCTTCTGCCCAATCTAGGGGGTCCAAACGCCTCCTGCCGGAGGCTCTACGCGGGGATCGTGCGGTCCATGGCCCTTTACGGGGCACCGGTGTGGGCGCGTTCATTAAGGCTGCGACCAGCCCAGCGATTGAACGCGTCCCAAAGGGTCATGGCCATTAGGCTGGTCAGAGGATACCGCACGGTCTCCCGTGAGGCGGCGAGCCTCCTTGCCGGACTACCGCCATGGGATCTGGAGGCAAAAGTCCTCGCGCACATGTGGGAGTTGCGCGAGGAGGCGAAACGCCGGGGTGTAACTCCGCTGCCGCGAGAAATCACGGCACAGCGGACAGAGCTCCGGCGGGATCTCATGGCGGCATCGAGAGTGCGATTGTCGCAACCCAGCGCTGGGCACGCCACAATTGCGGCGCTAAGGCCCCTCTTTGAGGAGTGGCTAGAGAGGCGCCACGGCGTCCTCACCTTTCGCCTGACGCAGGTCCTCAACGGACACGGTTGTTTCGGGAGGTTCCTGTTCAGGATAAAGCGGGAGGAAACGCCCGGGTGTTACCATTGTGTGGATCGCCCATAGGACACGGTGGAGCATACGGTGGAGGTCTGCCCGGCTTGGGCGGGGCACCGCCGTGTCCTCACGGAGGCGATCGGCAGCGGCGATCTCTCGCGTCCGGCCCTGGTTCAGGCCATGGTCCGGAGCGAGAGTGCATGGGAAGCCGTCACTTCCTTCTGCGAAGCAGTAATGCTCGCGAAGGAGGAGGCGGAGCGCGCGAGGGAAATGCAAGATGCGCGCCCTCGCGCTCCTAGTCGCCGCAGGAGACGCCCCGGGCGTCGGTAGTCGCGAGCCGACTTCCGGCCACCGTAGGCGCGGGCTTGCGGACGGTGGGCAATGGGTAGCTCGCCGTCCGATTAGGACCAGGCCCGGGTCGACGGCGCGTTGTGTTCCACGCGCGCCTCAAAGAGATGTCAGCACCAACTGACGGGGTCCGTAAGGGCCAATGCCTGCCAGGGTTGCGAGTTGGTCCGAAAGGGATATCGCGGCCCCGGCACACAGGCAACGGAAGGAACACGGGTGGGTTTTAGTCAGTAAAAGTCTGACACTCCCTCTCGCTCCGCCCAGAGCGGGAGGAGTCATTTGATGATTTCCCACCCAAAAAAAAAAAAAAAAAGGCTGCACACCTCGCGGTTGTGGAGAGTCTTAGCGTTTAAAAAGCCTCGACCCCCGCACTTCCGCGGGATGTGACCCTTCTGTCCAGGGCGTCGAGTTCGGTCTGAGTACATTGGAGTATGACGAAAGAGTACATCAAAACCGGCATGACCCAACCGTTGTAGACGCGCACCTTGTTTCCGCCCGAAAGAAGACTAATTAAAATTTTCTTCAGGCGACCAAAGAAGCGTTCCTTCAACGATTGCTTCATGTCAGCAACGTTGATGCCTAACGCTTCCGACATACCTAAATACTTATAGCTTTCGGCTGAGGAGAGGGATCTAAGGTGTATGGAGTCCGAAAGTTGAGTTCCCTCGGATTCCATAATCTCCCCTCGCTTTACATGCATGACTGCACATTTGTCCACACCAAATTCCATCCTGATGGCGCTACTGAATGTTTCAGTTACCTTCAGTAGCTCCATCAGTCGCAATTTGTTGCGGGCAAAGAGTTTCAAGTCATCCATATAGAGGAGGTGAGATATGACCTGACCACCTCTCCTCAACCGATAGCCCAGACCTAAATCCTCTGGCAGTGTGCTTAGAGGATTCAGGGCTAAGCAGAACCAAAGTGGACTCAAACTATCGCCCTGAAATATTCCCCGTTTAATCCATACAGGCTCATCATTCCCCTGGATCTGTCGACATCCTGGATAGCGACATCCTTATTATTATTATTATTAAGTATGTAGATAAAGTTTAAAATTATTTCACACTGAAAGTGCTCGCCTCGTCGCTGCCGGCCGCTGCCATTCCGGTGTGACCCGACGCTTAGGATATTATGAATTTTCTAATGGACAAATCTGTTACGAATTAACTCATGGTTTCTGAAAATATTATTTAAAGTATTATTTCCTTTCTGATATTATATGTCGTAGGATGATTTGATAATTCGAATTTTCGCAAAAACCCTAGGATACCCTAGGGATATTGCGAAAACACGGATAGTTAGACAATGGTGAAAACATTTCTACGAGCAACTTGGAAGTAGCGCTCGCCGGCCGCTGTCGCAGCTCCGCTCGCTTCACTCACTTGGCTCGCGCGCGGTTGGTCACAGTTCTAACCTAATTGTCTAATTATCTAGTCGCAGGCAGATTGTGTGATTCGTCATATTGAACTGGGTGAAATAGGTTTGGTTAGGTTAGAACTGTGACCACCTGCGCGCGAGCCGAGCGAGCGCTACTTCACATTTGCTTGTCTAATTAACCGTGTTTTCGCAATATCCCTAGGGTATCACTAAGGTTTTTGCGAAAATTCGAATAATAACAAATAAAGGTATGACTATGACGCAATACGCTTTGTCTCGCTCTAACTCACTCCATATTCGACACCGATTTATTCCTAGACCTGATTCCTGATTCACAGATTCCTCTAAAAAAAATAGGTATTTGAATACTAACCGTCGTCATCCAGGGATGAAATTACGGAAGCAGCCAGTAACAAAGCAAATGAGATCAGGACATTCATTTTATTTTTAATCTTCAAGCCATTAAAATCTTAAAAATTATATGACTTTTTCTGATTTTCTTTCAATATTAAACAAGTACCAGCTCACGAATGACGACAAAGCGTGTGTTTGGGCAATAAAAATAAATGAATAAAACAATAACTAGGTACAATTCAACTATTATTTAAGTAATAGTTAAATTGACATGAAATTGAGTTTACTTGGTTATCGCTAAATCGCTTATTTCCTGTAAGTAAAAGCGTAGTACTTAAATTGTTTTTTTTTATCAGACACCTTATGTAATAGCCTTAGTAAAATATCTTGAAATTTTTATACTTCCGGTGAATAATGTTCTTTGAGTCGGATAATCGGATGCATATTTACCTAAAGTTGAGGTGTTGGCTATTATGGAATACACTTTTGTATTTAAAAAATCCCGCGATTCCAGGATCGATGAATTTACTGTTCACATTATAGAATTGGAAGTATATTTACTTATGTTCAGGAGGGCAATTCCCGTAATTTATAAGAACGTTTGCATTCGCAATCTGTCAAAAATACAATCTATTACCAACATTTTTGACAAGTTGCGAGAGAAGTTGAGACAGATTGCGACGAGAATGTGAACGTTTTTTAAGTACGAGAATTGGCCTCCTGATGTTGGCTAATATCGAATGCACTTTTGTATCGGTCGTAAAAGTCCCTCGATTCCGAAATCGACAAATTTAGTGTTTTTTCTGAATATACTTTCTTTTTTTTTTTGTGTGTGATTTTATCAAATAACTTCTCCCGCTCTGAGCGGAGCGGGAGGGCGTGTCAGACTTTTACTGACTAAAACCCATCCATGTTCCATCCTTTGCCTATGTACCGGGGCCGCGATATCCCTTTCAGACAAACTCGCAACCCTGGCAGGCATTGGCCCTGACAGACCCCGTCAGTTGGTGCTGACATCTCTTTGAGGCGCGCATGGAAACAACGCGCCGTCGACCCGGGCCTGGTCAAATGCATCCGATTAGTTATGATTTCCCAGATTTCCTGGCATACCAGGACTTATTTTTCAGAAAAATATTTTAAGAAGCCACTTCCATAATTTCGTAGCCAAAATCAAATTTAGGTAAATATGCATCCGAATATCCCATCTCATAAAACAGTTATAACATAACATACTGAGAGTCGTCGTTCAATTTCCGATCGGTTACTGAGACTCACAGAGTTACTTATTTATTTCCCCTACCCCTTTGATCTCCGTGGTTTTTTCCAGCAAAACTATATAGGTACATAAACGAATTAGTTTCACTTCACTTGGTATTCTAGGGTCTGATTAATAAATCAGGAATGTGATAATGACATCGGAGAGGGACGACTTTGGACTGAGACGAATTTCTGAGAACTAACTTCTCTATGGCCACCCAAATGATGATTTAATTATCAGTATGATTTTGATTGATGAGGCAGAAGAAATTTGGCGGCAGCCGAATTCTTTTCATAACGAACGTATTTGCTTTGTTTATTACTGGGAACTAATTGATCTGCGGCGCCACAGTTTTTGGCTATGTCCCTGTATGATTGAGGTTTAACATTATAATAAAAATGGAGACGTAGAAAGTAGGGGTAATAATGATAAGCAGGTATGTCTTTATTTTCTAAAAACCAAATCTTCAAAACTTCAGTGGTGCTTGGTTCGAATTCCGCGTTTTTCCACAATTATAATTTCTGTATTTATGTGTAGTAACATATAATATACTGAAACCCCCTATTATACTGAGACTGGGGAAATGTAGGGTGTGCCAACCGCTTTGTGGAGTAGGGACAGCAGTGATGTTATGTTGTTTCCTATTTTATTTGCCAATTTAAGGGGTAATGCAGTTTTTGTAGTAGCGCTACCGCAGGCATATTGACCGGTTCCTTTGGCAAGTGATCGAGCCGTAGGAACATAATTTTACAGCGGACGCTGGGCTGGTAGGCACCTACTTGTGCTGATAAGGTATCAGCCGCTTGCACTAAAGGTTTCATTTACAAATTCAATTAATTTTACAATACATTAATTCTGTAATTAAGTACTTAGTATACTAAAAATTTATAGAAAAAAAAAACTTATTAATGCCCACAAACAATTCAGTTACATAAATATGGGGGGAATCCTACTTTCGCTATATTTTTTATTATTAAAATGGTTCGTAATAATAATAAAAGCAGAGGAAACCAACAGTAAGTAACCAGAAAATTGATTTAATAGGGGTTTATATTATTAGATACGAAGTGTAGGTACGAACAGTAAAAAAAAGATAGATAGATAATTAAGAAGCTAGCCAAGGGAGCTAGGTACTACAAACCTAAACTAAGATTGATATAATGACTCAGGGCGGTGTATTTTTTATTTTTTTTATCTGTTTTAATAAATATTTTTATATAATTAACTTAAAACGTCATTTAGGTAATACTTCTAGCATCATGACCTGTACTCGTAGTATTTGAAATTTTAAAGTAGGTTTTGTAGCCTAAATGGTAATGCCAACTGCATATTGGCAAGTCCGTAGTTACTCATTGCATATTTAGTATTCGTCGTCTCATGGTATCTTTTAATTTTTCAGTTACGTTTCCAATTATTTTGAATGAGACTGATATGACAAGTAAGTATGACATTTTTTATCATGTCTAGGTGCATTATACGTTCTACCTATCATCAACATCCATCATTTCCCTATCGAAGTAACAGGAAGGTTACCGCATATAATACCTACAATGTGCAACTGAAATATCTCAAGATCTGAAACTACACACATCAAAACTATCTAGGGATCAAGCCCGTTTTAGCAATATATTGTTTTTTTTTCGTAATTTGGAGTTTACTCCTTAAGAATCGGTTTGCATATAAAGCCCCGGTAAGGAATTTTAATTTATACAAGCGTAGCACTTGTTTTATTCGTAAATAACACGGATAAAACATTTGAAAAAAAAACCGGCCGAGTGCGGGTCGGACCACGCACAATGAAGGGTTCCGTAGTTGGGATGAATTTATCCTAAGAACAACCTTAACATTGTAGTTGAAAAACATATTCTCTCATACGGAATGTATGGGAGATCATGTTTTTCAAACTGCAAATTTAAGTTGGTTGATAATTACTCGATAACCTGTAAAGCCTACTTAGACTCTACTACTACTACTCTGATAGTTTTCCTTTTAATTTCGTTATACAAAGTTGATACGACAGAGGGGCTTTTCTTTAAACTGAGTATACTAGGTACCATTTTCAAGCTCTGTACCAAAAATCAATTAAATAGGAGCAGTAGTTTAGTCGCAAATTATTTTTTAAGTTTTTGCCCCGTTTGAACACGATGTATCTTTCCTAACAGCTGATTATGTCTATACGCATAGGTCATGCACCTTAAAACGATAAATCTGAGTATAACCTATGCGTTGTTGCCGCTGTGACGCAAGTCACAAGTACAACCAAATATTTTCGCTAAAAAGATGACAATGCAAACAAGGAAGCAATAAATACACACACACTTGCATTTTCATTACGAGAGGGACAATCATCTGCAAAACACCGCGCGTAAAAGAAATAGTAATAGGTCAGTGTGTTGCTATTGCATCCTAGCGATCGAGGGGCAGGGGTTGCGATCGGTAAGTGGGGCAGTGGGGCTTCTAAAAACTGTTTTTTTCAGTTCGCCGACGCTATTCTTTCGGAACGTACAAGATGTTACGTAACACGGTAGCACCTGCTCCGCTTCCGTTTTGTCGAACTCGCGCGCTGACAATTGGGATTTTGTTTTGTTATTGTGATACTACTAAATACTACTACTTCAACTAAATGAAACGAAATTTAAATCTTATATTAAACGCACACTATGCAGCCAAGCATATTATAAGTTGGGAGATTATATCGCTGATAAAAATGCTTGGCTCAACACTGGTCTTGCTCCACAAGGGCGCATAAACGAATAGATTAGCATTTTAAAATACTGTTGGAGCTGCTGAAGATGTAAAAAACTATCTTTGCATTGTATAAATTCAATCTCATAACATTGTATAATTGCATAGCACATGTTGAGTACTATGTACCGACTATAAAGCTACCATTTAGGTACTGGATATGTCTTTCATTGACTTGAATGTGCCTTGGCGGCTGAGAGTATGTCATGCTCACTCTAATGTCTCGCTGACGGTGGCGCGTGTGTTGGATCATTTAGCTCCCTTCAAAATGGTTGAGCTGAATGGTGCTAATCCATGCGTCATGTTCGTGAACGGGCGCCGTCAGTAGGGACTGGTCATCTCTTAGCTACCACGGCTTATTTTAATTTAATTTAATTTTTGAATTTTTATTTTTGCTATGGACGCTTTTAACGTTTTGCATCGTTCTCACATGTATAACTTCAACATGAATGATGTAACCAATTTTTTGTAACCATATTATGATTTAAAAGAGTGTCCGTGGAGTTTCTTGCCCGTTCTTCTCCATAGGTACCTACTACGCTTTGGAATGGGCATCTAGCTTCATCTTTCTGACTGACGGACCCCTTGACAATTCAAAAGTGCCTGTAATTGGTTTATTTGAAATAAATGGTTTGAGTTTGAGTTTGAGTTTGAGTTTGATAGGACACTAAATAAGTTTAAGACAGTATTTCTTTTTTTATTGTGACAGGACACGTAACTTGGGATTATTATTATTTAGTGTTAGTGTTTTTTTTTGTGATCGACTGCTTTTATTGTGATACGACACGTAATTAAACTTTGGGTTTGTGTGTGTGTGTGTGTGTGTGTGTGTAATTAAAGTGTTCAACAATGCCTCGTGTAACTTACACGGCGTTAGAATACACTGACATGATTTTTAATTAGAAAAATAAATAACATTATTCTCTGTCGGTATAATTTGTGCATTCATGTGAATGACACATCGAGAATTAATTTTTTTTGTGATTGTTGTACTTCAAAATCATACCTAACAAAAGCCGCGAGCCGAGGAGCCGCCGCGAGCGGAGGCGCCGCCCGCGCCACCGCAGCCGCGCCGGCGCGGGCCGGCGCGGCGGCGCGGCGGGCGGCCGCCCGCTTTGACGAGATAACACACGCCAACGCGCGCGACGTTGCCGCTGTTACCTAGGTATCTGTAGGTAGGTCAGTTAAATTTATTTTCAAAGGGTGGTTGCGTTTTACTCTGATTTGTAAGCTATTTAGTTTGTTTGAAAAAAAAAATACACTCATTTTAGGTGCTTTTTATTTTTATACCGTATCGAATTAATACTAAACACGTATAGTATACGTAGTGTTATTTAATGCCCCTCTGTCATATCAACTCTGTATATATTACTGCTGTGAATTTTTTCACAAATCGAAGTAGGTACAACCATTTAGCTGTCAGGGAGGGGGGGGGGGGGGGATATTTGACTCTAACAAAAAGTTTCAGTTAAAAGCTTAATATTTCGCAAACGGATACCTAAATCCAAAAATGGTTTTCAAAAACTAATATTTTTGAACGACCTTTCTAACGATACCCCATGACATGAGGTAGATGATAAAAATAAACATCCCCACTTTACGTGTAGGGGAGGTACCCTAAAAATTTTATTTTTCCTGATTTTATTTTACCCCTTTGTCGCGGCATGATTAATATATGTATATATGCCAAATTACAGCTTTCTAGTACTAACCGTCTCTGAGCTAAGCCGCGGACAGACAGACAGACGGATATGGCGAAACTATAAGGGTTCCTTGTTTACTACGGAACCCTAAAAACGTCACTTATTTCTTATTTCACACTTTGATCAAAATATTTCTGCTTGTAAAAGTGGTTTTTACCTTCTTTGCCCATTGCATACGAGTATTCAAAGACAATCGTATTATGGAATAAACTCCACTCGTGTGTCGGAGCTGACACACATACACTTTTTTTTTGTGCAGCTATTTCAGTTATGGATCAATATCTATGTACCAAAAACAATATTTTATATTTAGAAACCAAGGCGATAGTGGGGGCAGTTTTAGCAAATTTTGATTCAATCTCCGTTCCCAAAGGTCGTTACCACCTATTCAGCCCCGCAAACGTATTATAAGGCCCATTTACAATGTGCTTGTGAAAACCGAAATTAGGCAGAAAAAAGTAACCCTAATTGTGCTTTTCTGATGAATCTCGCATGAAACCAGCCGTAGATACTAGCCGTATATACAATAAAGTATTAGAAGACCTCTGGAAACCAAAAAGTTTAAGTGAATTCCAGAAATTCCATGCATATAGTGGTACAAGCTTCTGCCCGCAACTGCGTTCGGCCTCCGACACACCGCGGCGCCGTCGCATCGAATCGTTCGGCCTCCAACACACCGCGTCGCGGTAGCATCGAATCATTCGGCCTCCGACACACCGCGTCGCCGTCGCATCGAATCGTTCGGCCTCCGACACACCGCGTCGCCGTCGCATCGAATCGTTCGGCCTCCGACACACCGCGTCGCCGTCGCATCGCATCGCCCACCCGCGCTATTACTTTGTTTTCGCTTAACGTTCTTTCTTCCTTTTTTTTGGCTCCCCTTCTTAGGGCCGTAGCGTGATGTTAAATTGCCTATAGCCTTCCTCAAGAATTGCACTATCAAATTTAAAAATTATTTTGTAAATCCGACTGGTAGTTCCAGAGATTAACGCGTTCAAACAAACAATCTCTTCAGTTTTATTATTAGTACAGAGATAGTATAGATAACAATCATGATAATCACAATGAGGATGAGGACGATGTGGATGGTGGTTTTGGATTCGCAGTTGTCAAACTATTTTGATGACTGCGAAGACCTCACTGATACTCATTCAATTCTGTACTGCGCGGCTGTAGCAGCATGTCGTGTAGCTCACGTAAAATTTGCAAATGAGTCTAGAGCTACACGACCGAAACCAGCCGTACCAGCTTGGCAGTGCAGAATTGAGCGCCGTATTTGCGGGGCCAGAGCGCTCATCGGCAAACTTATCTGCTTCAGGGAGGGCAATACTCGCCCTAGAGTGATGCACTTTGCGAGGCGGGCGTTCTCAGGGACTGATATTAGCCCTGAGGACTATGTGTCCCGTGTCACAGAGCGCATCGACTTCCTGAAGCAGAAAGTGTATGCATTGGCGAACTGTATTCGTAGGTATAAGCGGCGAGTGGAGCGATATACTCAGAATCGCACCTTCCAGAGTGATGAAAGGTGGGTTTATAGGGCTTAGGAGCGACCGGACCAAGGTGTGGCTGACGCGCGCCTTCCGGATGATGATGCCATGTGTTCTTTCTGGCGGAGTATCTGGTCGGCGCCTGTCAACCACACCGAAGGTGAAAGGATGAGGGAAGTCGAGCGAGCCTGCGATCCAATACCAGAAATGGGGGCTATTACCATCTGCCCCCAAGATGTAGCTCGTGCAGTTGGTCCGTTGCGCAACTGGAAGTCTCCAGGGCCGGACGGGCTGCATAATTTCTGGATCAAATGGTTCAAAAGGTCGCACGCTCGCTTGGCGGCTCAGTACCAGACTGCTTTGGAGTCTGGTTCGCTACCCCAGTTTCTAACGACAGGAGTTACCCACCTGCTCCATAAATCTGGTAGCACCGCGGAACCCAAAAAGGCCGGTCACGTGGTTACCGACGGTCTATAAAGTTCTTACTTTACCTACCATTTTGAGAGCTAAAATTAACAAACATATAGACACCAATTCCATCATATCTGCCTCTCAAAATGGATGTAGGAACGGGTACTAAGGAGCTTCTCCTCATTGATATGGCCATTAGCCAACAGGTTCGCCGTTCCCGAAAAGATCTATCGACATGCAGGATAGATTATAAGAAGGCCTATGACTCGGTGCCACATATATGGCTCAGGAGGGTGCTGGAGTTGTATAAAGTAGATGCAACTCGCACCTTCCTGATGCCGTGTATGGGGCAATTGAGGACGGTCCTTCGCTCTCCAGGATGTCGAAATATCCAGAAAAATAGCGAGCCGATAAGAATTGAGCGAGGCATATTTCAGGGCAATAGTTTGAGTCCGCTCTGGTTCTGCTTAGCCCTGAATCCTCTAAACACATTGCTGGAGGATTCAGGTCTAGGCTATCGGCTGAGGAGAGGTGGTCAGGTTATATCTCACCTTCTCTACATGGATGACCTAAAACTCTTTGCCCCCAACAATTTGCAACCGATGGAGCTACTGAAAGTAACTGAAACTTTCAGTAGCGTCATCAGGATGGAATTTGGTGTCGATAAATGTGCAGTCATGCATGTAAAGCGAGGGGAGATTGTAGAATCCGTGGGAACACAGCTCGTGGATTCCATAAACCTTAGAGCGCTCTCCGCATCCGAAACCTATAAGTATTTGGGTATGTCGGAAGCGTTGGGCATCAATGTTACTGACATGAAGCAATCATTGAAGGACCGCTTCTTTTGCCGCCTGAAGAAAGTATTCAATAGTCTTTTATCAGGCGGAAATAAGGTCTAAGGCCTTCAAAGGGTAGCCTCCTTGCCGGACTACCGCCATGGGATCTGGAGGCAAAAGTCCTCGCGCACATGTGGGAGTTGCGCGAGGAGGCGAAACGCCGGGGTGTAACTCCGCTGCCGCGAGAAATCACGGCACAGCGGACAGAGCTCCGGCGGGATCTCATGGCGGCATGGAGAGTGCGATTGTCGCAACCCAACGCTGGGCACGCCACAATTGCGGCGGTAAGGCCCCTCTTTGAGGAGTGGCTAGAGAGGCGCCACGGCGTCCTCACCTTCCGCCTGACGCAGGTCCTCACCGGACACGGTTGTTTCGGGAGGTTCCTGTTCAGGATAAAGCGGGAGGAAACGCCCGGGTGTTACCATTGTGTGGATCGCCCGGAGGACACGGTGGAGCATACGGTGGAGGTCATGGTCATCAGGTCATCAGGCCATGGTCCGGAGCGAGAGTGCATGGGAAGCCGTCACTTCCTTCTGCGAAGCAGTAATGCTCGCGAAGGAGGAGGCGGAGCGCGCGAGGGAAATGCAAGATGCGCGCCCTCGCGCTCCTAGTCGCCGCAGGAGACGCCCCGGGCGTCGGGAGTCGCGAGCCGACTTCCGGCCACCGTAGGCGCGGGCTTGCGGACGGTGGGCAATGGGTAGCTCGCCGTCCGATTAGAACCAGGCCCGGACCGACGGCGCGTTGTGTTCCACGCGCGCCTCAAAGAGATGTCAGCACCAACTGACGGGGTCCGTAAGGGCCAATGCCTGCCAGGGTTGCGAGTTGGTCCGAAAGGGATATCGCGGCCCCGGCACACAGGCAACGGAAGGAACACGGGTGGGTTTTAGTCAGTAAAAGTCTGACACTCCCTCTCGCTCCGCCCAGAGCGGGAGGAGTCATTTGATGATTTCCCACCCAAAAAACAAAAAAAAAAAAGGCCTTCAAAGGTTGGGTCATGCCGGTTTTGATGTACTCTTTCGGCATACTCAAATGAACTCAGACCGAACTCGATGTCCTGGATATGAGGGTTCTTACGCTGCTGAATGCATATCGAATGCACCACCCACGGTCATCGGTAATGAGACTGTATATCCCGCGAAAGTGTGGAGGTCGAGGCTTTTTAAACGCTTAGAACCTCCACAATCGCGAGATATGCAGTCTCAGGGAATATTTCCTATAAGCCGACATGGGGAGCATCGAAATGTGGTCGCGGTAGACAAGGGCCTCACCCCGCTCACCATGGCTAAAGAGAACTGGCGAAAGCCTGTAGTGCTTGACACTAACGATCGCAAGGAGGTATGGCAGAGTAAGGAGCTTCACGGACGCTTTTTCCGGGCCCTACATGGACCCGATGTAGATTTTCTAGCGTCCATAGCCTGGCTGCGTTTTGGTGACCTCTTTTGGGAAATCGAAGGTTTTGTCTGTGCAATTATGGACGAAGTTATCATGACGAACAATTACCGTAGATATATTGTGAAAAACGGCACGGTTGACATCTGTCGGGCATGCCACCGTCTGGGAGAATCAATCCGACACATTATCTCCGGCTGTTCTCGTCTAGCTAACGAAGAGTACTTGCATAGACACAACCTTGTAGCCAGGATTATCCATCAGCAACTTGCTCTAAAATACAATCTTGTGGAATTACAGGTATGTGCCCGACCCAGTTCTCGAAAATGGAAATATCACATTGTACTGGGATCGATCCATCATCACTGACAGGACTATTGTTGCGAATAAACCTGATATAGTGGTGGTGGATCGAGTAGAGCGGCGCACAATGATTGTTGACATAACGGTCCCACATGACGGGAACCTCGTGAAAGCTGAGAAAGATAAACAAATCAAGTATCTTGACTTGGCTCACGAGGTTGTCGATATGTGGGATGTGGACTCAGCGATCATTGTACCGATAGTCGTATCAGCCAAAGGCTTAGTTGCCAAGAGCCTCGAACACATAAGGAGGCTCTCGTTGGGCAGTTGGATCAAGGGCTTGATTCAGAAAGCGGTACTCCTTGACACGGCTCGCATTGTCATGAGGTTCCTCTCTCTGGAGCCCTGACCTTGGACTGTAGCTTGGACCCTGTTCCCGATACCGGTGGGCTACTATTTTTTTTATAGTGCCATTTTCCATACGTATTTGTTAACGTTTTCGATGTGTGCTTAATTACTATCAAAAATACGAAATCTAAAGTATTGTCACCAACCGACGCGGTTCCGCGTTTTTAAGAGAAGCTCCGGATAGTCAGTACCTGGCAACAAAGGTCAGTTGAACTTTATAAATCTAAATGTATGATCTCTATAATTACGTTGTTGTAGCCTAAGTTCTTACAACAAATCTCTTTTTCTCCTCGCAAGTATGTTGAATAACGTCGTGTGCAACGGGTGTGCATTGATCTTTACACTCGAGGCGGTATTAATTGCGCGACCCGGCGGCGAGCCGAGTGTGTACCAACATAGCACACTTGTATCATAATGTACTATTCTTAAGTGCCAGTGCTTTGATTCTTCTTTATTTTTCATTTCAATGGTACCTTTCAAATACATGCTATAATGAGCCATGACGATAAAAACCGATAGCAATTTTTCAGCATTACTGTACTTTACAAATAGGACGTTCTGCAAATAGGACAAACTGCTTGTATGAACATCTGCTGCTAGGACATTTTGTTAAAGTGTCTATAGGTTGTTCTGCAATTAGGACCATTTGCTTTTAGGACTTTTTGATACGGAGGGATACTCTTGATGTGAGTAGTTTATTCAGTATCGAGAGAAGATCTACTTACTCTATTTATTGATTTGTTTGTCATGTAAAGATTGCTATACACTTGATCGGGTTGGCATGATTTGGCACAGCCGGGCGGGCAAATCGAATATATCTTGATATATGTTCGGGAAAGAGTCGCTCGAATTGAGTCGAGCCGACCCGAACATAATCGCGCGGAGGAGCGAGGGCTGTACCTTCGCCGAACGGTGTCGATCGAATATATGTAGTAGTTGCTTTGTTGTTCAACAAATACTTCTGAATCGAATTTGCCGACCCAAACAAGTGTGTCCTTTTCATTATTTTTAGTGCAAACTTATTATGGTGAATTGATTTTAATTCGATCATTACAGATTTCAACAAAAAGTCAATACTACGTTATGGTTTTCACAGAACCCATAAGTGCTTGGACTTTCAAAAAACTTACGTATGTATAAATACATGCCTGACACGTGGTTTTGCCATTGCTTCTGCTGATAAAAATTGCAAGTGTACTTGTTTTAAAGACAAAATAAAATCGAAGTATATCAGTGTAAACTCGGCTTGGAAACTACCGACTACCACAATACCAGCCTGGGTTGGGGGTTACCTAAATCCGTCTAAAGGAAACTTTGTCCTCGTGCATTCACCTCATAAAAAACATGATAATCTTAAACATCAAATAAACGATCCAGCACTGTATGGAAACGATTCTAGCGCAAAGCATCAAAATGAAACAAACGAAGAGCCTAAGAAGAACGATGGGAATGACGATGCTGGAGGTACAACGACTGTAAAGGACGGTGACGATGCTAGAAGCGTAACCGTAACGACTGAGAAGGACAATGACGATGCTAGAAGCGTAACCGTAACGACTGAGAAGGACAATGACGATGCTAGAAGCGTAACCGTAACGACTGAGAAGGACAATGACGATGCTGGAGGCGGAAATACTGCGAAGGAAGATTCGTTCGGGACCAACGCTATGGTCCTGAGCGAGGATTCTGTCACGACCGAAGATTCGGTCGCGGGCGAGCATTCTGTCACGTCCAAGGATTCGGTCGCGATCGAGGCCCCGGTCGACAGCGACATATCGGCCCTGAGCGGGGGATCGGCCGCGAACGATGATTCGGACGTGAACACAGAGTAGAGAGATAACAAATATGGAAGGAGATCGAGATAGAAAGAGAGGAAGGAAAAAATATGTCTAAATAACACCACAATGGAGATGATACGCAAGGATGGTTAAAGTTGGTAATGTAAATATTTTTTTCCAAAGTTTGATGTATTATATTTCATGACAAAGCTTGTTTTTTTTTTATCAAAATTTAAAAAGGTCTCCAAAATATTTTTTTGCTGCCAAAGTAACCTGACCATTTTTGAGGTTTCGTACCTCAAAAGGAAAAACGGAACGTGAACGTGTGACTGTCTCTTCGTCTGTCACGATCAATTAGCTCCGAATCTGATGGACTGATTAAGTTGAAATGTGGTCCACATATCAACTTCTGTGACGGAACGACGAAACACGGACGTATAACGAAAATAAACGAAAATAAATGAATTTTGAAGGGGCAGTATTCGGGAGCAAATGGAATAAATAAAAATAAAAGTTTTGCAAACTGCACTGTGTGAAATATCAAATGAAAGGGCTTATTGTAGGGATCTCAAATACATTTTTTAACAATAAAAAAAAATAAAAAATAAGATAGGTATTTAAGAAAATTTATGAAAATTGAATATTCAAAAGTCATAAGTAATTTATTCAAACTAGGCTGAGAATCAGCACTTTTCGAACGTCAAAATTACATAAGACAGTCCCCCAAAACGCTCACCGTTCCCCTTTCCTAGTGCGTTAGCTGTGAAGAAAAAGTGGCGCAACAAACTCCCCAGCAGCACAGCTGTCTGTTCAGTAAAAAAAAAAAATTCTATATAATAGTATGCAAAATAAATTACATTACGCAACATACTCGTAAAACATAATTTAAAATATTAGCCATATGTCAGCTAGCACACGATAATATACTAACCAAAATCATCGAGGAATAGACTCAGGCAGAAATAAAAACTAAACGTAAACAGAACTTAATATCTAAATAAAAGCCTCCAGGCATAAAGGGCAGGCCCGCTTACATAAAGCTATAACTGGAAGTTATAAATTTAATGTACTTGTTTATTTACATTTAACAACTAACAATTTAAAAACTAACAGACTTAAAATAATGGGAAATTTACCTTTCTGAAACTACCGACAGACAATTGACCCTTGAGAAATGTAATGCAATACAAATCAAAATTCAAAAAAAAAGTTCACTTCAGCTCCTAGGTTCCCCAATTTTAGAAGACAGCTCTTCTCCCTTCATCGACGAAAAAATCAAAAATTTCAACGACATTTCGGACAGACTCTCTAAAATTAACTTACATTCGGCTTTCACCCTGATCAGATAGTGCTGTTTTGGTCCAAATTTCATATATTTTCTACGCTCTTCACCTTTATGGAAGCAGCCACACCTCTTGGACAAAATTTACCAAATTATTCGCAGCACCCTAACATCCATTTTAAATGTGGCCTTGAACGACCGGAGGTGGCTGCAAGCCACACTACCCATCCGTTTCGGTGGCCTCGGTGTCCGCAAAATTACAAGTATTAGCTTAGCCGCGTTCCTGTCCTCTGTCCACAGCACTGAAAAGTTGACCGGGAAAATTTTAGCCCCATGCCTGATCGACTCTGAAGTGCCGTGCTTGACCGATGCGGAGAACGCCTGGAAAGCGGCTTGCCCGAATACAGATCAGAGGCAGTGGGATGAGCCGCTCTGCAGGTTGGTACGGAACAATCTTATTAATACATCCACCAATACTGCTGAGCGTGCCCGCCTGCTGGCTGTGGGTGAGTGGGAGACGGGCCTTTGGCTTCAGGCGCTACCGTCACCCAACATAGGCACTATGCAATTTCTTTAGTGGTTTAACAGGAATGTACAAGTCCCTTAACTTGTACATTCCTGTTAAACCACTAAAGAAATCGACACACCCCCCCTGGTATACCAGTGCTTTAATTAAAATATTAAAAGAAAAACATAAATACCATAATAAATATAAAAATTATGGCAATTTATCGGATACCACTCTTTTTCTGTCTTGCGAAACCGAGTTAAGCAAATGGAGGCGGGTTGTTTTGATGCATGTATGGAAAAAATAGAATCCTCTATTTCCAAAAACCCTAAGTCGTTCTGGTCCTATATTAAAAGTAAAAGAAGTGGTAACTCATTACCTAACGTACTGCATTATATGGGCCTGTCCGCAGACACCGGCGAGGGTATCACTGAGCTATTTGCATCTTACTTTTATTCAACTTTCCAAGAACCAAACTCAAACTCTGATGATCTAGATACTAATGTAGATACTTATTCTCCTAGCTCAGTGAACCTGAGTACCGTTAGCGTGTGTCCTGACATGGTACTCAAGCTACTCAAAGGTCTGGACCTAACTAAATCAGGTGGGCCAGATTTGATACCCCCCATTTTCATAATTAATTGTGCAAAAAGCCTTGTGGAGCCAGTCTTCTTGTTGTTTGAACGGTCGTTGAGAGAGGGTATCGTCCCGAACATGTGGAAATCGGCATTCATCACACCTATTTTTAAAAAGGGGGCTAAATCGAAAATAGAAAATTATCGCCCCATATCTAAACTATGTCTCTTCTCTAAAGTTCTGGAGCGAGTGGTGCACACGGAAGTTTATTCGGCCTTGCAGCGCTGTTTTGGCGACGAACAACATGGTTTCCTCAGAAAACGGTCGACTGCTTCCTATTTGGTATTGTCCAATGAATTCACAACTACACGGACTACAGCAAGTGTTTCGACCGAATAGATCACCGTGTGCTCCTTCAGAAGCTTTTATCGGCAGGAATACACGGTGACCTGTTTCGTTGGTTTTCGTCATATATAGATAACCGAACGCAGGCTGTGGTCTTACGTGGATACATGTCCGGTTGGAAAACTGTCCCATCTGGAGTGCCTCAAGGCTCGATCTTCGGACCGTTATTGCTTACAATATTAATCTCGGACATAAAAAACTGCTTTATTGATTCACAAATTTTACTATACGCAGATGATATGAAGGTTCTTAAGTATGTACGTACATTATCTGATACCGAGCTACTTCAGTCAGACCTTGACAGATTCTTTTTATACTGCAAAACCAATAAGTTACAACTAAACGTATCCAAATGTTTTCACTTAGTATACACGCGCCAGAAAACTACTATCGGTTCAGGATATACACTAGATGGTACAAACATAAGTAATTCAAGCTGTATCAGAGTAGTACCTTGGTGTAGTGCACGACAGCAAATTACTTTTTGACGATCACATAGAAACCATTGTCAAGAAAGCTTTCAAGGCCTTGGGCTTTATTATTAGAGCTTGTTCTAGCTTTCGGTCTCTGAAACCAGTAAAAGTCCTTTACTGTTCCCTCGTGCGCAGCCATCTCGAGTACGTTTCCCAAGTCTGGAACCCGCAATACGAGATTTACAAATATCGTATTGAATCTGTTCAAAATATTTTTTTACGTTATTTAGACTTTAAGGCAAAGCAATTCTCGGTGGACAACGAACACCGTTGCAAGCGATACCATTTTTTACCGTTGAACATGAGACGTAATATTGGTGACATATGTTTTTCGGTAGGCATAGCAAATGGTTCGATTGATTGTCCGGAATTACTCAGCAAAATACTTCTTCGCACTAATCAAAATAACCTGCGTAGACGACCTCTGCTGCAGGCACCATGCGCATCGACTAATTACAGGCGCAACGCCTTCTCCATTCGTAGTGTTAAAGCCTTCAATAGTTTACCATCGAACCTGGATCGAACTGGATTGATCTATTTTGCACCAGCGCACACAGTATTAGAAGGATCCTAAACAAGGAATATTTTGGGGATAGTCATGAATAAAGTACTAATTGGTTCGGTTTGTGATGTTTGATGTAATGTTATGTTATGTAGTCGCCAATATATGACTTAACTGTTTTGATCTTGCACGACTTGACAAACTTTTTCTTTTTTATGTTTTCGTCTAGGTTTTTATTAACAAGCTAAAAATATTTTATTTCTTTTTCTTGGTTTGCAATTCGCTGTTAACGAACATTTAGTCAACGCAAAGTATTTGTTACTAGATGTATACATGTGGAAGCTTGTAATTAGCAAAGATTTTAATTGTGTTATTAGTCTGTAAGCGCTCTGAAAAAAAAACAAAAAAAAAAAAATTGATATACACTAAGAACAATGAAGTGGACTGTATTGTTGGGTTTGGATTCATCAATAAAATACTTCTTCTATTTCTTCTTGTTTATTCCTTTAGTTGTTTTCTTCTAGAGAGCTGGGATCCGACTGTAATGTTCCCGCCCAATGACCCGTCTTTTATACAAAAATCGTTAAGCCTTATGTTACCGTAAAGAGACTTGTGATTTTTGGGACCATTTTAATTACAATTTTCTCTTAGGTCTAGCTCTTTGGAGCTCTATTTCTATTCGTTCCCTAAGTCGGATCGTTACAAATTTTACACCGAATATAGCTCTCGTATTCCTTTGTTATTTTACAGAACAGTATTTAACATATCTTTATGTACTAAAAAGTTTCTAGAACATTAACTGCTCACAATAGGTCTTTGGTATATTTTCATTAAACAAAATCGTTAATATCTCTAAAACCCGTGGATCGATTTACATCATTCAAACGAGATAAATGGTTTTATACATAATTCTCTCATTTGACACTAAAATCTTCAAAATATTTTCACAAACACAAAACCTCATTTCAAAGTTACGTAATATACTCGTAGATACGAAATTTTTCTCCATACATTAAAATCTTAAGAAACACTACTTTATTTGGTCTTATTAGATTCAAATAAGAAAACTAACACTAAATTCAATAAATAGAACCTAATTAGAAAAAAAATAAAACACCTAAAATCTAATGAGAAACTAAAAAACTTACAAAAAAATTGTAAAAGTCCGCCGAGGCCCCGCTGCTACTTGTGCCATGGTGTACAGCTAGAGTCTCGACTTTCGTATTCTGACTAACACTTTTTCACATAAAAAGCTTATTATCACTACACTGGCGCATAACTCAGTCTTGTTCACTTATGTACAATATACACATGCTCGGCGTCCGTTACAAACAAGAATGGACCCAGTATTGAGCCTTGAGGTACACCTAACTGAACTGGTAGCCCGGAAGATTTCACACCATTAACATCTACACATCTGACCATTCGCCCCCTCATTTCCGAAACTATCGAGCCCAAAATTTTGAAAAAAGTACAGAAAGTAGTTCTATACTTATAGGTTACAGGAAAACCTATAACTTTATGGTTTTGTTGGAATGTATGGGAGAACATGTTTTTAAACTACAATGTTAAGTTTGTCCTTGGGATAAATTCATCTTAACTACAGAACCCTTCATTGTGCGTGGTCCAACACGCTCTAGGCCGGTCTTTTAAAATCAAATATTAAATTAAAGTTTATTTCACCAAACGCTGTTAGTTATTAAATATTCATCATCGTCATTGTCAGCCTCACCAACTGGTATATAAGCCTCCTTCCTTTTGTGCAATGCTTCCCTGGTTTGTGTGAGTCTCAGCCAGGTCTTTTGTAGGTCGTCCTACCATGTTGCTATTGATCTACCGACGCTCCTCCTACTGACTCTCGGCAAACATTCAGTTAGGGCTCTGTTCCACCTGCCATCACCATGTCTAGCCAAATGTCTTGCCCACCTCATTTTTTTTCGTAACGGTCTCGGTTTTTCAGCGACAGTGCTCCATAACCCTTTGTGCAACCTTGACTTTGTACACACTAATACGCCAATCCAGCTTGTCAAATTCCGCCCAGCCTAGTTCTTTGCGTCTCGAGATTTCGATAGTTTAGCAGTCTATCCCAAAAGATATGCAATTTTCCAGATATTTGTTATACTCCACCACCTCCAGCGATTCACCACCAATTGTAACAGCTCCTGTTAATATTGGTAATCAGAGAGTCATGGCGCCATCGACAACGCCACATGCGAACTACGCATCACACTGACGTCACGCAAAATTGTGCATCGCGTAAGCAAAGTTTACCGCGCAACTAGCATATATACAACGTCCCGACATTAATTGTCTGGCAATAGCCCATCAGACCCAACACCCGTCTGGTCGAAGGATCCTCTCTTTTCTATGGAGGATGAGTGAACTTGACACTTGTTTCTTATTTTAAGTCATGCCGTATGACGGTTGTAATTTTGATTGTTGTGCATAGTAAGACAGTAATGCGTAACAAGATATTAAACAAACCGAGTATTATAGCGAAATTGGCTCTTAGCAGTCGATATAATTAGTTTCTCATTTCATTTTAAGAAAATTTAGTTTCTGTACTTTAGTATTTTGTTCAGAAATGAAATGAGGATGAAATCTATATAAAACTAGCTGACCCGTATATCAATATTAATCCATAGAAAAATACAAAATCCATTTTTTATTTCAGACCAAGAGATCCATATA
Source organism: Agrochola macilenta (assembly GCA_916701695.1). NCBI lineage: Eukaryota > Metazoa > Arthropoda > Insecta > Lepidoptera > Noctuidae > Agrochola > Agrochola macilenta. The sequence continues at coordinate 10,646,688 of OU753559.1, read as the reverse complement.
GTGTTAGTATGAAGTTAGCCTATGTTAGTAAACAGAAAAATTCAAAATACAATAAAGATACAGGAACATTAATTGGCTACATGAACATGTGCACGCACATGTCTGCTAGCCTGATAAATGGTCCATCAACCTTGTCCGCCAGTGTAGCTTAAATACTGTTAGGGCTACCCCTGAATCGCCGCAACATCGATGCACACCATTTGCTCATGATGGCATGAAAGTCGTCTATTCGCGCTTCCGCAAACATGCCCGATGCACTGCAAAACTGAGGCAGCCCCAGCAATATCCTCAGCACATTATTATACTGCACGCGCAGCGCGTTGTAAGCCTTCTGCGTATACCTAACCCACAAGCTGCACGAGTAAAACGACTGGCAGTAGGCTCAGAAGAGCGTCAGTTTTACCTCGTCAGTACATCGCGCAAACCTGCGGGCAAGCATATTGCATCGGGCTGCCAACGCCCTGCGCTCCCTATCTATATCCTGGAAAAAAGGACGTTCGGTTTTCCCGAATTTGAAAACTTTCCGGGAAACTTTTTCAAAATCAGTCGAGCCGGTCTCAAGTGATGCGCTTATAGCATTTAATTACAATTTATAAAGATTAACAAAAACGCTTGCTTTGTTTTTTTTTTTATTGTATACATGTAATAATAAAACCTTGGTCATTAAGTCATCTGTAAAATGCCAGACAGATTAGATTATCATTTGGGTTAAAAATGGGGAATTAGTGGTATGGAAACTGACATCCCCTTTATCCATCCTAACATCAAAGATCCCAAAGATTCAACTGACATTAACATTTTTGGGTGTAGAATAATTTAGGACTTTCACTAACCCTAGTTTGATCTCAGCTACGCAGAATTAGTATTCATGCCTATTAAACACAAGTCATAAAAAGCGAAGTGTGACTGAGGGATGTTACACACGCGTGTTCGGGTCGGCACATTGGATTCGGCAGTATTTATTGAACAACAAACCCGGCCCGAAGCAGTTCACATGTTCAGCTTTCATTTGGTTCGAGCCGGCAAACTACGTTCGGTATCTGCCCTCACTTAATCATGTTTGCGGGTCGGCTCGGCACAATTCCAGCTAAGCCTTCCGGTTTTTTCCCGAACATATCTACAAGTATTAGATTTTGCCGTCCAGCTGTGCCGAATAATTCCGATCTGAACAAGTGTGTAGGTCCCCTAATAATTAGGGGAACTAGGTATCAGTGGTGATACCGAGTGCAGAGGTTCATAGTTACATTTAAAATTAAATGTTATAAAATTTATTTGAATGTATAAAGCTACCTGCCTACTTCACAAGAAGTAAACAGTCTGTCAGATAATTAAAAAAAATTGAATTGCGGAGAACGCTCCGGAAACCGATTGTTAGTCTATCATAATGATTACCTACGTATCTAAGTAGGGAAGTGAATAATAAGATTTACAATTCGTTTTTATCCATTGTATGATAACGTTTTTACAAAATATTTCACTCCGGTTTAACTACAATAACAAGGGTGAGTAGCCAACTTTTTATGCAATACCCGAGAGGCAATGCTTGTGTGTGACGGCTATGACGTATCGCTAAGATTTTTTACTAATACATATTTTTGCTTTTATATCGATGTATCAATTTCTTTTATACGGATTGACACTTTCAGACAAATATTCACTGGCACTTTTGGGACAAGGGTTTTTAAAAGTGCCACTAAGAAATATATTCAGTTTTATACAAGGTGAGTTTTTGAGGTAAAACTTTAAGGTGAAAACCAAACTTTTATATAAGAAATAGAATTTTAATCAGGTACCACATTTTATTTCCTTGCAGAATATGGTTCTTATTGGCAACACTATTGCTGGGTATAAATGAATTCTACCTATGTAAGTATATTTCTATACCAGGTAAACATACTTTTTAAAGTGCTGTTTTAACTTTCTCTAAAAATCGATTTCTTGGTTACTTGTAACCTCTTTGCTCTATATCACAGATATCCAGATCATCACAGATTCGGCTTACACCCTCATACCCTCAAGTCTAGTTTTAATAAATATATGTATGGTTGAAGTTCAATCTTGAATAGCAAAAGTGCATTAGTGACATTATCTTTGGTCCTTAGTTAAAATATACTTTTGTATTCATATTTTATTTTTAAATTACCTAAAACATATAAATGGTTAGGTAAGATCAAAGTAAATACCACATATATTATTAATATTATAAACGTGAAAGTTTGTAATGATGGATGGATGTTTGTTACTCTTTCACGCAAAAACTATTGAACGGATAAAGGAGATCACCCATACTGGGTATTTTTTTTTTGGCGGCCATCTAATTATAATTGCATATTTTTAAAGTACACATAGAACGGATTATTTTTGATAGTCGAGAACAATCCGTACTATTACATAAATTTTTTACATAAAAAAAAAAAAATTATATACAACCACTTCAACCACATAACTAAATTATAAAACATTGAACAATGAAAAAAAAAACATTATCGAAATGTCAATTTTGGTTTCAAACATGACCTCAACACTACGGTAGTCTCGTTAACATTTTTACTAGAGGACATAATCGCATGACAATTGCGTGTAAGTTTTGCTGATTTGACGTATATTTTCGTAATGCAAATGAAAAGTACTTTGATCTTTACGAACATAAAAATGATATGTAGCGAGACTCGGTGACGTCACAGAAGCAACGCGAGGAAAATACTCGATTCATGCTACGTTTTATATTGAATCATGGTTGAATCGAATGAAAAATCGAATTGTATTATGAGGTTAGGATTTAAAATTTCAATAAAAACATGAGTAAATCTTAGAAAAAAAATTACATATGGAAAGTTAATCAGTTCTTTATGAAAATTTAACGTATTTGAACACTTTTTACACCATTTAATAGCACAAATAGGCATTTTCACGGAGCTCCGCGCGCCTTTAAAACGATTTACGAAGTGCGTTAGAATTGATTTGAAAGTAGTTTTTATGAACGTACTAGAACATTTGTTCTTGTACTTTTACAGAGGGGAAGTGTTCGTAAGGCTTCTCCAGTGTTATATACTCTAAGACGATTTCACATCGTATGTGTCAGGTGGTATCACCCAGCTCCAAATAGTGGAATTATAATAATACGGGATCCTACACGAAATGGCGGGAGGACATTATTTATTTCATTTAAAGTTTTTTTTTTTTTTTGTATATCTTTTTTCGCAAATTCATTACAGCGTTGTCGCCATACAAAGAAATGTTTCTACTGCTACCATCATTCAAATAAAATGTAATTCATTCCTGGCCGCCGACTTTTTTAAAATTCCAAATCGCTGTACAAAATGGGCAAAGTTTATAACCTGGATATGATGATATCCAGTATGATACTTTTTATCCCGATATTGCCACGGGATCGACACTTAAGCGGGTGAAATATCGGGGCGCTGCTAGTATATAATAATTGGAAACTACTTTTAACTAACATTGAAAAATGCTTTTAAGTAACTGAAGTATTTTATTATGTAATTCAGGGAGCATCTCCATCACCATCATCATCATTTTAGCCAACAGACATCTACTGCGTAGGCGTAGGCCTCCCTCAAGCGTCGCCACATCGACCGGGCCTGTGCGTCTCGCATCCAGCGGGGAATATCTTGGTGGTACTGTGTGATTCTAACTGTAATGTCATTATTTACTCAATTCTACTAAATAACTCTAGGTTCTTATGTTATTTCAACTCCGGTACTGACAGAGTGGATATTGTAGATAACAGCCAGTCTTCGTATAAGTATGTACATAACTATTGTATTAATTTGCTCACTATAGTACAAGAATATACATATGTGGCTTGTTTATTGACAATCTTCTACAAATGGAAAGAAAAACAAATGCAAACAAACAAACTTCATACACCAATTGACGCCGCTGTCGAATCAGTTGGTAGAATAAAATAATTGCATAAAGTAACAAAGAAAAGGTTATTAACGGAGATAAGTCAGCTAAGCCGGACGAGAATACTTTGATTGAAGATTGATTTACTTGTAGTAAAAGGCTTCTGGACTCTCTTTTATCTGTCTGCGCACAACCGAGGGCGAAACAAGAGAGGAAGGCAAACAATAAATCCACCTACATAAAAATTGCAACAACTTTGTTCATAATGCCGATAAAGGCATCATCAAAAGTTGGTCCGCTTCGCACCCTCGCGCCCATTCGTGCAGAGATTACCAATAAATCCAATACGGGATAATTGGCCGACTTAATTCTGTTCTATCTTTCTACTTAGTTCAGTCGTCAGAATGTGCCAGCTCAGGCCCCTTGGGAGAGTCCAGCCGAGAGCACAAACATCGCCTGCTTGCTGAACTAAAATAGCATCTTGTGTACTTTGATAGGAACGAGTTTCATTTGCAAATGCGAAACAAAGCAGAATAAACGACAAATAAAGAAAATGGTTCAGTTAATGAAGTATTTTTAGTTTTTCTGTTGTCCAAAATACGTGATTTATTTGCGTCATTTTCGAACGTCATCTTTGACGTTTAGTTATTTTACAACATTTTCCGGCAAAATTGATTGACTCAGGACAAGACATAGTGTCGCTTTTCTTTGTCGTCTAATGGATGAAAATGATGGAATCAAGGGGTGGCAACGATTTGATATTCGCATCAGTCAGGGGGCCTCAGGGACTGCTGCTGAGCTGCGACGTGATTCAATAGTGATGTAGAGTCATTATCGATCGACATAATTATTATACACATAGGTAAGTATAAAATGCTCTAGTCCCAAATATCTACCTGATTTATTTCATAATACAATTTAGTGAGTGTAGTAACATTACTTATTACTTAAAGGCTCGTGCAGACCAGCGCGACACGACGGCGCGACGCGACTCGAACAATACAATTTCTAAGAAAACTTCACGGTATAACAATAACCGGAGTCGTGTCACGCTGTCGTGTCGCGCTAGTCTGCACGAAGCCTAATGGTTTATTTTATGTTATCATTGCTGGAAATCTGGTTCAATCGGTATGGTCGGGTATCGGTCATAACACTATCTTATTGTCAGTAGTATTCATATGTCACGGAGTTTTTGATAAAAAGTATTTCAGAGACGTCACATATACTATCAATCATAATTTTTTATTGACAAGTATTTAATAGAAAGGTGTCAGACGAAAATATGATAGATCGAGAACATTTTTTTACAATTTTGTTATTTCTGATAGGAACCTTATACCGTTGAGAATAAAGATCACTGTGATGCAAAATCAGATAACTGGGAAAGAGCTATGCTATAATGTAGTTAATCTTAGGTCGCTATAGCAGTGAGTCTCTCTTTAGGTAGTCTCTATAGTTATCAAGCTGGCCTTCTTTCCTCCCCAAATTGAAAGAACAAATCGACGCGTCCAAGACACAATTCTGAATATGGCCACTCACAAAACCTACATCTATAGTACGAGTATATTTATTCTTCTCCCCATGACGAGTTAAAATTAAAACGTCAGGCAAAGCGGGGAAATCTCGTTCCAAAAAATTAGCCAGCAAAATTCCAACAAATAATTAATCTGGAATAATCATACAAAACGATGCGAACGGGATGCTCGGCCATTATTACCATTCATTTCAAATCAGGCGTGCGGAGGGTTGGGGAGGGCGCAGGCCGCGCTCGACCTGAATAAGCATACATTTTCCAATCAGGACACGTATCATTTAACTTGCTATTAAATTCGACTTCTTCCCTCTGAATTATTATCATGTCAAAAAGGATCTGAGTAAGTAAATACGAGTTTTATAATTTCGACAGGAATACAAAACAAAAAGTAATTGCGAAATGCAAAGAAATCCATAGACCTTTTCACCCTAAAATTTATTGTGTGGTGAGCATTCAAATTCACGAAAGGCAGGTGGTTCGTTATGCTACGAGTGAAATACTTTTCATAAGCGCCGTCATAATATTCATGCTTAAGACCTTTTACGGTAATTACTCGCTCCGTAAGAGCTCTTTCAGTGAATTAGAATTTTGTGATGGAACTCTTAGTTGCTTTCTTAAAATATCTATGAGCATGAGGATGCGCGGGGTTTCGATGTTAAATAAATGAATCTGCTTCGTCATATTGTGCGTGCGTGTGAGACAGCAGAGCAGGCGGCCACCTGACACGGCCAACACCGAGTCACCGTCACCCGACCTCCCCTTATTAATTTAATAACTTGAACACCGTCATTATCCGACTAATTGGAGGGGTGATGGGCTCCTTTTAACACATTACCTAAGCGTTTAACGTTACTTTTATGAACTGTGTAATTAATATTCCCTGCGTTCAGAGCATGCCGAGTAGGACAGTACGTAGGGATCTACTTATTACGACATAAGCATTTTTTGTTAATTTATCGATGAGATAAATCTGAGGTGGGTTGCATGATTTCAATGGTAAACATTGAAATCATGCAACCCACCTCAGACCACCTCAAATGAAACAAAACTAATTTTTTTAGTTTGGTAAAACAATCAACAAGTTTTTAGCAACCTTTACCTAATCTGGTCGAGGTGTGAAATATATTGTTCCTTAAATAAAATTCTACAATATACCTATGTATAAAAATGAATGGTGGCATCACTAGTGGTTATAGCGGCCATACAGACATGCTGGCAGACATGTGTTATCACAAAGTATTAATTAAAGCCTAACGGTAAAATTTCGTTGTTTACAAACATATCATTTTGCTGTCCTACCGACGCTCTAGGCAAAATTTTACTTAGAAATTTAAGAGATATAATTAAGAATTTTGCAGAGCGCAATAATTTAGGGCTCGTCATTAAAATAAGAGTGATATCAGGTTTCGCGTAATTAACGCCAAGGGCGGATTGCTATTTTTGTTATCAAATATAAATGTTTAGTTACTGTGATCATTGAATATCTGATGTTTTATTGAATCGCAGTACAGAAGTGAAAGAACATTCTAGTACATATCGTTGTAAACTTGATACATCATAATACATTAAGTGGATGGCGAAGACCTTGACGAGCGGTGTACGTTTCCCTGTGTGTACGACTCGTCGAGGCCCTACAATTACAATCGCGAGCGTGATACAAATATACACATAATTTTAATGCCGGGGGTGAAGCATTAAAAGTCAGGGATCAAATGCCTTTAATACTACACGTGAAAACTATGGAGTTGTTATTATTTTATAATAATATAAAATAAAAATAAATGAAATAGGTAGGTTTCCGGCAATAACAAAGTGCACTGATAGAGTTTAGTGACGATGGCAAGGATTGACAGCATTCTTTCTGGATACTCACTAGGTACTCTAAATAATTGAGCCTACATTTAAAGTAGTTTGCAGTCAAAAATTGCCTAAAGTTCTCATTTCCTTTGATTGCTTCTTTACCTGTATCATAAATTGGAACAAATTTAAAAACCATTTACTAACCAAAACCAATCTATAGTGGGTTGATGTTGATGGAGTATTGAATTTAAACTCAAACTCAAAGTATTTATTTCAAATAAACCAATTACAGGCACTTTTGAATTGCCAAGGTGTCGGTCAGTCAGAAAGATGAAGCTAGATGCCCATTCCAAAGCGTAGTAGGTACCTATGGAGAAGAACGAGCAAGAAACTCCACGGACACTCTTTTAAATCATGAAATGGTTACAAAATATTGGTTAAATCATTCATGTTGAAGTTATACATGTCTTGTGAGGACGATGCAAAACGTCAAAAACGTCCGAAACAAAAGTAAAACCAAAATAAAAAATTCAAAAATTAAATTAAATTAAAATAAGCCGTGGTAGCTTCGATCAAATCGAAGCGTGGTAGCTAAGAGATGACCAGTCCCTACTGACAGCGCCCGTTCACGAACATGACGCATGGATTAGCACCATTCAGGTCAACCATTTTGAAGGGAGCTAAATTATCCAACACACGCGCCACCGTCAGCGAGACATTAGAGTGAGCATGACATACTCTCAGCCACCAAGGCACATTCAAGTCAATGAAAGACATACCCAAATGGTAACTTTATAGTCAGTACATAGTACTCACACATGTGCTATGTTCCTATACCTATTCTAGTAAGAAAAATTGAGGGTGGAAAAATGTGATAATCTCTAAAGTTTTCGTAGGCTAGGCGTTTTAAGTAGCGGGAGGCATGCGACGCGTCGACGTTCGCATTACTTGTGCTACTTACTTTAATCTCTACTCATATTTACTAATTACATATAATATGTACATGGTTGACTTATTGAACCCCTCAATAGTAAGAACAGCACATCGAAATTAACTGAAGGCATTTTTGGCAACATTGATGACGTCATAACCAAAAAGCACAGAATAAATCATGACATGTGGGTGTGAGGAAATCATCACTTAATAAAATACAAAGGGACCAGTGGGCCGACGGTCATGACGAAAGTAGGAACAGTCAGGGAAATTCATTGTTTATCAAATTGAAATAATACCTACTTCAATTTACAGCGTTATAACCACTTCATAAAACTGTCAAAGAATGAAAGTTGTGATTTAAATATACGGAGAATTTAAGTTGTTAGTCAATATGCTAAATAGTTAATTTCCCTGACAAGTAATTAAATCAAAACAGACGTAAAAATATGCAAAGTAAACTGCTATCCTCAAAGGTTGGAGTGCCACAAGGGGGAAAAGTTTTTTTTATTTTTTTAAGAAACTCTATTTGTCTAGATACCTATGCCTGTGCCTACCATAATGCCTAGGTAACGGTTAGCGAATAACTTTCTAATTTTATCTGCACGAATTGCTGAGTAAGAGAGATAAATATAGAATACTCTTTATTTCTCACCGCATAACTAAAATAAAATTAAAATAAACTAAATATTTTATTTCACATATGAAACGACAAGGGCACTTATGAAACGTCAGAAACTAGGTGCACGGTTCTAATTGGTCGTTTCCTATGGAGAAGAGCCGGCAAGAAACTCCACGGTTACTCTTTTAAAAGTGGTTTTTACAGAGTTATTAGGTATGAGAGGATAGTGTAGGCCTATCAATAAGTACCAGGTACTTAGCGAAATAGAAAATGGTCACATATCTACAGTCTGTGAGGAAGAAACTCCACTTACTCTATCGAAGAAGTTTTTAATGATAAAATATGACACCCTTTAATATAGTTTACCATTGACATGCATGTAAACATAAATTATAATTGATTAATTATTTATTAATAATAGTACATATAATTGACATTATTTATAGCATTACTAGCCCTTTAATATAATTTACCATTAACATGCATGTAAAAATAAAATTATAACTGATTAATTGACATTATTTACTCGATCATTCGTGACTTTGTATTGTGTAGATTCAGACTTATTACTAAAAACCTAATATATTTGTAAACCAATTTCATTGGTAGGACATAGAGCTGGACTAAAATGTATACATAAGACATTTATTGTAATACCTGTGTTCACGAATAAAGATTGATTGATTGAAAGGAAACGAAAAACACTAACAAGAATCAGAAGATGCACTCTATAGGTAGGTACCCTATCACAGAAATATGTTTCTGCCTGATTATAATGTTACCAATCTACCTAATACCTATTCGCTGCCTACGGTTACTGGTCATCATCATCATCTTCAGCCTACTTCAGCCCACTGCTGGCTATAGGCCGATCCAATCGCACGCAAAGAGCGGAATCCGCGATTTATAGGTGTATTAACTTGACGCATCGCTATTATCTATCATCAAATATTCAACTAACTCCGCGTACATATAACGTATCCGTCAATAGGGTTTGAGCCGTCACCCTTTTAATTTAGACTGGGACGAGGGGTCATTAAACAATAAAGTGTTGATTAAAAGCCCCCATGCGCGGGGCTCGTTGCGAATAACTGCGCTTCCTGCACCGGACCCATTATATTATCACCGATGATTGGCACGGGCTGTCCCGACACTCGGCTCGAGTGTGAGCTCTCCTTCAACTAACTATGCTGAAGGTCAGTCGTTATAAAACGCGTTTTGATCTAAACGATGACTCAGTTAAGCTTTGGTTTCCTATGAAAGCGGTTCCGTCATATTACAACGGCCGTCATCAAATCTTTCATTTTCACCAGTATATTTGAGATTATAGGTGTCAAAAAACGCTATGAATTTGGACAGTCGTCATCATGTGACCGTTCACCGCTTTCTTTGGAAGCCAAAGCTTGAGATTGACTGATACACAGGTACTTAGTTAAAAGAAGAAACGCGTTTAGAAATAGAGATAATTTTACGATCTTTTTATAAAACACTTATTATTTCTCTAGGTATCGTTAAATGTCTTTAATTTAGCGCTTGTTATGTACGTATTAAAAACAAAAGAAATAACAACCTTTTAATGAAATAGCACCATTTATTGCGTATGCGGTATTTTAATGGAAAATATAGTTAGATAGCCGATTCTAAAATGTTCTTAGGTAATAAGTTTTGAATTGAATACCTCTACAAGAAACATTTATTGCAAATTTTTATGAAGCAATATTTATGTTCACAATCTGCATATTCGATAATTGATTGTTGGGTAATAATGGTAAGATGTTGTTATTCTGAATGCCTGCCACTATTAAATCTACGAAACAAAGGATTCGTGGAAAAACATTAGACTTTCGTCTAATTTGGGGATTCTCGAGGTCTCTGAAAATGAGTGTTACTTGAAAATCATTGTTTGCATTTTTCTTTAACTAGAAAGTCAACGAAGTGGTTCCTTAAAAATAAGATTTCAACCTCAATTATTTTTTTCTGACTTTTTTTCCATAAATGGGTACTTATCAGTATATTTTAAATACTCATGTTAATAAGAAAAACTATATAGGGTTATTTTTCGCTTTTCTCTTTACTAAAAATAATGTTATAGTATTTCTGTCAATCATTTTCGCGACTATCCGCTGGATTTCGGGAGGCACAGAACCGACCGTTGTGGCGATGCTTGGGTGGGCTTCTGTCGAACAGTGGACGTCTTTCGATAAAACGCTGATGATATTCTGCCACTTCGTGAATCAGAACCCGTTGAGAGGGTGTCGTTCTGAACAGATGTGAATCCTGTGACACTGTTTTTATTTTCGATTTTAACGTAGATAGAGTCGCGGGCACTCGCGGTCACTGCGCTTTTCAGTTATTATTGTGCACACTCGGGCCACGTTTCTATTATATTAGTAACTAAGGGAACCATAGTTATTTTAACATAGTGACGTGTTATGCCTTATTATGTGAAATGTATTTCGAACACAGAGATAATCTGGAAAACCTTTTATGGAAATTGTATACCAATCGTTAAAAAGAGAACCGTCCTGTTAACAGATTTTAAATCATTGCCGTCAGTGGCCGCCATTGTAACGTCAAGTTAGTTCAAAAGCGGTCGTTCCAGTCGAACAAAATGATCGTCGTCGGAGCGGATTGCGGGTTCCACACCTCGCGGATCAATAGATCTCATTCAAATAATAATAAGGAGTTATAGATCAGTCGGGTCTGGTGGTCGCGGCCGCAGCGCCCGCGCCCTCTCTGCACTCTGCCTACATTTGAGTATGGAAATGGATATTTATTTCACGTCTCGGTTGCCCGCCGCAGCCGTCTGCGGTGATCGCCGAAGATGATAACGCTTCGATTTATATATTTCACTCGATGATCGGTAGCTGCTACTATGTTCACCATACAACTGCCAGAATGGATCGTATTCGTGTATACAGGATGTCATCTGGTTAATTTAGATTATATGGAACAAAATCGCAGTAGGGACAAGTGGAAATAGCAAAAAGAAAAACTTAGGAAAGCAGTGGGAAAACAGGAAATAAAGAAAGGATATAATGGATAATTAAAACAATGTTTAAACGTCGAAGTAAGACAGGTACTTACTCTCTTTCTTTGCGATATCGAAAAAAATGGGCATCCAGCGTAGTAGATAAATTTTATTTAGGATTTATTTATTAAGACTATGCACAAGTAAAAAAATACTGTACCAAGGCGGACTTAATGCCTGAGGCATTTTTAGTGTCAAGAGTAATCCTGACACTAAAATAAGTGAGAAAAACATGAATATAAAACAACAACCTGTAGCCCAAAACTTGAAATTGCATGCAAAATCTACGATTCGCCATAAAGTCGATTCCTCGCTTATGGCAGAGAGATCGACGACATAAACGAAATGTATCCGTTGTCATATTTTAAAGGGCAGATAGTTGATAGATTAGCATCTAATAATTGAACCGTAGACGTCAACTACCTATGAAACTTTGAACTTTGGTATATACCTATAAGACATTATAAAATGTGAACAAGACTTAGGCCCATTTGCATCACAAATCAGTAAATGCATTTAGCGCTAAATGAACTTAAAACATCGTTCTAATGGTGTCAATACCGCGAAAATGGCAGAGAAAGAATGATGCTTTAAATACATTTAGCGTTAAATACATTTAGTGATTTGTAGTCCTAGTGGTCTTTAGACTAGATGATCTACAATGATACTTATTAAGAAACCAGCACAATAGAAGAGATTGATACTTCAAAGTTTTAGTTGTTTAGAGACGCTGAAAATGTAGACGTACGTATTTATTACATTATAAGTTTCAAAAACAGGTTTTCCATTAATATTGTGTTAGGCTTGCCTACTAATAAACCGACACCAGTTAGTCTTTTGTGGCCTTTTGACCTCGTAGGTAAAGGGTTTTATTTTTTTAAATATTTTTTTATACTGTTGTTGTTTTAATTTTCTTTGTTTGTATCATAGATATAATATTTTGTCTGTATAATTCTCTTCCTGTTCTGTTTCTTTCTGTGCGAGTCCCAATATTATTATTTTTTCTTTCTTAGCAAGAAACATCCATAATATATTCATCCATTATCCGAAAAAATCACTTCTTCAATCTTATAAGATTTCAAAATTACCACATTAATTAATTCCCCTTATTACATTATTATTATTCACATAGGTCACATTCTCTAAAGACCTACGTCTACCTGATTTATTTGTATTGCGCAGCACAGAAGTGTATTTATTTTTCTTGGAGGGTTCGAGCAGATTTAAAATTTATATCTTGGGCATGTCGCGTCCCGGGTTAATTAGGTGTATGCTCCAGTAGCGAACGATGCGCCCGCGCCTATTATTTACACCATTGCACACGTATGCCGCTCAGAATAATTATGGACCTCTTCGCCACCTTTACACACATTTTGCATACTTACTTGCCAGATAAAAGTATATTTTATTGAAATGTTTGTAATGTTACGAATAAGCCGCTAATAAAATAGTACAACCGACTTAAGAAGTAAGTAGCTTAAATGGTGTTGGCTGATTCGTAAACGCTATTGAGGATCGAGATATGTTTATTTCTCATAAGAATTGTAATTCACTTACATGAAATTTAAAATTTTACATTTTGATCGACGGACAGTAACAGAAGTATCCCTATTACAGTGTTATTCATCACATTTTACTCCTCAACTCATCAGCAGGCCTGTGATGCGTTTTACGAAGCCATACTAGGGTTTCGTAAAAACGCATCAGAGACCTATAATGTAAGCGATTAATGAAAACTTACAAAAAATACTTTACAAAAGTGTAACACATGAAAGCGATTTAATATAGGCGATAAAGGGCGTACATTATGAAAGGTTAATAAAACACGGCTCGCGAGGAGATGCCGCATATTTCCAACATTAATTGGAATATAAGGCGATAAGTGGCCAAGAGGTGGTTCTTCATCATTAAGATAATATGCAAATATCTGTAGGAGAAGACGCTATAAATTTTCTCGGTAAGACACTACGGATCAGACTTGATTGATTCGCAGATGATAGCACGGATAAAATTGCGAGTAGGCAATTATTATAGTGGTGCTAGCCACAGTGGTTTCTATTTATATGTCGTTAGGCTAATCTATGTCTGTGTACTCATGAATCTCGTAAACCAGCGCACAGAATATAAACTTAGATTCTCGATTTAGATTTTCATTCAAGTTTATCAATATTCCCAATCGGATAAGACCGCCTCCCGTGCCATGTGCCTGTAAACGATTATATTTGAGTACTAAACCAGTGAGTAGAAGACTTAATGAGTCTATCTACGACACTAAAATACTGCCGTACAAATAACTAATTGACAGTGAAACATCTAAGATAATACTTGTTTCTGAGCACTGACGTTGTAATCACTTTATTATGTCGACTAGTCCGTATTGATTAGGTCCTATCACTCATCTGATGATTACTCATCTCGCAACCGCAATGGCAGGTTTGATTTGTTTGCTCACCAATTCTGTTATTGATATAAAAGTCCTTTGTGATTTTGTGAACTTAGATGTCAAATTCCAGAAAATGTTGCTAGTTGTTTGCTGGCACGTTTCCCGCTACAATGCAGGATAGTCAATGTGTGACCCGTGCGCTTGCGCATATTTACATCTCACTTTACGGCTAACTAGCTGTACCACGCCTCGGCCCAATCTATTGTACGGAAATGTCGGGCGATGCACGAAACAATCCAACTTTACCGTAATATCTGCATACAAATGTTTGGGAACTCCGTTTCGGTATGTGATCGAAAATACCAGCTTGCTCTGATTTTGCTCAAGGTTTTATCATAAGGTATAATCACATAAAAATATGTATAGGTAGTGTGTTGTCTTCGGTGATTTGAGACACCACCACGCTTATACATATAAATAAATAAATATTTGTCCAAACATTTAAATAGGTGAATCTTAGAAATAATGTAGGTATGTCCATATATGTTCTCTAATCCATTGAAAAAGTACCTAATTCTATTAGATTTGTTATAAAAAGAGGGCATCTACAATAGGGTGGGTGTCTATTATTGTAGATATAATAATACTTATGTATTTGAAGTCAATGCTGCTCCTGACAAAGACAGACGGCATGTCATTGGAAAGAACGTAATGTAAATTCTATTATTACGGCCTTTTATTTTTCAATTACGAACCCCCAAGCCGCCCGCGCTTTGGCCTCGGGGTTAACTCTGCGAGGCCCTTAGATATTTTATTCTTTTATTACTTAGTCCGCGTTTGTTTATTTTTAAGATTATTTTGCTTTTTGGTATTCGAATAAGCTATATAGGTATTAGGTATATTGTATGTATTTGATCACGTATATAAATATATTTTTATACACATGAAGCATTTATATATCATATTTGTATTTGCCAAACATCATCATCTATCTACAAAGCGTTTCCTAACTAGCTTTGTGTAGTTTCTACAGGATGTGACAAACGTAGCGGTCCAAAGGCAAATCGGAGGTGGCCACGTCTATCATTTATAAATGTTAAATTGGGATATTCTCGACAGTTCAGAAAATTTCGCTAATTTAATCATTTTCAAGAAATGTAACACTTACACTTGGATTTTTCAGCTCTGTGAACAAATCTGGCTAGGAGACGTCTTGATAGTGTTAATTAAGATGTTTTATTTAAGTAAGATTATATTCCTATTTACGTTCAGTGGGGCTCTGCAAGGCAGTCGCTCCATGTAAAATACTTGTATTCAGCTGCATCCGGTTAGACTGGAAGCCGACCCCAACATAGTTGGCCAAAGGCTAGGCAGATTGATTTGGGGCTCTGCAATGCTTCAGATTTTATTTGTCTTTTCTAACTTAGGCGAAACTTACTCGGTAGTATTTCTTTTTTTAATCTGGGCTAAGAAAGTTTTTAAGCGATATGTTGTCACCTCCGCTTTACCCCATTTGCCTTTGGAACACTACGTTTGTGACACCCTGTATAACATGTTTATACTTGTTTTATATGCATTGCCTGTAAAATATTTATAATAACAACATATAAACAACTGAGGTCATAACAACCAAAGGAAACAACATAATTATATGTATATATACGTAAATGAAACAATTTGAAGTGGAGCATGTAAACGACCCTCATAATAATAAAGTGTTTCGTGTTTGTCTAACAATCACAGGAGCGTAATTATAAATCATGTAAGTCATAACAAGGCGTGTTTTAAATTTGTTCACGAGCACTCCATTAAGTCAACACTGGGGAGTCGGGTCACGCAATGCAGCGCCAACGTGCAGATATTACACAATAGTTCTGAACAAACTTTTACACTTAATTCAGATATTATTTGTGCAAAATTCTAAGCGGTGTCACAATCTCGAGTTTCCTCTCCTCATACCGATGATGCTAAGAATTGCTGCTAGTTTACGCATCCCTCTACTACTATCTGTTGCTATCTCGCGCATTCTGCTGCTTACTATCTACTGCTAGCTCAACCATCCCTCTGCTACTATCTCTCGCATTCTGCTGCTACTATCTACTGCTAGCTCAACCATCCCTCTGCTACTATCTCTCGCATTCTTCTGCTACTATCTACTGCTAGCTCAACCATCCCTCTGCTACTATCTCTCGCATTCTTCTGCTACTATCTACTGCTAGCTCAACCATCCCTCTGCTACTATCTCTCGCATTCTTCTGCTACTATCTACTGCTAGCTCAACCATCCCTCTGCTACTATCTCTCGCATTCCTCTTCTACTATCTGTTGCTATCTCGCGCATTCTTCTGCTACTATCTACTGCTAGCTCAACCATCCCTCTGCTACTATCTCTCGCATTCTTCTGCTACTATCTACTGCTAGCTCAACCATCCCTCTGCTACTATCTCTCGCATTCCTCTGCTACTATCTGCTGCTATCTCGCGCTTTCCTCTGCTACTTTCTCGCGCATCCCTCTGCTACTATCTAGCTCGTGCATTTCTCTGGTACTAACTGCTGCTGACTCACGCATCCCTCTTCCACTATCTGCTGCTAACTCGTGCATATCTCTGCCACTATTTGCGCGTTCCTCTGCTACTATCTGCTGTTAGCTTGGCCATTCCTCTGCTACTAACTGTTGCTAGCCCGAGCATCCCTCTGCTACTATCTGCTGCTATTTCGCGCTTTCATCTGCTACTATTGGCTGCTAGTTCGAGCACCCCTCTGCTACTATTTCGTGCATTTCTCTGCTACTATCTGCTGCTAGCTCGCGCTTTCCTCTGCTACTATCTGCTGTTAGCTCGGCCATTCCTCTTATAGTATCTGGTGCTAGCTCGTGCATTCCTCTCGCGGCAGTGGTAATCCGTGATAGTACGTGCTACTACCTGCAATCACAGCAACTACAGTTTTCTTTTAATTGTCAGTTACTTGAGTTGACACATACCATTAAAAAAAATACATATCAGCACATACTCTGTTATTTACATAACTTTATATGCCTAGTGTAAATAAAATTTAATATTAATATATTTGTTTTAACTTTTATTGCTTCTACGTAAGATCTACGACTTGGTTTCAACTCAACGTTCTGTTTATTGCCTGTATTTTGTCGTCAAAATAGCTACAAATGATAGCTGGCACGGGTCTATAACCGCGACTACTCGACTCCCTCGGAGCCACTCCACGAACAAATTAAATCATTTCTACTTGGTCTGCGATTGTACGCACGCGATATCCTCCGTTATCATTGTGAGGACATATCGCGTTGACACCGCGAACTTATTGTTGTGTCGAAAATGTGAGTTAACTTAAGTAACTAACGATATTTAGTAGGTAGTACCCAACCAAAGCATAGTTAGGTGTTTATGCCCATTTACGAGGAAAGTTTATTATGGAGCTGTTTGAGAGATCAAGTAGGCAAATAACGAAGCTTATCAGCTGAAAGACATCCATTGCTGATCATATGCCTCCTCTCAAGCATCACAACGATTGCAGGTCCTGTGCTTCTCCAACAAGCAGATTCCCGCGAACTTCACCAGATTCGCTGGTCATTACATAGGAATCTGGTTACCCTGACCCAACATAGTCCCTATCCTTCCCATAGAGTGTAATATTGTGGATCTGGAAACTTGCTTGTAGACGAGCAAAGACGACGCAGCTTAGGCTGAAGTCTACCTACTATCAAAGCCTTCGATAACATCTGGCGTCAGCTTAACTTCACAGAGTACTTTTTAAGCTGCAATAAGGGTTTCAAGAATTCCCGTAACAACCATCTTGACAGATAGTGTTATAGCAAGAGACAATTATTCTAGTTATACGTGCCATAATTGCACCTGACTTTGAGCTAAAGTTGCATACTGTAATCTTGTGCCATATCTAAGCTCATGGATTAAATGGCATTCTCGTGTCTACGAACACCTTTACTTGAATTTAAACGTTAATATGATCCACGCTTATTCCTACATTATAACCACGTTTCGTCTAATTCGTGGGTCGCAACAGCATGTCGTGCTCATTCGCAATAAAGTTATAATAGGTATTTCAGCACTAAAATAATAATGCAAGACGTATTGGCAGTCGTTGAGTTCAGCGGTTTGTCGTTTGAACACCTACGTCGCCGCGTCGCAGCGGCGCATATGCCGCAGTGCCGTAATGCACCGCATATCGAGAGATCCAGCGCGTATCTGTTATAAATCTAAACACAACGAGAACATAAAATTTTATTCGAAACGACCACTTGTTAACGTATGTTATCCGTGTGTCGTGCAATTTCACAACGAGCCGCCGCGCCGGATCACGTACTCTGAAATCCACGTTCAGAACATAAACTATTTACCAACTATTCAATATTCAATACGCGATTGCAAAATACGCCAAATTATTGCATTAGTAGCGAACAGGGATTCCCGATATTGTGGTTCAGCGATCGGTAGTCGGCGCACCGCGATATGCGGCATAAATAATTTAATAATTCGCAATACGGAATTTACCATACGAAGTGTCGTACCGTTTGTCTGCTTCGTATTCAATATGAGTATTTGATTCTCATACTACTGTCGCATTGGGCAACGTTCAAGCGGCGAGTTTTCATCGAACGAAACGATGACTTCCGCACCGCGTATAAGGTTGATTTTAATAAAGAGATGAATGCCTGGCTTGGATCTTTTCAAGTTGCATGTGTTCATATGTAGGTGAATAAAGCACGTCTGTACATTTCAATATCGGGAACATCCGTGTTATACGCGTGACCTTGCAAATCACAGCCTGCTTTCCAAACGACTTCACAGAATCGTCGTTCGGCGTCTGTATTGCGCGGCCGTCACAATGTTTATAGAATATTTTATTAGTTCGTACCTATTGTCAAGTTATTTAAGCAATGATAAGTCAACCGCTAGGAGAATTATTAACGACCATATTTTTATTCCTGTGGCGTATTTTCAATCATTGTCTCGAAACATATTTTATTGTCATGGGAGTGTTTTTATTATGAGAGAATTTGAGCTCATAATTATTCAAGTTCTGAATTCCAACTACGTGAGTCTTTTTGGACCTGATGATGACGACCGAAATGCTATGACAATCAGCAATGACTGCTGGTTACCTCATGCCTCAAAAAAGAATTTGGTTACAACATAAACTCATGACTAAAACTTTAAAATAAAATATGCTTAAAATCAGTGTATCGAGTTTTATGTAAATTTTTAAGATACTTATGCAAAAGCAGCAGTCCCAATGTTGGTTGCTGACCGTACATTTTAGAGATCATTTTATTCATCTTTCAGCATTTACATGTACCGTAGCTAAAGAGATTGCGTCAACAGAACAAGAAAAGAGGTCAGGAATAACTGACAAATACTGTATGTGTTGACTGTCCTGCTTAGGAGAGTTTGAAGTCATAATATATGGGTGAATACCGTTATCTCATTTCTATGTAGCTATCACTGGGTTCCCGCGGTCAGGTTCGCGACTAGCCGTTCCCAAGGTCGTAAACTGAACCGTGTCAATATGGTAGCTAACCGCGTTTCAGATTTATAATGCCTACTGTCGATAATATCATCCTTTGCATGTTGATAGGACTGGTCGGGTGTTTACTGTCACGAATTCGGTTGTGACATGTTTGCGACACTGAGAAGGGATCCGCTGACCGTCGCAATGAGCTGTACTCAGCTCGCCCAACTATTTGGAAATTGGAATAACTTTCGCATTTCGTGCTTTATATTTGTCACGTTCGTTTACTATAAGCACCAACAATCGAGACTGCTTTCTTTTTTTAAGCAATCGCGCACTTTAATTGAATATGCACATCGTATTAATTTAACTCAAGCAATAAATTCATCAAGCGAGTCATTAAATTCGTAGATAGAAGTCAAATGGCCAGGACAGAAAAGTTATGAACATAAAAAATATACGGCTCGGATAAATCTCGCTCACGTTAAAAGCCCTAATATAACTTCATATCTTAATTACTGCAATAAAAGTATACCTCTCTTAAAACCTCATAACTTTGTCTGTAGTGAAAAATAGTATGACAAAAAATCTTCATAAAAGATAAGGGCGGGCGGTGAACAAATTGACCGATGCTTATTATACCAGCGCTGATAGCGGCGCCATGCTGCCCACGGACCCTCTGAGGGGCCCACGGCCCAGTCTGCTCGTGATAGTGTGAGCCCAAAATAAATTATACACTTTAATAGAATCTTAGAGCTTTGTCCTTCACCACTTAACCAGAACTAAAATATTAAACCAAAAAGTTATAAGTAGATAAAGAAAAAACGTAAAAAGGTTTAACGAATTCATTCTGTCTTGCATCTGATTTCTCAGTGCATCTTGCTAAGTATCGAATCGTGCTAACCCTTCTAACCCTGAGGAAAAGAATGAATAAAATAATCAGAGTCGCCTGAGCAATTATGTGGAAATTTCCTGACAAATACACGTTATTGGTGAGGAGTGGGACACGGTAGCGGCGGCGTGCGCGGCAGCGGCGCGGCGCGGTACGATGCGGCGCGGTGCGGTGCGGTGCGGCGTGCTGTCGCCTAATGAGGCCGCATGCTTCTTTTATTTATGTGACAAATGTAAATTGTTGGGCGAATCTTTCACGAATATTTAGTGCGAGAACGGTCGGATACACGCCGTGTGAATATTCAATTACGCACTTTTCTAAACGCGGATACATCGTTGCGAATACGCTATAAACCTATCATGCAATGTGGATTAGTAAAGTTTACATTTAGTTAATAGTAAATATGTGCTTCGCGACAATAGGTTCCGTGATCGTGAGATATAATTTGTGAGAATTATCAGTAACAGTAGAGTGCGGTTACCTGAATGGTCGGATAATAAATTTATCTTTTACGGGCCTCGTACATGTAGATACCTAGACGTGCATAGAGTTTACAAGTTTAGAGCGTGTACACTAAAATTTATGTTTGAAAGATTTGTTCGCCACAAATAAGGTTGTCAGCGTGTGTTATCTAAGGGATCGTTAATTAATTAGAGAAATTGAACGACCGCCGCGGCGCACGGGGACCAATAACTCGCAACCCGGCTCGTATCATAGCTTCACTCGCCTTTATTTATTTTTACCACTCACGTAAGCAAAATTGAATTCGAATAGGTCGTGGACATGTTCATGCAAAGTGCAACACTTATTATGTACGTTTTGACATTTAAATGTAGTATAATGATGACAACCTACACTCCTGAGTTGTTGTTCATTTATTCAGAGCGGGTGAACGTCTCTACATGTTTATGAGTAGGACTGAAAAGGTAAATATTTATAGATTTTCAATTTAAGAAACCTACGAGGTAATTATCACCTTTTGGAAATTAAGAAAGTATTCATCGTCATTCTGTCACAAGACGTCCTCTGCTAGCCAAGCCTTAGGCTTCCCCAAACAACGCCACATCGACCGGTCCTGGGGGCCTACCACTATTACTTTTATTTTAATCGTAGGTCAGTATGAGAAAGAGAATTCCCATACTGAAATTAATCTATCAATCTATCTGACCTCCACAGCCCAGTTACTGGGTAACACCTAACCTACCCTTTGGTAAGAATTATCAGACATTTGGGCTTCTCATTACCTACCCGTAACGACTGTCAAAGATCTACAAATGTCAGCCAGGACCAACAGCTTAACATGCTTTCCGAGGCATGGCGGGGTCTCAATATGTAATGAACCCACATCCACGAAGCGACCGCGGCAAGTGTAGCTTACCCTTCGATCGACCAGTTCGGCTGTTACTATAATAATAATGCTATAAGAGGTGATGGTAGGCCCTAGTGCAGAGATGTCGAACTTTTCTACATCTACGTGCCATTTTTTCCAAATAAATATTGAATGTTGCCATTACGTTGCCAACAAACAATTTTGACATAGTGACTCCTGGAAAAAAATTATATAAGTTCTTTCACATATTATTATACAGTCATGTTAATATCAACAGTTTTATATTTATTAAAAATTAAAGAACAAATTAGTGTGACTTCTGCTGTTGCCACCTAAATGACTTACTTAGGTTTCTGAAATGATGCCGTGCCCAAATTATTTTGTTACGTGCCACCAATGGCACGCGTAACATTGGTTCGCCACCCCTGCCCTAGTGCTTCTCACTTCCATCGGGTTCCCGAGACCTCCACCAGCACGCTTAGTATGACCAGAATAGAAACGGGTTTTGTTACAGATGCTAATTGTTTATCTGTCATTTTGTCTATTCTTTCGTCGAAAAAACCATAGAAAAGCCGTTTTTATGGTTGTCATGCTATACGCTTCCAGGTCGTCTTCCCACCTTATGGAGGGCCTACCTAAAAACATTTAAAGAAACCTAATGATTATAACGGGGACTGAAAACTGGTCACTTACTGTTGAACGCCGTCCCCCTCGTCGGTGTCACCATTGACGAGGTGTGACAGTGGTTACATGCCCTTATCACTATACAATTAGCCACAATGAAAATGCTAATTAAGTTGTTTTGAACGACGATACATACCATGTCGTCAGCAGGCTTCCAGCTAAAATATTATACCTCTCATTAGAATTACGGTCTCAATCATTGTCTAACACATTTTGGCATTTATAGAGATTGTAGTTACCTACACCTACGGCAATGATTTTAAAGAGTCTACAGATGCGAAGATTCTAACATACTCGTATTACGTTAGGTATAATAATGTTATCCTAAATATAATATTAACTAATATTATAAATGCGAAAGTGAGTTTGTTTTGTTTGTACGCTTTCACGCTAAAAAGGTTGAACGGATTTGGATGAAATTTGGCCTTTTTATCCCGATTTTCCCACGGAATCGAGGCTCGTGTGGGTGTAACCGCTGGGCGCTAGTAAGGAATATTTATTACACGATTGAAAAAAAAAAACGGCACTAAACGAGCTCTTAAAAAGTCTGAAACTACGCGCTACGTGTCGATTATTGATGTAATAAAAAGCGCCCCCTTTGTCAAAAACTGTTATTCAATTCATAAACTTTCAAACAATCCACATTTTGCTGTGGCATAACCATGGGACAAAAAAGTTGCCTAATTTCTCCTATGGCTATGAGTAGGTATATATGACCATTTCGAAAATAAGAAAAAGTCCTAATTATTTCCAAGATTTTTTTGTATTGAGAGTTTTTCATAAAGTAATAAAGCTTACAATAGGTTTGTGATAACCTTCACATTTTTAAAGAAATAAATTCATTACCGTCAAATAAAAATAATTAACCATTTTGTAAGAAATAAACTGTAGGTAGGTTGGTATTTCGACACCGCAAAGTGGAACGAGTACGCTGTTTTTTATGAGCTGACTGTTTTTAAATGCCTAAAGATGCTCAAACATAGTCAGAAAACATGCCTATCAAATCAGTTTAACAAAAAAAGAATATTGTCCATATTTTTGGAAACTGCGACTCAACAGACATCCACAAAATCAGACACACTTTATTTTGGTCCAGATTTACATGTTTCGATATCTTATATACATATTATATCCTAGTATTTACGGTAATCGACTCATCGTATTGTTGTTCTTAACATTTAACAAAGATGAAACGGCCACTATGACTAAAACATAAACAGTCATGCATGCACGTTTAGAACTTCAGCAGAGAAACAACAAAATGGCCCAATAAAATGGCGGAGCATAGACAAAACGCTACAATAACATCAGAACGGGAACGAATCGCCAGTTTACGACATGAGCGCAACGACCGACTGCTCTACAAATGAATAAGCCATCTGTTCTAATAGCTGCAATTAAACATGGTCGCCCGAGCCGCCCAGGTCCTTACTACACATTTGGACATAAGAATCGATAAAAACTAGAAGACGAAATGCACCTAATGTATGCAACGCCTTGCGACATCGCGACGCACAGACTAATGTGCAAACTTACCGCTTAAACGACATGATTGTCCATATTCAGCCCGATTTCTACTCTGGTGCATCTGTATGCAAAAAATGTTGCATTATCTTACATTGTTATCAAAAGTCGTTGACATCGCTTGTGTCTAAGATAATGTAGGTAGGTACTATAAAGGCTTTTTATAAGCTGTCAAGTTGCTCTATATAGGAGAACTGTTATGGGACGAATGCCTGTTTTTTGAGTCCGTTGGCCGCAGACACGATCAAGTAAACCATTCATATATGGCGAACTGTCATAATTAAACTTAATAATGAGGCTCCATCGATATGTTTTTGTCGATACCGAGAATCATCATAACTTAACGTCAGTTTGATGAGCGCCATCACGACTGAAATTTAATGATAATCATTATGTTGAGATTTCCATACAATGGTCTTATTGAGAATAACAAGGAAATAGTTGACGGGGATTTTTGAAACGTGTCGATTTGTACTTGATTTTATGCGATAAGGATTGCCCGGCATAATTTTATTATAATTATTTTTATTATACAGTGCACTCAATTTCCGTCACTATTAACATTTTTTTCTTATCTATTCCTAAATGAGTGATTTATGTACAAGTTTCTTAATAACAAAGGCACATATATACGGGGTGTCAGGGACATCGACGCGAAGCCGGTTACCATGGATTCAGTACATGATTCTGAACACCCCTGCGTTGAAATTTTTCGTCGGTTATTAAAAAAAAAAACAGCTGCTCCATACATTTTGACCGCGTAGGTATTGCACTTTTCTATGAAAAAGCTGTTTTTTTTTTAAATAACCGATGAAAAATTTCAACGCAGTGGGGTTCAGAATCATGTACTGAATCCATGGTAGCCGGCTTCGCGTCGATGTCCCTGCCACCCTGTATAGTCAGTCTAGTCTAAGGTATATCAACTAGGTAAATGTTATTCTATGACAAAGCTCACACAAATGCATTTTATTAGGCGTAAAGCACGTAACACAACTCTCCTCTTTATCCCGAGATGAGCATGCAAGTATCTGCGGCTGGTTGTCGTATATTTTTGTAAGTGAACATTCAAAATCACAATGGCGGTTCTGGCGGAGTGGCGGAGTGGCGCGGCGAGTAAACCCGGTGTCGGTTGGCGTGTGCGGCAGGCCGCGGCAAGCACTGAGCCTCTGCTTGCTGACCCGTAATTGCCAAGTATTTTATTGCACTATCTCAGAAGTTTTATGTCATTCAATCCACGACTCTTAATTGAATAAGCGACATGAAATTTACAACCGTCATACGTTTAACTCGTCCTAGTTAAGAATCTTTGACGTTTTGCGCGCTCTCCTCTCTGTGCCATTAACTTCGGGGTTCCGTCTTAGTGCGTGAGGAATTAAATGCCATTTTACGAATCTTACTTTAAGTTTAAGTTATGAGAAAGTTATGTTCGTAATCGTAACTTTCTGTAACATAGATACCTAGGTATGTTTTATACATTAAAACTCATCTTCAAAACAGCTTCTTACCTGCTTACAATACGTAACAGTACAAACATAGTAATATCGTTTAGATAAAAACTAGTACAAGTGATATATGGCTCATTGCGTACTACTTAACTTCTCAGCTTGATCACTGGTCGTTGCTAGATTTGGTATCAATTAATTTTTCACGGAATATTTTCCATGTAGCGATGAATAACTTGATGATTTAATAGTAACTTACAAAGCTAAACTTGTTAGAATACTTGGACTACCTGTCGTAACCATAGAGATTGTAACTTTAATTTAATATATTCCATACTGATCGAAGGAGTTAGGTTGATTGGAACTTTTAAAAGTAATTTATAGGTAAATAATCAATCTGCTGGTATTATTTAAAATTATTTGAGTGGGTAAACCTATTACTTAGTTTTATGAAATTAGTTATTGCAGTCAGTTGCTAAATTCGTAGATCCAATTTTACCTAACCACTGATTTTATGATGGTTTATTGGCTAAAAGATAATTCGATTTTTAATAAAGTCGGCATACTTTATTAAAAATCTAATTAGGTACAACTATAACAAAGATAGGTACTACGGACAGAATCGCGGAAAGTTCTAGTAGGTACTTTACTTAATAACTTTAATCACTTACAGAATCTTTAAATCCCAATAACACGGTATCCATTCAAGGTAAGTACGTCGATTATATTGACATTTGCCATCACATAACTTGCCATGATTTATTTGAAGAGTGGCAGCGACCATCATGTTGAAAAATGTCAGCTTCTTATTTATGTGTTCTAATAAGGCCATAAATATTGATTTTAATTGCGCGTCACGACTCACCGATGACAGTGCCGTAATGGACGTCAGCTGACGTGACCATGCCTGTGACCATGCCTTGTGTGAATATGGGTAATTATTTACTATCTTAACAGGCAGCTCAGGTAAGATAAATAGTGTTTTGAACTTTCATGGTTCTGAACTAAATTGCAATTAAGAGCGTTCATCCAAAAAGTTGGCAACGTCGCAAATAGCTGTCAAATATTAACCTGTTTTGATTAATTTGGCAATATTACTATGTATATGGATATAAGAAATATGGCTAACTAGTGAACTAGAATATTAATAGTTAATTGCAATTATAACACTGAATTTGATGTTGTAACCTTTTAGGCGCAAAAAAGGCATTTGGAAAGTTTCCGAATACTTTTTTTACATCTAAAACTAAATATTCGGTGTTACGATATTAATTATTGCATTTCATAATCAATATTTTAGTTCACTAGTTAGCCATTTTTCTTATTTCCATATAGTCTTCTCTTCTTCTTTTCGTGTGGTTAGTGACTAACCTGGTGTCAGAGTTTTAAAGCCGCCCATGGGCCACTGAATTGGCTTCACATGCTGGCGAGAAATATCTCTCAGGCATCCTCTCTGGTTTCACCGTTTCGAAGCAAGTGATAATTATTCAATACGCACATGAATCCAAAAAGTCCTTGGTGCCTTGGGTTCGAACTCGAGACCTATGACTTGGCAGTCCGATGGTCAATGGTTCATTAATGGCCAAATTAATCAAAACAGCGAAATATTTGACAGCTATTTTCAACGTTGCCCACTTTCTGTATAAACGCTCTTAATTATGATAATTTTGGTAAACCTTCCGTGATTTTTTCGAAGAGAGGTAGATTTGCCATTGGAATCGTAGAAAATTTTATAAATAAGAAATCTGCCAATCCAGCTTTGTTATGTTATTGGCATTTATAGATAAGAATGACATGAAAGTATGTGAGTTATAATGACATCCTTTAATCAATAAACATATAATTATATATATTTTAGCACTGATCTCGAATAAAGTCTCCTGAAAAGATATGTACTCCTTACCTAAAAATATATGCATTAACCACGAATTGACAAACAACTCTACTTCGAACTTTGAGACATAATTAAAAGTTTACTTATTTGTCGTAACAGCTCAATACTTAATAAAGTGACAGATAAAGCACGGTCACTTAAAATCTAGTTCCGGTTTTGAATTCGTATTACTCCCAACAACTTTAGCATTATTAATAACACTATTAATGTTACAATGTTAATTAAAATTCCAAAGTCATAACATTACGAACGCATTTCGCGCTAAAAATACATACTAATATAATGTTTCGATCTTAAAGAATAAAATGATTCACGAAGGTTCGTACAGGTAGGTATGACATTGTCCCAGGCAGGCATCTAATAAAGGTCCACAATGTAAAGGAGCAGAATGGCCCGGTTCACCCAATTAAAGATGAATCTCCCCGCGGATCATGTGACAACAAGTCCTGATGAAATATAACCAACTTGTCTCCAACAGACCGAAGTGTCTAGATACTTGAAATAACAATTTCAGGGATTCATATTTTTTTGCTAGCGTAAAATTATTCATTATTTGCTAGTAACTACTAGCTACCTAGTTCCAGGCGATTTAAGATATTTAATTATGAAAAAAAACTGCCATCCTGCAACATTATCGAATGAAAAAAAAAAAAAAAACCATATAAATTTGTAAACAAAATTATTTAGAAATCCCTACACGTTGATTCATTCCCATTGATATACTAAAAAACCCAAGATACACATTCAGCGTCTCAAAACCGTCCGCAAGAAAAGAGCGCACAATTGAGAATTGTGCGCTCATTTCAAATAGTATCACGTCACTCGCGTCACTGAACGCACGTTAAAAATGCCGAAGTGTTGCTTCGATAATTGTAAAAATATTACGTCAAGAACGTTAAAAAAGGATGGGATATCATACTTTCGGTAAGTTAAAGAGTTTGTTGATTTGTTTATGTTGTTTTTATGACTCAATATAGGGAGCAATAGGTGATTTTGATTTAATTTGTCTTGAAATTTCACTCAACAGTCCAAGTATAATACGGCAAATTTCAATGGCCGCTTTTTCAGCGTAAGAACAATGCATTACAATCTCCTTTGAATTTAGTCGTACAATATAAATCGACCCTGTTCTTTTCAATGGAGTCGATTTTTTTTATTATGTTTTTATTTTTTTTAATTATTTATATTAACTTTTGTACTTTTTTGTATTTAGACTAGAATTAAATTAATATTCTTGTATAGTTTTTAACCGACTTCCAAAAGGAGAAGAGGTCATCAATTCGAAGATTTTTTATGTTTGTATATTGATTTCCTACTTATTTTATGGGCCCAACTGAGTAATTCTTTTTATGGTCTTTGTAAGAATAGTCTTTGGTTGTGCCTATACAAACATTATTATGACCTGATGATGAACATAAGAGCTACATAACGGAACTCTTCATAGAACAATAATTGCAAATCTTTGATAACAACGAATTTTGTTCAGTATACATAAACGTGTTGTTGATAAGTGTGTGTGTTGTGTTGTTGTTGTTGATAACCAAGGCCTATTTGTGTTCCTTAGTTTTAAAATATACGTTAAATTTAAATATATTTTCTAGTATTGATACACATTCCCTTCAACAACCTGCTTTATTCAATCACAAAATTTCTCTTATAAAAGCTATTGTAGAAAAGTTTATAGATGTTCGTTTACATTATATCGCAAAAAAGACAACAGAAAGGCTGAAATCTAATTCAAAAAGACAACTCTACAATAAGCTAAACTTATTTCAAGGAAATTAATGTGTTGTCTACTGTGTTAAAGGAATAAATACTGAAATTTGCATTTATGAGTTTTATTTTATTTCTTTGAATAATTTTGTAATAAATACGACCATTACAGAATCATTCATAATCCACATTCTCAATATTCACATAAATAAAATAAATAATAGTATTTATTTTATTTAACATGTTTAATGTTTTGTCGTAAGATAAAACATTAAACATGTATAAGTAGGTACAGTATTATGATAATTATAAGTTTTAACCTAATTAGTTATTTAGTTTCGATAACAACAATACCTATTATTATAAAAGTATAAATATGTATTTGGAACACACATTTATATACATTTTAAAAACTCTTAAAATACTAAGCAAATGCATAAAAAAATTAAAGTATAAAAATATATTCGACTCCATCCATGCCGTGTTCTACCGGCAAACTTCTGTCATAAAATTTTATTGCTTTATAAACATTGCTTTGTAAAAACAACTTTAAAACATGCGCGTAAGGTTGAATTTCCAAACAAGTATGTTTATTATCATGACAGTTTGTTCATTGACATTGGGGACAGTTTTGAGTATTAATTTTGTTCGAGACTGTGCATCTTGGGTTTTTATATATCAATGTTCATTCCCTTCTTTTTATTCTCAAGTTGGTATTTACGCATCCAAAAGTAACATAACATGAAGTTTTTAAGAGCAGTATCAAAACCGTTCAGTCCACAAATAAGGATTTGCTAACTTCCAAAATGGGACTGACATACCAACGTAGGCAACATGTACGTTATATATTTCAGTATGAACTATCGTATTTTTATTATAATGAGCATTAAGAGTCGCTCCCGCGTCCCAAAAAGGCTGAATATTTGATGGGTCGGCTCATATTTTACTCTCATCTCGAGAGCCGAAAGCAGACATATAAATCAAAGACATGTTTGCAAAGAAGGCGACCGCTCCGCACGTCTCTGTAATTGCCGCAAAAACACACGTTGTGTGATTTTCGAAGACGTTGGCAAATTTCCGAATAATTTTTAAACCGAAGGGCATAGTGTGACAATGTCGTCCATGCCATAACATATGCAGCATTATGGGTGGCTATGATTTCAAAAATTTACATACATTATTCCAAAATTCAACGTACGCATTGGTTTATACGTGAACCTGCCTAATTAGCTTAAAGATGTCTTCGTTTGAGACCATTTGGAGCAGGATAAAGATGCGGCGCAAGCACAGGTAGGTTATAGTTTGTTGGTCGAGAGCTGATTAGCAAGGCCTGCGCCGATCTCTCAATGGCACGGAGCTCGCTCCCCGGTGCGTCATAAATTTCCATTGATTGGATTAATCTGATTTGGATGTCAATTTTGTAAGGCAAGTACTGGCTCTTTTATAAGAGAATACAATCATGAGGCCTCTGAGAGTATTCAGATCACGATACATAACAGGTATATTGTCTCAGCCAAGTAAATAATATACGTGTTGCCGTATGCACGCTACTAAATGCATTTGTTTCTTATTTTCTACTGATCGTTCAAAGAAAAGCAAATGTTCCTAGATTGTATGTTGTTGTAGTCTGTCTACATTTAACTTAAATGTAGAACTTTTTCTTAGAATTATAATAGTGCCGTACCTAGTGTTTTATTAAATAATTTTTGCTTCATTATTGTGTTTTACCAAGTTTGCTTGGAGGATCAGCCCGCGTTCATTCACTACCAGTTACCTCGGTACTGGTATTGACAAGTTTAGTGCAGATATTTGATCTACTCAGCTAAATTAATGCAGGTGAGTGTACTGTATAAAAAGTAGGTATTAAAACAGGAAGGTGGAGGTGATCGAGCACTCGCATCCCGTATGCGCACCCGGACACTACATAATACTGCAAGCTACCTGTTTGATTGCTTTAGCTTTTCCAGTTATTATGACATGTACAAACCGCTTTTTACTTCACATATTCATTTACTAGTATCGCGCCATAATGTATTATCGTCGCTTACCATAAATATTCAATGTTTAAAGACGTTCGCTCATAATCTGTGCATACCGGCGCAGTAAGGGCAGCGGCGAAAACTTTGACAACATTATGATCGAATTATGCAACGTCGGTATCTAACAGAGCGATTGATATAATTTATTGTACAATTTATAGACATCAGCTGCGTGCCCTCAGTCACAAACGAGCATATTTCCCACGTCAATTTTGATTGCGATATCATAGTGAACGATGACATTTGAGTACGTACTAATTTAAGCCCACAAGAGCGGCTGCGAGGCGGTGCGCTATCTGCACATAGATACAGAGTCGTGTTTGCAATACAGCAAATTTCTCCTTATATTTCTGCGCAGGAAAGTCTATTTTTCAAGCAGTCGCGCCAAGGAGGTAATCACGCAATGCTGGCCTCTTAGCGCTGAGTAAACAAATCTTCGACATTGTATCTGTTCACCTTAACTCTCTTTATTCAAAGGAACATTGTCAAGAGAAATGTACGATTATTGTAGTGTTTCTTATGGATTGCGTTACGAAAATATATAACTCGTGGTCTACGCTAAGGAGGGTTTCGCTATCTTTGATTTCATGTTGTTTATCAATTCGAACAGGCCAATAGACATATTCACTCTTGCGCACCTAATCTATGTCTGCGCTCTTTACAAGATCCCCGATTACTGTGAAGTTAATATAAAACCTATGTTTAGTCTAAGTGGGATATTGTAAAGCTTATATAATTCATGAACTTGGTAGAACGTCGTTTGTGAATATAAACTCATACAAATATGAATGAAATATTCTTGGCGGTTGGAATATCAAGAATGGAGCAATGGCTCCCAAGACTCCATAGTTCGCACAATCAGCGGCTAACATCTCTTGCTGAGGATGGCTATAAATTTCAACAATCATATAGTCGGTCATCTTTCTTTGTTATTATATTAAAGGGACGGCATTCCATCGACGTAATTATGCAAAAAGCTGGACCGTGGTCGCGGCGGCTGTCCTTTGACAACCGCATCATTATAGTTGACATAAACTAAGATTTATGCGATTGATTTGTTAATAAATATGAATTTATTATCTTTATTAAAATATTCGTTCGCTACATAATCGCACAAAGTGACTAACTTCATCTATCGCGAAGGTGGATACAACAAAAATGCAAATGTATAGGAGCAAATAACTGCAGCTTCATTTGATGTCGAACGTAACACAAGTAAAGCAGGGAGACCTCCGTCCCTCGAACAAGAGCAAACGAATGCGTAATTCGGTGAACAGTGGTTAAAATTAGCTGGCGATGCGGGCGTCTTTATAGTCCTTAAATTGGCAAAAAATCGAGACAAGCTTCGACTGACACCGATCGCGGAGGCATCAGCGAAACAGGTGTTATCATAAACATACATTTTACGATAAAAACAAAATAATTTTCATGAGTGGCCGGTAGGCGCGAACTGCCGTTCGTGTCGCCGACACAATGGCGATTTCATAGTTTTTTTTTGGCTCGTCGTCGGCGTAAAAGCCGACGATATTAAATTTAGTAAGCGGAGAGGTGTCCGAAATCTCACGCAGACGTGCGATCCGCCACACATATTTCCATCTGCACAAAAAGCGGAACTATAGCCATAAATATGTCCAAATAAACATTAGTCGACGACCGACTGAATAAGGTTTCGCAGGGTTCCGTTTGTTTTGCAACTAAATAGTAGGTAACATATATATAAGTACTTATTTATTGATATAATTTAATTTTAAATGTCAAAAAACAGGCAATTTGTCTGCACCTATCCCTAACACGGACGGGCCACTTTATTTTATATGTATATTGTTAACCATGATAGCCATCATGCGGCTGCTGAGCTGTGTATGTATATTGTTATACATACACAGCTCAGCAGCCGCTGAGCTGTTGTTGATACCATGTATAACTAGCCCTTGCCTGCGACCTCGTCCGTGTATATTTCGGTCTTTCCCATACAAACTTTCATCCCTTATAGGGGTATAATATTGTCTAAAATCCTGAAACACGTGTTTATCATTCTTAACGTAAACCCTAAATTAATTCACACTCTCCCGAATTTTCATACAAACTTTCATCCCCTCAAGATGAGAATTTCTAATAATCCTGAAACACTTGTTTAACAGTTTTTTACCGGAATACCGATTTCCAAAAAATTTTTTAAAAAAGATCGGACTTCATACTCACTTTCATCTCCTATTCAACAACTTTAGAGGAAAAATTCTAAAATTCTTATCTTAGTGGATGCCTACGCCACAAAAAGAAAATATAGTCGAAACATGTTTCCAGCTTCAGTAGTTTAGGCTGTGTTGATGAATCAGTGATACCTGCATACCTGTTACATAATGCAAATATCTAAAAACAGCAGCATCTACATTTCAAAGTACATGATACGCACCCAAAAATGGAAACTGGATTTCTAACGAAGGTGAAAAATCTAAACAGTAGGTAATGATGAAGGATCTGTGAGCTTGGCATTGTCCACGCTAACAACGCTCGGCGGAGTGTGCGCAGTGTCGACGAGCAGTGCGCGGGCGCATCGCGGCTGCTGACAGCCGCGCCGCGCACCCGATAATATGTGTACATATGTAACATTAAACTGCACAAATAAACGAGACTTTCACACTACATGGGTTCAAGAACAAGTTTTTCCATAACACAAAAGACGACACTGAATAGTTATAGCTGCTTCGCGGCCTCGCCGCATAATCCAATAAAACAATCCGCGGAATGTACCGTCAGAACAATATGTGTCATTGCCTATTACAATGTTCAACGAGCTCTCAGCTGGATATCAAACTTTATGCACTTAAAAGTTATTTATAATTTGTACTTGTCTAATGCAGCTTATAATATGGTAGCCATAGAAATAAACATTTATGTCATTTTAAATATCCAGTCCTGATCTTTAGCTTTTCCGACTTTTCCTCAACCATAACGATCTGTCATGAATTTCTCGAGGTTTTAGTAAATAACAGGCAGCTAATTAAAAAAAAAAATACCGTACTGATCACTAGTGTTTTATTGAAAACTTTTTTCCTATCGGTACAAATGAAATTGGCGACTGAATCTCAAAATATATGAATTTGATTCAATGGAAAGGCAAGCGGCTTCTTTCTGATATTCCAAGGGCTACCACCGGGGCATTCGACGGACGCATTTTTTATTATTTTTAATATTACGGCCGCATATTCGCGACTACACCAAAATATTCTTTCATATTTTTGTGTCCTCAAATAACTTAAGATTAATATTAATGATATGATAAGCAGGTCGTGTCTATGCTTACAATTACAACGTGATAGAAGAACGGAGGTAACCTTAGTACATTTACGTATTCAAATGAACATATTGGCACAGTCAGTGATTATTTACTTCATACTTTCTACTTATTTGAATAGCCCCCAGGAAAATTAAGTGTTAAGCAGATTGGCAGCACCTACGTCAATCTTCCTAGTTAAGTATAGTCAGTTCAAACGACTGTTAAAAAAATTACAGTTATGATTTGATAGTGATTTTTGCTAAGCAATCATTTTCCCTGACTTTAAATCACACCATAAAGCATGTGCCTTCTACAGACACTTTTTGTAGCAAATTATGTAAGTAATTGTTTTAACAGCAACCCAGGGGATCTCAGTGGCTGCAGACAGTTGAAGTACTCATTTCTAGAAATAATTTTACAGGCCTGCTTTGTCTTCGGCTTTTCCTTTATTGAGAATAGTTTCTGATTTTCTAAAACACTTCTATTAGCATTAAGGGCTATTTGGGGTCAACTCAATAGGTAAACAGTACTGCTAGAATATATTTAAGTTAGTGAGTTGCGCCGCTCAGATAGCCCTGGGGCATCCATTATGCAAGTCGGTAACACATGTAGTAGTCGGTCCGCACCTCGGCGACACCTTTACCAAGCTTTACCATAATTGTCTATACGTACCTACTTATTGTTCAGAAAGCGATAATAATAAACTCTAATAAATACAATTTAACATTGTATTCATTCCATTTCTGAAATTGTGTTTTTCATTGTTATGTCACTTCTTGTTGTTAATTAGCATTGTCTTCCGAATAAATGTATCGAGTTGTTTAAAATTAAGGTTAATTTGAACTTCTCTGAATTTGGTTAAAACTAGGTGCCAAATAATTATTGTTTTGGATAATTCTGAATTTTTTGTGGTACATTAGTTCTAAGTCCTCAAGTAAGGTTTTTAAATTAATATCCCGCGGCTTGTTCAAGTAGGATCATGTCAATGAATTTGAAATACTTGGTTCGCTGTATCTAAGTTGGTCGCCGTGATTTGTCTCCATTATTTTCTCTTTTATTTTCATTCACACGCTCCGTCGAAGTTCGCCCTTTCCTTTTGTCAAACATAAGTTTCTATTGTAAGAACTGTCATTGTTATGCTACCACCCGAATAGCAAGGAACTGGAAGAACACTTTTTGAAGGCTCTGCTTTCGGTTCACAAGGAAAATGTCAGATTGCGTTTCAGAGCACGCAATGATGTTGGAATTTCATATGAGTAGGTGCTCAACAGTACCTAAATATTTGCATGATTGTGATGTTATACGCTAACCTAGATTTACTGTACCTATAACCGTGTCACTTATAGATAGGTCCACAGTGGGTGTAGAACTGTACAAACTACCTAAAAAAAAATGGAAACACGTTGAGGTTGAGAGGATGTTCGACCAATACTTTATAACGTTAAAAAACCTACAAGTGAAATACTTACAAGATGTTGTTCCAAAAAAGAACAATTAACGAGATCAATTAACGATTTCTGTGTCGAAGTATTTTCACGGTAGTTCCTTGAATAAAGACGAGCCTCCTCAGAAACAACTCTCGAGCTGCGAGGAGATTCCGCCCGACTGGTGGATTCGAGTGAGATGACTGGTTAATTGCCTTGTACGCAGTGCACGTACCGCCGCTGACATGTCACAAGACGTCTGCCACCGGCAGCGGCGATCCCTCAACGAATTCCAATCGGGAAGAGCGAAAAAGACACGAGCCGAGCATGCGCGGATAAAAAGTAGCGGCGCAGGCGCAGCGCCGCGGGAGGCACCGAGCAGCCGCGCGCCCCCGCCGCGCCCCCCCGCCCCGCCCCGCTGCGCTCCTAATGCGCAACTGAATCACGCGATTAAAACGTTCACTACTATGCGATACATCCCATCTTGCCAGGAGTCATTCATGTTTAGTACAAGTCCTTTTTATATGATACCGATTGGCGGAAACGCTCAGCCGGCCGTTCACATCCCTCATAAATAGCTGTAGCGTTGCACAAACACTGTTACTTACATTAACGTCAATTTGCAAACAAAAGCAGGCGTAGTCGTGTACGAACATACGTCATCTTCAAAGTAGGCAGGTATGTGTTTGATGCGAAATGTCCTAGTTCCCAGTATTGTTTCGGTCGATTTAAAGAATCGGCGGCGAAAGGCCGGCCGGCAGGCGCGCGTCGCGACTCACAAAAACAAAGCCGTCTGGTGCGGGGCCGCAGCGTCCCGCCATCAAACATTCACAAAGTTCGCGACTGAGCACCGCGGAGTCACGCCGCCACCGCCACGTCACTGCCAAAACTGCCTGATAATGACGCACGCGTTTTCTACATCATTGCCTCCCTATAACAATAAGTTCAAGATAGGAAGCAGTGGGCAATTGGGCATTGAGTGATTACAAAGCGGAAGGAATTTTTGGATGTAACTCAACTGTACGTACAATGATGGTAGGTAGGTTACTAGCTATCTGCGTATAAGTTTTGAGGAATAAAGTAATCGTGTGATCGCGGGAGTCGCACGCGCACCGGCCAGCATAGCAATGGGCAGCGTCTGCCGACGCCAGCATCATACGAATGATGCGATATAACGGATCGACCCGATTATTTCTGTCCATTTCACGACTGTTTAATAGCAATGTTAAACTCGGCGAAAGCAAACATACACGCCCTGTTTATCGAATATTTTACGATCTTCACCGGATTCATTTTAAAATGCTAAGCTTTGTGGAAGCGGCTGAAAGATTGTTTGATTCGAACGCATGTTACTAGTTTTACTATTTCAGATATTTATATTACAGTTAGTCATTTACCATTCTGATTTACCTGCATGTATGTTTGTTCAGACGCAGGTGTTTATAATACACGGATACTTTATTTCAAATAAGATTTACTGTTCAAGAAATAATTTGGCGTTGAAACATCTGGACGAGTTTATCTAGCTCTTTCGTTACCCGCTCAATAACATGTTCGGGAAATTTTGAATATCGACTTCTGAGAATTCTTATAACACACTGAAATACAATATTTTTGAATTCCTAGTGAGAATATAAATAAATAACAAGTAACCTGAAATGACGCGTACCTACGAATGTTTCTGTTTTCACTCAACAAAATGTGATCTACTAAGAGATAGTCCCCTTGTTTGTAAACTTTGATAGATCAACGTGCATAAATAACAATGTAATTATAATTGGGGTACTAATGTGGTTTTTGTGTTAGTGACACCGTCTCGCTTCCGTTCAGGTGACGGCGCCGATAACATCTACTTACACATAACCCTGCCTACACCGTTTGTTACTCTGTTCATGTTATATTTTAATATATTACTTATTATAATAGATCTACAGGCGGTGTGTTTCGTTCTCAGACCCTAAAATTAATAGCTATTCGCTACACAGATAATGTTCAACACATGAGTGTCTCTACAATGTGTAATTGTTACTTTTATAGTTAGGTGAATTAATATCAGTATCAACTTAATAAAAAGGGATGTTGACTAAAACTTTTTTTTCCGTCAGATAGAGTATTAAAAAATATGGGAGACGTAGCATGACGTCACTCTCCGGTAGATTTTATACCGTTGTGACGTAGCGAGACCCCACTGGGAACTTTAATGTGTGTTATCTTAATATTTTTTTCGTACCACTTGCTCAAAAAAGTGACATTCTATGCCACAAAAAGCGAACATAACAATAGTCATTTTTAATCTGTTAAAAACAGGGAAAGAAAATTGTACTGAATTTCATTCATCCTCTAGGGGGAGAATGTGATTTAAATTTGGAATACTTACCGAAATTTATATTGAACTACATCTGTGTTTACACCATTGAGTTTGTATATAAAGCATTATACATCTTTTTGAAAAAGGAATACGCATTTATTATGCAGTTATGATTATTAAATAAAATTACGAAAACCGACGAGGCCGTAAGAGCTTGATGCCTTTGCTTTTCCGACAAAAAAATATTAGTCTAGGAATTTGCCGCGTTTTTGTTTTCTTCAAATACATAAACGTTAAGTTTATTTTAATTTATTTTTATAAATAAGTTAATGTTCTAAAAATACGTTACGATGTTAAATCAAAGCGACAGTGGATTCCATCAGTGCAAATGATGCCGCAATTATAAATAATTTGCTTCCAACAAAATCCAAGGAAAAATGTTTAAAAACTTATGAAGAATTTTCAACGTGGAGAAGTGCGAAAGGCCTATCAATTTCAGAATCAGTACTTCTTGTCTATTTTGATTATTTATCCAAGACAAAGAATCCGAATACACTTTGGTGCATATACTTAAAACTGAAGGCTACAATAAGCATCAAACACAGCATTGAAATAAATAGATTCACGAAATTACTGGCTTTTTAAAAAAGAAAATCAGAAGGGCATTGCGCAAAGAAGTCTACAATTTTTACGACTCAAAATGTGGACACATTTCTTAATGAAGCTCCTGACCAAATTTTTCTGGCCACAAAAGTAAGTATACATGATTTAACTATGAATATTTTGTATCTTAGTAATGGTAATTATTCTATATATTTACCTGTTTTTTATCTTTGTTATAGGTGGCCTTAATTTTTGGACTCAATGGTGCTTGCCGCGGACGTGAACTTGTAAACTTAAAGGTGGAGGACGTTGAAAATCATTCCAATGAATTGCTGCTGATTAATGTAAAGGAAACTAAGACAAAGAAAAATCGGTCATTCATTGTACAAGGACAATATACTAAAATCATTCATAAATACCAAGCATTACGTCCCACCAACATGGAAAACAATAGATTTTTTATAAACTATCGGAATGGGAAATGTACTCGACAAGCCATCGGCAAAAATAAAATTAGCAATATGCCAAAGGAAATTGCTAAATATTTAAAACTTTAAGATGTTGAACTCTACACCGGTCACTGCTTTAGAAGAACTTCGGCGACTTTCTTGGCGGATTCAGGGGCGGATATTACGTCAATAAAAAGACACGGTGGTTCGAGCTCTGATGGAGTAGCTGAGGGTTAT
Organism: Agrochola macilenta; assembly: GCA_916701695.1. Lineage (NCBI taxonomy): Eukaryota > Metazoa > Arthropoda > Insecta > Lepidoptera > Noctuidae > Agrochola > Agrochola macilenta. The sequence goes on along the minus strand of OU753559.1, from coordinate 10,607,216 downwards.
ACCGAAAGCTCAATGGCGAATAAAACCATAATAAGCAGTCAAATTAACAAAAATATAAAACTTAATCCATCAGAGCCACAACCATCAACTTCCGGCATCTTATCTTCGTCCGTAACTCACGATGCACCACCACCACGATCTCCGACGTATACTATCTACAATGAAACGCAAGTTCCTCAGACACAAGAACAGAGAAATACTCAAATCAACTCATCACCAATAAATGTACCAAACAAAAATGTAACTCTCCCTATCAATAATTGGACCAATGTTTCGAATGTTAACTTTTACTTTTAATTGTCATTATTTTTAATAAATGCTTATCTCATATTATTATTGTGTTAATTTTTTCGCAAATGGTACGGAAAGTAGAGTATTTTCAACGGTGATAAAGCTGTCTTAGTCTTGGGTGAACTTAAATCGTCACCCGCGACAGAAGACACTGCTTTATCCCCTTGGTTAATAATCTACTATTTATTATCTGACTGACGGACTAAGAAGTTTTAGTTTTTTCCCCAATATGCATCCCTATTGCCCGTATATTATATTAAAATGAAATCGGTTTTTTTCCCTCACTGTTTCTGGATAGAAGGTAGATAGCGTATTAGGTTACTTATTCATCACTTTCCCTATCGGAGTTTAATACTTTCTATTTTCTAAGTGAGTTTAAGAAGCTATAAGTATTCTGTCATCACCATCCCTAACTTTAGCCTTAAATGTTTTCCAGCTTCATAAACAGTAGGTATTAGGTATTAGATTTAGGTACATTCGATGATAGTACACAGACTTAAAGTACTGACATAATAAGTGAGTACCTAGGTACTTGGCTTTGTTCAAACAATTTTAGATCCTCATCTCCGGCGGTGGCTGCGACAGACTGGATTCAGAAGGTTTAGAACCAGGTGCTGTGGAACTTGGAAGAAACCAGTTCCAGCAGTTGTCTGTTATAGGAAGTGTTGAGGTCCATGTTCGACTTCTTTCAACTGAAAACACAAAATTGCCCTTTGTTTCGTTTTTAGCACTTTCCATAGATTATCATTGAAAAAGCACTTTCGCTGTCAACAGTGAAGTGAAGCCGGTTTCGTAAACATGTGTGTAGTTTGTGTGGTGCAGTTTGATCGTAGTGTCATTGTAAAAGGTTGTAAATGTGTGCGTGTGAGCGTGTATGCACAGAGCAGCGGTGTAGTTTTGGCATGCTTCACTATATTGTTCGCAGCGCTCTGTCTTGGTTTTTTATTTGGTCTGAGTTTCCGGTACACCAAGTCAAATACTAGTTTTAATGGAAACTATTAACTTAAATGTTTCGTCTTGAAAATATGAATCTAGGTTGGAGCTCAATGAATTTACGTGTAATTAATTCGAACCTACCTATTTGAAAGTGTTTCACAAAATGCTTGATAAAAATGCAGAACAGTTTCTAAGTTATAGTGAAATATCTTGAGTCAGGTTAGGTACAAACATCTATGCTCCAGATAAAACTTTTTTTTTTGTTTTCCGGTTCAACGAAATAGTCGAGCGGGAAATAAATATAACTTGCTTCAGCACCGTAAGTATTGAATATGTCATTGTTATACTTCGGTAATTAATAGGTATGCATATAATTATCATTAAATAATGGAGGAGTTGGTTGTTTTGAAACAATTAAAAGAAATTGCTACGTAGTCTACTACGTAGCAATTTCTTTTAATTGTTTACTCTGGGTCTAGGTGTAGGACTCTAGTCCTACCTACATAACAGAGCTACAGAATAACTGGGAAGGGTCACCTACCTACCGATACTGATAAAGGGTTAAGGGGCTACTGGCATATTCAATTCATGATGGTATCATTTAAAGAAAACTTCAGAAGGAAAGCCTGCATCTTAATTGTGTGTGTGGTACCTACCTACACACTTAGAATGACACTCCGTTTCATATTAAGGCTTGTACAGACCAGCGCGACTTGTCGCGCGACGCGACACCGGTTATTGTTATACTGTGAAGTTTTCTTAGAAATTGTATTGTTCGTGTCGCGTCGCGCGACAAGTCGCGCTGGTCTGTACAAGCCTTTAAGTATTGATAATTCAGAATAATCCATCAGTCCGTTTAAATAGATATGGTACCTACATACTTACTGTTTCAAAGTCTCTGCATGACAAAAAATAACGCAATATGTAAGCGATATTGTTTGGTTGTCAAAATTAAAGGGACTTTTATTCCTAGGGTGTTACTTAATTAGTGTCAAGGAGTATCCTCCTGTGACACATTTTAACATCAATACATGCAATTAGAATAATATATGATTACTCAGAGCCTACATACCTTACATGGGAAAAAGACAAGACATGTCATCCACGCAGCATGCACACCTCCATGCATATTCAGATCCTGATTTCAATAGTAGCCACTAATCAGCACAATTCAGGTACTTTAGAGTACTATAATTGCTAAACACTGATGTTGGGAAACTTGCCCATAAAGATCGCTATCACGTGACGCGTATAATAAAGGCCGACACAGCCATAAATTCATTGTATTCATAATAATATATAATTATCATCACGATAGATTATGAGACCGTCCTGATTAAATTTTATGAATAATTTACTTTTGCTCCGGAAATCCTAACAATTGTCTGTCGCCCGTTCCACAAAGGCCGCTTTTGTTATTTTTTCCTGATATTATTAAAAAATATGCAAATCGATCGCCGCGACAGGATGTTCATTTTTGTAATAATGTCAATGTATTTGCATGTAAATTACGCCGGTATCCGCGGATGTTACAATTACTAATTGTAAATGTGCATCGTCATAGTTGTAAACAAAGTGCATACCTGCACATTAAAATATTTAAACACAAATAGTGTTCAGTTTCGTTGTTACAAACTTCCCACTACAATATTACGAACATAAAACAATATAATGAAATAAAAGAAAATAGTGTGGATATAAAAATTAATAGATATTCTATTGACTGGACAAGGCTAAATAAAATAACAAACAGCTTTAAAATAGATTGAGCTTCATATAAAACTGTGTTATTATATTCATTTACATAATTAAAACGTTTAGTGTAGTCGTAACACTCAGAGCTTGTAAAAGTTGTAAACTGAACGACTTATAGTTCTGCTATCGGCCGACAGATGGCGTTACTGGTGACTTACAGTAATCGTTTGCAGTTATTTCGGCTACAATTCTTTCAGGATTAAAGTGGAGCGTATCATCGGAAAAAATATTATAATTACAATATTCTAGAAATGTAAGTTTTGGAAATTGACCATTTTTAACTGATGTGGTTGGTGAACTTTTGTGGAATAGACATTTACTTAAATGGAAAATTGTTTTCATAAACGTGTATTGTCTTAGAATTTTCTTTTGTTTCTAGATGTGACGAGGTGCAAGTAGTGCAGTGTTGCAGAGTGCATCGTTCAAGGCGTGGGGTCAGCGCGGCAGGCTGCACCGCACGCCCCCGGCCCGCCCCACGGCCCCCCGCCACCCCCGCCCCGCGGATCCCGCGGACCCCGCGCCCCCTCACGCTCAAGACCTCACTTGTTTTGATGTAAGGTGTCCACTGGCCACTATGCAAAACTCATGGCTTGCGAGAGAGGTGGCAAGTTCGCCGTCCTTGTCGTTATAGTAAGGTGAGATAAACTTTTGAATTCGCACGCTTCAACTGCATCTTTTTATTGAGTTCGAAGTCCGTTAGTTTGGGTAAGTTGTTTTGTTTTTGGGTGCGATTGTTGAGAAGATTGATACCGATTAACTTTTGAACCATTGCATTGATTGGTATTTAAATTTAATAGGTATATACTGGTACCTACATAGTACAGGTTTTATGATATTGTTAACATGCTGCACCTCCTATGTTTTTTCATAATCAAGAAAAATATTTACCTACAGATTTATAAGTTTGAAACTGTACCTACCTACATTTAATCTACTCTTCGTTTGATTAAGATATTAGGTACCTAAACTATAGTTAATCGTAACATTTAAATCAATGGACTTAAAGGAGCCCGAAAGATCCTAGGGGCCTATGTCGCAACATTTGACAAAGTCTTTTTTTTAATCCCACCTTCGTTCAACCATCATAGAATTGATCAGTTTCAAAACATTTTTTTCAACTTACATTTCTTGAGATGTCCATGGACTTTTCACCAGCAAAGTAAATTAAATTCTAAATAAATTTTACTTATTCCTCTGCCCTATGCTGTGGTTCTCAGCAGGCTGTGCAGTGTGCATACCTAATGTCGATGAGCACAAATGGGTTTCACAAGGCTACACATAATAATTTCCAACCACATTAGAAAATTCCTTCAGCTTGAGCGATGTGTTAGTGAATCCGTAATGCAATCCGTAAATGGTATGTACATACCATTTCTCATCAGTTTTTTCTCAGCTGTCAGTTTTCCTCATTTATTTAATTTGTTTTATGAAGTTCTGTAATTTTTTAAATTGGAAGGAGTGGATCTAAAAAAAATGGAAGGCGAAAAAAAAAATTGTAACGGTTTTCTCAAGTTTTCTACTGAATGGCACGCACCGATAAAGTTTGAAATACTTATAAAACTGAAAAAGTGCTCAGTCGCAAATAATACGTCGTGAATACTATTAGCCTGAAATGATGCACATACCATGATGTACTCCTACCAGTTTATAATTGAACTACCGAAAAGATTGAACAGTTATGAGACCAAATACCAGCAAACATTAGCAGCATGGTGGTTAAAGAAAAAGAAGTAATGCACGTGATGTTTGTATAGAAGCCAGGAGCGACCCGGCACGCATACCTTTTTGCTATTGTTACGGTTTCTAAATTTCCAAATTTTATCCAGAAGCAGAATAACCGTAATATGAAAACCGTTACTAGTGACGTGATCTGCCTTTGTATTTAGGAATTTATCGGTTTATCTGCCTATACGGTCATCAACGAGCCATTCCGTCACGTTTGTTTTGATTCTACGTTACTACTGCGAAGCCTGATTCTAATGTAATGCTTGTGCCTATTTATTGATCACATAGTAAACATATTGCTATTTTCTTTTCTTTATGCTCTGCACTCTCTTTAAAACGTTTCATTAAAACGTAAGACAACTATGTTTGTTATGGTTTGATTAGGGCAAAATTATATAGATATGTGTATTACTTAAGTAAGTATTCCAGGAAGACTTCGTAAGTCTAACACTAATCTGCACTAACACTAATTGAATTTCTTGTTCAGTCACAGTCAGTATTTTTTATCTACACTTTATGTATGTGCAATCAATTATTATCTATTTTTCGTTTAGATTCGACTAAGCTGAAAATTTCAGTTATTTTTTCGTTTAGAGTCGACTAAACTCTAAACAAAAAATGTATGTGGACGTTACCATCGACATCATACTTAGTAACAACGAAGTGTATAATTTAATTACTATGCTATGATAATACCCGCATACAGGTATTGTTAAAAAAATTAACATAATTATGGATACATCTCTTCCGATCGTTCTTCCTCCAAAAGAATCAGTGTCGTAAAATGTCACAAAGAATTCGTCCAAAGAACAACATAAATGTATTATGTCCGATCCTTATATACACATATGTAAGTATGTTTAAGTATTGTAATGACATTTAAAGAATGAATTAAATATTTACACGACACGACTTTGTATTGTTTTATCACTGACAGCGGAACTTGATTGTCACCGCGAAATCCTGGAACGGCTTTGAACAAAACGAGTTTTGATGCAAAAAATGAGTTAATTGATTTCGTTAGTTTAGTCATACTAATTTGCTGATTAATATTAAACAACCGCCATATACGTGCCGACGTTGCAGATGGCTCGTAACTACTTGTTTTACATCGAGGAAATTTTATGGTTTTGACTGTGTTTTGTTAAGTCCCGACTGTATCGAAATGTTCTTTCTATTGTTTTATCGACTTTCACTGATGTATTTAAGTAGGTAAGTATTTGGTTTTCGGTTTCAGGGTGGATGGAGGAGGAGGAGTAGTGCCTAAAAACATTTACTTAATAACATATGGCTCTATGTCTCTAAAGTCAATCATTTATTCGAATACCAACCAACAATCAATGAAGAAAATACAAAAGGATCAACATGGTTAAATATCTAAGTAACCATCTACCGGACGACATGTCTTTATCTCCATGGAAGGTGGGTAGGCCTTTAGTGTAGGATGCAATCTGTGTCGATACTCTTTCGCCATCCCATCTTCCTGGCTCGGCGTGCTGTGCCGGAGCTGCTGCTGCGGCTGCAGAAAACCTCAAGCGGCGTAAGTATAACCTTACAGGTAATTATATTTTCGAGCCGTTTGGGGTTGAAACCCTCCGGGTCCGAGTGCTCACGACCTCTTTAATGAAATCTCAAAACGGCTATTTGACACTTCCCGTGACCCAAGGCCTCGTTTTTACCTTGGGCAGAGGCTAAGCATTGCCATACAACGTGGCAATGCGGCCAGTCTCTTGGGTACATTACCAGTCGACAGCGATGCGGATGAATTTTTCGATGCTATATTTTAGTTTTTGAATAGTTTTAGTTAAGTTAGTATATAATTTTGCTATAAGTTGTTATGTACCCACTTGTAAATATTAAAGTTTCTCATCTATAAGTAGAAAGTAACTATCTAGGAAAGATTTTTTTTCTCTGACCTTAAGTTTTAAAATCAACTTCTTATAGGTATTGTCATTTATATCTTATTTAAAAAAAATATACTGTCTTAAGAACCTTCAAGAATTCTCATTTTACAACCTGTTTTTTCTACTTATTTTATGTACATTCTGATAACAGTCGCACGGGTCGATCGAATGTTAAGCTACGCTTACCGCGGTTGGTTTGTGTACCAATCGTTACATATCGAGACCCCTCCGTGCCTCGTGCAGCTGAATACCAGTATTTGAAGTAAGACTGGTTGTCAGACTTTCTGCGGCTTCTGACAACCCGTAACGAATGTCAAAGATAACATGATAAATGAAAGCCGGGACCAATGGCTTAGCGGTTTTTCCGAGGCACGGAGGTCTTAGTATGTAAAGATGGTCACCCATTTACGGACCAACGGCGGCAAGCGTAGCTTAACCTGATCGATCGACTCATGCGGCTGTTATTACTTAGCCACAAGCCCCTCTATAATGTGTATATGTAGATATAGATTATTTTGAAGTCTTGAATGGACAAAATGAAATTGTGGTACTATGGACAAAATTACATCAATCCGCCTATCCCATTGCTATTGTGTAATTTTTCCCATACTATGTGGACAAATGTTGTATGTAACTGAATGGATACTAAGAGACCAAAGCAGAAATAGAGGTCGGTCAAGGAAAAGGTGGGAAGACGTATTCTGGGAGAAGGGAGCTCCAGAATGGATGACTAAAGCTAGGGACAGGAATCAGTGGAAGGAAACGGGGGAGGAATATGCCAAAGAGGCGACTACTGCTTAGAGGCGTGAGCTACACTAATATACTCGTATAATATCATATAATTATGTAAAAAATTTAAAAGACAAAATTGTTTTATTTGATTTATTTTTAAGTTTTTATACTTTATAACTAGGTTGGTAAGGATTTAGGTAGGTAGGTAGGTACCTACACTTTTAAGCAACACACACTCGCACTATGATCTCTTCACTTGTAGGTACCTAGGTACTTGAAGCAGTTCAACAATCAGTACAGAATTTGTATCAAGAACATTGATTATTATTATTGAGGATATAATAATATATATTGAATAAAAAAGTATACAATTAGTCCACAGTAAGATTTCACAAACAATAATTATAGTGCCTAAAAATAAACTAAATCTAGAATATGTTTAGAACAGGTGCAAGTTATAATGGTTCAGAATTACAATGTTAGGAAGCGACCCACCCGATCTAGGTTTATTCAAACCTGTGTTTCAGGCCATCACTTTAGGTACATTTAAATTAAATTGGAACACTAAAATTTAAAGTTAAACTGATAGAAGATAATCTATTAACGAATATTGAGAAAAATCATATTGGTACATTAATATCTTGAACTAAACCTATGTAAATATACAAAAGTAAATACTTATCGAGGGAATATATTATCATCATGACAAAATTTCTAGAAGTGTTTCTGTGTCTGTGTAACTGAGTATCGCTAAATGTTCTGATAACATTTTACTAAATTTTTTATATCTTTCATTAAAGAAGTTTAAGTAACTTGTTGAGCCTATTATACAGAAAAGGTCCTAAAAACACATAAAATCGATTAGCATACGCATGTCTAGTTTGAAGCTTTATGCAAACCATGTCCTGCCTTCTGTTGTCGGAAGGTACTGGATCAAAAGGAAGTGCAGTGTGCTGGTGTCACAGAACAGAATTTCTGTTCTGTGGCTGGTGTAGTGCTACGAGTATTACTACTAAAAATATATTACCCAAAATTATCATTTGTTTCAAGGGGTAGATTATAAATTATGGCAATTTTAATGGTAATTTATAAATAAAAAGCTAAAGTTAATGTTGTTGATTTCTACTTCTTCTTCTTTTCGTGTGGTTAGTGACTAACCTGGTGTCAGAGTTTTAAAGCCGCCCATGGGCCTCTGACTTGGCTTCACATGCCGTCGAGGAATATCTCTCAGGCATGCCGGTTTCCTCACGATGTTTTCTACTGTTCTAACTATAGTAGAAGAAGTTCCTGCGATCGATGAATTATAAGTGTTTCCAGTCAAAAATTCCATATGTGCAGCTATTGAAACGGTATGGAGTTCCAGATCTGGGGTCTAGGCGGTTATTACTTGATGTCATAGCCCTGCACGGTATATGTAATAACAAATTTGACTGTATCGAACTTACAAGTAAGTTGTGTTACAAGGTGCCCCGCAGTGTTATTTTAAGCGGGGTGCGCGTGCCTCAACGGTTCCACACGGATATATGCCGGACTAATGCTGGGGAACGAGCACCTCTTCGCCGTCTTGTTGATGCATACAACGCGCGTTTCATGGACCTTGATATATTTTATCTATCTAAGCAAGTATTTAAGAAAATGGCTCTGGATATTTTGTCCGCAGAGTAAATTGAGTAACATTAGGCAATCTCAGCGCTAATATGACAACGATTCTTTTGTTTTGTTTATCGCTTTATATTATCACTTCTTTTATCACTTCTTTTAACTTTTAGTTAATTCGTGGACAATGGTGTGGGTTGCATGGTTGGCAATTCCTAGCTTAAGCAATTTTCTGTATTTTTTAACATATAACTGTTTTTTGTCCCTAATAAATAAATAAATAGTTTAAGCATTTAAAAAAATATGATTCCAAACCAAAACATTATGTCACTTTGTACCTTGCTTCCACTTACCATATGGTATCCCGTGTTTTGTTTTCTTGTATTTAAATGGTTGTGGAATCTTTATCTTTTTCTTTCTTTTTTCTTTTGGTTTGTTTATGTACCTACATACATTTATATATCTGTTAATTTTTTCCGATGAATTCTCAATAAATACCTACCTATAAGTACCTAGCTATGAAGGTATATTCTGTAACTGGAAAGTTTATCCTGGGCTCTACGTACGTACTAACATTGATAGTAAATAGTCTAATGAATACGGTGGAATACTAAGAACTACCACCATACCTATAAGTAGATTGAGCATGATTGATGCACTTACCTTTTACATTCACGATAAGTACGTATGGTGACGAATATTCAACTTTACCATGTTGGATTCCCTTCTGTTTTAGCTACTTTAATTAGACTCAAATTAGAAAATAATAAATTCCTATAAGACATCTTACAACTTGGCTATAAGTAGATATTAAAACATTGTGTGAAGCGCAATAATAAAAAAGCCGGTATTTAAGACTCCTACGCAGTACAGTTTTTACACGAGATTTTAATATTTAATTCAAGTACAAAGTCGATTTATGATCGTGGTGGGAATATCTATAGAGTAAGTACAACAGTAATTTAATAAACAAGAAAAGCCAGTGGAGAATTGTTAGTTTTTACTAAAGTGGAGATCGGCGCGCGCAGGCGAACCCCGCGGGTGGCGCAAAGCGAAGGCGCGGCCATGTTTCATAATTAGCTCTGTTATGAATTTTATAAATGTTTCATGCGCAACATGGGTAGCCGACAATTAATTAACTCCTGCGCAGTGCTTACATTAATTAGCAAGAGACATGTCATGTTCGTTCGTCATACATTATACATACAAACCCGCGTTCTCTTGGAAAATTTATTAATATTACGTTACCTTTCAATAATTCAAACTGAATTGTACTCATACTACATTTTATTTCTAAATATAATTGCTAATTGGACCACCCCTGCTGAATTTCGACGGTAAGTAATCAATTTCCTACCTAATTAACGTGTATGATTATTTTATTATGGTGTTTTTGTGTATGTTTAAATTGGACTGTCCACGAAATTCATTAATACGTCCTCTATTATATGTTTATGATACTTAATTTGAATCTAAGTTAAAAGGTAGTAGAAACCTGTCAATAAACATGCATATTTATAAAAGAATATAACCTGTTAGATATGAATAAATATAAAGCGTTAGAATCTCAAGCACATAGACATGAATCTTCTCTTGATTACTTCCTTTCAGTTCACCCGGTAATGAACAATAAATATCTAATCCTAATTTAGAGTGCAGTTGCCATTTCACCCTCTCCCCTTCGGATAGAGTAAATGAGTTTCCTTATAACAATGATATCATTCCTATATCTAAGTATTTAAGCCATACAGCCAGTACTTTCTCATTTGGCTTTAAAAAGGGTCTCATTTTCATTCTCTTTTATTTCGACATCGATATTAATTACCTATAGCAGGAATTTGATATCGATCGTAACGAAATAAAAATGATACCTTAGCATAATATTTATTTTATCCGATTTATATTGCACTCCAATAAATGGCCGACATTAATAATCAAAGTGGAATATTTCATTAAGACAGTAGAGACCACTAAGTTTTACAACTTAATTGCTTTCGCAAACTATAACAGGATCAGTTTTTATGATACTCCCACAAAGGCGTCCCGAGAATCTCGGCTGTAATCATTCATATTATTTATTTTTTGTGTCATAATTCCTCGCGATGAGGAATGGGCGCCGATCATCTCGATAGTTTTATTCATTTTATAACGACAAAGTTATGAGTCGGCTATATTGCTGAATTTCCTACGAAATGATCTCTGTATCTCTATATAGTAATCAGGGAACAGCGTTGGTACAGGACGAATGAATATTGTCGGTAGTACTAAACATTCTAATCATCCTACTGTAATCTAGAGAGTATTTGTCGAACGGCATGGAATATTGCGAATGTCAGGAATAAGCCGCACCGCACAATGGACCGCAGAGTGATAAGGCGAGCGGCGGCCTGCCCGCGGTGCGCGACCCGACCGACCGATTGTCCGGCCATCGGTAATTTTCCCATGATCGAGAATGTAGCGAAACGATACCCCAACATTGTCTACACTCGAAAAGCTATCGTTCAATATATCATTTTCAACGTCAAAATATTTCTGCAATCAATCTGCCTATAGGCTTTTCCCAACTATGTCGGCTTCCAGTCTAACCGGATGCAGCTGAATACCAGTATTTTACATGGAGCGACTGCCTATCTGACCTCTACAACCCAGTAACTGGGTAATACGATATCCCTTGGTAAGACTGGTGTCAGACTTTCGAACTTCTGACGACTCGTAACGACTGTCAAAGATCCACGAATGACAGCCGGTACCAACAGCTTGACGTGCTTTCCGAGGCACGGAGGATTCTCGGTATGTAAAGATGGTCACCCATCCACTGACCAACCCCGGCAAGTGTAGCTTAACCTCATCAGGTTAAGCTACGCTTGCCGGGGTTGATCGACCAGTGCGGCTGTTGTTATATACTTAGCCACGAGCTCCTCTTCAAAATACTTCTGCAATTATTATAAATGCGCATCCTGTCCGCGTTCATCACCCCTTGTATTGTGAGTCAAGTAATTAAGGAGGCATTGTATAGAGGATAAAGGCTTTTCAAATACAGTCTAGATGAATTAGGGATACGAATTCCTAAAAACAATTGAAGCAGTCGATAAAGTTAGCCGTCTACTTAGCAATTAAAAAGTAGAAGAATAATGTTTTGTTTCCAGATAATAAAGCTTGGGACAAAGAGTATAAAGTTCAAAATGGTATTACGATTTACATCCTTCGAGAAAAATAACCTTGCTTGAAGTGAGAAAGCTTTCCACCTATTCACTGAAAATAAAAAGTAAAAAAGTGGATGTTTTAAAGAAAATTAAAAACAAGGAAGTTTTGCCGATTGCGCCTGGTACCTAATCTACTCCGTGTAAAGAAGAAATTAACACAACTTTCTTGGATATTTATTACGCTACTTTTATTACCTTACTTTTACTTCACCAGGTTGAAATTTAAAACAGTAAAACAGTCATTTTTCTTACTAATGTTTCGAAATTCATGATTAGGAATTCCATAGGTCATGGGAAATGTATCGTCCCTCCTATGCAGTGCCGTCTGCATGTTCACACATATTCGTCATCAATCAACTTAGCCTATCCCTGTCCACTTCTGGACAGGCCTCCACATAACAGTACCAAGAGGCAGGCATATATCCGTAATGACGATTCCATATCATATTTTGGACGGATTCATACGCGACCATGTATATGGGTATATGGTCATGGGAGTTGATGAGGCACAAAGAAAATAAAACGATTCGTGATAAATCGGGAAATATCGAATCGTCCATGTGAGAATGCGCTGTTATGATTACCAGGTTGCCTCACAACATTGAATAGAAATAATATCAGTAAGAACCTAATGTAATTGAAATTTCGAGACTTACGTATTTTTTTAATGATTATTAAAAGTAGGAAACTGATGTGCCTGCGTGAATTCAAAGTTAATTAATTGTAATTTTTATCATGCCTTTTATGTAGCTGAATTGCTAATTAAACGATAAATAATGAAAGCATAGAAACGACTCGTAATATTTTGTGGCCGATAGCTGTTTTATGGGATTTAACACCCATACCGGTAGGTGGCGATGGTTCCCCGCATCGTTCCCTGTTAACTATTAATTAATTAAATACTATGCAGATAACAGCTTGACGCAAACAGGTTTGTCCGGTAGTAAAGTTTAATACTTTTAATCAATCTAAATCAGGTGTCAAGCTATGCAGCGCATTTCCCAAACTTGTGAACACTTTCATAACCACACAACTTATGATAACGATGTAAATAAATTAAGGTATGTATTCAATTAATGTGATTGTGGCCGGTTCATAAAATAGAGACCTGAGGGCCCCACGAAGAAGGTATCGGTTAGTACGAACGAAGATGTTATAGAGCTCGCGAACCCCTGCCGCCGCTCGACGGTGTTGATGATAGCTGTGCCTAAATTCTCCATAATGACTTATTTACATTTTTATAACGTTGATAGCAAGTCATAAACGGGTGTTAAGCGTCCCCAGCTTATTGCCAACTTCCGCTACCTATAAGTTCGCGTCGCACGGTTAAGGCTTGTGCAGACCAGCGCGACACCGGTTATTGTTATACTGTGAAGTTTTCTTAGAAATTGTATTGTTCGTGTCGCGTCGCGCGACAAGTCGCGCTTGTCTGCACAGGCCTTTATCCTACAGTCACGAACGCTCCGCCACGGAAACTTGATTTGCGTTACAACTTCAAAACTTATTCAACACTTCAGCCGTGATAATAAACAGATCTAAATTGCTGCGCTAAGTTTAGAACAGTCGAACATAAACATCTGCTCGTGATTGTATTGTGTCGAATCTACGACCTTTTTCCTTTCCAGATATAAAGTATAGATGGTTATCGATAAAGTTATTTCAAAATACTGCACATTTAAAAAGGATTTTCGTTATGGAACCGTGTCGACATTTCTGATTATTTATCAAGCTACGAGAGCCATAAAACTTAAAATGCCTTTAAAAATCAGATTATAAAACAAGTTCTTTGTTTCTGTGTTAAAATTCGTGATGACGGTCCTTTGAAAGGCTATAATGAGTATTGATTTAAATTACGTGGTTTAAAAAATCTGGGAAAAATTATAACGAGAGGACGCCGCCATCTGTTTGCCTACGATGACACTAACGTGGACCTTATTTGTGAACTAAGTGATACACTATTCTTAATTTAATTCGGGTCGGATCTTCACCTTTGGACATATTGTCATTACGTTAATCTCATGGATAGGTGAGTTTTACCCTTCTATGGATAAAATGGCATTTTCTATATTGTCTTTATTACCACTGTGTTATAAAGTAATTCGTATGAATTTAGCTTTATGATCTTTATTTTATTCTTAAGTCATGTATTATTAAAAAAATACACTCACCACAGTAACATTTCGAAATATTTATAGCACAATTAAAATAAGTCATTATTGTATCCATTCCACATTAATCCTCGCGTTAATTTTTTTAAGAATAATGAAGCAGACATTTTTATAACAAAGGTCCTTGGCCGTGCATCTTGATCTTAATGTTATCTCTAATAGGTCAATAAATAAGAAGCAACGTGCGAGCTTCGGCGGAGGCGGGCGCGGGCGCGGGCGCGGGGCGGTGAGCGGCGACACAAACACGCCAACGGCTTATTAAAATAAAAAATAATCAATACGATCGCTGTTCACAATATTACCCTGTGTTTATATTCATATTTTAATTTCTACCTGTTTATGGACAAGAATACTTCGACAACTTTGTCATGCAAATGTACTTAAATATTTTTTATTGTTTCTTGTAAAATGTTTTTACTTAAATGTCACTTCAAGAAATATTCCATAAAAACGCTTCTCTTGGAGCATTTAGATTTTTTCTTATTGCAAACGAAGTCAAAATGAATGCAAACAACCTTCAAAAGAATTATAATAAAACGCAATATAAAGTTAGGTTTTATGATAGGACAATCTCGCTTATGAATGAAATGTAAACAGCCGCAATGAAATGATATAAATGATGCGCGGTGGTACGCCGGTACAATCAGACGGCGGCATCTAGCGGCCGGGCCGGCTCGCCAGCCGGACCGACCCGGCCCGTCCGCTTTATATGATGTTAAACTCTTTTTTTTAGATATTTGTACGGATCCCCTCATTTTTATTCACCCGAAAACATTATTATGCATAAATAAGTACTCTTTTATTTTATTCCCATCGTTATTTTAATACGTTGAGTTTCAAAGTTGACTTCGTCACCTCTTGTGCGTGCGTCCGCGCCGCCCGAGATGTGGCGACAATATTTAACAGATAACGAGATAAGCCTCTTTTTAAAGCGGTTTGATGTAACTTGATACTCTACTATATCTATTATTTTATGCTTTATGGATAGGGCGAGTCTGTAAAAAAGGATATTTACGTTTTCTTTTTTGTTTTATTAAATTAATACAGGGTGGCAGGGACATCGACGCGAAAACTGATACCATGGATTCAGTACATGATTCTGAATCCCCCTGGGTTGAAATTTTTCGTGGGTTATAAAAAAAATCTGCTGTTTCATAAAAAAGTGCAATAACCAAAAATAAAGTTTTTAAATAACCGACGAAAAATATCAACGCAGGGGGGTTCAGAATCATGTACTGAATCCATGGTAACCGGCTTCGCGTCGATGTCCCTGACACCCCGTATATTCTAGTACGCACCACAAACTACGCAATAAAAAGCAAATCAAAGTATATTAATACATATTATAGCTACGTCTGCGACGGGCTTCAATCTTCATTTTCATAAAAAAGTGCAATACCTACGCGGTCAAAATGAATGGAACAGTAGATTTTTTTATAAATAAACCGATGAACTATTTCAACGCAGGGGGGGTTCAGAATCATGTACTGAATCCATGGTATCAGTTTTCGCGTCGATGTCCCTGCCACCCTGTATAAAACTGAATTTACTATTCTTTCGCACTAATTCAGCAAATGTAGATACAGTATGTAGATTAACGGCTGTTGCTTATAAAGAGTGATTTCAGTATTATAATTTTTTGTAGAAGGGAGTGACAAGGTGAGTTAGGAGGCATTTGCAAACATTTATCATAGTGCTATAAGGTGTCAGGCAGTAGCGGGGGTCGAGCATAACAATTAGTTGGCACCGATGAGACACGGTGCACGAGCGGCGAGAAAGCGAGCGCGGACGGTAGCGCGCCCCGCTGGGACCCGGCAGCCCCCCGCCGAGCCACGCGCCGGCCCGCCCGGGCCCCAACACGACAACACGTCTAATATTTAATACCTTAATAACCGATTAGGGTGTGTTGAATATGCACTTTGAATAATCACACACTTCATTTTAACAAATCGATCTCTGATTATGTAATTTACAAACTAAATCTGACGCTGACCGCTCGCAGTGGGACGCCTCGTTACAAGCTGCTACAACTTGCGCAACGGCAATTGCATGCATTTGAAGAGGTCATGCATTGCACACTTCATTCTAAACTTTAATAATTATAAAGTTATTTAGTATCTAACTGTGACCAGATTTGATTAAGAACATATTCGATTGTTTGTTATTTCACTACATACTCCGGATCCGAATATCGATGTTTGTAAATTACCATAATGAAATTTTATTAAAAGTGGTTCAAGATTGAAGCAATGACGCGACCTCCGTCTAATGACAAATGTTGTTCGTAAGGGGTCGTTAATGGCTGGAAAGTTCAGTATCGACGACGGGGACGCGACGCGAGGCGGCGCGGGCGGCGCGCATACATCGGTTATTGAGAGCGATTTGGGCAAGCAGTCTCAATACGAGTACATGCGACTGATTTACGAGACGAGCGTGTGCCCTTTGTGCTCCAGCTGACTAATGGACGGACGCTCACGGACATTTATGTAGATTGATTGTATAAATTTTATTCACAATGTTAATACAGTAACAGATTTAGATGTCATTTAGAAATGGCGCTCTAAAGTTGTGCAATTTAGGCCGTGAATAATGGATGACGAATGGTTAGTTTCTATACCGTGCTCGTGCCGCACGCCGCGAGGTGGGGTTCTTATTGTGAAGGTTGCCCTAAACGCACAAACACGATATGTGGACCGCTCTTAATGTACCTACCTACCTATTCATATTATGGCTACATCACTCGGATTCCTCTGCAGTAATTTGGATACATATTAACGCCTGATAAGCATCAAGAAGACTGGCCAAGTTGTCGACAGCGAATGTTCATCCGGTTGAATACTATGTAATTTAATACCTATATTTAGTAGGGAATTATACAAATATGAACGAGTAAACTTGTATGTTTACAGTCTGTATACTTCTTCGTGGTTTTAAAGTTTATACTTATTAAAGGATCGATTAAAGGCCTCATACCTAGGCCTAGCTACTTAGTACCCACTAATATGTAAAATATTTCATAAATGCACCAAAATATGCTACAGAAGTCATCTGGCCCGGTGACAACGTAGCGCTTTCGGTGAACAAACATGACATGCCTGGTCGCTTTTCATAGTGATGTTAATACCTAACAAATTTGTTGTGCCAGTTGTAGCCCTATCGCGTACTCATTTTAAATAAATTTAAAAAAAAGTTTATATTTCAGATACATTTGGCCCTATTTTGCATTCGCATCACAAGATTGAGTGTCCATGAGCAAGATTTCAAAACCCTAGCACCTCACTCAGTTTCATGCTGATCGCGCTGTTCTATTCCAAGAAAGAAAAATATTTATTTGTGCCCTATGAGCCTAAATAAGAGGCGTCCATTGGGCGTAGTATGGACTAGGGAATCCAATCCCGCAAATGCGGGATCCCGCACCATTCTTGCGGGACCAGTAATTCGGGACTACACATGCGGGATCCACATTCGAAGAAATATTTTATTCCTCCCGGCCAATTTATGTGTGTATGCCAGTGTCACAAATTACTAAAGTCATTCAACCAAAGTATTTTGTGTATTAGCTACTTGCGAGATTGACGAGAGTTTTACTAGTGCCTATCTAGAGCGTTTTATTAAGCGGCAAATTGCTTGTGCTATCAGTAAAAATTGGTGTCACAGTGGTTTAATAACGAGTGTAGGATGGGTTTTTTTTTTAGTACGGTAGATAGGTCTTTCGGCTACATATAAATTGTGCCCTGCTTGTTATAAAGACATCTACTTGCTGTACTAACTTATCTTTTCATCGGAAATACTATAAAAAAATATCACCTAATAGACAAAACAACATTGTTTAACTAATTATGAATAAAAAAGTATAACTTTTAAAATCGATTGGTCTTTTATTTCATAAAACTTCATAAATTCATGAACACAACTACTTAGAACAAAATGTAAGATTTCTTTGCAGTCCCGCAAATCCTGCGGATCCGCGGGATTGATGGCCTCGATCCCGTAAGCCTGCGGGATTGGAATTTTGATGCGGGATTGGATTCCGTAGTATGGACAGAATTTAATGACACAGCAGTACCTACCTATGTCATTTTGTTCATATTTTATACAGTTTAATACATATTTACTAACTAGTGTACCTAACTTATTGTGGAACCACTACTTTATTTTCAATTTTTTGTTTTGACGAAGGAAAAAACGGAACCATTAAAGGATCACTCGTGTGTCTGTCTGTCCGTCTGTCACAGCCAATTTGCTTTTAATCTAATGGACCGATTAAGTTGAATTTGTAAACATACAAATTTATGTGATACAGACACGGACGTGGAAACTTTTTATAAAATTTTCCCCACAATCACAATTAATTTATTTACGTTATCTGTAAATAAATTAATTGTGATTGTGGGGAAAATTTTATAAAAAGTTTTGCAATCTGTATCGCGTAATATATCAAAAAGGGCTTTTAATTTTAAAATAAATTGCATTAAAGTTATTTGAGAAATCAGTTGAAAATTGACCATTCATTATCTCTGAAACTACTGAGCCTACGAGTATAATGATCAAATAAAAACAGAAAATAGTTCTCTACTTATAGATTACACGAAAACCTGAGAAGTCAATACTCTTAAAATACATGGTAAATCTTTCAATATTTTGCGTACAAACTTACATTTTTGCCGTTGGAATGTATGGGAGAACATGTTTTTCAACTACAATGTTAAGATTGTTCTTGGGATAAATTCATCCCAACTACGGGACCCTTCATTGTGCGTGGTCCGATACACACTTGTTCTTGATTGTTGAGCATTTCTACTGTTCTAGAGAATTAAAAATATATAGGTAGGTACGGTACCACACAAAAATAGTAAGTAGGTATGTCATTTGGTATGTACTTACTTTCCTACCTTATTCAATCTTATTGGCTAATCGGTTGCATCTACCATCATATCTTGCACCTGCATCATAAAAAATATGTTTCCCAAAAAATCGTCCACCACACAAAAAGTATAATTTAAAAAGTTATTAAAGCGAGTGAAATAAAAGAACTGTCGATGCATTCCTGATATTTAAGGGCATAATATTTTAATATCGACCTATAAGGCATAAAAAAATGTATAAACATTTAGTTACGGCTCGAGGAAAAAGGACAATATCAGAAGGACTTGCAGCGTCATCTTATCGACACGGATCAAACGTTGTTAATCAGAAATTTTAATGACCATAGTTCAGAAAATAATAACTTTTCTTTAGCTACCAATACACAAACCGTGATCTAGTGACATTGATACTTGCCTAATTTTAGAATTGAATTTTTAAATGTTTGTGTTCAATGATGCTGATATGGCTTAGTAAATCGGTTTAAAATTTAAAACGACATTTAAAATAAACACGATATAATCTGTCATGGTCTCTCTCGTCTACATTGTTCAGACGACACCCCAATTGCGTGACACAGTTTACAATCGCAATCCGGAGGATTCTGAGGAAATTCATAATCCATTGCCTTTTTGTAAAAAATCATCTGCTCGGCAACGTGATGAATGGATTTGACGAATTGAATGTTGTGGTGAATTGTCGAAACGCTGCTGTGTTACGCTGGATATTCTACTTAATATCACAAAATATCTTGCCTAAACCGATTTGATGATGCCTAATTCTAATATCTATATTTTTAATGTTTCTATGATGAAATTGGTCCACAACAAAACTGTTTTTTTCTGGAACTAATTAACGTATTGTTTTTCCAGAATGGACTGCCAGGCATGTTGTGCATCCTGCCAGGGTTGCGAGTTTGTCCGAAAGGGATATCGCGGCCCCGGCACTCAGGCAACGGAAGGAACACGGGTGGGTATTAGTCAGTAAAAGTCTGACACGCCCTCCCGCTCCACCCAGAGCGGGAGAAGTTATTTGATAATTTCCCTCCCTCAAAAAATAAATAAAAGGCGTGTTGTGCACCAAGTGCAACCGAATATAAAAGCATGGCCATCGCCAAGCCTTAATTTGAACCAAATCTTACTATTCGAATGCTCAAAGCATCAAGATTGTTCAGGAGGTGCACTAATGGTCACGCGTAGTGGCGAT
This sequence comes from Agrochola macilenta, assembly GCA_916701695.1. Lineage (NCBI taxonomy): Eukaryota > Metazoa > Arthropoda > Insecta > Lepidoptera > Noctuidae > Agrochola > Agrochola macilenta. The sequence goes on along the minus strand of OU753559.1, from coordinate 10,586,837 downwards.
GCGAGACAGTTCGGCATTTAAGCTCATTGTGCTCAAGTTATTGGCTGTATTCGATCCGTCCGTCAAATTGTCGCCCATCGGGGTACGTGCTACTGTGCCGCGGCTCCTGACGAACGTCACTCTTCTCGGAAAACCCAATTCAGCTCCCATATCCTCGGATAAAGAAAAAATCTGGTGCGATTCATATTGGCAACCCAACCAACTGTGATACACAAAAAACAAAGCATCCTCTTTATTACTGTGAAGTATGGCATGTAGACTTAAACATCTGATAAAAAATCGCAATGAACGACTAGGCTTATTCATTTACAATCACCATAAACGATGCGCTATGTGGTAAAGCCTCAGTGAAAATTTACAATGCTTACCTACTTGATATAAAACATCAGCTTAATAATGATAATTTTTCGATTTGCACTCATCCGGCGTCATAACAACATAAAACGATTTGTTCAACTCGATTTATATCCTACTTTTAATTGTAAATTATCGGGTATCGATAGCTTAAGAGCAAAATTATAATTGCTTGTTCACTATGGATAATATAATTCAGAAAGTTGATAGGTAAAAGAGATTCTTATTGTGTTAAGTTAGAGTTAGTTATTGTTCGTGAAGGTTTTTAAGAATGGTTTATGAGTGAAGCGCGGGCTGCCCAGTAGCGCGGTGTAATCGATTAGTCACGGATGAGTATCGCCTGCGGTTCGATTATATGTCGACGGTTAAATTAAAGATTAAACTTGTCTGAGACAATAACACCAACAACTCTTTTATTTTATTTTATTATATTACTATTTGTGCGGTTAACTAGATTGTAGATTACTTCGTGGTAGATACCTACATTGTAATATTGTATTAGATATCCAAACTTTTAGTGTAGTAGACCGCATTATATGAGGTGTCCACTAACTACCATTAAGTACGTGACGGTGATGACCAGAATCGATCTCAAATAGTGAACCTGTTTGAATGGAATATCATCACGCAGCGGGATCGTTGCGCTATCGCACTATTAACACAATACAAAAAATGATGGTCACGTACCCCACGAATTATATGGACGAAACCAATCGACCACTTCAAAAATTATAAAAACTTACCCATCTAAGCTAAAACGAAAATCTAAATTGATGCGATGGAGAGATGCTTTTTTTTCAAAACTTATCTGCCTATTATCCAATCACTGAATGTTCAAATTAAGCACGCTTTACGCAGTTAGTAAAGTTTGGATGGCATGACGGAGCAACAACGAATGGAAGTGAAGAAGACATAATGTTTTGTGTACTAGTGTCCGGTGCGCGGTGTTGCCTGGATGTGGCCCACGCGGACCCATTTTGATGTAGTTATCCGCAAATAATGGTGGGTGCGGCAGCCGGGCGGCTCGCTTCGCTGCCGCTCGTATTGTGCTCTCTATAATAAATGGCAACAACAGGTGAATAACTAATTTCACTCATAAAATTAGATCTTCATGGGTGGAGTGCAATATTTAACTGTCGACAGCATCCGCTTGTTTATACGTATAGGATTGCCATGACACACCCATTCATATTCAGATGGAAAAACGTGAATACACAAGCCATGCTTTCTACCTTTTACTGCAGAGAAAACAGTGTAACAAATAGTACTGTAACGATTGACTTAAAAGCTTTCCGATTAAAATAATTGATTTATTATGGAAAACAAATGACATTTGCAAAGGAAACGAGCGATTCGTATATCCTGTAAAATATCCCCGGACATTGTTTTTGTCACTATTAAATATGCAAAACTCAGAATGAAATATTTGATGCGGTCGATGCCATTATATAAATGGAATTATTCATGGAGCCAGACGCCGGAAAAAGCCAGTGAAAATCGACAATTCATTTGTTTGTGCGAGTGTTGCGGCTTCATTGCCGTTTGATGCAACGCGCCTATTAAATATTCCCATTTATTGTCACCTTCGATAATTGGGTTAACGATATCTCGTGACATTTGAGTGCGTTCATAATTCAACTGTAATTAAAGAATTAATCAAGTTAATAAAATAATTTGTTATTATTAACGTTAAACTTTTAAATTGATATCAGTAGTAGGTAGTTACTTCGAACGACACTTCCTCATATGCAAAATAGGTAGGTAGGCTCGTAACCCCCCGCGCGGCTTTCCCCACAGTGTTCAAAGCGGGTGAAACGACTAGTCAACCCTTTGCCGCTCACTCGCACGTGAAATCACTCAAATACTGAATATTTTAATCTGAGCAGATAACGAGCTCGCAATTCTATTAGATGGAACATAGCTATGTGAGGTTAAACACGGCGGCTCAGCCCCTGCACTGGCGGCCCGCGGTGCACACACTCGCACATACACACACCTACATTATGTTATACTGATGCAATCAAACGGCCAACTATTAATCCTTTAATGATCAACAAGGCGAATAATATTTGATTCTATAAGCGAAAGACAATAAACTGACTCTTATATTCTATGTACAAGTACAAACACTGAACAGTCTCTTCAGAAAATACAATATACGGAATCTCTTTTTTATCTATTTCAGACAATAAACACCTTTAATACCTATTTGCTAATAAAAATCAAACAGAAGTCATTTAATCCATCACTCCCGAAATTCTTCCTTGTACAAAACAATAAATTCCGATAGGGCTCACAAATAAACAGTTCTAAGCCAACTTTATTTTAAAAGCATATACAAATATATCAGGTCGAGCAATAAAGCTATCAAATATTTACTAATCTGAAACGGTGAGAGCGTCGCGCGAACCCCTTCTGGGTTCGGGACTCATAAAATAAATTGAAATAGTCGCACCGCCCCCCAAATTAAAATATTCAAATGGGACGCACGCGCAAGAAAATTGAAAATTGTCGTCTATCGCCCGCAAATGAAACCTATAACTCCTCACATACACTTGGAGCCAAAAAGGTGGGTAAACATTTCTATAGGATATTGCATTGCGAATTTGCGATTGGGAGCGCAAAAATGTTACGTTGCCTAATGGATATGATGAACGTACGTTTTTTTTTTGCGAAATGTGTTATAGGAGTTTCTTTTCCGATTACTTAAATCAAAATATGCGTATATTCGCAGAAAATCAAAAGTGATGTAGATTTTTTCGACATATTTTCCAAAACATTCTCTAATATTCGTGGAATAATACAAACAATATTGTACTTGCTAAAAGCGATTGCTTTTGTATTAATTTCTAACACCCCTCTCGTAGGTCAATTCCACTGCACTGCAGTGTAATTCGGTATAGAAAGCACGGTTTCGATATGCCTTCGAATAATGCTATAAATGGTCTTCACTTTTATGACTGCAATTTGGCTCAGATACTGAATTAGTGTTTGTTTTATGCAAGAATGAATTTAATTTATAAACTGCAATAAAATAAAAATATCTGTTAGTAAGTTTGACAGGAGGGGTGAATAATGGATGCTTATAAGTATTTGTAATAGAAACTTGAATAGTTTATGGCCTGTCAGATTGTAGACGTAGTGATTTCTGAGTGTATGTTAATAAGTCACAGGTATGTGAGAGAGTAGGGCCCCTCGGCGGTGGCTTCCGTTGTTTTGCGGCCGCCGCTGATTTTGTGGTTTCATTTCGCGTAACTTGATAGAGACGTATACTTGCACATCCTTATAGTTCACCGCGATGAGCCAGTGAAGGGCGATATCTATCGATATTTTGTAATCGAATGTTGTTCGATTAATCGCATTTTCAGTAACAATTAACTCAAGTAGATAAATGTTCGTTCAGAAAATGTTATTATTTATCTCCCAGTACGTAGGTGTAACAAAAACATAACGTAATAGAAACATAATAAAATATATATGAAACGAACAGTAGGTAGGTAAACTTTAAACATGACCTACAAAAATTTTCAGGATATATTTTTTATTGTAAAAAATCGATAAGTAAGATATGTATCGATTGAAACTGTGTAGAGGTACGTCCTAGCGAGCGGACAGCGTCCGGTGCTCGTGCAAGTGATACCCTGGGAACCGACCGCCTTCCGTCGCCCGCGTCCCGGTGGCGCGCGTCGTACGTTACCCCTTTACATCACCCCCGACACCATAACCTCTCACTGTATAACAACGCGGTAGGAATATACCCAGACACCTTATTACTTTTTAACACCTTTAATTTACAAGGAGACGACTTCCATCGCCCCGTCGGAAATGCTTTTTATTCATTTCATCGCATTTAAAGATTTAAACCGTTTGCTTCCATTCATAAAATTATTAATGTGATCGTAAAATTGGGCAAATTTTATTGTCTCGAAGGCATAATGGGAACCTAATGTAGCGTGTTATTATTCAGTTCGGTTGTAGCCGTAAAATACGAGTATTTGTGAGAGTCCGCGGACGTCGCTGCGAACGGCCGCTCAGCCCACTGCGTTCCCAGCGGAAGCTCCCTCGACTATTTGAATATCAAACATATTTCGGTCATATTTCATTGAAACAGTTATGATATTCTTCCTTTAAATTTCGTGTACGTGCGTTTAATGCTCACAGGAATATGTAAATACATATGGTCAAAGTTTTATAAAATTTCCATATTGTTTGACGCTCTATCATTGCCCGTCGATTGAATTAATGAATATTTCTTATTGTTTTATTTATGATTTAATTATTTATTTGTCAAACGACCGATAATTAAATCGTCTATTACCTTTTGAAAGATATGAATAAATAAATTACGCACAAAGTATATGTTGTACCTATTGTATGCAAATATTGTAATACAATAAAAACTGATAACGTAATTCGGCCCTTGTGGAGTCAATGTTTGAATGTAGTAATATGGAATTATTTAGTGTGTTATGAGTAAATAAGGCGTGTTGGTAGTGGTCGGCGCGGCACAAATGGAAAGGTTCACAGAAGTGCACAGAGGGCCATTTGTTCCGCGCATTACGGTCACTGCGCGCCCGCTCCGCAACGATATGAAATTATTATTAGGAACATATGACTTCTCGGAATCACTGCCCTCTTAGCTCATAAAAACACTAGACTATTTATTAAATACACTCTGCTAATAAGCAAACTTGGAAAGCAGTGGTAGCCTAGTGGTATCGGCCCCGACTTACGAGTTAAAGGTCGTGGGTTCCAACTCAGGTAGGCGCTTTACTTTGTGTAAATAATTTCATCACCATTGCTCTAAAAACGGTGACGGAAAACATCGTGAGGAAACCGGCATGTACCTACTCGAACCAAAAATTCGAAGACATGTGACATCTACCAACCCGCACTGAGCCCGCGTGGTAGACTACAGCCCACTCCCTCTCGAAGAGTGGAGGTCTGTGTTCACACAATGGGAACAGGCTGATTATGAATAATCACACTTGATAACTTTGCAAACTATTATTAAGTAAGAAGTTGCTCAACACTATCTTAGTGTAAACTAATCTACTGTTAGTTACGTCCTAAAGTTCAGAAGGAAAATAGACCTTCAGGTCGAAATAACAAAGTGAAACTTTACCAGATAAGTCAGGTATGTTCAGACCCCAGCGTATTGACAGAGTTTATCGCCGCAGACACCATGAGCAGCCATGGAAATCCCGTTAATAAATTGGTACTAAATACTCGAGGTGGTATTCGAGTGGCTAAAGTATTTTGGACACGACGAATAAATATTAATAAAACAGTACCAATGTCATTCCTTTTCGAAAGAAAATATGCACGGGAAGAGGAGACAATATGCTTTTGTTTTTCTTTATTGTTATTGCCGTAAAACATTTAGCGAGCAGCGTTGGGCGATAAAACACGTTATTTTGTGTGACAAAACGTCGCGCTTCATGAGAAAATATTGACCCGCAGATAGCGAATTATTGGTGATACACATCACGGGACGGAACCAGCCACTCCAACTTACCCGCTGCCAACATTACATATTATTTTTATTTGACGATCAACACTGATAATAATTAGGTCAAGCACTCGATGCTTTTAGGTCACCCTATTTAAATGAAAATTACAAGGTGCGGTTACTAAGTACGCAGGTACAGATATACTTTAATCGATCGCATTTTGTTTATTAAAGATTCTATCAAAATAAAGGGATATAAAACTGAAATATTATATGGTTAAATAAAGCCGTAATTTTATAAAATGATAATACAAAATATATTATTCAAACCTCTTTATGGTAAGGGTCGAGTTGTATTGATGGAATAAGTTTTCTATTGTAACCTGCGTCCCTCTAACATGTCTCATCCATATGTTAATGTGACGAACGATAAATTGGCCACTAATAAGATAATTGGCCGCGCTCTATACCCACGTAAATCAACATCTTAACAGCTGCGCCGGCGCAGGCAACTCCCGGACACAACAGAGTGTCCAAATACACGAGTGACACAACAAATATTACTAGTTTACTTTATTTTGTGACCTTTGTCATACAGTATATACATTTACTTTTGTTGATGTGATCACATTGTTCTTGTTGAACCGAACATATAATTATTTGTGAATGATGAAATTAAAGGTGACACCCGTTATCGCGGTCGTCTTGAAACGTTCTGACACAGTGTCGTATGCTAGAATATATTAAGCGCTAATGGTTTCAGTAATCGCCTCTGAAATCGGCCATATTGTGCATTGTAATAAATTACAGAAAAGAAATTAGCACAACCACAGAGTGCTTTAACAAATCTATTGTGTTGCCTCATAATATATGACTCTTTTACTCTTAATAATACATTTATTTCACGAGTGTTTTTGTAATTCGATGAACATTTCATAGGTTATTCTTTTGTTTAATGACTTCATTAAAGATTAGAGCAGGCGTGATATATATTTCAAGATTTATTTATTCCTGAAAATTCGTGTTTAGAGCGCACCCTGTGCATGGTATGATTCACTTCATTGTTTTGGAGCTATTTGAAGTAAACAATCAATTAGATTCGAATTACAGTACGACCAATAATAGTGGATATTTATTGTCATTGGAACATTTTATAACCATTTTATTAATTTAATTGATATTGATGAGGTTCACTGGGCTTCGCGTGGGCAGATAAATTCAATGCTCCTTTTGTGGATAGCCTCATTGTTTTAAACCAAGTTGGATATGACACAAACACTGGTGCATGTGCTATTTAAGGTATTCTAATGTAAAATAGCCTAATTTCATACATTTTAAAGTCATTGTTTACAATTTAATTAATAAATAAAAACAACCTACTAATTCAATGAATGTTAATAGTTTAAATTATAATTTTATAGGGCATTTGACGTTATGCGTATTGTATTCAATATCATCGCCTTAGATTTCGTCATCACTATTTTTGAAGGCAGCTTGTACCTGTAAACCATTTTAGTAATAAGTGTTAATATTACGCATGTGCGTGCGCACGTTCTCTGTATGACAATTCGCAGCGCGGGCGCATCGATGCCGTCTACATAATTTGTCAACGCTTGACTGCGTTACACAAATGCTTTTTAGGTCAACAGTTGATTGGGAAACGATCTGTCCATGTAGTAAAATATAAATAATTTGTTTGAAACGAAATGAGGGCCATTTAGAAACATGAGGGTAATAAAACTAGTGCGTGTCATGTAAACTCGGTCGCAGACCTACGTACAGAGCATCCATATAGTGATGAGCTGTAGAGGTTCCTTGGTCGTACGCTATGGTGGGTTCGGTGCTGTGTGAGAGAGGGGGGAGGGAGGTCTCGTTACATTGTCACGGAGTCAATTTTATCGTGGATGTGTTCGGACGAATGGTAACGTGATTAGCATTCTAGACGTAGTTGGAGGTACGTGAGCTGCGGGCAGCGGGCACTGCTCCATCTGCAACAATATCCTTGTTTGCGTCATAACGTATTGATATTGCACATAATTTGTCTACATCGACGCTATGAGAACATTTATTCATGTGGAACATATGCGTGTGAATACTTTGCCTCGAACTGTTATCGAGAGCCTCTACCAGGAATATCAGAGATGGGAATTTTTCATGGGAACTTTAGAATAGAATTATTATTGCTGTAGGTGGTTAACAAATAAAGTTAGTCAAAATTAAATAAGGTGTCTCTACAACATGTATCTAGGGTGTACAATAACAAGAAAATAAATAAAAAAGAATATTAAACTTTGTACAAGTCAAATCATTTATTTCAATTAGACACAGACAGTTTTGAACATTAAAATTTACAAAAAAAAAAAAAATACTAGTCGCTCCTTCCAAAATGTAGTTTTCGTATCGAGAAGAATGGGCAAGAAATTTACCGTTACTCTTTTAAAATGCTCTTTTTTATACGTTAATTATATGTGAAGATGATGCACCTAGAATAAAATTACTATACACAAGAGCTTCGATATTATTTTTACGGTAGGTAGGTACGTTGGTACCTTGGTACAATGAGCTTTAGAAAACCTCAGGATTTATAAATATGTGTCAACATACTTACCTGTGTACCAAACGTCTCATTCTGAAAGCTCAATCTATCACATTAGGTACTGCAAAAACAAAACGAAAACTGTTTGTAGCAATCTTTTCATCTCGTGAATTAATACATAGATCAAGAAGAACTCTTCCATTGAAGAATAAACACATTTTTACGATAAGTAATTCAGAGTCAGGTGGCTTTCTGCAGTTTCTGCCTACCTCCAATGGAACAAGTCATGAGTATTATACATATCACTGTATGACAAGTTTTACATTTTTTTATACATGAAAGAATGTCAAACTTGTCATAGAATAAACTGTGTGACATAAAGTCGCCAGATTATCAAGGACAGTTACCATTAAAATTTAAGTGGGTAGGTACATACACTATGGTATTATTTTAATATATTTAGTTACAACATGACTCATGACATCACTGATCACCTATTGGCCGGTTACAAGTATTTATCTAGAATCTCCAACCATGCATATTTGGATATCTAAGGTTTTACGCAAAAATCGCCATCATGCCTTGTTTTGTATTCAGTACAAGTATTGTAATACGAATAACAATCGTTTGGTGATGGGTCTGCTCCCAAAAATAGACTGCTAACTGTATCTCTCTCGAGTGTTCGACGAATCAGAGTCCACTGCACAACAGACTGAAGACGGAAAACTTAGAAAGCCTTTTCTTGGTAATACCATTGGTTTAGTGATATGATTTTTGATTGAAAAATTTCCAAATCAGCAAACAAAAGTATTAGGAACGTCTCAAGAAAAACTCAAATCTCGTAAATCAACTTTTATGTGATTTCACTCCACACGATTGTTAACAATTGCTTCATCCGCAACCTAGTGGCGACTTTAGATTAACAAGTACATCGTAACAACTTTCCCTTACTCAATTTCTATGAATTGCGTGACCATTTGTAGGTGACATAATATTCAGATTTTCCACCAATTCCGAATTTACTTAAAAACAACAGCTATATATGCAATATGCATATTGCACCTACCTACCAAATTCAGTAGATACAGCATTGAATAGATGTTACGAATGCATAATTGAGAGCCTCACAGATAGTTAAGCCGAGTTTAATATTTAACTGCGCTGGAAATATAAATGCAAATATCCAATGATTTGTGACTTTAAAATGAAATTTTGATTAAAGCTCGCATGTAGCGCTGCAAATGAAATTAATCAATTCAGTCTGTAGGTATGCTAGAATAGAACTGTGTCGACTTTTTCACCATCCCATTTGTAAATAATTTTATAGGTCACTGAAAATGTTAAACTCGACTTGGCCGGGGTACTGCTGTGCCCCGAGATTGATATACAGAGGAAAGACAGCAGGTCTGTTAAAAGATGTATAACGTATACGAAAAGAAGTAAAATATTTTTAATAAGCTTTATCACATTTTGCTGTAAATTTCGTGGAAGACAATCGAATGATAATATTTTTACAAGCATAACGAGGTCACTTTATGTTTTTTATAAAAAATATTTTTGTAACTTGTTTCACTAAAAGCTCTTATCTTAATTCACGTCGAAATAAATACTTGAAGGCTAGGTCCGGCGAGGTGTAAACAAATATTTGCAGAAACCATCTTGAATTGGCTAGTGACATGGTGACTAATGAAATTGTAATAAGTTTGTATTGAATATCTGACGGCTTGCCTCCTCGTTGTCCTACACGTGACATTTTGAAAATAATGACATTACTTTACAAATGCATGAACATCATTTTATTATGAATCTGAACCGAACTCATAGAGGTATTACCATAAAGATTTTTATTTGACTCACATGGCAAGGTCTCCTTCTGGTCCAAATTCAAAACAGAATGTATTACAAAATATTTGAATTTGATTGAGTTTTCGGTTAGACACTGTGACTATTTTATTTGTATTTTATTTCTTCATCAGGCATAAAAATCGGATTTATTTTATTTATGGTTCGATCAGAGAAGTTTTTCTTGTCATAATATGAAATATAGGAAAATTAATCATGCATCCGGTTCAATTTATTTTACAGACAGATTGATAAAACTGCAATTTGTTTATCATTTTTCCATATTATGTCCCTTTTATTTATTTTCCAGATACGGAAAGGTTAGCTTGACCACAACACACGAAACATGAATACAATAATAATTAATTACAAAGCTATAGAGTCAGTGGTTCATATAAATCTTCCAGTGGTCGTAGATCATTGTGCAGGCATGTGCCGCTAATTAATTTAACGCTTTCTTTTTCATAGCAAACGAGGGGGAGTGAATGAAATTCCAAAAAGCGTAAATGAACGTGTTGTGTATAAGTTAGTACACTGCTCATTAAACGCATTCCGTCGCGGCTTCATAACCGCTGTCATAGAGCTGCGCGCGCGCAGTCGGCGCCCGCAAACGGTACAGGCTGATCTATGAGGTATTGTATGCTAACTGAAGCGATACTTATCATTCAAGCTTTTATCAGTAATAGTCGGAGAACAGTACATTATGAAGCGTGAGGGAAAAAATAAAGATTGCATCGCTGGTGATGGATTGTGATGCGTTTCGTCAGTAACGTTAAGTACCGCACTTTTATCTGTTTTGCAGGTGGAACTATCACTAGGTACTATCGAAGAACTTCTGAACAATAACTAGGGATTTCTGAGCTTCTGTTTCAAACCGTAAAAAATAGTAGGTAAAGAACTCATCACATGTCAATCAGCATTGTAGCCCATTATAATTTCAGCAGATTTTAAATATTATGACTCATACATAAATAAGCTAATGTTTTAAAATGTATCAGATGCATCAGTAATTGTTGGCAGCATGAACCAAATAACATATTTCAGCCTCAGGAATCTTGTAGGTGGCTGAAGCAATTTTAAACGAATTCCTATGTTTGAAAATGGCGAAATGCGGAATACGGTTATAAATTTCAGCTGTTGTAATTACAAAGGAGCATTGTAGTAGCTGGAAATATTACAAGCGGTTTTGAAAATAACACGGGTTGGTTCCCATGGCCTGATTTGTATTAGGGTAATGTTAAGTAAATGTAGTTTCGCGCGATTTATTAATCATCATTATAATATCAGCTGGAAGACGTTCACTGCTTGATTATAAATTACTATAGTACAAAGAACCTAATCTGTATTTTTTTTAAATTAATTTCATTTATTAATTTTGTTTAAATAAGTGTCGGTCCATACTCGTCCGGCCAGAAGGCATAGAACATTGTTTAGGTAGATAATCAAATGTCACATTAACAATATTGATGGTATTTTTATTCAAAACCACACTTTTTCTTTCGGAAAACATACAGTCTTAATTCAGGAAAAACAATCAATTTTTTATCTTTGTGCTGCCCCATTTTCAAAATACACCTGTTAGTTACTCAGAAATCTCTGATTCCCAACAAATTTTCCATATCATGAAACATCCTGTAAACAGTGCAGAATACTTGTGTATGACGGATGGTTAGTTCTCAGCTCGCAGCATGCCCCACAGACGTCATCTCATGATATACTCGACACATTGTGTGGTAATTTTGCTCGACAGTTTAATTGCCGTTCCAGTGTAGTGCGACAGAAGTAAGATTAATTTATTAGGATACCTTGAATAGCCATGTTTTAAACTATAATTTATCATCATTAGAGACACACCAGTCATGTAGCTATTTGATGCGCCCTTCATTAATTCCGGTGATGCTAAAATATTTCTTTTGTAAGGTAATTAGGAGATGTTAATTATTGCGAATAGTTAGGTGTTGATCAGATGTGACTGTAAAAAATGTAATGACATAATGAATAGATAGGTATACCTGTTCTCCTAACTTAGCTCTTCCCAGAAAAGGACATAGCATACATAACATCATCATCATCCCTGTAATCCCCGAAGGGTTAGGCAGAAGTGTATTTATAGTACACCCACATTTCGCCAGTTATGTTTAAGTCCCATGTAATGCGAGAGGAACGACGTTACACATTAAAAGAAAACTCATAACCACCATACATTGTTAAAACGGTAAATAAAATGTAAAGATACTTGAGTAAGTAAGTGCAATTATTTGAAAAAATTGCGTTGCAGGTATGATGAGCTGTTGTTTCTGTTTATAGTTTTTTATTTATTTGTTATTAGTTTTATAATGATAGGTGATATGCTAGCCCTAGTAGGTATATGGGACTTGATATGCTGCCTGGAGTCTAGATTTGTGCCTAGTATATGGCGATATACTCGCCCTAGTAGGTATATGGGACTTGATATGCAGCCCGGAGTCTAGATTTATGGCCAGTATATGGTGATATGCTCGCCTTAATAGGTACATGGGGCTTGATATGCAGCCCGGAGCCTAGATTTATGGCCAGTATATGGCGATATGCTCGCCCTAATAGGTACATGGGGCTTGATATGCAGCCCGGAGTCTAGATTTATGGCCAGTATATGGCGATATGCTCGCCCTAATAGGTACATGGGGCATGATATGCAGACCGGAATCTAGATTTGTGCCCGGTTTATGGCAATTTGCTCGTCGCTTAGTAGGTACATTGGACTTCAATATAACTAGTAACCTTTGGAATTACTGATACTGACAAAAAATACAAAAAAAAAAACACGGATGGAAAGCAACACTATTACCGAGAGCCATAGGGTATGTTTCTTCAATGCGGATGATGTCGCGAGTATCAGTTATCAAGATAGCATCTACACAAGTCCAAGAATTAGTATCAAATAATAGAATTTCATATTCATACAAATGTCGAGTCAGTTCGATAATAAAAATTAAAGGTGATCGCTTTTATACATTTTTAATGCGACTCACGTCAACATTGTTATATGTTCTATTCAGTTTGTAAATGTCATGTTGTCACTTGTTTGTTACAAGCACTATTTCAAATGCATAGTTATTGAAAAGTTATACCCTACAGGTATTTTCATAAATATTTTATTGAGTATCCATTAAATTCCTTTATTAAAATGGATATAGAAATACGACAAATACGTAAAAACAGTGTCGGTGGAGTTTCTAGCCCGTTATTCTCCATAGGTACCTACTACGCTTTGGAATGCGCAGCTTCATATTTCTGACTGACCGACTCCTTGACAATTCAAAAGTGCCTGTAAATGGTTTAATTGAAATAAATGGTTTGAGTTTGTGTTTGAGTGTGAGTTTGATTGCTGGCTGCTTGTCTATCAATATTTTAATGGATCAAGTGCGTCACAAACACTGATTAATACCTACATATTGGTAGCTGTAGCTGCTGTATCTACAGACAAATTATTATCATGTCTAGAAATAATAATTAGGAAACATTTCTATAAAATAAATTAAATAATAGATCGTATAACTCCATAAGAGAGGGATCTCATTAAATCCCGAAATATCATTTAAAAACAATAGGTTTAAAAAGTATTTAATAGTGTCGATTAATCCTGGCACTCGAATACATGTTCTAAGTCTGTACGTTAAGCTGCTCTATAAATTATGTGATAAAATTAAGTGCCTAAGACAACCGCAGTCGCCTCAAATATGAAATGTGTTAAATCGCAGCTAACAGCATAATGCGAGCTTTTAGATTTTTTGTTGACACGACTCCACTGCGGTATTTCCTGCTACCGCATATGACACGATCGCCCGTCCACAAAACAATACCTTATTGCCTTCATCTTACAGTCCACACTTCAACACTAAAACATAAAATATTCAGCTTCCACTAAGTGGTGATTAATTGTGATATAAAGACTTTTATATTTCTGTTGTTATACCGTCGCGTCATTTTAAAAACGCGACAATGGTTTCCATAAACATATCGTCGTGTTTATATTTAGCGTTTAATATTGTTCCTGTTCAATAAAATGTCCGTGAGTAAATTAAAATGCTATATCGAAGGTACAGGGCATACAAGGAAATGTCCAATTAGGCAAAGGCAATGCTGGGATAATTCTGCGAGCTGAATTGATTCCACGTCTGAAGATAAAGCGACTGGATGTTGTCTAGAGGGATGTTATCAGATCGGTGTGCGCTCGGCACACGCCGCCCGCGCCGCCCACCTGCACGTGGGAAACTGCCGCTTCCAGGAAAACACTGTATGACGAGTATTGACGAGTAGAGACGATACACAGTCACGAACTCAATCGATTTTATCTCCACATAGATAAGCTCACTTGCGGCAAATATCTGCCATCAGAAATGTTAACAGCTAATGACATACGCTCTGTACAATTCTTTTTTGTGCTCTAGAAACGAATGTAACTTGTAGTTGTGAGCGAGTTTCATATTTCAAATCATTTGCATAAAAAAAACTTAACTATGCCCGTTAACAAACTATAACTATTTAACTACTTTGGCAGTAATATAGTTGCACATACTAAGTACTTTACTGCACTACGAGTATCTCCATATTGTGTAATTTAATACGTACGTATTCGAGAATCTCTTGTCATTTAACTATAAATTAAGCAACATAAACAAAGACGTCTTTTAACTAAACATCCAAATAATTTGTATTTACAACGAGAAACATTCAATTATGCTAATGTATATATGACTATTTACGGAGTGTATCGACCTAAAGAGTCGAACAACCGTAGCGCTCTAGCTTCATATTTTACAATCATAAAAAACGTATATGGAGCAATATGTGCATAAATGTCAATATTTGTGTAGCGAGTGAGCGCGCTGGGAGCGGGGGCTCGATTTATAAGCAACATTTAGTTCCTAAGCAGCGTCGGCGGGCAGCGCGCACAGCGGTATACCTCGCGTTATAACGTCCAGCATCGTAATTGTCGATTAATTATCTCGATTTCAATAAAACATACGCCATACAGATGAAATTGTATAATTTTAAACGATAAAACGTCACTAATAAGGTATAAGTGCGGTTCCGCCCGTCGAGAATTTTTACGCCATGCACATAAAATGTAACAGTTGTAGACGAATTATGGTTTCGAAATAATTCGGCTGAATGCGAATACGTGATGGCGAGCTTGTTCACGGACCCGCTTGTACGTTAGACACTACCGTGTATGTAGGTATGTGAAAGTATAATATTTATGTGTTCATTAATGCAGGCTTGTGTTAATAACGACGCCTCACGTCGTCGGTTCACAAGGCGCAGGCGCAGGTTCACATTTATATTCCGTCAGCTAAGCTGTGGCGTTTAGATTTGGATTATATTTGGTCATTGTTATTCAGTTAACGGTCCCAAAAGTTTGTTTCATTTGGGAAACAATAATAAAACGATTTGAACCAAGCTAATAACAATATATCAGTCGTTGTTTTTATTGCTTAAGGATACCTATATCATAATAATATTACTTTATTAAAAGGATGTGAGGTCAGTTCTTTTTTATTTTGTTTTGTTGTGTGACATCATTGTACATGGTGACATTTTGTTTATTCAAGTTTCATCGTTTTAAACTTGCAGGTATAATAAATCATCAGGTGCGGCAGTCTCAGTCTCAGGAGGGAAGCTATTAGGACTTTGCGGCCGAATTCGGTCGTATAGCGATCGCTATCTATGTAGAGACTGCAGGACCAGGAACAACCTTTGGCCGAAGCAAAAGCTACATTAGGATAAATATGCAGTCTCAGTAAGAATTATTCCCAGAACAATGGAAAATTACTGTTCATTGTCATGAAGTCCACCGAAAATAGCCTTCGTTAACCTGGTCTAAAAGGAGGGTCAAAAACTATGTTAGTAGCAAAACGCTCCATTATGCTCCTTTACCCTGGCAATAAACTCAGGATCTCAGAAGCGTTATCGGACCTAAGCCATACATGTAAACTGCAGACCAATGAGGTGATTAAACATAAGATAGAAAGGATGCCTATACACATACCAATAAAACGCCATATTTAGCTTTGCAATTATAATTATCAATTTTCCAAAGATCATCAGTGATGTGCTATAAACTCCTCTTAATTGACACATTTGCCAACAGAATGTTCATTACAGAATGGTACGGCCGTGATAATTATACCGAGACACCTCAAATTAGTCATCAAAATGGAAGAAAAAACAGCGCACAATGTTAATAAGCGCGCTATGGTGAACAAAATGACAAAAGGACGTTAAGAGAACAAATGACAAATTATAATAATAGGGCACACCTGCTATTCTTTTGATCCGACATTTCTCTCATTTATGACGTTAATCGAGCGGAATGCTCGTGTGTTAACATACTTGTGTCCCCAACAAAGCACCGCACTCAGACAATGCTCGATACTTTAGTGATATTTTTTGTATCAAATATAAATTCTCTTTCATCTCACTTAATTTTAGATCAAACTATAGTTCTTACATGTAGATCACGTCATTATTGTCTCTGCGGGTCGCACCAAGAAATTAAATAACGTCTTAATGGCCGATAGAGTTACAGAGATAGAGACTCTAAACGGCTCAACAAAAGGTCTATTACACCGTTTATTCAGCGCCTAACTTGCGTCTGTCAATTTGTGTTTAGTTGACAGATAAATAATAAGCGGCATTGCTTACAAGCGCAGTATGGATGTGGTATGAGCGCTTGCGTTGCAGTCGCGGGTCGAATTAGTGAATTGTTGGTTGCGTACGCGCAGGCGGCAGGTTTTGTCTAGCGCGCTCGGCCTCTCTCGCACATTAATCTTCTGGCCCGAGATGAAACGATATGCATTTGTCATCGTGTCTGCGATTAACTCGGAGAAACTCTTTCCATTGTATTGAATCAATTCGATTATTATTTGAATGGTTTTATGAAGCAATAGTTAGTATTCAGGAAAATAATAAACGTCGTGTGTCCACGTGGATTAGTGTGCATCCAGTATACTTGCAGGTGTTCGCCGCTGCATTGTGTAGGTTACTGAAACGTCCAGCTCATCTTTATGGATCAAGATAAAAATTGTTGTGCGTAAATAAATTAGTCAGTCGTTAGGCGGTCGGCAAATATCTCAGAAATATTATGTGCATGAATAGCGCTCCGTATGACGGACAGCAGAAAGGGCTGCCCTTAAACTTACCTTGTATTATTTTGTCATTATTAAATTCCCCTGTCACCGGCTTGTTCTCATTTCGCCCTAAGAAAATATTGTATGCAAAATTATATGACATTTGAATGAGCACAAAAAGGTCGTATCGGGATTTGTTTACAAGTTGGTCCCAAAGAATATTTGTATTTGAAAGATTGTATTCGCATAACTTAAACAAATACAAAGTAGCGAGTACTTATCTCACAATTTATGGAAGCGTAGTGGAATAAGTATGCATCCGAAGTGAGCACTCCACTTAATATTCATTTGAGCTGCAATCGCATAAAAAATTCACCATCGCACCGCATGAAATCCTCGAATGACCGATCATTCGTGGTTAATAGCACAAAATGGATGAAATGAAGTGTAACATAAGAGCAACAACACAAAGATACTCGAGAAGGCAATCAGGTTTGACAGTGGAAACGTCGAATCTTCAGAGAGGCCCTCAACAAGCCGCAAAATGAAATTTCTCGACGCCGTCAATCATTTTCCCCTCGCCGCGGTCGCCCCACTAGTCAGCTGATAAAGTTCTGGCGCAAGTCATGAGCGAATAGCAGCGTGGAACTTTTATGGCTTGCAATGACTTACCAATTAATTCAACTTACCTATTTAGATGTAGAAGTAGGGCCTCTAGCCATGTGTTGGTTGAGTGAATAGTGAATGAATTAATACTAATCACTATTCAAGTATCATTTTCATTAGACAATTCTGGCCAATCTCTTTAGACCACCAAAAAGTATTGTAAATGATAAAATATCGAAAATTAACTTTAAACTCGATTCAACCAATCAAATGGCTTTAATTATATGCTCAAGGTAAGATCTATGCATGTGTATCGTTCCGGTAATAATACCGGCCTACATAGCCCGACAAGAAAAATAACTTTTTGCAGAGCTGCAAGCATTGTGCCAGCGGAGATCATCGCTGGTTGCTGATGACTTGCGGCTCAGGGGAGAGTAATCGAAACATTATTCCGGTGCGTAAGCCCCGACCATCCGTCTCGAAGATGTTACGTGGAAACTACTCACATGACGGCCTGCCCCATCCTGCACCTAAGTGGCTAATAATCACACAAGCTATCGATCTAGAAAACTATTATTATATTGCTGGAAAACTTGGTTATTTGGCAGATGAACATCTTAACAGTAATGATTATTGAACACAATAAGCCCCCTATAAGTCTACTATATCTAATTTTTAAGAATTTATATAAGGAAAGTTTTTTAAATCACTAGTCTACATAAACCACAAGCAGAAGCCCGAAAAAGTCACAATACTGATTTGAAATAATTAAAATAATTAAAACTTTTAATACATTTTAGTGCAAAATAAGGTTTTTAATTAAAAACTACCTTTTAAAACACTGCTTTATAAGGAAATTACGAAAAATTTGCATATCACGCGACACTTGCGACAAATGCGACACGGGCGCGCCTCATTGCGCCGCAGACGGAAAAATATTTCGGAATTGAGATTGATGCCGCACGCATGTGCAGACGGCTTGTCTGTATGCAAAACAACGTGCCACCAAATATAGAACTAATTTATGGTCATACTCGGCGATTATGTGCCGGTAAAAATAACCGGCGGTGCTCGGATGTTTCCATAACTTATACAGTTTCTCACTAGAATAACTAAACGTACTTAAAATCATGGAACTAAACGCGGTTTAGCTGGATGAACGAAGTTAAAAAAAACTAAAATGTGTCGCTGACTTTTGCTAGTAATACTACTAGGTTGTTTCTGCTTCTAACATAATTAACATTATTCATAACCCTTCTCCTTAACATCATACTCGTATCTCAGCAATGATCTCGTGATCAGGCTAAAATTTCAAAGGACACAAAATGTTTTCAATGAGCATTACCGATAAATATAATTAAAATAAATCCCATTTAAGGGTAGGCTCCCACGCGATAAGAGGTGTTATTTATACACCCTCATCTCACAAAGGAACCGCTGCCGAATATCACCCATAAATATTGGGCTGAGGTGTAATTTTTCACATACCACGTCTTCTCGAGCGTCGCACCTTTAAAATAAATGCAAACAAAATTTAATAGGGAGAGATGCGCAGGATCGCGAGCTTCAGGTAAAAATAAACGATAGTCAACTCGACCAATCGCTGCAGATATTTTATTATAAGGCTTTAGTCATCCTATTCTGCTGTAATATAAATATTACTTGCTAAGTTGCTATTACTAACATTCCATTTGACCGTCCATCGAAGGCATTTCTGCGTTTACAAAAATAAAATACTAGAGGATATATCGTCGAGCGCAGTTCCCCGGGGCTCACAAACTTTTGTAGCAATCCTTGTGCGATGTTTGTTATAATTTCTGTGAGTTACATGGAGGAATAGGAAGGCGCGGATCCAGCTGCGTTTATTTACGATTATTGGTTATGGACAGAGTTGATCGGCGGCCGGTTGGTCCCGGGAGCCTCGTAACGCCTCGGACTTCGGCCGCGCTCACTGAGGGTGCCGCATCTGACGGATATATCCTTCTCCTGAGAATACTCCGCCGTTTGCAAAATTATGAATCGCAAAAGGGTGTTGTCTCGACACCTTTGCAAAGAATAGACTCTAAATAAACAGCACGAACATTCTTGTCTCACATCAAACAGATTTTATTACGACGAGAGCAACAAGAATAAAAAGCGCTGTCAATAATAAAACGCAAAGGCGAAAAGCAATAACCGAGTTCTTATCCGATACACATATCACAAAAGATAGCCAATAAATAGTCCTATCTGTATTTGTCACAAAATAAGAATTCCATCAAATAATTCGGCGGCAATAAAAAACGGATAGAGACATTGCACGCATTTGTAATAAAAGTCTCACCATAAATAACGATCATGAAATATAATACACCTGCAATCTTCAGAAAATGGGAAAATCATTTTCCGAGGGCGGGCGCGGTCCGGTGGAATATTGTTATAAATGTACTTTTCCGAGGGTATAAATAATAATAGTGATCGCGCGCCCGGACGCTCGGGGAAGTGTCCGCGCGACGCTCACACTCCACACCAGCTTTAGTGAACTATCTCTAGCTTGCACTCCAAATAAAACTGACCTGTTGAATTCAGTACCAAAGCAGGAACTATTAGTAAGAGCATCTGTTGTTATCTATTAATTAAATATTTTAATAGTGTGGTCTATGTATGTGCGTAGACCCTTCGTAGACGTCGTGTACAGCTGCGTAGACGTCGCATCGAACTTCGTGGATGTCTAGTTCTTGTTGAGCTGTGTCTTGAGGTTCGTAGACGTCTCGTAGAGTTTCGTAGAGCTTCCTGGAATTCCCGTAGAGCTTCATAGACGTCTCGTCGAATTGCGTAGAGCTTCGTAGACGTCTATACGAATCTAGAGTCGAACGTAACAAAATTACAGTTTAGTATTATTTATGTACAATTATTATCAAGTCTAGTTTTACAAAATATAATACCCACACTAACCACCCAGCTAAAAAACAAAGATTTCAGTTACAGCGTGTTTCCCGCGCGCTATAGTTCCGTGGCGTACTGCCGGCCGCTGGGAGTCATTTCGCTCCGACAGCCTGTAAATTCTCCATTACGCGATATGAAATATGCTTTGCCACCCTGTACGCCGTTTACGAGCGTCTGCTATGATTTCTTATCCATCAGACGTCCATTCTTTGTTTTAAGGGAGTGTATTGCTTTCGAACTAATCAAATAGTGAGAAGTTTTGTTTTAGTAGAGCCATTTTTATTTTGAAATAAGTTGCAATAGTAACTTTAAGTTAATGCAGACGTATAACAAGATTGGTTGAGTTACAACGGCTGAGTTTGAAAAGGACGAGGCGATCTGGCAGTTGTATGGGGTAACATTACTTTTTAAAAGAACGCCATTATTGTCGCGTCATGTGCAAAGGAAGAATTTACGGCAGGTTTTATATCTTTAACCCATAATGAAATTATGCTGGAGCAATTTTGTTTCATAAAATGTTCATGTATATTCGACCTCGTAATTGCTTTACTACTTTTGACAACACACATGCATACACAAACTCACGGGGGGGCAGGCAGAAACTACAGAATGCCACATCCTTTCAAACCGTACTTCATTTTGCTTTGTTTATTTTTGATTACAAGTCCCTGTAAATTGAAACTTCTCTAGGGTGAAACTATCTAACTGCCACAAAGACAAATAGACCTTGTCGTTTTATGACGTGCAAGTGTCATTAAACCTTAGGGTGGTAAGGGCCAATGCCTGCCAGGGTTGCGAGTTTGTCCGAAAGGGATATCGCGGCCCCGGCACACAGGCAACGGAAGGAACACGGGTGGGGTTTAGTCAGTAAAAGTCTGACACTCCCTCTCGCTCCGTCCAGAGTGGGAGGAGTCATTTGATGATTTCCCACCCAAAAAAAAAAAGAAAAAAGAAGGGTGGAAAATTACGAGGTTGACTGTACCTGTTTTTACCAATACACGAAAGTAATCCCAGGTGGTACATCGTCCTCATTTCAACAGACTGACTCAACTATGTAATTATCCATTTATATCTCACATTACAATATTTTGTGATTTCAACACAAAATTCTGCTTTTGTTCTCGACGCGTTGTAATGTCTTTATGCGGCCACTAACGTGATATTATTTCAATTAAGTGCCTGATTTAGCTTCGCCGGAAAAACTCAAAACAATGAGGTGTCGACGATTGTGTCGAGAAAATAATGCGCAATGAACCGTCTGATTTGTGAGCGAACCCATATAAAACAGTTTCACAGAATAACACCCGAATGAAAGTGCACTCGTTCATTAAACGAGCCACATACGTTACAACCGTTCACAACTTTGAACGGTAAGTTATAAAGTATCGTTCACAGACAGTTATGACTAAGAATAGGCAAGGGGTATTAAGAGACACGTCTCAACAATTATACACGTCGTCGCTTGTCTTGTAAGACATCAAAATAAAATCACTACTATTTATGCATCTGAGAGCGTATTAACGGCACGCACCGCCACTCTTATAATGTAATAAATCGTCTGGAAAATATAACCGTCAGCGCTGTGTCATACGCATGTCGGAGATGCGCGCGCGCATCGCCCGCACCGCGCGCGCCCCCTGCGCCCGCGCCCGCGCCTCCAGCCACGTCACGCATCCATACGCCATAAATTGTAAGACGTAAATAAAATCTGGCGTTCCATATTTTAAAACTTTATTTAATAGGCCACTATTCAACGAGAAATTAAGACGTGTTTATTAGCTGAGCGCTCGTAATACAAACAAGTCCTTCCTTCATGAGTTACTTTGCTCTTCGTGTCATAAATCTGTATTCACATCAAGTCACTACATAAACCTATTAAGTTGCTACATTTATGCTATCTATAATATCACAAACAGATTGTTTTATAATAACATTCAAGGAGAGAGATGTTCTTATAATTTTTCTACTGTCAAAGTATTTTTTGTTGAGATAAGAGAAATGATTCCGTCCTAAACAAATTGGTTAGACGAAGGAAATGATACGTACATAAACATATTTCTGGTTCATATGCTAATCTCAAAGGAGATCAATAAGACCGACAAAATATAGTTGCGGAGCAAACATATTCAATAAGCATGTTTTTTTTCATCATCGTAGTCAGAAATATTTTCTTTGTCCATAAAACAATTCGATGGAAATTGTATATTACCATGTAAGTAGCAATCTGGGTTCGAATTTATGTATCGGAAGAAGTGTATGGAAAAAGTTTTTTGCCGAAAGTGTATTCAGAGCATTCTTCATGCGTGCGCCACCCCTTACAATGTTTGTAAGTTTTTTTTGTTCAGAGATTATAATAGCGCAGGTATACTATTATTGTAGAACAATGTTAAGTGGTCGCATACGAAGAAAACCCACAACAGCTGTCCTACTAATCAATTATGCGTCCTCATAATATGACTCATGTCTTGACGACTATAAAATTGCCACACATAACATTTTTTTCTGTGCCAAAAATCAACATCATCTCGGACGGAATGTTAACAACATAATATTTTTCAGCGTGTTCTTAATCTCAACAAATTGTTTAAAATGAAATTTTTTAATCGCGCTCCTTCAAAATGGAGAATGTGACAATTCACAATTAACAAAACATAGGGGATCTTGACGATCATCTTAAAACAATAGTCGAAATCTTAGAATGAAACTATAATTTAATTTGCCACACTTTGACTCGCTGCCAGAATGACTAATTCTCGCCAACATGTCGTGACTCTCGTGTTATTGCAATATTTTCTGTTCAATTGTTAAATTTCAAATAGATGTTGAATAACTATTAAATAATGTATCGCTAGAACTTGTCTAAAAAACACAAATTTTTGTGAAAATTAAGTGATTCATTCGCATTAATGTCACTGTGTCACAAATTCACGATACAAAACTCGGCTCGTCCATTTTTATTACAATGCCTTGCCCTTGTTACACCTTTGAACATCAATGTGATTATTTTAATTTTTTATTCTCACATATATAAATGTTAATGTTATGAGGTAGGTACCTCCTATCATTAACATTTAAACCAGACTACCGAAAATTGCCTGCTAATCTAAATTAAAAAGCTTTTATAAGTGCTATGCGATTTTAAGATCTGACTTGCGATTTTATTTGCGAGCACTAACTGGATTAATTTCTTACAGTTTTTATATGCTGGTGACAAGAGGCTTGACATGGCTTAGGGCAGCCTAAATGTAATTTAGGGATGACATTAACATGAAATATGCATCGAGAAAATAAAATTGGAGAGTATGATTGCCGATATTACGGTAACCAGCCCACCTGTTATCGAGACCGCAGACGGATTTGGTGCAAGCGTCGCGCGACACGACGCGACTACGTTACGACAACGCGACAGCGTCAACAACAACCAGCAAACGCGAGTTTCCTCCAACACGTCATAAAATTTTATAAAACCGCGGTTATCGTAAACAGAACAAATAGCAAACTTTATGAGCCATTCGTCGCGCTTTTCCATTTGCATGATACGAGCATGTCATAGGAAATACGTATCGTACGCGGCTACGGGTTATGGCGACGTCCCAGGTCATCGCACAAATTATTCGTCTCGTATAAATTTGTTTATGTTAAAGTTATGGACAGTTGTCAGACATCGTCAAATTTCCAATTCCATTCTGGTACAAAAGTTGCTGCGATTATTTCGCGTCTATTTTCTTTACGACTTTACTTACACGATGCTTGTTTATATTGAAATAAATATCGTGTTACAAGTGATAAATACAATATTGGCTATCAGGCGGCTAGTAACAGTGCGGGTAATATATAATTCAAGCCTGGTTTCAATTCACCCGATCTCATCCCGTTCCGCCATCTCGGCATCCATAAACAATGTGTGAACATTCATAAAGAGAAAAATAAGAATAGACAATAAAACGTCAACGTACCATGCGGCGTATTTACAAAAACTCTTGAGGGACGCATTTAGAGTTGTTAGCGCTTCTTTATAATAAAATGGTTTTAACAAAGGCCTATTAAAAACTGAAGTCATAACAGGAAACGTGATACAGTGGCCGGTGGGGAGCGGGCAGCGAGTAGCGGGATCACCTCTTTCATCATAAAGGCGCGGTGAGCGGCAGCTGGCGCTTCACTTTATGTGGTTTCTGAAGAGCTTCTCTTTAATAATCTTGTTTATTTTTGAATGTGGAACACCCGTAACTTGGATGACTATGAGCATGTGTCAATGACTCGAGTGGACGCTTCGTTTAATGTCACACTCATTTTAGTGTCAGCGAAGCTTTTGTTATTAATGTATGAAAAACGAGAACTGTCCGTTAAAACTTAATGAATGTTTTCGTCTGTTTTTTCAAGTTATCAAAAGTAACAAGCTAAGTAATATTAATGGTCATTTCTTATTGATATTTCTAATGATTTAACTGCCACTGTAAATAGTTTTAGTTAAGTTAGTATATAATTTTGCTACTTTTATTAATTAATTAGTTATAAATTGTTTGTACCCATTTGAACTGCCACAGGGATTTTACTACCTTCGTAGCAGTTTGCTACGAAGTGTCTACGAAAAATGGGTCCTGAACTGTAAACTAAAATAATGAATAGAATAGATGAAGTAATGTATGGATAACCTCTAGGTGGGTTACAAGAACAACAGAAGGTAGAGCCTCAATAAAGACATGTACCGGAACAGTGGGTAAGCAATAAGCCTCCGTCTGCTAATAACAACAGCGGGATCGACGACGATATCTCAATATCGTAGGTGCGAGCAGTTAATTAACACATGACGCTTGTCGTGGAAATAGAATTCCTGTAAGCGAGTGGTGCGCGCGCGCCCCGGGCACGGCGCTCCCTGCGCTGTTTGTTTACAAGCAACGAGACTTCATTACGCCGCCGGCTAATGTATTCAGCTTCAGCCTCCACGTTAACAGCGACACTTCTCGGAATCAATATGCTCCTTGTATGTTTTGATTGGCTGTCGCCTCGCCCCGCAACACAATCCCGCCCTAACCCGCCAACGCATAAAACACAGTTTTCCACACCACCGCCACATAACTTTAATGACACCGAATACAACGAACGGATTTCAGTGTTAATACTTGCCAGGGATAAATTTCCTATAGAGCTAACGACCTCTGCATTGAACTTGTCCAATTTTAGGGTTAACGCACATTAATTTGTTTTATTAACGGCTTTAAACGTTTAACCGTTTCCTGTCGTCACTGCTCTGGTTCGTATCATTCGATTGTGTGTTTTGTTAGTTACTAATTCGACGCAAAATAGGCCAACAATATGAGAGCAGATGAAACAATGATTTGTACTTAATGGTAACATTACGAATACCTTTAAACAAACTACACATGTGTGGGGGTGCAATCAAAGCCACAAAACAGTGCTGGCTGACACAGCGTAGGAACATTGCCAAATCCATCGAAGCGACTTCTGATCCCTGCGCGCCCCCAAAAATAATAATGTTTCATCTTATAAAAATATTTCCCTTACGACTGTCGCGCGGTATATCACGGTATTTGTCACAGAGGATCACCCTTTATGTTCGTTTCCAGTCAAACCCCTTAGATAAGCGAGCCTTTTATATGCCAAATATAATATATTATGGTTTACAATTCTTGTTCAATATTAATGTGGATAAGGCCTTGCTATAATTTAAAATAATTCAAGTTGTTCGTAGCCATAATGTTGGGCAGGTGGTAGCCGTCAGAACTTAACATTTTGCTACTATTTTTATTTTAAATTAAGAATTGGGAGTGCCTACTCAGGTCTGCATTGTGAGCAGACCTCAGCATAGAACAATAATAAACCATAGACAGAAAAGTGATTAGCACTTATGTATTGGGCAAGTAGCATTAGGAAACGGTTTTCTGAGCAGTAATTTTATATGTTACCTACGTGACGGCGTATAATGTATTCTTTGAAAAAATATGAGCAAAAATGTGGGAAGCTGTGACGCGTATCCACAGTCAGCTAACAGGCACGAGCCATTACTTCCAACATATGAGCAAAGCAAAAATATCAGCGTATTATGGGTTATCAGAGGCAGTCGCGTCTCCGAGACTCCGGCCGCCATTCATGCCGCTCCGACTTAATGGATTGCTCGCTTTCATATTCCGAACGTACACTATGTTTGCGCTCCTATGATCACGTATAGTGATTTAACGCTTTATGCTTCCTCTACATCATGTTTGTGCCATCCCACTACTGAAAATTACAACTAATGTCGCAAAATATACTTAAAATAAAATTTACATTTCAACTTTCAAACTAATAGCATTTCCCGGTACAAAAGCTTGAAGAGTGCGCGTGACACCCATCTGTTTGCACGTCTATAGCTCCCCTTTCATATGAGAGACGAAAACAAACAGAGAATGTGCCAAATAGCAAACAATATTATACGGAATGCACAATAATATCAGTTCCGCCGGTGTGGGTGCGGGCCGCGGTGTTTGCTTCCGCGAATAAATATGAAATTCGAAGAGTCTCGCCTCACACCCGGAGAGCAAATATTATGGGAGTTTGCTTTGGTAAAATGATAACTGTCAAGATTGAAAATTTGGGCTTAGCCGCCGGCAGGGGAGTCAGTTATTGAATATATGACACGTTCCTAGACGAGTGGCTTTTTATGACAAAGCTCGGCTAGCTACGACGTACCTTTATAGGTGTTTACGTGCCGTCAATTATTTTAAGACGGCTGCTTTTAACTCATTTTCAAATTAAAACTGATAACTCATAGCCATGAGAGAGTATTTGGTCAATAAGTTCTTAAGATAAGTAAAAAATAACCTTTTCCTTAATGGTTTTAGCATGTTATCGTATTTCTGCCCAATACATGTCCATCACCCAAGTGACGTCATATAAGTGCCCGCCACCGACGTCTTCGTCAGATTTACCACCCCAATCTTGAATATTTCACACTAGATTGACTCAATGAAAGTTTCACTTTGTTGACAAACCCCGGCTGCTCCCGGGAATATGCGATTTTATCTATAAATGAATATCATATTTCTTATTATGAAAAGATTTTCCTCTACAAATATTAATCACAGTCAAATCTTATAAAGTTCTGCAAACCGATGCTGATAAACTTCAACTTTTCTCATTCATCAGTAGGTACAGTAAATACCTATTTGGCAAAAATCATTTGCCCATAGCGGACGACAGAATTTATTTTACATTAAAAACTCGATTGCTGCAGGAAGACAAATAAACCTATTCTCCTAACCTTATTAATCCTATTCTAACTAATATTATCTTATCGAAACTATAGACATCAAACAATTTATTGCTAAATCAACACCAGACACTATACTGATCACCCCTCATATAAAGATATCAAACATTATTTGACACCATCAATAAAATATTACTTATCATTTGCAACAGCGAGCTCTACAAGTTAGTGAGGGCCTGTGCGGGCC
This sequence comes from Agrochola macilenta, assembly GCA_916701695.1. Taxonomy (NCBI): domain Eukaryota; kingdom Metazoa; phylum Arthropoda; class Insecta; order Lepidoptera; family Noctuidae; genus Agrochola; species Agrochola macilenta. The sequence continues at coordinate 10,558,556 of OU753559.1, read as the reverse complement.
CCTGCCCGTCACAATCCCGCGATCCCGGCGATCCCGCGGTCCCCACCTTATCATCCCGTGAGAATAACTTTCAGATTTATGTGCCACGTAAAAGTTTATGTCGTGCTTTGTTTCGTGCATGCCATTTTATTGTTATCAACTATTTTCGACAACTGAGTGGGAAAAGGGAGAGTTCTATGATATTTATAATTGGGTTTACCTATGGATTCCTGAAGTAGAATTATACCTAGAAGTAGTTTAGATAGTTTCGGTGATTTTACTACTTTTAGATAAACTTTGGTTAAAAACCGGTAAACTTTGGGTCCTTATGAAAAAAGTCCTATGGGTAACTAGCTTTTTCTAACGAAAAATTAATATAAGCTAGGCTAGCTAAGCATAGGGTTAGGTAGTTAAATAAAGGTAAACAAATCGTAAAAAGGATTTTAATAGATGACACTTTCTTGTTTAAAAATACGATAAACCAAACTTTATTTATTTTAGATTTTTCCAATAGTTTCCTCTTTTATTAATGTATGTTAAACTTTATCATTTATTCATAAACTACTATTCGTAGTTCTTATTGTTATTAAATATATTATATATACTTTTGTTAAATTTATAATATTAATATAATATTTTGTAATCTGTCTATTGTAAAGAGCCCAAACCCTAAACGTCAAGGAATTATAACGTTGCTAAATTGAAGAGTACAACTGTGACGTAGTATGACAACTGAAGTGACAGGTATTACGTTTAGCCGGATACTGGACAGCTGTCTCGTCACGTAGTTTTTTTTGTTTACTATCTAAACCTATGGAGTATACGAGTATGTAACTGTTTTCGTTGAATTTTCCTCAGCACGGTATAATTTAAAGTGGCGCATTAGCGGTCAGGAATCAAACTCACCTGAACCTTGCTGAAAATAGGTGGTTCTACTATGATGGTGAAATTAATTTAATTGTTTACTAGCTTTATTTCATAACTAGCTTCTGCCCGCGACTTCGTTCACGTGGAAGTCGTAAGACACCACAATATACTAAAATAACAGCCTCATTTTTATAAAAAATCCCTTTATACAACGTTTGTAGTCTTGGTCTCAGTAGCCAAAATATACAGAGCGTCAGGACTGGTGACGCGGGAGCAAGCGACGTACAGTTGTCCGTGTGAGAAGCAGCTCATCCTGAGGCCAACACCCGCAACCTTCAGTAGCAATTTCCCATTGCTTGTGAACTTTTCGTTTTTTTTTAATGTGTGCTAGCTGACATATAGCAAATGATTTAATTTAATGTTGCATAATGTTTTGCATAACTACTATTGTAAAGAATCAAGTTTTTCTAACTGAACAGACAGCTGTGCTGCTGGGGAGTTTGTTGCGCCACTTCTTCTTCTCAGCTAAGCACTAAGAAGTGGTGAAGGGCGGGCTTTTGGGGGACTGTCTTATGTAATTAAGACGTTAGAAAAGTGCTGATTCTCAGCCTATTTTGAATAAATGACTTTTGAATTTGAATTTATGAAAGTAGTACTCGTATAACAATATTATAAAAAAGGAATCTAAAAAATATATGAATCGAACTTACTATACTTAGGTTTGTTTTTGCGATTTCTAGTACTCAGTATCTATTAAGATATCTCAGTCCTTTCCTTACAGATTTTTGATCCTTCTAAGAAACTACTATTCACTTAATGATTTTCTTAATGATGACATTAAAATGGAATGACTTCCACCATTTACTCAGTTTTAGACATTTATTTTTATTATACTTTATTTGACTTTTATTCGATTATATGATACTATTTTAATCTGTGACATTATTTATTTCTAATGAATAAATCTTGATCTTTGAATAATTCCTAATTATTGTTTTAAATTTTATTTTTATAATTTATATTTTTGTTATGGATTGTTACATTTAATTTGTGTGATTTTATTTATTTGAAATGAATTAATTCTTTTTCATGATTTCTAGAGCTAGCGAGAATTTGCAAAGACGTATATCACATATTTAAATGTGATATTATATAATGTAATTTTATTAGATTTTTTTAACGATAATGCTACTACTCATATTTTATGACATTGTTGTGCCCGTGTGGGTCCATGTGAACTTTATTATTATAATTAAGACTTTGTTAACACATGTGATATGCACTAAAGATTTGAATTTGAATTTGAACAGAATCGATTGGCATCAAAAAAAGTTTTTGTGAAAATTGCCCATTTTCTTGCTAACTTTAGTAATTTTTTTTCAAAATCTGTAAATGCAGGTCAAAGTTTCTCAAAAAGTTTAGGACAGTTCCGTTTCCCTGTAGGTTACATACCTTGACTGAAAAATCCGTCATGTATATCATGATTGACTGCTTATCCCCATAAAGGTATACCGTGATGATAATCATTTAAAAGGTTAAATCTGTAACTACCTGCAATATTCTATCCTTTTGGGTCGTCTTTTTACAATTTGTGGTAAACTATAGAAGAAGACTGCGGAAACTGTAGAAGAATACGAACATAATGTAATATTGCTCATCGCTCATAGCAAATAGCGTCATAATTTACACCCTACATACTAACCAGACTTATAAAAAATATCTATGCAAAATTTGAACTAAATGGTGAACACATTTAGACAAACAGACAATAGACAAAAAAAAAATTTAATCTTGGTTTTTGGCATAAGAATCGTTCCCACACCTCTAGCAACCACATTTTTTCCAAAAATATTCAATGTACAGTTTTGATTCCGCTACGATTTTATTATATGTATAGATACTGTAGCAATGTATTTGTTATGTGGCTACACATTAATACAATATTACGGAACAAAGATTGTAGACAATTAAATGAATTTTGCTCGATGCATCTTTTTGAGGCTGACCGTACCTATGTTCAAAAAGCTACAGATTTTAATGCAATGACAGATGAAATACACAGCGGAGTTTTGACGACTGACTACGGCCTGACAAACGGTTAACATAACTATTTTTTTTTTTTTTATTATATTCAAACATCGGTACATTATTTGTTGCTTTTACAGTTTTACTCGCCAAACTATCCAGTTTGATGGCGAGAAGCGCTTGCTATTCGTTATACACAAACAATGTAATTAATTAAATTAAATTTCGTTATCGAGAAACACACTCCTTAATTTTGACTTTAACATACCTTTACTTACTTTAGGGTTTTGTCTTAACAGATCTATTTTATTAAATACTCTTGGGACTAGATATCTTGTAGTTCTTTCCCCATAATAATTTGTTACTTTCGGTTCAACTAGTCTCTTACTCTTCTTGTGTTATATTTATTATCAACAGGTACTTTATACTCGTCACTAAAATAGTGTTCTTGGCTTATCAAATAATCGACTTTCTTATCTACTGGTAGGATTTTACAAATGGGGAATAATTTTTCATATTCTTTGTTACATTTTTTCTTAACCTTTTTGTTGACTAAGAACTTGATTAGTCTTATCTGTATTTTTTTAATGTCTTGTAAGTATGTTTTAAAAGTTCGCCCATACACAATAAGTCCATAACTGATTAGTGAGTCAGCAAGTGCATAATATACAATCAATAGCGTCTGTTTATTCACCACATTGTTCAACTGATAGAACTTCCCCAATACCGATCTCAACTTGTTACATATATCAGTTACATGCGTTTTCCAATTAAAATTAGTATCAATATTAAGGCCTAAACATTTAAATGTGCTAACATATTCCAATTTCATACATATGCAATTAACCTTATCATTATGCAGGCATTCGTAAGTATGTCCTAATATACTCTAAGGTCCTATTACATCAAGATCTCGGTTGAGTACAGTTTTAGCTCGTAGATTGTGTGGCGAGTGTATATGCATGCATTTCGTCTTAGTCAGATTTAATATAATTCCGTTATCATGTGCCCATTTGGTGATACGTTCAAAGTCCACAACTACTAACAACTATAGACCAAACCCACAAAAGATCCGCAGAATCACCACCTAAGATTGTTTCGTTATTGTGAGATTCGATTACCATTGCAGTTCCTATCCACCAACCTAAAGTCATCATCAATCTCCTGTCCTTATCCATATTTATTAGTGATCAGCGCAACATGTCTTTATCTCCCATTACCCCAATTACTCTATCATATATTTATCATACAAATATGATTTCATATCTGTCAAATTCTATCATCATAGTTAAATGATGCTGTTCTTATTTTTTACATATTATACTTATATGAAGATGGATAACGATTTAGCCGTGTTTGATTTGGCAATTTTTGAGGCTGATATGATTATATTTGTACGCTTGCTGTCAAATAGGATCCCTTAACTATGGTCATAGACGATATGAACCATATGCACTTACGAGTATTATACCGCCATAGGTTCTTCATATAGAAATGACTCATATATCTCTGATCATATTTCTATGAAAGTCTAATATGGCTCTACTTGGTTAGTCGCATGAATATACTCGCACGAAACGGGCGAACCGAACCTTTAAATTTTTTTTTTTTTCTTGAAGCGATTTGAATGAATCAGCAATAGCAGCAGTCAGTTTGCTTAACAAATGATTTCCCTGGCTTTGCATACCTATAGGTGTCGTTTCCTACCGTTACATTTTTAGAGCTTGACCGTATAAAAAACTAAAAAAGCAAAAAAGATTTTAGAAACACGACATGTGTCCCATCCCATCATAGACACAAACACAGACTACAACAGAGAACTTCTAAACTTTTCGATTGAAGTGACGCATCGATATTTACAATACGAGATTTGATGGGCATCTAATCGTATATCGTTTGACGACACATTGAAATGATCTGGGCCCCAAGGTAAGGGCTGCGGAGTTGAGTGGACGATAATAGAGAAACGTCTTTACGAGTTCGACACCCGCTTGACACATCAACACCACACAGACATTGTGCGCTCGGGGGTGAATAGAGCTGTGGTTGAGTGTGACAGTGAAGCCAGATGTGTGACAAACTTGTTTTTGTTATCAAAGCTATAAATATATGCTAACTAAATTATTCAATGAATGTTTTTTATTGTCTTCTAAAGTATTTAAGAAATACTTCTGAAGACTCATTATTATAAAATAATAAAGCAGTAAAGTAGTTCGTGAGTTCGTGATTGCCGTGTATGTGTAATTAGTAAAGAAGCGGACATCCAATCATAATATTATATTCTAAGGGTATTAACAGCTCTGATGTATAGTCGAGACAGCCGCCACTTTCTGCAATGTCATCGGTGCATATAAAAAGTTATGACCGCTGGCAATATTTCCGAGAGGCGGCCGGCGACGCTCGTAGGAAACGATATGCAGTAAACGGTCGGGCGTGCGGTCCCGCGGGCCCACTGCGCCCCCGCTGACCCGCCCGATTTTATGCCAATTTTCATAAAAATAAATCTGACTCGCGTTGATTGAACCAGTCGCCGGGCCGCGTTTCGTGATCGACTTTCTATTTTATTGTTATTAGCTCAGTCGCGCAAGGGTACGAATTATTGTTTTGCCATTTGTCGCCAAAAATAGAAAAGGCTATCCTTACTCGAAGGTATAACTTGTAAACTTGTATGACAATCAATTTATTCGAAACTGGCTTACGTTTTCTTGTGTTCTTCGTTCGCGCAGATTTTATCAGAACAAGATTGCGTATGGCAAATAGGCAATTCTGCAATTCTAATTATAAGAATGCGACTGAACAACAAAAAGCTCGTGTTTCGAAGTGTTCATTACTTACAAAAACAATGCAGGGACATCTTGAAAAACTGTTGCACTATAAAGGACGAGACATGAATGGATCATTGGTTGAGTTAATAACCGCCCGCTAAAGCGCGCTGCGACCGAGCGGCCGCTATCGCTGTTAACATCAGATGGAACAAGTGTTATGGCATCGTACGCTGCCTTATACGATTGAAAGCATTCCCGGAGAGATATTCCGATGCTATCGGCCGGCCACACACGGCAGCTCAACAACCAGCAAGCATAACTAGCTGACGCCAGACGCCAATTTGCGACACTTTTACGCTCATAACTGCTTCTGATACCATTTATGCTACACTATGGCCATTTCAAGACGTGTTTTACTTCAATCCACATTCATTTCAACGGTAATAAACGCCACACCACATAAAACCCCTTTTATGTATCTAAGTATTAATTTAAAAAAATAATTAAGTACATATGTACAGATAAAAGGGAATACAAAATGATACGTCTGGGCAAAAGTGCAGGGTGTAGTCAAAGAAGCATGGCGGGCGATCGTGATTTATCGTCGGCCGCTTTTGAATATTAAATAATCTTTAATGGGAGCGCATGATCGGCCCATTAGCCGACGTCGCTCCTTTCACGTTTAATAAAGAGTCATTTATAAGCCAGCGACGCTTTTCCCTTATCTGGCCGAAGTATGTCGCGCGACTGAGAGGTGCCGCCCTATCAGGATTAATTCATAATTTTATCCGTGTATGTTGATGTATTCAATGTTTTTGGAATCGGAATGTACACAATTAAATACGTCAATCTTAATTACCATACAAACACAATTATCAGGCTAATGTCTCCGGGCTCTATTATAATGGAGGGCTGCTGCTTCGGGCGCTACCTAGCTTATAAGTTAACCTCACAAGTATAGGTTTGATTCCCACGATGGGCAAGTATCACCTCATTGAATCATTAGGAAATTACCCCGTTTCCTCGCGCCGACAACGACTGATCACGTCTAATGTCGTTCCTTTGAACCTCGGACACAAAATTGTTTCACAAGTATTATTAACCATGAGAACAAGATTGCGTGGCTATATTGTATAGAGATGCTAATTAAATAGTGCTCATTTACAGTATTTCATAGTTGGAGATGTAAACTATGTCAGGAACATCTATTTCAATAAAAATATTATCTAAACCACGTGGTTAAGCACATCAGCGATTAGAAAGTAAGTATCAAGCAATCTCGATTGATACAGATCTTAGATTCGAGAGAACTCTATTAATTAACTACAATTGGTGCACCGAAAACCAAAATACTTGTAGAGTACATTATGATAATTACAATTCGGTAAGTTAAACATAATTCTTCAAACGCCAATTAAAAGTACAACTCACGACGAAAGAAACTCATTTTGACCATTACCCGTCCCAATACGCTTTGTAAAAACAAATGAGTTATAACTAACACTCTCCATACTGAGCCACTGAATGCGTGTAATTATGAAGATTAATCTGCTCGGTGCTCGAAGGTTAGCATAACTTGAGGGCACACATCGGCGGTTACGACTTCCTAATGACACTTCGATCGCGGCCGCCGCTCATTATCGCGAAACATTCGATCGGCTCACTCGAGTTATTCCTCTTAATATCGCGCCGACGGTGGCTGAGCGGTCAGGATATTGTCACGTATGCGCCGTGCACTGCCGTAATTATATCGGCGCAATTAAAGACCAACTAATATATTATAATCGTTCTGTTAGCATCAGTGGTTTTTGCAAGAGCACCAGGAGCCGACAGCGTACCGCCGTTCACACACTCATCCCCGTAACACCCTATTAAGATTGAAACTGATTGATCAGGAATGTTCTAGGAATAGCTAACTCATTTGTTATGTTTAGCAACGTATGCTGCAGTAAACTAAAATGAAGAATTTGGACAAAGCATTTCATGATGAGCTTAGCTTAGTATTATTGGAATCAAATCCATGAATGTTTAACCATTTCCGCATTGTAAAGTATAGCAGCTCTGTTACGTATTATGGAATACAAAATCATGTAAAAGGAAGCCTTCACAACGCTTACATAGGAGCGATAAATTACATGTTGGAGTCGTACTGATGTACATTAGGCAGTCTCGTCAATGTGAGTGCCTAATAAACGGGTAGGCTGCGGGGCAGTTTGATTTCCTCGCGAATCATGAGAAAATTATTCTGCAGACGAGCCAGCCGCTTTGAGAACATCCGACGGATAAGAATAATTACTTACATTGATTGAACCCTTATAATCTCAGTTTATTTAATAGTCGACAGATGTTAATCGGTGCGCCGACTATAATTACGCTTCGATTCCTGACAAGAAAAACGCTGAAGCGTACCTCTATCAAATACAGCACAGATTTATATGTATTTATGTATGTAGAAAATAAATAATAACATAATACACCTAGGTACCACTTTGTCTATTATTTGTTCACATTATTTGCCTGTAAAGGCAATTACAATGCACAATAGGAGCTATATCTTGTGTGTAAAGCGTCATAATATTTCCCGAGATCATAGATTAGCTACCTACGAAGTGATGGTGATGAATAACTAAATATTTTTTAGGGCCGTGACAGGTTTTTCGTTCTCGACCGAGACCTAGAGCCGAGACCGAAAATAGATAAATCGTGAAAAAGAAATGAAAATGCGCTAATTTCGCCTATTATATATTTAAGAGTATAATAATGTTAATATTAAACAATATGATGTTGTAGCACAAAAAAAAACATTTTTTTTGGCGTTATCACTTTTCTAAGAGCGTCGCCTCTCGTCGTATAACTGACCAGCTCTGCTAAAGAGCTGTCCACTTGCTACACTAATAAGGGGCGCGGCAGTGATAAAATCATTTTTGCTGCAAGCCTAAGTACTTTATAAGGTGACGAATACCAGTACCCAAAAATATTTGCATTTCTTTCCAGTCTCGACCCTCTAAGAAAACTACAAGCGTTATTTTGATTACAGCATTTGAACTGTTTTCGTCACTAGTCATTGACTCATCTTCAAACTCTATAGAATCATCTGCCAATAAGTTGAATTCGTCTGTTGCGGCCATGTTTGATGAGCTAGCTGACGATGCAGTAAACGATTACCGTACAACAGTCTCGGTTATGGTCGAGAATCTCGGTGATTTTATGCCGAGAACCGAGACCGAGTTCTCGGTTGGATTTGTAGCCGAGAATGCCGAGACCGAGACCGAGATCTCGGTCGAGCATTATTATTGTTCCTCAGTTGGTTCACATTGTAGGTAAATTCATATACTTAGTCGATTTGTATTATTAAGAATATTGAAGTTGGCAAAATGTGAAAACAAGATGTCAGTAGAAAACAGAAAATAAACCTATTTGCATACATATTACCTTCAGTGATACCTATACGAGTCACAGTAACAGCAAAAAGCACCGATAAAACTGAATAACTATTAAAATTTACACGGTCGGTTCACAAGGTTATAAATATCACTAGAATGTTTCACAATACATCGAGAAATGGGAAGTTGTATTCGTAACAAAACGGCATAAGTAAACTGGCATAGCTGTTTTAATTAGAGCTCATAGTAACGTGTCGGGTGTGGGGTTTATTTTACCATTTTTCCATTGTATGTAAAGCAGCTTGGGAGTTCATCCATCACTTCATATTCGCGGCTTGCTGTCGGCGCGGGATTGCTCCGTGCCGCCCTACTGACCATACACACGCTAATTGGATCAACATTGAAAGAATACCTCCGTTTAATTATCGTACGAATCCGAATTAGGAACTGAATTTTGTTCTTCATCATCTTCGACGCTGGTATTCGTGTTGCTTTTCATGTAGAAATGTCATCAACGTGGAGGTGATGCATACCTGTTTACAATGTTAATAATTGTGATTATATTAATGGTTAACAACTCAAATAAAATTAAAATATCTTTAAGAGCTTAACATCCATCTAACTAAGATTAGTCTACTTTACGTTTTCCCTAAACCAGACATATTTTCCGGCAACTCATTAATGTTCTGAATGTAATATCCCAAGACAATTTCTGAAGGTTTGTTCAAAGTGTCTTTAACTTCTAAGGCTATCTGTTATGTTGGGATCTAGACGATCATCGAGTCCTTTATCTATTGTTCCTGTAAAGTTGTAAATCATTATCGTTGGATCTAACTCTTCGATCGAGATCTGAAGATAATGAGTAACAATAGCAATAGGACACATGTTCGCGATGCAGGCCACAGTCTGCTGCCGATATCCTGTTCCATGCAGCATATCCATGTATTTAAATATCAAAGTCATAAATGCCATACGCGTGCTTGTTAACGCGCTCATGTAAATTCTAATCCTTGTTGCATTTAGAACGGGGCGGCCTAGTAATTATGTGCTTTCATTTGTCTGTTTCTCGGAACAAACGAGCGCGCCCCGGCGTGTAAGCCCGCTCCATGTAAAGCAGTTAGCAGTGCTCTAATCTCGCACTGCCATTAATTTAAAGAATACGTCTGCGTAACCGACTTTACCAACAACGTCGAAACACAATTCTCCTTCACATTTTCTTATTTGCATATTAAAATAATTTCGAGTAAACGCAATACGTAAGTCGCCTTCCACCCGCATTCGACTGTTTCTGAAACGCCATGCATGGTCATTTGTTGCCATAGGAAAATAAACCTTGTTCTAGGAACCTTTAATATGATATCTGTTGGAGATAATTTAACAATTACGCTTGTCTTATACTGAAAATGTGGAGAACGATGACAGATAAAGGCGGGTTGTGCGCCCAAATAGATAAACTAGTGTGGAAATTAATGTCTACATTTACTGGTGCATGAAGTTTGTAGTTAATTATAGGTTTATAGTTATTCGCTTTTTTTAACGCGTATAACTACCACAAAAGTTAACCATTATCGTTTTAAAAGGAAGTGTATAAATTATCCATAGTTAGTGGCTTATCAGTGGACAGACAAATATTTATCAACTAAAGTAGTATTCTCTCTGAACCGTGAAATTGTAATGTAACAGGTGAGCTTTGAGTGTTATTATGACACCCGTATTTTATTAGCGTTAGTTTGTTTGGTTTAGTCATTAATTCGTTGATATGAAACTGGTTAGTGGGGAAGAAATGCAAAATATTTAAATTTTCATTCTCTTAACACATTTATTTTCATGGCCTGATCAAGTAAGGGCGAAGCCCCATTAGTGCGTTGCGTCGTCGCAGCGTCGTCGCTGCGTCTTTTTCCATTGTCGTGTTCCATTGTTTTGCATTGCATACAATGCGTTGTTTCGTCGCAAACGCAGCGCAACGCACTAGTGGGGCTTCGCCCTAAAGTGTACACGGTGTTAGACTGAGGATTTGTACACGTTCTCGCCTATTGCCTAGTTTCTAAGCGAAGACATTTCATATTTCAGCCGCAGCGCCTGTTCGGTCAACTCTTGGCAAACTGGGTAGTACTCGTAACAAGAAAGCTTTCAGTGAAAAGAAAATGTATTTACGAAGCATATAAACGTTCCGTCAAAAATAAATCTTATTTCAATTTATTAGCTGTACCTAGATAGCATCACAGATACAAATCCTTAACATATGTTCAGAAAACTATGCGTGAAAGCATTCCCGTAGGGAGGGTTCCCATAACGTGCTCACTCACCGTGCTCGCCTCGTTTAATAAACATATTAATATTATCAAGCCAGCACTTCGCGTCCGATACACCATCTAAAAACAACACTGTTATGAATTACTAATTTTACGACGCCCATTATGTAATGTAATTATGCGTTATAATTTTATGATACGTTCATTAACAACTTAACACATTTTACTTCACACCTTTTAAACGCTACAGTAATCGTAAGTCAATTTATGCATGTTTCTTAACATTTTACAAGTGGAAGTACTTGTTGCTTACTTACTCATTGTTGAATACATTCTTTACAGGAATAAATGAAAACATTTTTAATTAATTTTTAATTTTTTGGTCGGTTTAATATTCAGGAATGTTTAAACATTGTATGATAACGAAATGTCAGAGTTCAAGATTAAAATAACATTTGGTTACATCACAATATGTCTTACCTATGTTATGGGTAACGTAGGGCTGACTGGCGGACGCAACCCTAACATATTTTAACACTTCACCAATTTTTAACGTTTGTAGTGTCAATTAATTACAGTGTAGCAGAGCGCTACTATCGTGGCTACTAATATAATAAAATAAATGCAGTCGATATCGGCGTTAAATTTGTTGCGTCGAGTCGGCTGCCGATGAATTGTATTCAGTTATTATCTATGGTGCTGGTAATTTTTTTCACACATTCCAGGGAGGCAACGTGCCGTGGCGGGGGGTGGGGGGTAGCGGGCTGGCACCCGCCGAGAGGCGCTCGCGCGTGAAATTATTATCATATAATACCCCGCTTTGAACACAGCGCGATTATTCAAATGCTCATCGCAATACTCGCGCCTCGAGCGGAGCGCTACGTTCTCCTCGCAGCCGGCTTTCGCGCACACATTCTTGGATTCCTATTCCACGCCGTCTTTTGCTAGAACTTGTCAATATATTCATGTATAATGCACGAGAATTGTCATGTGAGCGATAAGCAAATGACAGAAAATGTTATGTAAATTCAAAGTATCCATAATCCTTAGTAAACACCTTCATAATGTGAGCCTGCGGGAGATACCGGCGGGACGTGACTTATTCCCGCTGATACAATAATGCTTTGTCTACACTAAGTATTATGGCTTTTTATAAATGAAATATGTTGCCATGATACAACTGCAAAAGATACTTTAATCTTTGATGTACAATAGCAACACCACGCTTAGCATTTTGATCTAAATATCTGATACAATGACTCCGACTAGTCACAATTAAGCGAATAATTAACGGTTTGCAGACGTCTGCGTATATTTTTATAAGGTTGTTATTAGTAACGAAAGGTCACAGCTAAATCTGATAAAAGCTATTTTATAAGCATTTGTTCTACGTATACGACCGACGCAATTCCATCAATTTGTCCAAATGTGAGCTAGACAAGTGTGTTTTCCACTGTGTTCGACTCACTACAAGTTACTTTTGTCACAAGTTTACCCTCTCGTCAAATGATACGAAACATTTAGTTTACTTGGAGAACAGAATTAACTTATCCAACTTATGAGTGTAATGGTAGGTATATTATTGAAAATAACTATATTCACACAAGTCGATGTCGTCATGGAAAACATGAACTGAAAGGATTTCCGTGACTAACACTGAAAGGTAACGTAACTCGTTCACTGACTCGATTATAAAGTGGAAATTTAATTATAAAATAGTACTAAACTTAAATAAACTTGTGAGTTTACCCTCCGGCCGACTTGACGTAAACTTGGCAAGTGGAAAAGGGCCCGAGACGTAAAGTAAGCGTTATCTACGAGTATATTTTGCTTTGGACTCTTTATGAGTTTCAAACGAGATCCGTCACGCGACGTTAACTCGGAATAGATGTGATAAAGTGGCCGCTAATCTGTCCTATTGGGGCCGCACTTAGTACACTTTATTAATCACAAAGCTTACAAATTACACTATACTTCCTGCGGCGTGACACCTCGCCGAAGCGTATGTTAATTTTATTGTCGACTCTATTGGACGATTTGGACACCGTGACAACTTTTGTTGGGGTGGAAAGTGCTTGAATAATGTAAATATAAATCGCCCTTTTTATTTTTAACTTTCAGACGTACAAGACTTATTTTAATTCATTGTTTGTCATTGATCATGTGTATAAATAAACCCTAGAAGATTTCTAAAATAGTAGACAGTGCTCTCGCAGTTCACTTCAGAATTTAGAATCTTCAGTGCTGCTTGCTAACCTAACAGAAGTGCATTAACTATGCATTAGACATTCGATCTCGATGTTCGGTACAAATATATTCACAATACCAATTTGTCATCGTGTTTATATGCATAGTAGGTAGCTGTAGATAACTACCAGTTGGTAATTAAAAATATGTAGGTAAGTATCTCGCTGAAATAGTTTCGGCATTAAAATAAGGTCACCTTGGATCGACCTTCTGTAACAAAAATTGCCATCCGCATATTTATTATTCTTATCGAAACGCATTTTGTTCAAAGTGTTTATGCACAATTTTATACTTTAATCGCAAAATTTACACTTTAAACGTGGGGTTCTCAACATGACGCCTTATGCAAAGCAGGTGCTACCTGATACGTGAGTTCACGAGCAGGGTTACAAACGGTGTAAGCCGAGCAGGGAGGCTCACGAAAATTTGTTTAATGCTCGCCGTACACAAGGAACAAATTCGTTTCCATAACCTTTCGCCGCTCCATCTGTTCGGAATATTCAAAGCACTAAAAATGTAATACAATAATGGTAATTCTATTTTAAGCGCTTGTAAGTCACATTTTCGTTAAGTTTTCCACGCACTTACAGCGGTTTACAACCGATCGAGCTTATCGGGTGTCGATCGCGTATCGCCATCATAAAACGCTCATATCGAGGGGAAATGAACAGAATGCTAAAAAATAAAATCGTAATAAAGGCCGAGTCGGCCGCGTAACCGCGTACGTAGGTAGTACGAGTACTTATTAGTATTTGGAGATAAAATGAAGTTGGCCCGCTTTGGGCAATTTATTGGGGTAAGTTATGGGCGGCGCGCGGGCTCGGGCGGCTAATTTATTCGCCGTGCACATAAATTACTTGATTATGAATTCAAGTTAGCTCCACTGAATTGTTTGTCTGTTGTTGTAAGCAGCGCTTTTGTGTAACAAACAAGGATATTAGAATTTACCAGATTCTTGTCTTATAGTACCGCGCATAAATTACGGTTTGTATGTAGACGCAGGAGAAATGTTGGGAAGTTCTAAAAGAGCCTTCGTTTTGTCGCTTCTTCGCTCAGAAAAACTTCGCTGGCAAAACGGAGGCTTAATGGGAACATTGTCATTAAATCTAATGCTTGCTAAAAAAAAAAGATAAATGAGGAGTGAAAGTAGAGACAATCTAATAAAAAGCAATAGTAGGGATTATGTAGAACACCAATGGTAATGCCGAGTTGTTTGCCAGGCGGTACTAACGCGCCGCAAGTCGCTGCAGCGCGGAATAATCGCGGATACCCATAAAAGATGTAATTTCAGATAAGCTGAAACAGACGAGCCCCGCCCCCTGCCTCCCGCCCCCCACCCCTCTCCCTAGCTGCCTACTTTCTAATGACTAATTATTATGCTGTGCGTTCCGAGCTTTAACGTCAGCAAGTGAAGCCTACCTGCTATACTTGGCTACGTTTTATGCCGCGACTATGTTTATCTGTACGAGCGTACCGTTACTTGACGCTTTTCTTTAACTTTTCTCAAGTTTTCTCGTAGTTTTGCTGACAGTTAAGTAAGTTTTCCAACCTACTCTTCAACATAAACCCAACGTTTATGTAGAGACGAAAGTAAGATTATCAAGTTATGGTTATTAGCAATATGTCATTCTAATATTAATTGTTTCCTGTGAACAAGAATACCTTCCGCTAAAACAACGCTAATGTGGTTTTAATTGAAAATTATTATGCTCGGCGCCTAGGCTTCGCATAAGAGGCATCTATCGAATGGTAAGTTCCGATCACCGATATGGGCATGAATAATTTGTAGTTGATAATGAAGTTTAGTTGCTTATGACAGTAGCGTGGTGGTGTGGAGGGGCGCCGGCGCCTGCGCGATGACGCCGATAGGGGGCGCCGGCGGCGGCTGCGCCGATGTGTGATACGACATTACCATAACCCTCGCACACTGCATTCTGCTCTATCTGTGATTACAAGAGCTAATGTATTGTAGGGTCCTCGCTAATAATTTGTTAGATACGTGAAGATCATGGTAATATGTGTTAGTAGGGGAAAATTGTGGTATAATGCATATCTAGGTACTTAATTAATATTTATTACGATTCACGAATTTTCCTTGTGACTAAACAGGAGATAGCAACACACAGGACAGTTGTCGATCAGATGTATTAACGTATGAGACATTTTCTACAGAATTTGGAAAATGTGAAAACTCGGTTACTTAGTAGAACGTCATACGTGCACGATAAAATCTGAAATTTTACATAAATCTCTCTAAATGCTTGGTACACCAAATAGTTATAATGTATGAATAGATGGATTAACGAATGTTCTGAAAATTTCGTGCGTGCTGATTTAGTAGCGCGTTGATATATATACACCTCAAACATCTTTTGTCTATTAATCTTCTAAATCACCTACTACTACACTTTTAAAAGAGAATCTAATAAAACAAGGCTACTAAACGGCTTTATTATTCATACTAATGTTAATATTATTCCGACTCACATACGATGTAACTTTCTGTATTTCCTTTTCAATTAGAGGGAAGAAATCCGAAAATGACGTGAACACATGGCGGTGTGCGTGGCCCAAGATGGCGCTCGGCAAGTAAATCGTCCGAATTATACAAATAGCGTTTGCCTAACTGCACCAACGTATTGGCATATGTTCGTGACTAGTTTACGAGTGCTACGACATTGCATATTAATTGGTGTCGCTATCGAGCCGCGCATCGGCTGCGACCCAGCTACCTCCACTATCTGTACGGACGGTTACCATACGTTGTGTAGATACGTGTTGTATGCAAACATATGCGGAACAAACACGCTGTTCTGATTTACCAAAAAAAATACCTGTCCGACAAAATGGACGTTTGAATAGCCCAGAACTGCGACAGTTTCATACAGAACGTGTTCTAGACAACCTTGAGTAATCATGCAACAACTGCCATAAGTTATAATTAGGTTGTTCTTTAAATATTTTAATTGCCACACATAAGAAAGTTAATTTATTGCCTGTCTTTCAGAACTTGAAAGTTTCCACTTTCCTCTAGCTGAAAGGTTGGGAAATGTCAGCAATATAAGTATGCAAACGTCTCTCAAACTAGCAACTGCATAATTAATGGAATGCGATACAGTCTAACAGGCACATCATTAAATGCTCGATTTATCTTATTTAAATTATAATTAAATGAGTTCTTTATACTTACTTATGTCTCGTCACATCAACTTAATTTATTTTATTACATGTTTGCTGATTCATTATTTTGTTATACCTCATTTCTGTAAATTGTTTTTGTTAGTACCCACGTCATTCCAGCTCACTTGATTACGAAAGTTAATGCGTATTAATTTAATTTAATAAACAGTTAACACTCATATTAAAATTATGTTTTTGCAAATTTTTCCATTATAGTAAAAGAGATCAAAGGTCAAGTGCGTCACGCCTACACGTAGGTACATATAAAAGACATTAATATTTGTGTACATACTGTTTTTGAAAAACACAATGCTATATTTGTACTTTGTACCTTATCGTTGAATGGTAACTAAAGTTGTCAGTCGGATGGTCAGTGCACGTTAGTCCAATGCATAGCTAGCTCTGTGATAGAGCGAACGCAGTCTAATATGCAAATGTATTTAAATGTTAAGCCCTCTTCATTACGCCGGTATCGATCTTAGATATACAATTTGTAACTCGATAGGTGCATAAGTCTAACGAATCTCTAGCTAATACCCCTTGTTGAATACGCTCAGTATTTACGTAGCACGAAATTTAGTGAGAGGTAGATTAGTCGATACAGTGTATTTAAAATAAAATTTGTTGTGAATTGTACGTTATTTTTACAATAGTCGGATGATTGAAGAACCTTAAATCATCACAACATGATTAAAATAACTGGGCAAACGATTAGAGGGGCAATTCCCGTTTTTTTATGAATGGTAGCATTTTAGTCATATCAGTCACAATCTGTCAAAAAATCTTCTAATTCACCTACATTTTTGATGTAGCTGAAATTATTTATCACTGAGCTGACACTCCGACCAGATTTTCAACGTTTTTAAATACGGGAATTGGCCTTCAGTTATGCTATTCACTACATTAATCATTATGATTGCTTGGTGTATTGGTGATCGAGTTTAGCATTATTAGCCTACATTTAAATACAACTACCTTGTCTTGGCGGTATCCCTTAGTAACCCATTCTTTGTTAGAAACACTCGCAATTGCATGAAATTCTCTCTGACGACACTTTGAATAATCTTTGAGGAAAAAGTCAACAACTGTATGCAGAAACCGGTATTGTCTTGTTTTCCATAACATTATTTGTACTATTATTGTTTTCCATTATCGTCCCCCCTCATAATATTTACTTGCACTATTATCATTTCTACTCATAACGCTTGTCATATCAACTTATTAGTCATAACTTTTATTTGCCATAAAATCAGTTTCCATAATAACCTGTGTTATAATCATTAGTTTCTATAAGTAACACATTACATAATTGATACTTGACTTAAGCAACATTTAATATAATTTAGAAACGTTTATTGTCTGTAATCAAATTATTTATTACAGCAAACAATCTTTAGATAATAAACAGTTTGTGAAATTCGAAACGGTTAGGTTAGGTTAGGTTAGAACTGTGACCAAACAACGCGCGAAGGCGAGCGAGCGTAGCGAGCGTGCCGCGGCAGCGGCCGCCGAGTGCTAGATTTCCTCTTTTGCAAAGCAAGCATGCATGTTAGATTATGTTTCCTTGTTAACAAAAAAATCTGTATCGTATAATCATATATTAATCAACTGAACTAGCATTGTTGTAGTCTTGTATGGGCAAATTAATATTATGGTGAATAAATGTAATGGAAAACGAAATTATTGAAAATGAAAAATATTGCAAATAAATTTATGGATTTAAATTATTAAGACACTTGATCGATTATGACCAATGAAATTAGTGAAAATGATTTTATGTAATTTCACGATTATGGCAACTGAAGCGTTATTTCTAATGAAATTATGGCAACTGCAAGTATGGTAAATAAAATTATTGCATTTTAAATTATGGCAAACATTAGTAAACCGCAGAAACCTCATTCTACGAGTAACTCATAGAATTTAGTTCACACATCTTCTTTGTCACATTAGCAGGTTCTTCACGTCCATGCTAATTATACTAATTAACCCGCAACTAAAATCTATACACAGCGAATTAAAAGAGAAATTCCAACACAATTAGACATTGCTTTATGCTGGCAACATTAGTATTCTAACATGTAGTGGCGGCCCAATCAGATTAATCTTAAATATTTATTGCACATAGTGTATTGCCAGGTTTGTTAAATTAGTATGACGATGGTATACCGATGGTGGTGGAAATGGTAAGCGTTGTGCAGACGTGGGTGGGCTGCCAGCTCCTGATTAAGACATGATGAATATTAATCTGCGCCTGCGCAGCGGTGGTTGACGACGTTTTATGTGAACTGCAACACTTCTGTCACCTTCGGTTATGGTGATTATAAGGAAAGTTCAATTGTAATAATGTGGGAATGTGAGGACATGGTAGGTAACAAGTTGGCGCGTATGTGTCATTGGGTACCTATGTATGCGATCCGTTAGTATGGAAAACTTAAAATGGTTAGCATTATTAGGAACTGACAGACCGTTCGGCAAAATTATCGACTGATTTAAGAATATCACACTTAATTTCAATGATCGCATGAGCAAAGATGTTGCACAATTAAAAATTTATATTCTGTGAACCTTTTCCGACCTTTGGAATCGATCCAACAACGTCACCATCGGTAACTCTGACAGCGTTCATAGCAGATATTAATAAGTAGGTAATTATTTGTTAGTTCAAAAACATTTGACAACATGCATTAAATTAAAATATAAAATGTCGTAAAACTTTTGAAATGGTCCTAAAAAGAAAACTATTTGATGTTACATAATTAACACGGATATTTAACATTCAGAAGATCAAAGGGAGAATTAAAATGTTCGTGAACGTTCCGAATATTAATGGCCGAATAAGGAATTGCATCGTCTAGTCATAGATCATGTAACTAAAAGAAGACTTCCCCTTTCGTATCGGGAACCGATTAGTTACTAGCTAATACTGAACCTACAGCGAAGTCAAAAAGAACAAGACCCACGCTGCCTCCACCTGTCGAATCTGATAAAAGTGTTTTATTTAAATTTCTTTGGTTGGCGATTCAAAAACAAGCACAAAGTTGTATTTGTGTCTTATTAAATGAAATTTATAGTTTGGATATAGTTGCTGATTGACCTCGGTCACTGGAAGGATAACAGGTTCGCATGAATGCTAAAAATGAGCTTTTCTACATAATATTTACACATGTACATAAATAAAGCAGGCTCAGCTTCGCACATGTGCTGAGACAACATTGTTTATTTAAATAACATTGTCAACTTTGATTCGGCAAAATAAAGACAGTGAAATAAAGAGTTGTTCAGTGTAATACTTTCGTAATTGTACAGCGTATAAAATGCGAAGACGTGTTTCAAGATCAGAGGTGCGAAAAAGGTGTTTACTTAAGTAATTAGGGCATTAAGAAGACGCCAACAAGTTCCCAAGCCCATGATATCACTATAAATAGCATACAACAATGCACTATAAATAAAATACTACTTAATTTTATGTCTAAAGGCCGAATGTTGTGCAAGGTGCGCGTACGCACGTGCCCGTCGCCCGCGGCTCTACTACAATATCTGTTCCGAATTCAAATTCGTGTCATACATCTTATGCTTAGGTAACAATAACAACAACACAAAATTATGTAAACTGAACTCTAGAACCCCCGCTTAAGGATGATTTGAATAATAATGTAAAAGGAAATGGATATTCAAAATAATATCACCTCGGGGTTAACGATTACCGGTGCGCGCATGCGCCACAGATGGTGGGATAAACCGACGTTTATTTCCGCAGTGATATCTGAATTAATGGCGATACGAAATGCTCGAAAGGTGCTCATTAACATGATTTATGCAAGATAATATGTTTCTTATGTAGGCGCTATTGTACTGATTAAAGTTTCGAAACGAACCCTGTTGAAGGTTCTACTCAACAAATTAATAAGTTTTTTTCGGTTTGTGATATCTTTTTGAACGATAATATTAATTTATTTTACATACGCAGTTTTTAAATTAGATATTCAAAATGTCCCAGCACGACAATTTGTTTTTTTTTTTTGAAGTTCGTTGAGTCCAAAGTTTCGTTATTTTTTAGGATATCCTGTGCAACAATATGGTAATATAATTACTGTTTTTATATCGTAAGCAAAACTAACGCAAGCGGCAACTTGTAGACTATATACGTTCAGTAGATCCGAAGGAGGAGAGGATAGAGAATAGACCTTCGACGTGGTAGATGAGATATCCATTCTTGCACCAGGGCTGGGAAGGCAAGGAAGTATTTCAACCGACAATTTGTTTAACTGGCTTTCATAATAAGTTGACCAAAATAGTATGTAATGTTAGAAGACATGACATTCATCAACATATTATTTTATATACCTTTGGATGCTAGAAATTTGTTGATAAATAACCAAAAACATTGGTAAAAAAACATAGACAAATGCGCCAAAGATTTGGTCATCATAATCATAAACTATTAAAGAAACCGAAACAAAAGCTTGGATACTTGACACGAATACGCCATTGCCTGTACTTCTGAATTAACAGAAAGACATCAATAGCCCACAATCGCAAGGTTGATGTAGTATTCTGCTGATACAGATAAAGCGTTTTCATAAAATAGGTAAGTGCATAGCTAAAGGTTGGTGGTCGGATAATATTTCGCGGTATTAGGCGGCGAGTACATGAATGTGTAGCGAGTCTCCTGCCGGCGCCGTCCATCTCGCGCCTCGTCCGCTCACTGAGTACATTCCCGTGTAAGTTTTTACACCTATTATTTTATGTGTCGGCGAGTAAAGTTCGGTACGTGAGTTATAAACTCGCTCGCGCCTCTCTCGCCCCTACTTTATAGGTATTAACGACTTGTCCGAGAGTTTTCTTATAAATAAATTTGAAGGGTAACAAGGCTCGCTTTTGTCGGATTAGTAGAGTGGATCTTGTTTCACTTTGTTGCGGAGCCTCTCTATCTTTTTTAACGGAAAATTTATGAGGAATTTCTATAGGCTTTGTGTGTGAATATAGGCTGCATTCATGTTCTAACTTTACGTGTATATGCAGATATTATGGCTGTACTAAAACAATTAGACTAAATGCCCAAGTCCTTGACTGTAAATGAGTCATGTTGTGAGCTTCACAATTCTAGTGCATCATTTGATATGCGGCAACAAACTCGTAAAATTAAAAGTAATATCTTTTTCTGGCAATTAAATTGAGCACTTCAAATGTTCCATTTGCGCAATAATTTTCCTTTTAGTCAAGAAATGGGTACATTTCAGAAGTGGCGAGCGGAATCAGTGAATCACGTGACATTAGACCATAAGGCGTAGTGCGCACTATAAAACCGGGACGTACGAGTATGTTAAGAGCACTACCTGTAAAATATCAGAGCAGTAAAGTAAATGCAGTGCTAGAGACGGAGGACGTGCTTCGTACTCTTGGCGACTGTTTAAGACAAAATAGCCTCATATTTCATCGTGACATACTTTAACATTTTCTTTTAGTGAAGGAAATATACTTTTTATGAGCCTCAATCTCAAAGTAAGGTAATCCAAATTAAGGCCTCTCTGCATGCTCAAAGTATTGTGGAGACCAATTCTGAAACAACTCTTGGATGAAACCGCTATTACCACTGTAGCTCT
This sequence comes from Agrochola macilenta, assembly GCA_916701695.1. Lineage (NCBI taxonomy): Eukaryota > Metazoa > Arthropoda > Insecta > Lepidoptera > Noctuidae > Agrochola > Agrochola macilenta. The sequence continues at coordinate 10,536,252 of OU753559.1, read as the reverse complement.
CTTTACCGTCAGTCGGCAGCAGCTGATCGGTGGTTTCGTGATTCAAAAATATCCTGGTTCCATCGGCAGTTCGTAGGTCCTTTTCACCTACGAACTGCCGATGGAACCAGGATATTTTTTGTGTGACTAGATAAAGACTCTTTAAGAGCGGGACCAAACCAAAATTGCCATTCGTTCTAAAGTGCTATTAGTTTGGTTGGTCTAAACAGATTATCTTATGCCGTGATTTGTATGCAATTGTGATTTTTTTGTACTAAACAATGTATCTGAAGAGGTAATTAAGTGATATATAGCGGGTTATTTTTCATTGGCTAGCTAAACCCCGCAGACTCGGTGGGTATCGATATCTAACCACGATGTTTGATGTTTGGTTTGGAAGGTCAACGACCGCTGTTAGTGTTGTTATTTGAAGTATGAGTTGAGAAAAACTGTTTTCTTATATTTTATCGTGTTAAAATATCGATACTTAACACGTCTGTGAAGTTTACACAAAAAAAACTGATATTTCAAGTAAATAAGGTCGATGACCTCACAAAAAACTCAAATTTATTTATTTTTTGTTTTATCATGTTTAGATACCCATCGAGTCTGCGGAGTTTAGCCAGCCAATTTAAAATAACCCTGTATATTTATTTGGCTCATTTTTCGTATGCCCAATTTTTTATAAGTTTAATATAATTTACTTTGAACATAACTATGTACTCGTATATATTTGAAACATCATCAAATACCTACTGACTATCAATATGAAACGGTGATTAGCTATGCCGACAATTATACGTTTTAGTAACATGACACTTTCCTTAGTTACTCAACTTCCTGAAACTTCGTCCGATTGAAACATGCAGCTCAATTTCTTTCTCAGATTTGGATTTTACTACAGATTAACTACTATCTATTCTATTTTCTTAATTTTGTATACACTACACTTAGCCAAAGGTAAAAAAACTATATTTTCTGGGAAAAGCGTTGTTGCCTAAATACAAAATGTCAATCTAGATCAGACACGTTTCTTGTATCTGTTTAAAATAAAATAGAAAATTGAAATCCAGGAAAACAGTAACATGTTATTCAAAAAAATTGCGCGTGCAACACCGTACACGTGATAGAAACTGAAATTTCTTCAAAAATAACTTAACGATATCAATTCTCGTCCAATTATCGAATCGCCGCCTAAGAAGTTACACTTCAAAAATATTTTAATTGAATAAAATTCAATGATTATGTATATGTGTCTACACACTGGACGCTGGTATATCCAGCGTAGTGGTAAACGGACATATTCACCGTAGCCACGTCAAAGCCGCGGATAGACCAGCGCATAGCCTCGTGTAGCAACAGCAGAGCCGCTACCGTAAAGTTACGTAGCAGCAGCGCAGCGATTCACAAACGTTGCGTAGACGCGCGTAGCAGTTGTGAAGTCGCTACGCAAGCGTCGCGTAGCCGCTCGTAGCAGCAGAAGAGCCGCTACGCAAAGGTCGCGTAGCTGCTACGGCAAAGTCAAATAGCAGCAGTGGAACCGCTACGGTAAATTATGTAGCTTCGCGTAGCAACAGCACAACCGCGAAGATGCCGCTCGAACTGTCGATAAAAATCCAAGGAGAAATCACTGCTGTCAGCTCTGTTACCATTTGCTCAATAAAATATTACAAAACGGGTTTTTGTTTTCCAAGATCTGAATGTTTACATAATTTAAGAGCTAAGTCTTAAAATAATACTATGTACAAGTATATAAAGAGGGAGAGACGGCTGGCCAATTTTTTGTCCAAAGAATCAGCATTGCCATATACCGTGGCAAAGCTGCCAGCCTAGTGCAATTCGGTGAGCATACGCAGCGATGTCGTAGCGTTGCATTGCTTTTTCGCGACGTATGTGCTGCGCATGCGTTCGAAGAACGTCCACACTGGACTAACGCACAATTCAAAAGCGCCCAAAGTTCGGTATAAGGCTACATGGATGTTAATAAAGAACTTCCTTTATCTACCTGTATGGTTTCAGAGGAAGATGGGAAGTGTCTGTTAAGCATGTTCCAAAGGCATACACGAATAATAAAATGAACGCGGTACAATTAAAGTAAATTGTAATAAATACAGAAGTAAGACACGTAGACGCACTTCGGCTGATTCGTATCATAAAACTATTTTTATCCTATGAGACGAGGCGACGCGACATATTTAGTCAGTTAAGTAAAGTAAAATATAATAACAATACATTCTATTCTTAGTACCCGGGGTTATTACCAACAAAAGCCAATTTATGAGTGCACTCTCAAAGTTTCAAATATCCCTAATGGAGCAAGAGTGAGCCGTTTTACATCTTCCCCCACAAACTGCATTATAATGTCTGTACCAAAAATAACCGCACATAAATATAAAACAATGTGAAACCACTTAAAGCGAATAAAATACACGTCGACTTCAACTCAGTAAAATGAATTTATTAATAACGGAGACAATGAACGTCTGAAACAAACGTTTCACTTTTTGTATTTTTAATTGTCCTCCGGACGACAGCGAAGACGCATTAGAAGAACGAAAATAAACCGGGGATCATATTGGACAGGCCCGACCGGGCCGGGGCCGGCGGCACTCCGGCAGCGCACCGGCTGCGCCCGCGCCGCCGCCGTGCGCGGCGCACGTGCGACACACCTTACTCACTGTCCGATATTTACGTGTTAACGTGTAGTAAAGCTGTCACTAATTAAAAATACTTCTTGAACCTCTGCCGCAGATATAATTATTGAATTGTAATTTCGCGGTGTCTCTCGTATAGTATGGGACGCCGTTCTTAGATGATATCTTCTACGTAATTAAAAATCTTGTCGTGACATTCGGAGCCGGGCTCGCCCCCGCACTCCTCGACTCCTTCAATATTGTTGGCGATTGAATCGCAATTAAATGTAACGAATCAAACTACACTTTATTAAAAGGGCTGATAGCTCAAAATGGAGAGTGTATCGCGAGGCAGAATCGAACGTGCTCCCGTCGAAATGCCAACCATTTTATTTATTCGCCTTAATTATGTATCTTGTCTTAATTTACGATTGGATCATACGATAATCTGAAACGTAATTTATAACAGATGCCTAGGTATTCGAGTCGTGTCCATAACGAGATTTAGGATTACGTAGATGACGTCGCGTTCAGTGCTCGGTGTCGCGATTAAAATATATTATCGACATTCATTGGCATTTTGCAATTAAGTGCGCGCGCGGATAGCGGCGAAGAACGAGCAGCGAACGCTCGATGCGCGCGCTTCGATAGCGTCATCGCGTTTAATTTTGTTATGTGTCGATGGCATGACGGCCGGCCGACATCTCGATACGGCGACTGTCCTCAGATATCCCTTAATGAAAGTAATGGAGGTTTATTAACGATCGTCGACTACTCTTCTCGCAATACATACTTATAGTAATAGATACGAAACGAAGGAGAAACGTGCGAGCGAGAACAAAGAAAGCCACATTTGCTAATTGCGGTTTTGCTCGTGTCGTGCGCACGGAGGCTGGATCGTGAGCTCCGGAGATATGACGATAACACATTCATAAATAATTAGAGCGAAATTTTCTCATTTGTAAGACGACAGTCATGATATTTGGTAGCAGACTCTCTGTTCTCGGAACACTCAGATCTCGATAACAGTTGCGCCGACACGCTTGCTAGCCGCTCATTTTACTACAACGATGACTGCATTGACAAGCTCGACTATGTGTATGTTAGAGGGACACGAAGATGCGATGTTATTGTAAATGATTGAAAATATTGTTGGAAACAAACAAAAAACCATAATAAGCGATTCGTTTTCTTATAAACCTCAGCCTGCCAAGTCAACTGCTAGGTCAGCTATTGAACCAAAGAACAATATAAAAAGCAAATGTGAGGTGAAACGCTGTGGGCTCAGTCACGGTTGTCGGAGCTTCGCCATGACAAGGTTCAAATTTCCACTTCCGCTCGATCCATGAACAATCGATATTGTTATCGCCGACTCTTCATTATAAACCAAACAAAAATAATTATACGAAACGTTGGAACAACAAAAAATATTCGGCTACCTACGCATTCACGTTTTAATAACGACATCGATAACAAATTAAGCATGTTTCATTTCCCTAAACCGAATGTTATCGAAAGCATCGTAAATCATCCGGAAGATAAAAGGCTTTAATTGAAAGAAAAAAGTCTGCAATACAGTGCTTGAATTCTGCTCAGTCACTCCGCGCAGATTAGAATTCCGGGCGTAGCCAATTATTGCAGTATGAAATTTATTGGTTTCGGGTATCAGTTGAATGACGTTTTTCAAATCACTGTTGATCCACTTATATAGATTATGAGGTAACATCCAGCGACCGATCAAGCCAACTGTTGAAAGATTCTCGGGCCTTTGTACCTCGGTCATCGATCACACTTTGTCTATTATTTAGTCAAAAGTAATTTTTTTCGTAATTTCCTCGATCTACTGAAGTGATGTTTTTGCTGCAAAAAGTAGCGATGATATAAAAAACAAACAGTCTCCCTGGCGCATAAATTAAAATTTCCGCTTGCCGATAGTAATGGCCAATCAAGCATAAATATTATTGGGGGATTCGGCTGATCTATATTGTGTTATTGCTAGCATTGTTCGAAATATTATGGGGCTTATTTATGGGATTGAATTTTCTTTTTGATTATGTAAACTATTCTTGTTTTGTATCTGTAAAAAACGTGGCTCTTTTAAAGTAATTTTCAATAGAAGTTACTACTCCTATTAAACCACCTCGGTAGGTCGATCCGGTGTATAACTCTCAATTAGTTTTACTGCACATCATATTCATTTGAGAGTGCACTTCCCTTGATTAGTGGAATGCTCTTTAAGGCTGAGGTGCCATTAAAATAAATAAACAACTATCCGAAACAATTCCAAGTGTTAAGTGTGTGGTGGCTATCAAAAATTACCAGATAAGCGTCGACAATGCTCGGCTGGTGACTTATGAAGTGATTAAAAAGTTGTGTACAGTCAGCAACACTAGTGACTCACGGAATATTTTGATGTCGGTAAATGACAATATATATTTTTTACCTCGTTGCGGATAAAATGAAGATATAATCACGTTCATTGTCACCCGTTTTTATGCAAGTAGTCCGCAAAATATTATGTCATACTTCAAATATTGGGTAAAAATCGTAAGAATCGTATTTCTTTTATTTTTCTTTTAATGCATTTCGCAGTTTTTATCGATGTTTGCAAGTAATAAAATACACTTTATAATGTTATCAAGTTATTACAGAATCAAAGAAGAATTTAAACTATAAGTTTTTTTTAAACTTTCACTTAAAACGCTACGCGAATTTATTGTGTTTTATTTTTTGCTGATGATGCAGAATTATCAGGTTAACCAGCGAACAAATTGTTGAAATATTGTACACGGAGACCTGACAAGCTGGATTTATCAATTATATTTTATTACTTTCAAACTCATTCAGGCGTGCATTAACTGAGCGACCGCCATAACGGCCGATATTTACCGGTAAAACGCACATAAAAATCTCCAAATCTGATTATGAGAGAAATATAGATCGGAGTTTACATTTTATTAAGTGCTAGCTGTTGCCTGTGTGTTCGTTACCGGAACTTTCTTTTTAAACCTTGTCTGTTGTGCGTACGACGAGTTACCAAAATTATATCGCAATCGGGTGAATAGGTTTAGGAACGCATACGGGACAAACAAACAAACATAAGTTTTATATATAGAATATAGACTGTTGTTTAATTATTTGTCTGCTTATTTCAAGTGTGAGTCCATTGTAAAGATTCCTTAAGCCCCGCGTCCACAGTATCTGGCGGCTAACTTTACGCGCGCTCTATTACGCCCAGCGATAGCACAATCAGGTAACAGCCACCATGACATCTTTATGATGTTTCAAAAACCATTACTAACGACACCTTTTTAGTTACTTGCGATAGGAGCCCACCAATGGCTTGAAGACAAAACGATTTGGTGTCAACGGCACCTGTGCGGCCGGACTTATGACTGCCTAGAGTAATGTTAGTAATGTTACAATAGTAATGATACTAATACTAATACATACTAATTACAAATCCATACTAATACTAAATACTAATATTATTATAAATAAGAAAGTAACTCTGTCTGTCTGTTTGTTACCTTTTTACGCCTCAACGGCTAAACGGATTTTGATGAAATTTGCACACATTGGCACACAGATAGACGATGACCCTCTTTAGGACATAAGGAGGATACTTTTTATACCGGTAGTACGTTCCGACCGCTACGCGGACGAAGCCGCGGGCAAAAACTTGGTATACATAAGATTATCTTTTTGTCTCTCGTATGGCATATGAGAATAGCTCATCACCATCTGCCTACCAGTATTTTACATGAAGCGACTGCCTATCTGACCTCCGCAACCCAGTTACTGGGTAATACAATACCCCGTGGTAAGACTAGTTGTCACTTACGGGCTTCTGACGACCCGTAACAACTATCAAAGATCCACGAATGACAGCTGGGACCAACGGCTTTTCGAGGCACGGAGACGTCTTGGTATGTAAAGATGGTCCCCCATCTACGGACTAACCGTGGCAAGCGTAGCTTAACCTGATCGATCGACCCGTACGGCTGTTATTACCTAACCACAAGAACCTATTTCGGAATAGCTCATGCTGTGGCAAACATATTGACCAGTCCGCAAGGTGGTCGCTGGGGTGCCCAGGTAGGCCAGCCACACGCGAGGCCCTATTTAATATAACTGACAATGCGACATATTTGGCAGAAAATTACAAAATTGACATTATATTCTGCACAGGTGATGTTTAACAAGTAGAAAATGTATGAAAGAAAAATCTAAAATTGTCGGATTGTCGCCTGTCACCTGTCGCCGAGCGGTTTTATGAAATACCTAGAAATAGAAATAATAGGTTCCAGGCTGAAGTAAAGTCACTCTTGAAAGCCATTTCAAAGATGACGAGTTGCAGACTTATTTGTGAGACCGTGTACCTACTTGAATTTCAAGGAAACTTGGTTCAGAACATTATCCTTATATTTCATTCAAATGGAAACCAACCCTTTTCTTGTCTACTTGATATAAGGAATAATGCTAAGATATACAAACAGATTTTTATATGTCAGAAACTTTTATCTTAATAGAAATGTATGATGTGGTTTTATTATTCCGTGAAAGACCGAATAACAGTACATATACTTATTAAGCAAACATGTTTATTATGTTATAGTGAAATAAGAAACGCATAAACTACCCACTTATGCCCCTTTTACTTTGACAGATAACTACCTAATTAAGTCTTCTATTAATTAAAAATCCATCGTTATATTTGTTTAAATAATTCATATTTTTTGTCTGTTATTAGCATCTGAGCTACATTTCTTATCTCGCAGCCGCATTCCAAGAAGCATATGTGAAGGAATACATTTTTATTTTATAGCCCACTTTATATTAATTTAATATTATTTATTACCTTGATGTCGAGTCAATTTTGTGTTTTTAGTACCTATTAAGCATCAACATAAGTATTATTCCATTCTCTTAAGTTGTGAAATAAAATATTTTTAGTACGACTTGCTTGGTCGATTGTATCTCGGTCCATAGCAAACTCTGTGCTTGAGTGTAGTTGGGGCAAGCAAACATAACTTGTAAAGGTACTTGGTGGCGTTTAAAAAGCAGAACTATTTAAAAATGAATGTTGGAAATGAAATCAATACGTTTGAACGTTTGGTTGGCGAGGAACGGCGCGTTATGAGAACATAAATCTCTGACCTTACGCCGAGTATCTGAGCCCCCCCTGCTCCCCCCTTCTCCTCCCTGCTACCCCTACGATATAGTGGTGCACATCTGATGTTGTGAGAGATACCACTCAGCCCACTGAATTGAGTCTTATTCATTACGAGATAGTGTTGTGCAAGCCTTCCTGCGAGCGAGGGTAAGCATTCTACGATACAGTCTGTTTATTCACATCTACTAGATCAAACTAATTAGCTGCATCAGTTAACTGGAGTTATAATAGGAAAATGGTGTTTCTACATAATACACTTGACATAAGAGTAGGTAACCTTTATTTAATTAAACCAACTGACTTTACAATCTATACCTAGATCTCTAGTAGTAGTAACAATAATTATTAGATACTCTTTAAGAAACCTCGAACACAATAGCTAACAATCCAGAGCCATAGCTATCAAAATTCTAATAAGAATATTGTGTCACTAATATTTGCTCAATACTTGGAAATTGGACTTTACCCAGCTGTGGGACGGTACTAGAGTTCCACGTAGCATAGCTTCTTTGGGTATCATAAACATATTAAATGAAACAAATAAGTGTCCACAGTAGGTCAACACACATTTCGATCAAGGGATCGAACGGGTAACCCAAATCATATGCTCCACCCTTGAGCTATGTAGGTCATGTCATACAATGTAAACAGCTGATCAAACAAGAACAGTCACAAAAATTCCGAAGTGGATACCTATTTAATATGAAATCCATTAATTGATAAAAGTGTCGCAACCATAATATATATTCGGTTCCCATGAAGATGACATGTTTGTTTAATGGGTTTCAACGACAAACGTAGACATAATTTTCTAATTTGAATAACGTCAACTTTCACCTCGTAAGTAACGTAACGTTGCATTTCAGTGAAAACAAATTTTCCGTATCTTATCTGTCCAAATAAATCACACGCGTCTAAACCTGTTGTGTTATAACTATTAAACTTGTTAAGCAATTTGACGTGTTATTGATTATCTAATAAGCTGAAATGATGGTTGTTTCGGACGTGAGCATACTAAGAAACGCTAGGAGGTTCGTCCGACAGATATGAGCAGGCGGGCAGGTTATATTTTATCAGAAGTAACGGCATCTAACGTACGGCCAATTTCATAATGCCTCGACCGCCCCCGCACTCCCGCGCCGCCCCCCGCCGGCACCCGCTGCGAATGTGCCTCACTTATCAATTTGATATCTCGATGTGGAAACATAATGCGCCACAGATGAATCGATAGCGGGATATATGGAAACCAATATCAGATAACTTATTAACACCACATTTAACGCTGTAACATTGTTTTTCGTGAACTGCAAACTTAGCATAGCTAGAGACGTAAATTAATTAACGTTGACTACTTAGCTGTAAACAACCTGACTTAATCAAATCACAAATGTTTAATTAGCGATCAATGATGCATGTTAAAAATCGTTCAACTCAATTTCACAGTTAATAGTGAGCACCTAATTAAAATCCCAGTCTATAAACCGTTGCGCACAAATAATAAACACATAGCTAATCCCTTGTAGATTATAATAACACACAACGGTAAAACAGACGACTCACTCTGTCAAATAAGTCATCAGTGCGTCAGTTAACTCAATTACACCGAGATCAACACACGGCTACCGTGCATGATTAACAAGCTCACTCCACAAACAACTTCAAACTCAATATCTATACCAATAACCCCTAAAATTGTTTAACTAACCAAACTCCCGGTAATCCTGCTTCATAAATCATTTAATAACACAAATGCACAGCCACACACTAAGCTATTCCTTCCGTTGTTGGAGTTATGATATCGATATGCAAACAAAAAGCAACTCTAAGCATAAAGAGCGAAGTCGCGATTTAGAGTAACTCACTATCATTTTAAGCTTTTTGAAAAGTGTCAGTGAAATTATCCGCTACTACAAAAGCAATATGTGTGATTTATATGTTAGACACAAATAGTGCTCTATGCGGTCGTCCTAGAACTTACTTTGCATGTAACGTTAGACTTGTCCTATATTGTGATGGTTTATCCGTCGTCCGGAGCGGATGCCACGAACTGCTGTCAACCCTTGACATTCGGGATAAGTTTGACGGATCATGCACGAAAATGATTTAGGACATGTGTTTAATATTGTCAAACAAATATGTTAACTACTCGTGTCATCTCCTATTTCTAAAAATATGACCAATAATGTTAATAGTGTTATGACAGCATTAAAATTAATATTTGTTAATAAATTTGAATATATCATAAAATATCATATTTCATACACATTATACATAATATTAATATTAATAACAAAAAATCACTTCGTCCGCCATCGAAACATAATACGAGATGATTTTGTAACTTTATCTCGCCCCGAACTAATAGAGCTTGTTAAAGCAATACCGTTGACAAAACCGTTGACCTTTCAATCAACGCTAAGCAAATATTAACATTTCAAAATATCAACTGTATACGAGAACCGGAAAGTGGCCATTAAAATGTGGACAGAGGCGGCAATAAAAATAAAATATTAATAATTAGCGGCGTGAGGTTAATAGTCCATTAGTAGCGTTTCGTGGTCGTCACTCAATAACTACATCGGGGGCCGTATACTGAAGTGTTAAAGCCATCATCGTTTCAATCCAAGAAAGAGATGGTGCTACACAGGTTGAATATTGCCATACCTTTTTGGCAACGGACAATCAAATGATGGTTTTAACTCTTCACCATACAATCCCAGCGTTGCACCATCTACATGTCGCCAGATACCTTGCTGTTATGACTTATGTCAAATAGGCTTGATTTATAAATGAATTGCCTATAACAAGGCTATTAACGATTCAACAGGAGAACTATAGAGTTCCTCTTACACAGGATGTGGAAGAGAATGAGGTAATGGTATGAATAGCTTACATTAAACATGATGATTAAAATATTTTTTGGACTCAATTAAAAATATCTATAAAAGCTAAAAATTATGTGAGTGTCGACCCTAACACTCGAGCCGACTCTACAACTTCCATCACACATTCCGACTTTTATTATAATAAACAACATAATGATAAATTATATGCATTAAGCAACCGTCTTTAACCACTTCATCACAGTATAAACAATTTAGAAACCTGACTACATAATCCTATTGTGCCTGTCCATCAAACTAAAAACCCAGGTTTCATAATTATGTTTATGAAATACTTTCATATCCATGAAGACTGAGCATAAATGATGGATCGAAAAATGACGAAACGCTCCACTGGACACCGTTTAAAAACTATAGCAAAAAGATTTTCGTAATCAACGAGGTGATCTACTTCCCTAGTCGCAATATTAAATCGTATAAAAACAAGATAATAATTAAACCACCGGTGCTTTCATTGGAGTAGCGGACAGGTGCGCCTGCGCCGGCCGCCGTGCTCCGAGCTCCAACAAGACGACGACCACGCTCAGCGATAAGGAAAAACTATACCGTCACGTTGAATGTAAAAACAAATTATCAAAGAAGAAATAAAAATCTATCGAGGAAGCGGTCACAGTTGAATGTATCCACAGATTATCCACAGCTCTATGAGTTGATTTCTTTCTTTATAATATCTTAGTAGAACGACGGAAACTAGCAGTCCTTGATTGTTTGATCAGTTTTCCAATAATTATTCCCTATAAAAACACCGGAAATGGAACGCTTAATCGATTCCGGACCGCGCCTCGTAGTGACGTGGCGTTTGATTACTGAAATTATATGGCGAGACGAATCGCTCCAACTTTGTTTTGTGTATTGTTGAACATGGCCTTCAATAGAAGCGAAAAATAAAAACTAATACAACTATTGTTTTAGTCTTGTCATTATTATCGCCGGCTATGAGGAAGTTAATTGACGCTTTCAAGGTGAGCGGTGTCTACCTACATCTTGTTTGATGGTTACAGCAAACGAATTAGACTCACAATCAGTTAGTTGTTTTGTCTTCAATCAATTCGCATAGAGCTACCCTTGGTTCACGCTTATTAAAATCCAATATGATTTTAGCGCGGACCGATGGGCTTCAGTATATCGGCTCTCAAAGTAAAAGCTTCATACTTTGTACACAAATAGTATTAGACACGCCACATATAGAGTGTACCCCGTGTTCACATTAAAGATTGATGTCAGACGAAAAGATGGGGCCACTCTGCAAAATTTATCTCACATCTCCACTCCACCAATGACAAGAAAACTGTTACGGTTTGCAACGGTCTGAGTGTAACATTAAAAATTCAAGTCGTCTTACCCACTTGTGTGAGGGATTGCCGCATATTCGCCTTTGGACAGCATTTATATTTCCTTTGGCTACGGTTATACTCAGCATTCCGTCAAAAGGGAATTTCGTATTTGAGATTTATTTTTGTAGTGGTGTGCGGTATCATTTATTTATGAAAAGGTTTTTGTATGCGTTTTATATGTGGGACTACCAGGACTTTAGTTTGTTCATAGAGACGGACAATGCGTTTGATGTTGCTCCTCACGTCGAGTGTCGAGCGCTCAGGTGTGACAAGCTGGTGGCACGTCATTTTTGATACTGCTCCTTTTTCACATTTGTTGCCAACACTTCAATTAGTTACAGTGATTACCTAAATCTATAGATGTGTATACTTACTTGTCTTCTTAAGAATCTTGTTTTAGCAGACACAGCCGCGGACATTAAAATTCAACGTTTGATTCTTAACCATTCGGTGAGGCCAAAGTAATTGAATTTTTCTGTTAGAAAAATCTCAGAAACAGCAGGGATTGGAATTGCGGACGCTAAAGGGCAATTGGCTCGCCCTCTATCACTTGGGACCTGATACCCTCACCGTCGACAGTGCGTGTTAAACAACTCTGCTTGACCCTTAGGAATTCACAGACATTCGATTATATTTTAATAAATAATTTTAGTTAAAACATTACTTATACAACTAAACAACAAAAAACCCCTAACGTTATTTCATTGGTTAAAATAAACGATGTGGCATTGAGACCTTTATATTACGAATATAATGGTGACGACGAACCCGATATTTCCGTTTGATATTGTACTTGTTTATTATTCGTTAAGTACAATCGATTACAACGTGCTTATGAAGTCATTTGATACGACACCGTGCCGAATAATAAATATGAGAACTTCATACGCGAGTGATTGTACTTACTTATAAATTCTCATAAGACAAAAAAATATGCTTTTAATGCTACGATAATACAAGGAAACAGGTTGACAAATTCCACTTCATAAATAACAACGTTCCAATAAGATGTTACGAGTCACCCAAAAAATGGTGGGCACAAACAATTTATCATAATGTGAACTTGTAACAACATTGTGACAGTTTTTGTCGGGAGTGTACAATGAGTGTACAAGGTGTCGCTGCTACCACAATGTCCGGTGGCACTGCGCAGCGTCACGAGCCACTGCACACCACCTAACAATACACGATTGGATTCAGGTGCTTTATCATATTTTAGAATAAAGAAATCAACTGACAGAACAGATTACTCATACCTGCAGCATTTCTTAGTGGATCCGATTGTAAAGATGAAATTCGAGTGGTGAAATAACCTCATTTATGTTATGAATAGAAAGGAATTAGAGCGTTATATTATGCAAATGATTGTTATATGCAAACAGCAGCTATAAAATGCTATGTATTAGTAAGTAGATGTACGTTTAATTACATATCAAACACTTTACATTTCAGGTACAGTCAGTTACAAAAGTGTAAACACGGAAAGGTAAAGTTGTAAGCTATTAGTCTGAGCCAATGATTAGGTCTGAGCGAACCAAATTTGGAATGAAATACGAGATAAATAACTATTTAGTGACGGATCTACGTAGTACGGGAGGTGTGCGCACGCGCTTTGTACTGACAGATCGGAGAGCGAGTGGCCGCACATGCGCCGGGTGACGGCTTCCGTTTCATAAACTTTAATGGCGCGGTTGACCCAGCTTTGTTTGTTTTACACGACTCCACAACTGCACCATTCATAGCCGTTCTGGTAAACTATTAATTGCTTGTGAAGCGTCAACATGTGAAGCTAAACAAAACCCTCACACGTCATAAATGTGCATACTTTGAAATTTTCTACAGTTTTATTACAATCTACAGAGAAGAAAGAAAGGGCATAGAAAGGTCTCCAGTCTTTACTACGCAGGCGCGCGCCGTCGTCGCTACGCGCCTACCACTTACACATGTGTGAGCGTTTGGCCTCACTCTTTACCAAAATGCCAGATATTAATATTGATGAACAGTATTATGAAATCGGAATGTCATTAGTCACTCCGATTTTTTTTAAATAAACCTAGTAACAAATTCATTAGCATTTAAATACGAATTTAAATACGTATTTTCGTTATTCATTAAAAATAAAAATAACATCTATGACATAATGAAGTCATGTTATAGCAATGTTTCCTTAATTAACAGAAAATCCTAACACACTGGCGTTCACAAATTTCAGGGTGACTTAATCAGAGGATCACATCTCTTAATATACGGGCCGCCGTCGAGTGAGATCTGACACGAAATTCCCTAAAAATAATATTTAAAACGGTAATGGCCCTCGGCTTCATAAATTGGTGCGCCATATGTCCCGTGCGTTGCACCTACACTGAACATAAATATGTCAAGTATTGAGAAGCTGCTGTATTATAACGCGATTGGGGTTCTTGATATTTGATGAGCCATGCTACTATTAATGAACATTGTTGTTATGCTATTTACATTTGGGATTTTTTCTTATATAAAGTCCGTGCACAACTTTTCTTAGAATTAATACCAACATGTGTTCATCTGATTCTTCTTATTATAATGAGTCATTGAGTCTCTTTCTTATGAAAATCTAATAAATAACTAATAATGTAAACCAACTACTGGTATGTGCATGTTTTAAACCATAAGATGTTTTTTTAATGTTTATAAAGTATCAAGATTGCACGTCAGTGGTACAAGTCAGTGCACTGAGGTGCAGACACAGTGGCACGAGTCAAATAGATTTTTTGACACTAACAATTTTGCGTTTCCGGGGCTTTGTTTGTGGAGAGACACAAATAGTGCGCACTAAATAATAGACATTTGGCCCCTGCCTGCAGCCATAACTGTACGTGAAATATTTGTATAGATATTGGTACGTTTGTGTGTGTAAAAGGATCTGTCGGTGAGTTTTTTGAGAAATAAGTTATCACCTCAGTAGTCCACGGCTGGTATTTAGGCTTTAAACCTTCTGCTTTTAGTCTACCCCAGATTATTGAGCTAGCTTGCTATATTTTTTGTATGTATGAACTGGTCCATCAATTAACAATGATTGACTAGTAAGTACGGAATTATCAAGCACTTTTCCACTCGAATAATATGCCGTCCATATTTATATCCCCTAATTTAGTTACTGAGCTGGATCGGATTCTCATATCTAACACCTGCAAAGTTCAGCAAAGCAAAGGTCGGCCGCGATGAATCTGCGCACGCGCGCCTTCTTGTATTCGACACCAGATGTCGCAGTAAGGCCGTGCGATCTGTTACAGCGTAAACGTTCACACATTATAGATAAATAATATTGTTATTACTTGTTCACACCCTCTCCTACTAAAGCAATTTATAATCCCAAAAATATTTTGACTATCGAGCCCACATGCGCGAACTTCAAAAATAGACGACACTCTCACAGTAAGCTTATAAAAATAAAATATAGGTAAGTGAAATATTGCTTCCAAAAATAGAACCGCACAGGTGACAAACAAATTCCATCAGAATCTATAGTCTCTGATATAGATATTATTTTATTATTTGCACGTGCCTACGCAAATAACATATAGGTAGTTTACAAGAACAGCAAATATAGATCCAATTAAACCACCGCTGTTTACTTTACTCGCATCGAACAACTTTTATGAAAAACGCGGTAACGCGAGAGGAAAACAATAAATTTTGAAGCTTCTATAATACACTCGTGGGGGACCTTAGCTAGTTTCTGGTCAACAATAAGTAATCTTAAAATCCGTCTAAGGACTCTTGTAGGAAAGACCCCAAACTATGACCAAAGAAAACAATAAATCGTAATGACGGCGCGCCCCCAGGGCACCCTCGGATGCTCGCTATTTTGGACTATAAATAAATGTGTAGATGGATTGATAAATATAAATATTAGGGGCGAAACGAAGAAAAACAATGTTTATGAAACTGGTGTCGTTCGCTTCATAACTGTGAGTTACGACTTCCGACGGCTGCTGGCATATGGGTTCGCAATTTTTTGTATCGCAACTTATCTTAATCTAAAAATAGATAATTAAATAATATTACGACTACCTGATCTTTGATTTAATAAGACATTAATTTAGTCTAATCGCACGAGCCAGTTTACTTGACGACAGGAACTGAATAACAAACTTCCCTCGACCTGTGCACAAAATACCAACATCCCTTCACATTTTATAAGATGTTTCGTAAGTATTTGTATCAAAGTACTGGTAGATGTAGCTTATTAACTCAATTGGATCCTAAAGTCACGCAGTACAACACCTAAAGAGCCATAGAATCCTATTCTTATCCCCCAGAAACTATTTTCCTAAACCTATACAAATAGACACTGAAATGAAACGTTAGGTGTCAAACAAATTCCATGGCATAGCAAATAAATTCTGTTGCCATAATAAGATTAACAGAGTTGAGCATGCGTGTACCGCTCGGTTGACGGGACGTTAGTCACGGTGGCTATACTTAGCCGATTGCATTGTCTTCTGAAATATCTATTAACGATTATTGACAAGGCATCGGCACGCGAATTCTCCCTGTGGTAGGTGCGACGAACTGCTATAAATATATTTTATGTGCGATGCAGCGACGACCGATGCAGGTATGTGACGGATAGTAGCACGACACCCGCGATCTGCACGACACCCGCGATCTGCACGACACCCGCGATCTCCACGACCAGGTTATTTGTGTAACTTAATCGATGCTACAACGTTAACTGACGGTTGAAGATGAACGGGAGTGAAGACATTGATGGGATGAAGAAACATTGTTATGAACATTATCGTTAGTTTACCCATCGTGGTAGAAGTCAATATAATTCAAATGACGTGTAATTACTATAAATATATACCCAGAATAGACGACATCATAATTTATTTTATGTCAAACATTTCCGCAGACTAAAACCAAAACATACATATCAACATAACCTGAACAATCTATAATTATATTCCGTTAACAAATTAATGAAATTCGCGTCAAAATTGCAAATTGTGAATTCAAATTGATACAATTCGACAATTGATTACAATATGCACACAAAGCAGTATCGTCCACAAACACAGGCGAGCAGTCAGTGAGCCGACATCGATTCATATCCAACGAGAGCTTTTCATTTTGTATGTTAAATTAAATTTCCATGAAACAAGATTGAATTTTTCGCAATCAACGAGTGCGAAGCTTGCTCCAAACGAATTTGTGTGGTTATGGATACCTACATAGATTTATTTATAGTGTTAAATACATTTATTGAAGCGGAAGAGTTATATGTCGTATTTACTAGTTTATTTGGGGGTCGGTCGAAAATCAAAATTAATGTAGGTTATAACATGAAAAGTATCAATAAACGTCAAACCGCGAGTGTGGATCAAGCGCGCGGCGTCGACCGCAGCACCGGCAGCGCGGCGGTGAGCTAGCATCGGCTTAGCTAATTTACAATTTAATTATCAGTCGGGATGATGCATCGTTAGCGCGCGCCAAACCGAGTTTATGCGACTAATCAATTGTTTGACGCGACCACTGCAATCACGCGCTGGCCGCCCGCCCTCCGCCGCCCGCCCGCCCCACGCCGCTAGTTACGCGCCGGCACCGCTAGGCTCATAATGTAAAACATGAATATCGCACATAGCCCTTCACTTCTCGCAACCATCATGCATAAGTCACACGTTCGTGCCGCTTAACATTAATCGAATGTTTCAATAATTATTTTATTGCGTTAGCTATAATGAATCTCCGTCGACACCTCATAAAATAAGTATCGATAGACGCTTCAGCAATCCAATCGAGAGAACAATGCGGCGGCGTGTCGCGCCCGCGTTGATTAAATATAGCTCAGAATCCATCAAGCGAACGGCGCGATCGAACCGTTGCTATGGATTTATGCGCTAAATATTCGACAGGTGCCAAGTGTGTCGATCGTAGAGTTCGATCGCCGATGACTAACTACGCCCTAAATTTTATTTCAAATGTCAAATAATTTGAGCACCTGCCCTGCGCCCAGACCGGCCTAGCGCTCCCGCCGCCCGCGCCGACACACCACTTATAACCGCGCATCAATCACCACGCACCTCTGTCTAATCAAGAACATAAAGGTACCTCAAACCTGTGAAAACTATCAACTTTGTTGCAGTTCTACTTAACATGTACGCGCGGTCAGTAAATAATGATTTCGCTACTGTTATCCGATAACGGTAAACAATTGCAAATATACGTCATTAGAAAGTCACGCGGAGTTTTCATTAATTTATTAAGGACGGTTAAAATTAACCGCTCACGAATGAGAATCGTGCGACACAATCGTAATGTGAACGTTCACAATTCGCTAATCCCGCGTCGCTACCGTTACATAAGACAGCTGAGTTGAATATAAATGTAAAACACAATAAATTTCATGCCCCGTAGGAAATGAATATTCATCACGAAATCGCCATGCATATTCTCTTTTGCTACAGAATTTCATGTTCCGTAAAGTCGCAGGCGGAACAATGTCAAAGTAAACCTTACGGGGCTCACCATCAGTTAGTATTCGCATGCAGGCAGGCGCGCGGTACGGTCGGGGTCGGCGGTTCAGCGAACGGGCTCTCGTAAATTTCAACATATAGTAAAGTGATTTACGAATAATTGTTGTGTTGGCGTATAACTAGAGAAATCTTTCCGCTGTTTGCCGCTGCTTAATTTATATATGAGGCTTAGGTAATTCGCGAGCCGCGAGTAATTGGTGTAGAGAACAATAGCTTTTGTCATACCCTTATCTCGTGCGCCACGTTTGTCTCTTCAAAATGCCCTCGTAAGCACAATAACGTTCACATCAACCTTATCTAAATTGTCTACATATTTCTACTTCTTGGACTTATATGTATTGTTCCTGAAAGCTTCAAAATTAGTCGGAGTGAAAAAGAAACGATTTTACCAACGTTTTATTTCCGTTTAGTTTTACTTTCGTTTTTAATGGAAAGGGGTGGGTTGTCAGGTGGGTTGGCACATGGTAATGACAAAATTGTAACGCAATTGGTTTGGGGGCGCAAGAGTCGAGTAGGTAATAAGAACGAGACATTAGCGTAACACTTAATCGAAACATGTGTTTATCGTAACATGCGAATCGGCCTAAGGCGAATTAGTTCTCGCACAATGCAATTTGAATGCACATTACACAACGGACGAGGTACGAACGCTTTTTATTGCGGCATCGTGAGATCTTATCTCGGAACTGCCACTTCCAGCAGGCAAATTTCAGATTCCCGGTGAGTCGTCGCCGGTTTTGCACTCTACTGCGTTTAGCCCAAAGCAAGTTACCGCTTAACGTAACGCGCCACACACTGGTGTGGGTATGAACACGTACGCACGCACCCTACCCTACATGTTTAAAGAATTCAACATAAAATCAGCAATAAAATTGAAAACATTTTGTTACCTTTTAAATAAGTTTCGTGATGTCGACTGCTGTGCCGCGCGACTTTGATCCTTCTATGCACACACAATGTGTACAATTTCGTATGGAGCCTTTAACTCTGAAATCATTTCTCGATCGATAAGAAGCGTTAATTTTACGAGCCAGTGATAATTTGCTAACTTCCGACAGAACATCGCCCTAGTTGAATCGTTCCGAGCACTTGCCGCATAAAATTACAAATTCGAAACCGAGTAACATATTTAAGCAGACTCATTGAGAACATGCGTGCCTTGTTACTTAGTTACTGTATCTATTTCTTGAATTATTTAAAATTAGTACAATAAGGTGTTGGTCCACATGCCCACGTCGGCGTATGACCGGCGCGGGTAACAAAAACAATTTGCAGCTGTTACATTACATTAATTAAATTAACGACATTTTTGCTGCGTTGAATTAAATTCCTTGTTCATCTGAAAATTATTGAGTATCAGCTGTTAATCTGCACAACATGTAGCAGATGACTAAGGCTAATAGGATGATAGGTAAGTAGATACCTACTTGTAACTGATCTCTTATCAGACCATTACAATTTGTTCCCTATCAAAAGAAATTCCTGTCCACTATTGTTCTTTAACGAAAGCTATTTTTATATTAATTAGATTTAACTATGAGCGGTTGCGTATTCCTCGTAAAGAAGCGAGCCCGATGATTACGGTAAAATTAATTACATTGCATTAAACGACAGTCGGTCACATGAAAACATTCATTACGCCCGGCAATGGATCAACAGAGATACAACAACAACATGTATTATCTAATCGCATCTATTTAAGCCTACTTTGTATAATTATCCCTATTTTGTTTTGCATGCTAAAATTATTCGCTTTTAAAAGGACTTTCAACATGCAAACGGCTCTAAAATTTTAATGAGTAGTGAGCTCGTAGCATTGGAAACTTTGTACCTAAACATTATGACTAATTCAAAATTGATGTCAGTCGTATTCAACCTTCGCTTGTTCAGGGCAGTGACTATAACTATAATTCACTTATTCATTCTTATTTATTATTTTATGTAACCTGAATTTAATATCTAATACATGCATGACGTAACAGAAAAACAAAATCTTATTAAATAAAACAATACTCCATTAAACCGGATTATTTGTATGGAGCAATAAAAATAATATGCATAATTACTTCTTGGAAAGATTACAAGTACTCGGTTAATTAATAGCTTGCCAAACGGAGAGCATGCTCCCGCGCCGGCCCGGGCTGGGCTCAACGGGTCCAACAATGGATAATTATTTTCACCGCAATGCTTTTTATTAATTACAACTCCTCAATGACGCCTTTGTATTGTAATTTGACAAATTCACAGGTTTCACATGAAAGTAGCTAGGTAGCTAGCCAACCACAGAATAGACAGACAAATTAATTCCAACAAGAAAGTTACATTATTTTTATGTGCCATAGGTGTGCACACCTACTTCGTTTTATATGCCCCTAATGAATAAACACAGCTTTGCTTAGTAGTAAATAACAGATTTAAGTACCTGCGCTCGTAGATAGTGTTTATCAAATCAAAATTTGTTACGTGCCATGTAATTTGTTCATCATGGTGGATGCCCATAGGCACTGAGATTCATTAACGTATTCACTTGTAACTTAGCCACCTATATACAGTCTAGTTTAAGCTTGCCAACTTTACTGAGAAACTATTCCACTGCAATTAATATACTCATTACATGTTGGATGTTAAGAGAAATCTAATTAGAATGAAAACTTCCTGTTGGGATAGGAATGGCGATAGCTTTGATGTGTCCAATATTGGAGTTGCTCATGATTGTGGTGTCTTGTGTGCGATCTGGTTTGTAGATATCTAGCAAATTAAATCATGCACAGTCGGTGAGAATTTTTAGTAATGGTATCTGTATAATATGGAAATGGAAATATTGGCACAATACATTAGGTTAGTAGATACATCGGGTGCCAACCATTCGTCATATTGATTGAAACATAGGCAACTCTACTTGACCCACAAACTAGTGCAAACGGAAAAAGTTGCAATAAAATACCTACCCGACACTAATAAGACTCATTGTATAAATCATCAAACGTAACAGAAAATTTAAAAGTTCCCGCAACCGTTCTACAAACAATCTGTGATTTATAGGTGGCGAAATTAGGACGCTCACACGCTGACTAATGTATTAGAAGCGAACAAGCACACAGCAATCCAATAAACACGCTTCTTAATTCCAGCGTGTGGCACACCGGTGGCGGGGACACGGGTGGCGACCAGCCGCGGGGCTGATTGGCCCCAAGCCAACAAGGTGAATGCCACGAGCCACGCATCGGGTCGAGCAACACACTTTACCCAACACACGGAAATATATCCTGCCCTCGATACCATAATGTCCGCTTATCTAGTCATACCGCGCCACTCGCATCTTAGCGCTGTTGTCCGCAGCAACACTTGCTACAGGGGGTTTTAGCGCTGTTCGAGTATTTTCACACAGCACGATAACGTTACGATATCGATACCGACGAAATATGGGAAAACATGGCGCGGTTTACAACAACTAGAGTAACTAGATGTCTCTACCTAAATATCGTGGAAATTATCTCAAACATTTGCTTGCCTTGACTATTCTATTTCGGTTTGCCTACCATAAATTCAATTTCTGATTCAAATGCAGAAACAATCTTGCAATGGCTTAAACAATTAGAATTTAGTTCTTGCTAGAAATATTGGTAGGTAATGGTTATTTCGATTTGGGAAGTGCGACATTGTTTACGAAATGCTGCTCATCCTACTTACAGCGTTGTTACGTGTTTCGATCGTCCATTTGGCAATGACATTGACGAAATAAATAGCGTTTGATTTTATTTCGGCGGTGTTTATTTGTACAAACTTGCAATCGTCGTGTTCACAGTTTTACACGTCCGCTTTTACAGTTCGCAGATTCTTTGTAATGAATGATTATCACGTCATTTGTCTATATTTATGTATGTTTATATCCTGTCAGAGCTGAAAAAAGATTCAGATCATCAATAAACCATGTAGCATTGGAAAAACATATTAATATGACTGTGATACATTTTCGTTTTATGAATTACCTACATGTTTCAGAGCTTGGCTTTTTCTAAGTAAATAAACGTTCTCTATGTCTAGGGATGAACCAACCAGTTGGAAAATGTACAATTACAAGAATTCTCACTGTACATAGGTATTTTCCAGTGCTGTTCCAGTAAACCAGGTAAACCAGACAATATATTATTATTACAGACAATATTTCTATTCTTGCAAAAGCTAAGTTTGCATACTAGATAACTTTAAAACATGGAACCTAATAGAAAGATTATTAGATTAGTCCTACACTTGGAAAGATAACCATCCAAGATTGCAATTTGGCACACACAATACATGAGCCAGTGCGTCCCGCAGTTCATTTTGGAAGTTTGCCGACAACTGTGCAATTCCTGAGTAACCGGATCAACGCGATCACACGTTGGCACTGAATTTTAGAGTTCATTGTACTACTACGTAACGTTTTCTAGGGTAAATATATTTTGGTGTTGTATCGCGGAAATTATTATATTAAATTATAGTAGATTTTTTCTTGTTTTTCAACATACTGAACTTTTCATTGATGTCCTTTTAAAAGGTCAGATGCGTAGGTAGTTGCAATTATTTCACGAAAATGGGTGTAATATACTATACCAATTAGCTTTTGTATAGTGTTGTTAATAGAATAATAAAGTCTTAGTTACAACTAAGACTTTATTATTCTCACTCTTACTCTTCTTTTTAATATTACTCAACTCAACTTGTACTCAACCGAACGCGGCCTGAAAAATGTGATACAATGAATCAGCGCATTTATTTCGTCGTAGTTAGATACTGAAAAGACAGAATGATAGGTACATGCAAATCTGAATAGAATCTATTACGAAACCATAGGATTATGAACATACGGGTAGTGTTTCATGTAGGATATTAATTGGAATTATGACGTGTACCAATAATATCTAAAACGGCATAGAGCTCATACTTAAAAGAAAGCACTTTGTATGACACAGTGCGGAATGGACCGCGCGTCTTATGTGTAAGAATATGAATGCATTTGCCAAAATCAAGTAGTAGTAAATTGTAAGTGACAATCATGAAAAATACAAAATTATATTTATAAAATAACTGCCTTTTTATTTCAGTTTCAGTGAAGCAGCGCTTAACTATCGAGATATCTAAACACTGTGGAACAAGTAAATGAACAAGTTGCTAATGCTACCTCTGTGATAACAAACGTCATGTCCACATATTCAATTCGTGTAGGTATTGCAGCTGAAATGCAAATTGATATAATGCAGGAAACGTCTGAGTGGGCCTCATAGCGGGGGCCTATACCGCATGAGTAGCATAAGTTCGTTTACATACGACAGTCAGACGTATTTGCATCCCAAATGTTCGGGCGGACCGCTCGTTCGCTCGACTTATCTCTGTACCAGGCAAAATATTACAGTTTGTGCATCGCCACTCGCAATGTGCATAACTGAATGTCAATATAGGAATAAAAAAGGCCACCAGAGGCGTTCCCTCGCATTCGAGGCGGATATGCTGTAAACCAATGGGCGAGCAGAGCTCAGCATATTCATAACGATATTACCGCCGTCGGAGCCGCGGCGTCATCATAATTCATACATAATAACCCTTCCGACGACGCAGCGCCGCGCCGCGCCGCCCTGTGTCTCGTTCACGCGAACGCGCGCCTCCGAAGACGAACAGAGACGCTCGATGCTCCAAATATCATAATTCATAATTTTATTTTTTACGACCGACGTCTTCCACATACACATACGTATCTATGTGTAGTTGAATTTTCCGTTTCACTCTCTCGCAGCACGGGAATCGCCCACACGTGAAATGAAAACAATGTTTACTGGGTTTAATTTTAATCTGAAATGTGAAATTGAAAGATATAGTTACTCGGAATACAAGAAACAGAACATCTTGGGCATGTACAGACGATGACAGCTATTTGTAATTGGAATATGACGAGACGCGTGCGCGTGCGCTCGGCGCGTCTCATTCGTCAGTTTATAAATAGAGCTCGGCGTCTGCGCCGTGACGACTCGCGCCATTAATTTATATGAAATAACTGTCGGCAGACGGAAAAATAAGTTCGATCGAGAACGGCCTTCTCCACGATAATATTTATGTTTTACGAAGTGGCAGACGGACCCGAACCGTGTTGATATACGCGTGTCAGAACTGTATGTATGGAGGTATAACAGGTATTAATGCTAGATTCATACCGACTCCCACTTGCAACTGTAAATAAATAAATTGTTCGGCTCCTTTCATTTCTAACGTATGAACAAACAGTAAACTGATTTATTGTTAATTTACATACGAATGTGCAGATGTTTGGTCATAAATATAGGTAAAGTAAATACTTGCGGAACCCTACCGCATTCTAATATATCCGTATGTTATGTTTCAATTTAAAAGGCTTACATTTTGTAATGGAAGTCACCCAAATCTTGTATACGGCCCATCAGGTGGCACGTTGACACTCGGAATGAAAACGCAAAGCTATAATAACCCGCCTCGAGGCTGTTTCTTTCCTCATTACTATTTTATAAACATCACCAAATCCTCTTTCACAGTTCTTTTGAAATTCAATAAACAACCGAAAATACTGATTTTCGACGATAATAATGTTCGCAAAGTACGCAAAGACAAGATGAGACATAAATTCGTTAGCACGTGTGTAATCGTCACGAACATACGACAATAATTTACGTTCGTAAATTTTAAAGTTGACATCAGAAAGAACATCTTATAAAGCGATAATTCAAGCACATTCTAATGAGTCATGATCTTATTCAGCGCTATGGAGTAAACCACGGATAGTGTGCATATTTCACTGTTTATTTTGCTTCAGCAAGTGCCTAGAGGCGCCTTACATATTTTTGCGTAGAATCACGAATTTGTGAGGTAGCGGTAGGTAGTTGCAAGAATTTCGTAATGGAAAAGTGCGTCCCTAATTGCTTATATTCTGGTAAAACGGAAGAAAATTATGAAAAATTATAAAAGTTTCACAAACCTGCAGTTGGCCCGCGTTGTAGATTATGTCCATGTCCTTCTCACAGAGAGGAGTTGTCCTTTCCTATTGTCCTGTGAATTGTCCTTGTCCCAACAGTGGGTATGTTGTAGTTTGATTATCCAACCTGCAAACCACAAAACCAAGTTTCACAAAATGGATATTGGGATGATTGTTGGTGATTAAATTTAATACACCTACTTCATACATTAAACTTATTTAGTATCTGGATTCCAGCACATAAAGTCAATAACCCTCAAAAACTCCCACTCGCAATAATATTTTCACATTTTTCTTTTGAATTATTAATTTTGTGCCAGTCAATTTGTGTCAACAAGTTTTGTTTACTACAGAAACTTCCTAAATACCTGTTAAAATAAAAAAAAGATATAATGAAATAGGCGAAACATACAATAAGTTTTCATCACCGGACTAATGGCTCTCTTAGTTCTGCCACACAAGATGAACTAATATACGTATATGCCCTCGTCAAATATTTTCACTACCACGCAGTTTAATTCACGAAAACCCTACTTATAGAAAATCGTTTTTTTTTTAGTTATTACCTACTAATTAGTTAAGCAATGTGTTATGCCCTTAATCACGATGTCGACCTATATTTCATGGATTACGTAGGTACCACGTATTAAAGAAAATATCTTCCATTAAAAAACTGAACACTGGCAAGTCATTACACTTTCAAAGAATTTCAATTCGTTAAAGCTACTCCACGAAGATATAAATTCGACAAATTAATTTCACTCACTAACGAATTCAAAGACTAATCTATACAAAAGATAACAGATATTAACCTAATGGATTCCTGAGTTACTCCAACTGAACTCGTATTTAAAATCTACAGATATTTAAACACATCGCCCTCGCGCGCAGCTCGCCATAAATAAAATAAATACAAATATTCTCACGTAAACGAGTACTTCGAAAGCGTTCATTTACATTTGTGAATGTAATAAATGGGGCATCTTCTCCTAAATACAAAAGTAAACTGACGAAAATAGTCTATTTTTGAAATAGCGTCTGCCTATGATTAGAAACTGTCTACCAAGAAATATACGGCGAATCCGCGTTCCTCACATATTTATGTAACGTAATAATAGGCAGGACTGTAAAATGTATATAATAGTCTTGTAAAATATGTGTGTGATAAACGGTTTTGTTTTGACTTGACTTTATTAGTTATTGTCGAACGAATTCCGTCGAGCACGCCATTGTAATTTGTATAAGTCTTCATATACATATTGTATTGTATACTCGTAAGTATGGCAGAAGGGTTGGCACACCTGCATATTCATTCTCATACTTGCCCACAGATTTACGACCAGGTATTGGACTAACAAATAAGATCTTCCAAAAACTGCCTCCAAAAAATATAATAAGAGCATCACAAAAAGCTCAGCAAGACATGTCAACGTCAGCGGCGCAGGCGCACCATTGGTCGGGCGAACAAAGAAATATTACCGACCGTTTATTTATTCTCCTCCACGCCATATTTGCTATTAAAGTATTTTGTTTTGTAAATTTTTGGTCCCGAGAAGTTCTTTTAATAAACTTTATTCTCCTAAAGTATGTCTGGGATAAAATCATAAAGACTTCATAATAAAATAACCCCAAAGGGCCATGTCGAGAGAACTTTACACAAATATCATGATACTAATTATACGTTAGTTTATTTAGATTATACTTATCTAGTTTATAACATATTTTAGTGCACCATAAACAAACATAGCAAGATTTTACAGCTCCTGACGGTCTCGGCTC
The DNA here is from genome assembly GCA_916701695.1 of Agrochola macilenta. Lineage (NCBI taxonomy): Eukaryota > Metazoa > Arthropoda > Insecta > Lepidoptera > Noctuidae > Agrochola > Agrochola macilenta. The sequence goes on along the minus strand of OU753559.1, from coordinate 10,508,951 downwards.
ACATTCGAGGCATTGTGCCTCTTATAATTTTTATTAGGGGCAATCCGTCCGTCTTGATTTACTTCTTCCCGAACTGACGGATCTTTCATTTAATTTACGGTTCTACCCCAGTCTTCCAAAACGTAATAAAATGTTACAAAAACAAGCAAAAATTACGTCGTCCCATTGGGTGTTGTAGACTTTTTATTTATTAACTATACAAGAAGACAGACCTGCATTCAATTATTATTAAACTTTAGTGGGTGATATCGTTATGAAAAGTATGTGATGTTGGTTTAATAATAAAAGGTTTGTTTTCAAGGTTCTAATTTGGTAGGTATTTAGTAAACTTTTAAAACTTTTCAAAATATAAAAAGCCACAGTCACTGACTGTTGCTGAAATGAAAGAAAATTTGTCTGAATTTTGTAGGTACCTACACATTTTTCAGCTCGTTCAAATCCATGAAATGCTTTAAAAATGTATGATTTATGTATTATACAATCGTAACAAAAATTTATTGTTTGTATTTTTGGTACAAATGGTCGCCGGAGCAACCCACTCCCATCGGCACGTATCCGACAAGCATTTGGCAACGATTCAGAGATTGTTATTATAATAATGACTCTTCCACTCATAACACTACCTATTGCCTCGGGAAATGTCTTCGTATCCTCAATAAGCCATAACTCGACAATACATTAAAGTCACACTAAATTGAATTTCAAATGAATTCTTTGATTCATAAGATGCTAAATCGGTGTTTGGAAATATCTTTCGCAATAAAGGGTAAATAAAGCAAAAGCTTATGCGCAACAAAGCAAATTATCTCAAAAGATTCCCATGAAGTTGGTTAGAATTAAATAAAAAACTGCATTAAGAAATTTTAATTATTCGTACCTACATCATGAGCGAGCCAACACTAACATGTTCGGTGTGTGTCTCATTTGCAAGTAACAGGATGCGTATTATAGACCCACGAAGGCAATAAGATAAAAAGACGCTCAATAAGGCGCGATCAGAGGCAAAAATGAAATAAATTGCCGGTGAATAAGAGTGCTGTGTGCAATTGAGGCGAACACGCTTGCTCATTAGACGGGCACGGCGACGCTACCGCCCGCCGCCGACCTGCGCCCGCGCCCGCCCGCCGCACACCACCCACCCCATCGCCCATCGCTAGCGTCATAAACTCAATCATATAATCTGCATATTATACAAATACCATCCTTCTACTCTCCTTAAAACGAAAACAAAAGTATTCAAAATTCTGAGAACGTTTAGCATATGAAGCTGGCCAAAAGTGGTGACAATGACTTCACTTGCAGCCCTTTTGCCGAAATTCTGTAAAATCGCCGGACATTAGCATAACAAAGACGGTGATTTAGAATGACAGAGCGTTCGGGTCCGCACACGACGTCACTTTCACTTATTTCGAGATTTAACGCAAAAAATGTTTCCTAATCTTATTATAAAGTATTTAACTGGTGTGTACATCGATATGGAAATTGTTTAAAACCGCAGGCTCCCGGGAACAATGTAACGACAGCACAACCGCTGGAGCGTGTCGGACGACACAAAAACTTATTTCACTCGGATATGGAATCGAAACGCCAAGAATAATGAAAGGCATGTCTCGGTTTGCATAATGCGCCAAATTAAATAAATTTTTGGTTCTGCTAAACGACTGAAAAACAAGTCGATGAAGTTGCTACTACTCACATTCTGTAACTTGCTACACATATTTTTTGAGCTAAAATATCTTGTTGGCATAATATTTACATATTAAACCTGTGCTTTTTTATTGTGCTTTTAGGAATACAAAAATACATTGAAAAATATTTGACAAGGAATGTTAATTACAAGTTTGGATCTGTGTGGTAATACGAAATTGGTGTGAAGTCGAGCGCGACTCTACACATGTCTCTATGAGCTGGTAAGCACGATGTGGTAACGAGGGTGGAAGGCGCACTGAGTCCACGTCACACATCTCCACGCACCATTTGGATGCACTCGGGCGCATCGCGCTGCATCCCGCGAGGGGGAGTGCTCTCTTACAGGAATAGTATAATATCATATCAAATGTCTAAGAACGCGTGCCGTGACTACCGTGTCACTCACACACACCGACTGCCACCGACACGACACCCCGGCTACAAACTAGACCACTTGTTTTACGTGTTATGTTTTTACTGTTGCTCTCGCAAGGATTGAAGTTCAAACTTCCAGTAAAAAACATAAAGTCAAGTCATGTACCTGACTCTACATCAAATATTTAAATAGGTGCAGCTGATATTGTGTAGGTATGTTTCCGCAGAATTTAAGATAATAAAAACGTCCTTCCAAAGTGTTAAAATTTTATTAACATTTTAAACAATAGCCAAAAAATGCTTATGACCATCGGTCGTGCCATAAATTTTGTAAACGCTTCATTTTTTTGGGTCTAATTTTGAATAAATTCAAGTTTTTTGTGCTCATGACTAATTGGTTGGCTGCTACAGCAAGTATCGACGGGGTGCACGACACAATTGTTTCCTCGGGTATTGCAAATATAATAATAAAAGTTTATTACCCCGTTTCTGAAAGGGTTTGTCTCAAGCTGCACTGAAAGGGTAGCTGTAAAACCTCAGTTCGTGCCATCATAAGTCAAAACGGGACGATTGTTCGGTTGCATATCGCCATAAATCAGTTTTAGAAAATATTCAGTGAATGGCAGTCGTCGTTACTCAATACAAGATCATTATACAAATATAGATTTTTGGCATTTGTGCACGCTCCGCGGTGGGAGGTATACACGCTTTGCAAAAATGTTAACTGTGTAAACGTTTCTGCGAAAAGAAAGCTGTTGTTCACTGGGAATATTTGTTTTACCACCTGGTACGGCCTGCGTGAGGACAAAATCGACATATCTATATTTAATTAGGTAGCGGTAAAAGGTTTCAGGACAGAATAATCTATCAAAATATAGTCAAGTGAAGTAAAATATTTACTAAGAAATAGACACTACTTCTGACAATTAAGTATAATAATCTAATACTGATAGCTTATAACTATGTTTTTATTGTATTTTACTACAAAACTGGACACTGGTACAAGTCTTTGCCACAGTTAACCGACACAAATACCTGAACATAATACAGCACGAATATTTATAAAATTCTGAAAGTAAGCTAGAATTATGTTGAAAAGTGATAATTAGCCTACAGCAGTCCACCGCTGGACATAGGCCTCCCCAATTGCACGCCATTCAGCTCGATTCTCAGCAACTCTCATCCAGCTGCCCTGCGAAGATTGTCGCTCCAGCTAGCCTGAGGGTGTCCTTACGTTTGCCGATTCGCGGTCTCCACTCGAACACGTCAACCCCAACGGTCATCGGTTCTACGGCTAATATGGCCTGCCCATTACCACTTCAGCTTGACAAGTGGTCTCCGCCGTCTGTTAACATCTGCAACCCCAGAGGCATCGCAAATGCTTTACCATCCCAGAGATAGTTGAAATGTCTCATTTTCATAATACACATAAGACATGTGTCCCTTTCCAATTATCGATGAAGACCTGACCATCAACCTTCTAATATTCGTACGCCGAAGATACATTATGTGTGGGGCTTAGTTACTGAAATATTACCATATTATACTTTTATAGCAGTTTTAGGAAGTAAAGTGAAGTGTCATGCGATTTTGTACCATGTGCGCTTTAACTATTAATATCACCTTGACCTGCCCTGCACATTACCTGACCTTCAAATGATTATGGTTGGACCCCTTGTTGGAGTTACCGATTCAAAACAATGTCTATAGATTCGGTGGAGATTAGCAGACAAGGTAAGATACGATTCAACGTGAGAAGTCGATACCCACCCAAACATACCCACACCATCCAACCAATTAGCCACCTAGCCGTAAATATAACCCAATAATTACCAATTCCTATTCAAATCTCAAAATACACATCAAAGCTGCCACAAGCAGAAAGTCAGTGTCGTCATCAGAACGTCAGCGTTGATGGAAGAGTGATGGAGCGGGTCACAGGTAGGGTCAGCGCCGCCATGCGTCATCGCTAACGACGACAAATGACGTGACGTGACGCGACTCAACAATATCGACATAGCTTTACACGAACGTAGTACGTAGTACGTAGGTTCATTGTAAGGTAAGATTGTATGAAAATATTTGGGGAAACATCTTCAGTTGTTTTTGACAGCAATTTGATATGGTTGAGAGAAGGTAACGGATAGCAAGTAGAGATGGATTAGAAAGCTTTTTGAAACTATAGTTTTTGGGCATTCGCATTAAAGAAAGAAAAATTAGTTTATTAGGTATCTATTTCGATTCTTACTTCACTAGGCTGTGCTAGGAAGAAGATCAAAAAATAGACTAAGTATTTCATCTCTCCCTTTCTTGATCCAAATTCTCACCCTAGATGCTTGTATTACTCGGATAAATGTTGTTTCTCTTGGCCTTCTATGGACCAAAGCACAGATGTTGAATGTGCTATTGACAAGTCCACATGTATTTTTAACCGAAAAGGAGGAGGTTATATGTTCGACGCGAATGTAATTTTTTTTATTTTTTTTTTATTTATCTCCGTCGATTTCTCCGTCAATTGAGGACCGATTTTGAAAATTATTTTTTGTTTGAAAGGGTATGCTCCTGGATTGGTCCCATATAAATTGTATTAACTTTGCTTGATAGTTTTTGAGTAAGCTTCAATAATACGTATTTTTCCCACTTAGTATATGTGGATGATATGATTATAACTTCCTGTGACTGTTATTTACATAGCAGGTACTGGTATTAGAATTTCTGTGGGGTAGGTATGTACCACAACTAAATAGTGAAAAATAAAAACTTTTTATAAAAAAAAACAACTGACTTCCGAAAAAAAAACTAAAGTGAAAAATAACTTTAATTTCGGAAGTCGGTGGCAAAAACGAAAATTCAAAACCCAAGACACCGACTTCCGAAATTAAAGTTATTTTTCACATTGTAGTTTTTTTTTTTCGGAAGTCGGTTGTTTTTTTTTTGGAAAATGTTTTTTTCAGTCCTTTTTTAATATAAAGAACCGAATCCTTGAGGTTGACTAGAATGAACCTGCGAGTAGGTCAGGACAGTAGGTAGGACATCTACTCGTATAATGTGAATCTGCTTGTGTTTTAGAGCGTGACGTAGTATTGCTACAGATTTAAGCCATATAGTGAAATCTTTTGCGATTAACCACTATAAAGTTATATAATACATACATACCCAATATAAACTTGGTATAATAAATATTATAATTATATTATATACTTTATATTGGGTAAATCGCTGAATAGATAGAGTCAAGTAAACATTAGAAGTTGATGAGAAATCAGGTCCATGTACTAGCTCAATTATATTCTTATTTAAAAATATCATAAAACTAGCTCAATTATATTCTTATTTAAAAATATCATAAACTCAACTTCATTTAAAAACATATCAAAATTAATCGTAAATTTTTAACAAGTTTTATGTTTTCACTGATGACAGAATGGCACTTAAGTGCACGTTCTGAAAGAATCGAACTTATTTTTTACCAAACAGAAGGAAAGTGTCAGTCGTCGCCACTATCCGTCACGGCATTCGTTTCCTGCTGGATGCACATTAATAACATTTTAAAACTCTGCTGATCCCGACTTTATTATCTATGCTCATCATTTAACGTTTTTACGAGAACATTAAATATTCAAAAAAATCTGGGCATGCAATCTATGATTTGTGATATGACACTTGTCGCCAGACGTGAAACGTGGAGACGTTGATATTTATTTTTTGTGAAAAAATAAGATATTAGTTGTTATAATACGCACAGATAGGAATGAATGTTATACAAGTTTCCCACAGAGATTTAACATGGAGACCGCGCGCCGGCTGCACGCGTCACAGAAATAGCACACAGTGGTCGAAAAATAAAATTTTCCCCAAATAGACGGAAATATACAAAAATGTGAGGCAAAGAGCGAGGGGCGAGCGTGATGGCGTGCCGTAATGTGCGCCCCTAATTAAAACGTTAAAAACCGACCGCTTCTGAAAAACGTCAATTTTGAAGAGAAATGTGCCGTCCAAAAGATCCCCTTTCATACTTTTGTTCCATTTATTTTTATCATTTGAGCTTTTAAAAGAAACAAATTGCAAAGAATATATGTAGCATCACAAAGTTGGACGGGTATTTTTAACTTAGTTCACAAAGTCGCTCTGGGATGTGCTTAGGTTGTTATTCGAAGTTTGATACCAGTAGTTTTTAGGATGGGTGTTTCTGTACATTTACTAGAACAAACCGCGAAATAAAAATCACTTTTGCTGACGACTAGTTAAAATCAGATAATTAAAAGATATGAAAATACTAATTGCAATTAAGAATCAGCTGAATTAGCGGATGGGTAAGGATGTAGCCTAATGTTATATTACCATAACTACAAACATGAACCACTTTTGCCAACAGAAATTTGAATGAATATTAAGGGTAGTAAAATTACGGGCTTTGGACTTGAGATTTGATGTGCCGACTACTAACAGAGGGTAAGTGGATTCTTATACCTTCAAACATTTTGCAGGTACGGAGTTTTAGCAGATATAGTTTAGGGGTCACGGATCACAAGTGATATGAATACAAACTAGGTTTCTGATAAAAATGGGTCCATTTTATTCGGTATTATTACCAACCAATATAAATAATGGAATTTCATTATGTCCGCATCCCCGCAGCATACAATAAATTTATCCATCTATTTGTGCAAATAATTAAATTGGGGTTTTAGTTAGAGTTTGAAACACGGACATGGGACGAATGGATAAATCTAGCCGTTAAATCGATATGCAGATCTGCATCGACATTCATTACCTAATTAAAATCGCAAGCCCCTTCCGCTCGCTACATTTCTCCAACGCGCTGCCAATAAATTTCATCCGCCAGTCGCCCCATAACGATAACCAGTTCCTCGGGAACTATCGTTCAATCTGGCGTCGATGCCGTATGTTGATCCGGTCGTGTACCCGCCGCTCTTCGCAGACGGCGCTGTCGATACCTATGTATTATTTAGTGGCAGCACTAGGGCTCCACACGCACCAGTGTGCGCCACACACCGCCACGCACACAGCCGCAGCCGCCGCGAATGTCTCGGGCCACGTCAGCCCACAGATAACGAGCTCACATATTCATAAAGAATAAAGAATTATCCAACAGCCTCTTCACTCTCCTCGCCCGCCGCCTCCCTTTTTGATCGTAATGCTCTCATTCACACTCTCTGGCCGATCTCGATCTATCCGTTCCCCTCTAAGGTACTCGATAAGAACGGTCTTACGGCGACTCGGCGGAATTGGATTATGGACTTTAATTTATTCTGAAGAAGAAATATTTCATTTACCGTCGGCACACGCTCATGAAACCCTTTAACTCCTGGCGAAGCGCGGTCGAGTCGTTTCAAAACGATCATTCTAGTCTGAGACGTAACGACCGGTTTTAATTCTTACATCCATGATACGAGAGACCATTTCATCTTCGAGTCGCATCGGACAAAAGATCATTGTAGAATTAACAGGTTTGGGAGTCCAACCCTCGGAGTCAGCATCTTTATGGGCGACATATTTGATTCGAAAACTTGTTATGCTTCGTCCTAAATAAATTATAACGAGAAATTGTAATCATTAAATGGATATATTTAATGTGTGTAGATGTCGGCGCGGCTCGCGGCGCGGCGCTCGGCGGAGCGGCCGCGCGGCCGGGCGGCGCGTATCGGCCTACACGAATGCGCGCTCGCTGCAGATAGCTCGCACAAATCTTCGCGACCTTTGTTGCTGCTGCTTTTATGTGTCTCACTCACTTAACACGATATTGGAATGATTTATTGACCACGCGATATTACCGCTTATGCAGATTTATGTTGTTTTGAACACACTTTACAGTTCTATGTTTGATGGTCAACCTAAGTCCCTCAGTAGCGCCTGTAACTTGCTCAAAAAGTTCTAGCGACTAACAGGAAAACTGTGCCAAAATCCACAAGATAAACTACACAGATCAGCCAAACGCTTAGGAACTTTATTTTACACCTAATATAAAGCGTTACCTTTCTACCTTACAAAAAAAAATCACTTGATTTTTTGTTAAACTCACCTAATTCTCATAAGCATTCGTCGTCCCACGCAACCGAATGTTTACTCAGCTCCCGATATTAATTTAAGACATTAAGACAATTTATATGAATATGGAAGCAAGCAACTATTTCATTAATTAAAATGGAAATTGTTTATTGGCGTGGGCGGCAGATCCAGTTTAAACGAACGCAGTATTAAATACGATCGATTGTGGAATAATTGTTTATCTGTTTCAGAAACGTGCTTGGCTTTTAAATCAAATTAATTTATAGATACTGTTATAAACTTGCGTAGATACTTAAGATATCTATTTTTGATAAATAATTTCTAGCAAATTGATACTAAAGTCAAAAGGATTAGTCGATAATTTTCTGATACTAACTTGACGGCCATGTTTTGATAGAGCTCCTAAGTAATTGTTAGAACCTGAACCTTGTACTGTACAGCTAAATATGAACCTCCTACCTATTTTTTGCTCGATTATCTATAGGACCTGGTCTACTAAGTAAGGTATTGGGTCTGTCTAGTGAGTTAGTACTGATAGGAGTAAGGTATTGTCAGTGTGCAATCGAATGCTTCTGCTAGTCTAATGGTTGTTCTTAAAGAAACCTGAGAAACGAAGGTGGCATCATATTAGCTAAGATGGAATGGAAATGGAAACTACCTTAATACCATCATGCATGCGTATTCTGAGAAAGGTTGGTTAGAAGTGTTTCGCACATACACATTTTGCCGGTTAGTGCATCCCGTATTCATAACAAGAGGCGCACCTATTGCCATAGACTGGGTACAAATCCAGATTGCTACTACTGAGAAATTCAATCAACAAACACAATCAACGCCAATCGCAGTCCACAGCTGGACATAGGCCTCTCCCAGGCTGTGCACAACACCCTGTCCTACCGTACTCCGCCTTCCGCATCCAATGTGTCCCAGCCACTTTCTTTTAGATTAAGCACTTCCTGTACAAATCAACATTTGAGATGAGAAATAAATAAATAATTAAATTATATTAAGGTCGTCGGTCCATCTAGCTCGGGGACGTCTCACGCTACGCTTGCCGATACGTGGTCTCCACTCTAGGACTCGTCTGCTCCACCGGCCATCGGAAAAATCACTTACCTGGGGAAACAATAACACTTCGCCCAACCTGGCAATCGAACCCAATCCGAATCAAGTCAGAATTTAAATTCCTGAACACGAACCTCTTCATAGAGTATAGAAATCAAACGTGGAGCGGAATATTGCCACCCACGATTGCAAAACAGGTTGTTGATCCCACTTTGTAGTTACAGAGCAAAGAGGAGTGCTGTTAGCATTGATGAACCGTCAAGGCCTAACCCCCATTTTCACACCCGCAGGGTGAAATTCTGTTCTATTTGTTACTCCACACGACCTAAATTACGGAAACCGGAAGCATTTTTCCACCTTATCACATATCGAAAACCTATTTCAGTGAAAAACACTTTACTAACTAAATCTGAGCAAAGGCTAGTTACTACCTAAACTACAATTTTCCCCAAACAATCATAACATTACTTTTAATCTCCAATATCTATACTTATAATCAGGCACTTTAATTGAACAAACGGACACATTATTCCCATACAACACGTAAGTATACGCTGTAACTCACTAGTGATTAATAAAAAGTAAAATCAACGATGTGTTGAATACACAAAAAGCAAGGCGAGATGCGTTGAAATAAAATTTTATATAGTGATCGTTAACACTGTCCCCATCCATTATTAAATGGACAGCGGCGCAGGAGTAAAAATTAAAGACAAACATAAATATCGGAGAAAAAAATCTTTGATTCAAACTTATACCGTCGAACATTTTGACGATTGGAAAGAAATCTGATATTTTCCATCGGCCCATACTGTTTCATTGTTACGTTACAAACTGTATATTTATCTTTTATAAGACTTTATGAATGGATAGTCGGACAAGCGTTGTTTACGCTAAGGGCCTTTACACTATTTTATGTACATGTTTATGTACAGGTGTAAAGTTATAGTGCATGCTGCGGGGAATAGCAGATAGCTGTTTGTTGGAGACATGTCTATTTAGGTCCCTTTTCGGCAGGAAGGATCTGAAATACGAGGCACATTTTTCTGGAATATTGACATTACTAGGTAGAATTACGAGTACCTACGTCTCTAAATTTCTGAAAATATATTTTTGCACAATTGCGTTTGTAAAGTAAACAACTTCCAATTAGTGAAAAAACTATTGCTTATTAATGCTATTACCTGTCCACATGAGACCAACGATACCTTAATTTATGAACAAAATAGAGTTTTAATAAAAGTCATAGTAAAAATCAAGGTGCTACGTAGAAGGTTGCACCAAAACTGGATTGTAAGTGGAGACGAATAAATTAGGAGTTAAGTTATGAGCGGTCTGATCTAAAAACATGAATGAACCGCGCCCCGCGCCCCCAGCCCGCACCCCCCGCGCGCCCCGGAACTGCGCGACCGCGTGTGGCCTTCTACCATTGCCACTACAGGTGTGGACTTAGATGTCACTAAACATATGGAAATAAACCTGCACATAAACTTAAATACTTACAGCTTAAAAATTCAGATGTTTTCCCTTTCAATTTCAATGTTTCATATTCACAAGCAATGATACGAAGGAAAAGCGTCGGTAAATAACGTAGAATTTTTAAGGTTTTGCAATGCACTTTGAGCATCTTACTTGGAGAATAGTATCGGATCAGTAATTGATACCCCCCGCGAAGTAAATTTTCGCTTACAATCTAATAAATACGTATATAAGTAGAAGATCACCAGAATATTTTTTACCGAAAAAAAGATGGAGCTATAATACGTATAATAATTGGAGATCAGCTAGGCTTTTACAAATCACATTCGGAGAAAGAAGACTTCAGAAATCAGAAATCAATAATCCCCTACATTCTACAACCAAGTCGGATCTTACAATGAATTTGCAGGAAAATCACAAATCCATAATGAATTATAAGAAACATTCCGAAGTCTGACCCTGGCGAGAGGTGAGATGACGCCCTATCAGCATCGGTAATCTGAACCGAAATTATTACGATTCAAAACTTGGTCAGGACCTTGCCTCGACGTCGACACCGGCCCGAATAAACTAACTGTGGACACCATTAAAGGGAAAAGTGAACATTTATAACTCAGACCCTGAATATTTTATTTGTTCAGTCATAATAAAAACGATGTCAATTAAGTTCAGTAGAAAATTTATGGGCGGTCTGTTTTAAAATAATTAATAAGTAACCTGAATATTAGAAAAAAGTTATGCGTATAGAAAATTCCCGGTAATTATTGAGATAACTCCGCGTAGTCGCAAGCTACGCGATACATAAGTTGTAGCGAGGTTTACATCAACCAATCTAAAAATATAGCCGCAAATCCGATAGCATTTCTAACTACCGTAAAACTCTTTATTTTTCCATTCTTTGCGTAATAAAGTTTAAAGGATCACATTAATTAATCTTGATTAAAGCACGATAGGACTTTCACAGCTTTATCTCTGGATCATAAAATTTTAAAATGCATTTTGTTCTATTTGTATAAAGTCACATGTGACATGGACAAACGAGTTCTCAGATTCTGAGTGGATATTGCCTTATTCTGAGACAAAACGCTGGCCATATATTAAGCGTGTGTGTAAAAATTCCGCTCCTCGTTATGTGTCGCAATTTAATTGAGATCTTATATTAATTAGGGTGGCGATGTGATGCACGAAGTCGAATGTGCCCGCCGCACGCAGCCTGTGCACGCAACTAACTACCTCACCTACATAAATATCGATTTTTTCGTCATTTTTAGCATTCTGCAATACAGATGCAAAGAACCATTTTATTGCGCTTGCCGCACTTGTTAGCACGAGTTTCGTCGTATGTACCTATAATGGCCTAATTATATCAATTAATCTAGGTATACCTTTATAAAAAGGTTCACTTGAAGATAAGAACGGACTGCAGGAATAAATGTAACAAAACTATTAACGGTTGCGGTTTGAAATAGTTCTACCTGTTTGAGGGAAATTTATCTTAGTAGGCTAGAGACAGGTCATGTATAATGTGTTTATCATGAGAAGACAAAACTTTTTAATAGTTCGTCAAATAAAAATATCAACTACACACATCAACACGGTCTAGGGATATTTCATACTCAATTAAATAACTCGAAAAGTACTAGCCGCATTGGAATCTTTTATACACCGATTTGTTTGTAATTTATCTCAGACTAATTCCAAATTCAAATTTTTGAAAATTCTTTTGTTTCGGTGGCATAAAAATGTCTTGATGTGTAGGAGAGGGTATTTTCATTTGTGCGAAATTTAGAAAACAATACGAATTACATTTAGTTACAGTTTTTTTTCATTTTTAAACGAAAGATAAAGTTAAAATTGAGGTATTGTAGCCATGCAACGCCAACATTTGACGAGGGCGGAGATGTTACGAGCTGTGGGAATGCTGGAAGCTGGGTCTGTTCAGCGTAATGTTGCTGAGGCCATAGGGACCCACCACAATGTAATTTCAAGATTGTGGACACGCTATCGTGCCACAGGTGAAGTAGCGGAGAGGCACCGGGGCCCAAGTCGCATCACTACCCCCAGACAAGACCGATTTTTGCAAATTACTGCGCGAGCTCAACCAAATGCAACGGCGACTCAATTGGTCCAAAGGCTGCGAGTGGAACACCAAGTGCTTGTGAGTGACCAAACTGTAAGAAGGCGACTGCATGAAAGCAATCTACGCTCTCGTAGACCACTCCGGGTCCCACCTTTGCGGAGAGGCAATCGTGGACGACGATTAGAATGGGTTCGGAACCACGTGGACTGGGGCAGTGAGCAATGGTCCAATGTGCTGTTCACGGATTAATCCAGGTTCGGCTTCCATCCAGATTCACGAAGGACGTGTGTTTGGTGAGTTCCTGGACGATGGAGCCGTCTTCATAACCCTCAGGAAGTTCACCCATACCAAGGAGGAACAATTATGGTTTGGGCAGGAATTCGTCTTGGAGGACGGACGGATCTCGTTTGGGTGCGGGGCAATATGATGGCAGAACGATACGTCCAACAGGTGCTGGGGCCCGTAATCTTGCCCCACAGAACACAAATGGGGCAAGATTTCCTGCTCATGCACGACAATGCCCGGGCACACACGGCGAGAACGGTAGCAGCTTGGTTACATACACACAATGTTAGGGCCTTAGACTGGCCTGCTCAATCGCCAGATCTAAATCCCATTGAGCATGCGTGGGATATGCTGCAAAGAAGAGCTCTGAAGGAAGTTCCTGAAAATCTGGCTACAGAAGATCAACTTTTTGCGCACCTCAGAAGGACATGGGACAATATTCCGCAGCAAGACATTGACAACCTTGTTCTGAGCATGCCGAATCGTTGCCGATGTGTTATGAACATCATGGGCGCTTTCTCAGACTACTAACTTCAAGTTTATAAACACAAATTAAATGATTTTTCTATTTTTTTCAGTTTTTACTCATAAATTAAAAGTTAATTCATATACGGTTTCCGTCTATGCTTCATTTTTTTTCCATAAAATCCTGAAATTTTAATCGAAGTACCTTAACCATTATTAAAAAATGGTAGAATATTAAATAACGTATCTTTTAAATATATACATGTCATATAAATAATTAACACATTGATAGTAATTCGCTTTTTTAAAAATATCCCTAGACCGTGTTGATGTGTGTATGTACTGAGATAAGTATCTAATTGCTCATTTACAATGCGGAACTAACATACTTACCTACCTATCTATAACCCCTGCACAACGATATCCCTTCCCTGTGTTGGTTATCAAGTTAAAATACTCCGTTTTACCATGCACATGACGTTTTAACTTTGCAGCCATAAAAACAAATATTGATTTGAGGCTTTCCTCAACATGCAATAACGACATCTCTCCTCGGCCCCGGCTCGCAAATCCTCCGGTTTCGCGTGATTTACTGACAAATAAACAAACACGACCAGTTTCGCATTTATAATTGTATTATAGGGATGAGGAGTGATCGCGCAGCGTGTTCGCGTGCCTGATGACGTGATACCGCCGTCACGCGTGTTTACACCAGCCTTATAACAAGTTGTAAGGAGCCAAACTAACAAGCCAGCGCTATATCTCGCCCTATACCATTAGCGATCGAAGCATGCGAGAATTTTCATGTAGCACACGCTTATTATAACGTCAGCTCACACCAAGAATAGTTGCGACTCTTGAGTGTAAAGCTGTACCTTAGAATCAAGGTGTGCCTAAAGGGCAAATAGAGATACCGAGAGAGAATGAAGTGTTTTAGAATCACTCTGCCGAAAAAGCTTGAAAAAATACAAAGAGATACACAGCACAAGGAAAGGTATGAGACCGCAGGAAATGGTTACATTATTCAAAAAAAAACAATCCAATCAAATCATAAAGGGTGATGATGGATGTCTTCTGAAAGTTCTAAAATAAAACCAGTATGTAAGTTAAACAATAGGGTTACAATTTCACATATCTATCGCCGAAAAAACATTGGTCTCTTTATAAGAGCAACTTATAAAAAGCCCAATGGATCTTTCTTAGGTAGTTATGTAAAAGTTAAGAGCACAAGAGCTTTTATTTTACTTTTTTACTCTAAAATTTTATAAGAGGTTGTTATCCACAGAGGCATATCAGCCTCATCATAACTTAAACTACAAATAAATCTGCCTAGCCTTTTCCCAACTATGTTGGGGTCGGCTTCCAGTCTAACCAGATGCAGCTGAATACCAGTATTTTACATGGACCGAGTGCCTATCTGACCTCCACAATCCAGTAACTGGGTAATACGATACCCCTTGGTAAGACTGGTGTACGGGGCTCCGCGAATGACAGCCGGGACCAACGGCTTAACGTGCTTTCCGAGGCACGAAGGAGTTTCGGTATGTAAAGATGGTTACCCATCCACGGACCAACCCCGATAAGCGTAGCTTAACCTGATGGATCAACCGATGCTGCTGTTATTACTTAGCAACGAACTCATCATAACTTAAACAACAGCAGGAGCTTAATCAAGTTTAAAAAATAAAATCTCTCCTTGATCTTCGAAGCTTGTTCTTACATAACTATTGATTAATCCGACTTCAAAAGATTAAACCTCTATTGTACATTTGTATAATTAATTAAACCGTCCTAAATATAGAAGGTTGTATTGTGCGTTTTGTTTGAGGCTCACATGAAAGCTTTACAAAAAATATGTCGCTATTGTCAACCGCACTAATGCTTCATAATTGTCGAGATATTTCCTTTTCATTGAAGCCAAGCCCTCTTTACCAATAATTTCTCTTGTCATATTACGTACAAGTACCTGCTTACAAACAAACGCTTTACACACAGCACGACTATTGTGTTTATGTTCTAAAGTTATCAAATTTTTATTGTAAATTATGAACTTTCTAAATTGTGGATCGGCACGTCCCTAGAGTCGTATAATACAGTTTTAACGATTGAAAAATTACGTAAATGTGTAAGAATGTCTTTTCAAAAACGTAAATCGAATCCAACTTTCATTAACAACTTAAATATTGAACCATATGAAACTCGATCCCTGATTCAATCTCAATATAAAACTTGTAAATTAAGTAAGAAATTAATTTCGCATAGTGTGCGCCGACTCATTTGGTGACATAAAACATGGAGAGGAACCACAAACAAAAGGCGGAATAATGTCCCTTAAATAATATAATATTACGTGTCACGAAACCAAAGCTTTATGAAATCGGATATTTTTGTCATATCTTGTTTTATTGCGTCTCAATAGAGAATTACTGCCATCGGGACTCACCGGAGCTATTCAATTTGGTAAATGTACGAGGGTGGAAACGTCTTAGCTCGGAGGATAAACAAAAAAAATTAAATCCATAATTTTATTGGCTTTATTATCAATTTTATTGCGCCGTTAACTTTTATGTTTGCCAAGTTAATGTTAATGATATCTAAATCTGTAAGAAAATTCTCATTATGCCTTAAAAGGCGGTGCGTTTTTGCTTTATAAAAAGTTAAACAGATATCTATTTAACATTATTATATAATAGGTAGGTAGCCGCTTTCAATATAACAAAGCCTACGACAATAATTCCCGGCAGTCGGTCGAAACATGGACATATTAATCCAATCGTGTAATACAAAATCACTGTGCGTAACAATTTCAAATTTTGCACAAATCTAGTCGTATTTAAAGTATTGTGTTACTTGATGTATTAAATAGCCGGTTGACAATGTCGTGCGGATATTATCCCACAAAAAGTGTCCTCAAATGTCCCGAGGATTTTCCGCTTCACGCAGTGGTGCACTCTCCGCGGCCCGCAGTCGGCAGTTGACAAAATATTGCATTGTTCCTATTATCAACGCAGTATTTATTTAAAAACGTTATTTAAATGGATGATTTTAAGCTCATACAGTTGATGGAGCTATTGTACTCCTCTTAATATAGTTACACTTTGTTGCGACAGCACCGAATGTCTTTTGACGACGCGGCACATACCTAACGCTGTAACACCGAATGTGTATCCAAGTTATTAGCTAAGTAATATATATTATTGGGGGTCAGTACCTAAAGGTTCTTAATGGCGTGTAGCTAAATAATAGTGGACGATACGTAGAGCCTCGTGAAACCAATTTATTACCTTTATTACTTCGTTCACTTTGTTATAGTCATTCAGCTATATCACCCATATCGCTGACCATAAATTCAAATTCACTCAGTGACTTCCAATAAAGGTAATGAAGGCAATCATCGCCGACTAAACCAATAAAATAATAGAAATAAATTTGATATGACCGACATATGGTGGCTCTAATGCGCGACGAACCCTGTTATTGGTGTCAAACATGCGACAAATAGCTCAGACTCTGAATTCCATTTCATTTTATCCAACCGTTGATTATACAGTATTGGTCCGTTGGACGACAATGAAAACAATCTACAACGAGCAATATGTTCACACCCCTTTCTGTTTTTGATTCAGTACGATGACCAAAAAGTAAATTCCAGTTTATTATTATTCCATTACCCGCCACCCCATTTTAAAAAATATGTCAGCAGATGACGAGTGAGGAAGATGGGGGATCCGAGTAATCTGCGAGCGTAGCGGCGAGCGGGGAACGTCGGGAATACTCAATGTGTTTATATAAAATAATTTTCATGTTCGACAAGTCGCAACACAATGCCGTATATTTTTTGCTCTGCCGATAAATTGGCAGGATTATCATTTAATGGAGGGCTCATGTTTGCTTGTCCCGATTGCCTATGACTGACATGATTTTATTAACACCATATCGATGTTTCAATGTGGGCTGGAAAATTTCACAGTGACAGGAGCGTGGCGTAAATAATTTACACAGTTTCATTTCAAAAGGTAATGTGTCAATTTAAGTTGCGAATAGGAGAGTTCAGATATTAGTTCAATTTAGGAGTTAGATAGACAGAGTGATAAATTATTCACAATATATGGAGGCTTTCTATCGCTGACACATGAGTAAAATTTAAATGACAATCAAATATTTATATTTGTTTGGAACTTGTTTCTGCGTACTAATGTGGAGAGCCTTTGTTATATAGAATTGCGTGAGCCAGGGTCTCATTCAATAATTAAGTAAAGCATCTCATTAACAACGTAAACTCAGAGTTTCGACACAAAAGCAGAATATCTTGATTGTGAAGACATGTCATGAACAAAAACACATTTAAATATCTTATAATTTTGTAAATTTGTAATATTACTTCACAGCTTGTTATTTTGCGATGATGAAAAAATAACATAAAAGTTATCCTATTCCATCGGATAAAATTGTTAAAGAAATGTTGTCAAAACCGATGAAAGCATTCACATTGTCGGGTGACCCAATTTTAACGTATTTATGGTAACGGGACTTAATCTCTTTTATATTATCGCAAATAATCGCGTACAAATCCCTTATTAGCAAGGCAGAAATATTTTTTCTTGTGACATAAAAATGTGTTTTTATTGTGTGATACGCGACGTGCATCGGAACTATGAGATGTTATCTAGTCGGCTGGGGCCCGGGAGTCGCCCCGCGTGTTTACACTAAATATTGTGCGACACAATGAAATTACATGACATCTGTACTACAAATAACGGGAATATCTTTATTCATACCGCGGCGGGCAAACAAGCTCCCCTCGCGTTTGCACTGTCACCGCTCCAAACGTCTGCTTACTGTCGCGTCCTTGATACTCTAATAAACTATATTCACACTATCAAAGAGGATTGCAAATCTCAGTTTTTTTATAGTTATGTGCGTTCCTTATTTATATTTAGTACAGATTTTATAACATTCAAGTCTTCTGTTGCTGTGAATATTTATGTTTTCCAACGGCTTTTTATTGAAAATTATAGAAAGATCGGTAGATACGTATATTATTTTCCGTAAACCACACTGTTTTCTCAAACAAACCGCATGCTACAGTGCTGTTTGTACGGGCTACGAAAACAGTGATATTGCTCGCAAGGAGGCAAAGGAAGCGATTTACAATAAATAACTTTAATATTAGAGTTACTCCCCCATATTGATACCGATAGTAAGACGAACCCCACGCGCCTCCGGCAGTGGCAGGCGTCGCAAACATTTTTAGTGTTCCTATCACAAAATATTGCAAAAAAAAAGTCATTATTTCATGAATATTTTACATATTCAATATTCCTGAAAAAAAGATTGCAAATATTTGTTTTCACAGATAAATAGATTAGCAACAGAAACATCAATACAAGAAATAAAAACAAAAACAAATTGTTCTAATAGTGCACTTTGAGATGTTAAATAGCAAACAAAAAAGCGTTCAGAAAGCAATCACGGAAGTAAAGCTACAGGTAATAAAAACTCGCAGTGTCGGAGTCGACCAACGGTTCGTGAGCCCTGATTTAACGTAAAAACGGTAAAATAGTCGTAACGTAGCAAAGGATCCACTATTAGTTTTCTTTACAAGTTTTATTGACAATGAACACTAATATCTATTTGCAGTTATTCATACATGACATGAAATGTTGCCATTTCCTGATTTGAATTCTCTACATGAAAGCCGAGTCGTGATATTTATTTCCGCCGCGTCGTAATAAAGTATTATGGATGTAGTTTAGCATAATTTATCATAAATATGTTGTATAATATTTGGGAAGAACAAATATAATAGAATACAATGTTTATTACATTTACATGATGGGACTTAACAAAAGCTGGTGAAATCTGAATCTCCTACTAAGATACACGTCTGCCCAACCCTTCATCAGGCCGTGTTCAGGCGTGATGTTATGTAAGTTTTATTTCTTCATTTTGCAGCGATAAAAGATGGCACCGATCTCTAAGGAAACCCAAGCTTTAGTCCTGTTGGATGATCAACAGACGATTATTTCGTCAGTCGATAATAACGTCAAACGATAATAATAAAAGCCCATTCCTAACTAATATCATAAAAAACCAAAACCCATGATGACAAACCCCATAAAGGTTAACTCGATGTAACTTTTTATTGTGCCTAATGTATCCTTTACGACAGGAAATACTAAATACTTATCTAGAATATTATTACCTCTAATATATTAGCGATTTACCAATAAGATACCAGGTGAATCGATGTCCAACAATATTGAATTATCAAATGAAATTCCAAAGAATTATGAGTATAATATAAAAACCGCCTTCAACGGAATGTCGGTATTGAGCACAATTAAGAGATAAATCATCGAGAGAGCGTCATTGTATGTCGAGGACGTTATGACTGCACGGGTTCGATTCCGGGTCGAATCACTCATTGCCCAGCAGCCATTAGAAATGGTCACCAATTTATCATTAAAGCAATTTTTGCAATAATTGTTTGCTTTTGTCCGAAGCGGCGTTGGCACAGAATATGCTCTACTTACCTATGACAAATACATGTCCATGATTTTTGCGTGTATTTGTGTAATTTGTAATTCGTATTGTGGATTTTAATTTATGTCATTATGATACAACTATGTTTGCGAAACCTCGTTGCTAGTATTGATTCACATTTGAATTTAAATGCGAATGTACTCGTAAGCTGCATGCCATTTAACATAACTGAGTACCTATAAATGTTGTAAATGTCAGACGTTTAGATAGCATTCGATATGACAATTGCATGCTGTTCATAATAACGCAAATCAATAACATAAATAATGCTCTATGCAGTAAGTGGTAATTACCCAGATACAATTATACGAACCAAAGTATCTGCATTTATTCGTACTAATACTTTGATAGTAGTCAAAAGATTAAAACAATGTGTATTTATAAGGCGTGCTCAAACTAAAGGTCACGCAACACAAAACAAAAGAAAAATAAAACTAGAACAAAACTGAAAAACGCAAAATAGAGCCACTTTTCGATCGTGCACGCACCGGTCATCGGTCCACCCACGCTCACAAAAGACGCGTGGGTGCAAAGATTATTCTCATTCAATTGAACCGCATTGTGCGCCGGCGCATGCCACTTCCAGCCACCTCTTAATTACCGCGCAGCTGCTGACCCGCGTCCATCTGGATCATCACCACCTACACCACTGACAGGCTACAGGCTGATCGGTTATTGACGATTTAACAACAATTTACATTTTTTTTTAATGGTAATTACTTATTTTAAAAAAATAACCAGGTTCTTAATAATGAATTACAATCTAGATTATAAGACAAGCAATTACACTCTTACTAAAAATTTTACGTAATAAATATTTTAAAATTTAGAATAGTCGTTACACAAGTCGATTTACCTCATCTGAGAAAAAAAAATCGGCTTTTTAAATAAGGTTCCCAATGGATCAATGATAAGAACAAAGAACAAACCATTTTAACTGTTTCAGTATTTCATTCATTTTCCAGTGTTTTCATGGGAATAGATTAGGCTGGAGTAACAATGTTGGCAAGTTCTTGTAAAGAAAGTATCTGATGTTCCACAAACTGTCCCCCAAGGCCCCCAACATACCTACTTAAGGATGCAATGGAAGGGATCATTATATCTACATATCAGAAGGCATAGAATAAGTTGACTTATTCGTAGCCACCTATCCAATGGCAATTAACCTTGTTTACGAAATAAATAACTCTCCAAATTATAACTTTTATGTCAAATACAAAGTTCCAGAAAAAGAATACATCAACATCCAAGACAATATAACTATGTTAATTTAAGCATTAAAAAAATAAATAAATGCAAATTCACGGATTAGCATTGTAAAATTATGAAAACAATCTAAATCGGTGAAATAGTTACGACCCTACTTAACATCATCAATAATTTAAAATCAACCTGTTTTGTTACTACAGGAAAATGGGAAATTCACAGCATGGAGTAAAATAAAAGTGCTTCAAAAGGAAACATCCTGTGTACTTGAATGAACACGCCATATTTAGTTGATCTGTGTAATATAAGGTGAGAGTGTCCAGTGACAATAGCGCGACAGTTTTGAGTGGCCAGACGTCCGGCAAATCTCATTTGTGGATTTATCATTAACCGTATTTCATCCACCCTTCCCTCCATAGCCTATTAAGGGTTATAAATTTTATATCCGTCCGACATGTCCAAAGCTTTCCGTTGTTTATTTATCGTAATTTTATTTGTACACATTTATATTATATATATGATAGACACGAAGGAATACTTCCATTAGACATTATAAATTTTATAAGTACGACTTTGCTCGCTACACGAACAAAGCAATCTCGTATTGAAGTCGTAAAAGTGGTAAAATATTGGCTATATCAGTGCCGCATTCGTCAGAACAATGAGGCGTGCCCTAATCGAGCGCCTTATCGGCACTAGCTTTTGTCTTAATTCGATGAAGGGTAATTTATGGCAGACCACACTTGCCATAAATAATAGTATTTAAGTGTGAGCCTGCCGCCCTTAGAGTGCTGTTCTGTCAAAATTCACATAAATAATGACGACCCGACGAGACAGATCTTATCTCCGAATAGCGACAACTCTACGACGTGGTTATAAACAAAAGACGCACTCTAATGACTGAATGAGCCATCGTAAACCCTTAATATTTACGCACGAATCTTTCAGTTCACCTTTTGAGAGGTTTTATAACTCGGCGGAGATCTCCCCGCGCCGCCGCTCCGGGCAGGCGCCTACGCCAGTCTCGATATATCTGATTTATTCATACCACCCGAAACACATGATCGGTTTTTCGGATATCCAGTTATTCTTTTTTTACTGCTGAGCTTTTAGTTAGGTCAGGTATATCTAACTATTGTCATGTTGAAGAATTTATTTGAAATTGATTGACATCTAAGATTTGTTTTCACATAAGTTAGTGCGAATGACTCACATTGAACAATACTTTCTCATTAGTCTGGCGAATGATCGCTCTAATAGCAAATCTTTCCACTGTTTGCAATGACATAAAAGTGCAGATATCGGGTTGCAATTAAAACTATTGGACGGCGCTCGTTAACTGCAGCGAGCGCGTGGGTGGACAAACACGGCAGATGTCCGCGACCCTCACTGACCTCTGCACTCACCCCAATACTTGCAATTAGCCACCTAATGTCGTCACCCAGTTTCAATACTTCTACGCTTGTTACATACAATGCTGAAACGGAAAGTGCTTGAAATAGTAATTCATATAAAACTATGGGATCCAACCATTTGGGGGGTCTATTTTAGGATTTAAACCCAAGTGACGCAAGCTCGGATAGGTGAGCGATAACGATTCAATATTTATTGTCACCCGACGTCCGTCATTAAGATAGTGTCAAAACTGACTGGCACGCACACAGGCATTACCGGCCGGCCGGAGCACTCATAATTATTACTAATGCCTTAAATATGTCAAAACAGGAATCCAGGTAAAAAGGCGTAATTTACGCGCGTCCGATAGAGATTTGGCAGTTGGCGCCGTGGAGCGCACGCGCAGGCGGGCTGCTTCGCGAGGAGGCGCCCACTTTTTGTTAACCATTGTCTTTTAATATAAATTTTAAATAGGAAATGTCCCTTTTTATGGAGATCTAGTTTACGGCTCTGACAATGAAGGCATAAATCTAACGAGTGCGTCACTATAGCTCGGCGATGATCGATCGATAAACATTATTTATGTACTTCCGTTGGGTAACACACGATTGGAGTCGTGGACGTGAACAAATTCGTAGAAATACGCCTCGAATATGTTAGTAGGTAGTCATTTTGTACTAAAACATCGGCACCCTCTGATTTAAGTTTCCAAATAATTTATAAACACAACAATCGTTTCCTATTTAATTGTTTGTTTCAGATTCCTAGGAAAATAATTAAATGATAATTCACGAATCCACATTTCCAGCATTAGCTTTTTACTTATAGGCAACTTAGTCTAGAAAATAAAATGCTTGCTGGGTTCATTTCAAACCTTAACACTTGCGTATCAAGATCCAAACTTGAAGTGATAGCTCTAAGGAATAAAAGGTGCACAGGGGCAAGTAAATACAAAGAATGCCTATATGATCGGTATAATTAAGTAAAATGTTAATAAACAGAACAATGCCGCTCATCCATACGAGCCGGCCTCCAATCAACATGCCTTCAGAAGAGGGCTGATTAACGACAATAACTCAGCGACAACACCAACTTGACCACGTTTATTTTTATTTTAGGCCCTTTCCAGTCGATCTCTAATGAATACGGTTTATCTTCAAGTTTATATAAAAAATAAATCGCTTTTAACTGAAGAATCACGCCTTAAAAAAGAAACGCTTATTAAAATTTATTTCTTTCTCTCCTCGCGGCACTGTCGTGTACTTCGCCTCGAATAAAATTAAAAAGTCAAGAATTCTTATTTATTTTAATACAATAAACCGCAATCGCTGAATAAAGATAAATAAAAAGCAATAAAAAATAAAATCGCATTAGCAATAAACAAAATACTTCAGCGGATGTGGGCAGACCGGAGAGCATGGACGCGGAGATGCGTAGAGAGGCTGCTGCGCTGTCGCTCACGTCTTAACTAGGTGATAGTGGTGTTAGTGTCCGAATAAATATGCCAAATATTTTCCAAATATTTAACATTTTTACACGTTAAAAAATAAACTATTGTTATAAATTAAGCACCGAATTTTTATAAGACATTAACACCTAACTAGCATTCATCTTGTATCTTAAAAAGCCAACTCATGATTAGAAATTCAATTATTTTCCCAACTTAGTGTCTCGATCAAATAAATCGCAACGTAATGGAAGCTCCACGGCACGCTGTTAGCCGATTGTCACGAGTGCTACCCTCGTCGGCGTTTTCTTAATTGTGCCGAAATATTTATTTGATTGCGAACTTTGCAGCACAAGCGTGCAACCGAAATGGTCATCGGCATCCTGACTGCCGCCACAATAGCACCGCCACCTCACCTCGCCACATTAAGACTATGTTACCAATTCAAATCTATTTTTGCCAGGTTTACCAGCAAAGAGCCGAGCCTTCATTTGAAGCCTAATATCGAAACCAAAAGTGTGGGGACGTGTAACTACCAGTACGATGTCGGTGTTGGACATTATTTATATCTCTTCTCGCTAATGTATGGATTTAAAATCAATGAACAAATGAATAATGGAGCAATTTGTTCACTGAAATTGGAATAATTTCATTGCTCGTACAAAATAGATGTTTAATGTAATTTTCATTTGTTTACACTCGAACATTGGGCTTTGAGTTTTTCCGTGTCCAATTTAGAAAAAGCAGATCAGAGCAAAAAGAAGGTAAGACACGGCTGTCAGTCAAAAACACAGTTTCCGAAGTTGGGTGTGCGTGATAGAATTGAATAATGTCGGAACACAATCAATTTAGGACAATCAGCTGAGCGATCACGTTCAGTGCTCAAGACATTCCTGCCTTCAAGTCAGAGCGGCCAACGCGCGACTCCTGTCCGTCAGCAAATTGCAGTATCGTAGATCTAAATGGGCCACAGAGTCGATGCTAGATACATTCGTAACAGTGCAGCCACGCATCGTGCACTGATCATGCGCTGTGAACAAGAGATGAAATAAAGTATGAAACTGGTCGCGCGTTCCGAACGCAACCAACACAACTGTATGGTCCCAGAGCCAACAATCGAGATCTGAAGCGGCGATAACGATGTCAACTAGTGCAGCCTGTCCTCGCCGTTCCCATGATTTGCGATGCCGTTCTAATCGTA
Organism: Agrochola macilenta; assembly: GCA_916701695.1. Lineage (NCBI taxonomy): Eukaryota > Metazoa > Arthropoda > Insecta > Lepidoptera > Noctuidae > Agrochola > Agrochola macilenta. The sequence goes on along the minus strand of OU753559.1, from coordinate 10,483,688 downwards.
ATAATTACGGCCTATCCATCAAGCGGACGTATGATAAACATGCGTCTCGGGAATCTGACCAAGAAATGGTAATAGTTATCAATCTCGACGTGCCGACTGTGTTCTCAGTTTGAGAAATAGCAGAGATCATTTTTTGCGCGAGTGACGTGTTTATGAACGCTCCGTTATAAATTCTCTTTGATCTCATCTACCATGTCACATCAGTGTCTCGACGTAGTTTTCCTCGTACATTGGAACCGCAGATGGCGCTCGAGTACATATTTTTATTGCTCTAATTTCTCTATGTAGCGTTGGGATCGGACATAACATTCGTCAACGGTCCTAACAAAGCTGACTAATTATCGTGGCGCGGCATGTCGTAAAACAGTGCATATTGACGGAATATAGAGAGGCCGGCACACAGTGCTTAATGACATTAATCACATTGATTTATTGTGGTTCCGAGTTATTACAGGCCGGCCGGCGCGGCTAGTGTGCGTGCATGCGTTAGTACAGACACGCACCGCGCATGTGTGCGGCCGCTTCTTGTGTAAATGTAATACGCAATGCATACAGGGTGATACAATACACCTGTGCTCACTGCTTCATATCGTTGTAGTTTTCTAAATAAATCTTAGCCTGCTATACGAAGTCGAGAAGAAACAAGTCATTTCCCTTTACAGTTTTTTGCTCATAAAACGATTGTTAAATTTCATCCTCCTAGATGAACTTTTACCGAATATCTGACGTCATAGTTCTAAATAAAGAAACGCACAAACTGAACCTTACGCTGAAATAGGAAAAGTATTTTCCGAACGCGCTGTGAAGTGAGCACCCTGGCTAGTGTAGGCGCTAGTTCACGGACGGCACAGCGGCGGCTGTGTGCGTGTATGGCATTAGGCAACAATTTACGCTGTTTGCGGCGTGTTAATATTGATTGGCTCGCTTTATTTCGACTCGCGCGAATCTATCCACGAAACTACGTCAATGTATGTGTAAGTAGATCATACACTTCTTCGTAATGTTCTAAATATACTTTATAATCGAAACTTTTCTTACATTTGTTGTGACTTTTCGACCTCATTATTCGATAGGGTGATACAATTCGTGAGTATTTCAACTGCTCATTTTTTTTTCATTACTCGTAAGTAGGTTAATATATTAGATTACATGTTCTTCTATCGATCAGTGTGAGTGCAGGTGTAAAAATATGCGGGTGTTTAGTAATCTGTCTGTACGCGGATGCACTTGTTATGTTTGATGTATGACGTAGTTTCTATTCACAGGAATATAAAGTTAGTGTCTATTTATAAGTGTAAATATGGCCATAAAGCAGTGGTATTTAGAGCAAAGGAGCAATAAAGTTGGCAGTGATCTGAGCCCCGGCGCTAGTGTCCATCGCTCAAGTATTTAGTACAATAAGGTACGTGCGGACAGCGGCTCACACGTCCCACTGTCGCGGTCGGGCGCGCAGTCGCATATCAATCACGACATTATAATTTCATAATGCACGTTTGTCAACGTAAATAATACGCAAAATTTATGTTACGAGGTTCTCACCGTTCTACAGAGGTGCAGCGAATACTTAATAAGCCATCATTAAGTATAGAAAACATTGCGAGTGTACTACTCATATTCATTTGACGACGTGCCTATAAATTCAATTAAGTTGTATGTAGATATACGTACGTAGGGCGCACGATGTAAACCGTGTTATGAACGCGAATATAAATTCATTTGGTTATTTGCATAAATTGCTATTTAAACTGTTTTATAGTTTGTTTGTTTCGTACATGAGTTATGAAAGTCACACATTGGAGTAAGCGTGGGCTGGTAGCATAATTATATTCAGCCTTTGGACATGGGCAAGCAACTACATAAAGACTTTCAAAAAGTATAAAGCAATAATTAAATAAAAGTCGACCATGATAGGACCACCTAGGCACTACATTATGAAAATTGTAGCTACGTTACAAATTCTATGGTATAAATACTTATATATACGTTATAGGTACGTGAGCATATACGCAAGAAGTTGGCTGAAACATCCCAGCGGTGATTTGCTGGATTCGTTTTCTCCTCTACTGATCGTTATTTCTCCTCTACCGATCGTTATTTCTCCTGACAAAGATTTTTCTGTTTATACTATGTATATGTATGTATTTATGTATGTATTTATTCTTGTATTTTATAGTTAATTTCGTGTTATCAATCCCTTTTGTTGCACCTGCCATGTTTTGTCTCTGCACCACCCTAAGGTTGACTGGTAGAAAATGCCTCAGGCATTAAGTCCGCCTTTGTACGGTATATTTTTACTTGTGCATGAAGTTTTAATAAATAAATAAATAAATAAATACTTTTCATTTACAAAAAAAACAATCTGTACCCAAAACTAAAATAGGATAAAGCAACTACATAGAAGTCTGCCATTCTCTTGCTACCACATACCTATATGTTATAGAGGTTAAACGAGGGATATGCTTTAAGGAAGTGTAGTATACTCATGAAAATGAACAACTTTTACTAAGGGACCAACTCTGAAATCCTAACTATAATAATATTATAAATGCGAAACTGAGTTTCTTTTTTTGTTACGCTTTCACGCTAAAACGGCTGAACAGATTTGGATGAAATTTGACACGTTGATATACCATGACCTGAATTAGGACATAGAGTACGTTTTATTTCGACATTCCCTCGGGATCGAGATTTATGCGGGTAAAACCGCAGGGCGCAACTAGTATGAAAATGAAGCTTTTCCATCAAAAAGTGCAATAGCAACAGCAACACGATCTAAATATATAACAGCAAATGATTTTTTATATTTTTCATAATATTTTCAGAGTTGGTTAAGTACCTAGTAAAGTTGTTGTCGTGTACCCTAACATACTGTTTGAGTTGCATCATTGTATAATTGAATCAATCATATAAACAGTATCATAGACTTTATGCCTCTGCCCGGAGTCTGTAGCAATCACTTGATAAAATCTATCTTGAAATGTGAAATGTTATTTGAGTCAAACTGGTTTGTTAGGTAGTAAACGACGGGCACCACCTATCTTTACGTTTATGTTACAATTTGTTAACATTCTTCGTTATTGCTTTACATACACATAGGTGGGTAGGTACATATATATGAATATAAATGAAGCTATAAAAAATGTCCTGTTCGTGAAAACGAATTTCTTTAATTTCCTAGAAAAGCAGATATGCACAATAATTGCCAATCAATCTGCCTAGCCTTTTCCCAATTTTATTGGGGTCGGCTTCCAGTTTAACCGGATTCAGTTGAATACCAGTATTTTACATGGAGCGACTGCCTACCTGACCTCCACTACCCAGTAACGGGGTAATACGATACCCCTTGGTAAGACTGGTTGTCAGACTTTCGGGTTTCTGACGACCCGTAACGACTGTCAAAGATCCATGAATGACACCGGGACCAACGGCTTAACGTGCTTTCCGAGGCACGGAGGAGTCTCGATATGTAAAGATGGTCACCCATCCACAGACCAACCCCGGCAAGCGTAACTTAACCTGATGGCACCCGTGCAGCAGTTAGCGTTAGCCACGACCTCCTACACTGTGCACTAATTGATTACATGTAAAATTTTGGTTACGAATCAACCTAATCCTAGATAGTTTTGAAACCTCTACTTATCCAAAAAAGCAACATACCTTTTTTTCATGAAATAAACTATACTACTTAAAAGTATACCTGTGGTATATCTTCTACAAAAAAAACTTATATAACAGTCGAATTGTCAGATTGTATCCTGTCACCTGTCGCCGTTCGGTTTTTATTAAATAGGCCCCTGGTTAGAATAAAAAGTAAAAGTTAAAAAATTAATAATAATTAATATTTAGTATTTAAAGGTCCTTTTCCCTGCCTGAACGTCGATTAGAAGACCTCATGATGAAAAGGTGTCAAGAATAATACTCGGTAGCCAAATCTCCCTTTTCGTAAATCTCTGTGAGACTTTTATCCGCATTCGTTCGCGATATAATGTTGTCATGTTAAATAGGGAGAGTCCATAATAAAGCAACCGTTAGCTGTGTCCGTCATCATTAGCCGTGTTATCCGGCTATTTTTGCGCACTCGTGTGTATGTGGACCAAAATAACTCGCAACAGTAATGAATTACACTTTATTTGATTGTTTATGCTTAAAATATCTAGCCGTACACTCCAGTCAGTTAAACAGATAAAAATATCTCACTCAGACTTTCTTATACTACTTAGTATTAAAGAAATACTCCATTTGAATTCCACGACGTACTCGTCGCTGAAAAATCCGTTAGTAACACAGGCAAATATATCTTGTAGCACATTGAAATTAATGTTGATAAATATACAAAAGGAACGGCGGAAGTGCGGACGTCGCGGCCGGAAGTAGGTCCATCCATCATCCGCCCGCCCTGGATAAAAACGGTCGTTAGTGCCGCCCCCCGGCTCTACCTGCCTCTCTATTAATGTTACACTCAAGCGCCTCTATTACTCCTGTCATTTGTTATATCCATTTTGGCAAATTGGCTGATCTCGCATAACGCTATTCACTTGAGGTAATTAAGGGGCTATTTGCAGCCCTAATATCGCTAATATGACAAATGATAGTTGGGATAAGTAAGTGATTATTTTTTTATTTCTGCAACTAATAGAGACAGACATGTTACAAGGATTTTTTATTGCCAACCCTGTCAGCTACATCCATTAGGAAAATGCTATAAATTAAAATAAAACAAGTTCTACAAGCATCCCCCAAACGAAATAAAAATTACTCTAACTGTCACAAGAGAAATCTAATAAAGAGCACCTATTTAACAAATTAAATCTGTCTATACAAACAACGTAAACAAGCCAAAAACGTGGCAATAAACGTCAAAAGAAAAGTAAAAAGATTCCCGCGGGTGTATTCAGCGGCAACTCACCGAGTGAGATTGAAGGCATGCACGCGAGGGTGACACCCGGCCTCTTCGGGGAACCAAAACCGCTTATAAAAGTATGCGCCGGAAATCCGCGGGTTGCCGCCCGGAGTATTAAAATTATTATGAAACCGCCGCGCCGCGATAAGGCGGGATGATACCGGCTTAACACCACCTCCCCCCTCCATGCCCCCCACTGGCGCCCGGCCCTCCCCACCCCCGACACCCTCGGCGCACTATCGCACCATGCTCGAATGCCTTTTCACCGTACATCTATGCGAAAACTTATACGACACTCTAGTTATGCATAAATGTTTATGCGAAGTTAACCAGTCAACACCTACTTGATACCACACAACTATTTAGGTAACCCTTGTTAAATTATAATTCAACTATCATTTAAAAACTTTTTAAGTGTGGATAACTATTACACATGCTTTGATTTCACAAACATGAAAGTGAAATCAGACTGCAAAACCAATAAACTAATAACACTCCAATAAGCATCATTAATCTAGCTGAGTGTTCCGAATAAATCAAAGTGAGTAAACTTAAAACATTAACCAGATAAAGTTATTTCAACAATGTAAACGTCGCTGGGCAACTTTATGCAGAAGCTGCACTGGTATGTCGAACTACAATTATAACTTTGGCCCCGGACGCGACAGAACGTTGTGTTGCAACAAATAAAATATGTCCACGAAAACGCGCGAGGGGGACGGCACAGCGAAATTTCGTACACGAGACAAAGATAAGCTTAACCAGCACGAAATTATGAGCGTTTAACTGTTTCTAGCTGTAGAATCTGGCACGGGTGCTTCGCCGGCTCGCCAGCGCGCGTTATTTACGAGGGGGTGGCCTCCCCGCTGCACCCGAGATAGTGCCTTCCCCGGAAGAGCGACGCCGCCGCCGCCGCGCAGCGCCGCGCTGTGCCGCACCGAACGCGGCCTTGCGGCGGCGACGCAGGGTGCACTATGCCGCGGCTGCTCGCGCCACCACAGCACCTCGCTTACACCTCGCTTCTGCTTGTGCAGATTGCTGCCAACCCGCACTTGCTACTACGCCGCCCGACCCACGAATATCACCTCTACGACAAACGCCATACGGTCACCTCTCGAGGACGCTTGCCCGCTTTCGGTTCACACGGCGCCCACCGTTTTCCTACATTACATTATAGTGAAGATGTCTGTATTTCTTGTTTATGATAGCATAAACCTATGGTAGGTAAATTGACGGCGCTATGTCAGTGTGGCACGGCTACGGCACAGCCGCAGCACACTACGGCATAGCAGCGGCACACTACCGCACTGACGCTCGATATACTTTGTTAACATTAATGTGTGCTTATACACTAATAAATCAGGCCGTGCTTTGTACTTTAACATTGTATTTTTGAAACATTACCTTACCTTAAGAATGAACGCTATGTAAGTGAAGGTAATTAAATATAATTATTTATACAATGAAGCTCCTATGTAGGTAGGATATCCTAAGGTGTTACCTTTGTACTTAAGTGATTATCGCTCATGATCCTTTACGTGATGGGGAAGCAATAGCAGTGTTAATTCCAAGGGGTAAGTTTTACAAATGGATCTGATACCTGCCTATCAAGTCTCATGCAGTTGTATAACATTAAAGAATCTAAAGCGTAAAAGTAAGTAAGTATCTGCTTGCCATTCCTGAAATACCATTAATATATCAGTCTCTTGCCCCCACTAACTGCAATAAGAATCTTTTCCTAATGAGCAATTGCTACTAAATAATGTAATTTTATTAAGCTCCCCATACATTAGGGTCGTTACATAAAGCACGATACCAACGAACAGCGGCGACGGTCACGTACCTACGTCATTTAAGTGAAAATATACGACACACCGAAAAGAGAAAAATGCGCAAAAACCATCTAGAGCATTATGGCTCGCGGCGAACCATTACTTTTAATATAAATAAAATAACAAAATATGAGCGTCCGGCCGTTGAGTGCCCCCGAACACTTTTATATTTCAGCTGAGACACCACCCGCGCCACACACCCCACACGCAAGATTTATATTTTGACTTGTTCACTACTTATCCCTTTAAAGCTCGGACACATCCGACGTTGTGACTTCAAATGACTTATCTTGTGTTATGGACGTGTTACATGCTGTTCTGGAAATTTAAGGCAACTTAGAATGTGTCAAATACTTCGACGAGTCTTTCGTAGAAGTCAATCAATCACACACAATTGATAGTCTTTTGACTTTAAACTGTGTAATATGCTCAATTTCACTTACTCCACAAACCGAGACGTAGTTGCTCATCAAGAACACCTACGTAGGTGGCGCTACCGCCAATCTGCAAAGATTATATGATAATTATGTATGTACCGTGTGTAGATATTTACATAACTAAACAATAAAGATTAATGGTACTAATGTGAGATCAATATCAGGCCGACTCATTCTTCCCATTAGAATATCATTAATTTGTGGCATGTCTGGTTACAACTTCATATAGAGAACAAACTGTGCTAGCATTGACACCATCATTCAAACATGACAAACGGCCGTGTATTCGTTCAGAACCGGTTTTCTGAATGCAAATTTACTAATCGTAGGTACTTACATATTAAACGATATATCTACATAACCATAAACTAAGTAGGTTCTATAATTAAATTCGTAGTTTCAAAGTTACTCTTGAATATTCGCATTTTTTAAGGCCGACAAATGTATAAAAAAAACCGATAAAGATGAAACTCACATTTAGTTAGCAAACCATAATTACGGTGTTCAGTAAAATATGCCAAAGCGCATTTGAGCCAGCAAACTGTTCTCATACAGCCATCATTTTGACAAGTTAAGTGTTGTTTGTAAACGAGCTGCGTCGACAATATTTTTCTGTATAATTTACGGTATTAAAATTTCATCTCAATGTCTGAGGTAGGACATAATAATGACTTAACACGCACGTCTTACTACTTCTCATACATGTGGAAGCAACTTAGTATGGAACTTGATCGCCTCCTTTAGAAATATTATATCTTATCGGTATTCAAAATTTATATTACTTTTTTAACTTAGGTCCTAAATTATTTCTTAAAATGGAAAAAAAAACAACTTCGATCAAAGGAAAATCTCAAGGTAACCAAGCCTGAAAAAAAGCGAATCTGATTCGTAATCGTGACATTAAAACATAAAGCAATTAACCAAATCAGGTACCTACGTTCAAGTACTGAATGAAAAGCGAGGGGTCTCTTAAAAGCTCTCAAAGTTCATCCCTAGTCCACCATAGGCGGCTATCCCATTCATGCGTTTAGATGATTGTCTGTACAAAAGGAAATATGAGTTACGCTTCACTGGAGTGTAAACAAGTGAATGAACAAACTCAAGTGTTTCGACACAAGAGTTGCGTGCGTTTCCGCGATGCGTGCCCTTTGCACAAGCTCCAATCAATCAATGTCCACTTTTAATGACTTAATACTGACATACTCCACTCGGTATTCCTTCAGAAATTTGCTTCATAAACGAGGAAATTTACATGATTACACTACACTCTTATTATCGCCTCAATGAGCGTTCCGGCCGGCGCTAATTACACTCGAAACCTTACGAGGCTTCATCGACCGATATTGTCCATCGCACTCGATCGTAAAGCGGGCCTAACAAAACAAAGAACATAACACGACTATAGAGTTCGCAATAAAACCGCGTGAAAATGGCAATAGCTATTCAGAGGGAGATATTAAAATGCATGGAAATAAATTCGGCGTCGCATTCGGGCGTACGGCTCGGGGGGTGCAGTAAAAATAAACAGCGACACCATTAGAACTCACTTCCATATTCAAATTTATAGAATAGAATAGAATAGAATATTCTTTATTATGTACACCATAAAAAATACAGATAAAAATGTAGTCATTTTACATAGGGTGACACAATGGGCGGTCTTATCGCTAAAAGCGATCTTTTACAGACAACCTTTGGATGGATTAAAGGGAGAAGGAGAGACAAATACTGCAGGTAGTCAGTGGTGTACCATTTACATACACAATAAATACATACATTCATAAAGCATACACTTATCTATATATATATATATATATATACAATAATAAACATGAAACAAGTTCAAGGAACTATATGTAATGATGATGTTTAAGGAGAGAGGAAGTGTTTTTTTACCAGAATTTTAAAAGTGGACATAGATTGAGCTCGCCTTATCGACACGGGTAAGGCATTCCATAACCGTACTGCTTGAACTGTAAAAGACTTGTCATAAAAGCTGGTGGAATGCATCGGCATCTCTAGTCTCAAGTTTTCCGATGACCTCAGATATCTATTATGTGTGTCATGAATGAACTTATGACTTACTTAGGAATTTATGAACGCGTCCGAGCCGTGTCCCTCGCTGGCGTGCCTCGACCACCGCCATACCACCGCCACACCACCGCTACAACTACGCTACGCCACAGCTACGCGGCACTAACCCAGCGCTACGCCACTGCTACACCAGTGCTACGCCACTGCTACACCACGCTACACCAGTGCTACGCCACTGCTACGGCACCGCTACGCCACGCTACACAATTGCTACGCAACCGCTACGCCACTTCCATACACCGCCACGCACACCCACCGCTCATTTAAACCGCTATCATTTTGACGGTCAATTTAAAAATTTCACCCCTGTTTTACCTAACATAAACCTACATTATACCGCTCTAACTAACTCCACTTTTTCCGCAAACTCGACACCTGTTAGCGGTAAAACGTAGCTCAACGATAATGAACAGGTAGTGGGTATTTAAAAGGTTATTTTTATGAATTTATAGTAATGTGTAACATGTTGTAACACTAACAAATAAAATAAACGTAAGACAAGAGCGTTCAGGAGGCGGCCCGACGAACGACGCGTGCTTTAGCTTAAATAAACAGACGTTTTCAAAAATTTGTGTATTTAAATCGTATGTGACTTGTGTTACTGGTGCTATTTCTGTTTAACTGCCGCACTGATGGATCTGAAATAACACCTCCATAGTGCCGTTCAGGGAACTCACATTAAATTCATAAGGGATTAGGTGTCATCATAAACAGGAATTATTTAGTCGACTGAGGTTAAAAACAACAACATAGCTCCCGGCTAATTATTTTTAATGGCAATTATAGTGCGGTTAATGTGCTCCTGAAATATCTAATACGTTCCTTTTATTATAATGTGGGATTTCGTAAGTCAAAAGGGGAGATACCACGTCGCTAACTTAATGGACTTTAGAACAAACGTAGATTAACAGAGGGATATATACGTAGTTGTGTAGATAAATATTTCTCTTCTTTGGGCACATTCTACAATTATGCTGAAAATGTTTTACTATCATTTTTAGTTTGATGATGAAACTATAGTTGAATATCATTAGCTCTACCAGCACATAAATATAAACTCTACCTTTATGGTAGAGAAGAAGTTAAGAAACCTATGTGAGGTTTATGTGTCATAAGTACCTGGTCCATTTTACAGAGCCCTAAAGTGAGTCAACTCTGAAAAGTTAACGAAAATCACCCACATAACTTTAACTTAGTATAGCAAATCTTTAAAAACCAGTATACCTTTTTATTCACTTACAGCTACTAACTATTAATTCAGCACAATCAAAGAACAAATCAAATCAACGTTGCCAACAAAAACCAGTAGCATACCGACAACAAAATAATCCCAGCCCCGATACATAGTTTCGTTAATTAAAAAAAATATCCACCCTAGCATCCAAGGCAAATGACATGAAGGAAATGTATCGAGTATCGGGCTTAGTCGATGCCGATCCGATGACTGGCAGAATCGACTAAATTGCTTCTATCACATTAATATCGGACGGCCGAGTTACACCAGTCACACGTATTCGTTATATTTAATTTAAAGCACACAAAGCGATTGACATGGCTCCCGCCATTCGCTTTTTCATAACGACTCCTCGTAAATTTGTTTCAGAAATTAAAATCGGTCAGTGAATGGATCTAGTTACGGATGTCGGTAGCAAGGATTTTACACGCTTACCCACAATATTGTGAGAGAGAATGAGTCTGTAGCTTTGAGGTCCTGCTGTGATGCTTTTTAATTATTATTCATCATTTTTTATGATATTGTGTATGAAGGAAGTAGGCTGCGAGAATTTGATAATGAGGTGCGGAGAGGAGACACAACAATGACTTGTCGTTGATGATGCCACAGTCGTTATTGAAAGGACAGAGGAAACACACATATTTATGTTGTACCTAGTCATCTCAAAAATCCCAAAACTAAGTGAACACCTATACAATTTAATTAGGTACTTTGGTACCCACACATTTAGGTAGATCCCTATATTTTTCCAACAATCATGTAAAAAACAAAAATTGAAAAACAAAAGCCCGTTCTATTTATGAGTTATTAATTATAATTAATTAGGTATTTTCCTAACACGTGTAACCTAACCAGTCAAAGTTTATTTATTTTATTATTCATGCACGCTGTAAATTATTCTGAAAACCTTTAATGAGTAATTGTGCATGTAGAAATGTAAAGCAAAAAATACAAAATTGCAAAGTTCATTAAAACAACAATAGTAAAATAAATGTTTTATAAATGCAAATCGATTAGTAAGTTATTAACAAAGTTACACAACAAGTTTTCGTGCTCGTAAATTACGAAGAACTTATCTCTGAGCAATTTAAAAAGCCATTTAATAATTATTGAATACAAACAAAAAGTTATGACGTGCAAGTTCAATTAGTGTGTGGTGTGGGAGGCTTCGCGGGGCGACGGCGGCCGCCATCTAGCGGGCGTCAGCGCCGCCCACCGCCGCCTCGCGCGCCGCCAACGGCCTCGCGACCACATGTCGCTTATGAATATGAGGCGTTATGATTATGAAATATGCCCCGCCCCGAATATGGAATATGGAGGAGGGGGGCCCGTGTAGCGCGTGCGAATGGGCGAAGTTTGATTTATGAGCCGGGCGCGGCCCCGCCTCCCTGTCATAACCGTGTACCTGGTGCGCGCGCGCGCCGCCGCCCGCCGCCCGCCGCCGCCTCGCGCTCAGTCCCGCTTCAGATGGCGAGTGGTGCGCTCGGTCACACGCCGCGTCCGCTCCGCACAGTGTACTTCGTCCGAGCCGAGTAGCCGGCGCCGCGCGAGTGTCCCGTGGTGTGCAGCCCCAGTGCGAGCAGGCCGCCTGCCATGCGCCGGCCCTGAGCCGCCAGCGCGACAACATGCCGCGCGTCAAGCCTTCATGCGTCCGCCGCGTCTCCATCGGTACTTAACCCTCCACTACGACATCTCACCACATCACACACGACGTCTCCGCCACATCTCACCCTGCCGACCTGTGACTCTAACTCTGAGGAGGAATTACATGTGTTTTTGTCGATACGTTATTGTTGAATCCACGATTGGATATTCGTACCGATAAAATGATTCAGTTAGCGACGATAAAATTTGGCATACATGAGAAAGTGAGCACTAAAATTCGTCACCAGCGGGGTGAGTAAACAGTGCAGTGAATTTTCACACTTGACAATAATATTGTAGATAGTTGAAAAGAAACATAAGTTATTAGGGAGGTATGTAGAGCTTTACTATTTTGTACTACAGCAATGCTTAATAAAAACTTTGAAAGCTTACATTAAAGTGTTAAAGTTCCATTTGTAAAAAGTGCATTATATGTATAAATCAGTTCAGATACAGTTAAAAAATAATGTAAAATGTGACATATTTCAAAACCAATTTTTTACGTACTTATAAACCTGGGGTGAAATTGTATTTTCTTTTGAGTTCAGAAATTTACCAGAAATAACACTTTAATTGCCGGAAATATTTTAACAGACCGGAAAAGTTTACATTTTCCAGGATATGTAAAAATAAATAGTTTATGAGATCATAAAGTCGGTTGTACCGATTACATTATAGCGAACTTGGCTATCGCACTGCCGCGCGCTAAATATCTTAAATGGTCCAATTAAAAAACGGTTGCGACCAACCAATAGGTCGAATTTCAAAATGTTTATTACCACGGGTATAAATAGAAAGCTTATTGTGGCTTAGCATTTATTTGTAGGCTATTCTGTTGCATTAAAACTATTAGCCACCGTGTCCAATTTTATGACTACAACTATTAATAATCTGGACAGATATCATTGAAACATTATTTATAATATAATTTATGATGTCATTTTTACTGTATCTTTAAACAATATTTTAGTTATATTTATTGTAGGACAATTTTATTGCAGTTAAATTGTAGTTTTTTGTATAAATTTTGTGACAATTATGGAAATGTTACTGAGTAACTTCAGAGTTTGATGGATTAGGTAGATAGTTAGTTATAAATCAAAGTTTTATGATAGTGGAGGTTTTCAGAGGAACACTATTATTTATCTCTAACATAAGGATAAATCATGTGTGTGTGCTTTAGCGACGGCCCGGACGGTACCTGTATCAAGAACGGTTCTGTGTTTACACATCCCATATTTATAACACTTTTTGTTTTCATACATATTTTAAATAATAATTTTAATGGCATTTTAACGATATTTAAAAAATCGCTATATAAAATCCATTAACACAGATGAATACTTTAATTCGTTAACATTTTAGTTTTAGAAAATATTCATATCTAACAGTAGAATATTATAAATTTATAATACATATACCTAAGAAAAAATATCTCATTTAATGGATCCATGTTTAAGACCCATTTATATTCTCCAAAATACCTACACTTAAATTCATATTTTTCTATCAAGCAAGATTTTCTTTTAAGATTGTGTTGAAAACAGAATTTGGGAGAATCTTAACTACATTGTACCTACAAGTTCACACACAGTTATTTTTTTTTATGTTGTTGTCTAGTTGTAACTTACAATGTTTACTTACCTTAGTTTGCAAAGACTTGGATGACAACTTAACAATTTGTGCGTCATAAATGTCTAATATTTGTCTAATAAAGACACAACATATATTCGCATGTCTAATATAATTTTTATAGCACATTACCGTGGCGTCCCGCGGCGCTGTCCGTCGTTCTGATGATTTCACACTTCATCATTCACTTTACCATGGCGTTCTTAAAATAATAACCTTGTAAACACTATTTATATACCACATTGTCATTTAAAACTATTTATAATACCGATCGTACCGAAGTGTCAATACACAATCATTTGAATTTTTTATTAGGTGTATTTTCAGTCAATGTATTCTGGTAACGTTATCTTCAAAATAATATCACGTCCTTAAAAAACGGGTGAATAGCAATGTTTATATTATCTACCTACCTAGTCTATAACAGAATTCAATTCAATCTCTTAATAGCCGTTTCTTTAAGCGTGAGAATTTTAATATTAAACAATCGTTTTCCGATTTTCCCCTTCCTCTCTTACTTCCGGTCCGACTTCCTGGTTTTACTGAACTTTTGTAAATGGGGCATTTTGGTTTAACAGTAAAATTCTAGTCAATTCGATGTTTGGGATTTCTATAATAGATCCTTATCTCTGTTTATTTTTTCTAGAATCAATGAAAAGGCAGTGTGTTATATTGTTTTATTAATAGAAATACAAATATTTTCATATAGGAACTTAAAGCTAACTTTGCTTAAAGTTAGAGAATTGCTCATTAAAAAGCTTTCTATTGTGCTTTTGGAATTTGAGGGTAGGTAAATTAATGTTATCCTTAAGCTGAACATAGGTACCAACCTACCTATGAACTAATAATTCTTCTTAATTGATTCTGCTTTAGATTTGATAAGTTTCACTAACTTACTCGTACTAAATGAAACTATTATGCCTATACTCTGATTAAACATTGGTAATTTCACGATTTTACTTAAAAAGCGTTATTAATTATATATAATAATTAATAATAAATTATTAAGGGAACCGCAGAACCGGTCGAAGTGGCGGTGCTTGGAGGAGGCCTATGCCCAGCAGTGGACGTCTTTCAGCTAAAATGATGATAATGATGATAATTTAAATCGCCCATTACTGATTAAAAACAAAAATGTCTTCATAGAACAGAATGACACGTTGTCAAATTTTATGATAGCGACCGCTAGTCGCTGTGGTCGGTTTATCTCATTGCTGGTTTTACGAGTGCTCTATAAAATATTTATTACAGACATTCTATCTGCTAACGATTGGAATAACCTATTCATATTCTTATGAAATACTTATATTCACAATTTGTTTGATCGACTAATAAATTAAAAACAAAACTCGTTAAATATCTAAGCCGGTTCTAATTCGGACTAAAATGAAAGATCACTATGCATATCGCCGTTCATTTACCTTGAATGATGAATAATAATTACTGCTGATGTATAAATTATAGACTTTCTGTCAGTTGATTAATTAGCATCGACATATTTAATGGCGATTGTAATAACATTAACACCACCTACTTGTTCATAAACACGTTACAGTGAGTCTAATGCTGCGGCGGAATGTTTGGCAGTCCAACGCTCTCACAATCATTGTAAACATGTTTCTTCAACATGAAAAGGGACGCTCAATATTGATAAGTTTGCTTTGTGGAAAAGTTGGACAATGTCGGGCAATGAATATCCGCAACGGCACACTAAAGCCTTTTATGTTTGTGCGTAACGCGGCGGCGGCGCGCGACGCAGCCTCTGAGTCGTCGCGAGCTCCGTTCGCCGGAGTACTGTCAAATACCAACAAACAGATACCACTAATCCTTCTCCTTACAACTAACTATTAAACGCACCGCCGGCATCTCGCTACAAATGAGTTATTTAATCCCCGCCGCAACATTATCCCGGATTATATCATGTTTTGTGTCGGTGCTCACTTATCCGTCCGCTTTTCAAAACACCACAAACTTCCACCAAAAAAATGTGTGTTATGAATCGAATATTCAAAACTGTGCACCAGCCACCGGCCGAGTGACATTAGCAGGTAATATGAATAAAAAATAAACATTTAAAATATTAAAACGGTGAAAGTATAATGTTGCTGATAAACAAATTTATGAACAAAATATATTTTGAAATCTTTAATTTAACAATATACCTAGTAGGGCCGGTAAGTGGTGGATCGGGTCGAGTTTTGGAATCTCGATAATATTATATGCAGGGAGGTAATTAGTGGTACTCGTACATATGTACTCACATTATTTCGTAAATGCATACGCACCTGTGTGGCTAATTAAGAAAGTCTTGAACTGAATTGTGCTTCCGTATAAAGTATCGATGAGTCGTGAATGTCGTGATATAGTTAAGAGTCAGCGTGTTGTTAATAAGCTGCTAATTATTATTAGGTGCGTTAACGCATACGTAAACCGTAAACGCGCGATAAGCGCTGTTAACGCCAAATACACCTTTTAATTTCTTCTGGTAGGTATCCCTGACACGCTGTGGTATAATCGTATTACTTCAATGATACAGGAATCTGTTTTGTTGACTTTACTGTTTAACGCTCAAGGGTTAACTGGTACCGAATTCTTTAAATACAATCGCTTTCAAGTTATTTTTATTTAGACTTTATCTTTTCTAAACCAGAACAGTTTGTCACTTTCAATTGGAATATTCTCTTAACTCCTTTGACCACTTGTTCAGAAATAATTTTACTAAAGTTTTATCTCACCACGTAGGCATTTATTAACATTTTTAGTTTTATGTTCTTTTAATGTTTTTTTTTTAAGACAGCAAGTCTGCGAATTAAGATTAAGAGATTCTAAAAAAATCAATACGTGATCATAGTAGGAAGATATTAGCTAGAAATATATGATGCAGGTTTGTTGATACCGATATATAAACAGACAAATATTAAATCCGATTTATTACTTTTTGAATGTCGCAAGTTGAAAAGAAACCTAACGGTAAGCATGAAAGAAAAATGTTATACAAATCGACTGTTCCATCGCTTAAAATCACCTAATAATTTATAAATTTTTAATTTTAAATCAGCAAACAGCCATTTGTACATAATTTATTAAATCAGAATGTCGCCGTTATTATTAAATTCACCTTGAAAAGTTTTAATTAAATAACTGATCAATCAATAAGCCATTTTATTTATATCAATTAATAGGCATGTTCTAAGTTACCTCTACCATATCCCATGGACTTTCTATAGGTACCCCAAGTATCCTCACTCTATCTTCTTACTAAATCTGTGTTTATTTTCTTCAGGTTATCGCGTTAAAATAGCTAAAGCTATTAACAAAGAAAATACTTTAAAAAAAATTAAGCCAAACGAAAAACTGTTTTTAAAATTAAATGTACCTTGAGACCCTAAAATAACTTTTCAAAATACCTAACAATGTGTTTAATCCATTCATATAGTATTCCTATTCTATTGTATTCAGTACTATTTACATATTAATATGTAAACAGGGATATATATTAGAATATATTAATATAACTATAAAAGTGTAACTGTTACTTTCGGTTTCCGGGGCTAAAGTACAAAAAAAATAAAAAATACGGTTCCAGTTAATATAAGGATTACTGTAAAATGGATTTATTTTAACAAAATTGTCTTATAATAAACTCATGCATTCCTAATTAAGTATTTGGGCCCTATACCACAAAACTTTACAATTACATTTTACAAGTTACAATTTACAATTTTGTCAATCTTACATCTACACATGTATTATGAAGATTTGTATGTTTGTTTGTATTGAATAAACCCGAAAACTGCTGTACCTATTTTAAAAATTATTTTCCCAGTAGAAAGCTATATTATCATTGAGTAGCATAGGCTATAATTTATAAAGATACTAGCTGCGCCCCGCGGTTTCACCCGCATAAGGCTCGATCCCAGCACCCTAATTGCGTAATACACGATCGATCAGAATCTGAATCGTTTTGAAAAGGTTGCTAATCTATTGCTTCAAAAGCTCGAAATAAAAACCGGTCTACAACGTAAATAACGCAATGAATGTTGTTGAACTGTCAAAATGAAACAGATTAGTCATAATCGTTTACGAAAATGTGTTGCGTAATTAGATAGCTGGTCATGGTTTACCCATATACCAAATATCATCTAAATCCGTTTAGCCGTTTTAGCGGTCAAAGTCAAAGTCAAACAATTTATTTCAATTAGGCACATAAAAGGCACTTATGAACGTCAAATTTACAAAAAAATAGAATTGATTCTAGTCGCCCCTTCCAAAAGGTAGTTTTCGTATGGAGAAGAATGGGCAAGAAACTCCACCGTTACTCTTTTAAAATGTTTTTACAATATTTTGTATACATTAATTATATAATTATATGTGAAGACGATGCATCTAGAATAAGATTACTATACCACGATAGGTAAAAAAAAAAAAAGAAAAAAAAAAAAGCAATTGCAGATAAATTAATTATGATAGATAGATACATGGTGCTCACATATTTACAAACATTGCAAAATTATACGATATTCCTAACATTTTAACAAGTAATACTAATAAGTCAGTGTGTGAGTTCAAGAGAGTTGCGGGAAAGCGTAACCAACAAACAAACAAATAAATAAACAAACAAACTGACTTTCGCATTTATAATATTATTATAAGCTAGGATCACCCGGGCGAAGCCGCTGGCGGTAGCTTATAACTTATGAAATTAGCAGATAACCTTCAAAATAAGCGGTTATGTGTAGGCTCTCATAGACAAAAGTTATCTTCATACTCTAAACATTTTTGTTCTATTACCATTATCATAATATTAGTACGTACAATATCACAAGCACACCATTTACTAGTCGGTATTATTTTCTTCTGCTAAACACAAACTTTTGTGTAACTCTAAACTAATAGAAACGACTGTTTTTGCTTTCGTCTTCGGTCGCACGAATTCTTTTTGGTTATAACTTCCAGACCTATTGATATTTCTCAGTAAAAAGAGCTTGCTATAAAAGAATTTCATCTGAGCTCTCGAATGATTCAAGAAAAATATAGACAAGACAAATATAATAATATAAGCTATTTTTTTTTATGTTTGTTAGATAATTAAGTAGGTATATCGTTTTCAGATAAATAAAAGGTAATGTTACATAATTATATTCAATCTTGCAACAAAATTAATTGATCAAATTAAGTATACTTACTTACAAGTAAGCTCAAACTATGCTAGTAATGTTATTGTAATTATTAGCAAAACGAAATAAAGTTAGTTCAATTTAAACAAAATTCACAAAGCAAAACTTCTAAATAAAAGTTTCATGTCGATGCGAATGTTCTATCTTGATATTTTTAGCTTTCTACCCTTCTCGTGTCTATTGTCACAAAGTTCGCACTAAACACGGCTTTCGGGGCGCCGTGACAGGCTACAACTAGCGACATCTATTGTTGAGTAGCCGGCAACTAGAAGAGTACGCGCATAAACTGAAAATTAGGTGTTTTATCGCACTGATTGTAGTTAATTGTTATGAAAAATTAATCATATAATATAGTAAAGTAATTTTTATGACTGACGTCTTGAATAGTTAGATATTTCTTGGTATGGGTACTTCATCCTAGTTACTTACATGTGAATGCTTTTTATTATAACTTTGTTTAAAATATTTCGTCCGTATAAAATAATATTATACCCATATCATGTCATCTCGTTTATAAAGAAAATACTCCGCTTCTTCCGCGTCGCAACTTGACTATCCCGAATTTTATATTCTCGTGGGAATTCAGTAAAATCTTGTGACGGCAGTTTTCTACCTCGAAAAGGGACGTGCACATCAAACAACCACCGTTTGGAAATCTCCCCTGATAGTGTATCCGTCATCTTTTCCTTTTACATTTATAAAATAAGCTACATTTTACTTGAATGCTACAAATACATTTGAGTTCCTTCAGTTTAAACTTAACTGAATTGTTAAGCCAATACAACAAATTCGAAATATTAATTTGTATAAAAGATATAGTTTAGATATAAATGTTGGGTCAGGTGACTTAGGCCTAAACTGAACCTGCATAGATTAATAACAACTCAATCATCGGCAAGATAAATCGTTTATTAAATGAATACCTAGATAAGAAATGTCTCTAAGGGGTTCGAGCGATTCGATCCGTCAATTTAGCGATCATTTTATCATCATCAACTCATATTCATAAACACACATTGTCTATGCCAGTACCTATAGTTTACACGAATTACATACCTTTCTATTTACACTTATTAATATTGCCCTCATAAATACCTATCATTTAATAAAGATCCCAAACAGCAACAATTTGCTTAATATTGAAATTATCTTTTTAAACTGTCACTTAAGCCTTCCACTTAAAAAGATTTTCCTGCACTCACAAAGCCTAGCCACTCATTTAACATTAATTCATTCTTTGCTTCAAGGATATGGCATTAACGTATTATTCTTTTGTTCTAGGCGAAAGTTCGGGATCGTGTTCCGAAGAAGATATCAACCATGTGTCTGACGAGACGAGAGACCGGCCTGAAGCGCACATGTGTCCGCGCTGTCAGGAACAGTTCGAGAACCTGCACGAGTTCCTGTACCACAAGCGACTGTGCGATGAGAAAGCGTTGCAAATGGGCGAGGAGAGAATGCACTCCGATCCTGAGGAAATGGTCGTTTCAGGCGACGAAGAAATGGATGGACCTAACAAACGATTAGAACAAGTCCGACGGCATCGACAAGATGCGGAGAATAATAACAGCCTCGAGGACGGCGAGGCAGAAGTGCCTGAAGCCGACGTGCCGCCAGTCGGCCTGCCCTTCCCAGTGGCCGGCCACGTCACGCTCGAAGCTTTACAAAATACTAAAGTTGCCGTAGCGCAATTCGCCGCGACTACAATGGCGAACAACGCAGATAATGAAGCGGCGTTACATGAACTAGCCGTACTACAAAGCACGTTATTTACGCTACAACACCAACAAGTGTTTCAACTACAATTAATACGCCAATTACAAAACCAGTTGTCATTAACGCGACGGAAAGATGACGAGCTCCCGAGCCCGCCACCGAGTGAACCAGAGCCAGTGCCGGTGCCTCCCGCTCGATCGCCGTCGCCGCCTCGTCCGCCACGGGAGCCTACTCCTGTCGCACCCCCCCCTCCTCCCACTAGTCAAAGCTTACCGTCAACCCATTCGCATCTCACACCTAAGACGGAACCGATCTCCGTTCCTAAACTCCCGACCCCATCTCCACCGGTGATGTCCCATCCACCGTACAGCTCCATTTCTTCATCGCTAGCGTCTACAATAATCACAAACAACGACCCGCCACCGTCTCTCAACGAACCTAACACGCTTGAAATGTTACAAAGGAGAGCACAAGAAGTGCTAGACAATGCGTCACAAGGCCTACTAGCCAATAATCTTGCCGATGAACTTGCTTTCCGTAAATCGGGAAAAATGTCACCCTATGATGGAAAATCAGGAGGAAGAAACGAGCCGTTTTTCAAGCATCGCTGCCGTTACTGTGGAAAAGTGTTTGGAAGTGATTCTGCGCTGCAAATTCACATTCGATCGCACACAGGTGAAAGACCTTTTAAATGTAATGTATGTGGATCACGATTTACAACCAAAGGGAATCTCAAAGTACATTTCCAAAGACACACATCAAAGTTTCCACATGTCAAGATGAATCCCAATCCAGTACCAGAGCATTTGGATAAATACCACCCCCCTCTGTTAGCACAGTTGTCGCCGGGGCCAATCCCTGGAATGCCACCACATCCACTTCAATTCCCTCCGGGTGCACCAGCTCCTTTTCCGCCAAGCTTGCCGTTGTACAGACCCCCACACCACGACTTACTACCGCCTCGTCCACTCGGAGACAAACCTCTACCGCCTCATCCGCTGTTTGCAATGCGAGAGGAACAAGACGCTCCGGCTGATCTCAGTAAACCATCCGCGCCGAGCCCTTCTCGATCAGCACCCGAGGTTAAGTCTGAACCACAAGACGATGATTGTCATCGAGATTCCAGTTTTGAAGACGTTGACCGAGTATCTCCTAAGCGAGAACCTGATGAAAATGATGCCACGCAGGATCCAGAACAAGACAGATATCCTTCAACTTCGCCCTACGATGATTGCAGCATGGACTCAAAATATAGCAATGAAGAACAAATTGGCAGAGAGAGTCCTCATGTGAAGCCTGATCCAGACCAACCGGAAAATCTCTCAAGTAAGAATTCACCGATATCTGGGCCAATTTCAATAGCAACGGGACTGCGTACTTTTCCTTCGTTTCCTCTATTCCCTCAGTCTCCCAGCAGTATGTCCTCTGGTAGTTTAACTCCTTTTCCGAACTCTGTTCAACACGTCGCTGATACAGATCTGGCACGTGATCCAATGTTTTATAATTCACTTCTGCCCCGCCCAGGCAGCAATGATAACTCTTGGGAAAGTTTAATAGAAATTACCAAAACTTCTGAAACATCAAAGCTTCAACAGTTAGTTGATAATATTGACAATAAAGTGTCCGATCCCAACGAATGTATAGTATGCCACCGTGTTCTCTCTTGCAAGAGTGCGTTACAAATGCACTATCGTACGCACACGGGCGAGAGACCTTTCCGATGTAAGTTGTGTGGCCGCTCTTTTACGACTAAAGGCAATTTGAAAACCCATATGGGCGTTCATCGCATTAAACCTCCAGTTCAAATGTTACATCAGTGTCCAGTTTGCCATAAGAAATTTTCGGATCCTACCATATTACACCAACATATACGACTTCACACGGGCGAGCGCGCCCACATCCCTTACGATCAAATGAGAAGTATCGATATTGAGGGTTTTCCATCACTGAGTAACGGGTCAGACGTCAGCGACTATCAAGCTCAGCGCCCCTTCCCGCGCCCGCTGTTCCCCACTCCGACCACTCCCGGCGACCGACGGGCGGACTCCCGCGGGACCGACGATGAGAGCGGCCGGGACGAGCGCGAGCCCGCTATTCGGGAGTTCGACGACGACTTAGATATGAAGGATCGTCGAACTTCGCCGCTCTCCGTCTGCGCCTCGGCGTCCGAAAGCGAAATAAAAACCATCACCACAACGGCTTCCCTCCCATCGGCGACAGGTTCGGACAGCGGGCGCAGCGCACGGGCGTCGCCTCCGTCGCCCACCATGTCGTCGCTGTCGACGCCGCCGCGGCTGCCGCTGCACTCGCCGCTGCCGTCGCCACCCACGCCTATCGCCGCGCTGGGCGCGCTCGGAGGATCGCCCTTCAGCCCGCTCGGACTCGCGTTCCCTCCCGCAGGTATGCGATAGCGGGATCTTATATTTTCGTCCGCCCCGGTCGCCCGCATTTCCATTTCCTTGTTTTGATCCTCGCCCACCACTAATAAATAAACCACCGGGCGCTCGAATACACGTCAAAGTCACCGACCAAAACTAAATGTGGAAGAAGTAACTCTCATTGATAATAATACAGTGTAATCGTACGTTCCGACTGTTGTACAATTAGTGACAACGAAACCGCATTGAACGATGGGTTTATTTGTGTGCAGTGCGCGGCAACACGACCTGTAACCTCTGCTACAAGACGTTCGCCTGCAACTCCGCTCTGGAGATACATTACCGGAGCCACACCAAGGAGCGACCGTTTAAGTGCACCGTCTGCGACCGCGGATTCTCCACAAAGGTTTGTCTCAACCACTTCTTATTATACCTTAGATTCATCCCTTTGTTATTTATATCTCTGTTTTGAAGTTAAACAAACTGAATAAACTTAGGTACCAACAGTATATTTGATCCTACCTATCTACTGATGTATCTGTGTCTAACAATGCCGTGATATGACTATCATGTAATAGTCACGACATACTCGTAGCTCAGATTGAGTGACTTTGGCTTCTAGCCAGTTCATACTTTATTGTTACACAAATAGCTAGACGTACGTGTTTACGACATTTCCACTAATTTTCACTACATCTAAAGAAATTCATTGATAATTAAATCTTTTAAAATATAAAATACTAGCCCCAGTCCGTGGCTCTACCTATGTACAACTAGGTTAACAATTTCTTTAATTTTGTGCTTTTCGACAGCGCATTAAGATAAAACATCTTAATTTCTTTCCTAGATCCTGAATGACACTTAAATATGGCATCTT
This sequence comes from Agrochola macilenta, assembly GCA_916701695.1. Taxonomy (NCBI): domain Eukaryota; kingdom Metazoa; phylum Arthropoda; class Insecta; order Lepidoptera; family Noctuidae; genus Agrochola; species Agrochola macilenta. The sequence goes on along the minus strand of OU753559.1, from coordinate 10,459,767 downwards.
GCCGTTTTACCGAAATGATTTTGCCCAAATTTCACTACCCAAACAAATTTTCGCAACCTTTTTTTATACCAATGCAATGTTTGGAATGATTTTAGTACGCACATTTTCATTTGGTCAAATTTTTACTTGGCAGAATATTATCAAGGATAATGTCATTTAGCCATTTGGTCTTTAATCAAATGATTTATTACAGCAAACGATCTTTAGACAATAAACGTTTGGTCAGTTAGATATGGAACTAGTTAGAGTAGGTTAATTATTTTTTTTAAATGGTTAGGTTAGGTTAAAACCGTGACCTCCTACGCACGAGCCTAGCGAGCGAAGCGAGCGGTGCCGCGGTAGCGGCCGGCGAGTGCCAGAAACGACTAGATTATATAGAAAAAAAATATGGAAAAAAACAGGCTACCCGAAACTGAACTAGTTAGGCGAGATTAATTATTTAAAAAAATGCTACTAACTAAATAAAAATAATACTACCAGAATAGTTAATATTAATATTGTTATTAATTTGTTTATAATTTAATACTGTTTATAATTTGTCCCAAGTGGAAAAAGCACCCTTGTAATAAAACGTCTTTATTTTGCGTAAAATGAGTTATTCCAACTGAAATATTTGACTAAATAAAAATTGGTAAAAGTACTAGTTGGCAAACAAGTTATTGTTTAAACGTTCACTTGCAAAACATTAGGTTTGCGTTATTATTTGGGAAAAGATTTTTTGCTAAGTAACAATTTGGCAAATGAAATTATGCGGAAAATTGTTAGGGAAGTGATAATTTGGCAATTTCTTTTCGATGAAACAAGGGAGACCCCTTAAATGTATACATTAAATAAATTGCATATATTACTTAAACCGTCTAAAACAAACGATTTAAAATACTAAAAGCGATAAAGTTTTAAATTACTCGGGATTTAAAACAACACAATCCTTTGAACTCGTTTCTGTTAATAACTTCAAATATTCTGCATGTTTTTTCCTTTGCTGTTTTATTGTTGAAGTGTATACACTCCCTAACCTCTATTTGCATACAAGTAGTAGGCAAGTAGATGAGGTATAAGAGAGGTATACCGGCGACAGGACGTATATATACTTATAGTTCGCGTTTGATAAATAACACGCTGCAAGCGGGGCATCGTATTCCAAGTTGAAGGCGAGACATCGACAAGCGACGTTGTGCGCGACTAACTTCATGCGCCGGTTTCATTTCATCCAAGTTTCAGTGCATTAATTTTGCAGGCAGTAATTACAAGTCGCTAGTCGGCGCCTCTAGTTCGCATTAGTTTTAGCTGTTGTCTTCCTCCGTCGCCTCGCATCCGAGCTGTTGCCGGCTCGCCGAGTAATTGACGACTAACTGCGCAAACTTGTAGGCTCGTTTGTTCCGATTTAATCAAAACTATGTACTGCATTATTGATCACATTCAACGGTTTATGAATGGTTTATAATTAAAAACCCTACCTTTGTATTAATGTCAGAGTCTGTAAGGTAATGCGTCTCATATCAACACAAATGCAACCACTTGTTAGCCGTGTGCCGGCCACATTTAACATCGTTTCCATCTACAGATAATTAAACTTTGTTTATTATCCAACGTCGCTGTCTTATAGATAATCGCAAATTGAACTGTACGTCATGTCATTAATTTATTACTTCGCGATAAAACTAATTTTGCATATCATACAGGTACCAAGTAAAGAGTATTCCTGCCCACATTTTACCTGGAGTGACGTGTATTTTCCTGTGTTGCCTTTTCTTTTTATAGTTAAACCACAGTTAACATCTCAATTAGTAAGATGAAGCCTAAGGGCAGCTCAAGTAACTGACTTTGTATGAAAGAAAGAGGTACAGACCGCAAGATGCACGCAAACCCCAAATATTTCTGAATAGGCTTCCGTTTAAATGCACATACATGAAAATATAGGTACCGAGTGCTACATGTCTTACTTCCGCGTTCAAAAATTTTATGGTTTGATTACTAAGCCGTACTTTTTTACTTCCACTGAGGTATAAGATGCCTTACGTATTTTATTAATAGGTTAAATTGAATACCTTGAATATTTTTAATAAATTTAATAAATAAAGGTAAAACGAAGAATAATTAAGATTAAAATAGATATTACTAAAGCAATTACTCCTCCTAATTTATTAGGAATTGAACGTAAAATTGCATAAACAAATAAAAAAATATAATTCTGGTTGAATATGAACTTTCAACCAGTTTCTAATATCGATAAGTAGCACAAAACAGGAGTAAATGCAATATAATAAAATTATTTAAATGTATTATTACAAATGATATTTCTTTATCTCCATTAACACTAATTCGCTACTTATATACATTCCCAAATAATAATTATGCAAACGTTCAGCTCCTCATTTTATTATAACATGTCATCTTATCGTTTTAACAGATTATCGTAACAGTTTTGTTAATTGCACTTCACTAATCTGAATGTTCGCACTTAAAACTTACTAATGAACATCTGAGAAAAACTGTTTTAAAGATAGGTATTATACTTATACAAACAACGAAATAATAATGTGAAACATTTATTAGCAGGTAGATACGGACAAAATGAATTAATTCAATATTTTAGACAATAAATAAAGGTTGTTAAAAGCATTTTTATGATGATATAAGTTTTATACTCGGTTCGGCCAATATTTCAAGCGCGTAGTGTAAAGCTGCGCTTGCGACGCTCCATCGCGTCGCGCCACAAAAATGATAAGTCATAAAAACAACGTCACGGAAAACGATCGGAATATTAATTCATGTCGTAAAATATTTATTGCTTATAAATCCTTGAGCCTTTACCTACGCTTCTCGTCATAAAAAGATTATTTATGCTTGACAAAGTAACATTTTTCGTATGTTACCGAAAGTGACCAGGGGTCTCATCAATAAAATATAGGTTATTTACGATGGCGCCGGGGTTAAAAGTTTAAAAACCCACAAAGGCATATTGCGTACCGCGGTTGGCTTAATTAAGTTCTTCTGATAAAAATAGCAGCGGTTAAGTACCAACGTATCTATGATTTACATTTGTTGTGACCCAGAAGCCCAGATAACTTCCAACGAAACGTAATAAATATACATGATACACGTATGTTACTTTTCACTCAGGTAAATGCTCTTTTACTTGTTATTTTTTTCACGAACGTTCTCGAATGGACAGAGGAAACCTCCGGTTTAACTAAAATAGCTGGCAACTACCTACATTAATGTAGTAAACCTTTTTTTTTACAGAAAATTGAATTCTTCTAAACCGTACCATTAAATCGAACGCGCGTTTTTGTCCCCTCCAACTCAAAGTTGAATTTTCAGTTAAGGCTTTTAAACTCTACACAATTTTCCGACAAAAATGATACAACATCACAATATGAACCATTAAATACCTAACAATTCCTATTGGTTACAAAATGACTGATTTTACTCCCAATATGACCACTCCTTACTGTGACTCATAGTAATCTCTTATTACTTTATAGTTACCGATGACAGGTTGACATTAGGTATTAGCGTACAATACGATAAATGATCATTGACAATTTAGCAAAACTAGATTCCAGAAGTTCTAATCAACGGTTGTCTTTAAATAAATGATAGTTTAATTTTGTATAACTGATATTTTGGACATTTTCCATCTGTTAGGTTTTATCATTCTGGATTTTCATTTGTGATACAATAAAAATTCAAAAGTCGTTTATTCAAACTAGGCTGAGAATCAGCACTTTTCGAACGTCAAAATTACATAAGACAGTCCCCCAAAACGCCCACCCTTCACCACTTCCTAGTGCTTAGCTGGGAAGAAGAAGTGGCGCAACAAACTCCCCAGCACAGCAGCACAGCTGTCTGTTCAGTTAGAAGAAATAATAAGATTCTATATAATAGTATTCAAAATAATTTACATTACGCAACACAAAACATAATTTATTATTAGTCATATGTTAGCTAGCACACGCCTATAAACCAAACAAAAACATCGAGAACTATAGTCGGGCAGAAATAAAAACTAAACGTAAACAGAACTTAATATCTAAATAAAAGCCTCCAGGCATAAAGGGCGTGCCCGCTTACCTATAGTTGTAACTGGAAGTTATAAATGATAAACTAGGACCATCGAGGTAAAATAAATAAAACAAACAGTTAATTACTAATAACAATAAATAATATGATCAATTGTCGAGGTCACTAGCTAACCACATATTGCAAAACAACTCATTAAAAAAAACATTGTAATGAGTAGATTATGTCGAAAAACCTTACTATTCGATAGCGTTTAAATAGAGTTCAGAATTTTAACGTTTTCAGAACTCTGTTATATTTACACCCAACATAATATCCTGAAACACCGATGGTAAAAGACTCAAATCTATAGTTATACTCGTAGCACCTTATCATTGTCACTTTCCTCTATTCTCCGTAATGAAACAATACTTGCCCGGTTTACAAGATTACCTACTATTTGAAGATTGACTAGAGTTTTTTATTCATTTATAATCAAAATCACCATAACGCTTTTATATCCCTTCTGCTAATCGAAAATTGAAAACTCTAAGCAGGTGCTTAGTCCACTTTGATAAGAAAAAAAAACAAATGCACATTTTGGCGCCGCGTGTCTTGCAAATTACGGGGGTTTAAAAAACAAACAACAGTTTAAATATTAAAATATTAACGCCAAACCATCAGTAGTTGTCAGCAAGCGAACTGACGGTGAGGATCGGGACGGTCAACTTAATATGTATTTATACTTTATAAGAAAATTAGGCTTCCAAATCGAATTTTTAAACATTAGAATGTTTAGGAATGCACGAGAAAGAAATGCGTTTAAATGGGACTTCGTATGTTGGTATGCCGTAACGTTGAGGTGCAGGGAACTGGTTAGTGATGCTAGCGAGAGACGAGCCAGCAACCTGTCACGTCCTACGCATAGTTGCGAATGCGTCGGTTATTGCAGTATGTCGCTCTCCTCGGAGGCCCGAGTGGACCGACGCACTTGATCCTACACCAAGTTAAACAACTGACAATATGCTAACAAATCTAAGCATGCATTTGTAGTCGGTATACCATTCACTAACACTTGGGAAGCTATAAAGCTACAAAAGAAACATCAACCTCTTTGGTTTAGGTGTATCTACTAAAAGTGGGCCTACCCTCTTAACAAAACATGAAGTTATAAATATAGCCATTTCCCTAAAATGTTTGAAAGACCCAAAAAGAGGTGCTTGCACTTTTATTCTAAAACGATAGATCCCAATTCTGTCCAAACCTTGACCGACTTTTATATTCAGACCTTATATCGACCGTGGGCGAGTTATTCTGGGGTTGCACTCAATGACCGGTACGGAACCGGGGGGCGAAGCTTTTTATTATGAATACGGCATGGTAATAAAAAACATGTCAATCATCCAAACAATACCCAGAAAAACAAGCTTTATACGAAAATAGAGTCGGTAGAACTCATTTTTAGAACATACCAAATTGCCTTTTTCGTTACAGAGCTTTCATAGATATGATATTCATTTTCCAATGAAAATTCTTGCGTAAATCCTGGAAACATTAAAAGAAATGAAAATTAACGTTTAAATTAAATTAAACGTTTAGTTTTCATTTTAAATGCAGGGTGCAGATCTCATTGTCCCGGGTTAGTGATTTTAAAGATGGCGGCCCTAGGCGTAAACCGCTAGTGCCTGAACCAACTGCTTACGAACACATTTAAAATTACAATAAGTGTCGGGGACACTGCACCGACGAAAGTTCACGCGCCAAACTATTTATCGATTATTCGAATCTTCATGTACTACATGTAGGTACAGTCGTACTCAGTTTATTGACTCGAATAACGTTACTAAAAGAGCTAATGCTTGTTGGTTATAAATAAAAACACCCATATTTCATACCCCATTGTATTTATGCATATAAAACTGAATTTATAACCGATGCCCGCTGTAGACCTCATGTTTTTGACAATATTTAAAGTTATGTCCTATAAATGCGGCAATTGAAATCCCGCCGGCAAGTTTTCTTTAAAAACCGTTTATATCAGCTATGCGTAGCATGAGGAACGCTCGAAATTGTTTTTCCTATAGAAAAATAGGTATCACAATTGAATCGTTAGATATTGAAATAATAATGCAATGTTTCTATATCCAAAGACACGATGTATTGCTAGATAAAATCAACCCGTAGCGATTATATGCTCTTTGGAACTCAGATCAGCAATTAAATAAATCCATATTCCCAAGCTTATACGCAGTCGAACAGCTTAATAAATTCAGTAGTAATTTAGCGATTTATAACCGCTAAACTAATGTAGGTACAGGCAAAGTTATTAACCGCCACAGCATAGGAATAATGACCCAGATGCTAAGAATGCGAAGTCATACATTGTAGAGTTATTGCATTTACGTACCCCACTACGCTAAATTTAAAGAATTGAAATGTACCTAAATAGTTCAATACCGGTTTATCGATGAGTTGAGGTCTCATTGTTCACAGTTACTCGTTTAGGTAGTTAAGTTAAAAATATCAGTCATCAAGAATCAAGAATAGCTTGATGATCGATACCAAATGAAACGGGGCGCTTTTTTCACGGAGAACGCGGGATGTTTTGCGGCATTGTAATAATAATTAACTTCTGCTGGCGTTCGGTAAAATCGTTATAAAATATGACCACAATTCGATAGACTATACTATAATGATTAATTACGTGACTAGATAAATAAATAACAAGCAAAGTTAAATGGAAGATTTTAAAATTATGTAAATAGGGTTTAATATTCACTCTTGTAGAACCGTTTATGTCAAAGTATTCCTTTCGTGACCTTAATATTAATCAAAAACTTGTAATTTAAACATGAACTTGGTTTCGTATCGTTTCTTCTCAATTCATAATGTTACATAAGACTTAGAAAATAATGTGCTGTAACCGCAGTGCAGCCCACCTAACTACCTAAGTGCGCGTTCAAATATTCAGTTAAAATTCAGTCATGATCGGTTACACCAATTATCTGAAAGTAAAACGATAAAGCAGAATAATTTTGTACACGAGTCTTAATTAAGTCGATTAAAAATTATTTAAAGCATCGAAAAATATGAAAATATACCTTATCCTTACCTATAACATAAAAATGTATGAAAATTTAAGTAAAATGTCATTTTATTTAATGTATCATAATTATGTAAATAAAATATCATCGGTGAATAAGGATTAGCTACTCAAATAATATTTAATTAATTAAGTGGCCTCATATTTTAATATAAATCACCATCTTTTGTAATAATACAACCGTTCCTAATCAATTTATGTTATTGATGTCGATGTTTACTTAATATTATATTTATTGTTTTAACTGTTTTAAAAGTAGGTCTTTTAAATTGTTCTTAGGAGATGTTCACAACAATGTGAATCGATAAGTAGGCTTATTAACAACACCTACATTTATTTTTATTTTTTATGAAAACGTGGAAATGTCGGAAAACGTGGAAATCACTTTAACATTTAAGATGAACGAACGGGTATAAATTGCGCTAGTTGTTATTTTTTAAACTTAAAACATGACTTTTTGAGACTTGACTTTTCAAAGGTCAACTTGAGAACCGTGCGAACTCTACCAATAACGGCTCGTTGTTTTCAATAGATTTTATTACCTTGTAGGCAGTTATTTAGTTGGTAAAATGTGTTGTATAATATTTTTCATCATAAAGAAGAGTTCACAAAACACCTAAGTAGCTTCTTAGTTTGTCACCTCTTCTTTTAGTTTTATTTACTCTATGATCAAAATCATTTATTCTTTATCTGGTAGGTAGTCCCCTTTAGAGTAGCCCCCCGCTGTAGTTTGATTTATTAATTATGACTGTTGGTATCTTTGTGTGATGTTAATGCCCCTACACAATTTTTTTTCACTATTTCCAATTATGAAAACAAAATCTGAAACGAATTATTTGAAAATGATTTTTTTTGACCCAACATGAACTGTTGTTTTGAAGTTGACGATTCGACGGTTCAATTCAAAACCTGAAGCGTTTCAAAGTTTGTTTACATGATTGGAAACTGTGAAAAAAAACATAGTGTGTACCTATAACTGTGTGTATTTGTCCCACGGTGCTGTGTGCGTGTGGTGCGTGTGTAACGCCTGTGTATTTGTGGTTCCAGAGCAGTGGCGGCGGTTGCCGGTGCGGTAGGCGCGCGCGCGCACCCCGCCCCCCGCACGCCACTGCTTTGGACCTGTGGAACGCCTTCGTTTACCCGGTATGCGAGAGTGACGCCTGGCCGAGGAGCGACCATATCACGAGCGTTTTTTTATTTTGCTTACATAGTTTTGCATGACGTTTTTTAAATTTGTAATTAAATTAAATTTTAAGTCAAAGTTTAAGCGCTCCTGATATACAGTCCGTTCTTTTGTTCAGTTATCATAATGTTAAGACTAACTTTTACCGCGTGTACCTACCTTCCTATTTTTGTGACGCATTTGACATTGAGATTAGCTTCCACTTAATTCTTAATAAAAATACAGTTTAAAAAATATATCAGTTACGTAACGCTTAAACAAGAATAATTACATAATTAACACATTAAATTCAATTTCTGTTGCGCTTAATGTTGTTAGGTACACTTATTGCTAATAATAGACATAAAAAATCTGATTTGTTTTAGACACTACGCTTACACACTTTAGTTATTAGTTCCTTCGACAGTTAATTACATTAACATGTTTGTATCGTCCTCAGGGCAACATGAAGCAGCACATGCTAACGCACAAGATCCGTGATGTGCCACCCGGGTTCGACAAGAGCTCGAGTGGAGCCGATGATGGCCGAGACCCGAGCCCCGACCGTCGCTCGTCCCCCGAAAAACTCGACCTCAAGCGCTCGCCGCCTGCGCATCCCCCGCCACAAATGACGCACCTCCCACCTATCGATATGCCGCCAATGCCCAAACGGCCCAGTGGTGAGTTACAAAACTAGGAAGCCAAAAATGTTCATATTTTAGACTTCAACAATACTTTTTTACGTCTAAAAACTTGTGTTAGATTCTAATAACATTGTTCATTTGTTCTCTAGTACCCAGTGGGCCGACACACCCCCCACCGCCGACGTCCTCCAAGCATCTGTGCGGAGTATGCCGCAAGAACTTCTCCTCGTCGTCTGCGCTTCAGATCCATATGCGCACGCACACCGGGGACAAACCCTTCCGATGCGCTGTGTGCCAGAAGGCATTCACTACGAAGGGTAACCTCAAGGTAAGTTTTGTAAGAATCCTGTTTAACTTGTTTATATTCCTAAGGTGTGCCAGTTCCGTCCAAGCTGTTCGGTAAGAGCGCATCCTACCTATTTAGTTCGGACGCCTCCAGATTCTTATAAGGCAACATTCGAAACGGGTTTAGATGATTTGAGTATACGAAAGATTATGGAATGTTCCATTCTGAGATACTTAGGCTTACATGGCTACCTAGTGTCCTTTCCAGACTGCACTGGTATTTGGTCCTGCAACATCGGTTCGCAAAATCTAATTGTATTTGTGTTATCCCCAGGTGCACATGGGCACTCACATGTGGAGCGGCGGCGCGTCCCGGCGCGGGCGGCGCATGTCGCTGGAGCTGCCCCCCCGGCCGCTGCACGAGCCGCACGACCTGCTGCGCCGCCCCGACCTGTTCTACCCGTACCTGCCCGCGCCCTTCCTTAACGGCATGCAGCAGAAGGTAAGCCAAAACAAAAAACCATTTTGAAAGAGACAGCCATACTGTCAAGCATTAGTATTTGTCGAAATTCTACAACGGTTTTTTTTGTCTACAGCTGAATGAAATATCAGTGATACAGCAGAGTGCGGGTCAGAACGGTGTAGCCGGAAAATTCCCAGGACTCCTCGGCTTTGGAGCATTCGGGGGCGGGAGACCAGGCGCTGCATCACCGCTGGAGCGACCACCTTCACTAGAGGGCGGCGACGAGAGGCAAGCAGCCATGCGCGAGCTGGCCGAGCGCGGGCGTGAGCTGGCCGAGCGCAGCCGGCAGATGCGCGAGGACAACGAGTACCGGTCGCAGCCCCCGCACGGAGCGCACGCGCCCCCGGCGGCGCAGGCGTCGCCGCCCGCGCCGCACCACGCGCACCCGCTGACGCCGCTGGCGCCGCCCGCGCGCACCGAGGGACTCACCGTGTAGGTGGCCGGGGAGCCAGCCCAGTACATTCCAGAGGTCCGGCCGGCGGCTCGACCGGCCGCGGCGGCCACGCGACGTCGTGTCTATATTGTACAAAGAGTTAGAGTCTAGTGAGAGAGTGTGGACCGTTCGTTCGACGAGGCGAGCTGATGTAGCGTAATTATGTGCGAGGTGTAGCGCTATGTACCGTTGTTATTCCACGTGTTATTACGCCTAGTATTACTGTAAGTAACTTATTATGCACGAGTACGGGCCTGGGGCAATCGGGGGCTCGTCGCGAGCTCCACGTTTATGTCATTACTCTGTGATAGTGCACATTTGGAGGCTGTGTCCGACGCACCGGGAGCGTCCGGCGGAAGCGATGTCGTCTCATTGATGCAGCCGAATGTGCTATGACATCAAAAATTAAATATAAATTATCCCAAAAATTAAATAATTTTCATAAAACTATATCTTTTTAAATTAATTGTACATAATTTGTATAATAGTATTGTAATGAACGAGTAGTTATAAACTTAAATTTAATAAAATAAAATATTATATTATATTGTACAACTACAACTGGAGTGCAATATGCATGATTTTGTCTTTTGCCACATTCCAAATGATTGATGTTACTAAGAAAACAGATTTGTAACTAATAATAGTTTCCTTTGATAACAATAGCTTTATTCTGTCTGTCAGTGGAAATTTTAAAATGTAAATTATACTTATTCCGTACGATTATACATATTGCACATTGTATGAAAATACTGAAAAATGAATTCTTGGAAATTCTATTACCTATGCATCTATTGTCTTTAGGTATTCAATATTGTATTACAATACATTTAATTGTAACAGAGGTTAATGACATATTCATATCATGTAAATTAAAAGTATTTGCATTTGAGGTCTATAGTTATAAGTATTTAGAGTCATAGCTATTATATTGCTTTAGAATACTTCAACATATCTTTGTAAAAATGTGAGCGACTGGTGTTTTGACGAGACGTTGACTAGGTACTTAACGGTTATATACTATGTAGTATCACCGGCACTGTACGCAGACTGACCACGACTATGTACACACATTTATATTACATTTCTTTCCAAATATGCATTTTCTCAATGCTTGTTAGTAGACGCCGTAGTCCAGTTGCTATATATTTTTTTTTTTTTAAGAATTATATATGTATTTTATACTTTGGAGACTAGTTATATGTGTATAAATACCTGTCCTACTAAATTATTTATAAATTATAAATCATGCATACACTCTTAGTATTAAATGAATGCTTGCGAGGCGATAGGTCTCGCGCGCCAGTTTCGTTGTCTAGAATAAATTCTCATAGCACCTACGAGCTAATTATTATATCAAGTTGCAAATAGATCTTAGAGAGTAGTATTAGTCATGAATATGATGGTGTCATGTCATGTCAGTATAAATAATCATTGTAAATTATTAAATGTTTATGTAAATGTCCAAAAAGTATTCAAATTATTTAAAAAAAACAATTATTATACTAATAATTATTTTCTTTTTTGTTATTCCTTTACCTTCACCTACCTACCTTTTTAATTTTTACTTATTTTCAACCAGGTTATTTACTGCTTTTGTTAATGAAAACAAAAAGTACCTTGATTGCCTAATTCGAAACTATGCTAAAAAGTCTGAAAACAACAAACAAAACTGGTACCGTCAACTTCCCTAACTTCACCTGGCGTCCTAAGTTTGCCTGTAATGAAAAATATGTAATATCTTTTTCATGTTACTTGTATGGCAATCGAAACTTTGAGTTTTCAAAGAGAGCTTTAAGTTTAAATTGCCATACAAGTAAAATTAACAATAACTTGTTAATTTTGAAGATGAAATGAAAAAGATGTATTAACATACATCTTTTTCATCATAGGCAAACATTGGATGCCAGGCGAAGTTAGGGCAGTTGACCGGTAAGTAAAGTTTGGCCAAAATGTTTTGTTTACGTGAATACATAGTATCTGCTTTGAGTGGCTTGCCCAGAGACAAGGCGTCGCCAAGGGGTGGGGGGCAAAGGGGCAGCTAGCCCCCCGTAGATATATAAAAAACCGGCCAGGTGCGTGTCGGACCACGCACAATGAAGGGTTCCGTAGTTGGGATTAATTTATCCCAAGAACAAACTTAACATTGTAGTTGAAAAACATGTTCTCCCATACGGAATGTATGGGAGATCATGTTTTTCAAACTGCATATTTAAGTTGGTTGATTATTACTCGTTAAGCTGTACAGCCAACTTAGCTATGATAGTTTTCCTTTTAATTTCGTTATATATACTACTGCTGTGAATTTTTCCACAAATCCAAGTACAACCATTTAGCTGGCAGGGGGGGGGAATTGACTCTAACAAAAAATTTCAGTTAAAAGCTTAATATTTCGCAAACGGATCCCTGAATCCAAAAATGGTTTTCACACTCACAATATTTTGAACGACCTTTATAGCGATACCCCACAACATGGGGTAGATGAGAAAATAAAAAACATCCCCACTTTACGTGTAGGGGAGATACCCTAAAAAAAAATGTTTTTCTTGATTTTATTTTTCCACTTTGTCGGCATGATTAATATGTAAGTACACATATGCGAAATTACAGTTTTCTAGTACTAACCGTCTCTGAGCTATGCCGCGGACAAACAGACGGACATGGCGAAACTATAAGGGTTGGTTCCTTTTGTTTACTACGGAACCCTAAAAAAAGGTCAAATACAAGGCATTTTAATGTAAAGAAACTACATATTATCTATATAGCGATTTTTTTTTATTTTGACGACTATTATTTAGTTTTTTAACGTTCCATATCTCCTAAACGAGGTCTAATCGGGATTCCAGAGACGTATTAATTTTTTCAGTTGCTATCGGGACTACCGAGTTGAAACTGATTTGTCAAAAATCAAATGTCCACCAGCGTCGTTTTTGGCCCCATTGTGCGCCGTAGTGGCAAGACTCGCACTACAAGTGTAAACCTTCATGTGCTCTTGACTGTACCTACAAATCATACTTTTCCTATCCTCCCATCAACTTGCCCCCGCCTGAGCCGTCGGCTGGCGACGCCCTTGCGCAGAGGTCAAAATTAGGGCCGGATAGACAGATTTTTTAAGATTACAAAAACAACCTACTGAGGGATTCGTGTTTTTATTAAAATTTTCATGATTCACCATCATCCTGCCCTTCTCCCACCTTACTTGGGGCGGCGCAACACGTTTTATCATGATTGTTAGTAGTAATTGCTGTTAGGATATTAAAATGTCTCTTTAATAACACCATTTTTATAATACCTATTGATTATAAAACCTTCAATCAAAATGCGAAGAGAAGTGGCAAATATTTCAAGCATCAGTACCTATCACGTTATTATCATAAGCGCCATCTATATTAATAAATAGGCGCTATATTAACCACGATACCGGAATTTCAAAGATGGCGTCCCAATTATCGATTTGTTGTTGTACTGCCGTAAACATTACTGTGCGTTTGCACAAGCGAAACATTCACATAAAACCATGTTGATATCTTTATTTTCTGTCAATCTTTATAGCAAACATTGACAGAAAATAGAGATTTCAATTGTTTGAATTAAATCTGTCGATTGAAAATGGTAACATTACATATTAATTTATTACCTAAATATTTTTAATTAATCACAATATTAATAGCCAACTATTAATTCTTCACTTCAAAAGAACTATAAAGGTACCTAACCTCTTTGATACAAACATTATTGTTTTTGTTATTTCAATGAGATATTTATAATAAGATCGGTTTAGTCGAATTTTACCAAAACTACAAATGACATACAAATTGAATTGTTATTCCTTTTGTATGATTTAATATTAAATTACATTACCTAAATAAGGTAAATAGATATAATAAGATGGTTTGTTTAGTAGTGGTTTACCAAATGGAATAGCACTATTCATGTGCCTACACGAATTCAACTTTAGGGTGGTAAACCAATTCTATGGTCGACCAAACACTTAATTGTCCATTCGTGGAGGCTACCTTGACCCAAGCAGAATCATTAAAAGTTTAAAAATAAAGCTCTCCTCAAAGTTCAGAAGTTATAAAAATACAGGTAACAACAGGCTAAAAAAACTACAATATAATTACTTAAAAGGTTATAATATAATAATGTTACCAAGAACACATGAGACTTAGAAGTTGATGACACTGGCTAGTTTCTTGACGCGGTTGAGGAGCAAGTCTCCTTCGCGTATGGTAGCCTGGTACAGCTGGGAGCGGTCGGCGTCGGCGCCACGACCCGCGCCTGTTACTACGCAGCCGGCGACCGCGTCAATACGGCATTGCAGACGACCCGCAGCGGTGAACCTAGAAATAAGGTAAGGGATGTTAGAAAATTTAATGAAACAGCAATGTAGTGTAGCTGACGGGGGTGAGACTCTGTCTGTAGTCAACAAACCTCTTTCCATATGATAGAGATTGATATTGATATATTTCTTTTTTAGGCCTATACTTAAATTCAGAATCTGAGATAATTATTATAATTATCTTTAATTTCCAAATCTATGACGTACATGACAAAGTCCAGATTCTATTGCAGTCTAAACGTTAATAGGACTTTTTTAGGGTTCCGTAGTCAACAAGGAACCCTTATAGTTTCGCCATGTCCGTCCGTCTGCCTGTCCGCGGCTTAGCTCAGAGACTGAAAAACAGAAAGCTGTAATTTGGCATGAGTATACATATCAATCACACCGACAAAGTACAAAATTTTGTTAAAGCCAAGTGTCCCACAAGGGCCAGCTAAATGGCTGTTTTTAGATATGGGTAAACATTCGCGGCAGTGGTATATATAAAGAAGTTAAAGGAAAAAACTATCACAGCTAAGTAGGTTTTACAAGTTAACAAGTAGTACTCGTAGTAGACCAACTTACATTTGCAGTTTGAATGTAAGGGAGAACATCTTTTTCAACTACAATGTTAAGTTTGTTCTTGGGATAAATTCATCCCAACTATGGAACCCTTTTGTTGTGCTTGGTCCAACACGCACAATAGCCGATTTTTTTATAGAAACGGTCATTCAATAATCGAATGTCAGCGTTAGTGCGCGTAGAAGCTAACGAACGAATCCTTGATACGAACCTCCAACAGGATCAACCTAGATTATGTTAGAACTAGCACTCACTTGGAGATTTCCTCCTCAACGAAATCCCGGGAGACGCCGAAGGTGTCAGCGATGTTGTCAAGGCTAAGCGAACGGTACGCGCGTAGAAGCTGAACATACGCCTTGATACGCGCTTCGCGCACGTAATGCTGGTAATGGGGCCGAAATACTGGGTCTACGCAGATCTGGGTCTCCACCTGGAAAAAGAGAGTATGAAAACGTGAGAAATATGCTAGTAATCACCAGATCGTAAAAAATGTTCGATGATGGATAAGGTTATACCAAGTGTGTCTTTGGATATAATAATATGCTTTAATCATGGTAGAATGAAATCGAGAGTAAAGGTGCAACAAGATTGCGGTCGATCGACGTAGTCATCGTCGGTCCATATTAACCACCCCAAAAAACCTCATATCATGTCTCAAAATAAGTCAGTCGTCAAAACGTTTATAGCAAACTAAGTGAACAAATATTGGTCTAATATAATATTGACACATGATTTAGCATCCTTTTGCAAGCATTGCAAAATCAGCATAAATTCTTTGAAATTATTTATTATAAATTAGTTCATTTTAAGTATTATTAAGCACAATATCATTGATTGAATGCAGTCAAGTTGCACCCTTATAGATTTTACTTATGGACTTTATAAAATACTGTACCCAAGCGAGACTCTTCAAGAAATCGGCGTAGCGGCACTCATGTAGGGACTCAACAAGTTCCCTGAGCTCTGGGAAACGAGAGCGGAGGGCCTGTACTGCTGCCCCCTGGCGCCTTAGGGCTGACTGCAGAGCATGGCGCTCCAGAGCCAGGGCGCAGGCTAGCACGCAGTATTGGATGATGGTACCTGTAACATGGGAAATAGAGTTGATGTGTGTGGTACAGTAGATGTGTGAAATTGAAATACTTGCATCAATCATACATAAACAGCAGCTATAGGCATTCTAATATACTGACTAGCCAGAGGAACAATTGAAAGGTGACTATGTAATGACCAGAGGGTCAATTCCCGTAATTTTTAAGGACGTTCGCATTCGCATCTCATTCGCAGTCTGTCAAAAATACAATCATTTTACCAACATTTTTGGCAAGTTTGACAGATTGCGACTTGAATGTGAACGTTTTTTAAGTACGAGAATTGGCCTTCAGAAGGCCCAATCTCGTACTTAAAAACCGTTCACATTCAAGTCACATCTGTCAAACTTGTCAAAAATTTAGGTCAATTGCTGGTATTTTTTAAATATTGCGAACATTCTAAATAATTACGGGAATTGCCCCTCAGGTTTTTGAGTTCAGCTAAAAAATAATATGACTAAATGCCTAACAAAAATGATGAGACTGATCACTCAAACAGGACAATCGATAAAAATAGGTGTGATCTGGAGTTTCATCACAAGTTTGTAGATCAATGCAATAAGGACATCTTCTAACGTGTTTTGTGGAAATGACTCACCAAAATCAACCAGCTCGTAGGATTCAAATGTGGAGACACAGTCAATGAACAAGTCTGCAGCCTTGCTGTAATCTCTGACTGCCAGACAGTAGATAGCTTCATATGCCTTCAGTTTGTTCCTGGAACGCCAGTCTCCACCCTTGTCGACAAGCTCATGAGCCTGCAAGAGAAATAACAGTGATAAGAATACCAGATCAGATTGTATGTAAAATCATTAAAATAATCATAGAATAGAATTAGAAACAATATAGAAGATAGATTAACAGTCTATTTGATTGTTAAAACAAAGAGTGTTAGAGATATCAGTTCTTATAATCACTTCTTAGTACTATTCAAAGGTTGTCGGTATTGGCTTAATTTTTCCACATGAAATTTATAAAAAAATAAAACAGAAAAATTGTTTATTCTGCACAAACAAAACGCCCATTAGACAAAGGATGAAAAGAGGAGGAAAAGAGATTTTACAGTCATATTTTTAATTAAATTTGACTGTTTAATCTCTTTTCCTGACTAAAAGCTTGAAGAGATTAATTTTGATTCAGAAGGCGTATACATAATGTAATATGACAATGTGCAAAATCATCCTAAAAGAAATTAAATAATACCTTGTTTATGTTCTTCCCCATTTCTTTGACATTGCAGCCATGGAAATAGGCAATCCTAAACAAAGCAAACACAGCATCCAGACGTCTGTTTGTAGTCAATGTGGAATCTTCATATTTTGTGGTGGCCAGCACTGTGGCAGCTTCCTTGTCCCCAACAGAACAGAGGTAGTCCAATCTATAACATTTTTGTTTATCTTTTATTTCAACTGGACATAGCTAAATATAACTACCAGGTAGGATGATGGTTGTAGATTGAAATCTATGAATTATTTTTCTCCTGTCCATCTTACAGACATTACAGTGATGGTAATATTATCTTAGTCCATCTTACATACATATTCATATTGGAATAAAATGTGTATCAGAATGAGAAAACTTTGCAATTGTTAATATAGGGGAAATCTAATTTAAAGCTTACCGATCTTGCCAAACAGGTGTTTCCGAATCGTCTTCTTTGAACTTGGCTAACCTGTCTTGGTTTTCTTTTGCCATATCATCAAATAACTTCTGATCGAAATTCCATCCAAGGTCGGTACAAACCTCTTTGTAATAAGGAGCCATGTTTCCAGTCTTGATTCCTTGAAAGAGCTGTTCTTTCAGCTGCGGGTCATCCTTTAGCTGCGGCAAACTAAGTTTGAACTTGATTCCAGCCAATTCCATGTACTCAGGTGTTTTACCTTCTGCAGAAAGCTCCATTTTCTATATTAGATGGAAACAAATTAATCAACAAATTAATTAATGTTTAATTTAGAGTATACGATGAGTTATTCAACACGATTCACACAATAATTTCTTGTATCAATCAACTTCTACAACTTGCAAAAACAAAAGTCACTGTACACCATTCGAGTATCGGTGAACGTCTAATCTTCAGCATTGCATTGTGTTCTCTATCCCTTTTTTACACAAAGGAAATCGCTGCATGACATCTCTAGGTAATTTTTCAAATAAAATATTGAGTTTGGAACGCACGAAACAGATAACAAAGTTCAGATATACCTGTCAAAAAAGACGAGTCTACACCACAGAGTACATTTTTATAAACTGCACCAGACTACATACGTCTACTATGTACGTCCCAACCGGGTGTCCCACGACACCTCCCTGACTTTTCTAATTTGACAGTGATGCAAAGTAATTACTGTGTAGTACAGACGCCAGCACATCAAGCTACTACAATCTGTCAAATTTATTTAATAGATTTTCAACTTTAGCACTACAGCGTAAGGTTCAAGGTTGATTGCGAAAATTTGACAGTTTCGGGTAGCTTGACCTGCTGGCCTCTGTACCTGGTCGACCGAGCTATGCTCGGATGAAAATAGAGAATGCTCATTAAATGGTATTGGATAGTACATACTAATTCCATGCTGCCATGACTGTAGGTACTTACTAATTCCATGCTGCCATAATAGTAGGGTACTTACTAAATATATGCTGGTATGTCATTATTGACATGTCTTGTCTTGTTCTAAACTTTGGTCTCTTCTTGACTATGTACTTCTGTGACTTTTGGCGGCCGGCGACCGAGCTCTGCTCGCTACTCGGGCCAAAATACGGAGAAAAGGAGTGTTCGCTGTTATGAGACCTAAGGTCTATTCAAATTAAAAACCTTATTTCCAATTGATGTTATTTCCGCCTAAATAAACATCAACTTTATATAAGTCTAAATAAAGTTGATTTTAGACATAAAAGTCTTAAAAATATGAAGTTGTAGCGCAAACTGAACCTTACACCTAAGCTTTACAGTTGTTATTCCTAAAACTCATGTTTGTTTACATGTTTGGCAAATAAATTGCGAACGCAGATTAGCTAGATCGATTTTTCGCCCCCTTACTTAGGGGGTATTGCAACTTTCATCGAAATCGTTAGAGCCGTTTTCGTGAACGTGATTACAAATGTAAATATTCAGGGTGGCAGGGACATCGACGCGAAGCCGGTTACCATGGATTCAGTACATGATTCTGAACCCCCCTGCGTCGAAATTTTTCGTCGGTTATTAAAAAAAAAACAGCTGCTCCATACATTTTGACCGCGTAGGTATTGCACTTTTCTATGAAACAGCTGTTTTTTTTTTTTAAATTAAAAATCGCTTTTTATTGCTTTACGTTTACTTATTAATCATTATCACCACAATAAACAAAGGTAAAAAATATATTCTATTTTTTTCATTTAGGTACTCCACCACCCATACACTTAAACATTATCTTCTCCCTAGTGATTGTCTTGTTTTTCACTAACGTCCGCATCCGCAACGTCCGCACAGAAGCTACATATCTGCTCTCTGGCCTTCCACGCAGAGGTAAAATAAGCGTAAGCACATTTTCTTGGTCATATAGATCACGCTGTTTTCCTTCACTTGAATTCGAAATGCATTTGGCGAACTAAGAGTTGACTCAAAAGGCGACAGGTAGATTTTAAATATTTTGAAGAATTGCTGGAACTTCGAGAAAAACAGGGCCTACATCTCGCAAATTATAAAGCCGCATGTATTCTATCACATGGTTTAATAAGACCATGTTCTATCACAAACCAAAGGTGAAAGTGAAGCTGGCGCTTAGAGTATATTATGTTCTGTGTGTCGCCAGTAATTCAGTAGCAAATGCTCTAGAGTATTGCCACAGTGAAATAAAATTAAAACAATTTGAGGAATGTAGTGGCACTGACAATTTTATAAATAATAAGAACGACGTGTTTCATGTGCTAAACAGCCATTCCATCCACCGGCCAGGATTTAAAAAGCGATGTGTTCTGTAAATACTCGTATTGGTTTCATAACAGCTCTATTTGAAGGTGCCACTGTGTGGACTTGTTCGAATGTTGCACATTTCACCCAAAACAGATGACTCTTGATTATAGTTGCAAATAAACCGTTTTAAACCAAAATTCGTGGTTTAAAACCAAATGGTTTAAATCGTTTAAAATCCGTTTCGCATCTATACTCTTGATGTTGATGTTGTTTTTTGTCGGGAAAAATTGGTACTAATATTGTGTTAGCAACATAAATATGATTTTGTATTATTTATCAAAAACTAAACATTTAAAATTTATTTTGCAATGAAAGAGTAAGTGAATCCATCCACGCCAGGTGCAGAATCCTTAACATAAAGAACCGTTTTAATTTCGTCAAAGGAAAATGACTTACCAAGAGGATTATTTGAAGTTACAGAAACTACAAAGTTTATTTCGTCTACACCAGGATCATATAATAAACTCTTCAGATAAGATGTTCGTGGGAGATGGTCACTGTCGTTTTGCATCGTGCATCGTGCGTGGCCTTGGCGAAACGTACAGCAAGATGGATGGTGAATATGGCGCTTTTATCTTTCACAACGTATCCCATAAAATCATCAATTCATTACTCATAATTTATCCATCTACTTCATGTATATTTTATACCCCTCACGCTCTACATGTTCCTCATTCCTCCGTATCACATGACCATACCATGACGTGACAGACAACCGGTTGAAGAACTGAATTGATTTGATAAGGTGTGGTTGAATGACCGTACGGTCAGTGCTCTGCATTACCTGACCCCTCTTACAATAAAGAATAGGGTCAGGTTATGCAGAGTATTGACTGTACGAGGACCATGAAATGTAAAATAAATATACGAAATTACGAGTGTAAGTCCGATGACGCGATGGCGATGCGGGACTCGCGCTTTGTACTCTTATTCCAAGCCTAGCAACCCTAAATCTGACACATGATGATATGAATGGAATGATGACACCTAATTATTTGTCAAATTGACAATTGACAGGGCACTACCACTAATAAAAAATACAAAATAGAGAGAAATAGGTATTTCAATGAATATCCTAAGGTCCAGTAAACTGCAATAATAAATAGATAGATTATTGTGCAACCAATAGTTGTGTTCAATAGTTTAAGATACAAACAGTTGATATTCATCAACATTTCAAATTAAAATTATGTCATAAGACTCAGACTGTAAGGACTGCTGATTCAACGTAAACTGTATAAAGGGAAGGATAAGTTCAAGACATTTATTACAATGGATATTAATAAACTAGTCAGTGAGAACCAATCCATTAAGATAGTACCATCGATCGAAGAATCATTGCGGACTATAGGTCTAAACGTAGATCTTGATGAAAACTCCAAAATGTGGTTAGAGCAACTAAAAGTAACTTGGAAAACATGGAAGAGAAGTCCTGCAATAGGGACTCACATCGAATCATTTCTTCGGAGTGCAGAAGAACGATACAGATTAGCTTTAGTTTTTGTTATTAAATGTGATGATTACAAAGATTGCAAACCAAAAACATTACCCTATTTCATTGTGGAAACTTTATTGAAGTGGTCTCAGTCAAGTGAGATTCTACCAGATGATGATTTGAAACTACCAGCATTCCACATAGCTACACAACAAAGGAATCACCATTTTCTGTGTCTGATTGTCAAAACATACAGAATATCTACAATTAAAGACAAAATTCTACCTATAGTGAAAGATATGGTCAGTAAGGATAATTGTAAACAAGCATCTCAAATTGTAATATCAATGGAATTGTTTGATGAAATACCAGTTGAAGACCTAGTGTTTCCTTTGATTCTGCAAGATAAGTCAAATTTAATTGATGAGTATTTAAATGAATGCCCTAGCCAGGTAAAACCACTATTAATTTTTCTGGATAAATTACTTGACAAAACAATTAGTATTCGAGAATATGTACAACAATACATCCATGACAATAAGATTTCTCATGTCAGATATGATAAACTACACTATAAGCCACTAGGAAAACTAGTGGCTCGTTTATGCAATAAATTTAACATTCCTATAGAGACATGTAAGAATCTCAGTAAAAATCGCACAACTGGTGGATTGAGATATTTAATACATCAAAAGTATCAAGAACATAATGTTAGCTCATCTGTATGGGAAGACCTAGTGAAAGATTCACTGAAACAAAATGCTGGCTCTGGTCAAGAATTTATTGAAATGTTAGTGGAATATGACCGCAATGAAGCTCTCAAGTGGGCTTCATACTTAAACATGGCTGAGAGTGTCTTACCTTTAGCACTCAAAGACATCTCTATAAATGATGACACTGTAGAAGAGAACTGGGATACAAATGATACTTCTCCACAAAGTCCTCATAAGTATTACAAGTTTTGTTTACTTGAAGATCAGATAACACTTATAGACACAGGAAAAAAATTCAATGATCTAATGATATCAGAAGTTATTAAAA
The DNA here is from genome assembly GCA_916701695.1 of Agrochola macilenta. Lineage (NCBI taxonomy): Eukaryota > Metazoa > Arthropoda > Insecta > Lepidoptera > Noctuidae > Agrochola > Agrochola macilenta. Next base: position 10,437,196 of record OU753559.1, on the reverse strand, counting down.
ATAGTGTTGTAAGCATTGATTGTGAATGGAAGCCTTCATTTGGAGCTACACAGTCTCAAGTAGCATTAATACAAATAGCCACTAACAGTAGAGTTTATCTAATAGACACTCTAATATTGAACAAACCAGAATATTCAAAGAGTTGGGGCACTTTTCATAAATCTTTTCTGGAAAATGCAGAGATCATAAAAGTAGGTTTTGGACTTGAGCAGGATTTAAAAGAAATGAAATCATGTGTGGTAGGATTGGGGAACATTAAAGTACAAGGTGAAGGGCTACTAGATCTTGGCACCCTGTGGAAGAGTCTTCTCAACAATGGACTTACCTTGCCTGGTAACAGTGACAATGTGGGAAATAGCCTCAGCTGTCTAGTACAATCATGTTTTGGGTTTCCTCTTGAAAAATCTGAACAATGTTCTAATTGGGAATTGAGGCCATTGAGAAATACACAAATATTGTATGCTGCTTTAGATGCTCATGTGCTTATACAAATATATGAATATCTTCAGAAACTATGTTTAGAGCAGCAAATTAATTTTGAGGAAATATGCAATGATGTTATGTTAGAAAGCAAGAAGAAATGCACAAAGAAACCTAAAGTTGTAGACAGGTTTCAGACTTGTGTACCTATGGTGCAATCAAGATCAGTTCATGAGGTGAAGTTTTTAGTGGAGTCTGTGTTATCTAATTTGATGCCTTATTTAAGATACTGTGGAATAGACACAATTGTGATACCATCAACAATGTTATGGCATGATGTGATAAATCTAGCAATATCCCAAGATCGCCTGGTCCTACTATGTAAACTTAAACATACACCAACAACAAACTTTCCACAAAGTTCTATAATAGAAGTTGGTAAAGACACTGTTATACAACAGTTACGAAAAATATTTAATAATTTTAACATAAAAGTGGAACAAGACAATCTTTTCAGCTTCTGTATCAATTGTAATAGTAAAGATTTCAGAAAACTAAACTCAGATGAAGTATTGAAAATGTGTATTGAATACCAAAGAATGCTCAAACCTGACAAAGTTGATCAAGCACACAAATATGGTGGTGGCTATGACGATGATGAAACAGCATATTGTGACAATTTTCTGAGTGATTCAGATTGTGATGAAGATTTATACCAACCAGATGTTTACACGAAAAGTATATTAACAACAAATAAGGGAGTCGCCATTGAGATACATAATGCTTGTAAACTATCTGCTCTAACTAAATCAGCAATTTTATGTGAAACATGTGGCAAATTATTTTGGGATGAAGACATATTGTTGAAACCTGTTGCTGAAGTTGTGTACAACTTTAAAAAGCTTAAAATATGGTAAGTTTTCTCAAGAGGTACAAATTATCAAGGCACTTATTATTTCATAATGATTTATTTCCATGTAAATAAATTTCAACATAACAAATCTATGTAATATAAATAAATAAAAATGTTAACATTACTGAAATTAAAGCCTTTGTCCTGTCGTTATTTGGAAGTGTCACAGTATTTGAATATATCCTTTCAGACTTTATTTGTAAACTTAAATTCTTTGGGACTATTTGTAATTGTAAACAGGCGCGCGCTTGCTGTCTTGTTTAGAATTTCGTACCTACGTTCTAGTCGAGGATAAATAATTGTATCCACGGACAATTTGTCCTCGACTAGAACGTATGAAATCCCGGCAGTCTATTTGTGATACGTGTGCGTTATTGCATCGATTTCCATACGTTTTATCGTCGCGGACAAATAGTCCATCATCTGTTTACGAACACTGCGACGACGCGGGCAAACGTCAGCGATCAAACAGACAGACTGCTCATACGCGCGGCCTTTGCTTGTTACAAAACACCGGACATTTACTTCATAATTAGATGTATAGGACATGAGTGTTTAAGGTTTGTTAGACTTATATGTGCAACAATACAAAATACTTGTTACTAAACCATAATAAATATATTTTTCTAAACATAATAAAATGTCCAGATAGTGTAGAGATAAACGAATTATAAAAACATAACTATTTTGAGGGAAGTGCGGCCTCAAACATTTTAGAAGTAGTTCTTTACTTACATACTAGAAAAAAGCATACAAATAAGTTCAAAACACACTTGACAAATGCTTAATGTGAGGCAGGCTAGACTGGTGGAATGCAGCTAAAAGTTAAGGTTATAAAGACAAATATTATTGTAATAACTTTTCAAATAATTATTAATAGAAATAAGTAATTACTTTCACCATTAGTTTGTACTTGTAGGTAATTAATTAAAAGCAAATATATTGTTCTTTTTAGTTACAATCAGTATATACAACACAGTCTCGAAATATCATGTACTTATAAAAAACAATAAACTTCGAAAGAAAGTAATCTCTGTAAACTAAGCTCTTAATAATTATAGTACGTACTGCTTCAAATATTCACTCAATAAGCATTACATGATTACATGTCATGATATACCTAATATATTGATATCGTGAATGTAGCTGCAAGCATAAGGTGCTTCGAAATAAGTTTGTTAGATACTGCTATATATAAGGATAGTTAAAAAAGTAATATTTATTTTGTTGTAAGTATGTAAAACACATTTTATATTTTCCAATAATGTAAGGAAGTTTTTGGGGTTCCGTAAGTCCGAATAAAAAACGGAACCCATAAAGGATCACTTGTGTCTGTCTGTCAATGATTTTTTTTTTTTTAAATTTTGCTAACTGTAGGCAGGTGACATATCAAATGAAAAAGGGCTTGTTGTGAGGGTCTCATTTTTTTTAAAATAATTTTAAATCAAATGTTTAAGTTTTAACTTATTAACAAAATAGATGGAAATTGACCATCCCTCCGCCCCTTTTCTACGACACTATTCTAAGCCTAAAATTTTGAAAAAACTACAGGAAATAGTTTTTACTTATACAAGGAAAACCTATAAAAAGTCTATGGTCTTAAAATAACATGGTAAATCTCTCAATATTGTGCGTAAAAACTATTTGCAGTTGGAATGTATCGGAGAACATCTTTTTCAACTATAAAGTTAAGTTTGTCCTTCAATTCGGAATTGGAAATTCATAGGCAGTGTCAGATGAGTGAAGTCGCGGGCAGCCTGGGACAGCTTTGAGACGGAACCTGAAGGTTCTGTCTCAAACCTGTCCTAGGTTGGGCGCAAATCTTACTCGCACTGGTCCGGTTTTTATTACTTATTAATTTGACATATTGATAAGATAGATTTAAAGTCTACTAAATTAATATTGGAATCTTGTTTACATTGCTGGAAGAAATAAAATGGTAGGCACTTTTTTCTCTGTTTAGTGACTATTAACTATGAATATAACTTGGACCATTCTCTGTGTTAACAATAGTAATGCAATAAGTAACACCTTCACTAACGCAGATAGAGAGCGGTAGAAATAGTAGGGTCCACCACCTTGACTTTCACATTACAAAGCGCGGTAAAATACAGCAATCAAGCGTTGTCGGTCATTGCAACAGTGTATGTCCAAAGCTGCTTTCTACCTGCGTTCAGTGTGGCGAAGGCTTAGTAGTTGATTATTTTTACCATTGTAATAATTTCGTTTAAGGTTTTAATTATTAAAATATATTTTAAATATCTTTACACCTTTAAAAGGTGTCAATATATTCTTCAGAAAATCACTGAATATTTGCATCTTTTCTTAAATAACTCCACTTCTTCTTCAACTAAATCATTGTTCCCCATTAAATTTAACACCTCCAGATTTAAATTAGGGAAATTTCTTAATGTCGTCAGTTGATTTTTCTCTAAAGATAATTTCTGTAAAGATAAAAAAAAAACTTGTTAGATAAATGTGTTACCTTTAAACTGGTAAAAAATGGAAACGGTCAATACTTTTATGAAAACCGAATAAAGCTTACCTTACAGTTTTGAAGCAATTCTAAGGAAGGCAAAACATTTGATGTTAAATTCTGATTAGATAAATCAACAGTTTCGCAATGACTGTAGTATTGCAAATGTGGTAGATTGATAATTTTATCATCAAACATGATTTTGAAGTCTAGACAATTTTTTTTATAATCGCGTGTAAGTTGATCTTCTATACTCCATTTAGTAATTAAATCGTCATAGTAACCAGCCCGCAAATTATCTATACTTTTCAATGTATGTAAATTTTCTATTATCTCCTTGTGATACTGTTTCGCATCAATACAATGAAGAAAAACTGTGGTGGTAAGAAGAGTCCCTGAAAAAAATTTTAAAATTATAAAGTACGAAATCGTAATTCATATCATTTGACGAGTCAGTATCTGTGTGTGTAGTCTGTTATTTTCCCTCTGATTCTCTTTGATTTTGCCTATCAGTGATCTATGACCTCGTTGCATTAAGGTTGCTGTCAGAGGTTAAACAACTGTGAGAGGCTGTAGTACAAAAAGAGTTGCCAATCAGAGTTTAAAAATATTTATCAAAAAAATGCAAATTCGAGCATTATTGTTTTGACAATCTTTTTCGAAATAAATCGAAAATGCTGTACTGGTCAAATACATACTTGCAGCGGCCGGCAAAGTTAGTATGAAAATCCATAACTGTCACGTTTATCGGCTAAATAAACAACTATGAAAACTCTTATCTAAATAAAATAAAAAAGCCTCTTTATTTCATGTAAACTTTGTAAATAGTGCAAAGAATTTAAAATTAAGATTACTTAAGTATGCAAAATTTTCATGCATTATGATTGTGGAACCTAATTTATTATTATTTAAGATTGGTAGTTATGTTCAAGAAATGATAACAATACAATGATTTAGATATTTTTAAAGTTATTAAAATTCATATTATAATAGACAATAAATAATTGCACCAAAATTGTATGTTACAATAAGTTATTTGAGGTAAGTAAATAATTAAAAATTTCTAAGTAAATAAATAACACTTAAATTAAGATGCATGATGATGCTCTATGGGTAAAGGCCTCCTCCAAAGCCTTCCTTCCATTCGTCCCTATTTGATGCGGTTAAACTCCAATTTTTACCGGCAACTGCCTTTAGCTCGTCTTTCCATCGTGCCTTTGGTCTGCCTCTGCGCCTGTAATCGGTGGGCCCTCTCCATGCTGTGACTGTTTTTGTCCATCTATCATCATTGTATCTGGAAACATGTCCAGCCCATTTCCACTTTAGACTTTGAGCGAAGGAGACAGCGTCCATCACTTCTGTCTTTTTCAATCTAGCCGAATGTTTTATCTTGCCTAATAGTTTTATTTTCAGAGTACTTCTTTCTAGCGCTCTTTGACAAGAGGTTAGTTTTCTTATGGCTACAGAGTCAAAAATCCATGTTTGGCAACCGTACATGAGGCAGGATAGAAGGCAGGAATCCATAATTTTTCTTTTTCATTGAATATGGATGTTTGACTTCATGATTTCTTTATATGAGCAGTATTTTTTCCATGTTGTCGCGATTCGTCTGTCTATTTCTTCTTTTTGTTGTTCTTGCTAAACGATACATGAAAACTCATACCTAAGGCTGCCTGTCCATTGAAGCGGAGCGAGGCAGCGGAGAAGAGAATGGCAGCGGAGTGGAGCGGAGTTGCGGACAGTGTCTGTCCATTGATGCGAAGCGAGGTAGCGGAGCGGAGTTACGGACTGTGTGGAGCAAGGTAGCGGAGCGGTGTTGCGGACTGTGCGGAGCTAGACCGAGTTCACGCGACGAGTAATAATTCCCTGCTCCGGTTCCCCGCGCCACTTCTCCGCTCCGCTTCCCCGCTCCGTTTCCCCGCCCCGCTTCCCGGTTTTGTATGAATTTTTAAACTAGTTCGCAAATCCCTGTCCACTGAAGCGGAGCGGAGGTTTTATGCAATTCCATTGGTTAATCTTGGCACACCGCAACTCCGCTCCTTTCCTCTCCGCTCCAGTGGACAGGCAGCCTAACGATCGTATAATGAAAAAATGGAACGAACTTTTTACTTCGAAACATGGCAACCGAGAAGATAACTTATCAAAGATTTTATTTAAATTTCGAACTGGTTTGCAAATAGAGCTGTAAGTAAAAAAGAAACAAATGACCATATTGGCTTAAAAATAATATTGTTTTTCATCATTGATTGTGGATTTTTTAATTAATTGTTGATTTATTGTACTTAGTTTGAATTTCCGCGCATTATTTGAGAAAAGTACTATAAAAGCCTTGGCCGCAACCAGGCATTGATGGATGAACGTGAAAATATATATATACGTGCCTATTTTGCCGGCCGCTGGAATATAACCACATTCCAGCTCTAAAACTTTTTAGGGTTTAATTGAGACTTCAATTATGTTCAATATGTAAAGCAGACTCAAACATGACCAAACAAAGACAAGTGATAAATAATGTTTCTATTACATTTATTGTCCGGTTCCATAGCCAGCAACTGACGACAGGAATCCAGCTGGTTATTCAGTTCCTCAACAACTGGTTTTGAGTATTTTTTCACGAAACTAATTTCACCTTTACCAATATAAGTATTTAAATAGTGTTTAACACTAGAAATTATTTGTATCTTTCCATCTTCACTGGCATACTCCATCTGCAAAATTTTAAATAACAATAAAGTTATTAATTTTCCTATACTCATATATTTATAAATTACTTCTATCCCATAGTAAGTTATAATATGTAATGTAATTAATCTTGTATTACCTTTACATCTAAGCTTTCAGTGATATCTGCATTATGTTTGAAAATCCATAGAACATCGTATTGGTTTCCTGAATAAGACTGCCACTCTCCATTTACTAATTTATTGTCGAAGAACAGGCGCGTCCTTGAAGCTACAAAGGGCTGGTTCACAGGCTTACTAAATGCTACCGTTGTTTTTAATGGCGATACTACGTAAACTGCAACTTCTACATTTGTTCTTACAGCTCCTGTAAATTAGTTTTTATTTTATTTAGAATTTTTATTATTCTTTTGTTTTATTTAGAAGTTCAATAACATAAGCATAAAAATGTCTACACTCAAATATTGAGGAACACTTCTTTTATGATTACATGCAAAGTTGACGGATTTATTCGTAGATTTTAAATTATTATATTTTGTCATCACAGTGACGTTAACTCAATGCCTGTTCCTCCTCTGTACAAAATTAAGTCTTAGCTTAGCAACAGTGGGACACTTACAAGCTATATTATAAAGAGAAAAGATTTGATTTTTTTGTATGTTTGTTTGTACTTAATGAATAAACTCAAAAAAGACTAAACCGATTTTGAAAATTCTTTCACCAGTAGAATTCTATATTATCACTGAGTAAGATTGGCTATAATTTATAAGGATATCACGCGGGCGAAGCCGCTGGCGAAAGCGCGTAATTATTATAAAATTATGGAATTGATATAATATTGTTTTACCTAGGAGCCATCTTTGATAAAACCAAGCACTGGTGTCATCTGGGTCCGTGAAAGCTGCACTCTGTACCATTTTCAACTCATGTTTATGATGACTATCCTCAATTGGGCGCCCACCTGGCGAAAAATAAGGATTTCATTAAAATACATAATATGTAGGTAACTTATAATTGTTTGACCTGTACCCAGTTAACAACAGTATTACTATAAATTATGGATATTTAAAGAAATCGCTTTTTGTTTTTTTACCAACCTTCTAAGTCAGGATAGAGCTCCACAAGTAATTTACTCCTGAGGTGCCATGCAGAATAATTGGAGAAATTGTCCATCAGTTTTTCAGTAGTGTAGTCAAATTCATCTTTCAATGATGGCTTGGATTGGCTGACAACAAATCTTCTGTAGTCCCAAGTGTGGACTGAAAAATATTGTAAAAGTTATATCAGTAATATTGTATCTGATATTGTCTAATCTAATAATATAAAGAGAAAAGAATTGATTTTTTGTATGTTTGTAATGAATAAACTCAAAAACTAAAGGACCGATTATAAAAATACAGAAATAACATAGGCTTTATAAAGATATCACGCGGGCGATGCCGCTGGCGGTAGGCTAGTTGCAAATAATAGTATTGTCATTCATGCCCAGTTCAGTACTAGCAATGAATGAATGATTTAATTTTGTGATCAACTATTTCTTGAGTTAAAAAGTATGTGAGTATGAGTTACTTTTAACTCATAGCACCCATCACGGTTGATCCGTGATTGACCTACTAGCCTTATATCTCCTACACACTATGCCTGCGGCACGGCCGCCGTCTTTTGCCGCGCGGCACGTACCCTCGGCTTTTGCGCCTTCATTTCCTTTGCTATCCTTTGTGCGGCATGGCCGGGCGCGCCGCGGCAGTGCCGCCGGCGTAGTGTGTAGGCGCTATTAGAACTACTAGATAGGGCCTTTGGGTTATCAGTATAATAATACCGGTATAATAATATTTTCTTTTGATTGCTTCTCTATCAGAGCATTAAAGAGTTAACCATAAATACTTACAATTTCTTTCATCCAACTTCAGGTACATATTGCATAGAGCCAGCTCCTTTTCCCAGTTGGGGTCGGCTCTGGTAGTAAGCACCCATTCTCTCTGGTGCCAGGCACAGTAGGATTTTGGGTTTATTTTCAAACAATACTCAGTTAAATGCAGTTCTGCATCATACAACTGCGACAGCTCTTCATTATCATCATTTTTCCTGGAAATTTATGTAAAAACATTGTATCTGATATGCTAATATTTCCTCAAATGGTTCCTACATAGCTTGATTCTAAGGTAGGCTGTCACATTTTAGTGATCAAATATGTTACAGAATTTTCAAGTCACATTGACATTGTCTATAGATTGATTTTCTTTAAGTTTATGAATTTAAGCAACAATAACTTTAAGGTGTGCAGCTTAGGTACAGTGGGCTCCAGAGAAACCTGAGAGAACCATTGTTTTTTACATTGCTAGGAGGTGAGGTTTGTCTGGAGCCCACTGTACTCAGACCAAATAAAAAACTAAGGTTTCTTAAAAATGTGTGCACTTTGTGTGGTGTAGTTTGATTGTAAAAGGTTCTAAATGTGTGCATCTGAGCATGTATGCACAGAGTAGCAGTGTACTTTTGGCATGCTTCACTGTATTGTTCACAGCACTGTCTTGGTTTTTTATTTTGTTTGCTTATACCTAAGTAAGATTAAATTAATGTAAAATGATTGTGATATAGCCCCTGAAGGTAATATCTCCTATATGATAATAATTATTGTTTCCCACAGAAGGAGAGGCGTCACAGAGAGTAGGGCCATGTCCCAGCAAGGGGAACATTAAAAGCCGATTAAGCTAATAATTATTGCTAGGCATTTACTAAATTACTAAAGGATTAAGTTACTTGAAAATAATAAGTATTTCTCTTCTGATGTTCCATAGTGTATAAATATCAGGGTTGGATGACAACACTTTTCCTGTCAGCTCCAATAGATCTTTGTCTAGTTCACCTTCTTTCCTCTGAGAAAAAAGATTTGTTATTACCACCCATTTCTGAGCTATAGTCACAGGACCATTAACTTTCAAAATACAAACCTTATGAAATATCTTTTGCATAGCATGTTTGTAAACCTTAAGTTTCTCTTGACGTTCTTTCTCTTTTCTCACTCGTTCTTCTTCCGTAGTACGAACCTTTACCCGGCCGTGCTAAAAATTACAATTAAATAATTCCTTTGTGCTACTGATACCATTGTAAACCATTTCACAACACTGCTGATCGTAATAAATTAAAATAAAATAAAATGTAACTTACCATTTTATTTTATCTAGATTTGGTTTAGGTTAATTAGACTTACTGAGAACTTAAATTTATCACAATTTAGTCAGAGTAAACTTATTTCTTAAAATCTCGAATGTATTCAAGCTCTTAGCTCCAAACCTCGAATTCGCGAATTTTAAAGATGTTATACATCTGTCACTGTCTGTGATGTCATCGTATCATGGCCGCTTTCCGAATAAGAACGTAATCGTTATCAGCGCTGACATGAATATTTGACGTTCCGAGTTAGATATCACGACTATGACAGCTGAGGGCTGTCAACAATTCGGAACGCTCTCACGGTGCTCGCTCAAACGTCAAAACTTGCTTAGCTAGCATATTTCTTTGTGTTTAAACTACACATTTCTTCTTCTTCGTTGGTTAGGTGGCCAAGGTAGCCAGAAGCATAATTTCGAAGATGCCACGTTTGTCTAAAGATATAATGTGACTCAAAACAAAACAGCACAACTGTCATCTTTGACAGCGCTCACTAATTATATCAGTAAAAGGCATGGTCGGCGTTATCGCAAGATGGCGCATGTCATGACGTAATCTATGACGATTCACAATACATCGTTATCGCGCTAAGGCTTATTCGGTACGGCCGTTAGCACGCTCAAATCGATTACAGCGTAACTCGGAATGCGACGCATATTTTATGACTTAGCATTGTCATTGTCAATGGCAAACTTTTGTCCACAGACTACATAAATATAGGTACTCAGCTCGTTTTTAGGGTTCCGTAGTAAACAAGGAACCCTTACAGTTTCGCCATGTCCGTCTGTCTGTCTGTCCGTCCGCGGCTTAGAGATGGTTAGAACTAGAAAGCTGTAATTTGACATGGGTAGGTATACATTTTAATCACGCCGACAAAGTGGTAAAATAAGATCAAGAAAAAAAAATTTTTTTAGAGTACCTCCCCTAGACGTAAAGTTGGTGTGGGGTGTCATGGAAAGGTCGTTCAAAAATATTGTTGGTGTGTGAAAATCAATTTTTCAATTCAGGAACGATATCATCAAAGGTCTAAAAGCCCACAAAGCTCACGGTTCAGATGGACTCACCAATAGGGTGATCCAACTTTTCCCTGCCCACTTGATAATGCTACCATCTTCAATGGTGCCCTAAGCTAAGCTACAATATCTGCCCACAAGCGTGTAAAGAAGCTGACGTCATCGGTATCCCCAAGCCAGGCAAACCCAAGTCTGAGCCCACTAGTTACCACCCCATTAGTCTGCTCAAGGTCCTCGTCAAAGTCTATGAGAGGCTTATTTATAAGCGTCTTAATGACTATGCCGAGACCAAGGGCCTAATTCCGAACGAGCAGTTTGGCTTTTGAACTCAGCACTCTAGCGTGCATCAGGTCCACCGTATCATCGAGGATATAAGCGCTGATTTCTAACGAAGCTCGATGATGGGTGCTATCTTCTTCGACAAAGCGAAAGCGTTCGACATAGTCTGGAACAGCGGCTTATTATAAAGGTCTAGAAACTCGGTGTGCCAGATCGTCTCGTGCTCATCTTACGGGACTTTTTGTCGAACCGCACCTTCCGCTATCGCATCGAAGGAGCGCTCTCCTCCCCGCGACCATTACGCACGGGAGTCCCCTAGTGCTCTCTCCCCTCATTTTCACGTTGTTCACCAGCAATATCCCCAAAAGTAAAAAGGCACAGTTGGCAAAAGCCCTGACGCGATAGCTCTCACTCTCCAAACCGCAGTCAACAAGCTCGGCACGTGGTTCAGAAGCGGAGAATCTATGTCAATCCCGATAAGAGTCAAGCGGTTCTCTTCAAGAAACCGAGACTCAAACTCAATAACACACTCCCCCGACCAATCACCATGTTTTACAAGCCGATCCCCCGGGGGAAGCGAGACAAATATTTATTTATTTATTAATTAAAACTATATGCACAAGTAAAAATAAAATACCGTAGGTACAAAGGCGGACTTATTAAAGAGCGTTTATTCTGAAGGTGGGCAACGTCGCAAATAGATGTCAAATATTTCACTAGATGTCAAATATTTCACTGTTTTGATTAATCTAACATTATTACTGTGTGGAAATAAAAAATGTTGCTAACTAGCAAACTAGAATATTGATTATGAAATGCAATAATTAATATCGTAACAGCGAATTTATAGTTTTAGATGTAAAAAAACTATTTGGAAACTTTCCAAATGGGTTTTTTACACCTAAAATGAGTACAACATCAAATTCAATGTTATAATAGCAATAAATTATTAATATTCTAGTTCGCTAGTTAGCCACATTTCTTATTTCTATTCAGTAATATTGCTTTAAGAATCAAAACCAATGACTAATAAATAAAACAGGTAAATATTTGACAGTTATTTGCGACGTTGCCAACTTTTAGGATAAACCCTCATGGTATGCGCTAAGGTAGCCCGCGAAATTTGACCAGAAAATTATTAATTAATTAATATTATTATTTTATTATTATCATTTATTCATTTACAAACTTATTAAGAACATTTTTAAATATTTTTATAAAATTCATAAAAAAAAACATTTAAAAATATAAAAAATAGTAGCCCACCGGTATCGGGAACAGGGTCCAAGCTACCGGTGGTCAGGGCTCCAGAGAGAGGAACCTCCTGACAATGCGATGCGAGCCGTGTCCAGCACTACCGCTTTCTGAATCAAGCCCTTGATCCAGCTGCCCAACGAGAACCTCGTTAGGTGTTGGTCGAGGCTCTTGGCAACTAAGCCATTGGCTGATACGACTATCGGCACAATGATCGCTGAGTCCACATCCCACATGTCGACAACCTCGTGAGCCAAGTCAAGATACTTGATTTGTTTATCTTTCTCAGCTTTCACGAGGTTCCCGTCATGCGGGACCGTTATGTCAATAATCATTGTGCGCCGCTCTACTCGATCCACCACCACTATATCAGGTTTATTCGCAACAATAGTCCTGTCAGTGATGATGGATCGATCCCAGTACAATGTGATATTTCCATTTTCGAGAACTGGGTCGGGCACATACCTGTAATACGGCACTTCTGATTCCACAAGATTGTATTTCAGAGCAAGTTGCTGATGGATAATCCTGGCTACAAGGTTGTGTCTATGCAAGTACTCTTCGTTAGCTAGACGAGAACAGCCGGAGATAATATGTCGGATTGATTCTCCCGGACGGTGGCATGCCCGACAGATGTCAACCGTGCCGTCTTTCACAATAAATCTACGGTAATTGTTCGTCATGATAACTTCGTCCATAATTGCACAGACAAAACCTTCGGTTTCCCCAAAGAGGTCACCAAAACGCAGCCAGGCTACGGACGCTAGAAAATCTACATCGGGTCCATGTAGGGCCCGGAAAAAGCGTCCATGAAGCTCCTTACTCTGCCATACCTCCCTGCGATCGTTAGTGTCAAGCACAACAGGCTTGCACCAGTTCTCTTTAGCTATGGCGAGCGGGGTGAGGCCCTTGTCCACCGCGACCACATCTCGATGCATCCCCACGTCGGCTTCTAGGAAATATTCCCTGAGACTGCATATCTCGCGATTGTGGAGGATCTTAGCGTTTAAAAAGCCTCGACCTCCACACTTTCGCGGGATATACAGTCTCATTACCGATGACCGTGGGTGGTGCATTCGATATGCAGTCAGCAGCGTACGCACCCTTCTATCCAGGGCGTCGAGTTCAGTCTGAGTCCATTTGAGTATGCCAAAAGAGTACATCAAAACCGGCATGACCCAACCATTGAAGGCGCGCACCTTATTTCCGCCTGATAAAAGACTATTGAATACTTTCTTCAGGCGGCCAAAGAAGCGCTCCTTCAATGATTGCTTCATGTCAGTAACATTGATACCCAACGCTTCCGACATACCCAAATACTTATAGGTTTCGGATGCGGAGAGGGCTCTAAGGTTTATGGAATCCGCGAGCTGTGTTCCCACGGATTCCACAATCTCCCCTCGCTTTACATGCATGACCGCACATTTGTCGACACCAAATTCCATCCTGATGGCGCTACTGAAAGTTTCAGTTACTTTCAGTAGCTCCATCAGTTGCAAATTGTTGGGGGCAAAGAGTTTTAGGTCATCCATGTAGAGAAGGTGAGATATAACCTGACCACCTCTCCTCAGCCGATAGCCTAGACCTGAATCCTCCAGCATAGTGCTTAGAGGATTCAGGGCTAAGCAGAACCAGAGCGGACTCAAACTATCGCCCTGAAATATGCCTCGCTCAATCCTTATCGGCTCGCTATTCCTCTGGATATTGCGACATCCTGGATAGCGAAGGACCGTCCTCCATTGCCCCATACACGACATCAGGAAGGTGCGCAGAGTTGCATCTACTTTATACAACTCCAGCACCCTCCTGAGCCATGTATGTGGCACCGAGTCATAGGCCTTCTTATAATCTATCCAGCATGTCGATAGATCTTTTCGGGAACGGCGAACCTGTTGGCTAATGGCCATATCAATGAGGAGTAGCTCCTTAGTACCGCGGGACCCGTTCCTACATCCATTTTGAGAGGCAGACATGATGGAGTTGGTGTCTATATGTTTGTTAATTTTAGCTCTCAAAATGGAAGTAAGAACTTTATAGACCGTCGGTAAACACGTGATCGGCCTATAATTTTTGGGTTCCGCGGTGCTACCAGATTTATGGAGCAGGTGGGTAACTTCTGTCGTTAGGAACTGGGGTACCGAACCAGACTCCAAAGCAGTCTGGTACTGAGCCGCCAAGCGAGCGTGCGACCTTTTGAACCATTTGATCCAGAAATTGTGCAGCCCGTCCGGCCCTGGAGACTTCCAGTTGGGCAACGGACGAACTGCACGAGCTACATCTTGGGGGCAGATGGTAATAGCCCCCATTTCTGGTATTGGATCGCAGGCTCGCTCGACTTCTCTAGTCCAATCACCTTCGGTGTGGTTGACAGGCGCCGACCAGATACTCCGCCAGAAAGAACACATGGCATCATCATCCGGAAGGCGCGCGTCAGCCACACCTTGGTCCGGTCGCTCCCAAGCCCTATAAACCCACCTTTCATCACTCTGGAAGGTGCGATTCTGAGTATATCGCTCCACTCGCCGCTTATACCTACGAATACGGTTCGCCCATGCATACACTTTCTGCTTCAGGAAGTCGATGCGCTCTGTGACATGGGACACATAGTCCTCACTCAGGACGAATATCAGTCCCTGAGAACGCCTCACAAAGCGCATCACTCTAGGGCGAGTATTGCCCTCCCTGAAGCAGATAAGTTTGCCGATGAGCGCTCTGGCCCCACCAATACGGCGCTCAATTCTGCACTGCCAAGCTGGTACTGCTGGTTTCGGTCGTGTAGCTCTAGAGTCATTTGCAAATTATTATTTATTATTTTATTTATTATTTACATATTAATTAATATTTTTTTTGTATTTTTTTTTGTATTGAACTGCAGGTCAGTGTGAAGTTTTATGTTGACCTCTGGCATCCAAACGGCACAAACGGGGGTCGGTTTCCGCGCTATGATTTGCGACCGTAACCAATATGGCTTTACATAATTATACTCATTACAATCAGCAATACAACTCCATAAATAAGCACAATCGCCAAATGTCATGATTTCATGAAATAGTCATTCAATGCGATTATATGAACTTAGAGTTGTATTGATCAATAACCGACTTCCTAAAAGGAGGAGGTTATATGTTCGACGCGAATGTGTGTTTTAAAAAAAAAACAAAATTTGTATGTCCTCCGATTTCTCCGTCAATTGTGGACCGATTTTGAAAATTATTTTTATGTATGAAAGGGTATGCTCCCGGATTGGTCCCATATAAATTTTATTAACTTTTCTTGGATAGTTGTTGAGTAAGCTTCAATAATACGTATTTTTCCCACTTAGTATATGTGGATGATATGATGATACGAGTAACTTCCTGTGACTGTTATTTAAATAGCAGGTACTGGTATTCGAATTTGTGTGGGGTAGGTACCACAACTAAAAATTTGAAAATAAAATCTTTTTACAAAAAAGAAATACAACCGACTTGGAGTGAAAAATAACTTTAATTTCGGAAGTCGGTGGCAATAAACTAAAATTCAAAACCAAAGACACCGACTTTCGAAATTAAAGTTATTCTTCACTCCTAGTCGGTTGTTTTTTTTTTGTAAAAAGATTTTTTTTATGATTATAATTATATAAATAAACATTTGATACGGCCGCAAATCATATATAAATCAACATACAACATGATACTGACCTGAGGCATTTTCTAACAGTCAACCTTAGGGTGATGCAGAGACAAAATATGGCAGGTGCAACATAAGGGATTGATAACACGAACGAAATTAACTATAAAATACAAGAATAAAATATAAGATACATACATAGTATAAGGTCCCGACGGTCAAAATTGCTTGACAAGCACGAAAAATTCACGTGTTTGTGAAGCACGTCGCGCGCGTCTAGTGACGCCATTAGGATTTTGCGACCGAATTCGGTCGTATAGCGATCGCTATCTATGTCGAGACTGCCGCCCCAGTAGAGCAGAAAACGAATCCAGCAAATCACCGCTGGGATGTTTCAGCCAACTTCTCGCGTGCTACGTGAGCACGCGAGAACCTTCACTTTAAAAGACAACCGTCTGGTTGCCGTCCTGATATTTAGAGGTAGCGCATTCCAAAGAAAGACCGCCTGGACAAAGAAAGAAGAGTGAATGAAACCAGAGCGGTGAGAAGGACATCGTAGAAGACGATTGTTGGTGGAACGAAGATTTTTGCTATGGGCAGAGCATAAGTATTGAATATGGGAAGTCAGGTAAGAAGGAAAGGTGAGTTTGTCGAGAATAGAATAAATATCTAGGTGAGGTCCTCGATGTGAAACTGTCATTCTTCTGAGAATGAGCGGAGAGCGAGCGAGTCTGCTTTATGTGCTCTGGCACATTAAGCAGGCTCCTTCGCTCGCCGCTTTCGCTCTCGGTAGGCTTCACTCCGTTCTGAATGCACGAAGAAAATTGCCACTCAAGTGCAAATTGCGTACCTACACGGCTTGCATTCGTCCAAGTGTGTTAGGAACGAGATCCTCCATCTCGACCTTAAAATCCCCACTATTGCACAATTTCTTCTACGCAATTCAAATCGTTTTTTTGATACAGCCGCCAAACATCGCAACCCACGGCGGCCTTGACAATCAGAATTGTCAAGGCCGCCTCTAGAATCCGTAAAGTCTGCCGTCCAAGGCATATTATCACCGACCCAGATGACCGCGGAACCTTCCTCGCAATAGGGCCACCAGCACAGTGAAAAAACACACACCGACACGCATTTCGCTCCCGAGTAAATTATACTCCCCCCGAACCTTGCTCGACGATGCGCCAGCCCACGTTGAAGCTCAGCTTCGACGTGGGCTGGCGCATCGTAATCGGGGAATTTAGAACTACTGGCTCAGGCCAGTAGTTCTAAATTCCCCGATTAATAATAATAAATGTTTGATCCAGCCTGTCCCATCTTGCTGTCCTCCCTGTCCTCAGCGACGCCATAAGCCGAGGTTCTTACCCCACAGGGGGTGCCCTTAGCGAGCGTTCGCCTAGTTTATAAGTAATACTTACGCCCTGGCTGGAGGCTTTAAGTTAGTATAAGCTACTAACTTAAAGCCTCCAGCCAGGCAGCCACAGGAAAGCCCGGTTAAGCAGCTACGACCTCCTCAGAGGTCAAATGCGAGATGCCATTTATAAAAAACTACCTGCCCGCCCCAGCTTCGCACGGGTACCTACCAACATTCCCACCAACTTACCCACCAACCTACCCACCAACCTACCCACCAACCTACCCACCAACCTACCCACCAACCTACCCACCAACCTATCCACCGACCTACCCACCAACCTACCCACCAATCTACCCACCAACCTACCTACCAACCTACCCACTAACCTACCCACCACCCTACCCACCAACCTACCTACCAATCTACCCATCAACCTACCAACCTACCCACCAACCTTCCCACCAACCTACTACTAAACATACTGCCGCCCCAGCTTCGCACGGGTACCTACCCACCAACCTACCTACCAACCTATCCTAACTTGATGATGACTATTGAGAGAGGTATGGAAGAAAAAGACATGTTGTGCCAATTCCAAATAAATTGGGATAAGGGCAGGAGAATGATAATGTTCTGAAACGGAGCAATATAAAGAATCTAATTTTAATTTCTAGTTTCATCATCATCATTTTTATTCATCTTTGAATTATGTTGAGTACTATTTATTTTTAACTAGACCTTTAGTAAGTTTTTGTTGCTGTTTTAGTAAGAAATACACCCCTGTAATTCTAGCGATTAATTAGTTAAAAACCTATTACTCTATAC
This sequence comes from Agrochola macilenta, assembly GCA_916701695.1. Taxonomy (NCBI): domain Eukaryota; kingdom Metazoa; phylum Arthropoda; class Insecta; order Lepidoptera; family Noctuidae; genus Agrochola; species Agrochola macilenta. The sequence goes on along the minus strand of OU753559.1, from coordinate 10,419,201 downwards.
CTATAATATATTTCAAACCTACTGGATTTTATTTCCGTCAGGTTTTGATTATCGTACATAATTTTAACTTTTGCGTTGGCAATGCAGGTTTTTCCCACAAAACGAAATGACAGATGTTTAGACTGTGGTTTATACATATTGACATTTTGTATTGACAACCAATTTTTGCTAAATGAAAGAGAAACTCGGATTCTTTACTCTAAACATCGAAAAAATAACCTGACCTTTATCAAATCTGGTCGATTATCTCAACAAAGTGATAAACTCATTAGTAGATTAAGTGTTTTCGATATTTCAGCAGTGGCTTTGTGGAATACCAGTTGTAGAATGAATAATGCACCGCAGTTCTCTTTACGCTGGAATAATTACGTATCTCACGTAACAGAAGCGTTCAATGTTCTCCGTTTTGAAAACGATCTAGTGGATGTCACCCTGTGCTGCGATGGAGGCAAAATCAAGGCACACAAAATGTTGTTATCTGCTTGTAGTAGTTACTTCAAACAAATTTTCAAAGAGAACCCATGTCAACATCCTGTGATTATATTCAGAAACTTTAAGTTCGAGGACCTCAATGCGATCATCAACTTTATGTACCATGGTGAGGTGAACATATTCCAAGAGCAACTGGAATCATTCCTTATAACTGCTGAGCTACTAGAGGTTAAGGGTTTGACTGATAACTTGGAAGATGAATCATCTAAAAACCAGTTGAGAATTACAGACAACACCTCTTTAGATTTAAGTTCTAAATCAAGTAGAATGACTGAGGATATTGTGCCTGTGATGTCAGATGAACCAATTAACTTAGCCACAATGCAAAGTTCTAGAGAAGAGTACATTCCACAACTAATAACAATGACTAACAACCCAAACAAAAGTATTTCAGAACAAGAAAATAATGGTATTGTTGAAATGCAGCCTGAAGCTTCAAAGTCTGATGATAATGTAAAATTGAGAACAGCACCATCTACCAGTAGTGAAGAAATGCAAGTTGATACACAGACAACTTCAGTTGAAGATTTGTCAGAAAAAAGCAATTCGGGTATGTCCTGTATAAGGAAAACTTCTATTATTATTAAATTATGCATTAAATAAGCTTTTAATAATAAAGTAATAAGTGCTTTAATTTTTATGCTAATTGAATTGCGTGAAATCAAATCTAATGGAATGTAATGCGATAAAACAGTTTCCCTTTTATCTCAAAACAAGATCTAACTTTAGCCCGAGCTTAAAACTTTGTGCCAGTTCTTGTATTTTGAATTTTATTCTGACTGTTATAAAGTTCTTAACACCAAACTGAGAATTAAGTACCAGACTAAGGCTGCCTGTCCATTGTAGCGGAGCGAGGCAGCGGATAGGAGAATGGCAGCGGAGTCGAGGTTTTATGCAATTCCATTGGTTAATATTGGCACACTGATACTCCGCTCCTCTCCTCTCCGCTCCAGTGGACAGGCAGCCTTAGTTGTCAGTTTTGTGTAAGTAATTGTATTTAGATCACAGTTAGGTTGTTATTAAAATATTAAAGAAAAACCTTTTACTAAGAACATTTGTGGTTGTAACAACTGTAAGTAAATACATACTTAACTTGTTTAACAATTTATGAATAACCAAAATACTAATATATTGGCAAAAGGAGGATTATGTAAAAAAGTGCTCTTTCCCCATTTTATTTTAATGTAATCCTTTATTTGCCTTCTTTGTTCACACAGAATATAAATTTTTGTTACAGAATCGGAACTTGCTAAGTTCCGTTGCCAACTCTGTCCAAAAGGTTTCAAGCATCCCACTTCATTGACATTGCACAAGGATTCACACGCAGGAAAGACACAATGTCCTGTGTGTCATCGGTCTTTCTCGCGGTCTTATGATATGAGGAGTCATTTACAAAGAATACACCAAGGGAAGCAACTGACCATCAAAGAGATCAGATACAAGAATACAAATGATAGTGTCGCCCCCAAGCAGTTTACTCATCACATTTAGTTATAGCTTCTTGGTAACTAAGTTACCATAATTTAAGCACACAGTGCAAATGCCTAGAACTGTCTTATATTATAGAGTTTATGTATAACAGCTATCACTTATATTGATATGAAAAAAATATTTTTATTTACTATTTTTATTAAACGTCACAAATGATATTGCTCAGTGCTAGCTTTGGCTATTTTTATACTAGTCTGTAAAATTACTGTTTTAATATAATAATTGTTTCCATTATTCTTTTGTTTTATTTTTACATTCTGTATCAATAAAGTAGGTGTAGATTTGGGCAGGCAAAGATGGCTCCTGTCCTGATACAAGAGCAAGTTGTTGTAGTCATCTGTGGGTATTATTTGTTAACAGCAGTATTGTTAAGTACTGTTGGAAAAACATAACCCTCCTTCTGGGGCAGTCTGGTAAAAACCAGAGGAACAGTTACAAAATAATTGTAGAATTTCTCCCTCTCTTTTTGTGTTGTCTTCAGGGGAAAAAGAGCGCCCGCGACTGTATAGGTATATGACTTAACTTCTGATTGGTCGCATGCGCAGTCCGCCTGTATACAGTTACATTACAATTCTCTGTATTCTAATTGTTTTATCGTTTATTGGAAACAAAACAAAATTAATTGAGGAATAGCAGATGCCACGCAAGCCCGAGGCCGGGTTTATTCCCGGGTGGAAACCCAACAGGACACGTCGCGAGCTACCCAACAACGTTTCAGTAGGTAGTCACGTCACGCGACTACTAATCAAGACTGGATGCGGGTAGGCGCTAGACCCGTAGTTGAAACGATGATTACGTGAGACCTACAGCAGTGGACGTATTTTTTACCCGACTACGGAGAAGCAAAAAGGAGGGTTATTATTTTTACCGGTATGTATGTTCATCTGTTAAGTACCTCATAACTTCTAAACTCCGGGTTAATATGGCGCCCCCCAGAGGACATAGACATAAACAATTTAAAGATAGTTAATTGATTCAGGCGTGACTTTGCCTAAATCCATTATAAAATACAATAGATGACGTACTTATACTGTATTTTATAAAAAAAAAAAAAACATGGTGAGTATGTGAAAGGGCTTGACGAGCTTTAAATCATATTGTCTTAGTAGGCACATAAATACGTTTAAATTTAAAAAATAAACAAGCAAAAGTGAGACTTTGCTACGGAAGGCGCGCGGCTGTAAAATTAATACTTACTATACAATAAAACCTAAACAAACAAAATTTTAAGCGGCTCTGCAAAAGTGCAAACATTATTTTATTACAATGCATTTGCTCGAAAAGAGCCTTTTCCAAGCAGTAAATTAGTGCGGAAGGTGTCACTTTTTTTCACTAGTGATTTTTACTTTTCTGTTTTTTTTTAATTTTTGTGGCCGTCGAGTCATCAGCCCGTTGCAAAGAGTTTTTATTATTTGAGAAAAGTTTTACAAATCAGATGATGATGATAACGATGACGATGGCGATGGCGATGACGATATCGATGACGATGGCGATGACGATATCGATGACGATGGCGATGACGATATCGATGACGATGGCGATGACGATATCAATGACGATGGCGATGGCAATAGCGGAGTCAAAGTCGAAGTCGAAGTCGAAGTCGAAGTCGAAGTCGAAGTCAAAGTCAAAGTCAAAGTCAAAGTCGATGTCGATGTCGATGTCGATGTCGATGTCGATGTCGATGTCGATGTCGATGTCGATGTCGATGTCGATGTCGATGTCGATGTCGATGTCGATGTCGATGTCGATGTCGATGTCGATGTCGATGTCGATGTCGATGTCGATGTCGATGTCGATGTTGATGTCGATGTCGATGTCGATGTCGAAGTCGAAGTCGAAGTCATGAATGTTGTTTTTATCATATTTTCTACGTCGTAATATGTAGATGGTAGGTAGTCGCCTATGTTGTGTACATCATAATATGCGACTACTGGCTCGCTCGTTTTTTTTTTATTTCCTCGCACAATGCATAGTAAAACATTGTACCTATGATACCCGTGCGTAAGATAATTTCCGACTCGTGTCGACTTATTCACTCATCGGAAATCACCTACCTTCCGCACTTATAGCATAAATAACTATTACGAAATGATAACCCCAAAATAATTTAAATAAAAAGTAAGTTCAAAAACTAAAACCCGACTACTGAAAATCACGCTCTTAAAGGTATGAAACAAGAAAATATTTCAGACTGAAATCGAGACAAAGACATTTTTTGTTTTTTTTTTGGTTTGTGAGAAATTATGAAATAACTTCTCCCGCTCTGGGCGGAGCGGGAGGGCGTGTCAGACTTTTACTGACTAAAACCCACCCGTGTTCCTTACGTTGCCTGTGTGCCGGGGCGCGATATCCCTTTCGGACAAACTCGCAACCCTGGCAGGCATTGGCCCTAAAGACAAAGACATAAGTGTACAAAAATGGTCGAGGTAAAGCCGTGGTCGCATGCATTTTTTATTTTATACTTTGTAGAGCTTGAATTTCAGTAGTGGGGCCGTAGTTTTTTAACTTATTTTTTTCCAGTCTCAAAATCATGTAAACTTCCGATTTTAGAAGAGCTGTAGAGTAGGTATGCCCAGTGCCGTAAGCCAGCCGGGGCCTGTAGTAAATTCTACTGGGCCTGCTTGGTAGAAATTGGTTAGTTTTTAGGTTCTAAAGTTTATGAGATAAAATAAAACAGTACCTAAAAGTACTAGCTTTTACAAAATAGTTTTTCTGGATATAACACTAGCCAAATCGACGTTTTTAAACAAAAAGGTTCTACTCCTCGTGTTCCTAATCAGCAGGTAATGCGTTAACACTCGAGCTATTTATCAAATTATAACTTTCTTCAAACAGTAAGTAGGTACCTACTTACTTAAATTCAGGGTCAAAATGCTGCTGTCCCATACATTTTGACCGCGTAGGTATGGCACATTTCTATAAAAGAGTAGTTTTTTTTTTAAATAACTGACGAATTTTTCAACTTAGGGGGGTTCAGAATCATGTACTGATTCCATGGTATCAGTTTTGGGGGCGTCCATAAATTACGTGAGGTGTTTTTTTTAATTTTCTCTCCCTCCCTCCCCCCCTGTTGAGATGTCGTGAGATTTTATTCAACCCCCTCCCCCATCCCCTAATCTCACATGAGATTTTTCAAAATGTGGGTTTCTTACGTAAACGCGTTGGATTGTTATTGTAAAAAGAAAAAAAATATTGCTTCGGGCTTTTATTTACGACTAGAGAAGACTTTCGAACGAATTAGTGAATGATCTTTATCGTATTACGATAACGCTTAAGATTAAATCTTAAGCATGTAGGTACAATCTGGATTAAATGGACCAAAATAGTATATATTTTTTTTGTTTCAATCAGAAAATAAATTGCGTGATATTTGCCGAGACCCCCCCCCCTCTCTCCAACGTAAGATTAGATGAGATTTGACTAGACCCCCTCCCCCCCTTAAACATCTCACGTATTTTATGAACGGGCGTTCCCCTTTCGCGTCGATGTCCCTGACACCCTTTAAAGTACCTACTTTTGTAAAAACCTACATACTTAATTGATATTCCGAATAGTTGTTGCCGCCAATGATTGAATGGTGATGTTTCAAAGAGAAAGAGCGAGCGAAGCGACCTCGAAAATTTTAGCAAATTGGATAGGTAAGGTTTTCTTTTGACTATTCATACAGTACCTAATAGAAGTTACTTTGTCGACCTATGCAGGAAAGTATAAGAATTAAGAGCAAATAAGATGAAGAGCACGCGAAGCAATTTTAAGCTGTCCGCCTGGGATGGGTGTGATTTCGTTTGATAATTTAATACAGGGAAGGGAACCACTGTACTTCAACTCAACACCCGTCGCTTTTTTATATTAGCTACCTATTTGTTTTTTGGATAGAATAGACCCTTTTTAGTGTATAATTGAAAACCCCAAAGTGCGCAAAACCATAGGTGACGAGAAAAAATCACCAAAGTTTCTTACGGTATTGGTGGTATAGTGGGAGTATTACGGGCGGAAAAGACCACATGGCGGGTCTAAATTTGTTTCCAAGCATAAAGCGCAGTCGACCCTTCCATTCCATCCCCTTCTAACCTAACCTGTCCGAGTCGGGGTGCCCCAAGTCCCGAGCTCGCTTCGCTCGCTCATGCATCCTAAGTTTTCCTAATACATAACAATATTTTAACATTGCATTTGTACATAATAAGATGAGTGAGAACTGTCAAACTAATAACGAGCGGCCCTGCGGCACACAACATACTCTCTCTACTACTACACCACCTTCGATTACGTTTCGTTACCAACGATCTTTAAAGAGTACAAATAAAACTTTATAATTTTTTATTTTATTTATTATATTATTTGCTTCATAATTGAGTTAATTGCGGTAGCAGCTATTAAAAATGAATTAAAGTGTAAACTAACAATATTTATACTCAAAACCATTTAAATCCGCTGTCACTTTGTCTGAACGTAAAACGGAACAACGTAGGAGTGAAATACGTACAATAACTGTGGTAAAATATCAAATGTATTACGTAAAAAGTTGATTATTTGTAAAATTTTGGATATTTTTTCTCAAAAACTAGGTGTTTGCGCAGTGTGAAATTTTGCGAAAGCGTTTTACATGAAGACATCTATACCCAAAATAAAATTGAAGCTTCGCACGCGCGGGTGTTAAAGTACAATGGAGCCCATAATATTCCATTGGACCTACCGGTGGTATACCTAGGTGCCACGAATTGTTTTTTTGTTCGTCCAAGCGCGGGGCCCCCGAAAGCGCGGGGCCTTGTAGCATTTGTTACACCTATGTGGCTAATCCGTCACTGGCTATGCCGAAACTACAACAATGCAAGACAGTATTACTGTGCGTTTGCACTGGTGAAACATTCACAACAAAACATGTTGAAATCTCTATTTTCTGTCAATGTTCCATACGATTTTTGACAGAAACTATATTTCAACATGTTTTGTTGCGATGTTTCTCCAGTGCAAACGCACAGATAAGTAAACGTGATTCAAACTGTAGAGTATCTTGGGGTTGTCAACATTGTACCGCCATTTTATTCTGCCCCGACCTCCAGTTACAGCTTTAAAAAATTGTATTTTATTCATTACGAATTCTTACTCCAATTCTAATACTCGTGGGTTAAATAAAGAACCCTTTTTTCAGAGTCGGTTCATTTGCTTAAAAGGCTAGTATTTAAACTATTCTGGGCTCGGCAAACCTTGGCAAAAAGACGCGGTCCCATAACAACACGAGCGACAAAATGGTTCAAATAAAAAAAAAGAGTCACAATCGAAGCTTGCAGATCATATAGCGATTTTTCAATTCGGGAGATTCCCGACATGGTAGGCCGTCTGACGGCGGGTGGCGTCTGAGTACTGTTTTTTTTTACTAGAAAAGTATGCGCCACAATTTTTTTTTCAGCTCTTTGTTTTGTGTTTTGATTTATGATACTTCAGTGGTCTTCGGTAAGTCTGAATGGTCTGAATGTTTGATGAATAATTGATGATTGAAAAGTTAATTTGCTAACGATAGGTTATGGTTGTTTTCACTTTGGACGATAACGATATCGCCACTATTATCGTCGGACTGGTAGTTTCATATTATTGAATACTAAAAGCTTTCACACCGTGTCGGTGTAGTCAACCGTCGCGCACATTGATTGAATGAATTGTCATGCCGATATCGGCGGACGACACAGTGCACTTGTTCACACAATACATTATTTACTAAAAAAAAAACTATTACATTCTCCAAATAGATATGTTTTTTGGTAGGTACTAGTTAATTGACTCAGGTGTGACTTTGCGGAAATCAATTACAAAATACAATAGACGACATATATTTAGTAACCTAATCCGCTGTTGCTGTATTGTGGTATGATTATACTACTATAACGATTACTGTATTGAAGCAGCATTCAGACGAACTAATAATGCTTCAAGTGATTCGTAACATAATGTAACTATGGGTGTCACTATGTTCTATGTTATGGGGTTTGGTTTCCGCACTAGTCCTTCAGTGGACCATTGTGCGTGGGCCATAGCGGCGGTGTGTAAGATCTGGAGATCTGAAGATTGTAGGACTATCTTTAGATTGTATAAATTCAATTTCATAGTATTATATAATTGCATAGCACATGTGTGAGCACTATGTACCTACTTTAAAGCTACCATTTACTGGGTACCTACGTCTTTCATTGACCTAAATGTGCCCTTGCGGCTGAGAGTATGTCATGCTCACTCAAATGTCTCGCTGGTGGTGGCGTGTGTGTTGGATCATAAAGTTCCCTTCAAAATGGTTGAGCTAAATGGTGCTGATCCATGCGTCATGTTCGTGAACGGGCGCCGTCAGTGGGGACTGGTCATCTCTTAGCTGCCAAGGCTTATTTTGAATTTTTTTTTAATTTTTGAATTGTTTTTTTTCTTTATTACGGACGCTTTTAACGTGCACGTCTCTCTACATTGTTCTCACATGTATAATTACAACATGAATGATGTAACCAATATTTTGTAACAATATTCTGATTTAAAAGAGTGTCCGTGGAGTTTCTTGCCCGTTCTTCTCCATAGGAACCTACTACGCGTTGGAATGGGCAACTAGCTTCATATTTCTGACTGACCGACCCCTTGACAATTCAAAAGTGCCTGTAATTGGTTTATTTGAAATAAATGCTTTGAGTTTGAGTTTTGAGTTTGAGTTTTCTGGGTGTCCTAAGGGTCTCTGTTCTAATCTGGGTGACGCCTGTGCATTCAAAAAAGCACGTGCTCGACGGTTTCCTCAGCCTCCAGGCACGCCCTGCACAGAGGACTGTCCGTTATGCCCATTGTGTGGAAGTGTTTGTTCAGCGAGCAGTGGCCCGTGATGGTCCCCGTCACCAGGCGCAGGCCATTCCTATCCAGACGTAGTAAACGCCGGGTTAGCCCGGTATCCAAAGATGGCATGGCTTCCTTGGACTGCCTGCAGCCCGGTGTCGAGGTCCACCAGTGCTCCGCTTGAGTGTGGGTGAACTCCTGTAGCCACCTTCGTATCTGGGTGAAGGGGATGGGTACGATAGGCTCGGGTCCACAGACTGCCGTGCTGGATCCTCGTCTAGCAAGTTCGTCAGCTGCGTCGTTACCTAGCGATCCCCTTTGGTCTTTTTATCCATTGCAGTGTCACCGTGTTGCGGCTAGATACCGTTATTTGTTCTAGTGCATTGTGACATTCTAGTGTTATCTTTGTGGTAATATGTTTTTTCCGTAAGGATTGAAGAACTGAGGCGCTATCGGAGAGTATGCGTATGTGTGTATCCGTAACTCGAATCTCCTGGCTTTTAGGGCGCGGACCGCTTGTATGATACCCACACACTCCGCCTGGTAGACGGTGTTGTACATTCCCAGCGGGTGGATATCTTTATGTTGAAGTCGTGTGAGAAGACTCCAACTCCAGTCCCGGAGTCGGTCTTCGATCCGTCGGTGTATACTCTCATCCCTTTCGAGCCTGAGTAGTCACACTGTTCTTCTGTATTATGTTGTAGTGCCTATGAAAGTGGTGTGTTTTCGGGGCTTTATCACAGGGTGATGCCATCATTGGTCGTCGTTTGATCGCATCTTCCTTTATACGTGTGTGCTTAACTCTAGAGTCTTTGCTTAGGGTACCTGATACATGGAGCCTAAAGGCGGCTAGGGCCGCCTCCTCCCGCACGATGAGGTGCAGAGGAGGCAGTCCAAGCATTGCCTGTAGGGCGGCAGTGGGTGTAGTTCTCATACTGCCAGTGATTGCAACACAAGCAAACCGCTGCAGTTTTTCGAGATATAAGAAAGAAGTTATTTATACTGTACTGTTATTTATATTTCTATGGTCCTGGGCCACCAGACCAGTGAGCCGTATGTGATAACTATGGGTGTCAAAAACACACAACAAATGCTGCACTACAAACCGCTGTGTTGCAGTTGGCTTCGGACGGAATATTACTACTTGCAAGATAATACAGCACAGACTATTGGTGTCTGTGTCGCATCCGCCTTTGTATTGCCTTATACAAACAAATGCGGCTGCACTACAAACCCCTGTGTTGCACCTGGGTTCGGACGGACTGCTACAAAGCCATACGCGACATAATGCAGCACAGACTATGGGTGTCTGTGTTGCATCCGCTTTTGTATTTACACGGCCCGGCTACGCACGAGTAGCACTAAGTACTTACGAGTATCTACGTCTGTCCGTCTGTCTATCCGCGGGTTAGCACAGAGACGGTTAGGACTACAAAGCTGTAATTTGGCATGGGTACCTATACATATTAATCACGCCGACAATGAGGTAAAATTCAATCAACAAAAAAAAACTTGTTACTTTCCCTATACGTAGGTATAGTGGGGATGTTTTACTTTTCTCGTCTATCCCATGGTTGTAAAGGTCAAGGTGAAAATCATTTTTCAATTCAGGAATCCGCTTGCTAAATATTAAGCTTTCAAGTGCAAATTTTTGTTAGAGTCAAGTGTCCCCCCCCTGCCAGCTAAATGGTTGTACTTGGATTTGTGAAAAAATTCACAGCAATAGTATATGTATAATAACGAAGTTAAAAGGAAAACTATCACAGCTAAGTACAGGTTAACGAGTAATAGTCAACCAACTAAAATTTGCAGTTTGAAAAACATGTTCTTCCATACATTCCGTATGGGAGAAAATGTTTTTCAACTACAATGTTAAGTTTGTTCTTGGGATAAATTTATCCCAACTACGGAACCCTTCATTGTGCGTGGTCTGACACGCACTTGGCCGGTTTTTTTTGGTTATTTGTCGCCAGAAACAATATCTTGGTATTGTTTCGATTTTTTGATCCGAAGTGTATAATTGGGATCAACGTAAAGGGAATTCTATCAGTAACAATTCCGAAGCTTTTCGTTTCATTGATTAGATACAATTTCTAATCGGTAGTGTTTGAGTTAATAATTGAAACGGCTAAAACCTAATAAAATAATTAAAGAGAAATTAACCGCGTTAGTGCATGCAGTAATGCCCGTAATAGCGAGGCACGCAGAGCTACGGAGGGGTAAAAGCTAAGAACCAAAAAGCTTCAGTAGCCGGGCGGGACAATCAGGGGTTGTAGAAGCGAGGGTGGCGGGGGTCGGGCGGAGGGCGCTCGATACGCGCGCGCGCCGCGCTCCGCCATCAGCCAGTCGCATTTCGACGTCGTTGCGCCCGGTCTGTGTCTCGTTCATCGGCGCGCATCTGTCAAACGCTACGATATCGATATAAAATTCTTGCGTTTTTCACATAGTACGTATATTGTTTATTAAAATTACTCAAGACCATTAATTAATATTAGCTTTATTGTGAATCGGGAGTGATAGAATTGAATTTGATGATATTTTATTAAATTGTTTACATTCAGACCACATGTTTACGCATTATGTTAGGTTTGTTTCTGATAAGAAATTCATGAAGCATTGATAATAGCCAATTAATTAAAGTGCAGTGCCTCTTGTAATCCAAGAAAATGCGGTTGAAATAAATATAATGCCACCTATTTGCACATAAATCATCTGTAATCTGAATAGTGCATAGATGTGGTGTTTTCAGCGGTTCTTTTCATAAAACGTTTGGAGATTTGTGAAGTTTCGTGGAAATAGCGGGTGCTTTTATTCAGTAAAATGAGTGTGTGAATTTTTGATGGTGTGTCGTGAACGGGAGCGCGTGTAGAGTTGAAATTCGCTCGGTGAGCGTCGCGCGGCGGCGCAGCGAGGGTATTGATCGGCGGGTCGCGAGACGCCGGCGTTCGCCCGCCGCCGCCGCCGCCTAAATAAAGCTCCGCATGTGTGCGCCCCGCCTCGCCGCCCTACGTCGATGCCGCCCGTCGCCGTCGCGTCGACGGCGACGTCTTCGTACCGTCGCGACGCGTACAGCATGCGCTAGCTAGACTGACTAATAACACACTATCACATTATTCAGGCATTCATTTCATTTACGATCAACAAAAAACTGCAGTGCAGCCAAAATAAGCGATTATTTAAAGCTTCATTAATAACACTGCACGCGTACCTAAGGTATTCTTGAGAATCTCATACAACCCTAAAGCACCTTCCTTAATATCGATCAAACAAATCTAATGAAAATACCTAGAAATTTAAAAAACAAAACAAGGTGTAGTTAGCGTTATAATAATAGCGTTAATAGCTAGCGGGTTCAGTGATATAGCCTGATCTTTCATGGCGAGAATAGGATGCACCATTGCACAGCTCATGCAGCAGTTAGTTAAAAGCGTTAACATAATAAAATTATTTTAAGTAATTATCATTCAACCTTAACATTTATTTATATCTATAAGTATCTTGTTAACCGACGCGACAATATGAGAAATACCTACCTACTCATATGGCTAGATCCGCTATACCCATTTCGGGGAACACTAAAACTGCAATTTAATAATAAAAAAATAAAGCTGGGATCAGATCAGGGCATCGAACCCGGTGTTTAATATAAAAACACCACCCCTAATATTGCATGCAACGATCGATAATGCTGCTGATAAGGACCAAATTCTGCAAACTTTCAGATTTGTAGCCTTTCCATGTGTTAAAAATAAAATCCACGCTAAGATTATTTCGGACTGCATTTTATTTGCTCGGAGTGTTAGATTTAAATTGCCTAAAGCTGACTTCTCACTATGAGATATACTCGTATATTACATCACGAGATATAAATGAATATCGCTCACTGTACTTTTAAATGGAACCGTTTACACTGAGATGTAATACATATTACAACTGTCTTTTGTTATCTCGGGATATACCTACTATATGTATATTTCATAGTGAGAAGTCAGCTTTAGATTGAATATAAGATCGAATGTGATCACGTGGTGGAGTTTCCACGTGATCACGGTCATTTAGGATAGAGAACTATGCATTTATGTGCACTGTCATTTAGACTTTACCAATTTCGATTAACCTCACCATATCCAATTTTCCTTAAAGGACAGTCCTCATCTCAAAGTGACAGTCGTCGAAGAACAATGAGATCGATCAAAGCATGATCATGATTTCGTTAGATTTAGTCATCTTCATTGAGCCGAAAGTCGACTTCTGCTGACCATAGGCCTAGATTTCGTGTACTTATATTTTTATAATGTAGTAAATAAATTAAATGTTTGTTGTAGGTGTGAAATGTTGGGATAGTTAGACGATATCCCCGTAAGAGCTATGGCGCGCACAGTGCTGGCGGGCGGCGCGCTGCTCTGCGCGCTTAGCGCCGTGCTGCAAACGCGCGCGCTCATGCTGCTGCCGCACGACGTGCGCCCCGGGCACGCCGTCAGACACTTCATAGGCAACCACTCAAGATACACGCTCCTGGATCCAGAGTTCGCGCCTTACTTCACTCTCCTCGATGACGGCCTACTTATGACCACCGCTGATCTAACACCCCTACTCAATCAACCCGTCAATTTAGCCATACTAGAGCAAACTCCTTACAGCAGTGCAGCTCATGCCATTCATCTCCTAGTAATGGATCGACGGCAGATGTTACATTTCACCTCAACCAACGGATTGATAGGAGCAATTTCAGAAAACGCTCCACCCGACACTATCGTGGATCTTCTACCTATTAGAGCTACGGCCTTAGTCGATGTGGGTCCACTAGCTTATAAAATCATTAAAGGAAATGAAGACTCTATATTTTCCTTACGGCAGAAAGGGAAAACCGAAACTAACTCGGAAGTTAAGTCAGTTGTAACTGATGGTGATGTTGAAATGATCGCTACTAAACCTTTAGACGCTGAGGAAAAGAATTTATATGAAATACTCATCCAAGCAACAGACATCCATGGAGCGAATAAAGCTAACCTCGCAGTTCGGATAGATGTGGCTAACGAAAATGATCATGAGCCTCGTTTTGACCAGGATAGCTATTACTTTGCTGTAAATGGAACTACTGATCAAAATGGTCCGAATGGCACCGCACACTGGCAGAGATTCTCTAACATTGGACAAGTTCAAGCTGAGGATGCTGATGGAGATCGCGTGTACTATTCTCTAGAATCACCCAGTAATTTGGCGGTAATAGTACCACAGACTGGAGAACTTATATTAGCAGGTGAACCTGATGGCCATGAAGCTGAATTAAGAGTGGTTGCTCATGATACTGGTTTTCCACAACGTAAAAGTCGACCAGTACGAGTCTTTCTGGACTTTGTAATTCGTGACCAAAGAGATTTACCAGTTCTGCATCGTGAAAAGCGTCGCGTAACACGGGCTGTTAGACCAACGAAAAGAATTGAGTTTACTGAGGCAGACGGTGAAGTGGAGGGACGTGCTGTTTTCACGTTAGAAAAAGAGACTGATCGCGAGACATTTAAAATTCGGGACGAAAATCCGTGGGTTACCGTTGAACCAAGTGGTGTAGTGAAAGTTAAAAAGAAGTGGGACTATGAGGAATTGGGACCTGAGAAGACCATCGACTTCTGGGTGACTATCACCAACGCAGGAAATGGAGGTAAGTCTTTTAAATTTAACCACAATTTTGAGAAATATTATGTTCCTCTAAAGCTAGTGAGTAACCCATAAGTACCTACGTACGTTATTTGTTATTAAATGTCGCTATGTTAGCTAATGTATTGCTAATTCTACTTCTCTTTAAAACCTGGTATTAACTTTAGAAGAGGGTGTTATTGTCTAGGACACCATAAATCTTTTTGAAGGAGATAACAATTTGCTGCATTCATATTATACATAAACTTAGCTGTTAGGAGTCATTTACTTAGTTTTTATTGAGTCGTAGAATATACATACTGCAAAATACGAGTACAATCAACTATTAAAGGATGAAAGATGACTTCGTAACTCAAACAAAAAGCTCTAATATTGAACAATTCTCAACTGAATCTAATCATCTCCAAAAGAAAAGGTGTAAGCCAATTTAATATTTTTTCGTCGGAGTCTTCCATTTTTTATCCATCCATCCATCTCTTGAATGTCTCTATCAAGGGCAAATTGAGATAATGATAGGGAAAGAATGGGGTGGGAAGGGTACGGGATGAGCATTATACGGTCTACACAGCGACAGCTTTAAAATTCTGTTAATGTTCGCTTTCATTTACTAATGACGATGTTTAATTACATGTTACTTATCTTGTTACTGTGACAAAGCTTTGTTTTGTTTCATGTTGCCTCTCTGATTAATTGTAGTACACTTATGACTGGCTGAAGTAAACTAATTTGAGGAGGTCGAACCATTATAAAAGCTAATATATATTGTGCAGTAAGTCATGATGACACACTGCATTTTTGCTTTGATGACAGCATTACGAGACAAGTTAGGAGCGATCGATTTTTGTATTAAAAATAAAGCGTTCATGTAGTAAATATGGTATACGTGCCGCATGCACCTGTCGGATCGAATGGTGCAGTGGAGCATAACGCCGTGGTCAGGTCCGCGGTCCAACCCGGTCACGAGCACTCACGATCCACAGACATCCTCCGACGCTCCCATCACGACTAGCTAATTGTTTACTCTGTCGAAACGTGTCTAGCCTTAGAAAGGCCCTTTTACCTAATTATTGTACCTAATAACGTGATTTGTATTCAGTCGCAGCCTCGCAAACATTTTTGTATTTGAATTTTTCAATATTCTCTTAAATTTTTTACTTTGTGCCGTTTTATTGAATTGAGCAACGCTCTACATCGTTACCGAATTTTATGTGTCGAAATTCTACCGAATTCTGTGAAACAACGATCATTTCGTTCTCTCATTGTTTGTTTTTGAAGAAATAGGTACATAGCAGTGATTTTGTATTGTTAATTTTATTGCTGTGCACATGTTAACTGAGAACTGAAATAAAAACTTGTCAATATCTGTTTACTTCATTATGCAGATTCGTTTCCGAACAGATGTTAGAATAATATTTTGGGCATCAAGTTGTTTTGTCAACAATGTTAGATGCGTTTGATTGGTAAAATGATATTCCTGCATTCGCGTCAAACTGAAGGAACTCAACAGGAGTAGTGGCGTTCGCTACTCTAACATTAAGGCCTCAGGTATTCTAGACAGATTAGATTCTATAAATAAAGAACGCGCTTCATCTGTCGTAAATTAGCGATGGCACGAGTGTCCGGCGCGTGTGGAATGCCCATTAGGTACAATGGCTGTCAGGTGGAATGGTAGCAGGTTGCATTGTGACCACGGCTGCCACCGTGCTGAATGCGTGGATAATCGGGGGACCTGTCGCACGGCCCGGCCGCTCCGCTTCGCTTCGCTACCGATTCTACGCTTTGTAATTCGTGACAATTACCGTAGATGTGGAATCTTCACTATTAATGTGTTTTATTTTCATTTATTCTGGGGCATACTTTTCTGTTAACCACTTTTAGAAGATAGATCAATTTTTAATAAAGGTCATAAGCTTTTTTGGAACGAATAATTCGCACAGTGATTACTGTTCGAATAACTGACACTAAAACTTACAATCGAATCTTCTGAAGATAAAAATCAAAGTACAGCATCAGTTTATACACCACGGTCCAGTCGAGTGTTATCGGACATTATCAAAATAAATCGTGAAGGGTTTTATTTAATTACATCATCGGGGCAGGCGCATCCGAGGTGGGTGGGCGATCCAAGCCGCGGGCGCCGAAGCACCCCGTGTCCCGGACCTCGCCAGGAATCTAATCATTATCATTATTGTGTGGATAGTTGTTTCAATTATGTAATAGTGAACATGCAGGATTTCTTCACATACCTGTGAACCACCCATACCCATGAATTTTTTAAACCAATTTCAGAACTTTCGTATCCTTTGTAAAGTGTATGTGGTTTTAGTTGATGGATCTATTATATTTCAAGCACCACATTAAACTAAGTAAACGTCGATGAAACAATTTCGTGCAACGGCCCACACCACAAGTTGGTTCGTGACGAAGTACTCGAGGGAGCCTCGTCAAAGCACCTTTGTCTACTGAAAAGCGTGCTCTATTGGCAAATTAATTCTCTACTCTCCTACAGCAACGCTTCTCTTTGAACTAATCGACAAACACTTTGAAGTGTTTTCAGAACCCTCATTCACTTTTACCTTGGAGAGGACTGCATTCATTTTGCTAAAATCATTGAAGTGAAAAATGGTTGGTGTCCCGTTATTCGAAGAATATTTTCCAATATGTAAAAGAGTTTTTTTTTGTATGGGTGTTGTAAATCGGTGGTATATTTTTCAAGCAATAAAACGGCTGGTTCGCACAGGTGCGCCGTGAGCCGGGGTGGCATTTTAATCCTGCGAGAGGGATGGCGCAATGCAACGAAGAACGAACGTTCAGTCCCAAGAGTTATCAATTATCAGGATGCCGCGGGACAACTAAGTCGCATTTTATATATTTGTTTTATGAGTTACGTAATATTTGATGTTTGTATAGTCCGGAATATGTGCATTATAGTCTGGACAAATTTGCACAACATCGTCCTAAAAAGCTTCACGCGAACATTTCCTGCATTTTGGTATGGTTTTTCGCTCCGATTGTTACTTTCTTATATCATGGTGTATCAAACGGTCTGTTGGTCTCACAGTCAGTGCGGACGGTCACTCACTTTATTATTTGTAGTTCATTTTGGTTCGACGATAGCGTTATGTCCAAATTACAATGTAACTATTTCTGTCGTTTACAGAAATATATTTATTGAGATGTTAAGTAATTTGTAATGCTTATTTTTTGTTTTTTTATTTCAAGGGATTAGTGATGTTCAATCATATTCAGAGCCTTCAATATTGAAAGACACTACGGCTATGAAAAATTAAGTTCAATTTTAATTTATTAGATTCAATAATATCTTTATTACTTATTCGAAAAGGTTTTCAGGTGCCGCTTTCAAAATAGGTGTAGTATCGTTTGTATCGAATATCGAGTTCAAGCTGGAGGTTTGCGCTGCAATAGTGTGTCAAGTCGAATCGATAATTGAATACGATAGCTGGTGTGACGTACGTCAGGCGCGCCGTCGTCGGTTAGGAATTGGCACATCCGGACAGGGGTCTGGGCGTCGGGAGACGATTTAGAGACCGGCCTAGTCTGTTTTAGATTAGACATGCCATATGTTCCGTCAGAGGGAAAGATTAGGCAAAGGAATTTCAAGCGCGTCAAAGTAGTTGACATGCGTGAATATATTTCTATAGAGATCAAGCGCACCAGTATTGAATCGCGAATAATATTATGATGCACTGTAATGAATGAATGGCAATAGCAATATAGTTGAACGTCGCGGACCGGTTACGGGCCGTTTGTGGTACTTTGTTTGTTAAATTCAGTCGTCATTCAATCAATGGCGATGGGTGCGGGCGTCGCTCGCACAACAATCGCACTGGCCATTACTGGCCAATTCCCCTCATTGTGTCCACTCGCCGCAATTACGTATGCGCACTTCCTATGGTTGACCCCAAAGCCATGATCACCACACACCACATCTGCTCTCGTATCTTTTTTGCTTTTCACGGTCCTTTTATGAGGATGCATCTTGACTGTTAATATGCGCTAATAGCCTTAATTAGAACAATGCAAACGTTGGTTGAGGTCATGTGAAAGTTATTTCTTTTATTGGTTTGCATAGCCTGTTTGTTTAAACGAATTAATTTCGTAAGTGTTTTCAGTAGCTGTTTGACAAATACTGAATCTAATAATGTTGGCGTGTTCCATTCGTAACTTTCTTTTTTTCTGAAGGATCTCGGGCCAGCCTTTGAGCCGTTAATAAAATTTGTTCACCCCTCTCATTTATTTTAATCAAAATATGTACCTACGTCTCAGTTGTGTACTGTGGACGCTGTGGTCGACCCTGATTATTATTTCTGGGGTTCCACATTTTATTGTTGTTAGAACTAGAGCCATTCGGCTTAGAGGGGTATATTTTAACAAACGTAGTGGGCCGCAATTTTCTAAAGAATGTGTTTTGCATACTAAGGCCCTAAAATATTTGTTTAATGCTTTCTTTTGGTAACATTACTAAGCTATATTAAGGTAACTTGGGTCGAAACAGAAGCGGCCGCGTCTCATTGGACGACTGTTTTTAACACATCAATGGTGTTAGACATAGAAATATTGGTTTTAGATGTAGTTATGTGTACTTATTGGTACAGCGTGTACGGCGAGTCGTGATCGTGAGTGATGCGCACACATCTCTCCTATAATTACATCTAACGCATTGGTAAACAGCAGAGGCGTCGGTGCGGGAGTGCTGCGATCTCGACCTGCCCATTTATAGGCTTTCACTCTGATTGTGATTTGATTGCGGTCATTTGCTCGTCTACCTAAACAGCTAGCGACCGCGATGCGTTTACACGCTCAACGAACGTTAGATTATCACAATTTGTTAGCCGAGTAATAAATGTCTGGTCATTTGAGTTTAAAACGATAACAATCACGTTTGCGTAACGTCTCTTTTACATAAAGATACGAAGCTGATCTCAAAGGATATCCATCTGTCTGTGAGAATGAAACAGTGCGACCTATTGTCCTTTCTAATCTTATCACTAAGCGACCCCTAATTTGTCCTTCAACTGAAGTCTCGTGATATCGATTCAACGTAAACGTGCTCGTAAATCAGAGGTTACTAACACGTAGAATTTTGGTGTTCGATGCTCTCTCAAGTAACGATTATAGTTGATTAATGTTGCAATAGATCTCCGTCAATCGGATCGCGGTGTGTGATGTTCGGCTATCAATTGTAGGAGTACGTCGTGGTTCTCGTAGTACAACGGATCGGCCAACACGCAAGTTTAGGCGTGTCATTTTACCACGTTGTACGGTGGTTGTGCTTATTACTATGACTGTTCACATGACCTCGGCACCTTCAAATGTCGTACTGGGAATGTACCTGTTTTATTCTGCTTATTTGGCTGAGATGGATTTCTTGATGCGTTATCTTTTGTTTATTTGGTTAAAGATTTGGATAAACTCGGTAAAAGCTCGATAATTAAGTCCATCGAAACTAAAAAATGTATGATTCTTTTGTTTTTGTTTCCACGGATTATTTTTTATCTAGTCTTGTGCATATTTTGAAAAGTTTATCAAGTAGGTACCTATATTCTTTATTTCATCAGTCAGTTCATTTTCCTTTCCTTCTCCTTCAAATTTTTCCAACTAGTTTTCACTGCTGGAAAAAAAAAATCTGTGAAATTTCACAATTACTCCGGTAGAAATAATATTTTGTTAAACATTTTTTGCCCACTGTGCGAAGTTAGTTTAGTGCACATTCGCTACGCCTGCAGCTAAAAGAGCTTGTTAGAAAGTTTTATTTGTGCTTATAAAAACACACTTCGGTTATATAACTATGAAGCTGTGAGCTATCGGGGTGTGGCAGGAGGTGCGACGCGAGTGTCGCACTGCGAGCCGCGTGCAATGCGGTCGTGCATGCACTTCATTCCGCATTGTTCGGTTTCGCAATGGCCGCTCTCGAGACCTCTCCAAACACATCCACGATTGACATTCACAGTTTGTACCAGACGGCTTAAAGTTCACCCCCCTACCAAGAATGGGGTGGCCCTGCAAGACGCTCTCAACTTGAACGTTCCAATCCTATGTTACATACGAGCAAGTTTAGTGCGAACATGCATAGGGTTGAACAACTGCTAGTCTTGCAATAGTATAACACTTTGTTACATAAGTACATCAGAACAATCGACGCGGTACTCGAGACAGCGCATAAAGAAGTTTTTACTCACACGGTGAAAGTGTTTTGAGAACAAATATCAAACCGTATCAAAATTCAAAACATATCAACAAATTCTAAACTAATGTGACGTGTCCAATAGACAGTCATTTACCAAAACATACTGTTAGCCGCTCGAGTGGGTAGGTACTTAAAATAATGTTTGTCAAGCACACGCCAAGGCGACTGTGGTTTTTAATGCGCTTGACATAAAACTTACCCGTAATGTCACATCAGCATGTGGTGTGGTGTGGTATCAAGTGTGCGTCAAGTGAGACACCTCTAGTATAGAGGTGTGGCAGGTTCACGCACTGGGTTCAGCGTCTGACGCAAACAGAACGACCGATACACAGTGCAGTTGCTTCTAATTATAGCCAACGCTGGCCATATGGGGATCTTTATTATATCACGCCAGGCGCTTTGTTTCTGCCACATAATTAGGCCGCTTTCTTGATTTCACATAAAAAATACATTTGAAATGTTTACTTCCATTAACAATATTAAAGGGCTAAAGATGAGAAATTTTACCCAAGTATTGGCTCTACTCACATTCGCTGGCGATTTGTAGATTCAAGTACATAAAGTAAGTGGGTTAAAGTAATTCTTAGATTCCATAGTTGCTGTGTAATCCCACAGTACGGGAAGATATTCGAGCGCGCGTTTAATTTATTAAGGATAGACGCCAGATTGGGGTCCACGTTCGGTGGCTTTATTAAGATTTACAGCACCTCCGGGATCTGGGCGCAATTATCAGCAGACTCCTTGACACCCATGGGAAATATCGTAAGGGGCATAACACCGTTCTGACCCTCGTCGGCATCACGATCCATAAAATACAGCTAACAAATGGATTGGATTAAATTACGTCGGTTTGTCCACCCGGTTTAAAAACACGAATGTTTGAAAATTACTGACGGAAATAGTCGTGAGAAAGTTCTTTACCGGCTACTTGTTTCTTATACCTACAACTCCAGGTAAAAAATAATAATTGCTATCCGTTCTTATAAATGTCCACGTCTAATTACTAACAATTTAATCTTTAGATGTTAGTAACGCCGCTATACGCGTTTTAATTACTGTTTTTACCACATTTTTGCTAGAGATTCTCTGTATTATATCAAACTTTATGTTTTGCACCTAAAATTAATTAGAATCTCTATTTTAAGCTCTGCATATGCCTTGCCTTTTCAAGCTCAATATTAAACTCTTTAAAAAGAAAACAAGTTTTAAGTTTCATCGTGTGTTAGCTGCAAAATTTCATAAAAAATAGAAGCGGAAACAACAAAAACCATGATTTCAATCTTATCAAGCATAATTCCACGAACCATATGGTAGAAGCGGTCTATTCATCATCTTGAATGATTATGGAACACGTTTCCCCTTTTAATTTGCATTTTGTACGACATAAACCTCTTGATTAATTGTGTAGAGTGTGAGTAGTGCGACATGTCGGCTCACGCTGTTTTCGGGATTACTGCCCGCTTAATTGGCGCAATCATAGTTTCACCAAATGTCGACTTTGTTCAACAGTTCGTCATCTCGCTCGACGTTTGTTCTGATTCGCGACTCGCAGATGGAAGCTGAAAATTAACGGGTTTCCGCTGCTGTCGTGCTCATACAATTTGGCTGATTCGTACCCGATTATAATAAACCTCAATTGCTAACTTGGTGTGAGGTTCTAGTTTCGACACGGGCAGCGGTCGTCACGAAACATTACGAACATTCTAAAATTTGTTTTGGTTATGTAGATACGCTGGATGCCATGCACCGCACAAGTCTTTCCAATTAAATTCAAATGCAAATTATCGATCCAAAGACATTTGATTTATTAATATTATGTTAAGCTTCACTATTTCATCTGATAAAATGCATTCCGAAACATTAGTCTAACACGCGATCGAAATTCAGAATCCGCAGGGGTCCTGACACCTACTGTTACGGGCATGGTTAGATGGTTCGTTATATTTTTAGTATTGGTTTATGATATCGACTATTTGAATCGGTAAATGTTTATTGCTTATTACTTCCTTATCTTCATGCTCTCATAGTTTCTGGGTGCGTTAGCTTCGGATCGCGATTGTGAATAAGCTGTAGCCCATCTCATCGCTTACAATATAACCAACTGCTCAACAGAAACATGTTATGTTTATTACCTTTCCGCAAAGCGTTAGGTGGAACTATTAAAAATGATTAAATAAGACCCTTCATACCATTATATCCTTTTTTCTCGAGGCTTCGTAGGAAATATTCGAGAAACGCGATAAGTGGCACCACTAGAACAGACAAGAGCTTTAACTACTGGCATAGAATAAATGCTACTGGTCAAGAGAATTGGTTCCCACACCCACAGCAATCTGAACTAGTGCACAACGCAGTACATGACCAATAAGGATTGTAGTTTTTCTCCTCTTGGATGTAACTGTTATAGGTACTTATCTATCGACATTTTGTAATATAATAAGTACTTATCCCAATTATATTTCGTTTTTATGCCGACAGGAAATTGTTAGCAGTCCAATGATAGGAAAGAAATAATAAATAAAGCTTTAGGCGACCTTTAACCCGCCACGTTACGGAGATATTCTCGATCGATGGAGCTTTCGAAGATAATGCACGCGATGGTTTCAATATTTAATTGTAACGTAACGCTTTCTAATCCCAATTTACAGTAAAACATTGAATTGCAAGCAGTAAAAAACTTCCTCCCATTTCCTTTTATTGTAGCTGCAGCGTTGATTAATTGCGTTAAATTGAAACAGCATTAAGTTTAACAAGAGAAAACTACTGGCAATTGTTCAAGAGTGTACTAGCGTACATTGTTCAGTGTCTTGAATGAAACTAAGCAGCTTTCCCGCGGTATATCTGTTCGAGTCAGCATTAGGTACTTTGGAGTGTATCTGAGGGCGTAATAGAGCACCTAATGAAATTATCTGCAACAATGCAATTCGTGACCGGAGCTCCGCACAGTCATCGGCGGCCACTCGCGAGCATCTCAGGCGCAATCCCCCCCGGCGAAATTGCACTTCATTTGCGTGTACGCGGCTTAGGAACCCGACGTTCTCACGCCCTTCACTGAACCGAACCTTTGAAGATATTGTAGACGCATCATCACGTGCATTCCGATCGTTACCGTGCCTGCTAATAGAGCGCTGACACACCCGTGTGTATTATTTAGAAATCCAACTTATACAAGTTTAATTACATACTTTTTAGATTGATATCGAAAGATGTTTTGCCGCATCATCCCGTTCAACTCTCACGGCTTATGATAGCGTCGAGTTGTATGCAGGCGGGCTCGTTTAGTGCTCTGTTGTTCTCTGAGGATCTGGTATTCTATGGCCGTTACATAAAAATACGAGACCGCGCATAGAAACGTGTTTAATCGTCAATGCTGGCGATGCAATGTGGGCCGAGCTCATCCTGCGTTTGGAGCGAGATGGAGATACGTCCTTTGCACGCGATAGACAAAGCTGACGATGCAACTTTTGATATCATAATTAAGCCGGGACGACCGGCGGCGGTGGGTAAATAAAAAATGTTTATCTTATAAGCTTAAATGAAGATGATTTTTAATAACTCGACACGTTTGGTCATTAAATCGAAGCTCGCTGGTGTTAAGGTCGCTTAGTCACGCTTAGTCACACGAGGTTTGGATTCGGAGCCGTCGAACTGTTCATTAACTATGAGAAATTGGAAATGTACCTATGTACCTATGTAATTAAATTTTTGATCATATAAACAATGGTTTTTTTGGATTAGTTGGCGAACATTCACAGACTCGAAAGATATAGAAAACTTAATGTTTCAGGCGGCTTAAAGAAATGATTTCAGTATTGATTGCCTTACTTACCCAAATAGCTGTAAAGCTAAGCATTATGTACAGGAAAGAGAATACAGCTAAGTATGATAATGTGCTCTTCATCACGTTTTTAATTTCCTTCCATGTTGAAGTCGCACTTAGGAAGTAATTATCGTTCGTAATGAATATAAGTGCTCGTGAGTAATTCTTATCCGTAAATGTAAATGTATTCGTGAAACGTATATTAATCTATTTAATAAGGATTAATTACTTAATATACAAAAGATAACTATTTCTAATTATTTACTGAAATTAAAAGTCGAAATTATTGACTTGATAGTCTATAACAGGGCCATATACCTACCATAAAACTTGACAATGACAATTTACAATTTTGTAAATCTTACCTCAGACATCCATAATTATAAATTCTATTCTAATACTAATATTATAAATTCGAAAGTAACTCTGTCTGTCTGTATGTTACCTTTTCACGGCTAAACCACTGAACGGATTTCGATAAAATTTGGCAAGGAGATAGATGGCATCCCAAGGAAGAACATAGGCTACTTTTTGTATCAAAAATAACCCCAAGGATCCCCCCTTGGGGTTATTTATAGGGGATAAAAGTTTGTATGGGAAACCTATCATTTCTTAAGATAGGGCTATGAAAATTTAAATTTATGCTATTGGTAATAAATAAAGAATTACGTATTCAGCGGTTTTCAAAAATTATCCCGTAACGGGGTAAAATAGGGAATGATTTAAAAAATCATATGTAATATTGTTTTTTTTTTGTGACTTCTTTTCAAGAGATTTAAGGAATTGGAAATGTAGTCATAGTTAGTCTCTAAAATAACCCCAAGGAGGGGGATATAGGGGATGAAAGTTTGTATGGGAAACCTATGATTTCTTAAATTAGGGTTATGAAAATTTTAATTTGTTTTCGGTAACAAATAAAGAAATACTTATTTCAGCGGTTTTCAAAAATTATCCCGTAATGGAGTAAAAAGGGGATGATTTTAAAATTCATATGTATTATTGTTTTTTTTTTTTGTCTTCTTTTCAAGAGATTTAAGGAATTGGAAATATAGTCATATTCCGTATCTTGAATTAACATTGAGTCTTTATTTCATTAAAATCTGCCCACTCGGTCAAAACTTATTACAATTCATATTTATAAAATAACCTTTCTAACATGTAGGTATTATGTGTTCAATGGCGGCAAGAGTAGGTATTACAAATCAATGGTGATAATAATAGTAAAATGAATAATTAGTATTTTAAGCAAGGCATTTTTAGAATCATATTATAAACCTGTTTTTTTTTTTTTTTAAACCGGTCAAGTGTGATTAGGACTTGCGCCCTGAGGGTTTCGTCTCAAAGCTGTGCTTGCTCGGCTGTCCGAATTTCTAAATCTGGATTGAAGCACAAACTTAACTTTTCAATTGAAAAATAACTTTTAATAGAGTAATGAAATATAGACTAAGTGCGGATTTCACCAATAAAATTGAACGCGTTCAGCACATCTAAACGCGTTCAAGAGCTGTTAGTGTACAATCCCCCAAACAATTTTCACACTGACTTTTGGGTCTTGAACGCGTTTTAGAAATGCTGATGGCGTTCCATTTCATTGGTGAAATCAGCCCTAAATGTTACTTCAAGAGACGGCCTATGAATGTTTGATCCCAGATTTGAGAAAAAACTTAAATTTGCAGTTCTATAACTATACATTACCAATTTTCGGATTTTCCTCTTTACTTGACCTTGCTTCTCGCCAAACTTCATGCTGCTGGGCCAACGGGAAGTGCCAAATAGACTGGTTTATTTGCGAGTGTCAAACAATACGGCATAAAAGGCCGTCTTTTTAATTATTGACTTGGTTTGATTTTCGTTACAGCTCCAAGAGACCGTAGATCTAAATTTTATACTATATATTTCAACTTGATGCCTCCACGCGTTCCTGAGAAAAATGGTCTTGACAGAAAACCACCTTTAAGGGTTTCCATTTTTCATTTTGAGGTACGGAACCCTAAAACAGATTTATTATCTGCCTGTTACCATTTCATGCCGTAACGGGTTAACGGATTTAGATAAAAGGCACACGGATAGGCCATGACCTGGGTTAGGACATGAATACCTACTCTGAATCCCGGTAGCACGTTCCTGTGGGATATTTTCCGACATCCACGCGGGCGAAGCCACGGGCAAAAGCTAGTTATATTATAATCAAACCTCAGACCACATAAAAAACTAAGACAGAACGCTACGAACAATACAATGAAACATGCCAAAACTACACCGCCGCTCTGTGCATACACGCTGACACGCACACATTTATAACCGTTTACAATGACACTAAAATCAAACTACACCACACAAAGTACACACATTTTTACGAAACCGGCTTCACTTCACTGTTGATAGCGCGATGTCTTGGTTTTTTATTTGGTTTGAGAATCTTACAAGTGTCTGTACCACAAAACCATAGTAGTATAAATAACAGCACAAAACTCTAAGCCAGCAATTGCAAAGGACTAAACAAAAAACAAAAATTGGTTCTATTATATCTACAAATTATTTGTAATTTCTGTGACACGCAATTTTTTCTAAAATTTAACAAGCTTGTAGACTTGTGCGAAACCAAATGGCCAAGAAATGGCGTAGCGCGGTCCGGACCCGGACCGCCGACCTATTTTGTGCGAGGTAAAATTATAACTAAAACTAAAAATATATTTATAAAAATGAATTTAAGCTTGCACCTTCTTTAATCTCGACTAGTACAATTACTCCAGACTTCAGACGGATTTTGATAGTTCAAAGCATAAATTTAAAATAAATAAAAACCCCCGGCACAAACATTTCTTCATTTCTCTTTCCTACTCCATCACCAGACCCTGTTCACCATCTATATAATTATAACTTATTCATTTGAGACCATTCCAATCAGCCAAAACACGATACTGTGGTGTAAGTTGGTAAGGGAGTTGGGTACCCTGCAAATTCCAGGTGATGCTGCAGCATCAGTTCAAGGTTACTATGTTCTTCTAATATCATTGAAGTAACAGAATACTAAGTTTCAAATCGATCAGACCTGTGGAAGATGCTCACGTCCATTCATCAACTAGAAAAGAGCTGATAATCTTCAAACGGCTCAACCGATTTTCTAAAATCATAGAACACTCTAGCTAGATCGATCAAGTCACATTTCAAACAAAACAAAAACAATCGGTTCAACCGTTTGGGAGCTACGATGGCGCAGACTGACACACAGAAACAAACGTTAAACGTATAACACCCCTCTTTTTCCGTCAGGGGTTACAAATGACTTTGTCATTTTTGTTCATTACATAATATTTATTTATTAAGTAGGTACTTAAATAAAAAAAAATCTTTTCGTTTTATTTCTTCATTTATATTTTTAATCTTGGTTGCTAGTAATCGTCTACCAAACGGATCGCGACATTCATATTGTTTTTAGAAACGGACCCCCAATAAAAGTAAATGGATAAACCGTTTATTTAAATTAACTAAATTCAAAGTTGTTCTTCACAATTACCTAAAATAACTAACATACAGAAGCTTAAAATCACACACCCTAAAGCTTTCTAAGTTGATGCTAAATCTCCAAGACGTGGTATGCGCAGAAGGTCGTAGTTCGGTGCATAATTATAAATAACTTCGCACAGTGGCGAGCGGATGCACGTGTGAGACGCCCTCGACGACTTTTTATTGCGTTGCGTTTTGTCGCACAAGCGCGGCAGCGGGGCCGCCCCTGCTGCGTCATTGCACCCGCAGATTTCTATAATGAACAAACACGACTTTGGTGGGTCTGGTTTGTCTTTGTTTCATTTATTCCTATATACTCGTACATATATCTAGTGAATATATATTTGTATAGTTGCAGTTAGTTATTTAATTTAGTAAGTATTTACATAGTGTAAATATTTAGTTGTATAATAAATTTACTTTTGTATTTAATAATACAAAATAAAAATGTAATGATAATTCAAAGTTAAAATTTAGATATTATTTAATTCAATCCAAAAAAAAACAAGTAGTATTCGTACTCACTTAGGTAGGTACTTACTTGTTTTTTTTTATAGTATCTTTTTTAAATCTGTTCTTATGTTTTCGCCTTTTTCTCTTCATTTCAATAAATATATTTTCATATGACGCTACGGAATTCTTGACACAACAACATTGATTTGCTCTTGTATCGTTCACAAGCACAACGGATATCGGTTCTTGTTCTTTTATAGACGCTCCCTTTTAAGCGATTTGTCGAAATATTTACGCCCCATATTGTATGAAATTCCAAACAATGCGATCGGCCGCGCGCCGCGTACTCTCGGCCGCACACGTGCGCGCTTACGCTCATAGATTAGTCAGCCCGTTGAATAAACAGAACCGACACGTAGGCAGTATAAGGCGCTATGTTTTTTGTACACGGTTATAAGAATATTTTATGAGTTTGTATTATCTTACTAGGTAATGTCATAAATTATTAAAATTTGTATTTACTGCGGCCATATTTTTACGCGAGTTATTGTAGAGCATTATCTGTTAACCAGAAAACATTACTTATGTTTTCTAAAGTTTTAGCCAAAGTAAAACATAAGTATAGCTTTTACAAATGAAGCCTTAAATATGTAATCGTAATAATATGACTTGCAAGTAACGTTGCTGTTAAGGATTTTTAATCAAAACTACAAAATAATTTATTACCCATGCATGGGACAGATACTCCCATATTGGCTTTATCCCTTGAACATTATCCTCTCGAACAATACCGTGAGAGCACAAGCCTATTACGTATTCATCGAGCAATGAGCTTTCGTTTATTTTTTTTTGAGAAGACTTTGGTGTAGATGGATGAGCGGCTGTGTTAGTGGGCGAGAAACGGAAATGGAACTTGAATAAATTGAATTGTGTGACTATGATTGCTTCAATATGGAAATGTACACAGTGCTAAGATGTTTTATTACAATCGATTCTGTAAAATCCAAGTTTGGTAACAAATCAGATTATAAAACTTTTGGATTGAAAACATGTTCATCCAAATTGATTTCGTTTACTGAATTGTAAAGTTGGTAAAATTTTCTTGAAATGTTTTCAAAAGAAAAGTAATTTCTTTGATTTACGCTGCTGTAGGGAATGAGTGAAGAATCCTGTGACCCGTCATAAGAGGCGGTGCTAAAGGCGAGAGCGACATAGCACGGGGTCAGACATCGATCGAAGCGGGCGGCGGCGGCGGCGGGCGGCACATGTAGACACGAGAGAACAATTGCTACAATCCGACACCACTTTTCTACAAGCGATATGATGTACCTACTATATATGGACACGTTCAATAAGCATAGTCCATAACAAATTAATATTGTCGACGGTATGCAAAACGGCGTCGAGCAACGCGAATAGAGTAATTGGACGTGGTTATTATACATTTATGGGCAACTAAAGTTGTCGAACTTGATTGTAGCTATTATTCACTTTAAAACACTCAGTACGAGTACTTCTAAACTATTCTCTAAGAAAATAACTTCTATATCCTCCCAACCCAACCACGATTTAGCTGATTTACGGAATCCATTATCCAATAATAATCCATAAAAAACTTTCAGTAAAATCTAGCTCGTTTCATATAAATGCAAATCAGATAAGTACAGAGTTTATGCTGATAAATATAGAAACTGTCTCAGCAGACTAAACTGAGGCATGAATCAATTGAGACACAGACTGAGACACGCAGAAACACCTAGATAGTTTGTATAAGCTGGTTGAGACTGCGACACAATCTAACTGTTACTATTTTGATCGTCTCGACTAAGCTGTTGCAGCACTGCACCAAAGATCATGAAGATTCCGATAGAAATGAAGAAGCCAGTGCTGAATACAACTATACATTTACCTACGCCTGAAATGTATTCAATCCTGTACTAATTCGGTCCTCAAACATGCTCAACGCCCTATAATGTGATTAATTCTGTTGGCAATACTCTGTATACAATTACCACTAATTTACTACTAAATCGATCGAACTCCGAATTTAGAGGTAGCCTTAATAAAATCGGGTTTGATTAAAGGCTGTTTCTAATGTATTCTAGAATTTGGGATCCTTCAACTTGGGATTGAGAACTCATGACACTTCACGGGGCGTTAGATCCTCTGGGTGCCCATTATTTCCTGATAGTTCAGATGCGGAGGTGGGATGGTAAGATACTTCGTGTGAAATGTTCATTTTCAGTTCAGCACCAAGTGTAATTGTAGGCATACATCAACATTTGTTACTTAGATGTGCAAAAGCATATAAAACTGTAAACGAAACACGAAAGACCAGAACCATAAATTGCAAAGTACAAAAATGGTTTGTTTATAAATTCCCGTTTTGTGCGTATCAATGGTCATCAGAGCGGGCAGGTCTCCGGAAGGAAGTGAGCGGCTCAATTACCATGCGCGGCCGGGCGTGTGTAACGGTGTGGTCACATGGAAACTCATAGCGATCGATATTAACTGTTGTGGTGATTTACACGGCGCAAATTCAGTGTTAAACGCACAATCGGGGAAGGGAAGGGACATTTCTGATGAGTTAGGTTCTAGATTATGTCAGTTTCTTTTAAACCGTTGGAAGTCAATCGAGATGGGTGAGCCTTTTAAATGTATGGAAATAATATAGTACTAGCAGCATGTCTTGATAAAAAAAAATGGCTTTGGTAACATTAAAATTAATTTGATAGAGAAACAGGTCAGGTTCAGAAAAGGTAAAGTGGTTTTTCGTTGTAAATCCCTCAATTCACTGCGGGTCTTTCACTGTTTCTCAGTAAAAGAAACGTATTTTCGTGACGTATTAGGCCCGATGTTGTTTAGTTCCCACAATAGTAAGATCGTGACCGCCTAGGCGATCAGGAGCTTTGATAACTCGCCACTCCGCTTTGTTCAGAATTAAGACTTACATCGTGAGGGCATTTAATTGTAAATTGTAGCCGAGATGATCTGTGAATCTTAAAACGTTGCTCCTATTTTGTATGACACACATTTGTGTACATACTTAATAATACATTATGTATCTCTCAATCTCCGGTTCGTACCTGCTGTCCAAGTAAATTATTATATTTCACATATTGAAAGATGTGTAAAACTTTTGAGATTATCTGTATAATAGATGTGCTTCGTACGTATAAGTTAGATAGTTCACACCTCGAGTAATCTCCGGTCTATGTAGTACATGACTACTATGAAGAAGTTGTATTGCACCTGTGTCTATTGGCTATTCATATTCATGAATGGGATGAATTATCCATGCAATGCCTTTTGATGTGGGTGCTATGGAAACTGTTTCTGTTAATTACATTTGTTGAGCCTTTTGATAAGTACAATGAACAAATATGTAATTAAAGGAATGACCTCATATATTCTAAATAACTGTGCCGTATAGAAATAGAATTTGGTACTTGCAGTAAAAAATTAAAAACACGAAACAATGGATT
The DNA here is from genome assembly GCA_916701695.1 of Agrochola macilenta. Taxonomy (NCBI): domain Eukaryota; kingdom Metazoa; phylum Arthropoda; class Insecta; order Lepidoptera; family Noctuidae; genus Agrochola; species Agrochola macilenta. The sequence goes on along the minus strand of OU753559.1, from coordinate 10,387,289 downwards.
ACAATTTCACAAATGAAAACAAAGCAAGTCGTCGACAAGAGAACTTTACAAAAGAACTTGAAATTAAAAAAAAACAAAATCAACGGCGTCCTTTATATCTACGTCTTATTTATTAGCTGAGTACGTTCAATGAAAAGGATTCTATACACTCGTGTAAAGGCAAAGTTTTAGTTCAAATATAATTTTCTCTTCCAAGTATAAGCTCGTTCAACGTTGAAACTGTGCAGAAAGGATATTCGTGTACAGTGTACAATTACGTTATAGATAATTAAACATGAACGACACTCAAGGAAGGGTGGCGGTTGGAAACTTAGTTCTGTATGAAGTTGTGAACAATAGCACAAGATGCGTGGGCAAAGTATACTAGGCAACGTGGGTACCCTATTCAGAGGCTTTCATGACGTCTTAACAAATAAACAGTAACGTGTTATATACGTTTAGAGGTACTGTTCATTTGGTTGGGACCTAATAATTGTCGCTATAAATAGAGTAAATGCAGTGATGAACAGTTGAGAGATGTGATGACTGATGTTACATTTTAATAGGTCGGGCGCCACTCTGCTGTCCATACTGCAAATACGCCGAGTTCAATTGTTTAATTCTTACTAATTAATCATGGGTACCACGATCCCTTTCATTTAAGTGACCCTTAAATAGTGTTTATTTAATTTATTACTTTTTACGATGAGAACTGTTTTCGCTGGAATGTCTGCAATATAAATCTTGATTCTATGACGAAACATACGAACTTTTGACATTTCACTTGTTTTTATAGAAAAACCAGAAAAACCGTATTTGTTTTTGTCAGTATTCTGTCATTTCTGAATCCCTATTCTACAATATTTATAAAATAACTGAAAATAACATGTTAGGTATATAAGAAAGTATTGAACCATGTCAATTTGAGAGTCGCATGCGATATTTGTACGCGTGTCGGACACCCACGTTGACCGAAAAGAATTAGGCTAGTAATTTTTAGTTGCCCTAGATCTCCAGCGGGATTGGATTGTTACGGTCTATTCGTCCGAACACTGATAGAATCAACGTATGTATGTGTAATTGTGTAGCTGAGTTTCATAACACTGTGAAGCGTTTTTGGGATACCTAAAAATTCATAGCAAAAAAAAATACTGAACTGTGAACAAAGGTTTATAAACAGTAAATGTAAACAAAAGTGAAGTTCATGACCTGTATCATAATTACCCATGAATTTTATAGGTACAGCTAATTACATCATAATATTGAAATTTAGGGTTTTATTAAAACAAATTTGGACAGTTTTCAGTTTCATTAACATTATTGTAATGTTTAACCTGATTGTAGACTGACCATGGCTTATTATTTTTATAATCACAATTTACATGTTTGTATAATCAAATGATCAAATTAACGATAGCTTTAAATTCCTGGTAGCATATCTGTATGTTTATCGAGAGAGGCATTTATTGCGAGTGCTGATATTGCGGGATTAAAAATAAACAACGTCTGATGACGACGTATTGCTGACTGACGTCGGCAGTCGCCGCCGCGCCGTCGCGCAGTGGATCGTCCCCATACAAGAGGTTGGACATAGAATCAAAAATTGAAAAAGTACCTATTTAATTAAAAAATATATATATACAGTTGCATTCCTCTATTAAAGAACAACAAAAATTGTTACTACGCTTTTTTTATTTGACCAGCACTTTAGGAGCGGTTCAATGACAACTGTTATTTTTGTATGGAAAAGAACACAAAAATGTCTGTATCTCATGATTCCCTCCTTTTTCGATTTGCGGTTTTCACTACTGTTATTTACCCATTTTATGCCACATTTTCTTCAAGGACCCCCAGAGTGCCCCTTCCGAGATACTTTGCCTATATTAACTATCTTTGTTATGGTATTACTGACGGAATGGAGGTACATTAAGTATACTTATTACTGAGAATTAGTCATCACTAAGTAGTTCCTTAAATAACAGGTGAATTTGTGAGTACTTTAATGAACGCTTTTGTTGCAATATAACAAAAGCGTTAATGAGTCATTAAGTAACGACAAGCATAATAAACGTAGTAACAATTTTTGTTGTTCTTTAATAGAGGAATGTAACAGTTTATATATATATTTTTAATTAAATACTTTTTCAATTTTTGATTCTATGTCCAACCTCTTGTATGGGTACGATCCACTGTGCGTCGGGAGACGTCGGGCAGCGTCCGCCACTCAACGCGTTTGATGTTATTAACTTATCATAATAATGACTTCCTGTGAATAGTTATGAGTCGACAACATTTTAGAAGAGCCTAATGTGCTTGCGTACCTGGAACATTTAATTTAATCTTTGAAATGTTTGTACTTGTCATCTCTAAGTTACGCTCATTCGCTCTTAGCATATTTACGCATCATTTACCCATGACTGGCGTGCTTGCATTTTCTATGTTTTCTTTTGGAAAGTGTGAACATCTGTTAATGATATTGATAGTAGGTGTCGTCTTCCCGCTCGAAACGAAAATGAGATAAGAATTAATAAGTAGTACCTACGTAACAGTAATTAGTTGTTTAACTTTAACATTAATTAGTGTTTTATAACATTTATTCTTCAGATGCGCTATTTATTAAAATAATATTTTATACCGAATCATTTCCGAATCCTAGACCGTAATAAAAAATAACTAGAAAAAATCGAACGCTACTGCAACCAATTCGATAGGTTTGTTTGTGTTCAAATCCAAAAACAAAACGGTCCATTCGTGAGCAGCCGTTCACGGTAAACGCGTAGGGAAAAAATCCAATGGGATACATAAACATAGTGCGGGAGATTCGTGTCAACGGCCGCGGCATTCTGCCCCTGCCCCGCTCCCGTGCCCCCACCCCTTAGCCGTCCACGCGACGGGGAAGCGATTTCAAGGGTGGCTTGGCTAGCTACAATATTTCCTCCCGTTTATCGACAGAGTATCGAAGAACTCGGAGACACATCTACTCCAGTATCTTCGTCTTTTATCTCGTCCCTTTTTCATTATGATCTTACGCGACGGCTTTATTAAGTTAATTGCTTTTGTACGTTTTTGAATGCAAAATTTATGGACGCCTTAATTAATAAAGGCATTGAATGGAGTCAGTCCCTTTAAATGTTTTGTTGTGGAATTTAAATTCGTTTTTTCATTGTTCAATGAAAGAATATACCTGAAGCAAAAAAGTTAAGTGTACCGAACTTTTACTAGAGTGTAACTAGAAAAATCAATAAAAATCAATGTCAAAAATGGTTATTAAAGAAAGGTAACTTCATATTTAAGTACCTTTAAAGAACGCTATGAAAAGCCCAGAGTCACCCTTGTTCCATTTTTTTATAGGGTTATAAGTTTCTCAAACAGTTTTCATTTAAGCGGATTCAGTTTTATCTTCTACCGAAAACTAAAGCACATTCGGCCATTGAAAACATCCTTTCAGGCGAACCATAACTTGGACGTAAATGGAGCCATCAAAACGTAACGTACGAACTACGAAGATAGTAACTCCTAATATAAGTTTTATCTCGAACCGCGAATGTAGCGCACCGCTCGTGACGCGAATCGAATAAGACATAACATCCCGCTTGGAGCTTTTAGGGTGTTTCCACATCAAAGCAGGGAAGAATTGAGAGGCGCTGGGTAAACATCCACCAATGAAACAGCTTTATGTTTGCATCTTTAAAAGATTAGCGGCCTATTGATTGATTGATATCGTTCCTTTTTGCTTCGGGCGTCTGCAAGTGGAAAATTGGAGAGGCACCCTCAGTTCAATCGAACTCGAAGACTTGAGGCGATCGATCTTGCAGTTGCGATCCCAAGTCTATTAACTTATTGGTTAGTTCCTTACACTCTTTGCCTCCTATTTGTTACGCCTTATCTTTCAGAAGAAAACCTCATTTTGTATTCACTTCCCAATGGAATTTTTTGCTCAAGAATATTATCGTACGTTCTAGATTCTCTTATTCCTTAGAAGGATTAATGGTGCTATTTTTAGACTTATTCATCCCCCTAAGATGGTTCTGATCGCAAACATCCCCTTTGGAAGGGGGCTAAACTGTGTATCGAAAATTACTTTTGTTATCATTGATTATGTGTAACTCATTTAAGGGATAAATGAGATATTCAAGGGATTTAGCCTTTATTTAGCTCATGTCATTCATCAAAATGTACTTGTTATGTTTTAGGTTGCAATATCGTGAAAAAACAATGATATCTGACTTTCTGAGCACATGTTGAGTATACTTGCTAGTTTGTTCAGTTTTTGATTTTCTAAGAACTTTCAGTGTGACCCTCGTATGCACACGTTTCCGCGCCACCCGTTGGGTAGTGCACGTGGCGCGTTTTTTTTTAACGTGGTTTCCCCGGTAGGCCTATTCCACAATCTATTGTGGTCCTGTTGAGTTAAAAATATTGTATCGAATTAAAAATACTAGTACTATTGGAAATGGTGAAAGCGGTGTAAGTCTTGATTAATTTGATGATTGATAATAATCATCTAATGGAACTTCATCCATACCGTCTACTTCTCATTCTTCTTCTTTCTGGGTACAAGTAAATTGTTCAAAGAGCGATGCATCAGATGTCTCCTCGCATATACAATAGCGTAAGAATGCTCTTCTACTGGTACTGGCAATGTTGAATGAAGAACACAACTTTTTCAACTTTTTGCATCGCTATTTCTCCGAAATGGTAATTCTTAGGAAAAAGTGTATAAACAATTTTTATAGATAATTGCATGATGAATAATTTTCGTCTCACCTATTTTTACGATAAAACTTGCCGTTTAGCTAAAAAATTTAAAAAACCGATTTTTGCAACATTTGACCTTGAATTAAAAAAAAACCACACGTCGGATCGATTGGGACTTTTGACAAATTGTTTGTAATAGTGTTCCCAACATTCATGCCAATTTTCAGCTTTGTGCGAATTAATGTAACCTTACCCCTATTTTTGAAGCTAATTTGACCGGGCTATATGAGAAGAGATAGAAATAGAGTCGGAATAGGATGTATTCAATAACTTATGTTTGAATAGTCAGGCTAGTTAGTGCTGAATCCCATGCGCAGTAGTAGTTAATCTAGTACGAGGATTTGCAGAATGTTCCCATTGCACGGAACCTTATCCCTTTAAATGGTACTTGATTTGGGCAGGATAGCTTAGGTTGGCCTTTCGGAAGATCTAGACGGTTTCCCCAGATATATTACCTAAAGCTTTTTGTAAGCTTCCTACTTTATTTTAACTTAGATTGAACTTATTTTGAAACATTAATGAAATAAGTTTGAATATACATAAATTCTCAAACTGTTTTATACTGGTTTTGCAATTGCCCAAGTTTGGACGTTAAAAATTTGCCATGTTTTCGGGAAATGAGAGGTATTTTTTTTTGCTCCTTCCACCTAGTTGTTGAGGAACGATTGAGAAACGAGGGGCTATTATACAGGATGGTTTTAAAAGATGTATGTGAAAGTTTTCGCCACAGGTTTTCGCCTATTTATGTGACACTGTTAAATGTAACAAAATCAACTAAAAGATTATGACGTACAATGTGCACTGCACGGACGGGGTGACTCCATGGTGACTCGCGTCAATTGGGGTTTGGGGTGTGATTTACCGACAGGGAGAGGTATCTGTTCACACAGCGGCCGCAAGCGCATCCTACCACAGACGTGATAATCAGTTGTTTACTTATTTTTGCGTTTACAAAAAGATTGAGGGAGTTAAACATTTTCGTGGTGGTTGGTTTAAATTTCAATATTTTCTCATTCACCTAATTGACCTGATTTTAAATGAACCTGACTAAAAATTTACCTTGATAAAATCGTAACGTATTGCCTCTTAATAGAATAGGGTAACGGGTACACAAGTACACCTTTATTATGTACAAAAACATGTATTATTTGGTAGTTGTCGTAAGTCCGTCAGGCGTATTGCGAAAACGAAGTTTTTCTAAACGAATGTTCTGAGATGTTAACCCCTGTTTCGTCCATTCAGCGGAAACTAGGAGGCACGTTATCGAGGGGCGGCCCGTAGTGATATATCGACGCATTCCTCAAGAAATATTGTCGAACGCACGCGATGTAAGTAGCGTATCTCGTATGCGAGCGGTGGCGCGGCCGTGAAGGGTGGACTTTTATATTCTGAAAGCCTTTGCGGAAACTCATCCGTATGTGAAATAATACCATAAAAGAACAGTAATAATACGTATCGCGATTACTTTTATACATGTGTTCTTCATGTGGTAATGTGTGTAGTAAAGCAATTTGTAGAAACCAGACAATTTTATTGTATGGGTGAACAATACAATACAGTATACACACAATAGTATGACAATAGAAATATTTTGATGTGTTTTGTTTTCGGAAGCACCCTGCATTTAATCTCTTAGGGAAAATATTTACCTTCTGCTTTTAAAATGCGACGATTTTAATAATCTTACCGGTTTTGTTACCAAACCACTTCATAATCCGCCATTTACTTTAGCAAAATTGGTTTATACGGACATCACGCTTCGTTAAGCTTGTCGTAAAATATTATTTTAACAATAGGAACGATTTAATGCGACCGTTTCGCGTTCTAAAAATGAAATATAGTTCTGGTTCCGCATTGCAGTCCTTGCATGGGGTAGCCGTAGCCCGTAGCAGTCCTGCTTGCTGCCACAGTGGGGAGGCGACACATGGAAATAGTTCTACTAGATAGGAGAGCGTAGTTGTCCTTTTAGAATAAATATCTGTGCAAAAATCTGTTTCACTTTGCTGTAAGTATGATAACATGTTATTCTGTCTGATATCATACTCAGTATGTTCTAATTTGTATGCAATTACACGTAGACAAAGAATATAAGGAAACAGCGCCAGTGTAGCTTTTAATTAAAGTTGGCTCAGGAGTTTTGGGGATTATCGTCACTGTACCAGGCTTGTTGTCTTTATTAGTGTAGAGTCCGGGGAGCCGGGCGGATACCGTCGATTTAGCCGTGACGGCGGCACGGTTCACGAATTGATTGTTCTCGACAGTAAAATCAATAATAACGATTTTATTATTGGCGGTCGCGACCCTCGTTATGTTGTAGGAAGCTTGCGCTCGAGGCAGGTTGAATTGTGAGGGGAATAGGGTCACCAAATGGTAGTGTCACACCAACAATATCGCACTGAATCAGATCGCTAGAACACCCATTATGAGCTTTTTATATCGACAAGCACGCTGTAGAAATGAATACTGCAAACTTGATTTTGGAAACCAAAATGACCACGGTTCGACTATTTAATCCAACCCTTTCATTTGACGCAGCATTGTCTTATTACATTGTGATCTTCTTCTTTTCGTGTGGTTAGAGTGACTAACCTGGTGTCAGAGTTCTTAAAGCCGCCCATGGGCCTCTGACTTAGCTTCATATGCCGTCGAGAAATATCTCTCAGGCATGCCGGTTTCCTCACGATGTTTTCCTTCACCGTTTTTAAGCAAGTGATAATTATACAATACGCACATGAATCCGAAAAGTCAGAGGTGCGTGCCTTGGGTTCGAACTCAAGACCTATGACTTAGCAGTCTGGCGGTCACACCACTAGGCTATCACAGCATACATTACATTACATTGTGATAATGTATGCTATTTGTGGCTGCTTATTGATTGAATCCGGACAGATTGTACTCGTATATTTTGTACATTCTTGTCAGACGTAGAGATAAAGAAACAAAAACAGATACAATGGATTAGTATAATGGTGCACCCACACCATTTTCAGAAAGGACATTTATTTGTGACTTTCTCAGGTCAAAGGCGGCTTTTCAATGGATTATGTTTTTCGTGAAAAGTCGAGTAGTTTCAGTAATACATATAATATTTAAGCAAGTACTTAAAGAAAACCTTTGTATAGTCGAGTCCAAAGGTTTAAATTATATTATTCTTGTTACATTGTTAGCTGTCGTAACAGCCACTGGTTATTTTGCTCATTTGTGAAACTTTGTAGTTAGCGGCGGTAAGTTAAAATTTCGTTAGCGGTTTACAACTAGCAGAGTTTTGATTGGCGACCATTGTTATCTTGGTAAATTAGTTTATTTAGGACTCGCGTAGCTCGGTGACCATTTCGTGAGCTTTTACCAGTTCCAGGCATTTGATTATGTTTGACTATGTATGGTGCTGTTATGAGATATTGGGAAGTTTGTTTGACGTCTAGAGCATTGAATAAAATTGGTTATACAATACTTTTGTTGATAGAAATGTCCGGCAAGAAAAAACAAAATATTCCTAAAACTGATCATATTAATCACGCACGAAGGACATTGTCACATAGATCGGTCGGTGGGTTCATGCTAAAAATAAAGATTTTAATAATCACAAAACATGATTAATACTTTAATTAAAACTTTACTAGGCTTGCTTGTCTTCATTTACTTTAATAACTATCCTTACTAAAACAAAGTACTATATGAATATGAAAATACACGTTATTCTTTTGTTGCATAATTGAGTTCATTTTGCAGAAATTGTACATAACATTGAAAATGACCGCGTAATAAAAGTTCAGCTTTAATACTTTGAAACTGGGTTTTCGCAATAAAGTTTGGTAGCCGTGATAAGAGCTATAGTAAACTTAACGCGATACTTTGTGGTACAGTCCCTGGCGAATCTAGCTGCAATTTATCATACAATTCTCCTGCCATACTTACCTAGCTTAAATATAATTTGATATTCTTTTGTGCGAAAGGCACCTTCCATTTTAGATGATCGTAAAAGTAAATGCACGAGTTCTTTGTATGTTAGACGCTAAAGTGAAAATACTATCACATTTTTTATAACATCCTTTTACGGTTCTTTCATAGTAATATTTTTAGTTTTAGATTGTACCTAATAGCAGATATTAAGTTGAAAGCATCGTCCTCTTTTTCATCGTCTGTTTACACTTCAGGAAAACTGATTTCAATTATCGATGTTTCAGCCGTTTTTCAATACACAGTACATTTGATTACCCCTGTTCAACACTAACTTTACACGCGTGTCTGTTGAAAATGAAACACTTACATAAGTAAACCTTTGTTTATATTTTCGTTCCGTTGAAACAAGGTTTATTACCTCCGCTTTGTCCTCGGCTGTGCTTTGCGCCCATGTAAAATCCTTTCCAAGTAAATTGCCTCCATCTCACCGGCAAAGTGGGTGAAAATGCACCTTTATTTTGCCGTCCTCATTTTTCGCTGTTATTAAACAAATTATGTTGATAACGTCTTATAATATTAAGGCCACGAGGTTGTAAAGACTGAAAATATGAAAATGTTGCTTCTACCTATTTCTTTGGTGGTTACGTATTCAAGTTAATATTTTGAAGTGGTGCGAGTTGGTACCTGGAAGGGTACGGGATATGAAAATGGGGAGTGATTTTGTAGTGTAAGAGAGGTTGGAACGGTATCCCTCGGCGTCAGAACACGCATTCTTTTAAAACATCCTTTTGAGACGTCTCGTCTGTGAGGGACGGGAACTCTACACAAGTACCGCGATGTATGGGGCTTGTGCAAGATACACATTTATTTAGGAACGTCTGTTTGCGTGTTATATTTTATGTACCTATTTGTCGAGTTTATCAAATATGCTTACAAAGCATAATTTATCTTTTCGGCTTAGCGTAAGGCGTTTAACTTTACGGAGCGGAATAATTAAAGCATTTGCGGTTTTAGAATGAGTAAAAAGCTGTTCCTAGTGCAAATACATGTTAGCAAGCTGCTCCAAACTCTGCCTGTTGGCAAGTTGGTGCAATATAAGAAACTTTTCTCACAAGTAAAGCTAGCGCGCGTGCTCGGGGGCCCATCTGATGAGTTTACTAAGTTTCGCGTTGGTCGTGTGTTTTGTTACCCGTTACGGGCGTGTTCCGAACGCTAAATGGTACGTGTGACGGCGCACAGACGGCTACCGATTTATGACACCGCCAGTAAATTAGTAGGTACCTACCTTGTGCCAAAATAGTCTGGAACTCCATTGGGTGTTTGTTTTTTGGAGAAAACGTTTCACGGGCGCTAAAAACTTAGAAAATTAAAGAAAGAAAATAGCTGTTACAGCTGTCAATATTTCACTGGCTGTTTGTGCTCCAGTTTGCTAATTGTGAATACAAACATATAATTAAACTTTTGATGAATTACGTATATATTGGACCAACGTTAATTATAAGTTTGTGTAAATTATTTGTTTGCGCTGAATGAGCTGGGACCGCGTTATGAGAGAGAGATGGTGTTACACAAACAGTTACTGGGAAGATACCGTCTACAAATGAAAATACCTAGGTAATGTCGGAGACATTGCATAAAGAAAACCGTGAAAGAGAATATAAAAATGTCGGAAAAGTCATTGTGGGTTTCTCTACAATGAAAGGTAGGTATTTAGTACAGAAATTATTTTTCATAAAGTTTTTAAGAAAATCTTATTACTTACTTAACATAACTTATGTAGGTCTCTAGTTGTCATTTATAATTTTATAGGCATACCTACCTGTTGTCAATTTCTTTCGAGGTAAAAGCTACGTAATGTATTGAAATGTCGCTTGCGACACGGCAATGGGAAATCGATCTGAGCGTAAATATATAACGGTTGTAGTTTTTTGACACAATTGTCGACTGTCGTCTATCAAAATTGAACAAAAAATATCCAGCTATTCTCTGTGGACATTGTAAATACAACGTATTATGATCGGTAAAAGCAATTCTGTGAATTTGTTTTTGAATCAAATAAATTATTTTCGTAGATGTACACATTATGATAAAACTGAATACAAGAAATACATAATTATATGGGAAAAATTACGTTTTTCTTGTATTCAGTTTTAAACATTATTTATTAAATAATGAAAACGTCGCACTATAAAATAATCTGAAAATAAAAATATCAATTTATTAATTCACCAGTAAAGCCGTTTATTTATAAATTAGATTTGGAAGAAAATTAAGAAAATATCTACAATAAATATAATATAATTTAGGTATTTAATATGATCGATACAAGCAATTCTGTGAATTCGTTTTTGAATCAAATAAATTATTTTCGTAGATGTAGACATTAGTACATAATTATATGGGAAAAATTATGTATTTTTTGTATTCAGTTTTAAACATTATTTATTAAATAGGTAATGAAAACGTCGCAGTATAAAATAATCTGAAAATAAAAATATCTATTTAATAAATTCACCAGTAAAGCCGTTTATTTATAAATTAGATTTGGAAGAAAAACTGAAGTATGCTCGGTGGGAGCAAAGCCGAGGGCGCGGAGACGAGATTATTGATTTCAGCGAGGCGCGAGCGGGGCGAACTTTTGCATTCGCTTCCCTTACTAGACAAATTGCTTATCTTACACTATTATTTACGCTCTTATAATTTCTTCTTACTCCTATATCCTTAAATTAAATTGTGGAATACATGAATAATAATTTTGGAATACATGATTGTTTTTCGAGTTTTGGCTGTTCTTGCCAACTTATTTAAATCTTTAACTAAAATTAACTTTACTGTAAAATGCATGCACATTACACATTTTATAATACATTATTATTGTCGGTTTTGTAGGCTATTCAAATTCAATTCAAAAGTCATTTATTCAAACTAGGCTGAGAAATCAGCACTTTTCGAACGTCAAAATTACATAAGACAGTCCCCCAAAAATGCCCACCCTTCACCACTTCCTAGTGCATAAGCTGGGAAGAAGAAGTGGCGCAACAAACTCCCCAGCAGCACAGCTGTCTGTTCAGTTGAAAAAACTTGATTCTATATAATAGTGCATATTATTATGCAAAAATAATTTACATCACCACAAATTGCAATACAACTCATAAAATAAAAACATTTTAAAGAGTAGATTATGTCAACAATAAATGATAACAAAATTCAAATAAATTGACTTACAGTCAAATAAAATAATCCAAGAATTATATGCTCATATAGTATCGTGTAGTCTAAAATAGTCTAAAATAATTGTTTGTTCCTTGGGGTACATTGGAGTAGCTTAATTAGTCCCAAGCCTTTTAGTCGTCTAAGTAATCTTTAACTTTATAGAAACCTTTTTGACATAGTTTCTGTTTAATAAATTATTTAAATTTATTGAGGCTCAGTTCTTTGACATGGCTTGGGAGTTTGTTGTAAAAACGTATACTTTGGCACTTAAATGAATTACTAATTTTTTGGAGCCTAGTCCTCGGCACAATAAATAAATCTTTGTTTCTAGTATTTAAGCTATGAATGTCGCTGTGTTTAGAATATAGATTTATATTCTTTTTCACATAAATCAGGTTCTCATAAACATATTGAGACGCGACTGTCATTATGTTTATTTCCTTAAATTTATCCCTCAGTGAATGCCTACAACTTAGGTTATAAATTGCTCGAATGGCACGTTTCTGCAGCACAAATATAGCCTGAAAGTCGGCTGCATTTCCCCACAACAAAATGCCATACGACATTACACTATGGAAATAACTAAAGTATACTAATCGAGCTGTTTCTACATCAGTCAAATGACGGATTTTATACACCGCGTAGGCTGCAGAACTTAGCCGCTTCGACAATTTGGTTATATGTGGGCCCCACTGAAGCTTCGAATCCAAAGTAATACCTAAGAACACAGTGGTGTCCACAAGATCCAATTCTGTCCCATTTACTAGTACATTGGTTTTCACCTGTTTAACGTTAGGTGTTAGAAATCTAATACATTTAGTCTTTTTCTCGTTTAAAAGTAAATTATTAACACTAAACCAATGCACTATTTTAGAGAGAGCATTATTCACATCGTCAATAACTGTCTGTTGTCGCTTAAGCTTAAATATAAGTGACGTGTCATCTGCAAATAACACTATTTCATGACTGTTCTTTATAAGGCAAGGTAGGTCATTAATATATACGAGAAATAAAAAAGGGCCAAGAATTGAGCCCTGCGGAACTCCCATAGTGACAATAGAACCCGGAGATCGCTTGCCGTTAACGTCCACTCTTTGGATCCTATTATCCAAATAAGAAATAAGAAGATCCAAGGCAGTGTTTCTAACACCATAGTGATGCAATTTCCTGACCAATGTATCATGAGAAACACAATCGAAAGCCTTAGATAAGTCACAAAAAATGCCTAGGGCATCATGTGACTTCTCCCAGGCCTCAAAAATATGTGAAAGAAGCTCAACACCAGCGTCGGAAGTCGAGCGACCCCTTGTGAAACCGAATTGCTTACTGTTTAATAACTTATGTTTATTAAAATGTCTTTGCAATTGATCTAGCATCAATTTTTTAAATATTTTACTAAAAGTAGGAAGCGCAGAAATAGGTCTAAAGTTCGTGGGGTCTGATGTGCTGCCCGATTTAAACAAAGGTATTATTTTACTACTCTTCATTAAGTCAGGAATTACACCACAGTCAATACATTTATTAAAAATAATTGCTAATTCAGACGCTACAGTGTTGATAATGCATTTTGCAACCTCTACGGAATTTCCCCATAGATCAGCAGTTTTTTTTACATTGAGTGTATTGAAAGTTTTAATAATATCTCGAGCACTAACATAGTCGAAATTAAACTCATGGTTACAAATATCAACATTTTCTTTCAATAGGGACTCGGCAACAGTGGGTGAAGAATTTAAAGATTTTGTGGTTGAGACTGGAATATCTGCAAAGAAATTTTCAAAAACTGTGGCAACTTCTAAATCTTTTTTAATAACAGTATTATTAATATTAAGGCTGTAGTCACACTACGCTTTTTGTCTCTTCCAGTCTCATTGTTTATAATTTCCCAAGTAGCTTTAATTTTATTTAGACTTTTTTTAATTTTAGAGCTTAAATATCGACACTTAGCTTCGCTACAGACTTGTTTAAATAATTTGGAATAGTTCTTAACATATTGATAGAATTCTTTACTTTTATTATAATTTCTTTCTTCATACAGTTCAAAGAGTTTGATTCTACTCTTAAATATCCCTTTAGTTGCCCATTCACTGAAAGTTGCAGAACCATCAACTGAGATCTGCTTTGGTATAAAAGTTGAGTTAAATTCTGTACAATACATGGCAAAAAAGGAATTGTACAGTTCATTAGGATCATCACAATAAGGCAAGTAAGGTAATTTACTATTAAGTTTGTTTTTAAAACTCTCCAAGCGACCTGCAGTTTTTGGCACTACAGTGATATCTCTCTTAGTCAGTTATTACTATAACCCCCCTCGTTAGGTAAGCAGATTGGTGATCACAGGATGATGTTATTATCCCGCAGGTACACGCTGACCTCCTGGCATAATCCCTTAGTCGCCTCTTATGACATGAGGTAAAATGGCGTAAAATAATTAATTTACACCTTGTAATTATACTGTAATGTATCAGGATTAAGGGATCCTGGCAGTACACAATAGGTTGTTTGCGTTACATATGAACATCATTTAATTTGGCGAACAATTCAGTTGCTAGGTGGCTATCTACTGAAAAGCTACCTTTTAAATAATAATTTCTTCCTTTTAATCCCATAATGACTTTAGAAGAATTTAAGTAACTCGTTAGACTCCTGCGCTTTCCTCCTGCAAGGCTGCCGTAACTTTTATGTAGAAGAGAGAGAATAGAAAACTTTAAAGACGCATTAGGTACATTGGTGTAGCGAGCTTCTTGCTAATGACTCGAATGGCTTCATTATCAGAGTTACTCCGATACGTGACTGCAAATGCTAATTAGTTTAGTCAGGAACCGTGAACCTCGTTTTTTCTCGTAAATGTTTTAATCCGATTGTATTGAGATATTTTCTTTTGGAGGAGCTCGTGGCTAAGTAGTAACTGCTGCACGGGTCGATCCATCAGGTTAAGCTACGCTTGCCGGGGTTGGTCTGTGGATGAGTGACCATCTTCACTTACCGAGATTCCTCCGTGCTTCGGAAAGCACGTTAAACTGTTGGTCCCGTCTGTCATTCGTTGATCTTTGACACTCGTTACAGGTCGTCAGAAGCCCGAAAGTCCCAGTTACTGGGTTATGGAGGTCAGATAGGCAGTCGCTCCACGTAAAATACTGGTATTCAGCTGAATCCGGTTAGACTGGAAGCCGACCCCAATAAAGTTGGGAAAAGGCTAGGCAGATTGTAATGAGATATTTTCTTTGACTACCTCGTTTTTCTAGTGGTCGGAAGCGCTACCTACTGCTGAGCATTAGGTCCTGGTTTCGATCCCCGGATCGGGCAAACTGATACTGGGTTTTTCCATCTGGAAATTATCAGCAGCAGCCCGGAGTCTGGATTTGTGCCCGGTTGATGGCAATAGGCTCGCCCCCTATTACATGGGACTTAAGAAGCATGCGCTAAGGTAGCCCGCGAAATACTAATTATCTTTAGTTTTTTACATTTTGCAGGTCAATGTGAGGTTTTATGTTTTGTAACCAATATGGCTTTACATAATTATAATCATTACAATCAGCAATACAACTCCATCAGCAAATGCGTAAGCACAATCGCCAAATGTCATGATTTCATGAAATAGTCATTCAATGCGATTATATATATGAACTTAGAGAGTTGTATTGATCATTTTTATGATTATAATTCTATAAATAAACATTTGATACGGCCGCAAATCATAGTTAGTTCAACATACAACATAAAACTGACCTGCAAATTGTAAAAAACGTAAGAAAATTTGAATTTTGCGGGCTACCTTGACGCTCTACGCGGTCAAAATGTACGAAACAGCAGATTTTTTTTTTCGCTTCCATGTCCTTGCCACCCTGTATGTTGTGTTTTTCATTCCCTACAAACGAGCAAGAAATGTCAATTTAGTATAGGTACACCTCTGCCTTACCGCTTGGGGAATACAGGCGTTATGTTTATGTTAACGAGATATTCTTCTCGCGAAAGGTCAAAGTTTGGTATCGGAATGAGCGCATTGTTCGTACGTACACAAGTGCAGTGTAGTGTACCGTCCAGCTAGGGTAGGGTGTGTTAAAAATAGAGTGGACCGGACATTGAACCGGTGGCCCCGGACATCGCAGTAATGAAAGTGTCCCATCGTGTACGGCGCGCGTTTTCGCGAGTGAACCAATTTCCCGCAGCTCGAAATAATTCACGTTCTGCTATCCCAGCTATTTACCAATACTGAATGGGTTTCGAATTTTCGTGTAACGGTTTGCGTGTTTTTTGTATTTTAAAGGTTCTATTCGATATTTATGATTAGGATAAAGTTACAAAGTCTAGACTAGACATAATTGAATTTAATTATGGCTGAGTTCATAACTGAAGGCGTCTATTTCTTGCCAATTATTTATTGCAGAGCAGACTCAATCTGCCTCGCCTTTTTACAACTATGTCGGTTACCAGTTTAACCGAATGCTGGTAAATAGGTACTCCACAATCCAATAACTGGGTGGGTAATACAATACCCCTTGGTAAGACTGGTTGCCAACTTGCCAGTCTTTCGGGCTTCTGACGACCCGGTAACGACTGTCAAAGATCCACGAATGACAGCCGGGACGAACGGCTTAAGCTTTCTGAAGCACAGAGGAAGAGTCTCGGTATGTAAAGCTGGTCATCACCCATCCACAGACCAACCCCAGCAAGAGTACCTTAATCTGATAAATCGAACTGTGCGGCTGTTGGCCAAGCTCCTCTGAAACACAGCAGACTATAAATTATATTTTCAATTTGATACAATACAGCGTGGCAGGGACATCGACGCGAAAACTGATACCATGGATTCGGTACCATCGAAGAAGTTCATATCTATACACTGTAAGGACTATTTCTGCTTGCAACGCTCGGCAGCTATAGAACCGGGGCGCTATAACAGATGTGGTCATCGTGTTCACGGGATTTTGTTTTCAAACTGCTTAGATATGAAGTTCTTCGATAGTACATGTTTCTGAACCAGCTGTTTAAAAAAAAAAATAACTATTAATAATATTTTTTTTTTTAAACAGCTGTTCGATACATGTTGACCGCGTAGGTATTGGCACTGGTGACCAGTCATTTCACCAAAACTTAATTTACAAATCTTCATTTGACAAGTAACGATTGACAAAAATATGATTTGTTATTTCATCATTACACAATAACAATTTTGCCAAATAATTCAATTAAGAAAATCATTATCCAATAAACTTTTTTTTAATAACGTATTATTTGACAAATTATTCATTTTTTATTCATGTTATCTCATAAAACAACGTTTGGAATAAAAACGTTTTACATATTGAATTACGCAATTTCCTAAAAATGAAACTCATTAAATAAGCAAAAGGGTTATTTTAATAATAATAAACCATAAAAATAAAAAAAATGCCAGAAACGACTTATGCTAACAGAAAAAAATATATAATTTTAGTAGGCTACGCGGAACCGAACTAGTTAGATTAGGTTAAATATTGTTATTCTCGAAAAAGGTTAGGTTAAAACTGTGAAAAACCAAAAACGACTAGAATATATAGAAAAAATATTTTTTGTAGGTTTAAAGAACTTCAGACCCAAATGGAAATTTCAACCATGATCCCTTTGTGACTGGTTTAGAAAATTTATTATAAAATTATATTTAGTATAAACGTGATTTTTCCAAAAGAATCACAATATTAAATGAAAAATGTATAAACGATTAAATATCATGCGAAACATTTGTAAAGAAAAGCATTTGCTAAATAAATGTTTGAAAAACGAGTGTTTATAAAATAAAATATTTGCGAAATAAGTTGTTTGTAAAATAAATAGTATACGAAACGTTGGTTGTAAACTAAAAATTTGTCAATGGAGTTTTGGTGAAACATTAGTGAACCATTGGCACTTGTCTATGGAACAGCTGATTAAAAAAAAAAATACCGATGAAAAATTTCAACGCAAGGTTCAGGATCATGTACTGAATCCATGGTATCAGTTTTCGCCCGGAGGACACGGTGGAGCATACGGTGGAGGTCTGCCCGGCTTGGGCGGGGCACCGCAGTGTCCTCACGGAGGCGATCGGCGGCGGCGATCTCTCGCGTCCGGCCCTGGTTCAGGCCATGATCCGGAGCGAGAGTGCATAGGAGGCCGTCACCTCCTTCTGCGAAGCAGTTATGCTCGCGAAGGAGGAGGCGGAGCGCGCGATGCGCTAGTCGCCGCAGGAGACGCCCCGGGCGTCGGGAGTCACGAGCCGACTTCCGGCCACCGTAGGCGCGGGCCTGCGGACGGTGAGCGATGGGCAGCTCGCCGTCCGATAGGGACCAGGCCCGGGTCGACGGCGCGATGTGTTCCACGCGTGCCTCAAAGAGATGTCAGCACCAACTGACGGGGTCCGTAAGGACCAATGCCTGCTGGGGTTGCGGGTTTGTCCGAAAGGGATATCGCGGCCCTGGCACACAGGCAACGGAAGGAACACGGGTGGGTTTTAGTCAGTAAAACTCTGACACTCCCTCTCGCTCCGCCCAGAGCGGGAGAAGTCATTTGATGATGTCCCACCCAAAAAAAAAAAAAAAAATGGTATCCGTTTTCGCCACCCTGTATAATGACCCTGCTGTCCTGTATAATGGAATGCTCATAAATAACTGGATCACTAAGTACACGCCCTACAATTTAATCAACCACATCAGAAATGTCAACAAAACGCAAACTAGTGCACTTTGCATACCGTATTCATAGCATAATAATTTAAAGCTATTAGTCTGAAGCAGCCTAGGAAGTTCCACGAAGACCGTTATTACAGGCATATCGTAGGTACAGGTACTAGGAGATAATAAACGGCTGCTGGTATTAGTAGACCGGTGTGTATCATTAGTCGCGCGCTGTCGGCACGTGCCGTCACGGCATGCGGCAGCCGCGTCGTCGTCTTTCGACCCGATATACCTATCGGATAAAATACTCTTTTATAAAAGGAAAGTAAAAACGTACTTCTTAAATCTTTAGCCTTCGTATTCTTTAATCGGATGATGGACGAGGTCAGTTTTTTTGGTTTTTATCCGTCAGATGTTCACTTCGCTTTCGGCATTTGAGGTCTTTCATGGCTAAGTATACTTAGGTTACCTAAATTAAAGTTGCAAAGAGCTTTTAAGGTTGGCGCACCATCGCACAATCATGGTTTAAAGTTCATCTTCCAGATTAGGTATGTCACACACCGATTACTACACACCAATAGAAATATCTGCAGCGTGTTCAGTACATACTCTGTAAGTGTCAATTCACACTGTACAGCTGATATTGCTCTCTCGATACATTCTCGCTCCGACAGAATTGTAACTGAAATATTGAATTGCATCGGCACCTATCGATACACTATCGATAGTGTGGATCTGAATGTTTCTCTTCCATTGTCTCTTGAGGACATATCGGTATCGACGTAATAGTGTGCCTGAAGCCCTATCGTGGCATCGTGTGTGCTCATCGCCACAAAGTTTGTCAACACTAAGTGGTGGCAAATGGAAAGCGTTAGTTTGCTCTGCCGCACACTGGCGTAATTTTACCCTTATTACGTTATATTACCTAGACAGTGTTAGTGGTTATAATATTTTAGGGTATATTTTAGCATGAATTTAATCTAGCTACCCTATGTGATAAATATGTTTCTGGCGTAGTTACTCGTACAAAAAAATTGGCGACGTTGGAGAAAAGTTTATCTTATAGACGTTCGATTACCCTTTGGAGGGTGTAACTGCTAGCGTAGGCGTACGCGTAATTCAAATATTGTTATGATAGGCTGTAGCCTACCAACTAGTAGTGTACCCAGACCAATATAATTGGTCTTTGTTTGGGTTTTCCACCGGTCGGGGACGCTAGACCACTTAAAGTGACGCACCAGTTACCATAAATGGACCAGACGGTAAGGTGTCGGTGTATTAATACTCAGTGTACTCATTACTCAGCTACATAGGTTTTTACGATAGCTCATCTCGAACTAATGTGCTCTTTGTTACATCGGCACTCACAATGTGTAACTCTTCTGTAAATATTTTCTACGGGAACCTTTGTGTTTGATGTGACGTGCGTGGGCCTGCCCATTGTCCGGAATCGCTGTTTTGTGCCCTTTCACATAATGGCGTGTGCTTCAGTCGTAACTGACGTTTCATACCTAAATTTTTCCATTATCACACCGTTTGTTTATTTATTTTGTTATACCTGCCTGTCACAATACTTGAGAAGATACGGTGACGATGATGTAGTGCTTATATAACAAAGGTATCAAACGAAATGAATCGGCGCGGGTCCTTAACTAAGAAGTAAGCTCTTCGTCCGCGCTCGTTATTACAAAGCTCTCTACGATACGAAGGGTATCCGAAGACATCTCTTGGAAATCAATATAATAAGATCTGCATGCACGATACCCTTGGCGCGCTCTCACAATGTTACGCTGTACTGGAAAACATTACTTTTTGTGGCTTGTATAAGTTGTAAAGTTCGTTCGCCTCGCTGAAAGTGAGTCAGGTTGGTTCAATTTTAGTTACATTTAGGAATATAGAAACAAAGTTAAACACATTAAAGTTTCTCTATGACTAACGCGATCCAGCTCCCTCGTGGCTCTGCGATATTATTGTATTTAGAGCCCGTCTTTGGTTTGGATCGACTTGTCAATTACGTGTCATTTAGCGAACAAATAAGATTTCGCTGCTCGATCTTTCATTTAGGGGATGTGTACTGACTTACTCCCCTCCTAACTCCGCTTCCTTTCCACAAAATTGGGTGGTGCGGTCCTCTAGACTCGCTCATAGCCTTTGGCAACAATCTCGGCCATTTTCTCGTTTATTCTCAATAAGGCTTTAATTTCAGCGAAGGTTTGAACAGCTTGTATTATAAGATCGGTGTTTTATTAAATTATTTTTTTACTTAATAAATTAGAACTAAGCCTCGTTGGTCGGCAGCCTTACTTAGGTGATAAAGGATCCGCGCGTTGAAGTTGAGGTTATGGAGAGTGAGCACAGTGAGCTAAGCATTATTGCTTTAATGCGATGTAGATTTCCTCCCGGATCCCGAATAGCACCTGAAATGACACTGTGTCCCCCATTTTCGTTTAATCGAATTGAAAGCTTTCAATTCCGGACCAATGATTGCTTATTTTATTCCGAATTCCGTAGACTGATATCAATATTAAGTTTATTTGGGTTAACAACATAAAAGAGGCTCTTGAGGTAATTTGTAGCAGTAGCTCTGCTGGTTTAAGGCTTGTGCAGACCAGCGCGACACCGGTTATTGTTATACCGTGAAGTTTTATTAGAAATTGTATTGTTCACGTCGCGTCGCGCCGTCGCGTCGCGCTGGTCTGCACGAGCCTTTAAGATCAGGGAGGCTCATACGGTAATGTACAGCTATTAACATCAGGGGAAAATAATCAAATTAAGTATGTTAATTCCGCACCAGCGTATTAATGTTTATATTCAACCCCTACATTCAGCGGTTACTGATTGCTAAATAGAGGCCTCCCTCGCAGATTGTTTGATATTGTTAGTCTAACAGCCATACAGTGCTCTCGCCTTAATCAAATACTTTCTAGAAAGAATCTTGGATATTCTGAATGACGTCAGATAAAACAGTAAATAAGTCTAGACAGATAACAATTGAGTCAAAATTTAATAAAAATAAAGCTTATAAATTGTAAATGAGTTAACGACTTTTGCGGTCAATAAACACAGCTGTTGTTTAATTTAATTTTTCTTAATAAGACCACGCACAAGGTCAAAACTGATTCTAATCGTAGTTTATCGTCAACTTGAGAAGTTCAGAGCGATTCGTAAATATTTATGACCACAATTGATTACGAAGATTCATTACTGATTTCATTGTTTATGTACTAGAATTAAGGCCGCTTCAAAGCACTCAGCCGTTATTTATTCACAATATTAATTAGAGGACTTTTAATACAAACTGATAATTAGAAAAGTAAGCGCACGAAATTTTTGTAAGTGTAGCACGAAAAGAATAATCGTCAATTTTGAAAGCTATGGAGGCTCGTAACGTGGGTTAATGAAGCCCTACAAAGCAGTTTTAATTGCCCTTATAGCTAGCCCGTATTCCACAGTGGCGCCCTCAAATGACCCAACAAATTGACCGCCTCACGCAATGCTTAACTTATATTATAGGCATTTCCAATAATGACTGTACAAATTAGGAATTTTATACGTAAATCAATAGAAAAGTTACACAAATAGGTATTGTACTCGTATCAACGCTGATTTGTTTCACCATAAAAACATAGAGGGTGATTGTTTAGGTAACTTTTTACATTATTTAGTTTGCTACGGATTCTCGTTTTCGTATCCTGATTTTCAAAAGATTAAGAGGCTATATAATTATAATTAATAATAATGACTTTAGACATTAAAAGAGCCTGCATTATTTCGCAGCTGTTGCCTACTAAACACTGTCCATCTATATAAGCCATCGTAATTACCAGTCTTTCCGATAATTCACTCGCACATTTGCAATAGGCAGCTCTGTCGACGGTGCCAATTTTAGCAAGGATTCCGTTCTACAGCTCCAGCATGGCATGTGCCACATTCATAATTGTAGACGGAATGACCACTCGGTCGTACAATGTTTTAGTTCAGTGACCGTGCAATGTGCAATTTAACAGCGGTTGCGACACACACCATAATTTTTAACCTATTAGCACAATTGCAGTGTCGTAGCATCGGTAAAAATATCTTTACTGACATTCATATTCAATATCTATTTTGCCATAATCAGAAATATACCTTTAACACCTTGCATTTTATCAGACCGGAAAAATATAGGTAACGTAAGGGTTCTCCTTTACCAGGATACAAGGACAAGAGAGAGCCGGTTATGAGGCCCGGCTGCTGGCCCACACAATAAAAGTCGAATGTCCTCGAATATTCATCACCCAGGAAGGACGTTGAATGCAATATGCTGTCTTGCTTCTCTTTGACATATGAATTTTCGAGAACATAGGACGATAGAAAGGTAGGCGGAATTTTAAACAGCGCCCCGGCATTATTTTGGATGAACACTCTAGGTTCGACAAATTGACGGAGGGACATTACATTCTCATGAAACTCAACATAACCGTGTCACCTCTATATTAGTTAAATGAGATGTGTAGCGCAATTATGACATATGGCACAACTATGCGTGTCGGACATAGTTATAAATAATTTTATTGCTTTCAAAGTGTGGAAAACCGAAAAATTCATTCGATTTTAGAACGATAGAATAATTGAACTGTTTCAATGGCGATAATGATACTATCATCAAAAGCATTTTTTTATCAGTACGTTGATTGTTCAATTAAAAGTTTATCATCAATTTGTTCTGTCCTAGAAAATTACGCAGGTACCGGACCACCCGTAGCATAGCCAAGTTGACACGAAGACGCAAATTTGAATTATGCTAACGTAGCGACTTATTACGCAAATGTACTGAAAATGTTTATACAGTCCCTTTGAAAACAGGAAAATATCCAACGGAACGTTCCTTTAACTGATTACTAACGCTTTCAATTTTCTTCTTTCAGGTAAACATCGAATCGGTTTCTTCTATTGGTAATGAATGGGAACTATAACAGGTAGAGAAATCGCCACTTCCACATCGAAAGTATTTTATCAAACGGATTTCAAATGCATTGCTTTTCTGATATGAAACATGGATGTGACATGTTATAGCTTAGAATACATAAAAATGTGCAGGAATTTAATATTTAAAACTACCATGTGAATTGTATAAAAATACACGACAAAGTATAACGACATGCGACGTTGAACTAGTTTCTGAAAATGTTCAACAGAATTTCAGGAAATATTGAATAATGTGCATTTACCGCTTCACATTTTTGAAACATGATGTTTCGTTGAGCGGTCGGGGTGTTCGTAGTTTGTTACAAAATTCGAGCTAATTTACCTCAATGTAAAATTGTGGAAATATGAAACAATGGGTGTCCATTAAGTCATTACGTGCCTAAATTATTGTAATATCCACCTTATCACGAGTTATAAATCGCCTCATAAATATTGTTGGAAAACATTATGATAGGGGACTTCTACACTTAAAATCTAATTTTCAACAATTGGAGGGTTACTGTGGTTGTTAGCTTGACACATCCTCCTGTTGAACAAAGGCCTTTTCCTAAAGTTGACACAGAGCGATACTAAATTATACGAAGTGCCTTGCAAAATAGAAATGATGACGACTTCCAACTTTCAGGCTATTTTAGGCTAATCTGGGAGATAAAACAAAAGTGGGTGGGAAGGAATTTAAAACGTGGGTTTGATCTAGCTAATATAGTCTAAAGTCAACCGTAATAAGGTTTAAGTTGCCCATCAAACTACAAACTACAATTCATCAACTCTTAATCCTTACATTTATAATTTGGTTTTAAGAAATGTTCTGGCTTTCAGTGAACCTTGGCTAAACCGACAGAGATTATTTGCTTGATTTTGTCTTTTTGATCTTAATTTCATCAAGAGATTTAAGAATTATTGTTATAGCAATTTGACGAGCGCACGCCTTTTCAGCTTCACTGCTCCGAAAGCTTTAACAAAAGCTTTTTAAGGCTTTGCGTCTTCATCGTCTACAAAGAAAATGTTATTTCCTTACCTATATATTAAAAATATTGTTCCGCGTTAGAAATTTTTGGCGTAATGATCTTATTTATTTATATATATAACTCTTGTAAATGTTTGTGGCATTTGTCTTTTCTATTAGCGTCTTTATATCTGTTATATTGTTTTGTTCCTACCAATAACTCTTTTGCAGATGGTTACTCGTAGAAGAGTTCTTTTATATAGAAAATGTTCTCTGCATAAATATTCTTTATGACCATACATTTACTGCCAAAAGACGACATTGTATCGTGAGCCAATGATAAGATTTCTGTTGCTTTAACTATCTAATACTTGTGGCTTGTTTCTCTCAATTGAGTGAGTATCGTACTCTCAATTGACTCAAGTATTGTCTCGATTTAGTATTGAAGCTTTAAACTCAATAGAGGCGTGGTTCTAATCTAAGTGGTATGAATGTGTCTAGCGTTGATGTTATCAAACCTCTCGCGAGTTCTAATGCGAAACTACGAACATGTGCCTTTGAAAAATTAATAACAGGCCCATACAGAATAGCAAAATGTTTTCATAAACGATGAAACAATATTTATTTGTAAATCTCACGGAGAGACACAATTTGTGTGTATTGTATTTCAATTATAACACACATTACAATATTTAATCCCAATACATAAATCCAGGTTTAAGCTTCGCTGACACGTATTTTGTTGGTAGCGCAAAAACACGTACCTAACTGTTTTAAAATAGAAAACATGGAGTGACATATCCATTTTGCATATCAATTTAAAGTGTCGACCGGCGAAAACTGCGATGAAAAAAGTTCGTTTCGAGATGCACGGCAGCGGCGGGCTAACGAGTCCCGGTAGACAATGAGTTAATTAAATAGTAATGCACGTTGCTCAAGGTTGTCATTACTACGTAGCTCTCACGCCTCGTTCAACTTATTAAAGTTTCAGCGGTTCATTGTCTGCTCGTGCAGTCGTGCAGCATTGCGCTCATATTGAGCGCTTTACAAGTAATACCCACTTTGCATGCGCATTTCTGCTCAGACTGAATAAATTTTGTTTCTAGTGCACACTGATTCGACTGCTTTGATAAAAGTGTATTAGTTTATTAAATCGATCCGCACTTTAGTTATGAACCTTCCATTTCCATTAAAGTCTGTAATATCGTTATGGATTGCCGAATCGTGTTATGTTTTATAAATTATTTGCTTGTTTGGTCGCTAAGGAAACGTAAAATGTTTTGGTTAGTGAGGTCCGACTTCGTTCTGATGCTTAATTTACGTTATAGTACTTAGCAGTTGCAGGCTATTATTATGAAAGAAGTGCGTTGCAAAGTAGTGTAGACTGAGAGTTGACTTGTAGCCGAGTTGTGCATGGTCACGAGGAAAACACGCTGGCGTAGCGTACGCATGCGCCGTGCGTGGCTGGCGGCCCGGGGTGGGGGCCCGGGCCGTCTCCCCGCCTGCCACCTGCTAGCCTGCGTCTGCCCTGCCTCACACCTGCACTCCGCCGTGTTAAAACCTGCTATATTTCACGGTTTCCGACGAGTGTCATTTATGCCTCTGTTCTCCCAACAATCAAGGAATGAAAATTGAATGTTCAATATTATTTCGTCCATGCAATTGAAAGCTTTATTCACTCTGTCTGTCGGTTGTCTTTAAGCTCTGAATTCTTACGTTTTCGCAGTTCAAGCAAATTGCTTCCAAGTTGACAAAACTGTCTTTTGAAAAGCGGTTTTTATCTTGGCATGGTCTGTTATTATCAGCGATTATTGGCGAGATGCCAAGATTAAGGGTAGGGGTTGGGTCAACAGAGTTTGATTCCGAGTTTCAGGCACTTACTGCCAAGTCGTCTTCGATAACTTAGGATTGTAATTTCTGAATAGTTATAGGAAATACTATCAAACAAAGGCCAAAATATATATTGTACAAGTTACTAAAATTAACAATAACTTTGTTTATTCAGTCGACGTAAACGTAGCGGGTGAACAAACGGAAGAAACCACAGTATTGGTCTGTCCGTTCGGAGACGCACGTTTGGAGAGTAAATAAAAAGCGAATAGATTTGAGGTGGCACACATTCAAAACAAATACCACCTAGCTATATATCAATATAGTCTCGTATACTACATATGCTTGAGATATTTGGCATTGCTCCAGGTTTTGTGGGGAGCTCCACAAACGTTCCTTAGTTGGTTATTCCCCTCCTGTTGTCAAGAGTTATACTTAAATTATGTGATAGTGTTTTGTTTTGTACGCTGCGGTATTATGCCTTTGATTAATCTGATTCTGCTTCAAAGGGCTGTGTTGATTTTCGTTTCTTGGTTTCTGAATACCCCGATTGTTTTTTGAGGGTGTTGCTCCTTTACGCTCTATTTGGTAGTTATGTTTGGCATTTGAATTAACGAAACATGCTGTAGTGCTAGATGTCACCTGCTTTGGATTGAATTGACCTTTTGTTTTTGACACAGGTACAAGAAATACGGCACAAAAATAGTCAAATTACGTTGTCCCTAGCAGATCGTGATTTTGCCATTGTCAGGTCCTAAATTTGAGAGATGACGTCTAGCCGGCCGATTATGTAAATGGTGTGTAGTATTAAATTTATTATTTTCTAAATGTCCTTTACGCCACGCTTAAATAAATATTAAACTTATTCAAAGTACTTAAAGGTATTAAAGTAACATTAGAATTAATAAATTTATAAAATATACGATAGGTAGTAGGTACCTGATATAATTATTTTAACGAGTTCGTTAGGTATCGAGTTCGTTTCCCTAATTTCTCATGAAAATATACGGCACCTACTCAATATTGAAAGGTCAGTGAGTAGGTGGAAGGTAGGTTGATATAAATAACAAAATGAATACGTTATTTTTTTAAACATTAATTCCTTTATCTATACATAATATAATAAAACAGTAACG
Organism: Agrochola macilenta; assembly: GCA_916701695.1. Classification (NCBI taxonomy): domain Eukaryota; kingdom Metazoa; phylum Arthropoda; class Insecta; order Lepidoptera; family Noctuidae; genus Agrochola; species Agrochola macilenta. Next base: position 10,359,930 of record OU753559.1, on the reverse strand, counting down.
GAGTCAAAACTCTACATTGAATAAATTTGAAAAAAAATAGTTGTTGCTACGAAGTGTGTTTTAGTTTTTTTTTGTCCGTTTGTCTGGATATATGTTCCGGATTGGCGCAAAAACGGCTGAACGGATTTGGATGAAATTTTGCTCACAGATAGTTTTTAACCTGGATTAAGCCAACCAAGTATGTTCCCGTGCGATATTTTCGGACATCCACGCGGGCGAAGCCGCGGGCAAATCTAGTAATCTATACATTATGTAGGTATAAATAAGATTGTTATCGTAACGATAAAATCTTAACAAGACAACGCATAAGGTCAATGTATTGTAATGTTCAGTTGTGTGTGAAACTATACCCTAAATGGGCCGCGGAATAGGATTACAGCTAACTGCGGATTTATACTGCGGCTTTAGTAGCATCCCATCGGACAAAAAGGATACCGCATGGCTACAGTAGCATTAGAGCCAATGTTTGATAATACGCGCTGTTTGTATTCTGATGTTGGTAGCTTTTCGCTATAACCCTACTCTTATGTTTTATTAGACAACTGACAAGTAGCGCCCTCTGTGAATTTCTCTATTATACTTTAGGGTTAAAGTGGATGCTTATAAATAAAAGAATACAGAGTGCATTTTCCTCTATGGTTATTTTCTTACAATAACAATATTATTAAAATTAGAAGCTTTTCCTAACCGTAAAGCAGGAGGTATTATAAACTAACGCCTTACCAACCTACTTACAAACATCATTGTTTGGTGAACTACCCTCGAACTTTTAAATTTGGATAATTTTTTTGCAAAGTGTGAAGTGGCGATTCTCAATTAAGTATTTAGTGCTTACCTAAGTACTTGATGTAGGTATTGATACAATGTTTGTGTTCCTACTAAGTGCCAATTACAGCAATGCAACTGAACGCGATCAGCAAATCTAATTTGCGTTCAATAGCTGTCAGTGTCAATATTCCACATCAGTGATGACACTGAACTGATAGCTCTTGAACGGTTTAGATGTGCTGATCGTGTTCTGTTTCATCGGTGAAATCCGCCCTAACTGAACGGTGAAGGTTACTAATGATAAACTTTACTTCTTTTTCATGCTAACCAAACAGTTGCGCTCAAATGTAAGTATAACCTATAATTATTATGTCTTATTTACTTTGTAATAGGTCTGTTTTATTTATTTAAGTATATATAATTTATTGTACACAACAAAAATACAATAAAAAAAAAAAAATACAACTATACAAAGTATGGGTCAGTGGGTCGTATTAGAGCTTAATATTTTATTAATGTATGTATTTAAATGCGCATTTTCAAATGTCTTTTCTCGTTTCGATCTGGCTCCACTATTGACCAGACCAGACGCTCCACTGTAGAATTTAAACACGCTGGTGCATACCATAAAATATGTATAAGCTGCCCCAGTCTACACTGCTATAAAATCACAACGTAAAACTCGCTCCAGACCGCATGAAACTGTTCCTACGACGTGATAAGCGGATTCTCTACCGTGTAGCCCGTGTAAACTAGTGAATCGTCCCGCACACAAGAGAAAAAGTGTGCACTATCCATAACATACACGGCCACAGAGGCTCAACGTCCCCCCTCTACCGTTTATCAAGCGGTTTTACGGGAAACTCAACAATACTTTTTAACTACGCAACGAAAAACGCTCGTGTTGATTCATGCATTTAATATTATGTATGTTTTAACAGGTTTAACCAAGATATGTCTGTATTTTACATGAAAATTTATGATGATTTTCTCGACAGTGAGTTCAAAATTTGGCTGAAACTAACACCCATTTCACATTTGCGTGCTTAATTAATTCCTGCGGTTTAATACCCCTCAAGTACACTTCGGATAGCTTAATAATTTGATAGTTTTGCCAAGAGGCCTTCAGACAAACAGTACTTGACTTGGTAATGCGTATTTGGAGTATCTTTGACATTGACATTGTGGTTTTTCAGATACGGACAATCAGCGAGTGATAATTCACGTGAAGGATGTTAATGATGAGCCTCCTTACTTCATCAATCGGCCGCTGCCGATGCAGACGGTCGTGCAGCTCAACGCAGCTCCGAACACGCCAGTCTTCACTCTTCAGGCTAGGGACCCTGACACAGACCACAACATCCATTACTTCATCGTCAGAGACAGAACCGGGGGTAGATTCGAGGTCGATGAGCGGTCCGGCGTGGTGCGAACGAGAGGAACCGACCCCTTCCAGCTCGATATGGAATACGTGCTGTACGTCAAGGCTGAGGATCAGGTCAGTGCTCACACATTTCATATGGTTAATTAAGGATTGCGAAAAATCCATTAATTAAAACTTATTGGTGAAACATCTGTGATTATATTAAATCCAATTCATATTTGCAGTGATGCTCATTAAAATTGATATGGTGTGTGATGATTTCTTTGTTTATTAGTTGGAAATTACTTCGAATTGCATAAATAATACAGCTGTAGTCAAATTATGTCGGTACTGCCAACAACTACCTAGTACATAATTTTAATATGTCCATTACATTTAACTGTTTTAACTCGTCTAATTATTTAAAATAATAAGGTTCCTATCTATAATATTTTTTACCAGAGTTTTCCACGTATCTAAATAAAATGTAGCGAAGTACCTATGTTGTCAGACGTTACTGCCGCTTCTTCGCAGAAAGAAACCACACTTTGACCTAATTAAGTAATTTAATATTTTATGCACATGACACAACATTTTATGAGTTATGCACTCACCATACTACTTTATGGTTAAGCTTCAAGCTCGTCACACACTTTGAAGATAATATAAAATATATATTATCTTCGACATAACGCTCACCGTAAAATTAAATGCACCAAACACACAGTAAATACTTATTTAAAATTAAAGTTGCTTTTCGTGTTTGTCTGTACGTCCGCGTTGTTCTTCTAAACCACGCAACAGATTTTAATGAGGTTGGTTTTTTTATTTTATTTTTATGGGTGGAAAATTATCAAATAACTTCTAACGCTCTGGGCGGAGCGGGAGGGTGTGTCAGACTTTTACTGACTAAAACGCATCCGTGTTCCTTCCGTTGCCTGTGTGCCGGCACACAGGCAACGGAAGGAACACGGGTGGGTTGCCGCGATATCCCTTTCGGACAAACTCGCAACCTTGGCAGGCATTGGCCCTTACGGACCCCGTCAGTTGGTGCTGTCATCTCATCTGAATCTTGCCTCTCCCTCGCGCGCTCCGCTCCTCCTTCGCGAGCATTACTGCTTCGCAGAAGGAAGTGATGGCCTCCCATGCACTCTCGCTCCGAACCATGGCCTGAACCAGGGACGGACGCGAGAGATCGCCGCCGCCGATCGCCTCCGTGAGGACACGGTGCTCCGCCCAAGCCGGGCAGACCTCCACCGTATGCTCCACAGTGTCCTGTGGGCCATCCACACAGTGGTGACACCCGGGCGTTTCCTCCCGCCTTATGCGGAACAGGAATCTCCCGAAACAACCGTTACCGGTGAGGACCAGCGTCAGGCGAAAGGCGAGGACGCCGTGGCGCCTCTCTAGCCACTCCTCAAAGAGGGGACTTATCGCCACAATTGTGGCGTGCCCAATAATATATATATACAGGGTGGCAGGGACATCGACGCGAAAACTGAAACCATAGATTCAGTACATGATTCTGAAACTACGTGCGTTGAAATTTTTCGTCGGTTATTAAAAAAAAATCTGCTGTTTCATTCAAAATGTATGGAACAGCAGATTTCTTTTTAACCGACTTCTTAAATAACCGATTTCCCGACCATTTCAACGCAGTTTTCGCGTCGATGTCCCTGCCATTATTGATAATATATTATATTATCTTCGATGTGTGTGATGAGCTTTACTAACGAACGGGAATTCCTTTGAATTAGGTACATACGAGTATCTTAAGTGAACCAAATGGTTATTCCTCTTTTTCTTTATCGATAAAATATGTCTCTACTTGAACAGTTTTCCAATTTGATGAACTTTATTGGAATAGAAACGGTTTTATCTGTTTTTAAAATATCTACCTGAAACTAGTTTTTATCGTCACTGAAAGACAAAGTGAATATAAAATTTGAAACATTATATCTTCCAATAATGTTGAGAGGTTCTTGAGGGGCGTAGCAACTCGGCTTTCATTGTAGGCTTCGTAATAAGATGTGGATACCTACAGTCACGACCATAAATACCTACCTGACATTTACGCAATATTCAAAAGCGATTTTCTCCAAAATTATTAATGATATTGATTTGTGGTATTACGAATATGGTATTCTTGAATGAACAAGATCTTTTCTTAAAGTTGCAATTTTTATTTCACGAGAAAAACGCTTTTGAAGGTTACGTAATTGTAAGGTATTTATGCTCGTGACTCTACATAAGTTATCAACTTAGGGCACAGTTCAAATCTTGGTCATTTGTATTGGGGATAGAATTATAATTATACCTACATTTCGCTTCCTCTGTCAGATAGGACAGGTGGAAATCCCTCGAGGTATCGCGCTGCGTAGATTCAGTGACTTTCAGTGGATACCAAATAAATACTGACAAATATCGTGTATATTTTATCTTTACATCTACTGTAATCATTGAAAAGTAATTAACTCCCATAATTGGTCTATGACTATGAGAAGTTTTGCCACTTTGCATATCTCTTGACTTTTAAAGAGTCGCGCGTCGCAGCGAACCTTTAATTTGGTTTGGAGGCGGAATAATACTTATCAGATGCCAGAGCTATAACGACATTTTACTTTGGCTTTTTAATTTACCTACATTTGATCCACTGTAAAGTAACCGGACGTGGAGGAACCAAACCTTATTTATTAGGAAGTACTTACGTCTTGTAGCTAAAATCCTAACTAATATTATAAATTCGAAAGTCAGTTTGTTTGTTACGCTTTCACGCTAAAACGGTTGAATGGATTTGGATGAAATTTGGCACACGGGTAGACCATGACCTGGAATAGGAAAAGGGATACTTTTTATCCCGATATTCCCACGGGATCGAGACTTATGCGGATGAAACCGCGGGGCGCAGCTAGTAGTGTCATAAATCATTCCCCGTCACTTCATTGACACGAAAATGATAAGGCCGGGAATTGTTTCCAAATATCCCTAAGATTTTTATAAAAGAGAGGATATATAGGTATCTGTATCCCTGTGTCTTTTACCGGACCACCCAATATTTCGGAGGATTGCTTTGTTTGACATTTGACACTAATCCATTGTTATTTTCTGCGATTTCCAGAACGGCCGTGTTGATGAGAGAAGGTTTCAGTCTACGCCTGAGGAGCGGCTCAGCATTGTCGGCGGCAAGCGAGCTCCCCAATTCTACCTGCCTAGTTACGAAGCCGAAATAGCTGAGAACCAGAAGAAAGATTCAGAGTAAGACCATATTATATACGTATTATTACTTTAGGTATAGTCAACGTTTTTTCAAGTTACGTGCTTTTTGTGTACCGCGGAATAAACAGGGGTTTACAACTAAGCATAGATGTCATAGCGCTGAAAAATGGTATCTCTTTGAATGTGGCCAAACTTAAAATGTGTAATGTATAGTACCTACATTACTGCAGCGGCCGGCAGAAGATGCATTGCCACATACGTGAGATAAGGACGAACGTAAAAAACTAACAATGTATGCCTCGGCTTCGCCTCGATTAATTTTCACGTTCGTCCAGCGATGCTTGGTTGCGGCGAATGCCACCTATAGTACTTTTCTACAAACTTTACTAAAAAACTATTTACTTATCTCGTAGAAATTGTGTAAATAAAAAAGAAAACAGACAACACTAGGTATTCTCCTAGGCGTTCATATACTTAATTATAGTTTATCAGTTTTTCTGACGAAAGAATGAGGAGGAATAAAATAAGAATATGAAGCCTAGATTTATAGACCGTGTAGATTCCGCCAGTGCCATACTAGAGAGCGAAAACAAATCACTTGTACCTATTTGTTTATTTTTCCGGAAAGTTGTGAATTGAGTGTAATAGATTACTCGGCCTTGTAGTGGATGGGTTACAGTTCTGTCCCTTCTTGTTATTTGTTAGTTTCAATAAACAGATTTAGTATCTGTCAACAACCCTGTTTTTTGGGATGATTTATTCTAGTAAAGATAATGTTTGTTTTAGCTTTTATCCATATACTCATAACGCACCTCAATATAAGTGGGACTATTCATATATGTAGTATTCACAGAAATTATTTCTTTTTCTTTTGAAGACACATTTTAATTCAAGCCGGTTCTTTTTTGCCTTCGTCTAGCGACGGAGGAAATGGCAAATCTTCCATTCATTAACTGAAGTCGTATAACAACCACGCGGAAGACTCACGACTATATATATCTGGAGTCCAAACGTTGATCTTTGATTTGTCCCAAATTAATACAGTGACTGTGTTGACACATTCAATTGTTGAAATTTCACTAACAGCCACATGTCCGTTTAAAACAGAAACTAGGTCATTCTGATGTTCATCTCGTGATATGATTGGAATAAACAAACTTGATGTTTTATTACTTAATTGTAATAGCAAGTTTAATTACTAGGTATATTTATCAGGCTTCCGGTAGTGAAATTAATCAATCTTGTTTAATGTCCTTATTCATTCTGGATTTATTTGAGTATATAATCTGCCTGTTAATAACAGCACTGTGTGTTTAAAAAGACGAGGACTTTATCTGTGTTATGCGTAGGCTTGTCCAAATCATTTTACAGATTGATTAGGGACCGTACCTACGGAATATCGGAACCATCGTCTCTTGAAACTAACGTGTGGATGAAATTAATATCAAGCAATCAATCATAAATCGTTATAAAATGTGTTTCTCCTATTCTTCCTATTCCAGCATAATATCAGTGAAAGCCAAGTCGTTCGCTGACCGCGAGATCCGCTACACCCTGAAAGCTCAGGGTCAAGGAGCAGGGACATTCAACATTGGGCCAACGTCAGGCATCGTGAAGCTGGCCAAGGAACTGGACTTCGAAGACCTGAGGCAACCTCACGTGTACTCCCTCGTGGTGACGGCTACTGAAGATTCTGGAGGATTCTCTACTTCTGTTGAGGTATGTACGGAACCCTTCTCGGAAGCGTTCTCCACCACATAGGAACTCGTGTTAGTAGATGAGATTTTTGATTTGAGACTTTTGGAAACGATTTAGTCTCGCTTATTACAAAAAGTTGAATGAAGATCTTAAAAATGTATGTTTATAAAAATCATGGACATTTTAAATAAATTGACGGGTCTATCAAGATATATGCTTCTAAAAATCCATATAAAAGACTTGCGAAACACGGAAACACAGTGTAGTAATATTATTTTTAACTTTCCACAGCTAACTATTCGCGTGACGGACGTAAACGACAATGCGCCAAAGTTTGAGTTGCCCGACTACCAAGCGCACAACGTCGACGAAGACATTCCATTAGGAACCAGCATACTCAAGGTCAAGGCCATGGATGCTGACTCCGGGAAGAACGCCGAAATTGAATATTTAGTTTCAGGTAAATAATTATGTAGCTCTAAACTAAAGTTCAAGCGAAACTACTACTAGCGCCATCTTGTGCATTTGTTTGAAATCACTTGTAACGTTAACCAGTCGCCAGATGTCAGTGCTAGCACAGATGAACTAGAGGTCGTTGACCTTTGTACGCTTCGCAAAGGTGTAAAATAATGATTTATAGAGTTTTAGGCAATTTGGAATTAGAGAAAATGCGAGTACTTTTAATTGGAACTCATTACAGATGTTTTTCACTGATGAGCATCTCCAGTAACGCATTACGCAACTATCATGTTTCCCAATATTCCTAGAACATGAACATTCGTGTTTTGTAACGTTTACTGTTTACATAATCTTTTATCCCGGTTTACATTACTTTTGTTTTCATGTTGTTTTCGTCAGTTTTTCATTAAGGCAGTAAACAGTTAGTTTACATTAATCAATTTAGAATATAATGTTAACAAACACATATACTGGATAGATGCATAAAATTTTAAATATATGCCAAGTTTTTTTTTGTTTTTTATTAACAAATTGAATTACACATCGTTTCAGACGACCACTTCAGCGTCGATTCGAACGGAATCATCACAAACAACAAGCAACTGGATGCTGACAATAATAACGCATATTATGAGTTTGTAGTCACAGCTAAAGACAAGGGAGAACCAGCGAAAACTGGAACAGCTACCGTCAGAGTTTACACTAAGAACAAAAATGACGAGGAGCCTAAGTTCTCACAACAAGTGTATACCCCTAACGTTGATGAAAATGCTGGCCCTAACACTCTCGTGACGACCGTCGTCGCTTCTGACAAAGACGGCGACAACGTACGCTTCGGTTTCGTCGGCGGCGGCACCAGCTCCGGCCAATTCGTAATCGAAGAAATCACTGGTGTCATCCGACTACACAACAAGGCGATATCACTCGACAGAGACAAATACGAACTCAATGTCACGGCTATGGACGACGGCGCCTGCTGCGTCAATGGAGATGCAACAATCCATACGTCGACAGCCGTCGTCGTCGTGTTTATCACAGACGTAAACGACAATAAACCCATATTCAAAGACTGTCCTACTTACTTCCCAAAAGTGGAAGAAGGCGCTCCAAACGGTAGTCCTGTTATAAAAGTTCACGCTACGGACGAAGATAAAGGCGTCAATGGTCAAGTGAAATACTCAATAGTACAACAACCAAATCAGAAAGGCACTAAATTCACCGTCGACGAAGAAACTGGTGAAGTATCAACTAATAAAGTGTTCGACAGAGAAGGTGACGACGGAAAATTCGTATCAGTAACCGTAAAGGCAACAGATCAAGGAGAACCTTCTCTTGAAGGTGTCTGCTCGTTTACTGTTGAGATCACCGATGTAAATGACAACCCCCCACTATTCGACAGACAAGTAAGCGCAATAGTGTACATAACAGTAGCATCAAGCACAAAATTGCATGATATCACTACTAGATTTTTGTTTGCATGAATTTCAGCGATCCATCGCGATTGTTGACTATTATTATAATGTGTCTTGCAGAAATATGTGGAGAACGTAAAACAAGACGCCAGTATAGGCACGAATATATTGAGAGTATCCGCATCCGACGAGGATGCCGATAATAACGGAGCCATTGTTTATACTTTGAGCGCACCGTATAATCCTGCTGACATTGAGTATTTCGAGATCCAGCCCGAATCGGGTTGGATCGTATTAAAGAAGCCACTCGACGTAAGTATGCTTTAATATTTATAACTTCACACTGATCACGTGGTGAGAGCATTTGATAAGATTGATGAATGAAAGGGATCAACTTTACTACAAAGTTTGGTGGATGAGTGCTACCTACAGGCCTTAGGATTCAATTGGCACTTACTTTAAGTTCATTTAACTGTAAATAGTTCTAAATTATTAACCGCTGCTGTAAATTGCTGTGGAGAGGGGTTAATCCTGGCTGTGAGGAGTAGTTGTCCATTGAACGGCAGTGCGGGCGCCTGCGGGCCCCGCAGCCGTCGGGGGCTTGTTCTTCTTGCAGCACAATTAGTTTGAGTTGCCGCCAACGTCGGCTCCGCACTAAATCTTCGTTAAGATTTATTTCCGCAGCACCGTCTTGCATTAACTATCTTACAGATGAATACAACTTGTGTATAATACTTACCTTGTACCAGAAATTATACTGCTGTAAATATTTCACCGTTGAACCTATGTTTAGTTCTAAAACATGTACAGTTTCTGTAACAGCACTTCTGTATATTTCGCACAAACTAGTTTCAAAGTTTTTTTTATTGTAATTATACGATTAATTGATTTGAGAAGCTTACGCTTTTAACATACCTATCAGTATTATATGTATTATGTACATGTTTTGTTACTAATCTGATTTTATTTTGCGGAGCGAAAGTTCCCGCCGAGGCCGGTTCGACTCCGGCCGTGTTCATCGCTGTGCTGTAGACGACTACTCATGCAATATAACATCATATGCAATAGTGATATCATGATAATTGTGATTTTTTCCAGGGCAGCAGTGCTATTAAAATAATTTGTATAATATTAGTTTAATACTTGAGATGGTCAGATTGCCCACAAGGCAGTTTGGCCATCTGGCCAGTTGTGACATATTCCTTCTGTGAAAGGGGCAACGTTCGCGATTCCAAATTGTACAGTTTAACATAACGTCCATCGTTTGTAATATATTCATTTCAATGAGTGTCGTTTCGTTGTAGAACTAAGAGGTCACCAAACCATTCATATGACAACCTGACCTTTCCGCCATGTCTTGTATGCAGAGCTGCATGCATTTGCCTGCTTTTCGTTACGTTTTTTTTAATTTTTAAGATTAGTTTAGTTTGATTACTGTAAAAAGTACCTAATACCTATAATGTACAGTTTGACTTTCTCCTTATTGTACAGACGAAACTTGTAAAATATGAAACATTTTTATTTCCAATTTATTTCTTGCACCATCTAATATTGGCTACGACAGTAAGGAATGTTCTCTACTGTAAGTACGACAGTGCCTGTGCTGTGAGTGGGAGCAGACGACGTGAGCGAACGTAATGTTACAAGTTTATTCTCTATAGAACTTAATTCCTCTGTTTTATTTTGGCTTACTGAATGTGAGAAGATGAGTGTAAGCTTTTACTTTTTTAGCACATTATACTGTGAAATAAAACATTTGCAAACAGCCAATAATGTGGAAGTGAACCGTACTTCAGTTTATTTTTTAATTATTTTAATTGTTTATTAGCGATGAGTACTTATGTGTTTATATTTTAGTTGTGTTATATTTTGTTTCTCCCCGCTGACCTCTGACCCGTGTATCTGTAGCGGGACAGGTACCGACTGCGCGTGCGCGCCTCCGACAGAGGCGACCCGCCCTCCTCCGCAGACGTGGACGTTGAATTAGACGTGGTAGACAGGAACAATAAGCCCCCCATCTGGGACATGACCACGTATGGCCCCGTTCACATCAAAGAGAATGTCACAGTGGGTACCGTAGTGACCAGTGTGAAAGCCAGGTTGGTATAAGGCGCAGCGGGCCCACGGGCCCGCCGCACCTCCACTACTTAACACTACTAACGACGTGGTTTTGTCTGTTTCCATCGACTCTTTCCCCGATAGCGAGAAACGTACAAGTTGGAGGCTATGGCTCAAGACAAGGGTTTCCCGCCCTTGTCCAGAACCGTGGAGGTCCAGATAGACGTAGTGGATCGCGCGAACAATCCCCCCGTGTGGGACCACACGGTGTACGGCCCGATCTACATTCGAGAGAATTTGCCCGTGGGTGCCAAAGTGGTGTCCGTGAAAGCAAGGTGCGTGGGTAACTGTTCGGCACGGGCACCGCACGCAGCCCCGTCACCTGCACGCAGTGTGCGACGTCGCGCGCACACCCACGCACGACTGCACTGTCGTGCCCTCTGCTTGCCACGCTTTGCTTTTAAATGCTGGTACTAGAAACCGAGAAAATATTCGGGCTCCGGTATCGGTAGTGACAAGCTAAGTCGTCGGGTGATCTGTAGGGTGCGACACTTTTTTATCGTAGAAGGTGATGTCTGCTGGTGCCGACGCTTTTGATTTCAAACATCGAAACGAAGGTTTTGACTGAGATTTTATGTTTGAAATAGAAGAGAACGCGTTAATGAACGTTACTTTCTTACGGTGAACATTCTGAATTGTCTCATGAGTTTAAACCTTGTTTACTGTTGTTGTTCATTGTGGTGGTTTATGCGAACAAGGAGGTTTATTCTGATACGGCAAGGCCAGAGAGTTCTCGTCGTGCAGTAAGCAGGTGCGCCGCGCGCGTCTCAGTATCGTTTGCCTCTCACTTGGTGATCTGACTACGATGTTACTGACATTGTCCGTGAACATCAAATGCATCGTTATGGCACACGCGGACTGTCGTGATTCACCAGCGTGCATTTAGAAGGGCTCACTGCTTACGTGGAACGGGGAACACTGTGGTGTATTGTTCAAGAACATCTATTAGCAGCACATCAATTAATGAATGCTTAATTTTTTTAAGAACACATTCCTCTTTTCGGGCTTCGCCGCAGTCGGTTAAAAAAACCTTACGTACCTATAGTTCATTTCTGCCTGAAAGCTTCGACGTAAGACGCGCGGTTTATTATACATACAATATGTAAAAAAACCCCGGATGGTACTGCAATAACATTACCAAAAAGTTATAAATAATCATAATATTAACGAAAATAAAAATTGATTGCTGTTTAAAATTCACATTTTTTGTACGTACCAAAATTACCCCAAATTCATAAAAAATTTGCAAATCTTCAACAGGGGTCATAAGTTCATCTTGTAGACACCCGCTAAACAATGGCCGCTCGCGCCCGATGTATTAACCGATAAAATCCCCCATTGAAAAAAAAAGGCAATTTTTTTTTCCACATAAATAAACTCTCAATACGATACCTAACAACACTCTCTCACGGATCGGAAAGGGTTTTTTTTACATGTTGTATGTTATTTTAAATAGATGTTTTTGGACAATATTGTGCGAGGTATCGAATGGGTACTTATCTAATTATTGAAGTCTGTGTATCGTATTGCATGTAGGCTGAGGCATCAGTGCATTCTGAGTTATATCAAAGTTTTAACTAAAAATACGAGATTTAATGTACGGGTCGAAGTAGCATGTTCAAAAATACTTTAAAATGTTTTAGTTCGTAGATTGAATGTAGGCAGTTGTTCATTGATTTATTTTTTATTTGTCTAAAAGTTCATTTCAAAGGATTGAAATAGTGCTTGACGATTTTAATTTTTTGGTGTTGTTGATCTAGGGTTTGACTTTACTAGTTACCAGTTTATTTAACATATATTTTAAACTTCATTTTCAACTGTTAGCAATGATAAATGTCAAAGGAATATAATCTTTAGCTAAAAAACTTTTTTGGTCAATTTACTTGTTTAAAAACCTATCCCCCTAAGAGAGAGGTCAATGGTTCAATTTATTAAATGAGCTATAATTATTATTTTTGTGGTTTATTGAAATGTTTAGAGAAAATAAAACTGATTGGCATGGATAACAACCTACATAATGATTATTTTTCTATTTTTGAAACTCGTTGCAATCATCAAAACTCATAATTATTGTTTCCATTAAAGTAGTTCTGTAGGTTTCAATAACTAAATAATAATCGTGTTAGGTAGCGTTACATTGAAACGTATTTCAGGTAGAAAATGTTTTTTGTTTCGAATTAATAAATGTATGTGCATCACTTATGTGCCACGGGCTATTAATTATAAAATTTAACTGTTATGCAATATTAGTTCAATTTCATAGTGCATCAATCACTGAGTGCTGGTCGATGGCAAGTTTGGTTCACATCTCTATGGTCTATCTGTTCGTCCTAAACAACACACATTTCAAACTCACAATATTATAATACACAAAGACGAAACCATTACTAACTCACCTTACTAATTTTAAAAGCCGCCTCAACTCGAGGCTGCCTCGACCGGCTGCCTTGAATTGAGTGCGCGAAGCGTCAAATTGCACCTCGCATTGAGGCATGAATGGGAGTCATTCTAAATTTTATATTTTTTTGCCTTTGACACTGTCATTTATCCTGTGACAGTCTCAAACAGTGCAGAAGCTTTAGGTAATTCATTTGCAGTTTGGTAATGTTGACTACATTAATAAAGTTAACTATCAATTTCATGCGATAGTGAATTCAACAGAGCGCAAATGTGCCTTGATTTAATAAATTAGATATGAGCACTGAATTCAGTTTAGCTCGCTTCGTTAAAATAGGTTTCAATTTTGTCGGAAACAATATGTGTAGTTGCTCTATTATGAACAATGTAGTTCGAATATTGTAAGTACAGGTTTCATCACGCTTTTGATCAATTTATCAATATCTCAATTAGGTAATAATTTTTGTTAATGGTTTGACGGGAACTATATGAAATTATACGATGTGGTAAAGGTGTACTAGTCGTAGGTAGCTATATATACATATGGTCTGTATTCCCCGTAGCACCCCAAAGGGTATATCTGAGAGGCAATTCCCGTAATTTTTAAGAACGTTCACATTCGCATCTCATTCGCAATCTGTCAAAAATACAATCAATTTACCAACATTTTTGACAAGTTTGACAGATTGCGACTAGAATGTGAACGATTTTTAAGTACGAGAATTGGCCTTCAGGTTATTTAGGTTTATTCTCACAATCAAACAAAGGAACATCAAATCAAACAAGAGCAATGTAGATTAAAAAAAAAAAGCAAAGCTCCACGCACCCAAATATTTCAGCAATCTTTTAAGGTATCCAAACAATTTGGAGGCAAGCCCGGCTTTTCAACTATTTACCAACTCATCCACTGCAAAGTTAGTTTATGGAGTTTAATCTATTCTACCGTTATTTTAGTATTCCTTTGAGTTTTACTCAAGAAAATTCTGATTTACCAAACTGTAAAGGAGTTACCAGACATTATCAGCTGTTTATTTTATTTTTTGTGGTCTCTAGTTCAGTAAAAATAAATAGTCTTCAATTGTTTGTCCCTATAAAGCATTCATTGTTTAGTTTTAATTTAAAATCAATAATTTAATAACATTTGCAATATTTGATGTCGTCATGTGCATATAGTAGTTATTTTTGTTCCATGATTGTGATATTATTGTTGTTAGATATAGAAAACGGTTGTTATAACGTGTTGTATATTTTCAGTTCGGGTATTGAGAACAACCCGACCGTGTTTTACCGGCTGATGCCCGGCTCCACGGCCCAGACTAACAAATTCCACACTTTCTATTTACAACAAAGGGCCGATAACGGATTTACGTGGGCCGATATAAAAGTTAATCATCCACTCGACTATGAGAGTATTAAGGAATATAATCTTACGATCCGGGTTGAGGTGAGCTTTTACTGTTTATGTTTACGTTATGGTATTAAAAACCCATACTTTTGTGTGGATAAGTAGTAAACCATAACGACCTCCTGAAATTGGGGCATGGTCTTTTGTTTGAATTAATTGAATTTTCCGTTTCGCAGAATTTGAGAACAATGTACATATCTGTAAACTATATATTCCGAGTTATTATTCAAATATTTGTTTGATTTAACTTTCGGATCTATGTATTGTTCGGTTGCAACATAATTATGTGGTCAGAAGTAATATTTAATTTCAAAAACATTATTCATAGCATTGGGGCCGATTCTGTGAAATTGGAGTTTAATTATGAAAGTTTTTCAATTTCACTGCCTCATTCATGAAAAACTCACCAAGTCTACCAAGCGAAAAGTTCTAGGGTTTGTTTCAAGATAGAGTAAATTTGACTTTGATTATTAATGTTTTACAAGCATATACCGTCGTTTACATATTTACATTGTGGGGCTCATAAGCATAGTAGGTACCCATAACTCTGCAATCAGCGTCCCTTCCGCAGAAAATCTATTTGGAAAAACACAATTTTAAAATTTTAATTCTATATCCAGAACAACGGCGCCCAGCAACTGGCTTCAGAAGCGACGGTGTACATCATGCTTGAAGACGTGAACGATGAGATCCCTCTCTTCACGGAGAGGGAACAGGAGACGGTGCTGGAGGGAGAACCCATCGGGACCAAGGTGACGCAGGTCAACGCTATCGATAAGGATGGAACCTTCCCGAATAATCAGGTAAGATAAGTTGATAATTTGATAGAACAATAACAGACGGAAACTGTTCCTCTGTAAAGGCCTTTTCGAACACAGAAGGAACAAGTATTTAGCACCGGGCTTGCTCTACAAGTGCTCACAATTAAAGACTTCCTAACGTCGAGATTTCTGCAAGACAGTTTTCCATGTCAGGGTACCTGACATTAGCCGGATAAATGATTGTGCAATGTAAGACAAATCAACCGTCCTAATTTATGCAATACAGCATTAGTGTACATTTTAAGAGAAAGAAAAAGAAAGAATATACGTTTTTTTGCGGTAAACAAATAAACGTAAGAAACAACACAAAACAAAAAAGAACAAATTGGGAGAAAACATGGGTCATATCGTCACGTTGGGGGAGGCCAGTCTTGCAGTGGCGGTCGTTCGGTTGAAATGAAGATGATGATGCGTCACATCCACGCAAAACGGCCATTGCTCAGCATAATGCTGCGACCACTATGAGACAGAGACGCAGCGCTGGTATTCAGCGACAGCTGGCGTTGACGTTATGACCTCGACCGATGCAGCATACAATGAGATATAAATTAGATTAAAAAAAATAACCTGAAAACATAACATTGAAACTTGCCGGGCGTCGAAATCGCAACTTCATTCTTAAGGCAAACGTGGGCTAACACGACACAATTTTTTTTTAAATTTTAGTATTAGCCTACGTATACTTTTATTATTCGTAGGTATTAGCTAAATATTTCAGCTGTCAACCGTCGGCTAGCTTTTGTTTTCACTTATGGTTCGGGCTTCGAATTTCTAACAATTTAGATATGAAACGTAGCAAAACAAAAGCACATCAAATATGCTCCGCGTGTGCCAGAATCTACATAGAAATGCAAAACATTTTAAATTGAACTTTAAATATTTAAACAATCCTATGAATAGCCCAACCGTGGGTCCGATAAAAGGTGAAGAGTAAAGGTCATGTCCAATTAACTTATAAGATAGGTCAACGTTGAATCATTGCCATTTTCGTACTGGCGAAAGGCGTGTAACGTGTAAAACATTTCATTCAAGGTACCACATAAAATTCTGTGACTTCTGTCCACTTTTATCAAACCTAAGTTTATTGCCATAGTTCTTGCTTCATGATTCATGGGAAGCTATTTCATTATTTTCAGTTGATGTGTTCCTAACACCTCTGTATACCACACTCTTCAAAATGAGGAAAAAAGTTTGCATATTGCCTTTCAGGTTATGATTCCGAACGCTGCACGCGGCAGTGCTGCCGCGTCACTATTGGTCCCCCTAATATTTCCTTTAGGTTTATACGAGATTACATTCCGAGCACGGCAGCAATGCTGCGCGACATCGCTGCGTCACATTGCTGCCGTGCTTGGAATGTAATCTCATGTAAACCTATAGAAAATGTATGGGGACCAGCTGTCTAATTACGTAACATATTTTCGTAAAAGATTACGACCATAGATATAAGAAAGAAGGAGATATGCCCGGTAGTTGAAAATGTATCGAAACCCAATGTCTCCAATTCATCCCTACTATCTAGCCACAACTACACATGCAGATCAGTAAACCCAATATATCGCGCTCACACTTGCATTTTATAAATCAGAACGTACTACACAATCAATTATAAACATTATTCGATCAAACATAGCGTGCATTTACCATGCACCGTACAACTCACTCACACGAAAACATCGATCGCTATCGTTGTGCTGTGCAAAAGCCATTTATTTTACATAAACGCTAGTGATTGACTAAATCGGAAAGTTATCGATTCTCCCATTTACTATTGTATTAACATTTTTGGGAGATCTTGAAAAATTAATAAATAAAAATACCGGCCAAGTGCGTCTCGGACCACGCAAAATGAAGGGTTCCGTAGTTGGGATGAATTTATCCCAAGAACAAACTTAACATTGTAGTTGAAAAACATGTTCATGTTCACGTTTTTCAAACCGCAAATTTAAGTTGGTCAATTATTACTCGTTAACCTGAACAGCCTAGTTAGCTCTGACAGTTTTCCTTTTAATTTCGTTATATATACTACTGCTGTGAATTTTTTACAAGTCAAGTACAACCATTTAGCTAGAAGAGGGGGGGGGGGGACACTTGACTCTAACACAAAAATTCAGTTAATAGCTTAATATTTCGCAAACAGATCCCTGAATCCAAAAATAGTCTTAAAAAGCTCACAATATTTTTGAAAGACCTTTCTAACGGTACCCCACAACATGGGGTAGATGAGGAAAAAAAAAACATCCCCACTTTACGTGTAGGGGAGGTACCCTAAAATAAAATGTTTTTCTTGATTTTATTTTCCTCTTTGTCGGCATGAATTAATATTTTACATATGCCAAATTACAGCTTTCTAGTACTAACCGTCTCTGAGCTAAGCCGCGGACAGACAGACGGACAGACAAACAAACAGACAGACAGACATGGCAAATCTATAAGGGTTCCTTGTTTACTACGGAAACCTAAAAACGATTATACATATTCTAAGAGGATATAAATAAACAATACGTAGCTAAAAAAATTATTTACAGATAATAAAAAAAAAACATTAGTTAGGAGAAAATCTAAATGAGTATTACTTTAGTATTAGTAAACAAGATTTCACATTGATCTTCTAACCAGGTTATAACTGTTGACAAATTGAAGAATAAACTTTAATAGTAATATAAATTCATATGACAATCGACATTGTTGTCGATAGCCTACGTTATTGGAGATGCACAACCACATCACTAACTCGTCGCAAGTTACAGCGGCCGTACTACGCGATGCAAACGCTTAAAGAATGTATCGTTTTATGATTTTTACATTGCTTGTTCAGTTACTTAGCGACATACTTTGGTAGTGGTAAAGAAGCAATGTATTAACTACAATAATAGTACAGTCGCTGTGATATATGAAAAGAAAAATAACTCAAACTCAACTCAAACTCAAAGCATTTAATTTCAATTAAACCATTTACAGGCACTTTTGAATTGTCAAGGAATCGGTCAGTCAGAAATATGAAGCTAGTTGCCCATTCCAAAGCGTAGTAGGTAGGTACCTATGGAGAAGAACGGGCAAGAAACTCCACGGACACTCTTTTAAATAAAATGTTACAAGTATTTGTTACATCATTCATGTTGAAATTAAACATGTGAGAACAATGTAGAAAGACGTACACGTTAGAAGCGTCCGTAATAAAAATATAAAACAAAGAACAATTCAAAAATTTAAATCAGCCAAGGCAGCTAAGAGTTGACCAGTCCCAACTGACGGCGCCCGTTCACGAACATGACGCATGGATTAGCACCATTCAGCTCAACCATTTTGAAGGGAGCTAAATGATCCAACACACGCGCCACCATCAGCGAGACATCTGAGTGAGCATGACATACTCACAGCCGCCAGGGCACATTCAAGTCAATAAAATACGTATTACCCGGTAAATGTTAGCTCTTTAGTACATAGTACGAGTACTCACACCTGTGCTCTGAAATTATATAATACAAAGGAAATTGATTTTATACAATGCAAAAATAGTCTTAAACTCTTCAGCAGCTCCAACAGTGTTTTCAAATGTTAATCAAATAGTTGTGGTTGTGGAGCAGGACCAGCATTGAGCCAAGCATTTTTATCAGCGATGTAATCCCCCAACTTATAATATGCCTGCCTGCATAGTGTGCGTTTTATACAAGATTTGAATTTCGTCTCATTCAGTTGAAGTATGTGGGGAGGAATTTTGTTATAACATTTTAAACAGTATCCCATGAAAGATGAGTCCACTTTAGCCAGTCTGAAACCTGGTTGAACTAATAAGTCCCTATTTCTTGTACTATAATTATGTCCATCACCTCTTTTACTAAAAAGATGTACATTTTTTCTTACGTGCATGATGTTTTCATAGATATATTGACAAGGTACCGTCATGATGTTAATATCCTTAAACAGTTCCATTAGAGAGTCACGCCTGCGGAGATAATATATGGCTCAAATCGCTCTTTTCTGCAGAATAAAAATAGACTCGATGTCTGCAGCCCGTCCCCATAGTAAAATACCGTAAGACATGATACTATGAAAGTAACTAAAATAGACCAGCCTCGCGGTATCTACATCAGTAAATTGACGGATTTTTCTGACAGCATATGCTGCTGAACTTAGCCGTCCTGCAAGAGATGTTAAATGAGGACCCCATTGTAACCTTGAGCCGAGCGTGATCCCCAGGAAAACAGTTTTATCGACGAATTCTAGTTTCTCTTGATTCAATACTATCTCACAATCAGTACCTTTGACATTTGGTAAAGAAAATTTTATGCACTTCGTTTTTTTTTCCATTTAATACTAAATTATTAGCAGTGAACCAACTTTGGACCTGCATTAGGGCGTTATTTACGTCGTCAAAATTTGTGGCACGTCTATCTACCTTAAAAATTAAGGAAGTATCGTCAGCAAATAACACCATTTGTGGTTGATTTTTTAATAAATGGAGTAGATCATTGACATAAACTAAAAAGAGGAATGGACCCGATGATATAGAGATGGTATCGAGCCTTGTGGCACGCCCATTTTTACTTTTAAACCTAGTGAATAACGTAGTAAAGGCAAGAAATATTTTACGGTTTGTTGTTTTTCATGATTTTCAACACAAATATAGTAAAATACTTGTGCTGATTTATGATAAATGGTTCTATGATTTATAAAGTTTCTAGCTTGGCTTCGATTTTTACAAGAAACCACTGAAAAACACTGTATTCTTAAATGTTGTCACGATCGCGTTCGAAAGCGCACTAGTTAGCGGAGACGGCCATTTGCCTGAGACATGAGATAATTCTCCTGTTATTTATATTTCTATGATTACGACTAATCTGTTTCATTTTGACAGTGCTACAACATTCATTGCGTTATTTACGTCGTTGAGCAGATAATTTTTTCGACCTTATAAAGCAATGGGTTAGCAATCTGTTTCAAAACGATTCAGATTCTGATTGATCGTGTAATACGCAATTAGGGTACAGGAATGACGCGACAGCACTACTGCGGCAGCACTGCCGCGTGCAGCGTTGTTCGGAATCATACCTTTACTGTTGTCTATGCTCCTACTTACATATACTTTTTTATTATTATTATATTTCTGTTGTGTAACTTGAAGATTGATTTACTTTAAATAATTTCAGGTTTAGTAAATATTTTCAACTTGAGTTATAGATAATTGCTTATTTAAATAAGCCTTACTATTAATATTTGCATGCCAAAATATGGCGAAATGTGTCATCGCACAAGAATACTTATTTAACACCTTTGTAACCGCATTTAAAGCAAATAAATGATTTTGACTTTTGACTTTTGATGATACATATTTTTCTACTTACAATTAGTACTTATAAAACATTTATACACACCTGGTGATTTTATGTACTCGATTACTTAACAATAAAGGTAACTATGTAGGTATAATGTTCCCGAATAGGTAATATAGGCAAGTGCTTCAAAAAAGGGTTGAAAGAGGAATATCGCGGTTCTCTCTTTTCCCAAGGTTAAAATTAACTAAAACCGTTTGGCTGTTTGTTTATTATTCATTAAATTCCTTTTTATTACCCTATTAACCTCACACTTAAGGTTAGTCTTGTACACAAAGGTACGCTTTGGTTCTTTGTAAATTGGGAGCTTAAAAATAATTTCTCGATAAAATATAATTCTTTTTGTGGTGTTAGTTGTCTGACCTTAAGATCGTTGTATAGGTGTTTTATTAACATTAGAATTCGCTCTAGAGATTTTTGCCCTACAGTGGGACGGGACCTATATTGGCATAACCTGGGTTTAGGACGCCTAACATATGAAACTATATGTAGAATATAGTCTGTGTGGGTTCCCGGTTAGATCTTCCTTACACCGTCTGTGACGATCGTAAAAGGCGCCTGAGGGATTAGGTACGTCGAAAGCATTGGCAGCAGTGTGTCCTGCCTGCTAATAACAATATTGACTGTGTTCAGTAAATCTGTCTATGTACCATAATCCAGTCTCTGCTTCGATCAACAATTCTCTGTTGTATATAACATATATGTATATTGTGTATGGGTCTTACTAGTTAGTTATTGTAGGACAGGATCACAGGACAGAACAGACCATGCTACATGATTACCCAATTCTATTAAATAACATCCGTGCCCGCGCCTTCGTTCGAGATTAATTTTCTTTGTCTTGACGGCTGAAATATGTATGTATTTTAATAAATAATCTAGGTTGAGGATTACCCTAAGAGACATCAAAATAATTAAGTATCTTCCACATTTATAAAATCAATAAGAAATTAGATTACATGATGTCTAATCTACTCGTATTCATTTTATTTTAGCCTTTTAGCTGAGCCACCAGCTTCCACTCAGCATTGCATTGACTAAAGGCAAATTGCTATACTATGTATTAGCATGAATAGAGTGTAATCAATTTGCTTGCTTAATCGGTTTAGGAAGAGCTTCTCCTTTAACGTTAGCAGTAACCAGGAGCAACTAATATATTATTTATAGGGTAGTTTAGCTTTCATAGAACCCGGAATTAATCCTAAACGAAAATCACTTTTAATATAGTTCGAGTGTTGGCATTGTTTACACCTACAAGTTTTCAACTTCCCAAGTAACTTTGTTGTCTTTGTACGAAGTTTTGATTCTGATGTTGGTATAATATTCAGGCTAGAAAGTTATCTTCTTAAAAATAATATACTCTCGAAGAAACTTACTTAGTTTTGGCAATAGTTGGCTTACCGCACGTGTAAAGCCGAGGGCAAAATAATATATTAAAAGGCCGGAGGAGTTCTCAATATCCAACGCGTTGCTAATACGAACACAACGCAAATTTTCCACACGTGTAATGGAAGCGGCTCGCTACAGAATACACGAAAGGGCTATTTATGTGCTTATTATACATACTTACTGATGCGTGACTTGTTGTTATGTATCATAAAATCCATGTTGACCTTTCGTCCTAACAGTGCCGATAAGACCGGGTCGGTACTTGTAACTTTAATGCCAAAATGTACTATGTAAACTAAAGCGGGTTTGATATCAGCATTCAAGCTCCATGGTACTCACTTTCATACGTTTTATATTTTATAGCCTTTTGTGTTTCGTCTCCTACATAAATCCTTTAAATCCTCCCAAGTTATACAATTATGCGATAATAAAACGTCTTATTGTTGGCTGCCGCCCTCCGCTACAAACAGTCCAGTCTCTCACAATGGTTACGATCGATGCTCACTTATAATAATATTGGTGGTTCTTTATTCATCGTTATACGTGCTCTACTGGCGTAGATCGGTTGCGTAAAGTATTTCTGTACATTTAAACCTACAATTTGAATTAATCCACGATAACATGCAGAGACACGGCGCGTTATATATTTTTGCACAAATATGCAACTGTTACAATTTACTGTGCCTATAATTTTCCGGAGCGCCAGGGAATAAAAATGCAATTTTCACCCGTTGTGATTGCGCTTTGGATTGGTGCGCAACCGTGAATAATTAAATACATTGCCTTCGTTTAGTATATGTGTGTACTTTATAACTCGCCGCTGCACTGCGCTGTCATATGAAAATATGTGAATTGCGTTTCGTAGCCATTGAGTTACGAAACTAGGCACAAAGGCAAAATTAAATTGGATAGTCTTCGCATTAATTACTTATTTTTCAAAACAAATTAACTTCAAATCTAATATTACGTCAAAAAGTCACTTCATTTTATGATGTTTTTCCGATTGTAAATTACAAGGCATAAAGTTGGTAACATACCTCTATAATAATTTTCTACAAGAATCTGGCATTGAATTCCATTGTTCATTATTAAATGCCATTTAAAATACCTCCGCAAATATTCACAAATTTCGTGAATTTTCAATTAATTTCAGCGGAAGTGGTACTTAGTAATGGCAGAAAATGAAAATTGCTTGTTATTGTCATAATATTCGCTCTGTTGTAAATAGTAATTACTTTCTTAATGGGTGTTAACGGTTAACCTGTTTGTTCTTCCATAAATCAGGGTGTTTTTACGAGCCCTCCTAAATTCTTTAATTACTTACAAAATAATTATTGTTCTTAAGGCGACGATAACAGACTTTAATGATTTTATACTGAAGATCAACTCTAAACGAGTAGTGTTAATGATTTAAAAAATATAAATGTCAAATCAGAGCATTTTCTTAATAACTTAATATAGGAATATTTTAGATTATGTTTATATTACATACTGAAATTAATTTGTAAAGTCATGTCTAACGCTGATAAAAAAACTAAGAATCACGCAAAATCTATCAAGTTTATTTTCCTGAAACTTTCACAATTTTAAAGATAATTTAATTATTGATCTTTTAGTATACTTGTTTTATTAAAATACTTTTTGTTTTATATATAATAAATTAATAATGCGACTAATTTGGGACAGCAATCAATTGATGGTCGAGTCCTATTACTGGCTGGACGTACGACGCGTTGCGTGAGCTCAGTACAGAACACGCAAGCTAACCACTCAAGGTCACTGGCATATATCTGCGTCTTAACTAAAGTTTTTCTGAAGACCTTAAAGTTGTCGTTAGAAAGAAGTCTGGGTTGTCTGTGAGCGGTAATAGACTTGAGGCGATTCATTTTCTTCGTTTTCTGTTGTCTCGCGGTGATATTCTGTCCGCCCAGTTTCATTAAAAGTCGAACGTTAATTAGAAGTACCAATACCAACACTGGCCTGCCTACTCCCGTCACCGGATTCAGAACTGATATCAGCTTTTGTCTTAGACATTGATTGTCAATACTTTCATGGACACAATGTTTTACACGTGGCCCCAGCGCTGGCTATTTTTGGCCGTGTTTGAATATAAATCTTTAAAACTTATCCCATTAGTACAAATTATTAAGCAGTTTTGACCTTCTAAGAGCAATTATTATGAGCCCTGTTAACATTTTGGGTATTTTACTTACGTGTAGCAGAAGATATATTTATGTATACTGGCAATATACTGCGTATACTGTTATTGCATTAAAAAAAGACATAATTTTAAGCAAATAACTCACGCCCTTTCTATTTTTTAACCCACAATGAGGTATGTTTGAAACTTACCAAGTATTCTGTTATTCGATTCACTAATTGGGTTGGAGTTGTTATTCCTAAGTTTGATGTATAACAGTTCGTAGACGTTCCATCTTTCAGCTGTAGAACACCTGAGGATCGGAGTGTTAGCAAGATTTACTTTACCTACAACGTTGCTATGTTAGGTTCAGACGCTAGAATACCTTATTCAGTGCCATTGAGTTCTATTGGAACCTCTATGAGCGTTTGAATATTAAAGATTTTAAGTTTCTTCAAAAAGTTTGTGGGTGCTCAATGTGGATAATATAACTTGGATTGTAGATGCACTAAAATAAACGTTCATTAGTACGGTTAGTAGAATAGGACAGAAAAGGAATTCTAAGACGTTCTTGACTGAAATGCAGTATTCATCTGTCTAGTTTACATTAAATTTCACTTACTTACTAGTAACCGTGCTAGGCACACATTTAGCTCGAAATACGGCATTCAAAGTCTAATAACCCGTTCTGTTATAGTTCCGAACTGCATGCATGTATTACAGCCGTCATTAGGGTACCTAAAGTCTGCGTTTAACATTACTCCAGTTCACAATGTAACTATGTATACATAATGGCTTGTTCGGCAGTTAGTTCTCTTGCACCAAGCTGAACTGAATCCTATCTATTATTTAAAATGATGCGATTAGTGAAGCACTGGTCAGTTAGTAAGACATCTTTATAGATACATGCAGTTTGTTGAAGTCGGTTTTGAACACAATGAAGCACCTATTAACTAATCAAACAAATACGCGAAACGAAATAAAACAATCAAAACATTTTCATTTTATTTACCAAAATTTAACAAAAACTTCATTTGTTAAATTTTTGTCAAAAACTTCATTTATGTTATTGTTTGAATAATTGTAACAAATTAAGTTTTTGTTAATTTTTTTCATTTTAAATCATGTTGAAATCAACACGCCTTTCCGCCTTAATTTGTTTTTCTTTTTACATCATTTTCACCTGTTTTTTTCGAGAATAAAAAGTTTGCGAATATAATTGGACGCGTGTCAAATATAACGGTGGCAGGCTTCGCTACCAATGAAATCTATATAGTGACAAGTGACACTTTGTGTACCGAAGTCTATGGTTTCGGAGAATCCGGAAATCTGTCTCAGAGATTTTTTTTACAATTATTTTCGACTCTACGCTTTGATGTAGATGTACATGACAGCGAGTTCTGTAAAATCCCTTGAGGGCAGTTAAATAACATTTGCGGATATTGAAACGCAACATTACACAGAGTTAACTGTAATTTCGTGAATAGGTTTCGTCATAACCCCGTGTGCGTAACATTACTACTTATAATAAGAGATTGTGACATGCCAGCGGTTCGTTTTTATTACGGACGCATGTAGAAAGGATTTTCGAATTTGCCTCTCCTGTCCGTACGTGTTTTTATGAAGGGTTCGCTACTTCTGTTTGTGGGAGTAAACAAAGGACCCGGAAGTCTTAATAAGATATGCGGAACGTGTATCGGCCTTTATGAATAAATCACTTTTTCTTTTTAGGTGTATTACTACATAGTTGACTCGCCGCGGAATGAGGGGAAGGACTTCTTCGAGATCAGCATGCAGACGGGCGAGATCTTCACGAAGGTGGTGTTTGACAGAGAGAAGCAGGGGGCGTACGCCCTGGAGGTGGAGGCACGCGACGGAGCACCCTCGGCGCGGCCCAACTCCGACAACCAACCCAACTCAGGTATGTTTTGTCATTATTAAATAACGACTCATTACTTGGAGCGTACATAATATCGAAGCTCTATATTAAATTGAAGTTAATGAGAGCGGAATTACGTATAATTAGGGAACCTACGAGAAGAAACCCAAATAAGGTTTCTGAAATTATCGACCCATTGCTCTCCTTTCTGTATTTTCTAAAATCATTGAAACTTATTACAATATAGAATTAAATAATTACTTAGAAAATAACAATATCTTATGCAGCGAACAGAAAGGCTTTCGAAAGCATAAAAATATAAATATGGCTATCTTTGAGTTTAAAAAAAATGTAATGACTGCGGTTGATAAAACTACCCCTGTGTGCTCCATCTTCTGCGATATGACACAAGCCTTCGATTATGTGGATCACAAAATATTGGTTAGAAAATTGGAGGCGTACGGTATACGAGGAAACGTTTTAGAACTATTTAGATCTTACTTAACTGATCGAAAACATATCACACAAATTACAAAATTTAACATAAAAACTAAAAAAGAAGAACAATACCAATCCAAAGTAAGATATGTTAGATATGGTGTTCCCCAGGGCAGCGTAGTGGGACCTACGCTATTTATTACCTACATCAACGACCTCCCTAATGCAACCGTGCAACCTATGACATTATTTGCAGACGACAGCACAGTAAATATTACATGTAATGATAAAAATCTATTTGAAAACGACATAAATAAAGCACTAACTTGGCTAATCAATAATAATCTAAAAATAAAATAAAACAAATGTAATGAACTACAGTCAAAGACCTCAAAATTAAATTAAATTTAAATTAATGCATGATAATAATATAATAAATCAAGTAGAAACAGCCAAATTCCTCGGTTTAAAAATTGACAGTAGAATCAATTGGAAGTGTCACACAGAAGACCTTTGTACAAAAATAAGTAGTTTATCTTTTGCGATGTACAAACTGGCACCAACAGTGAGTAGAAACGCACTATTCATGGCGTATTATGGACTTGTTGAATCGGTACTTAGATACGGTCTAATATTTTGGGGTAATTCGACTAACACTGACATGGTATTTAAAATGCAGAAGCGTTGTATTCGGGCTATGTTTAAGATCAAAAATACCGACAGCTGTCAACCTATGTTTATAAAAAAATACCATATACTGACACTTCCGTCACTATACATCATGGAAATAGCTTTATTTGTTAGAAGCAATCCTCACTGGTTTCCTCTTTTGTCGGACAATATCACTAGAAATAGACGTACTAAATATAAGAACTTCTTACAGCCTCACTCTGCAAAAACAGCACTCCTTCATAAAAGCGTGTTTTGTATGGCACCATTAATATATAATAATATTCCAGAGGTTATTAAAAATATAAACCAGCCAAACTTATTCAAGAGAGAACTTAAGAAGTTACTTACTGTAAAATGTTACTATTATGTTAAAGATTTTTTAAATGATAGTTTCTAATCTGTTTGTGTTATATTTTAATTTTGTTATGCTTTATTTTCTTTTTTTCTTTTTTGCTTTCTTTCATTGTGTTGTATTTCAAGTGGCAATAATTTATTTTGTACGCCAATGGTGGCAAAACATGTTGCAACTCACAGACAACCCACTTTACATCCACATTTGCATTTGTATTTATATGCATGCTTACAAATAAATATATCTTTATCTTTATCTTGAAGAAGAGTGATATCAGTACATTTATGTAAGTAATACTTGAGTTAAGTAAAGTTAAATTATTATAGATCACTAGCGGACAGCAATTGCTTGTTGAAAATAATATCCGAAAAGTCCGATAGTAAAATTGCCACCGAAAATGTTTAAGCCGATTTAATACTAGCCAAGCCTAAATAGGGCTTCTTCCATTTTAATAAATGAAATGGGCCCATTTATGTCAAAAGATCCCTGTTAAAACCATGATTTACAAGTGGCACGATGTTTTCAATCGTAGCCGGGGGTTGAGAGATGATCACTCGGGGAACTGCGACGATAGATATACTGGAAATGTTGCATTTAAATGAATTCGAAAATGGACGTCCGAAAAACGGACGGCTATTGGCTGCAGCGAATCGACATGTCGGCTTCACATACGCTTTGTATTGCAGCGGTTTTGTCTGTCAAGTATGTGCTCACATTGGGAGCAATTAGGTACTACTCTCAAAATTCCAGATACCCTAGTCATATTTTACAGCGTAGTTCCTAGCACAGGCCTTTTCTGAACTCTGCTAGACATAAGACAAAAATTCAGACGAAACTTAAAGGACTCTAAAAAAAATCACGCACAAATAAAGCCTCTGGTTTTTCTCCAAATTTACCTAAAACGATTTTTATTTATTCTGACAAACCGAGGGGAAAAAGTTTAAGGATTATAATGAGACGGAGGAAGCTATCACGATTTATTTCAAGCGCAAAGAGAAAGAATATTTTTTATGGTTCTGAAAAAGGAAAATAATTTGTTGATCTGTATGAAGCACCGGTCAAAGATCTTAAAAGTCGATTTATATTTATTTACCTAAGAAAAACAGTTTGTATTCCTCAATATCTGAATATACAAATAAATAAAATTGAAGTGTCTGTTTATAATATCAAAATAACAGCTTCTCAATAATAAATGCTAATATACGATAACGACAAAAAAACTGTTTTTTATTTTTTTGTCTGGCTGTCTGTTTGTTGCGGCTAATCTCCGAAACGGCTGGACCGATATTTACGGGGCTTTCACTTGCTGCTAGCTGATGTTATAAGGACTCACTTTTGCTATTTTTTTTTTTATTTGGGTCCACGCGGGTGAAGCCCCGCGCAGCAGCTAGTTAAGTATATTTATTTTAATTAACTGCTATTGGGTACGCTTTGGTAACGCTTGATAAATTAAACGCTATGACGATTTCAAAATCTCATCTTTCGTTACATAAGTACCTACGTTACTCGTGTGTAAATGTTTGATATGTCTATAATTAACCGCAGTCTCAAAGTTGGAGTGTTTGATACTGTCCTTAAACTACATTGTATGTGGAGATTGTCTCTTTGTTCCGAACCCTAAAGGGTTACACAGACATGACTTACAAATGAAGCACAAATATTCTACCTTCTATGAATTTGAGGCGAAAGGTTGACAGCATATTACGATATAAAAAAAATATGTATATGTAAACGCGGGTCAACGATATAAAAATATAAGCTCTTTAAACTTTATTCGTGCATGGCAGATATTAATGGCGTTGACTTAACAACGCATATGCGATAAATGCGTAAGCGTTTATGGTCGAAACGTTTCATGAATCTACCTGTCAACCGACCATGTAACATAAAGCATTATGTAGATTTGAAATGGATCCCCAGCCTATATCGAGGTAAGGGCCCGCGGAAGTTATTTTATTATCCTAAACGACTTAGAAAAAGGAACATACTGTGAAAACGTCGGCAGCTGAAGGAATCGTTCAATTCACGTGCGCAGATGTAGGGTCGTAGGGTGGCAGGCGATCCGGTCCATGAGCTAATCACAGCCGCGACCCGCATTTAAATGTCTTTTTCTCTCTTGTAAATATACGTAATGTGGAAACTTCGCCGACTGCCCGACGTGCGTACTTGCGTAGTGTTGTGTTCGTAGTGGAGGTCAAACCCTTCTCGGCGCTGACACGTGGGTCTCATATTTCACAGTGTTTCTCTGTCCCTGTCGCCAGGATTCGTTGGAAATTGATTGTATAGACACGTGGCGTCTATAAATTGTACATTTTGAGTGTTCTCCGTCTATTAGGTAAGGAGGTAGTCGGCGTCGTGTTCCCGTATCGCGTCATCGTAAATCAAGCTGTAGAATAATCAGGCGTCGCCGGGGGCCATAATCCGTTTAAGCTACTCATCCCTATCGCCGTCTCGCCGAGACAATAGCTCGCTTTAGGTTCTAGTATTACCTCTATAATCCGTAATAGAATTCATGCGATGCAATAAATGTTAAAGTAACCGGCTTCCAATCGCGGCGTTGTGTTAGTTCACACGCTTTGAATACTAATTCTCGGTATTTATGTTCGATGAAATAGTGCGTGTTGTAACTGCAGAAATGTGAGATGGATTATATTATCAGTAATGATAAAACGTGAGGTCGATATTTAGGTACGAGCTAGAATATTGTGTCTTCGGGCCACGTACCAATTTCAGCATATTGCAGCTGGTGGTGGTGAGACGTGGCGCGGTACTTACACGCGTGACAGGCATTCTGATCAGCGTGCGACCACGTGGTGCTAAGATAAGGATTTTCTCATCTCACTGGTAATAGGTACAACCAATTAATCATGAACAAATTGGAACATCGACTTTTGCGCCGCAAAAAATTTCATATCAGTTTTTATATTCTGCGTAGGTACCTAAATATTAAAAAATATCGCCCTTTCATTTCTCTAAATCACTTTGAGACCAGAATAACGATTGATGGGTTCGCGTGAAACTTTTGAATGTTTGAAACATAGTTCGCATTTTTTTGTTTAGGTTTATCTGGCACCCAAAAAATATTTTTTTTACGTTTTGTACCTTTATATTTTATTCCTAAGAGCAGAACGTTGAAGTACGTAAATAAATCCGTTAATAAAATATACAATGGTACACTCAGCAAGTTTATGTGTTTTCATACATTTATTTTATTCATAGTTCAATACATTTTTGTTTCGGCTTTGTCTGTCCTTTTTATTTACAGTCAAAACGTTCTGTAATAACTTTTATAGACCATAGAAGGTACTGTAGTAGTAACATATACTTACTATCACATATGATTAATGTTAAGATATTAGACTTGAAGCTGCCTGTATTTATTTTCTGGGACTCTAAGCTAAAAAAATATAACATAGAAACTTCTAAAATATATTATTTTTTTACGCCCCTAGTCAGACATAATTAAAATCAGCGTACTTAGTTCATTTAAACTCAGAAAGCTACGAAATATAAAATACAAAAAGCTTTTGCGTGTTTTTTTTGCTGAAATTGAATTCACAAATCGTGTATAAGTATAACAGGATAATATAAGTATGCAAATCTAAATGGAGACGATTCTAATTTTGTTGAACGACGCACTCGTGGTCAAAAGTCATGATCAATTTTGTCACGCATAATGGGCTTTGTCGTGGTCTAAAACGTGGATACTGCTGTAAACGTGTATTTCGATATTATCCTCCATTGCGGGGTAGTCCGGATAGCAATTTTCAGCGGGCCTTTCGGGATGCATTTAGCTGAAACGTGTTCGGTGTTTGAAATAACGATGTCGTACTAAATTGGCGTCACTTCGCCCTTTTGTTAGCAAAAGTATGTAAAATCTTAAGAGGAAGAAAATCTTGATTAAACTTATGAGTGATAAAAAGGCTTATACTCGTTTTAGCAGCGATTTTGGTGCGTCTTAGCTGTAATCCTGTAGCTCCGGTAATGGCTTCAGTTGCTTAATCTTAAGCACAGTACTGAGTATGTAATATGCAGCTGCTATATCAAACAAGAGCTGAGCATTAAACATATTACCTTCGCTTCTATTGCATTAATATTGATTCCCGAGCTCTAACGCTCGAAAGCCTGGAGTTAACTAGTATTCTAGCATATCTACTGCGTCTTTGGTATAATGGCAGCCGGGCGTGAGGTCCTAGGTTCGTTTGTCAGGTCGAGGAAATGGATATTGTGGATAATTTCAGTATAAAGTAGCCCTAGGTTTGTGTTGGAATAGCGACCAAGCAAATAATTGGAATATTGGTAAAGAAATTTGCAAATTCCTGAGCAACATCGATGTTGTCGCTAATGAGACCGCGGGAAGTGTCAAGTGTGTAATCAGTATTATGTCTTTTGTTCTTGTTCGTTTCATTGTTAATAATTTTCCAAACTGTCTTTATTTTATTGTCTGCTGATTTAACCTTGTTACTAATGAAAGAAGCTTTAGCTGCTTTGCAGATATTTTTAAAAGTTTTAGAGTAAGTAGCAACAGTAAAGTAAAGTACATACATCTTTTATGGGGTACTGTGTTAAATGTTACAATAAAATACCTTGTGATATATTACAATTAAATGAAAGAAAATTTAAAACTCATATTAAAAGTACACTCTGTAAACAAGCATATTACAAATTAGAGGATTATATCCAAGATAAGAATGCTTGGAAACATGCTGGTCCTGCTCCATAGGACAATTTAGAGTCTAGACAAAATCAAACTGGTTGCTTATTTAATTATATAGTTTGTTATTTTTTATAACTCTGATTTTACATTCTGTGATTTCTTGAACTCACACACTGACTTATTAGTATTACTTGTTAAAATGTTAGGAATATCGTATAATTTTGCAATGTTTGTAAATATGTGAGCACCATGTATCTATCTATCATAATTAATTTATCTGCAATTGCTTTATTTTTTTTCCTTTTTTTTTACCTATCGTGGTATAGTAATCTTATTCTAGATGCATCGTCTTCACATATAATTATATAATTAATGTATACAAAATATTGTAAAAACATTTTAAAAGAGTAACGGTGGAGTTTCTTGCCCATTCTTCTCCATACGAAAACTACCTTTTGGAAGGGGCGACTAGAATCAATTCTATTTTTTTGTAAATTTGACGTTCATAAGTGCCTTTTATGTGCCTAATTGAAATAAATTGTTTTGACTTTTGACTTTGAGTAGTAAGTAGTAGTAAAGTAATGGCAAGAGCTTTTGTCTTTTGTTACTCAATGCAGTTGTGGCACACTGGTTAAACAATGCACCATGTGTACTGTGAATGCAGGGTCAACTTAAATAAGCTAGCTAAACTGCGCAGACGGGATGGGTGTAGATATCTTAAACATGATAATTACATACATATACTAATTTAATTTGACCCTTGAGGCACAATAGAAAACACTATCTACAAAATATCTAGCTTTTGCCAATAAATCAATTAGCTGAAGCCTGTGTTCATAGATACTGAAATATAACGTAAGTACGCGTCGAAATGTAATTAGGTACTCGGGTACTCGGGTACTCGGTTTTAGCTCATGGTTAATTGATTGGCTGCGGCGTAAGCCTGGTATCAATCAACACCAGACACTTGATGTTATGATCCTAATCTCATTATTATGCAATACATGATTATCATCGGGTAATGTTATTAACATATCTCTATGGATAAACGGGATCTCAAAGCTGACATAATACGCACCCTATTTCAAAAGTATTTTTGTCATCTTTTCTTTCATGAAAAATTAGATTTTACATAAATCGCAATATTGAAATCACCATTGCCATTCGACCTTTTGGGTATTTTTCCCATTGATGCGAATGAATTTTTTGGTGCCCAATGGGTTTTTTATATGTATACTTAACGGCGCCTTTACCAGAAGTGGTCATCTTATTAGTAGTTCAGCAGTTTCAATAACATGGATTGTGCCGGAGTATTAGCAGTTCGGTGATTCCAGTAACTCCGTAACAACACAGGGCGGCGCCACTTGCTGCGACGTCATACTGGTACATAATATTATTTATTTTAGTTTTAGCTTGTATATTGTAAATTAATTCACTAAGAGACCACGTTATTATGGGAGTGCAATGTTTCGTTTCAATCTAATATACGTCCTTGGAATGATACCTTTGATAGTAGAGCATGGAAGGTATGCACTTGTTCTAGTCTACTCTCATTTTTAATGTTCTGTGCGTCTATGCGTTGACTGGTTCTATCATCTCAGCATTTATGAACAACTTTGCCAACATTTTGCATTTTCTTTCACTGAGTTTAAGTTCATCTAGTTATGTGATTTACATCTCTAAAGCTTAGTTTTTAGAACATTGTAAAAAGTAGATAACTTGCCCAAAGACGTCTTCCAGTACATTCAATTTTATTTTACTGAATTTTATATGAAAGTATTTTATGGTTTTTTATCAATTTGATTCGACACGTTTTTAAACCTTCACCTTATCCAGAAAAGCTGCTATGTTACGATCTATATAAAATTTTATTTTTTAACTGAACAAACCAACCACCATCAAATTTTATTTTTTAACCCGGTCGGGTCTCCTTACGTCCGTATTTTGTGGTGTTCTCATTCGACCCCTAGTTCCCTAGGTGACTGTTATCGTTTATTTATGCGACTGTTTTAATTAGACTTCCTGATTGTTTGTTTACTGTTAGGTATATTTGGAATTAAGAGTCTTAATTAAATAAAGCCGGTGTTTTTGTTGGGAAAGTTTTTTCGTGGAATAGGACGCTCGTTAGTTTGGGCGTAACATCTCGGAGACATAAATTGCCTCCGCGGAGTTTAGTTGGTGGCGACAATACGAGTCCGGACTGAGATGTTCGAGGCAGTGCCGGCGCTGGGCGGAGCTTTGTTGCTATAAGTCGTCTATTTCAACTATTTCCAATTACTTGGGCTTAGAGAAGCTGTGCGATGTCGCCAAGTGACAAAGCAATATTCCGCTTGGCGGGCGGCGGGAACTTGTGGCCTACATTTAACGTTGCGCCCTCGGGAATTCGTGATGAGGACGCGCCCGAGTGCACTGCCTGCCGAGGATTACTGACAGTTTCTATTAAATATTGCCCTTTACTAAACAATCTGTGCCGACTGCTACGCTTTGATTGCATTCAAGTTGTAATTAGCTGGAATTATTCTGCAAAGTGGATGTTACGGGTTCTAACGTTGTTGACACTGTTTCTGCTGAGTTTTTTGTTAATTGTACCCTTGTTTGACCTGCTATTTGGATGTACAATTATAAAGCTTCTACCACGATTCATTTACCATTTGCAGGAAACGATTTACAATTTTAATTGAATCCACTGTCATAAAATTTGATTCTATAAATTGAACTGATGGTAAATTGTGTGAAACGCTAGTTATCGCAGCCTCGTTATGTCATTGTATTTGTAATATCACAACGTTTCTACAATTTTCCTTGTCGTTTACAGCCACGAGACGAATTCGGGTAATTTGAAAGATTTCTACAGACGATGCGGCGACGCCGGGCGTGAAGCGAAATTTTTGCTAAATCGTCAAGTCGACACGAGCGGGTTTATGGGCGCCATAAGTTCCAGGAATCACTCGCCTCGGCCGTCATAAAAATCACTTCACCCCATCTCGTTTGTGTATATTAAGCTCGTCTGCTCTTAACGTTACTCGTGTGGTGACGTTCATTACTTGCCTGATTACATTCTAATGATTTTTTGATTGTGCAGAAATATTCGAGTTGAATTTGTAGGCTATAAAAGGGAGATACAGAAAGCTATCGCCGGCCGGGCGTAAGTTTAATTAAAACAGAGCATCGCTCGTCGGCCGGGCGCTCGGAGCGGACGAGCGGAGCGCTCCAATACTGCCTACCGAGACATGCTCTAAGCGACTCTAATTAAAAACACTATAATAATGAATTCGAAACATTTGCATTTACGGTGAAACTGTCTTGTTAAATGTTATGTCGTCACCTTTCACTGGTAACGTTTACAAGTGGCAAGATATCTAGCGCAACGATTTTATGTCTTTGAGTGGAATAAATAATATCTTGAACTACTGCCAAACGAACCAACTTTAATAGTTGTTTCGAATTTAGTGCAAATTCTTTAAAAGTTAAAAGGTTTAACTTTTCCGCAGTTATCGGGCACTTGTTTCAAGGAACTTGTGCGAACTGATCGCATCGTTTTATACAGATAGGTGAGTTTAAAACTTGAATAAGCAAAAGATCTACAAAAAGGTGGTTGTGGACTACCGACGGAGTTGAATGTTAGAAGCGTTGAAGTTTGCGCTCTCTAGGCACCATTAGTTTTTTTAATTGGTGTTTTAAATGCCTATTGAAAACGGGCAGACAGTGGTGATAAATTAGGTTTTTAGAAAGTCACTTTTGGAATATAAATCACCTTTTATTCAGTGAAATAAAAGTACAGTGTAACTTGCTCGTAACATGATTCAGCTGAGTGATTGAATTCAGATATTCGTTCGCTAAACTATCACATTCGTACCGCCCGATGTTTCTTTGTCTGAGCCCGCACTAAGTAACGGTTTCACTGGTTATTGTCAGACTGGTTGGGGTTGGAGGAGAGCGTATCAGTACTGGGCGTGGCGCCATGAGTAATGGAACTTTGAGCTCGCATGAGGAGGGTCCACTTATGTCACGAGAAATGCTATGATTGATAATACTACCTTCAGTAAAAACACTGCTCTTTTGTAGCGTAACGATCCCATTCATGTATTTTATAGATAAATATTTGTACAGTAACGAGCCCCGCTTCGATCACTGCGTGACGTATGTGGCCGGGAAATAATAAATAGTAAGTTCGAAATACATATATTCGAATAATTGAGAGCGGAATTGTAATTTTCGAAACGAGATATATTTGTTTTTAATGCGGGTTCAAGTTGTATGTGTGAACCCAATAAGGTGGGCTGCGGTTCCGCCGGGTAAATTAGCTAATGTTGAAAGTTTTCAAGGCTTAGTTAATGAGAGAGATTGTAGGAGGCCAGCAGTGCGCGCCGATGAGTGGGCGGCGACGTAATGGCTTGTCAAGGAGGGTGTAAGATGCCGTTACACACAAGTTGCCAGCAGTAAATACGACTTTTGAACAAATGCAGCGTTTCGTCAAGTTGAAAGACGAAAGTTATTGTTGTACCATTTGGGGCGAACTTTTCCGTGTTGTGTTCGTCGCGAAAATAAACTCGGCGGAAGTACTTTTATTGTTTCAAAATTGAGTTTGTCAAAACGACCGCGCTGCAAATTCTTGGAGTTTACTGCGTTGAGTTCATCCATAATTTGAAGCTTTAACTAAGATTTAATAGTTTTACCTATATTTAACTTTTGGTTCGTTAAATATAGCGCTCATGCACAAAATAAGATAAATAAAAGCTAATAGGTACCTGTACTTACCGTAAAGGTTGCTTTCCCTTCGAAACATATGTATTTATTATTCAAATTATACCATATACAAATATAATCTCCGTGGAATTACCGCGTGCGCAGTGCGTATCGCCAAAATATGAATCTCGTTCCATTTAAAGGTGTTAGGTAAATAGCAGTGAGGCTACCTACATTTTAGGATGTGATAAAAATATATTTTTAATAAAGTTTTACGACCCGCCCAAAGTAGCATTTCCTTCTTTATTATATTAAATTATTCATATTGTCAGATACTGTCCGTTTTAGCAAATATCCTTTTCTCCTTAATATATTTATAAATTAACGTCCGCAACTTGTTCGCGAGTTAGTTTGTAAGATTTACAGAAGTGAAATTAGGGGAATGTTTAAATTCTTCAACGTAAAGGCAAAGCTGAAGTGGTTGAAGCTTCGCTAATTAATGAAGTAGCACCGCAGCGCTGCGTCGGCGGCGCGGGTGGCGGCGGCGCGAGCGACGGCGGCGGGCGGCAGCGGTGTGCATACTAATAACAAGGATATTATTGTTCAACCGCGATCATTACACAGCTGTCTTGAGTGTTAACCTCAACACCAAAGGTGGCAATGGAAATATAATCATAATTCATTGCAAAAAATCAAATACATTGCATCTTTACTAAGCCAAAGTGAAAAAACCAAATTGTCATTGAATAAGACAAGATTAATATGAAAGCCCGGGTCCGAGTTTTTCAATTCGTTCATAAAGCGGCACACTACGCCAACGGCAGACCCTTGCAAAGGACATCTCGTAGATTCATTATTAAAACCTGCGAATGAAATAAGAGCAGACCGGCTGCTGAATCAGTGTGACTATTCAAACAATCTTCAAAACCAGTTGAAATTAAATTTAAAAGGAATGTTTGTGCCGGCAAAATTGTTCATTAATTTATCCTGAACGTGAAATTTTACACCTCGAAGTCTCTCGAAGATTTCAGTTAATTTTGTTGAAATTCGCAGTTTCCTCGCCACCGCAGCAGGTGTTAAAATATAGAACACAACTGGGGTGTCTTCAATTTCCCCACTAGCATTTTCAGCTCACGTGCAATTGTAATGTACTACGTAACTGATATGGTGTAAGTTAAAACGGCTCCCCAACAGATTCCACGCTGTATATTGTAATAACGGACAGAACTAAAGCGAAACCATAACAACGTGGAGTATTTTTGATACGATAAAAATACTTTGTTTAGGCGCCCTGTCTCGCATAGTAAACACTTTTATATATACTCGTACGTAGAGATACTTTCGGCTATCCAACTGGCCACAAATACCAATGGACAATTATTATTGTAATTCCCAAAAGCATAGCTCTTGGAATGAAAGAAAAACATACGTTGTTTATTGTCGTACAAAACATTGAATGAGGGGAAAGAGTTATTGTGGTGCTTCTAGGTTATGATTTAATATTGCTATTATGGGAAACTGTGTTGCAATTTTAAATACAGTTGTAATAAATCGTACACTGCTGCGACGGGTCGTGGTGCAAATGAAAAACCGTAAGACATTCGTAATATAGGTACAAATACGAATGCCATACATTATTTTACTTTCATTCTGTATATTATGTACATACAAACAACGTAAATACTGTGTGCTCTAAATATCAATTTTTGTATGGTTCTGTACCTCAAATGGAAAAAAAAACGGAACCCTTATAGGATCACTTCGTTGTCCGTCTGTCTGTTAGTCTTTCAGTCTGTTAAGACCCTTTCCGTCAGGAACGCGTGGAGGTATCACATTGAAATTAATATCAAATACGTCCCTTAGAGCTCTAAAAAATTCAAGCAATTCTTAGCGAACTATGTATTTTGATACTCGCAAATAAATCATACGTACTTGCCGTTGACTTAAAATCATAAAATTTGGCATTAATTTGTAGTTTTATCAGATCACATAACAAAAATTGTTTTTGCGATTACAGACTTACATCTGCAGTTGGTGAATTGACCGTGACGTATATCGATGTATGGGAGAGCATGTTTTTTTACTACAAAGTTAAGCTTGTTTTTGGAACAAATTCATCCCAACTACGGAACCCTTTATTGTGCGTGGTCTGACACGCAGTTAGCCGGTTTTTAAGAGAAAATTATTTTTGAATTTAATTTGAAAGGTATAATATTTTAGCACGAGAACTATTCTCTTTGTGTTGAACTTTACGCAACTGTTCCTAGAATACAAAGTACTGTTAAATTAGAACTTAAACACAGTAAGAACAATATAGCCAGCAAGCTCTGTTTTAGCTAGGTATCAAATATACCTACGTGAATATAAAATGGTCGGCTATTATTAGATTTTCCAATGTTCACTTGACTGAACAATGAAATCAGAATGCTATCGACGCGGACGGCCAGTCTGTCTGTTTGTGACATATGTCTGACCGGTCGAAGCAAAAAATTTATGAAGAACTCACATAACGATTTTCCCATTAATGTTTTTCGCTGAAACACTAACAAAAAGAGACGAAAAGTCGACGGTCTGGACTGTATACCGTCTATGTATGTATGTATGTCTATGTAGGCGTTTTATTTTTATGTTGTCTTGAATTTGACTAGTCTAGTGCACTTGGCCGGGTAGCGGAACTACTCGCTTCCCGCTCTTGACAACCTTTTTAAAACACTTGGTCGAAATGTTCGCTGTAAGCAGGTGTACCAATAAACGCTGTCTTCGCAAGCCTTTCAGCTCACGTTCCTGGCAAGTCGTAACACCAAGGCACTTCGCTTATATGAAATACCGTCTTTATGGTTACTTATTGCTACGAATATGATCGCCATACTGAACATTTATATATTTTTTCTACGTTTTTCTGTTGCCAAGACGGGTTTTATCGTGTTGTAACCATAAAATACATTGTAACTACGCATGTTATGTCGCATGTTGTAAATAAGTAATAAATAGCATTGGATTCGTGGTCATCTTGTTATATTCGCTACTTTTAATAGGGATTTCTGTTTGTATAGAGGCTTTTTAGTAATTCGGTCAGGTTCATTGATGTGCACATGAAGGTCGATTTTCAACTGAAACGTTTCCCCTTTACTGGGATCACGTACTCTCTTCTTGTCTACTATAGATAATATAAAATTAGGGAGTAAAGTCGGTAACGAAAGTGGATCGGTCGCTGCGCGCTGTAATGTGGTTGTTAGGATCGAGTGGATCGAGGATATGTTAGATTAATTGAAGTCCTTAAAACGTGCTTTCTGCTTAGAAAATAAGTGGATGTTTGTTTTCAGAATACGTAATTAGTATTGAGTAGGTTTTGTGTAGACTTACATACGTCGCGCGTGACTCCACGGAGCGGTTAATGTAAATCTAAGCTCCTCGCCGACTCAAAGCGTATAAGCGGTTTGTGTATGAATTGCGCAATTAAATTGCTGAATTTTCTGCTTTACCTATACAAATGGCTATATGAGTAAACTTTGTCGCGGTATCATTTTTAAATCTGTTTAGTCCTATCTGAGGGGCAATTCCCGTAATTTTTAAGAACATTCACATTCGCATCTCATTCGCAATCTGTCAAAAATACAATCAATTTACCAACATTTTTGACAAGTTTGACAATTTGCGACTAGAATGTGAACGTTTTTTAAGTACGAGAATTGGCCTTCTGGTAGTAACTTTATTTATGTCCGTGGCTGTTGCATTTGTTTCCTAAAGTATCCCCTATACGGATTTTATGCACCGATCATAAAACGTACCTATCTGTGCAGGGGGCCCTAAATTTTACAGAATTTATGTGCAAACCACAGATACATATTACCGATCATATAATATTTGATAAACTTATTTAGGTAAGTACCTACCTACTGTTTTACGCCTGTTTTGTTTTTTTACCTATTTAACAAAAAAATCGATATCCACTACTGGATATCGATTTTTTTGTTAAATAGGTTCGATCCGCTCGCGCTGGCTGTCTGCAGTATGGTTTCATATCATGTATGTATGTTTTCTGCTTCTTCAGAGTGCATTTTATATAAATAAATACTACTTCATAAAATGCTCATTTCAGCTGTGTAATGTACACACACATTCCGCCGTAAAAGCACCCGGTAACATGTTTTGTTCTTCACTCCATTCTTAGAACGTGTACATGTCTGAAACTCTTCCGTCCAAGTTTACTGTTGCGCGAGAAAACATCATAAACAACTGTGAAGAATAGTTATTAAAACATATGAAAATAGTTGTTGTCGTATCCAAAAGAAGGTCAGGTTAAAGGTGATTTATACGTAGGCGTCCAGATGATAAATAGGTACACAATGTAAGTGGTAATTTATAGATATGTGATAAATCAAAGCGAGAGTCTCTGGGGCACAAGCACACGAAGGTGAACGAATCAATCATGATAAATTATGCCGTGTGCTGGCGTCGAACGTTCGTATAGGGACGAATTCACCGTTTGGACATAAAATGCAAAAAATTGTCTACCACAAAAAATATCTTTGATGTTTAGCAAAAAATCAATGTCACTTTTTATGACGCATGACGCGAATGTTAGTGATCCTTTTTTTATAATTCTCAGCTTCGTTTTTACAGCTGAAACATTCGCTATATAAATATAAATTTCATATA
This sequence comes from Agrochola macilenta, assembly GCA_916701695.1. Lineage (NCBI taxonomy): Eukaryota > Metazoa > Arthropoda > Insecta > Lepidoptera > Noctuidae > Agrochola > Agrochola macilenta. The sequence continues at coordinate 10,318,068 of OU753559.1, read as the reverse complement.
AGTAAGCGGTTTCAGACAGACGAGATTCGTTTTGCTCTATTGGTGCCTGGAGAAGAATAAAATAAAGTTGTTGTGGGGAGAAATACAAAGAAATAGTTAGTAGTGAGGTCCCCCGCGGCAAATGCCGCCGACAGGTGTGGAGCGCGGCTAATGTGCGCGTGACTACCCAACGATGACTTGGGGGAAATGATATAACTTTATTCCATGTTGTTTTTCTGAACTTTTATTTATTTATAAAATGATTTTACTTTTGCTTTGAAAGTGACAATAACGCGTTAAGTACTAGATAGTCTTATTTGCTGACTTTAATCAGGGACAATAATTGCTGAGCAAATTGCTTGTCAAGATTCAAATCACATCTGTCAATATCTAACTGTCGACTGAAATAGCTATAACACAGGAAGTTTATGTACAGTCCGGCCGTCGATAGAATGCGTTCTTAACACCTGTCAGTTTGATACTAACGAATACTTGTTTAGCGAATTTCATCCTTATTATCACTAGGAATTGCCCAACTGACAGGTGTCAGGAACGCATTCTCTCGACGGCCTGACTGTAGCGTGTCAATCTGTTACAACAAATAATTTCTGACTGTATCATTCAAAGATAATCTGGTTATTCAGTGAGTTAAATCGACTTACACAGAAAATGTCTCGCAATATGTGGCAGTTTATACACAGATGCACTCTTTAATCTGGTTACTTTGTCGGTGCACCTCGAAGGGAGCTCACGGTGGGATCAATTCCAGGTGTGCTGCGATCGCAGAGCTCTTTCCGCTCAAAATGAAAACTCACGCGAACGAAACACGTACATATTGTTTATAGGAGACACGTAGCTTATTTGGTGCCAAGCGTTTACCATGACGAGTAGAATGTGTTTAAGTCTTACAAACTTGATAGTAATCTGCTTAAAGGAATCTAGCAGAGAATTTATATACTTCATTTTAGCACCAATAAGTTTTGTGGGTGATATTTTGTTTTGATCGATGCTTTGAACATCGTCGACATTTAGGATACGTCTTCCTTAAGACTATCATCGTCAGCCAATATTCCGTTCATTTTCCTCAGGTGAAAGAAAGTAGGTATCTATCAGGATAACCACATGAAAAAGATGCAGCGTTTGCATTTACGTCCCTTTCTGTCATTTAAGAATAGCTCAAGCGCAAATGTTGTAGCAACTTAAACTGTCTACTAAACTAACTTACAACTTGATATACTTCTTAAATACATTTCTCGTGGATACAAAGGGGAACTGGTATTACTGAACGTTTCAGGGAAACAGGCGGCGCGGCGTGACTGACGGCGCTTGACGTAAAGTGTTGTACCCTGAGATTGCTACAAATCGTTTCCTGTTTTATTGACATTGTTCTTGCGTCGATGTTTTTTTGTTCACATACTTAAATACCTTCATATGTGTCTAAAACCAATATTGGAAGCGTTTGTGTGACGTGTGGTTATGTGGCGATGTTTCGTTTATTAAAGATTTTTTCTTCTCGTAATGTTGGATAGTAAAAGCTTTGAGTAAAGTGGAGTGATATTTATCGTTATGTACCGCATGTAAGTGATTAATGTTTTATTTGTTCTTATTTTGCGTGGCGTTATTCTGCTCTGTTACCAGGGTGGACTAATTACAAAGAAGCGTTGTTCCATATAAACGAACCAACTTTTGTGCACAACCGCGCTTTGCAAGTTTTTAGCAACATTTTTATATGAGCTCTTACTTGCTGTGGCTTTATAGCTTGTGTCATCAAGCCAATAGCGAACTGAAAATAAGAAATGATGCGTAACTATCGATAACTTGCCTGGTCATCTTTGGAAAAAATCGTATCCATTTTATACGTTGCTTTTTCGAATATTGCGCGATGCTCAGCGGATGGAACTGTCTTGTGTTTCATTTCCAACATCACAAGGAAATCAAAACAATCGTGTTCCATTCTATTTTTCCACTCATCTTTCAGTTTTTGTGGACAAGGTTACTTCTCTTTTTGTTCAGTTTTGTCGCTGTATGTTTGCGACATCGCATTTGGTTCTTTTGCGTAACCACATGCGTAACAGTCGAGGCTTAGATTTTATTTCCTTATGGTTTGTATAGGTGTGATTTACACGAAAGTTTCTACCAGAATTCTACACCCAGGTGGCTTACTTACTCGCAATTACGTAGGGATTTTCTCTTAAACCCGTAGGTACTACAATTTTATTCATGGTCATGAATAATTACCTACTTGCCTATAGATGTGCGTAGATCCCTTTACCGACGGAAAAAAACGCTTAGGAGCTTTTGTCGCATCGCTGAACCTAAGCTACATCGAAGCTACGTTGGAAAACGATTATTTGAAAGGATAAAAAAATCGATTGCGGAATTGCATTTATATAGAGTCCGTTGCAATTGCGTCACAACGGTTAAGTATTTTCTTAGGCAATTCCGATTATCTTTGCGCGGCGAATCATTTGGGGCCATCCGGGGCTTAGCGTGACATTGCGGATTATGCTTCCATCTAGCACAAGAAGATAGTTTTTAACTCCGTCTTTCTGTAGATTATCTCCCTTATTTTAGGTCCGTGTTGTTCCTTGGCTATGTTTTATTATGTCCAAACTGTCAGCAATAATGTAAGTAAGTGCTGCGAAGCGGCGTATTATAACTGTCCCGCGGAGATATTGTTTGGCATTGAACTCGGATCTATTTGTGATGGAATGAGGGTTTTCGTATTTGTTACCGTTTTCCTTTTTATTCCTTGTTTCTGTTTTGGTTATATAGGCGTGATTCTATCGGGAATTTATTTTATGTGATTTTTCAAGGAAGCTGGACGCTCCCAACGCTACCATACCGATTTAGATAAAACACTGGTAGCAGTATTTTTATTTTTTCCGAGCTGTTTTTTTCAGTTACGGGAATAAAATCTGTCATATTTTCAATGCAGAACCTTTTTAAATTAATACTTAGTCGAAAAAAAACCAGTCAACTAATTGCAACTTGCATAAAATTTTATAATTAACGGCTTCCCAGTAATAACGTCCGTGTTTTCACAGAATATATGAAGCTCATTAACAACCGACAAATTACGACTGACAGAATAAAAGCTATTGAAGTAGGTACGAAATGGTTTCAAATATATCGAGTGTTTTAAACTAGTAACAATGGAAATTATATTGTGCGTAAAATACATTTATTTGAAGCTAGGTATTTGGTGACGATGATTCAGAAGCTTTCACCGCATATAATTTATTATCATGTTTTGCTCGGCTACTAGCTCTATAAATAAAGAGTAAGCACTTAAAAGCTACGTAGAGTGTTTGAATAATACTTTTACGAAAGAGAAGTAGAGTATTAAAACAACCTTTTACTTTGAGAGCCTCTAATAATTATGTTATTAACACGAATATTATTTGAAATCCGACGTTTCAATTTTAAGTTCTAGCTGAGCATTTCGATGTTTGTGGGTGTGCTCACATGTTTCTCGATTTTTATTTTTGGATAAGATTTTGTTTCATACCTAACAGAAATACAAGATTTTTACTAAGTCTGTCATGATAACTACTACTTTTACGAATAAATCTTACCTTATTCATCATTCTTCATTCAACTTTTGTGACATCTTATTACGTACATATGTGTACTATCCTCTGCCGAAACAAGATTCAAAATCCCGATACTTGATTATCTATACTGGACAAGAAAGTCTATTACCCCCAATATGTCCTTTACAACCTTTATATTCATTCGAAAAGTTATGAATATTGCCTTTCCAAATATCTTTTGTCCATAAAAGTGTATTATTAAAGGCTTTAGCAGTCACCAATCTACTAGGTATTCGTAAACTAACATTTCTTAGTATATGTTATACTCCAGTATACAGTTCTCAAGTTCCCTGTTAATATTGCACTTGCATAGTACCTATATACGTACTATATTGTGGTCGTATAATCTCATATAACTATTGTATGTATAAGTAGGAAGGTTTATGTTAGGGTTTATAGCTGTTCTCGAGAGGCCTCAGGATTCAACAACCAAATCCTTTCGTTGGTTGAAATTTTTTGTATAATATCAGCATATACTGTGTACCCTAAGAGACTCGTATCTCGAAAACCCTTCTTAAGCCCTCGGAGCACTTATGTGGTTGTCTGCTCCGAAACTTATTTACATTGAATAATGCCTATTAGCGTATGAACAAAATTACAAGTGTTTTGGAGAAGAAAGCATCTTTGAGTTAGAACTTCTAACTAAAGCGAAGAGAGGTGACCCCAGTCAATGAGGCTGCTTCTAAAGGGGATACGGGCTGACTACACATTTAAGGCGGGCCTTGAATTTGTGTAGGTTTTTACTTATACAGTTTCTCTTTAGATCTCTAACTACATTTAGTCGAATTTATGCGTAGGTCTGCGTATTAGAAATAGTTACTTTATTACGGCTGTGTCTACAACTAGACCCGCTTGTACAATGTACATATAGTCGTATTTCTTAATTTTTCGGGATGTAAAGGTCCGGTTTAAATTCAGAATTCGTTGTGAGTTTGTATAAAATTGTACCCAAAACCATTCAGCCGCTAAGGTGTGATTAAAACACAAAGATCATTTTAAAGTAAAATGATGCTCATCTATTTTTAAATCGGCTTTCGGAAGTTATTGGTTGATATTTTTTGTAATCATGTTTTAGCATATTGTTTTTCATTGTGTTTTCTCTCTTTTCAGGTAAGCTTAGATTCAATCATGCCTTTGTCTGAGTGAGTACGAAAATTATTTAATACATTATTTGCAGAAACTGGTATAGTGTGTTTGTGTTTTAAACTAATGTTAAGTTCCTTTTACTTTGTTCTGTTAGAGATATATAGTATTCTAGAATCGATCGTCTGGCTCCCCTTACCTAGGCGTTTTTTTATCATGAAGATATATTTACAAAGAACATGAATGTAACGTAGCACAGGACTAATTTAATCTTCACTCGTACAACCGCAACAAATCACTGAAACAGTCTTATCGGAACGTCACCGTCGCCGACAAAAAATAGCTTTGACATCCGACATGGTAACTCGCTTAGGACGTGAGGTCTTTATTACATTTTCGCACTAAATATCATGGCGGAATACTGATCTTGTTTGTGTTACGCGGCGATGGAGCTACTAACGCAATTAAACGTGGTAGCTGGCAAGCTATATATAATAAATAATTCTGCCTTTGATATGACATCACAGGTCGTATATTTAGTATAGCTGTGAGATTCGACGATCGATTGCCTGCCGCTGCCCGTGTCGCCTTCGCCGTACAGAATTCCGCCTAGTAAGCAGTAAAAATAAATGACGGCAAACTGGGTTGGGTAGGTACTAGGTAGTATGTACGACGAAACGTTAACAGGTCGATTATACGAGGCCATCGAGCGCGTAGGTACTTGAGCGATCCCGGACCACTCCGGTCGCGTGCCTAATGACGGCTCACGCATTTAAATAGGCGGTCTGTTCCCAACCAATCGGTTATTCCAATACAATAGGTACGCTCATACGGAATTCATTCGTTTGAGGAGTGATGTTTGCGCGTGCAGGAGCCAGCGCGCATGCAGCACGCCGGTACCTCGTCGTGTGTGCACAGCTTATTCATGCTAACGCGCTACATTATCGCAGAGTTGCTAGTACTGATTTATTCTGGACATGAATAACACCATTCGTGGCTGTAATGCAGCTATACGAAGCTACATAGTATTTTATGTCGGTACGCCTTACCTATTCCCGTTTCCAATTGTACCCAGCTAGGTGATGTGAATAAGTAAGTGTGTTGCTTACATTTGCGGCCATAAAGTCAGCACTTTGATACATAGTGTTTTATTGTACCACCCACCAACGCCATGTTATGAGAAGCCATTTGTTAATGTCGAATAGAGATGTTTAATATGTTTTACAAATAGCTTAGGCGTGTTGCCAAAATGTTAACAGAATAGGAAACTTATCCGAACCATGCAGACGCACAACTCCTAACTACTTACAGTAAATAAGTGCACGTACTTTATTCTATTTTGTTTAGTCGGAAAATGGTCTGGTTCTATTTGGTTATTGCATATTTTTCCTGACAAAAAAGCTCATCTTAAAATGTATATTAACTTCCTCATTTTAGCAATGTCGCTTTACAAACGACTAAATAACAAGGCTTGTATCTTTTCAAGATCAGCTGAAAATCGAGATTTATAAAAAAAAACTGTCGATTCATTTCAAGATAATGAATGGAGTTCAGCAATTCATTGTCCGTGGAAAATAATTAACTGGCTGACTCGACAAAAATCGAAGCATCCCTGACTGAAAGTCCAAAGATTATGCAAAGTTATAATCCTCCTGTTGAGTACACCTTTGTGTCAACAGAATTACGAGTAAATCTTACAACATTTAGAGCTCCTGAAGAGGTTTGATTTCATGATATAATTTAAATTTAAAAAGAAGCGAGTACTTCACTTGATTTGTTGTACTCGCTTTGAGATAATTTATATAAAGCTAACAATCCTTTTAGCGTGTACATTACAATTTGGGCGGTGCAAGCGGCCAGCGCGAGTTTAGCGCGGTCGTCATTGTTTTCAGGCGGTAATTTATATTGTGCTTTAGGAAATTAGCGAGGCGGCCGCCACAGGCTCAGGTGCCACCGCGCGCCATTACCGACCAGATTTACTCGCAGATCTCGCTCTGCTAAGACGAGTAATTTGTTGTGTAATTATTACAGCTCATTAAAAATGTATTAACTACGCTCCCTTTATTTAATTTCACAAACAGATGAATTTGTCCAGTTTTGTTTTATAGCATAGATTTTGCGGTCTTTTGTTATTTGGCCGTTCAAAGAAGTTTTATTTGTGAATGAAAAAGATCAATCAATTTATTGGATCTGATGAATGATCTCATTAATTAGTTAACTGTGGCGTGATCATGTTCTCTGTTACCTGTTTAATGTTGATATCAATTAACCGATTAAAAACTATCTGCGAACCGCTCATTGTTGAATTGAACAGAATTTACTTTGGCGTATTGTGTTCGCTGTGAATGGTAGGCCGGCATATAATTATTGGCGCAATTTCAGTAAATCATTGAGAAATCATGGAGCGTCATTGAATATAATTAGGTGCTATTGAAAGCTGGAAGGGAAAATTTGCCTCCGGTATTTGTGATTTTCACAATTTAATTCGCCAGATAGACCTATACGTTAGACAATATTTGTAAGTCTGAAAAGGCACATTGCGATTACAAAGACTTGTGGTTCGTAAACGTGTTATAAAAACTTCATAAAATAATATGTTCGCCGGCTGTTTTCGTCGAGCACGCGGCTGCCGTTTTGCAAAATTTCAGCGCGTTTTAATGCGAATCTCTTTTTCCTCTTTTAGCGGTAATGGTGACAGAGTTCTCCCGGCTACCATTTATAACGAGTTTTAATCGCGACACGGAAATTAGTTATACTACGCGTCTATCTGGCCCGCCGACTATATTATATGGTTATTATGTCAGACGCGAGTCACGAGCCTAAGGGTGCACCCTAAATGAAACACGATAATTATGCCACTTTGATAAAAACGACGCTCAACTTTTGAAGCGGGACTATCCAATTAATAAATTCATACCTGAATATACGTTTATTATTTGACGATAAAATTGAACTGCAGTATTATTTTCCTGAAAGCTATAATGCAGATAAATGGCGCAGATTTTTCTATCAAATATTCTAGACGTCCCCAGCGTATGCAAGTAGGTCTCGACATAGTGGCTCTGGTGCAAGGAGTAGCATTTTTTTAGGAGCTATGTTCCTCTTTTGTGTATGTGTATTTTTTAAATAATAAAACTTTTACTGCAAAAAGTAGGCATTTAATTTTTAAGCAGGCTTTTTGATGTTGAGCATAGCGTACACACAGAAGAAATTATTTACCTTGTTATAAGACATGGTCTTGAATCCGTAGTCACCGTAAAAAAAACTCGTCCCCAAAAACATCTTAGCTTTCGCTACAAAGTCGAGATGTATCTCGTAGCGACCCTGTGTATAAAATCACGTTTAATTTTATGTTTACGGTTCCCCGAAATTAGTTGATACTTATCTGAAAATCTTACCTTGTTAACTTTGCAATTCTTAGTCAAATTGAACGAATCAACAAGAATGGGGCCCAAAACAAAATGTTCGCAGGGTTTGTTCAGCGCATGGTTCCACAACTTTTTTGTTACATTGTTACTTCTAGTAGTAACTACAACTTTAGCCTGTATAAAACGGAAATTTGGTATTTTAAATATGTAGTAAGATATGTAGTTATTTGATGTAAATATTTTATAAAAATACCTACCGATGTAGCCGGGCAATCCCTGGGAAAGTCCAGCAGGAATACTACGTCCGACATATTTTGTGAATTTTTGATTTCAAACTTGCCGCACTCGCCCTGTTTAGGACCTTTACATTCTTCAAACTTTTCCCATTCCATTAGGTATGGACCCTGGAACAATAACACAAGAGTATAATTAAAATTATCTGTTCACACTCCACTTTTGCGACTATACGAGTACAAGAATACCAAAGTAAATTGAGAATTCTCAATGTACTCGTATTCCAAATTGAGTTCGATTTACTTTCTCCAAGCTTTTGGTCTAATGAAAATTGCATGATATTCGAGCCTCAAAATCTTTGGGTAAACAAAAATCCGACAGAAGATCGGATTTGACGATGTAATCAGGTGTGAATAGATTTCTGTGAATGACGGATCATTGAGGTGAGCAAATGTCTGGGAAAGCAGATATTCCTTTGTCCAAAACTGTAGACGTCACGCTTGACTTAATCTATGGTAAGTACTCGTATTTAACTGCTGTAGAACAACTTGATAACGTATTAATTAAAAGGACTCTTAGATCAATATTAGCGGTGGTGATTGCAAGGTAAGCTTTGATTTTAAACTAATAAAGCTTAAACGACCTTTTGAAGCCGTAAGAAGATCACCCAAAAAGTATTTGGCACATTCTGTAATTTTGATGTCGGTCTACCTAATTAAAAAAATCTCGATTGATGTATTCCTCTGAAGTAGCTGGAAGTGCTAAATTCTCTTTCAATATAAGCTAAATGCTCTTGATCAAAACACACTTGTTTATTCGTATGGAATCTCGTCGATTGGTTTATACGCAGTCAACGCACCGTCGGCTTAACGCGTTCATGTGCTGTCAAGAAAAATAAAATATAGGTGTGCCGGGAACAGCGCGGTTAGCTCAGGGACTGCCGCCGCGATACCGCGCCGACAAGTATACGTGCCGATGTGCTAATGGTAAACCGTTCCCCAGACTGAAGTAAATGTCGGTGGAAATTCCGCCTAAGCAAATCTGGTGTTGCTAATACAGATAAATATCTATGTCCCGAGATTCAGCAGTTAGGTAGGTGTTCTACACATAAGTACTTACATAGCTCTTGGGGTCCGTTTGGCCAATTCCTTTTATAATTAAAGAGAAAAATATAAAAATATAAACCAGACACTGCATCGCTTCTCGCGGCACAGTCAGTGCCGACGTACGACACGGTTTACACATGTTGTGATTTTGATTTTTTTGTAACAGCATAACTGCACGAATTATTATTAGTCATTATTGTAATTCTATTTACAAAAATCGTCATTAAAAATGTAATTTCCGGAGATCTGTACGATTGTCAATAATTGCGTATACCGCGGATATTGAATAACGAAGGAGAGATGTTATCTGATAATGTTAAATCATTATCCGGCTCATATTTTCTTTGTCCCACAAGATAACCTGTTTACTCGAATTATAGTGTCTGGTTATGTTAATGTATGATGCGCAAAGGAATCGTATAATAGCATTAATCGCGAGGGGTCGTTACGGAGCGTGGACCCGGCAATCATTAGTGCATTTTATTTCACGAGCCGCGCAGCGCCGCTCGACTACGTAGGTGGCTTAATGCGTTTCTCCATTACCTGTCACCTCTACCGTATACAATCCGTTATTGTTTTCATATCGGAGTGTTTCATTGTTCTACTACATTCTTACGTGTCAATACGTTAACTTGTATTATATTTTCGTGTACAGGTTACATTAATACAAAATGTAATTTGTATTAAATTTCAGTATTCAGCATTAACTAATGAAATAATTTCGCACCTGTGCCTGATTTGATTGAATTGCTAATACAAAACATTATTGTTGTGCAAAAATCGTATTTAAATTTTCGACTGTAATTGTTGACCTTGGTATCGAACAACTTAAATAATATAATTGGTTCGATGGAATAATGCAATCAAAGTGTTGTATGCCAAGTACGTTTAAAGTGTTGGTACTGGTGGTCGACATCGTCGAACTGTTCTTGTGCAGCGAGCACTAGCTTAGTTGAGTGGTTTGCTCCGCCATTTGTTATACGAAACTAGATACCAGTGAGTGCACTCGGTTCGGCGGCTATATCTGAGTCTTCCCGCAGACCCTCGACCTCTCTGTTTGCCAGCTTATGTGGCGATCGCTGGGCTTAGTCTAAATTGCAATTAAACGAACTTGCGCTTTTGCCCGTTCGCTGCTACGTTATTGAACTGTTTGTAGCTTGAGGGCGTGAGAAAATAATTTTCAAACAGAGAAAACGAATTTTTCCACTTCGTGAAATCTATAAAACCTCGACGCTCTGTCAGCAGTTTGGGAGATATTATGTTTTCATGGACACTTTCGTCGCTCAATCTTTAGAAATGACTCGCACGATAAAGTGTTGGAGAACGTCCCTCTGACCTATTCGCCAGTTCGTAAAGAAATAGTATCGTCATCTTTCTAACTAAGTATCTATGACGATGAGGTGGACGTATGGAGAGTGTGCGGACTCTATATGTTCCTGAGGTAATTTAGTCAAATCGATTCACCGTCTTACGTATTCTACCGGCGGCAGGTTTAATAACGTCTTTGATAAAGACGTGTATTCGGGACGGGTTGGATGAATGTGAGGCCCTAATATGCTTCGCCTTCGTCGCGCCGACGTCGACCGCTGTCGGCTCTGAATATGGGTTCCACCGTCATATTCGTTGCCGCAGCTCACGTCCATTCATATGGATAGTGCGGCATAGTTTACATATTTTGATGCGCGGCCGCTTTAATAAAGCCATTAATTTTAATAATGCTTCGCTCACACGTTAAACATTCGTGGTCGCGTTTAATAGTTTCTCCTTTACCTACACCATGTTACGACGGAGTTATTAGATGGCTGTATAATTAATGTCGTGTAAATATTTACGTTACGTCGACGTTCATTTGAGACGCTGAAGAAATTAACGAGACTGAGCTCTATGTAGCTGTCTAAATAATATTTTAATATGAAACTAATTAGTTTTTTGCTATATTTAAATTTGATGTCTATGTTTTGATAAATATGATTACGTACTTTTATGAGGTAGGTACTTGCTTGAAAAAACAATAAAAAGTCGAAAAAGTCGTCGGAGGTCGTTAGGTTTTAGGTGCTTCGATGTCGTGTGACGTGTGTCACACAGTATGTCAATCACATATGCTTTGCCGAACGGAGTGCGATCACTTCCATTCCCGGTCTCTTCAACTCACACTTACTAACGATCTCGTGAGTCGAACTCCTTATCTAATCTCTATAAGCATGACGAATGACATTTTCCTTGTTCTATCCCGCATGATTATGGATACGAGTTTTAACGACCGTCAGTTCGGGTCGTAACGAAAAATGTTTATGTTCATAAAAATTCATGCGTTTGACTTTGGCAGCGGATATTTTCCACACCGCAGTTTTATTATTGTAATATAATTTTAGATTTTCATTTGAATATAAATTAAGTTATCTTATTAATATTTATCCACTTACCGGCTTCGATCAAAATAAACACGGTCTGTAAACGTTTATTTATTTATTTTATTATTTATGTATAGTAAAATACATACAGATACGACTTAATTATAATTTGAGTACAAAGGTACTGCTTATTTCTTAAGAAATTTCTCCCAGCAGACCTGCGAAAGGAGAAATGAAAAAGTAATGTAGACCAAAAAGTGTAGTGTGTGAGAACAAAAAGAGAAAAATATGAATTTGCTTATGCTAAAAAATATCAAAATATACCGTTAAATATAACGTTCCTATTTTTGTTTTTAAGCTATTGCATAGCTTCTATCGCGGGCCTTGAGCGTGGAGACCGAATCCAGAAATTCCGTAACGAAAATAACCTAGCACCCCCATAGAGTGAAATTTTAAGATGCGCGCGCATCACTGTGACACAAATTGCATAAGTTGATAAAAAATGCTATGCAATAGCTTTACCGCGGCAGTCTCCGAGTGCTACACGTCTTTTTTTTTTATATTCGAACATTTCGTTCTATGCGCAAGTTATGTTCAGATATTTAATATGAATTCGGAGAGAAGCCTTTAGAATGGTGAAAATGAAAAGACAATTTATCGAAATGCAAAAATGCTGAAGTTTTCATAAGATCGATACTGAAATGTGATCTAACTAAAGAAAGATGGGATCATCAATCAACACAATTTGCAGTAGCTGCTCATATAGCTAATTATGATGATGCGGAGTGTACTTAACAAAATGCCGATATAAGGAGTTGATTATAGTGCACTAAAGCACTTAAGAGAGCTCGAAGTGTGATGAATGATCGTCTCCGGGCGTCGACAGCAGTGGCAGCGGTGTGGAACACTGCGCGCGCAGCCGCTCACAATATGATTGATAGTGCTTTATGTTACATCAAATTACTTCAACCATATTCTATATATTGATATTAAATTCTAATCCCCTAATATACCTAACCTAGATCTAGCGATATTGAGATGATATTAAATCAAGTTCAAAAGGTTCAGCTTCAATCTAAACAATGTACCTTAGAAAACTAAACGTCCTCCCTAACTCGTGTCGTACTTGACCTGACTTCAATGTATAACTCAATTGTCTGATAAAAGTCAACTTGAGTTTCGTTAGCACCTACTGTATTCCCAGGGGATAACACAAGACCTTTGCCATCTCCGTGGGAAAATACGATTATTAGCTCATACACTTACGGGAAATATATCAACGCTAGTGAACTGTACGTTAGTGAACTGTAGTTGTAGCTAGTTCTGTGAGTGTTGTGTCGTTGTGCGTGGCTCACTCACCCCGACGGCGGCTCTTGAGCAAGCAAACAAACAAACGATGCGTAAAATGGATTCGATGCCTTGAATCTGACCTATTTGTCTTACTTTATTTTCTTCGCATAGTCTCGTTCTATTTTGATTAACTCATTTATTTTCGAAATGGAAGTGTGCGAAGAGTGGACCCTCTTGTGACTTTCCCGTTGAGCGAAATTACCCAAGTCGGTGATGTTTGCAGTGCGAACGTGTTGAGTGTTTGGCTCCCTCACGACTATTAACTTTTTGTTGCTACTCGCTACCGACCGTTTACTGTCACTCAATACCATTCTCCAAAACTACGCAACACTACAATATCGTATATTTTTTCATCAAAAATTTTCGTATTGGTAGGTACTTAGTAAGTGACACGTGAACGATTTTCGGAATCCCGAATTAGATATACGATCGTATTAAGAGCAGAAGATTGGTTCGGAGAATAAAAGACAAAAGTCAAGATTAGTCGTCGGAAAGAGATATTTTTAGCCTCGTATCTGTACGACACACTACACATGTACGTGTAGATATTCACCTAAAGGTGAGGGATATAGTAATACCGTTATCGAAGGTAGCTTAATTCTATCGACTATTGATACGGGGTCGTCAAAGACGTTCGCAGAGCCACGGGCTGCCACTTTGCCGGTAGTTGTAACATATCTCATTAATTCAGGTGGCATAGCATGCTACAGCACGTCTAAGCGCCAGCTGATTGGTCACCTCTATTTAGAACCTCCACATTCCGGTGTTAACCTCGGGAATATCGGAATAGCTCCCATTCCTGTACCTGTGTGGTTATCGCTATATTGAATAGACCTTTAGACATTGATATGTACGTAACTATCTATATGTAGCATAGGTAGGGTTGTGCTCATGTCCGTGGTATATGTGAACTATATACTACTGTGGTGTTGTGTACTAACACGTATGATTTTGTACTATACTAATCCATGTGTAAAACCCATAACCTGATCACGCAACTTCATTATGTAAGATAAGCTCTTGTTCTACAATATCAGATGGGTAACAGGGATCTTGATATAAATTACATTTCTTGGTAAGCTTAGAGAGTTCTACGATAAAAATCACTTCATAGAAAGCTAGGGATTTCTTTTTATCTTTAGTAGTGATAGCGAGAAAATTCCTACTCGGGTTTAAGTTATTGTCTGACAAATTCACAACAAGACATTAATTGTTTGATCACAATTAATGTCTTGTTGTGAATTTGTGATATTGGTATCTTGAATGGACCGCCATTCAAGCTACCAAAATCGGAATCTTATGATTATTGTGTTCTCGTTGACGAATACGATAAAAAAATGAAAAAAATAAAAATCAAAGAACTCATATAATACCTATAAATACTTATATGAGATGTCTCTGTTACAAGAATAATATTAATAATTTCACATTAAGTATCTGAAGAATCTCGTGTAAGAGCTTAGAGCTCATTATCACTGAAACGCAAATAAGACTCGCGAAAACATAAATCCTTTTATGATTGTCAACCGTACAAAAACAAACATCTTAAGTTATATCCCACATGACGTTCTTTAAACGGATTTACGGTGTGACATATGTAAGACTTATCACGAAAAACAGGTACCATCGCGGTCACGCATATCTAACCACTTTGAACAAAAATCCCATGCACATGATGAACACATTTTACCGCCCCTTCTTTTTTGTAGTTAAATGTTACTATAGCGGCCGAACGCTGCAAGCAGGAATAGTCCTTTCGGTGTCCAGATATGCGTGTCCACGATAGTACCTAGTTAGAAAGAATACCGGACATGTGGCACTATACATGAAATGAGAAAGAAAACGTTGTAAAAAAAATTGTTTTGGGTGTTTTTAGCATGAGAGCCCCTTGGTGGGTTCGGAATTTTTTATTTTTGTTATCTTCTTTTCATGTGGTTAGTAACTAACCTGGTGTCAGAGTTTTAAAGCCGCCCATGGGCCTCTGACTTGGTTTCACATGCCGTCAAGAAATATCTCTCAGGCATGCCGGTTTCCTCACGATGTTTTCCTTCACTTGCTTCAAAAGCAAGTGATAATTATACAATACGCACATAAATCCGAAAAGTCAGAGGTGCGTGCATTGGGTTCGAACTCGAGACCTATGACTTGGCAGTCCGACGGTCACACCACTAGGCTATCACTGCTATTTCTATATTATATATTTATTTTATTTTATATTTTTGTTATTATCTGGCTAAATAGCAGCTATAGTTATACGTCTGCTAGGTTTTCAACTGGTTAATCATTATGGTTCTTAGGATACTGCCCTGCGGCAAACAGATAGACGGCGTAGGTTTAGAAAATAGTACCCTTGTGTAAGGAACCTTACTAAGATGTTATATTCAGTCAAAAATTAGTGCAACGTTGCCGTCCTGTTTATTTTCGGTTTGTTATTGTAGCTGACAGATATCGTTTGTTATCTATGCACACTAAGACTGTTTGGACTAACTATACTCGAGAATCTTGTGAGCCATGCCAAAGCTGCAGAATGTAGAACAGAGAATTGGTATTGTAACAATGAAATGATTACTAGTTATGTAAAGGATTGTAGACTAGAGTCTTATGATATTTTTTGATCAAGACAAAAGAAATGTCTGGGTGTCTAGATAAGTAAATGTGCCATGTTTCAAGTTTATTAACTCAAGGAATAAGATTTTTCATACAATCAAAATCCCCCCTTTTCACCCCCTTAAAGGTAGAATTTCCAAAAACCCCTTCTTAGTGCTCCCCTACATTATAAAAGAAACCCGTGTGCAGAATTTCACGTTCCTAGTCCCAGTAGTTTCGGCTGTGCGTTGATATGTGAGTCAGTCAGTTAGTCTCTGCTTTTATATAAATATATATAGATATGCGATTACAAAGTTACTCATGCAGTTCGTGTATCTATACGTAGAAAACGAGACTGAAATTGCGGTATATTTTAATTTTTACTTACTTACTTTTGCAGTTCATGCAATTTTTCGTCACGTACACTACTTAACTAGATAGATAGGTAGGTAAATATGAATTTCATACATAAACAAACAGTTTGTAAAATTATTCATCACCTGCGCTACATATAATTATCCTTTTTACATAGATAGCGACTGGGTGCCTAGTGCCTAATGGAATATAAAGGTAGGCGCGATCAGTCTCTTCGAAGGTAACTTATAAAAAGGGCAACAATGAAATCAGTAGTCAATTAAACTGCATTGAAATTGAATAAAGAAGCAATAATAATTAGGTATAACAACCTGTGGGATCTATTTACGGTACCGCAGATAAACACACAAATCCACACGTTTTATTAAACTGATGTAGGTTCAGAATAAGTATCGGGGTATGTGTTTTTGATGGGATCTAATTTCTTTTTGTAGGTAAATAAATATTATGACTTGGCAATTGCACACGGTAATAAAATCTACATTCTACATACAACAAAATCTACCTAATAGTAGCGCTGCGCTTTATTTAATTAGGACTATTTAAAATAGTAAATTATTCTTATGTGATTATGTTGCCGTGCGATGGTCAAGTAATTTTATTTATAAATGAAATAAAGATGGCAAATAGATAGGTACAGAATAAATGAACAGACTTGGTTTTACATTAGATCTCACATCTTTTTACGGTAGAAGAACTGCGTTGCGAAACTTGCATTTTTTAACATGTTATGTTTTTGATGGGATAATGTTTTCATAATGGCTTTCATCAGTCTTGATCTATACCGATACGTCATATGCAGAGTTCTTTTGAGTTAACTTCATTTTAAAACTGTTGGACTTACTTTTGTAGAAAAACTCGAGCAAAAGATTGACGCTCTCGAATTCTGCACAAAGAGGATCCGAGGATCTACGCGACTTACAAAATGATCCCTGTTACCTGCCAACTTAATAGTGCAATCTAAAACACATTCGACCAACAAAACCACGTCGTTTTACAAAAATTGTGACGAAGCCATTCTCTATTGGTATTATTATGAAAATAACATCAAGAGTTTGGTCGAAATTTACAAACTTCCAAAGTGTTTTCGTAGTTTACTAAGCTGGCGTTCTATTTGAAATTTTAATGAATGCTCTAGCAGTCTAGCTAGATTTTGTCAATGGATAAAAATTGCGGCAGCTTACTTGACGTCGTAACCTGTTTTTCAGACCTAGAAATTCATAGTTACTTCACGTATTCAAATAGTAAAGTTAGCTAAGTTTTTTTGACGAATAACTCCCAGTTTATCCCAAATATAAACAGAATAAGAAAGTGCTTTAGTAAAGTGTACTACAGGTAGGGAAACGAAACATATTTTTGTAAGACGAAAAGCAAAAAGTGTGTCTTAAAACTGTGATATAACTCGCACCAGGCACCAGAGATGTGATATTTTCAAGATCCTTTTGTAGACGTTAAAGAAAATAGGTAACATTTTTCTTTTTATGTCAGGCGTATTATTTTTCTGTTTCTCGTCACTACTGTCTTAGTAAATTCGGAATTTCACGCGCCCAATAAACTGCTGTTGGGGTAACTCAATGTAAAATCGAATTCATACGGAAGCTTGGCGTAACATTCGTCGGGTGTACGGTAAGCTGCGTACAGCTGCATGTATATTTTTAGCCTAATTTCAACCATTCTCGTTTCGTTTCATCTTTATCCGGATTTGCGGCTCCTTCTTGAGCCAAGTTGATCCATTGCGCAAATTGTGTGAATCATGGCGGCTGATAATGGGCCTCGGATTGATCGTGGGCCTATTGAAGGCGAAACGAAGTTTTGAGAGTGGTACTAATTCGCGATGTAGCGGTGGGCGGTACGTTTTGTAAGAGAACCTTTCTCTATCGGCATCTGCAGCCCAAACTTCATTTGCATAATTAATCTGCGTCCGACGAGCGTGTCGACCGGCGGCCACGGATATCACAGAAAGCGTTTGTTCACATGTTCATCAACATACCATTTTATTGAAATTACGAGTACATAAAGATTAAAATAAATAGGTTTAGGCGAAATTGCAAAACCAATTTAATATTTAGAAAGTGCAGAGTGGTTAGTTTCAATTAAAATTCAGATATTATAGTCGTGTAACTTTCAGGTTATAGCGAAAAATTACATAGGTAGTATATGAAAACATTTCAAAGGTAAAAAATACAAACGAGATATAATAAAAACATTTGTTTTGAAGTATATTATTTGCTCTTAGCTAACCTTATCTACAAAAGCTTCGAGATAAAGTCTCTTTATGAATCTATAAACGCACTAGAGAACTGAATTTAATTTTGGTAATGGAAAACAGAAGACGCCTTATAGATACGAGAACAAGTTTATTTTAGAGGATATAAGGTAGTGAGCGCAGCGAGTGTAGTGTTGTGCTCGTAACCGCTCACATAGAGCAGAAAGGCTGGCATTCCGGCCGGTGCCCGGTCCATGACGAGGGCGCTTCAATTAAAACTGTTCAAGTTTGTTTAAATGTTTGTGTCAGCCCACCGCCGACAAGAGTTACAACGCTACAGATTTCACTGTAAATTAACAACCAAATACTTCCTCCATTCTTAGGTAATACAGTTTTAGAGTAACCACCTTAAACCAATTTAGTTTACTTCAACAAAAAGTTATATTGCAAGGTACATGAACACGGATAGTTCAAAACGTATCCATGTAAACATTTGACGATAAACTTTGAACTGGATGAGAGTTTATTTTCGATAGAGAGTTTCACATCATCGAATACGGTGAATAACGCGATTGTCGATACTTTAATACTATTAGGTTGTGGTTGCGGAGAGATTTAGATTTTACCTTGCTTGGGTCGGGTAAAGTTGGGAGCTCAGAGTCGAGCTGACTTCGCCGTTTCATTCGGGCTAGAACTCAACTCGGATTAACCCTTGATGCCAACAAGCCTGACTTTGTTGTCTAACTAATTAGTTTTGCCCGTCCATTTCATTTTAAATATTCGCTATTGTATTTCGTTTACATAGGTAAATTTTCCCCTCTACAAAAAGATTTTGGGTCGAGATGAACTAAGAGATCTTGTCGCCCCCGTGAAGATCGCTCCGATAGGACCTACTCAAATTAAGCCTACTGGTCGTAGAATTAAAACCGTTTTCTTATTTGCAAGTAGATTTTCTTGGAATATTTATTTCTTCCTTTTCGAGAGGATTTGCAATTTGAAAGTTCAGCGTACCAAACAAAATCTCTTTTAAGAATTAGTCATAATCCAAATATGGTTAGGTAGTCAGCGGGACGTCTATGATATTTATGTAATTCTCAAGTAAGCCGTTTAATCGTCCATCGCGTACTTAATGTTTGAGCTTCTAAGAAACGTTGGGGGTGGGTGAGACGGGCGGGGGCCGGGGGGTGAGGGATCCCAAGGGTTGGCCTCGTTCTGCTAACAAATCGCTCGCCGCACCACGCACAGGTAGTGTCACGCCTCATTACTCCAACTTTATGTTCGCCAAATCACTCTAACGTCATGAATAAACAAGATTTAGGCTTATGACCTTCAACAGCACCCTTACACTATTCAGTACAGTTTGCTATATTTGTAATTTTATTATTTTTGGAAATGGCTAGTAACAGTCTCGTTTATGTTGATCTGAGTTAGAAGCTGGTGTCAACTTTAAAAGCTAAAAAAAAACAGCTTTGTGTAGTAGTAAAGGCATAGCATTCATATTAATTAACTAGCATAATACAGTACTTACCTAGGTGTATTTACGTGTGTGTTGGTTTGCCACGATGGGTTCACTGATTAAGCAGTTCGCTGGGAAAGCAGTACTCTGGGAAAAAATATTAGCATTCCGTGCATAAGAAAATAGGCCTATGCATATGGCGATGTAAAAAATAAATTCTTTGAGAATTTCTGGATCGATGCATAAAATGTAAGTAACTTTTCTTTGAAGAGAGGCAAGTCAACCCCCATTAAAATGTTCGCGCTAAAAAGGTTATTGTTTTCTTTTTGAGGTGCGGAACACTAAAAGGAACATAACTCGATTTATATATTCTCTGCAGTTAAAGTTTTCATAAAACAAGCGATCTCGGTATTCTTCACTTTTTGTTTTAAAATTCTTTGCAGTTCTCGGCTTCTATTGCCGGTGTCTTAAGGAATTTTAAATTAAAAGCGTGTCATGCTATGCAAACAATAGAATTTATAAATTAAAAGCATTGTGTTCATCTCATTTTGTCAGTAGTTGTACCGACTGCTGTACCGACCGAGCTATCATAATAATGATAGCTCGGTCGGTTTCTGAATAAAAATTAAATCCGTCAAACAAATTAATTGATTATCTGACACGTTGCACTAATGAATCATTATGTTTAATAGTAGTCAAATTAGACCTACTTCATGTAACTGCTTATGTGTACTAAAACAATGATTAGTAAAATGACCCATGTCGGGTTCGCCACGTGCATCAGCGACACTAATTATGTAAATGGATGCCCGAATATCGTGGCTCGGCCAATAGAATATGTCGTCTAATTTAATAGGCCAAATCGATTCGACAGTTTTAGCATAAAGCAAGCAAACTCACACTGAAATAAAGCGTAATATACAACACATGTTTAACTAAACGAAACACATAACATAGTTTACGAACGTGATATGTAACAAAAACGGAACTGTCCTTTTACAGCTCTACAATGTCATTATGCGGAACACTCGACAAAAGTTTCTAATGGTCATAAACTTCCACATGTTTGTGTTGTTCATATTCGCATACGCAAAATATTAACAAACTCTAAATTAATTTGACCGCAGCTGTGTCCACAGCTATTTTTTTACGGTTAGTCATAATTGTGTCAAAAATTCGGACATGCGAATATATTTAACAAAGTTTTTGCATAGTGGATACGTCATAAGTTAGATTGTACTTTAATTAATGAAAGCAGAAAGAGCATGCAACAATATTTTATTTTTGTTAACTATTATTTCGATGAAAGCACCCAGAACAGAAGTAAAGTAGCGATTGCAAAATGTAAAAGGGAAAAGCAAAAAATCGTGAGCTTCATAAAAAAGAATATTCGTGGGCTAGCTATTTGAATAAAATACCAAGAGAGGGAACCATTTTTCAACGCGTTGGTGATAATAATGACGCTATTTATCAACGACTCGAAAGGGTGGTAATTATTATCGTAATATTTCGGTTTCGTTTGTTTACTTACATACATTTTGTGCGATATTTATCACAGTTAGCGACATAACAGTAAGGTCATTTCGTTTGGCTGTGAGGGGATGGCTCCCAATGATTTATTGTTGCGTTGAATATGCATGTCGAGATGAAAAATGACGACGAACGTGCGAGTGGTGAGTGTGTGAGGATCGAGCGGCGGCGGCGCGGCGGGCACGCTGCGTGCCCCACGCCGCCAGCCGTCGCGCACGCCGCCGAAGGCGTCACATTCCGGAAGTCGTTAAGAAGATAAATCGCGAACCACACAAGACCCCATAATCCTTTTAAAATATCTAAGTGAAACCTTTTTTTCACTATTTAATTTGGCTTAGGAAATGCTGAATATTTCAGCCACTATCCACTTTTATTAGATTAACTTTTGTGTTGTCTTGCTCATAGGAACAAGAACACACAAAAGCTACATGCATGCATATCTAAATACAGTAGTTTAAACGAGTGGTGTATTTCTTCGATATATGCCTTTATTTCCATTCCACCACGAAAATTCTGAGTTTCGATACAAGTTTCCACCAGACAAAATTTTCAAAGTGTGAGACATTCCCAAAGTGCATCCAAGAGCGAACTTAGAGGTATGGGTACCAGTTTTAATAGTTGCCGAAACAATAGCGAAGAAGTTTTACTTGCCGCTCGCTCCGGTTCCGTGCCCGTCCCCGTTCATTAATACGGCTCCAGCGCGACACCATGGTACGTTAACTCGTTCAATTTTCGCAAAAACTGCACCATGTTTTTTTCTTGAATAACATCCATCAGGATCGGGAATAGGTTGGCTTTAATTTCCGCCACGATAACATATCGCTTCGAATTAAGAAGATAAAATAACGTTGCGGTCTTAAAAAGCGAAAATTTATTTTATGGGCACTTTCTTCAATAGTTTATTGCCTTCGGTTACTATTTCAGTTGAGCTTTCTATTTACATTCTCTTAGACTTTTATATTGTTACAGCGAAAGTGGTAAACTTGAAAAAAATAAAAACACTTGCTCATCAGTTGGCTTATAGTCTGCCCTCGTGAATATTGCTTACATAAAAGTCCGAATAAAACTGAAATACTTGCTTTATTATCCTTGTACGTGTTTATTTAGGTTAGTGGAAATGTAGTAAGCATTGAACACCATGGCAAACATGAATCGACCGGTTCTGTAGCAGCGCTTCGTTTCTCATGTCAGAACCAACCGGCAGTGTCGTTCCTTTCAATGCTGGCTGCGCAAACAAATTAACTATCGAACAAACAATTTTACTCCAATTAATGACGTCTCTCAGAAACATTTGTCAGACTGTTTTTGTAAGTCGGGCCAGTACAACAATAAAATCTGTTTTTATATCTGCATCTCATCAAATAATGAATAAACATACGTTAGATTTGTTTCATAGAAATTCTGCTTTGATATTTATCTGAAAATGTGGGTTCCTTTTATATTTTTGCGGTTTTTAGTTAGGTTTGTTTGTACCGTGGATTTTTTTTTTATTCTAGGAAATCTTCGCATACCTTTGTTACAAAAATGTATGTAAACTTCTCTAATATTTTAAATGTTTTATTTTGAAGGAGCTTACTATTCAGGCACAGAGCTTTTTTATTCATGTGGTGCACCCAAAACAGACGTTAAGCGCAATAGCAGAAAATAGGACACATCCCCCTGCAGGGAAGGGAGCCGAAATGTTTCATGTCACCTTTCGAGTGCGGACTATCCGAATGTAGACTTTGTCGAAATGCAATTCGATTATCATAATTATTTTCTCCTTTTACGCGACATAAATTATTGCCATAAAATATATAAATTATCTTTTTCAAACAAGCATATGGCTGAATAGATTTGGTTGCTGGATAGCATATACTCCTTAACTTAAAACCCTTAAATCAGAACATTTCCGAGAATAAATTATAACTACAAACCATTTTATTTTTTGTCTTGATTACTACTTAAGCCCCGAACCCTTAAAGCGGACACTTCGCAGCTACATTTGGGTCATCAACATCGTCGTCATTCATTTCGCAACTGGCTGCTGGTTGGTTAAAAGCCATAATTAGTGGTGAACATTATGCAGAAAAATATTTTCTTTCACTTTTCCATTTGATTTTTGCTCTGTTTTTTAGTTTTGTATTTTAAGTCGCCAATCTGCAAAAGGGGAAAACGGCAAAAAGCTTTGTAATTAGGGAGTTGACTCGACAGCAGCTTAATAACACTCAGTCCCAGTTGGAAGCCTTTCTGAAATGGATTCTAAACTACAACTAGTATGACTTCAGGATATTTTGCTTGGAATGGGATGAAGTATTTAAAATATTTCTATTACGAAAGGTTCATGTGATAGCTGTGTGTGTTTGTGAGAGAAGCTCAAAACATATCCAATCCAACTATGTTGTGTGAGTTCTCGTTTCGCGCGCTATTTTCATTTGATAGTTTTGGAATAGGGTCTTGAATTTCTTCTCCAATTCCTTTTCGGTCTATTTAGATAAACCTAAACCAGTCAAGCTAAAAATTCCGAACAACTATCAGACAGCGAACAGTTATTCACTCTAGTTAACTTTTTCTAAAATATATTACAAGAATACCGCGAACAAAAGTATCAAGATATTGTCAAACTTTTGAAAACC
The DNA here is from genome assembly GCA_916701695.1 of Agrochola macilenta. Taxonomy (NCBI): domain Eukaryota; kingdom Metazoa; phylum Arthropoda; class Insecta; order Lepidoptera; family Noctuidae; genus Agrochola; species Agrochola macilenta. The sequence goes on along the minus strand of OU753559.1, from coordinate 10,294,233 downwards.
TCACGAGTTCCAACTTCCAATATCTATTTTTTGATATGTGAGAACTTTAAACTTTGGAAACTCACCGCTATAGTACTTTGTTCTTTTTTGAGATTCCTTCAATAGTGAGCGAGCTAAGTGTAGTTTACAAATAATAAATAATGTAAGTAGATCAACAAGCAGGGCAAACTGGAAATGTTTCTACATTGTACAGATAATCCGTTTATAGATGAAACATACATAGTTGTTGTAGTTAGCTATAAGTGCAATCAAACAGCCCTCAATAAACGGCGGTATTGTTTTGCCGGTTATTGCGATTCCGTTGCCGAGACACGTCCGGAATAAATTAAACTGCAATTTGGGGCCTTTAATATGGAGTGTTGTTCGCGCTATTGGGCCATAGTGGCGTGTGGCAGCGTGGCGATATGAGCGGCATTCGAATGAGTACACAAAGGGGTTCGGCGCCATGCTGCCCATCGGTAATGCAGCCAGGCACATGATTGCAGCGCAACTCTCCAGGGACACCGTTTTGTTACCTACCAGCGTACCTACGCATGATCGATTTACTGTCAAATTTTCGTTGCACATTTCGAATTTGGCAAAAGCCCCGCCGTGGAATAGCTGTGAGCGCTGAATGTAATAGTCGTAGGAATTGTTCTGAAATGGCTATGATATAATTAATAATAAATCCGATTTTGTTTAATGCAACGCTGAACTGTAAGCTGCTAATGCTTTAGGCTGAGGAGATTTCATACTTTAGGAGCAGCAGAAGCATCTTGTGATTGAACATGTTGGGGAACATGGGTAGCACCTACCGAGGCTACATAAGTTCTAATCAAAAAACTTCAGTCACTATAGACAATGCAGCAGCAACCTAAATATTACTTCCCTAGCGCACGTGCATGTAAACTATGCAACTAAACTTTACTCATCTAAGTTGTATCTGACCAATGACCACTAAACTCATATCGTTATGAAATTAAGGTCAATAGCAGCCAGTCAAGATATGGTGTGTAGTAATAATCATTGGCGCATAAGCAGAAACACCGCAGCATCGTGTTTATTGCGTTCGCAGAGAATTCTATGGCACCAATAATGCACGTAGCGAGGCGTAAGGTCTAGTTGCTCCCTCAATTTGCGGTATTGCTCTGAGCTACCGTCACATAAACAGAGTCAGGAGCTCCTACAGATCCACAATCATCCCGTTGTTTGTCCGCCCACATTTCAGAACAGAACAAGTAACGGCTTGCAGAACGCATTAGCACTACCATAAATACCACATCCATTGTGTGAACACGTTAGATGTTGCAACCATTTTCAATAGCATTTATACATTCACTTGAGCGACGTTCCTGCAGTTCGGTACGTAGTACATGGCAGTCATTCAGCTGATAGCTCCAGTCATTGCTTGGAGGTTTGTAAGCGTATGGCATTTATAAAGTCGCTCCCCCGGCGACACTACACTTCAGAGGAGCTCTGTTTTTGTTCCCGAGGGAGATCGCGATCACAATTAACGAGACCTTTACCTTCATTCTCGTAGTTTGGTCTTTAACGCAGAGGTAGGCAATCCCTGCTTTTGTACAAATCCGGTTAAACAATGAAGTTTGTGATGTAGATAAAGAATACCTTACTACTTTTATTTTATGTGATGTATTTAGATTAGACAGAGCCTTTAGTTTCGAAGTCCCTACTCTGTTAAAATGTATATTTAAATTAGATAGGGCTCTTAATTTTAAGGCCCAAGAATTACAATTAATCGTATTACCCATTTGCCTTAATGCTTAGATCTACGACAGTTCGCTTTTTGTTTGGAACTGGTCCAAATATATATCTATCAGCGGCATTTTTATTATCTTTAATGCGTTCGACGTGCATTTGTATGCTTAACCTCGTTTCTATGAATGGATTTTATTGCATATTAAAAAGGAGAACAGTCTAGTAAAACCAGTTCTGCTGACAAATTCAGATAATAGTTTTTCTTGACTGAACAAGGTGGGTGATTATGGAGCTCTCGTCAAGTACCAAATGAAGCATTGGATGTTTTGATCATTAATAAACTTTCTTAGGTACGTTCTGCTTTAAATGATTAATATGTATGTATATTGTATGTATAGTAATATTGTATGATCCAAAGTTGATTGAAAATAAATAAATAATAATAATAATAACAGAGTCCAAAGAACGTGCGACCTATCAAACGCGGACCATCGCCAGACGACGCTAGTTTAGTGTGTAGTCATCTAACTATGTCCGCGCACTGTGTACCTCCCTAATGAGATTCTATCTTAATTATTTTTCAGTGTTCGTCGTAAATTTCCCTTCCGAGAGTTGCAGAGCCATTCCGTGGCGGAAACATCCTTTTCGAGCTTAATTATTTCCTTTTTTTACTGTGTTCAATATTCATTCCGATTTTCGAGAGCAGACATTAAAATTCATAAGTCAGCTATTACACTCGTCAACATCTGGCGCCACTTGAACGTTTATTATCTTTAACTCTTAGAAAATCATTAATTAAGAAGTTACTTTTTATGTCACTTTGAAATATAATAATTTTTATGCGAGTTTATCGTGCAGGCAGCCGGCAAGTGTGGATTGTTTAAATATACGGTATTGTTATATTACGGTATATTATTACCGATACATCTTTACCTATGCAGCGCTCGAAGTTGTCCGTCGATTAAGAGTGGTCATTTTACGAGTTTCGCACCATAACACTTGAGAGCTGAGTAGCTATTGTTCTATTCATTGAAGAGGCATTTTATGACGCGGACACACTCGTAACGGGTCGTCGTCTTGAGTTTCGTGTCTGGGCGCACGAGATAAATTTACGTCGGCGGTTCACGCCCACAAGCGTCGCCAACTCGTAAAGCAGTTGACAGCGGGGGTAACCTCATAAATAAGGTCCGGCTGCCCGCCCCGGGGCACCCACGCACGCTTGCATACCCCTGGCTTGCACAAGTGCACATGCGCTCATGCACCTACTTATCTATCCCTGCAAAGTGACAAGGATATGAATGGCCAGCAGCTATGACTACGACAGAAATATGGCGCTTGCCTCTCCAGTTTATTATTTTAAAACGTTTTTTAAATAAAAATAAATGTCTTCTCATTTAGTTGTAAATGAGCAATTTTATTCGCGCTTAAAAATGTTAGCATATTTCAAGTGAACTTTGGACAGATGAGGCCAAATAAAGTCTTTTGGTAGACTGATGAATAGTAACTGTAAGAGTTAATTGAACGCGTTGTTTTGCCTTCGTCATTTACCTCAGATTGGCGATAACCGAGGTAATCAGTGAATTGCACGAAGTATATTGTTCGGTACGACTGTAAATTGATATATTGACTGTGTTGATAAATCAGAACTGCGTTGTGAAAGATATTGCGCGTCGATAATTATCAATTATCGAAATTCGACGAAATTGTGTTCGAGTAAACTGAGTAGGTACATTTTATTTTGAAATTGTTATAATATATTTAAGAAATACTTCCGTATGTAGTAGGTATACTAGAGGTATATTAGCCAGCGCAGCAGTAGAGCGGTGAGTTTCCCAGAGACGTCAGCGGAACACTCGATACTAAATTTCATTTTGCGAAGCGACCGATCCTCAATAGCATCGCGTCACTTTACGGAAATTCTCTCTTCTTTTCTATCCTCACCTGTTATCTAGTGTTCTTTGAAATGATAAAACGAAATTCTATTATACTGGTTCATCGCAGCCAATTACACACAGACCTTGTTAGGTAAAAAAAGCAAGAATATTAACTATATTATAGCCTTTATTTTATTATTCAACAAGAAATGAAACCCGATAACAGATAGGGGTGCAGTGTCGGAATAATAATAGGATAAAAAGGGAAATGCTGTTGCTCAAGATACCGTAAAAGATGTTATTTTTATAAGAAATTGTATTATACGGAACACTAATCGTGAGCTGCTACTGACTCGAACCCGGTTTTTTCGCGTTCGCTCCACTCGGATCCGTTTTACATTTTTATTTTACTCCTTTCAGTCTAATTTAATATGCGGCCTCGTAGAAGAAATTGCGAGGATATATTTTTGCATTTGTTAACTCCACCTTGAATAAAATCAGATTTTACCGGCAAATTTATGTCGAAGTGTATGAGACAGGCAAAGAAAGCTTTGGCTCCACATGCCTATTTAAATCACGTACTGAGTTTATGTGTTATTTGTGTTGCAATATCGATTTTATGTTGTCAGAGCGTATGTTGTGTGACGCATGGTTCTGACGACTGCTGGTTCAAATAATTTTCATGTACAATAACAACGAATTGAATCACCAAACTTAAAAAGATTTGCGCGAAAAATGTATCGGCGTACTCATCTAAACTGAATAGGATTTCATTAAAACCTTCTTTTATAAAAAGAAAAAATCTTATCGTTGCTTGGAATTTAGACAACCGTCTATTGCAAGATTTTTAATTAAATCGACTTTGATCACAGGACTGGAATGTCTCTGGTAAAACGATTAAAACCGGTATAAAACAGTTGCTGTGTAATCTTTCCGCGTTACATCCACACGTAACGATTTAATCAAATGCTTTTAATCATTTTTGTATCTGAAAGGATTCTCTAATGTTTTGTTTCTGTCTAAGTTTGTACCGGGCTCATACAACTGTAAACTTAGATAGGTACACAAAGTAGAGCAAAGTGAAACAAAGTAAAACTCTGTAACCTCAATCCGCAGCTGTTAGTTTTCACCGACTATCCTTCTTTTGTGTGACGTCGTCGTCGTCGGCTGGAATATAGAATTAGTAACGATGAGTACGTCTTTGTTAGAGCAAATATCAATTAAGGGCGGCTACGTGTCGATGAGAGACGGCGGGAGCGTGACCGAGCGTGCGACCGGCCGCCGGCGTAGCCCCACCGACCTACGCGTCAGAGCGCGTAGCCCGTCGTAACGCATCGTAGACGCTCGTAGCTACGCGTAGCACTACGTAGCAGATGTGCTACGAAGTGCTACATAGTGCTACGTATTGCTACGAGCTACGAACATCTTACTACGAACATGCATACTAACTTCACCTTGAAACTTCGAAACGTGCTATTGCTTAAACAGCCACTTACTTAAACTAAGTCCCACTCTGTAACTCGACCTGTTGTTTACTTATTTATTAATTAAGATTAGGTAGGTGGGTGCCATTAGAAATGTACCCAGCGAGACCCCTTTCAGCCCCTATGTTTTGCACATCGTATTTGTGGCAGAAATAATAACATGGTAACCGTGACGTCGCTCTCTTGGAACAAATAATTTCGTGTAATGCACGTTGCGTAACTTCGCCGTTTGTTCCCATAATGTTTTTAATAAGGCCGTCGATATGAAATGAGGGAATAAATTACAAAGTTTTTGACCGTAAATACGTCACGACTTTAATTAAATTGTAGTAAGCTCTTCTGTTAGTCTCCAATATTAGTCTTTGTAATTTAAAATGTTATAAAATACTATAAATAATTCTCATGCAGTACTTTCATTTGTAACATCACGATTTTAATTCTAAAATAAACATAATTATATTGATTCGTGAATTTTTCAGGGGTTCAAGACTATATAAGTCAAGAAAAAATTAAATAAAAATCTTCTTCTTTATTCAATCCACCGAAGTTGAACTAAAATGTTACAAAAACACCAAAGCCAACCATTCGGCTCGAAAGAATAACCCTAATTATAACAATATTATAAATGAACCTTTTTTGCTACTTAATATTCTGTAATACAAGTCAAACTAACTTTCAAGGCTTCAGAATTGTTTGAACTATAATTTTAGAAAATTATATCAAGATCTTTGATAACAAAAGCGTCTCGCAGGACGTGTCCCGACAATCTACTAACTACCTGGGTACCCTGAAGACCAATTAAAGACTTTAATTAATCTAAGCAAGGGCTGGTTGTTGTAAACTCTTAAATGACAGGAGCGCATGTTCTTGCAACCGTTTTGAAACTTGACTAATGGACGAAAACTCCAGAAGGGCAAAAACTAATTTTATTTCCAATATTAAGTTTTGACTAACAGTCCCGAAAGTTCTTAGAAAGATAAACGATTCTGTTTAAATCTTCAATGTCATCCGACTAAAGTAGGCATTATAATGAGATACAAAATGGTTACGTGGTAGGATACCGTAGTCGACACCTTTCGAGTTTGGGATTTAAAGTAAGTGTTACTTTTATTGAGGTACTATTTTATTCATTATTATGAGGATATCAGCCTTTAAAGGTCCTCTACTGAACAAGGGACGTTGACACTCACAAATAACGGTTGAATAGGATATTGTCATTGTAATCATGCTAGTAGAAGGATTGTTGATGGCAAAGATGGACCTTGGAACAGACCGCGCAGGACGCTGCTGGCTATCGCGGCCCCGGCACACAGGCAACGGAAGGAACACGGGTGGGTTTTAGTCAGTAAAAGTCTGACACACCCTCTCGCTCCACCCAGAGCGGGAGAAGTCATTTGATGATTTTCCATCTTTAAAAAAAAAAAAAAAAGGTCGCTGCTGGTGTCAAACAAGATGGACTTTGGCTAATCCTCGATTAGAGTTATCTTATTTTTTATCAGATGCATTTATCAGATGAAGATGGTGATCTTGATAAACATAAAGAGGCACAAATATTAATTTAAAGGAAACTTTTTACATACCCATACCTATATTTTAAAATACAACGTCTCGCCTTCGCCTTATTCGATTTACGTGATTTTTGTTATTATTATAAAATGTTCTTAGGCTAGGTTTTAGTACGAGTATTTCTTTAAAAGCCCCCGCAGCGGTAGGGGCACAGCTATTTCTGTGTATTTCGTAACTTAACTATAGTGGAAAGAGATTAAACACTCAAATTGAATAATAGTCTACATTGTGAGTGGAGTCGCATAAATCTAGCCGTTTTAAATTGTTTTTATTTCAAGTCTGTTACACTTTCCTATCTCGAATTGTGCGGCACCGTTTTACTTTATTAGTTTCATACTATTTTGCTACTTCGTTTTACGAGTATTTTTTCTTTCATTTTTTATGGAACTATTTCTCAACGAGGTCGTGTATGATTGTTTTTATACGCTGTAATCGTTTTTGCTTGAAACTTTTTCTTAAGATGTCTCTCAGCATAGTTTATATTTTCTTCAGGATTTGTTGAAGTGTAGCATTTGTTGAAGGTTCTCTTCTGTAAACATAACAGACTTTGTTAATGTTATTGCAAAATATCGAATATTGATATTGCTAGTTTTACATAGTCGTAGAGACAAGAATTTGCATTGCATACATATTTAATTTTGCAGCACATTTCCGTGGCCCTGAAAGTTAAATCCCTATGGTTTTCTTTAAATATTTATGAAGGCCCCGAACGTCCAAAGACTTTTAATACTTTGAAAATATTATCATATCCTTGTCATAAGCTTTTGCAGATAAATATTTTCTACGAACATCTGTTTCTTGAGAAAAGTTTGAGTTTTTATTGAGATATAAAATAATATTGATAGATAAAATAATATTTATATGGGACAAAAATTACAATGATAACAAAGAAATTCTACGTTTCGACGCGAGATAAATTCATTTGAAGCTGTTCGATGATTTATCAGAGCCGGCAGCGGGAGGTCGCGTGCGACGTCATCGTCGCAGTTTCCTCGCACATACATATCGTTTTGATAAATTGCGAAGAATCTCTGAACGAGGTGAAATTCAAAAATAAAATGGTATTACTTTTGTTTTACGAGTATATACGTCTACGTATGTGTTATGTTTCACACATTAAAGTTTACGGAGAAAAGTTCGAGGTAGCGATGGGAGAAAATTGTAAGTAGTTTCAACTCTAATGTTGTTTTGCATAGGTGAGCAGCCGGAACGTGCTGTTGGAGGTGCTTCGGCGGTTAGATAGGGCCGTTGGAGATATTTTTATCGAATGTGAGAAGTCGTGTGCTCGTGTCAGGAATCGGGCGCGCGCCAGCTGCCGATGACGTGGCTCAAGCGCCTATTATGCCGCTCGCCTTTTATTTATGATCGGGTTGAGCGGTGCTTATTACGACTGCGGGTGCGGGACATGTTTCATATCCCAGGCTTGTTTCTGCGTTAACTTCCTCCTTGACGCTTATTGAGCCGTACGCTTGCAATCATCCTGTTCTCTACGGCTACAAATTGCTGATGCTGTGTTTATTTATCTCGAGTGTAGTAAGGATTTTTTATTTTCTAATTCATATCTACTGTTGCGAAGCGCGCGTCGACTAATTACTTTAACTCCTACAACTTGGATTAATTTGTATAATTCCAAAGTTTATCTATATACATAAATCACATGTCAAGTTTTGATGATATCTGCCGCCAGGGGTTGCACAAGTTAAGGCATACTTATTGTTATTCACGGCGTATCTCGAAACTCTGCAGTGATATGTGTTTCACTAAGCCCCGACATATATTTCGCCGTTTTTGTCTATCACTTGGCAGGAACTTCTCCAATGTTTTCTCATTCGCCCGCAGTCTTCCCAAAAGTTAGCTCATTCCTGTCTTGGTTGGTGCCTCAACGAATTACGAACTCGGCACTCAGCCGCCGATGCGTGTAAAATGTCTTTACGACCTCGGTAAATCCCGTAATGTGTGTGTCACCGGCCGTGTCGCCAACTCACTCTCACCATTTTATTTAATCAATTAGTTGTTAATCGAAAAACTTTTGAGAGCTCAGAATGTAGCCTACTTCGATCCGGTGACCTGCTTGACTTCTTCAGTTACTCCATAAAAAAGCCGTATCGATGTTATCATAACGAATTTATCAGACTCAATTTTAGTTTAAACTGAACTAGGTTTCAATACATTTAATATTCTGAAATCTGTAAACTTGCAGAAAATATGATAATGAGAATTCTAGATACGTATACGTGTATAAAAACGAATAGATACCTGAATCTATGTTATTTCCTAAATAATGGGTTACTCTACTCGTTTCGAGGAAAAACTTGATCAAAATGATTTTTTTGCTCGAATTTCAATTGTGCATCAGAATAGAAGAAACGAAAACATGTTGAATGCAACATGTCTGAGGCCGACTATTGGATGCATTTTTTTGTTGGTCGTAGTTCGTTTCCACCCGAACTTAAAATATACCAAATATGGTTTTATATTACATAATTTAAAACGTCCATTTTCCGGAAAAAATAATACCTCTCGTTAAAAAATGTTATCTGAAATATTTTCGGAAGTTTATTTGTTTGCTTTCATATAAAAATGTAGTTTCACTTTTGTGAGATATTTTAACAAATCCACAAAATTAACAATATTATTAGTTTTTTTTTTTTGTTAATGTTTATTTAATCCGTAATGTTACATTATTTTATTTTTACATAACACCTGCCAAACTACAAAGCAATTTGTCGGCAGTTTAGTTCAGTCGTTCGGTCGTTCGTTCAGTTTATCTTGCATCTGATGGCCAATTCTCGTACATTAAAAACGTTCACATTCTAGTCGCAGTCTGTCAAACTTGTCAAAAATGTTGGTCAATTGATTGTATTTTTGACAGATTGCGAATGAGATGCGAATGCGAACGTTCTTAAAAATTACGGGAATTGCCCCTCTGTTTAAATTGTGACATAGGAATGTACATTTAAATGTCTTTGATGGTTTTGAGCCGTAAGAACATCTACATAGAATTGTGTGGCAGATCTTTAATAATATATAACATGTATGTTTTCGCGGTATTCCGAGTGCGCGGTAAGACGTGACTTTGTCTGTCTCTACAACTGAAAACATTCATAAATATTCACTGTGTGCACACTCAGACACACCTGCAATTAGGTGTGATGGTAATTTTTATTGGACATAATAATAATAATTTTGTACAATGGCCTTTGTACATTTTAATTAAACATCTGAAGCCGGTCTAGGAAAAAGTCTGTAATTCGGCTATCAGGGCCAATCGATGAAGCCTATCTTTATAAAATGTAAATATACTTTACAAAATTTCTTAAAAAGCTTAGCGGTAAGTGCCTAACATTAATGGCTGATAAATTATTTACGTACATATCATCATACAAAGCGTACCTAAACGTTCAATATTTATTCAAATATTCCAAGAATTGTTAGTCATTTAGTTTTCTAGTTTCTTCAAACTGCACTTTTAATGTACATGAATGAATATCGGTACATTACTTATAACTTACATAATATTTAATGTTACGAGTCGCAAAGGATACGAGTACCCCTTTCTACCAGTTAGTTGTGTTATATGTTCATCTAAATTTGCCAGGCAGAAGCGCAGCCAAAACAAATTACTTAAAGATTTCTTCAAAATTGTACATAAATACGATTGGAAGGTATTCCCTGCAGAGTCTTTACTCCATTAGACATCAGGCTGCCAGTGACTGGCGACAGGAAACGGCCGTCGTCGGCATAACAAGGTTAACATCTTGCAATTCTATCAAAGTCTTATGTAATAACGTTATCAAGCGACTTTCGCTGCCTGCCTCCTACCAACAATGCGGCACTTTCAACTCTGCATGTATACACTAATTAAAGTGTTTGGTACCTAGTTAGTGATACCGCTAGTAATTTCACAGAAAAACTTGGGAACTGTCTCACTTGCAAGATAATGTGGAAACATATCTGAAAACTTAATTAGATTTTATTTGTTCTAGGCCACAAAGAGAGCTTCACGATAATTAGTGCGCGAATGAATAATATAATTGAGAGTTTCCTGTTCTACTTTGAGATGTCCTTATATTTAGTGCAAAAACTTTTTAAGTCTTTCGTATTTTATATTTTCCATGAGACAAAAAAGTGGGACTAGCAAGAAAAGTGTGCCAAGACTGTAAGCGTTGACGTTAAGTATTCTTTGCCATCTCCGTGAGAGAGCTGGCGTGATGATAATTAGGCGACGCATTTACATCAGCGGATACAAACGAAATGTTGTTTATTATTTTATTTCCTTTTTCGTGTTCATGCTGGATCAAATACGCTCTTATTTATTTGTCTTTGAAGGGAATCTCTGAAAATAAACCATTTTTTTTACGTAAATCATTCTTTCAGAACAGTAGGTACATTCTTAACAAAGCAATCTATTATGTTTGTTGTTAGCACCGTATTAATTAATCGTAAGTTAAGAGCAGCATCTTTTTGGTAGCTTTGATACCTTTATCAAGGTATATTCATTATTATAAACAGTCTTACATTTAATTTTAATATTTTGATAACTTACCTACTCGATTTGCATATGTATGCAAGATAAATCTTGTTCGTTCACCTTACGAACCGTCTAGCTACACAGTAATGCTTGCTTTAGTTCCACAAACCTTATTCACGGTTGACAAAATTAGTATCTCAGTGGCTTGTTGATTGAATAGCACTGCTAGAAGTTACTTATCAACTTAGAAAACCGTGTACGTTAATTTAAAAAAGGGGTTAAGATGTATCAGCTGAAATATTACGGGTGGATGAGTCAGTGGATACGGCGCGCGTCGAGCGGGCATCGAGCCACGGATCCGGCAACGTTTCTTTCGAGCTCGTTAACGAAACAATAAATAATGATTTGGACGTCTCCACCACTGCAGGCTATTGTGCGGCCATCATATTTTCCGTCGGGCCGTCGGCATCAGGTCGTTGACGTGACGTCACAGCTTCCTAACCGTCGATTTGTTCATACTATATCCGAGCCGCTGTGTATTTCCGCCTACCATTGTTACATTTAATCATGCTTTCTAACTTAAACACAAAGTAATTAGTGAAACTTTAATTTCCTTTGTTTGTTACAGGTAAGTTGAAATATTTTTAGAACTTCGAATTAGTTTTCGCCGTCTTGTAACGTAAGTAAGGTTCTAACTACTATTAGCGTTATAAAATTTAAATATGGCCAATATTTAATTTCGGTGTGTAAAATAAATAAGTGAAATAAAATGAGGCTAAATTTAGCTAAATAAATGAGTTCTCCTTTGAAATAATTTAAGGGAAAGTTGTCGACTGAAAAGCCCTAAACATTCATTTCAAATAACACCTTTTAGCATTATTGTAACTAGACGCAAACTTTGCTTAAATATGAAGCTACATTTAAAGGAGAATCTTTAAATCTAGCTTCATATTTTGTTATAAAATAATGTAATTTTTCTCCTTTTCTGGGAAAGTAGTTTCTGGTAAGCATTAGATAACAACGTAATGTATTTTCATGAGACCGTGTCCTCTTCGTTAGAACAGTCTTGTTATGGTAGCAAGTCGTAAAAAATGATGAATGTATCAAAATAACCATAAAAATTCAATAAATGTGTAAAAATTGGGTGCGACACGACCGGAAGATTGTTGCCAATTTATTTCTCACAATATACGGATAGAGTTTGATTATGCGCAAACCCGTCACCGGTGAACGAGACGAGTGACAGAATAACATTACTTGTTGTTTACTGTCTCGTTCACTGCACATATTTCCCCATTATATTGTTTAGATACCTATACTTCGTCTTCGAATTTTTGACTCAGGCGTGTTTCTGTCTTTGGTTTTTTCCATACTACCATAAACACTGTTGCTTTCGTTATGAGTAGTTATGTCTGGAATGGTTCTTTAGTCAAGTTCTTTCTACATCTCAAAAAGTTGTTCTTAGAAACAAATAGAATAATTTGGAAGAATCTAGTTTTATTTTAATTCTATTTTTTGCTTTCTGCTCAGCCTGTTAGGTAACTGTTGTACATATATATATACCTATAGATAGGAGATTCATCCCACACATGACCGCATGTCACCAACCACGACGAGGCCCGAAACTTGTCAAATGAAATTACACACCCCAACTAAAATTAATTTGGCGGTAGGTAGTACAATAGTAGGAAAACTCCATTCTTCGCAAACTTTATGTATTAACCGATAAATACCTACTACCTGTATCTACCTACCTCAGCTCATAAGAATTAGAAGAATTTCCCGTGAAACGTTATAAATGTTCCAAAGTTGGGAAAATTCTTCAATACGTGCGAGGATTTTGGCTTCAAGAAATAATCTAATTAAAAACTCTGTGAAATGTGATGAAATGCTTGTACTTTTTTGTGAAAGTTCAGGTTTATAGCTATACTCGTTTCGAAGAACGTTTATTTATCAGAGGGCAGTATAAAATAAAGAGATTTCGAAATGGTAGGAACAATTGTTTTTGTTTCGAGTTTGTGTAGGCTCCGGATTGGATATCGCATTGTGTGCCCTATACAATTGAGACACCTGAGGCCACGGATGGAGCATATCGGAGCGTATCATTCTACGTTTCAAAGCACTGCAAAGAGCGTCCGGCGGCGCTGCAAAAAGCGTAAAGCGCATTGTTTTCGTTGGTGGAGAAAACGTCCAGTGCTGTCAAGCGACGGCCGGGTCTAATGGACCGCTATTTACTTTGACTGAAGGCTTTTACGATGAAAACAATACTACATTTGGAGTACACACGCTCTATAGCGATTACTCTTTTTTGCTGCAAGAAGTACTAACTGAAGCAGTGAGTATTTAAGTATTCTCACCCAAACAATGATTAAGTACGTCATAATGTAAATACTCGTATATTTGGTTTCATGTTGTCGTGTTCACTGTGTCAGATTATTATGACGTACTTACTGAGGATTACGGTGACTTATCCGTGTCCGTTGTTTTCGTCGTCTCAATAAGAAAATGCGTTTATGACTTCCCTTTGCAACATTTGTAATCAAATTACTGACATCGAGAGTACCTTACAAAGATTTAGGAAATAAAATTACGGAATGGAAGAAACATATTATTATTTTATATGCGAACGTTTAACGGTACTTTCATTGTACAGATATAAAGCCTGGAGAAGTATTAACTGTTTTACATTTAATATACGTTTTCCAAGTAGCAATGTAGTTAGTTTTGTTTACGTGGCATTCTGTATACAATAGTATGGATTTAAATCATAATATTGCACGGAACAACACGCTCGCATTTTGCTTATTCAGAACTTAGTCCCATCAAGATGCATAGGATATGTGCCAGGAAGTTGGCGGCAAAACTTTGATAGCTAATACTGCCTAGGTTTTCCTTGGCAAGACTTATGTTTTCTTTGTAGAGAATCGAAGAAAATTGTCTACCCCAGCCTTAAGGTAATATCTTTTATCCTGATTGTTAATAAATATTAGCTTTTCTATGTAAGTATCTCCTCAAAGGAATATGTCTAGGTTTATCGATTATATAATGTTATATACTCGTGTGAAGTTATTGCTAAGCATAAAGTTTAAGTAGCAAAATTTTTATCATTTTAGCGTGTTGATAGTCTTGTGCCAAGATCTAGTTAGCTTGAAGTAGCTGGTCGAGCGCTATTGGTTCGTTCTTCCATTTTATGCATAGTTCATAATTTTATGCAAAGTTACACCCCACTGATTCTTCAACTATTATAAAAAAAACTATTTTTTTCTACTATGTAAAATTAGTTTTACGTAATAGTAATTTCTGGTGACAACTTGGAATAATAATCTTGTTCAGAACTGGGGATTATTATCATTATCATAAGAAGCATCTTAAGGCCGCCCATGCATCGAATGGAAGGCTTTCTAAGCTGTATACACGGATAAAGTCACAAACTACTTACCCAACTTAAGTAACTTACGTAGGCTTAAGTCACTGCTATCTATGACCAAATAACTACCGACACCCGCTTGCATACATATTAGTAGCACCTGGAACTAACTTACTCCCCCTAACTTTACATATAAAAAGGAAAGTTGTAGTTTTTGTTTTATTCATAATATGTTGGTAAATTGACTTACATACTCGTAGTCCCGAACGTGCGGCCGACTTCTTTAAAAAACTTAGTACCTACGTGGGTTCATAGGGATGGGGCGCAACCCGGCGGCCGCAGCTGACTTAATCCGGGTTGCGGACAATCCATCCTTGGTACAGGCGACACGTGACGTATGTAGTAAATACGTCGCAATCACGGCTGCTGACGGTATAATTAAACCCTAAATAATAGTGACCTGTCGGTTAATCTGACGCTTTGGACTAGCGACCATTAATTTTACATTTTATTGGCGTAACGCATTCAATGGTATTTAAAATGTGTAATACGAGTACTGCGTCTCTCTGCGCTTCTCGAATTTCCATTAAAAATATGACTGGACACACCTACAACTTCATAAAAGTTCGTTAATTTTGCGACGCATCATATTTTTACGTAACCTATCATGGGCATGAGCAAAGTTTAGGGTAGGAATGCAATTAGGTTTGTAACTAACTGTCACTAAATAAAGACATAATAAAATGTGGAAGCTAGTTTACCGGTGCGAGTGCTGGTATGATCATTTGTTGTAAGCGTAATTTAAATATTAAGTATGTACTAAATTTTTTAATTAAAAACGTGAGAGTTTAGTGCGTAGGGTAGCGCGTGTGGCGTTTTATGCGCGTGCCGGTGGCGTGGCGGGCGTGCGCGCGGAGCGGCGGGCGGCTGCGGCCAGTGGCACGCCAGCCCGCGCCGCGACCACGCGTCTTACCTATCCGCGCCGCTTTCCCCCCAACTTTCAACCGCCCGCCTAATACCGCGAGTTTCAATTCCAAAAACACACGAAAACTGGATTAATGAGGATCGTTCAGTGAAATATCGCAGTGACCCTTGTGATTTTTTTGTGTGATTTTTAATTAAAAAAGTAGGTATAATAATTAAAACTAATCTGGTATATTTATCCGTTATACTTAATTTTGTATTTAAAGCCCCAAATTATCGTAAATAAAATAATTGGATCAAATCTATATAAATGATAATAAGCTCTGTTGTACTTGTTTTGAATTACATGTAAGTATCTATGGTTGTTAAGTATAGGATTCAATAAAAGCACATAGCTCCTCATAAAAAGAACAAAGACATTTCCGAACTATTATTTAGGTATAAAAACCGATATTAGCGGCGGCAGAAAATCACGGAAGTGGAAAACCAATAAATCCGCCGTTACATAGTTTTAAGCTGTTGGTATCTAGGTACAAATTTTCTTTGAAGTAGCAGGAGCGGGGTATTAAGACATTAGTCCTGCAAAAACCCGTGCTCCAATGCGGTGGCGCAGCGCTCCGTGTGTCATGTACCTACCTATGATATCAGCCAGTGATACATGTGTTGTGGCAATTTGGATGCTGTACTAACCACGTATATCTGTTAGTTAAACCTGAGCTTAAGATATTCGCTGCCGGGACAGGTGATTGGCACGCCCGCCTCACTTACCACGATCCGTCTTGTTTATTGTTCCCGACCTACATACTAAACACTCTGATTAAGAACTTGCCGAAACTATAATTTTGTCAAGGAAACTGGGTCGTGCAACATACACATGTATGTATCACGCGAAATATATGATTCTCGTAAAAGACGGCTTGTGGCCACTTAATAGTTGCCAAAACAAAGAGAGCCTTTCAGCAAACTAGAGGAAAAACTTACCAATGAGCTTACAGTTCCAAGTAATGCTTGTGGAAAGAACGTCGGCCAAATGTGGAAATTCAAGGAAGATTTTATGTGCTAGACGTTACGTTATTGTAAACCACTTTGCTGTTTACTCAGCAGGTGTATATAGTTCTAGGTATTGAATTCACATTTCAAACTAAATCCCATTATTCATAAAACACTATACCGTCCAGTAATTATAATCATGGGTTTACGTATTATCTTCAGTAATCTATAATTATATCTCCTATACTAAACTTCAGTAGATATTTAACATTGTGAAATAGATGTTTATTGAACTTTTAAAACATTTGCAAATCTATTGTTCTACTTAAAGAAGATGTTCTGACTACAATGTTCAATTCTGAAATTGTTATTTAATAAAGAAATCCCAAAATAAGTTACTAATTTGAATAAAGTGCCAAAGAACAAGAAATTACCATTTCAACTTTAATTCTTAGAGGAAACGCCACGAAACGCCTGCAAATGACTGTCCGAAGTTATACAAGTTTTGCGTTCTTTGTTAAAGCTACCAAATAGTAAACCTGCATTTTCTTTATCTGATGGGAAATACTTTTCGACAGTAACTAAATTTAAAAAATGTAGAAAAGTATTTTCATGCGAATGTCGTCGCCGTAAAATTCTTTCACTTCTAAACATTCCTTAGGTAAAAAAGATTATTCCACGTGAAAGAATAGCTATTGGAAGTAGAATTTTAACAGTCTCTCGGTTTCTCGCGAAACGTGCTCATGGAAAAAACCAAATCAGCTTCGTTCAGGTGTATCGGCATAAATTCGTCAGCGCAGCGGAACAATGCCACATCTTGTTACGTTGGTTTGTATCGTTGTACAATCCAACTGATTAATTTGTTAAAACTCAAAATTGGATTTCGGCTTTGACGTTCTCACGTTGTACTTCCAAGTCCGGGGAGCACACACTGAGGTATATAGTTTATATTAACAAACCTGTTCAATTCCACAAACAAGTCCCACAAAAGCAATAGATGTTGACTTATTCCACTAGCATCTCCAGTCGAAGCTAGCGAGCTCGTGAAATAACATGTTTGACCTGACTCCAATTAGGGACACCTAAACCGTATTCAAGACCCTGCTGTCTGTAGCCGTTTATCGTGCCCATGTTGTCCTGTAAAGGCGATTAGTATTCTTTCTCCGTACTACACGGATAAACTTGTGTCCCTAAACGTCAAAAATAGAGGTAAAACACAATTTTAGAGGGATTACGTACTATCCAGGACAGGTTACCTGACTTCGTTCAAAGGTTTTTTGCTGTCAGCATACATTTGGTGGTTTGGACTGGACGGGACAGTGGGCACATATTATTTGGGTATGTCGTGCGTGAAATACTAATGTAGCCAACTAGATAAGTAAAAGTTTATGAAGTACGTATATATTTTGGACATGCTGTGCAACTAAGCACGTCTTAAATGGAATTATGTTATACTAAATTATGTAGTAGTTAGTTACTTTAGTTCCGAAATAATTTTGATAACAATTGGGGTGCTCCTCAATTTCATGTCATTTATTAAAAGTTGTGTTTTCTATACCTAACTAGTTCTTAATTGAATTGATACGAGTATAGCCAGTTAGGTATATGATAGCTAGCTAACATGAACCAATTCAAATAAGCATATACAGAATCTCCTGTATATTATTTCTGAAACTGATTTAATTACAATTACACAAACATAATGGTAATAAATACAAGCACCAAAAATATAATGTTCTATAATTTTATTAAATCAGCCTCCTGGTAATTAAATTATACAATTTTCCTTCATTCTCTGTAAGGTTTAATGATGTAAATAAAACAGACCTGTAAACATCATACAAGTAAGTAAATAACCTCTAACCTAAACATATAGGAACACAGTGGGTATTGTGTTTTGTATCAAATGTATAATTAGATTTTATAAATGCTACCGTTTGTGTATTTCATTTCATGTATCATTTATATATCATATTCAGGTACTAAAAAGTTCAGCGCCAATATGAAATTAATAACGCCGTAAAATAGAATTTGTTCGCGAAAACGGACGCGATTCGAGTTCAAATATTACTTTATAATGAAATCCACCAAACCGTTTCTAGGTCCGAGTCATTTGATAGTTTTGTATAATACACACAGTAATTTCTATTAGACTACGCTTTTGTAAATAACAAAGTTTTAATAGTTCTGAAGTCTGTGAAATTGGGTAATTCATTATTAAATGTTGTAACAGCAAAAACGAGTTAATGTAAATAATTAATAAAAGGAACGGCGTGAGTGCCTATTTAGGTTTAAAAGCTAACGTTGACAATACAGATGTCTATAGCACAAGAATGAAAAATGTTTGTGTGGCAGGAACCTTAATAACTCGTTATTAATTCACAAGAAATAGGTACAAACATTAGCTAAGAAAGGTCTTTTCCTGTCAGTTAATTACAAGTATCGACAAGGATCAGTGTTCAGTTGATTGGTAGTTTGTTTGACTCGGAAACTGATTGATTGGTTCGCTAATAAAGCTATTGAGAGTACATTTATGCGGCGCACTCATATCCAGCGCGGCAGCTAATAGGATTCGCTGGCGACATTAATGGCTATTTGTCATCCGTCATACGAGTCACACGACGTGATTACTTAATTACGTATTTATTCATTACATTCTCGATACTGATCCGATATCGATTGACAGAAGTTTAATTTAATAAAAGTTGGTCACAGGAAGCGAGAATTTTGTTTCGGCGTTCGAGTTTTTGGGACGTGATGTTTTTTAGGTATTTTTCGATAGTATCTGCCTTTATGAAATCACGATCAGCCTGTCGCTGTGCAGCAGATAGCTACAAAGAGCGGCGAAGCGAAGGTTCGCTACAGTGAGCTCGCCTGTTAAAACAACGCTCATTTTAGGATACTGTGTGACGTTTTTGTTATCAATACTGTTTCAACGTAGTCGCAGTTTGTTTTTTTGCAAATGAATAAATACAGTATTTTTACGAAATACCCTCTCCAGTGTATCTTTATCTTCATTTTTTAACATGGCCCGTGTTTCTGTCTTTTGTGACATATCTTTTATCTTTCGTGTTTTTGTACGAGATTTCGTTAGATCGAATCAAAGGATGTGATATTTATCATATTGATAACTAAAAATAACCCAACCTCCAGTACCTACAAAACATATCATTTCCATATTTTAGCAACAAAAATATTTGACTTTTGTATCGTTATTTGTACCTTGTACGTATCTTATTAAGATAATGCGTGGTATATTTAAATTCATATCATCAACAAATAAAAATGATATATTTTGTGAAAATATATCCCATGTATGGCTTTTTATTGAAACTGACGTTGGATTAGCGGCTCGTTGAACTGCCAGTCAATCACAAAAAATGCAAAATGTCCGCGGCGGATCAGCTGACGCCGAATGGCTTATGTGCTTTAAATGCAATCACCTGCAAATCCTGGAAACATAGTGATATGTACATTACCCGACCCATGAGACCATGACAGTTAAATTATATCCAGAATAAATCCGGCGATCAGGTACTCGCCTTATGCAAATTTACTGGAAATATCAAGTGTGAATTGTATAAGACCTAGAGATTTCCTACGTACGCTAAATATTTTTTATCTACCAACGATTTCTTGGCTAAAGTTTCGCATTCGAGCAGAGTTTTAAAGTAGACAATAAGCTTTAGGGCAATGAAGTCTTAGAGAAATTATCGAGAGTTTTTCTGTAATGGTGAAATAACAAGGAGAAAGCTCGGGATTTTTTTTAATTAGAAACTGGTTCGCTTTTAAAACATGTTATTAAAAGTAACATCATTAGTTTCTACGTGAGGGGTAATTAAGATTATAGATTCCATGTATACTACATTACTAATTCCATGCTGCCATCTCATTAGGTAGCCATCTTTAACCATAAATAAAATAGTGTGTGTGTCAAACGCATGGTACTGTGTGTAATATTTTTTTATTTAATTAAACTAATTTCTAATGCATATTTCATGAAAATATTAGCTTTCTGCACTCCTCCGTCCGCGTAATTTTTAGTAAAAAGGAGTACAAAGTTGTTGCTTCAGGTATTAATATATAAATGTTTATTAGCTTGTCTTGGATTACGAGCGAATCTTTTTAATCAGAAGATGTAATCCGATAATCCCCTTAAATAAAAGTATCAGACTCTCTTTTCCGATTTATTTTACCATGGATGTTCTTCATTCCGAAAATGACGTTTATATAAAGGAGATCTCCATTTAGGTATAGTGTCCCAAAGGAATGTTGGATATAAATGGATTACGGTTCTTTCAAATTACGGTGTTGTGTGCTACGTGGATGAATCTGGCCCCACGATAATACTGCCTATATTTGCCTATATTTTTGTCTATTTTCGTTTCTCGCTTTTAATTCTAATATTTTTTGTGTCAATATTGTTTTATCTTTGGAAATTATGTTATTTTTTAATTTTTTGCTGACCTGTATTGTACAAAGTTCCTTTGTAGGTACAGGTAGAATCTCTATTAAAAACTGTCTGCTTTCGTACGAATCTCAATTTTAATTTAATCTATTACCGATGCTCAAAATCAAAAATTCAAAGTCAAAAAGTCAAAGTCAAAAGTCAAAGTTATGAATACATACTGACGTATATAAATGATAAAAACAACATTCACAGTTACACATCATAGGCGACTACCGTAAGAAGGCTCGCTCGTTTTTTTTATTTCCTCGCACAATGCATAGTAAAACGTTGTATGATACACGTGCGTAAGATGATTTCCGCACTTGTAGCATAAATAACTATTATTGCATGAAGGCACTTAAAACTCAGAGGAGTTAAAGGGGTTAATAATATACCTTTAATTAATTTTATTTTTTCATTATCACCTTTCGTTTTTGAGAAGTTTAAGGTTTAAAAGTTCCAAAATAAATGGTATTTTACATTTTATTAAATGTAAAAAAAAAACTTTTTTGCCCTTTCAGTAACGCATCTTTTGATACCATTTTCATTTCTCTATCTTAATAATTGAAGACGCTAGCGCCCGGTCACACTTTTCTTGGAAAACGGGTAACCTACTGAAGCGATCGAAAAGGCATTATCAATGCTAAAAAACGTGTTTGTCAACAAGCTTCCATAGTGATTCATATACAACACTGACGACCGCACCCTACACACGGCGGATAAACCATAGTTTTTCACGGCAAGAAAAACGTGTGTGTACAAAGGGCCTTAATGTGAGTCTGCCCTTAAAAGTAAAGTGCCTTCTCTATTCAGGTTTTTTTCTTTAAAATAAAATGAAGGAACCGTAATTATGTAAGCTGGGTGCTGCTGATATTATTAGAAGTACTTACTTCTATTTACATAAAACCTACTCAATTAGCTTTCATTTGTAAGTCGTCTGAATAAAACCAATTTTGTTTTTTTTTAATTTTTATAAGTGTAGTTTGTAACTGAGGGTTGTAAGATTTTTTCAAGAAAAGGCGTGCATATATTTTTTTTTATTGCAATTAAATCTTATCTAGGACATTCGGCGACCAAGTTATAACTACCAGCAACCATTCATAACTAAATATTCAGAGGAACTTTAAATCACCCTTAGCGATTGCGTTCACCGAACTAGGGAGAAACAAAATTGAAATAAATAAACCGAATAGAGAATTACTCGGAAATAATTTACTTAGTGAACTGTTAAACTTGTAGTTTTTCTCCGGTTTGAAAGTTATTGACGCAGAACGTCACTTTCGCAAAATACCTATCATCGTGAAATTTTTTGTCACTTTCGCTAACGTCATTTTCGCTCAACGATACCTACTACCACTGAAGGATTTTTCTCTCATACCTATAAATTTGTATTATCTAATAATCATAACAACGGGCTACAATAGTGAGACAGAATTACTGGTCAAAAGAAACAAAGGATATTGTTATCTCACATAAATGAGGAATCGTGTCCCAGGATAAAATACTCTTTGACATAAAAGCGTTTTTTTTTGTACTTTAAACCGCTGGATAAAAGTAGATTAATCGTGGTTTGGTCTATTTTTGCTGTTTGTACGTGCCATGTAGTTATTTTTCACGTTTCATAAATCCTTTGATATATTTCCGCTGTTCCATTTTTTTATAAATGTTTTGCTATGTAAAAACTATATCTATACATATACGTAGATCTGGTAGTCCACGTGTAATAAATAAATATAAATATTAGTTGTTTGCAGTGTGTTCTTAGTAGATACAGAACGGCGACTGCAGTGAAAGTAGGGTTTACGTTTGATCCAGCGCAAATTGGAAAAATAATAGTACGTTTTCGTCCGATGCCATTTAATATAAAATCTCGTACTATTGCAGAATTTAAAAAAATACAATTTAGAGTAGATATGTTGCCGTATTCGAAATTGAGATAGTAAAAAATCCAAACGACGTACGTGCTTACAGCCATAATTGAAGGTCGTTGGCAAAGTTTACAATGATGCTAGGAGCATAATAATACAAGTTCGCTCGTAAAGTGTAACAGCTGCATGGGATGTAATGATACTTACACTCGAACCACGCCCGAATGGGATATTGAAGAGGCCATGGATACGGAAAGTACTAAAAAAGCGAAGGAACAATAGAGAAAATCGCCAACACCACGTACAGTGAATAGACGAGAACTTAGTACGAGGATCCTCAAAAGGGTCTCAGCGGTCTGACAAAGCGTTATTATCATTTAATACACACTAAATAAAAGGACTTCCTCGCTGTAATCTTGTAATCACCTCTTGTGTCGTTATACTAACTAAGCGCTTTCATTCAAGGAATTACTAAATGTTTTTGTTGATTAAAACGCCTGTTTACTATCAGCCTTCAAAGAGTCAGTTAAATAGACTTATGCTTTGACGACTAGTCATTAGGCATCTACTATCCTTTATGATATAGTCAGTACTCACTTCAGAATAACGAGGAGCTAGTTGTTTGCGTTGGTTTAATTAAGTGGAGAACTATTCTCTCGCAAATACATTACATTAGTACGTATGTGCGTATCTATGAAATATTGTTCAAGTGCAAAGTTTGTCTTGTTACCATGGAAACAATAGGTAGGACATTTTCATCGTTTTAATTACTCCGGTGTGTATAACAATTGGCACGGGGCCGGAGGCACCGGAGAGCGGTGTGTGTGACAGGCAGGTGCCACGGAGATGACGTTAGAGCGACCCCTGGGGCGAACGAGTGCGCCTCCTCTTGTACCTGTCATTAGGAGAAGCGCTCCAATTCACCGCCTACTAACCAATATATTAGGGACAACCAGCTTCATGTCAAACCGCCAGCCTCTCTCGTTTTTAGGTGAAATAAGTATCATGAAAATTCCCAAAATGAATCGCAATTAAGAAACTGCTAACTTACGATTATTTTATCTGAATTTAACTTGTTTGTATCTTATTTAATCGGCACTTAAAACTGGAGAGCTTAAAAGAGAAAATTCAGTGGTTTTCAAATTATCCATAATAACAGCTTCTTTATGTTTAGTTTAGTTGTTGCTCCTAACAACGGCCATAATGTGATTCACAGTACAGACATTCTGCAGAACGTTTTATTGGTCTTCTGGGGAGGATCACGAAACTTTTAAATTTCTTATAGTCCAGTTCGGTCAATAGTCACAAAAACAGCGAGTTATTGCATAGGGTACAGCAGTTTATGTATTCGCGCGTACACATTCGTAGATACATTCAATTACTTCTTTTTATTTGTTCTGCAATTTCATTAATCGAGTTAGTTTACGGTTACTTTAGGGGATGAGACATTCAAATATAGTATATGGATTCTAGTCAGAATTTAACTGAGTAGATTTGTCGAGACCGGTCCGGGCGCGTCTGTTTGCTAGACTCGCAGCGGGACATGATTCACTGAACAAATTTGTGAAAATCGCGTTTGAACACGTCATACATATTTGTGTTTGTGTATTTTATTTTATCATGAGCCCGATCCGAACCGGTGATATTTTTACGGGCCGTGAGCTATGTACAGACTACAGGTATAGTGAAAAGGTTAATATGTGAACAGAGGTCTTTTTATATCTCTGACCGACTTTTGGATGTTATTTAACTGTAGGATAAGTTGTTAAGCGGATGTCGTTGACGGTGAACTTGAATGTTAAGAGGCTTCTGGTTAATTAGCATGCGAACCTCCGCGGAAGCGTAATGACCACAGCTGTGCTCCCTGTGGTACTTCTCGCAAATGAGATGTTCTCTTACATATACTTGTGTACGCTTAGTACGAGGAACTTTATATTTTAATTAAATTCCGTAATAAATTCACATTGGTAGAATTGAAAAAACACTCATTTTATTTAATACTACCAATATGAGAGAAATAAACATCAAAGATACTACTTGTGATCCCGAGACATTACTTCGTTGATAAAAAAGTCGTAAATGGTTTGTAGTACCGACTTGAAGACAGTTTGCAGGCTCTTTTATTGTCACAAAATGTATTACAATTCTCTTAATCTGTTGATTGCTCGCGATACTTTAATATACTGCCATTTTATACGACCTTCTTTACTATAAATAAGTCTTATACGACTCCTTTTAGCTTGAATTAACTTTAAATGTTTCCTCACACAACAAAATCTAGTTTCTCCCGCCTTATGTAGTTTATGCACGTACTGCAATTAGGTACCTATACGGAGTTAAGATTACCTTTTGTGTTGTTACGAGGCTGTGTGCTGTGCACTTTCCGTATGCGTTTGAGTATTCCCCCTAGGAACGCGTTCCACACAATCTAATTAGGCTGCAACTACGGAGATAGCAGCGATCGAAACTTGCGGCTTATGAGGCCGGCCAACACGACTGACAAGATTACCAAACTTTTAGCCACAACCGAACCCATCCACTGAGCCGTGTGGAACTCCCTATCTGCACTAATCTCGGTTGCTCCTTACCTACTTCTGCGTTAACGACGCAACCACTTCTCAAAGCATTTTTGTAAATTGCTTATTTAAGAATCTGCGCTACTCATGGAATAATCACCGAGGAACCTCAAGATAAAATCTTTTTGTTGTGAATACTGCACAAAAGACTGAAATTGCTTTACAATTGCGGTGGATGGCTTATCACAAAACGTCCTCCTAAAAAGTCTTGAATCAAAATTAAGATTGCTGAGCAAAACGTACATTTACTATTCTGAAAAATAATTCATCGTAAAAAGTTATTTGTGCTATAAAACGGTGGAGCGGGGGTCCGGTTAAGCGCGTACATTTTAATTATACGAGTATCCCGTTAAATACTGTTTTCATAGCAATTTTTAATTGATGAAGCGATGTAACAATTGGTACATTTCAACAGTATTACAGTGAGCCGTGACGTACCTACGTACCGTGTAGCAGTTACCGTTGTCCAGCCGCCAGATATAAATTTGTAAAATTCATTGAAACGCAAACTCACTGATACGACTAGGAGAGTGTAGGTACCTACACCAACATAGATAGCTTATATTATTATTGTACGAGTCGAGCGCTTGTAAAAGTTGTTACCATCACGTAAACGCGATAAAGTAACGCGGTTATTACAAAATGGGAATAGTACCAATGTTGTTGGAAAATAAATTAGATTCACATTAAATATAGCTTAATAACAGAGGTTCCTACTGAATCCGTCGCTTTCTTTGTTTTTATTATCACGAATTTCCTTGTTTAAGACGCAGATATATGCTAGTGGCCTTGAGTGGTTAGCTTGCGTGTTCTGTACTGAGCTCACGCAACGCGTCGTACGTCCAGCCAGTAATAGGACTCGCCCATCAAGGAGCGCTGTCCCAAATTAGACGCATTATTAATATATTATACATAAAACAAAAGGTATTTTAATAAAACAAGTACCTATACTAAAAGATTAATATAATTAAATTATCTTTAAGATGATGAAGGTTTCAGAAAAAAATACGCTTAATAATTTTTGCGTGATTCTCAGTTTTTTATCAACATTAGACATAATTTTACAAATTAATTATACTATGTAATATAAACATAATCTAAAATATTCACAGATTAAGTTATTAATAAAATGCTCTAATTTAACATATATTTTTCCATATCATTAACACTACTCGTTTAGACGTGATATGCAGTATAAAAACATTAAAAGTCGGTTAGTGTCGCCTTAAACGTAATCTCCGTGTGAACGTTGCAAAACGATTTTGGTACAGCTTTGTGTAGTGGAAACAATGTAGAAAACGCGTGGAATTTCGATTGATTGAGTTTTCCGATATGAAAAACAAAAAGCCGAACGT
Organism: Agrochola macilenta; assembly: GCA_916701695.1. Classification (NCBI taxonomy): domain Eukaryota; kingdom Metazoa; phylum Arthropoda; class Insecta; order Lepidoptera; family Noctuidae; genus Agrochola; species Agrochola macilenta. The sequence continues at coordinate 10,267,613 of OU753559.1, read as the reverse complement.
TGTCAGTCTACAAATATGTAACAAGTACTGTCAACCATTGCAGGTTCTCTTTCAAAATAAATAACATTACGTTTATCTAGGTGTATACATCACATTATCGGTACCGAAATGGCTTTTATAAATAGCCTGATTGTGATTACATGAGCTGTTACACTGTTAACTCACACACTGACTTATTAGTATTACTTGTTAAAATGTTAGGAATATCGTATAATTTTGCAATGTTTGTAAATATGTGAGCACCATGTATCTATCTATCATAATTAATTTATCTGCAATTGCTTTATTTTTTTCTTTATTTTTTTTCCTTTTTTTTTACCTATCGTGGTATAGTAATCTTATTCTAGATGCATCGTCTTCACATATAATTATATAATTAATGTATACAAAATATTGTAAAAACATTTTAAAAGAGTAACGGTGGAGTTTCTTGCCCATTCTTCTCCATACGAAAACTACCTTTTGGAAGGGGCGACTAGAATCAATTCTATTTTTTTGTAAATTTGACGTTCATAAGTGCCTTTTATGTGCCTAATTGAAATAAATTGTTTTGACTTTGACTTTGACTTTGACTGTTATTTACTTATTCTCGCCAATCATTATCGGGTTCTTTGTGATGCTGTGTGCGTACGAGGTAACACTCGTGACAGTTTGCATTAAGTTGTTACTCGCTCGTGTACTTACTTATAACAAATGACACGAATTTGTTCAACTGGAGCGAAGAGTAAGTATGGCGGTGTTTGGGGGCTCGTCCGCTCCGCTGCTCGTCTGTTCTCTAACTACATGTTTATCGCAACTCGAGTTACAAATCGAAGTTGTGTATTGTGTGAACGTAGAATTATTACGCCGTATACATGAGTTCACGACGCCTTGCTCACTCAAGTTGCCCTGGATTGTTACATTTCAATTCAAAGCCTACTCTGAATTTCGTTCGACATACTCGTGCAGAAATAATTTATATCTGTTAAAGTTTCCATTTGATATTCTGCTGTTTCAGAATTGTAAGAGCAATTTCAGGAAAAAGTTGATTCAAAAGCCGCTGTAATGAAATCAAGGTTTGGGCAGGTATGGGTTAATAATTTAATAGTAACGGAATTATAATAAAATCCGAGCAAACAAGTCTGAACTTAAAAAAGCTTTACTCTGCGGCTGCGCGGTACAATTTGCTTAATGCCTTAGCTAACAGAAGAGGCGATATCAAACATCTTAATTTGAAAATCCCCTATAATATTTAAATGTTTATAAACCGGGGGTCCAATTTAACGGTCTTGCAAATTCAAACAAATTACGTTTGATCGGTTAAATTAGTAGTATTCTTCAGAGAATGAGTTAATTTCAGAGCCTTTTGACGAGAGAAATAATCCCCTAATAAACATAATTGGAATTTGTTATTAGTTGCTTCGCTTGAGCTTTGAACTAACAATGACCTAATTTCTTTTATAAGTAAATAGTTAATAGTAGTATTTTATGAAGTAAATATAATTATGTATTATATAGGTACTGATGTTTTGTACCTATTTCCTTGCGTAGTTAATGCATTATGGACACTATAGTTTTCGTTTGGACGAAGAGTCTTTTTCCTAAAATTTTAAAACACGACGTCACAATACTCATAAAACCTATACTGGCCAAATTGTGATTTATCAGCCATTAAACGAAGTGTCCGAGTGTCAGAATCCGTATCTGAGTAGGTACACGTATCGTAAATAAAACCGGCCAAGTGCGTGTCAGACCACGCACAATGAAGGGTTCCGTAGTTGGGATGAATTTATCCTAAGAATAAACTTAACATTGTAGTTGAAAAACATCTGCTCCCATACGGAATTTATGGGAGATCATGTTTTTCAAACTGCAAATTTAAGTTGGTTGATTATTACTCGTTAACCTTTACAGCCTACTTAGCTTCAATAGTTTTCCTTTTAATTTCTTTGTATATTTCTTTGTACTGCTGTGAATTTTTTCATAAATCCAAGTACAACCATTTAGCTGGCAAAATTTCAGTTAAAAACTTAATATTTCGCAAACGGATCCCTGAATCCAAAAATGGTTTGCACTAACTCACAATATTTTTGAACGACCTTTCTAACGATACCCCACAACATGGGGTAGATGAGAAAAAAAAAACACCCCCACTTTACATGTAGGGGAGGTACCCTAAAAAGAAATATTTTTCTTAATTTTATTTTACCACTTTATTTTGATTATGATTAATATGTGTACATACCTATGCCAAATTACAGCTTTCTAGTACTAACCGACTCTGAGCTAAGCCGCAGACAGACAGACAGACAGACAGACAGATAGACAGACGGACATGGTGAAACTATAAGGGTTCCTTATTTACTACGGAACCCTAAAAAGCAAATACTTTTATACCAACTTTTTTTTTCGTCAAAAAATTAGGATGGATGGAGCTGTTTATTTTGTTTCCAACCAAAGTCTGTTCTTTAAAACGTTCAACGTATCGTACTGAGTATTTGTTTTTCATTTCGTTAGAGCTTATTTGCTTTATTGGAGGTCGTCGGGGCGTGCGCGGCGCAGTGGCGGAGCGGGCGCGGGCGCGGGCGCGGGTGCGGGTGCGGGCGCGGGCGCGGGTGCGGGCGCGCCCGGATGTTTTCCCCGACCGATGTTTCCGACATTATATCAAACCTGTTCTTGACGCACTTGCCATTTCCCCTAACTCGTTCCCAAAGAGACAAGGAATTGTTTATGTCGTGTCTGTTTTAAAAACAATGCTATCGACACGGTTTCACAAACCTCTCGTGACTACGTTAAAAATAAATGACAGTGCCGATGGAGGCGTACTTTTATTGTGTCGGATTTATACGAGCGGTAGGTAACTTAGTTTCCATGTTTTCATCGGTCTTTTTCGATTTGTATCTTTCTGCGCTCTAGGCGTTGAAAGCTACCTACTGTGCTATTCGGCCATTGAAAATCAAAGCGATTTAGATTTGTAGCTCGGAACTTAGATTTATATTTATCGTCGCTGAACTTTATATTGCGTTTACTGAACCTGGTTCAAAAATATTGGTTTAGTAGTGGATATGGAATAGTTACTCGTATGCACATACGACGGAACATTTAAGTAAATAAGGCAGAGGTTATGGATATTGAGCATTTAGTCGTTATTAGAAGTTTATTTGTAACCCAAGCGTTGCTGTTGTTGTTGTTGTTTGTAGCGTCAATTAATTAACGTACCAATGGTTTGTGTTATTTTGAATACAGTTACTTTGTTAAGCTATCAGGTACTGGAAGCAGTGTTCAGCGAAGCAGCCATATTTCATTCTCAAAGTCGTCGTCGATGTCACGGCTGAGATGCGATGCTCAGGGACAGATTAAGCTCAAGAATTATGCGAGAGATTGCATTGCTAAGCGCTCGCAGATTGAGTGAGCACAATGCATAAAATGATTTCGTCTCGGCACTTGTCTGCGCTCGAACACACTCGGAACTATGATTGCCGTCCCACTTGTTACTCTCATATACCGACTCGAAAGTTTTCTACGACTTACTTCAAGTGACGTTATATAAAAGAGCTCATGAATCCGACTCGGATGTCGACTTTCCATATTATGACGCATGCCACTGACGTTTATGACTACTTCGTTAGATCTGCGTTACTGAATATTAAATTGATATCCCTTTGCGTCGTCGGAATCTCATTTTCATTGATTTATATCGTACGAAATTGGTTTATCGAACTACACGATGATTGCATCGAACAATTCAGTTTATTGAACTGTTCAAAATTGAAAAGTTAGTAGCCGCTTGCAATATTTCCCCGCGTATGGATGTTAGTGATCTGTGTTCAAAAATGTTTTCAACCACTACTCTACGATAGAGGTAAACATGATCAAATACGTGTATTTTGTCTCTTTTGGGCCTTAAGTTATTTTTAGATTGCAATTTAAAATGTTTGTCTCTGTCGACCGTCCTGACAATATTAATCCAGCTCAGGTAGCAAGCGGCAATTTACGCAGCTCTATATTTTTCAAGTCAGATATCTCTTTTAGCTAGAATTTGCGCGCTCCTCCTCGGCCCAGTATAATGGGCAGACGAGAGCCGTCCAACATCCGCTGTTTTCCATCTCCTTGCTTACTCTGCTTCTTTCATTTGTTAACTACCGACCACTAAAATGCTGCCATAAATTTTGCAGCCAGTTATTTGTTACCGCGGTCAGCGTCTTTTTACATACAATGTTATATTCCGTTATGTCCATTTTCATTTATCTTTGGACTTCTGTTAAAGTGTTTATTTCGTAGAACAAACTTATCAAGGAGATGAAATGCAACATTTCGCGTAAATAGGTTTGTCGCATTAACTGAAAACTAAAGTTTTCCGTTCGCTTAGTTTTGTAAGCGCGGTTTGGTTTATATTACGAGTACGTGGTGAGTGTTATTCGTCGAAGTTGTGAGCTAAGGCTGGCTACACGCGGCTCGCACGCTGGTACTAGGTACTAGTCGGTATGTGTGCGGAAGTTTCGCGCACCGGCACGCGTCGCGCGTCTCGCTAACGACTCTTCGGCACCTGAAAGCGCATCATACTTGACAAATTAAATTCCTCACTAATGCTTTGCTCGAGGACGAACAGAGCGTTGAATACAGTAGCAGATTTCCACATCGTTTCCAATTCGATTTAGGACAACTGCACACTTTCAGGGAATGCGATGTTTCAAAAGGGAGTGACGAACAATTCGATTGAACGTGGAGTTCTTTTATTGCATCTTTATTTTATTGCGTTATTGTCGGTGTCGTCGGTACTTGCTGGTATGTTCGTATAACTGAATTGAATGTTGCACGCTACATGACAGATGTTCGCTGTCGAGGCCGCTCGTTGTTTGCTCTCAGTCACTGTGTCAGGGAAATGCATTTGATTCGTGTGCGGACGTGACGGCACCCACTATTTTACTGTTTACGAACCTAACGTTTCACCGAAAAACTAGTCTTAAAATTATATTTTTTTTACGATACAAAATAACACTAGGTAGCTATGTATCATGTGCGCACTAGATATTCAAAGATATCAATATATGTTTTCTTGAATTCGCCATTTTCAAGAAATCAGCCTATCTATCTATTTACCTGTTCCTGCCACTATCGGAGAGTTTCTGCTTAAAGTTTTTTTAGTTATATTCTTCGCGTTATTGGTTCCTTTACCGAAGTACCGTGTTGAGTGGTTTGTTGTAGATTCTCTTGAGTGCATTTTCTTGATCGTCTTGCTGACTGATGGTCAAGAAATTGCACTCAAGAGGACACTGAATTCAACTCGATTGGGACAACATATCTCAGAAACCCTTCGAAGATGCCAATCTTGACAGTTTAGCACACATGCATCAAATTAAGGCAGTTATCTTCCGTCTATTAATAGTTCATATTTCGTGTGAATAGACATCGAATGTCGGATATACATAGTAAATGTATACAATATTTAGTGCTTCGAAATCCGGTGGCATTCAGGGTTGGCCACGAGCGACTATTAATAACGTGGCCGTGTGTGGCTGTATCCTCCGAATCGGCCGACCTCTCGACCCTGCGGCCTTCTATTGATCACACTCTTGTCATAAACACATTTCCTCTAATGGACTCCGTCTCGGTCTTGAGACACTATTGTTTTTGTCGACTATCAAGGGTATGCTCCGGCAGACATCCACCGTGTATCATCCCTAGTTCCTGCTATGAATCATTGGTAGCATTACGAGAATTTATTAATGAATGTAACAATAGGCATGTACACAGCCTTCCACTATGTTAGAACCTCTGAACGCTTCAGTGTTATCTAAAGATATTTGCAAGATAAACTGGTTGATTGGTTCGATACTTGTTGTATCCCAAGTATATAAATAAACAATGAAGACATAAATCCTTTTATCGTCGACTCTCGATTAATATTTCAATCCTGCCTTAAGGCAGGATTGAAATATTAATGTTATTAGTGATCTTAAGATCACAATATAAAATAGCATCTTTTGTAGGCTCACATTAATATTGATGGGATACTAGGTTCAGAAATCAAATAAATTGGGCACTTTTGTTGCCAGCATTCCAACGTCTAGTTTCGTAAATTGGTTTGACTTCCCTTTCATCGGTAAACAGAGCGGCTTTTATCGCCGACAAAGATTACTTTATCCCAACGGAAGCGACGAGATTGAACTCCTTACACGTTGGAACCAATATCCTGGGGTATTTCCTTGACGTGAAGAGCGCTAGTCCGGCAAACTTGAGGCGCCACCACCTCTCACCTCTATTTAATTATGATCAGACGTAGCACACGACTTGCTAGGATGTGATCATCAAAATAAATAGAGAACCGACTTCACCCTAATTTCGTTTGTAATATATGGACACTATTTTTAATGAAACAGCGCACCGTTTATTCGTAATTCGTACTGGAACAAGGAGTGCTTATTACGGACCAAGTAAGTTCAATCTCTTTTATCGCGGCATTATAGCGGGCAGAATTGAACGCCGCCTCGTATCCCAACAGTTCCTATAGCGGGCGCCCACTCTACCGTAAAATTATGTTAAACTTGTTCTTTGTTTTTTATATCGCTATCATTCTTCCTATAACATTCTAGTTGATAGTCCTTTCCCTGGAAGGTCGTGTCTCACCCTGATCGATAGCACGCAAAATATTCCTGTGGAATACGTACAATCTGTAGTGAGTCAGACCGGTGCCAGATCACTCGTTTATCAATTTATGTCGGGCACACGTTTCTGCGGGGAGCATCCGTATCCGTTAGGTGGATGTTTCTAATATTATGGGTATATTTTTTTCTTTATGACACCGAATTTCCGAGATGTCAGATACATTGAGCTTGATTTCCGCAGTTATTATGGGTATCTCGTGTAGCCGAACGGCTGAATTAAAAAAATAGCTTGTCGATTATGCGGCGAGCCGCGCGGCGTGGTGTCGTAATTACGGCGTCACTCGGCTAAAACGACGAAATAAATTGAAAAGCGAGCTCCGGTGAAAATGCGAGCCGGAAAAATATATCTCCACGGCACTTGGGCATCCACTGACACGGACGCAGATAATGTATTTGTTTTTGCTAAAATCTCATTGTTATGCGGGAATAATAAATTATTCCTCCGTGGCAATAATTGCATTGTACTTTTACTGAATAATTGCTTCATTAATGTTAATGAAGCGAAGTACTGTCCGCAGCGAGCTGTCTGTTAGATCATTCATTAATCTTTATTTTGAAAAATCTGTCCTTGTCACTAGGAAGTGACCTATAAAAGCGTCATTAATTTATATTATTAAAAGTATTTTTCTCAGTGTCCATCGAACAACGAACAGTCCTACTTAATAATGAAAAAGGTTCTGTGATTTAATGAGCTTCTAGATTAATTACATTTCTCTACATTGACCCAAAACTCTTTTTGTGATTGCCAAATATCGTTACATTACAGGAAATTCAGTTAAAACAATTATCAGGAGTGGATTGAAAACATCAATCGTCTCTGTAACCAGTGGTAGATAAATGGATGAAAATCTCGTTACATGCTGAGTATGAGAGTGATAGACTTTTACCGCTTTTTCATACTTACTTTGCCCCATACCTTCGTTGGGTATTCCTTGATTATCTTCAGTATCAGCCATAAGATTATAAAGGATTTATAATGAGCTCAGAACTTTAGAAGGAACCTTTATCAACGTAACTTCGAAGCCAGTGCATAATGTTGTCGGGCCGTCATACTTTTAAATTGCTTTACCTACCTAATGATACTTTACCTTACCTACGTTACTAGCACAAACAAAACCAAAATACTTGACTTTAATTGAAAAAAAAAAAGCATTTCGACATAAGCCACAAGAAATAAACCTCCAACATAATTGTTTTGTACAGTAAACAAGTCCATTAATAATTAGTTCATTTCGTTTTCCGATAATGGTAAAAAGTTGAAACTTTTGTCTTTCAAACTTTTCTACGTAATTTTGGTTTAAGAATTATCCCTGAGTCGAGATATATTTTCGGTAATGTAAAAATATTATAAGTGATTTTTGCCCCGTGTAATCAGCTAACGTCGCCTGGAGTTTGAACGTGACTGAAATACATTAAATTTTCCTCTATACTGTTGTACTTCGTATGAACATGTCAAAGACCAAACTCATGACAAACAGCGTCCAACGTAAACTGTATGTAGAGCGTGTGGAGGTTGCATATGTACCAGACATCTACCTCGTCCAAATAGTCTCATTCCAGGCAAGACAAGAAAAGAAGTTGCTAGACGCACCGAAAACGCCTGGAAGAGCTATGAAAAACCTCATGAAAGGCGACCTACCAATTTGCCTTAAACGCAAATTAATGGACATGTGCATACTCCCTCACATACGGCGCTCAAACCTGGTCTTTGACGGTTCAGCAGAGGTCCAAGCTTGAGATTTGTCTGCGAGCAATGGAGCGCAGCATTCTTGGAGTCAGATTAACGGACCGGGTTAGGAACACAGTGCTGCGCTCCAAAACACAAATCGCCGACGTCACCTAAAAAGCAACCAAGCTTCAAGTGGGACTGGGCCGGACACGTCTGCCGCATGTCGAATAAGTCATGGGCCAAAACTACCACGATGTGGGTCCCAAAAAACGTACGTCGACATCGAGGCAGACCCAAGAGAAGATTGCGAGACGAGCTTGACGCCTACAGACAAGATTGGTCCACACTAGCTCAAGACAGAGAGGAGTGGAAAAAATAAAGGGAGACCTTTGCCCTGCAGTGGGACAACATAAGATAAAAATAATAAAAATAAATAAATAAACTGTAAAAAAACGGAATTCACTTGCAGCCAAAGGCTATCTGCGATTCTTCCCGCGGATGCCTTTCTATGCTGGCATTGAGTACAACAATCGGAGATGATACAGAAGAATCGGTATGCTATGACCAACCAACACTGTAATTATTGCTTCTGGCATGCTTCCTGTTAGTTAAATCAGATATACAGGACGAATAAGTTATAGCGCAGTTTATGACAGCTTTATATCTCCTTTAATACTAGTTAACGATCAAACTTCGTGACTAAGGACGTGCGAATTTATGGCGCATATATTTGTGTTACAGAAACCCCAACTGTACAGTACTGTTCGCGTAACGATTGCGGATGCGGCCATTCTGTCGAATTATAATTTTGTTGAACACTATGAATTTTATAAGAGGCGTTAATGTAGGTACACAATCGTAAAGCGGTTGCACGTCGCGGTCAAAAGCGAAATGGTTGGTGTTATCGGGTAAATGAATGTGTACCCACGTAAAATATTAAGTTTTAACACGGAATAATTTAAATATGTTGTGTTTTGTCTTTTCACGAATATGTTGACTTCATATGAATAACGTTTGTGGGGATATAAATAAAAGTAGGTATGCTGTAACAAATGAGGGTCGAACTGCCATCATTAGGTTATCGTCACTCACAAGCAAGGCCTTTCAGTAAATGTACGACAAATTCGAAGGATTGATCTTGACACCATTAAAGCAATGAGTGACATCCTTTATCCCACAAGACAAAGGTGTGTTTGAACGAAAACCGTCATTGTCTTAATTCCTGACAATCCGAATTTCTATTATCATAAGCTATTGCAGATAAAGACAATTATAAGGAGCGGCCGGCTCTAATTTAGATACCAAATTAATTACGTGATAATTTCCTTATTGGTTCGAGTTACAGGTACATACTCCTTCAGTGCTATATACTGAGTTTATCTTCCTCATTTCTAGCAATAGAACACGAATATTTAGCTATAATTATTTGTTGGCTGATTAAAGATAAAAAGCACCATCTAACTCAGCAATTAAAGTCAATTATTCTTTTATTTTCTTAAGAACGTTTCATTTTATTACATCAGCTTTTCATCACGATTAATGAAACAAAATAAATTTACTTACGCGTCATAAAAAAACAGATTGGTTTCGTAGAAACAAAATATTCAAAAGAAACCGAAGATAAATTGAAGATATTAAGTCTCCACAGATTCATTCAGTGTTAATATCTCTTAGCAGAGTTTCGTTTTATTTATACAACTGAAAAAAGAGGAAATAAACATAAAATGTGACTTACCGGGCCAAAGGATAGCTTGAGATTTCTGTAAAGAAGTGAGTCCTAATTTAGCAAAACGAATTGTAAAAGAGAATGATGAATCCGCCTGAAAATAAGCTTAGCGTGCAGAAACCTTTACGATACGGAATTCACTTAGTGTAATTGCTAGTTTTTATTTGAATAGCCCAACGTAAAATTAATTTCAGTTCAATGTTTTGATTGATACTAATTTTGCCGTAAAAAAGTTCTCGGGTAGCAAACACGCTCGTTGTTGTAATCGTATTCCTCTTTACGTTATTGCCATAAGCACAATAGGATGATAATGGCAGATTTAGCTCCAAGTTATTGTACATCTTGGAGTAAAATTGCAATCTGGCTCACATCCTCATGGAATGAGAGTAGTTATGGCCCCCTGAAGATAGATATACCTACGTTTTTATTTTACGCAGAACGGCGTGCCTGAGCCGACCACGATAAATTATCTATTGTTGGGCTCTGAATTCAACAAGAGCCGTTTTTGTTCAATTCTTCGTCTCGTCGTCAATGGAAAATTTATTACCTCCTCTGCCGCATTTAAATACGGCCGATTATATCAGCAAAGAACTTAAAATGTTGTGAGCACTCAAGTGAAGATGGCAATTTTCCCATTTTATTTCTCACCTATAATGGAGGTGCGAATTAGTTTACGCCATTAACTGCAGCATAAGATTTTTTGTTTACTTACGTTTTCAGTAATAATGTTAGTAGTTCTCAGAGATGTCTTCGTTTCATTAGCATTATTTCATCAAATGTAACACTTGAGTTACTTTAGTGTTGTTTTCCCGTTTCTAGAAATGTTTATGAGGTTTGGAGATAGGGAGATGTTCGAAATGAGTTCTTAATTCTAATAAATTGCACTTGTTAGCTTCTTACTGTTCTCAATAGCGTTGTAATAATAATTTACGACAGGTTACTTATATCTTTGAAAGAGTGTCGAAATTCACAAACTCGCGCTACAAACTTTACGGTTTCTCCATATTTACATACTTGGTAGTTTGACACCAAAAATTCGATGGAACTTTTAATTGAAACATTTACCAAAGTACTCTCTTTACCGTGAAGATTAAAGAAACTTCTCAGTTACGTCGAAGTCTCTTATAATGGCGCGCCGGTCTAGGTCCTCAATCGTCCAGCGCTCACTTGAAATCAAAGCAGTTTTTTTATTGATCTTCTGAATGGCGCAGGTTGAATAAAGTTGTAAGCGGTGACCGTAATCTATTTTATGCTCGATCCCAACAACGTGTGACCGACGTCAGTCGGTTGACCTCACATATGTCTTCTATTCGCCGGTGCTCGTTACTTTCGTGAACACCGGGATTCCATCTATCATTTTCCTCTCGCTCCGATGACCTTTAACTTGACGTCTAGGAGATTTCCTCGTAGAGCGTCTCCGGTCATATTTTTTTTATTACAAAAGGCTGTTCGACAGACTGTTGCTGATTCCAATATCTCAGACAGTTGCCGAGAGAATCCACCTTGATAATGGAAAAGAATCGAAAAATAGATGATTATTTTAATAAGAGGCGGTTGTCCGGCCGGCCTTCCAACTTAGGAGAGACTAATTTGTCACTGCTACGCACTCTTGATTAACCGTCTGCTGTTGGCTCTGAATCGTTTATCCGTTAATCATTACTATTTTCGTTCCTCGCAAAGTTTGTGCCGATATATTCTTATTACGTATTGCTTAATAGACCTCGACACGCTACGAGTTGTTCCATTAATAACATGAATAAGTAAGATGGCAGTTCCACCGACACCGATATTTCACAATATATGAACTGTTTTATTCTAGTTTCAGTAAGCTTGCAACGTTGTCCGCTAAAACTCTTAATTTTGTCTTGATCCCGTAACACGTTTGAACAATTAAATCGATCCGTTGTTTCGAAGCTTTCAGTTGTGCAGAATCCCTTAATGTCATTCTAACTGTTCCGCAGTTAAATGGACGCCGTTTCATTAGCTATCTCGCTGATAAAGCTGGACAATTAAATTCTTTTCTGAGCTACCTTTTTAGGGTTCCGTAGTAAACAAGGAACCCTTATAGTTTTACCATGTCCGTCTGTCTGTCTGTCCGTATGTCCGCGGCTTAACTCAGAGCCGGTTAGTACTAGAAATTTGGCATGGGTATACATATTAATCACGCCGACAAAGTGGTAAAATAAAAATTAATAAAAATATTTTTTTTTGTGGTACCTCCCCTACTCGTAAAGGATGTTTATTTATTTTTTCTCGCTATCTCATGGTGTGGGGTGTCGTTAGAAGGGTCGTTCAGTAATATTGTGGGTGTGTGAAAATCATTTTTCTATTCAGGAATCCGATTGCGAAATATTTAGCTTCAAAGTGCTAATTTTTGTTAGAGTCAAGTGTCTCCCCCCATGCCAGCTAAATGGTTGTACTTAGATTTGTAAAAAAAAAGGTAGTATATATAACGAAGTTAAAAGGAAAACTATCACAGCTAAGTCGGCTTTACAGGTTAACGAGTAATAATCGACCAATTTTTGAAAAAAAATTCACCCATACATTCCGTATGGGAGAACATGTTTTTCAACTACAATGTTTAGTTTGTTATTGGATAAATTCATCTCAACTACGGAGCCCTTCATTGTGCGTGGTCCGACACGCACTTGGCCGGTTTTTCTATTATATCGCGACTTAAGAGATTGCAGAATAATCAATACGGAAAGATAGTGAGCATAAATTACGATAATTATTTTATTTTACCTTTATTTTAATTTTATTTTTGACATAATCTTTTTATTATTTGACATTATATATTTACATTATTCTAAGTATAATATTATACTCGTATAAATTTTAAAATTAAATTTGGTTTGTTACAGCTGTAGTGGCAATCATGTCATTTGGTTTAAATTGGTCTTTATTTTTATTTATCTTATAAATAGTTTATTTTCTTCAAAATTTTGTGAATGTGAGAACGTTGTAGGCTTAACAGACTGTAGATCTGTGGACCATTTTATATTTTGCTAAGTACCTGGTACTTGTTGATAGGCCTACACTGTCCTCTCATACCTTTTAACACTGTAAAACCATTTACTTTTAAAAGAGTAACCGTGGAGTTTCTTGCCGGCTCTTCTCCATAAGAAACGACCAATTGGAACCGTGCACCTAGCTTCTGACGTTTCATAAGTGCCCTTGTAGGTTTATGTGAAATAAAATATTTTGATTTTGATTTTGAATGAATTTACTGAAATTTAATGATTTAATAAATAAACATTTCTTTTAAATACACTCCACTGATTGTTATTTTGTAAAGTGGTCGAGAGATATTTTAACAATCAACCCCGGGAGAATAATTTGGTGTTCGCAAATTTTAGCCTATTAACCTTCGCTTGCAAAGTTATACCTATAATTATTAATGAAAAATTTAACATTATAGAAACATGAAAGTCAGTTAGTTTGTCCCACTTTCTCTGGTTAACTGGCTCGCTTTGCATACATATGGCCAATGTCATAGAAATGAACGTCACTTTGATCTCGGCAGATCAAGTTCGCTAGAGATGTTCAAAAAGCTTATTTTATGTGGATAAAGCTGCGAAAAACAGGTATGGTTCTTATTCTGAGTCAGTTCCAACCTTTACTGCTAGCAAGTCGAAGTCATTTTACCTCCTTTATCTTGTTATAGAGTAACTTGGAGAAAAGAAACCAGTGAATTTTAATAAAAGTATCAGACGAGGTATGGGCAAGAACTTGCTTGGCATTACTGAGTGCTTGCTAACTTTATTGTGATTGATCAAGCCAATGATTAACAGGAAACAAACGTAATAAAAATTAATTGTCTTAGGTATATATGTTATTGAATTTTGCTTTTATTGAATTATGGTAGTGATGGTACTGGTCGGTCTTTGACGATGATTGTTTTATCCTATCACCTTAAAAACGTATAAAGTGTCAGACAGCAAACAGTAGAAATTTCGAAATTGTACCTTACATTTAAATAAATCGGTACTTTTCTTCTGTTTTCCAATTCAATCGGAGGTAATTAACTAACTAAATTCCAAAAACTCAAACTAGACTAAATAGTCGAACAATCGGTGTTACATCAATTAGCTGAAGTTGATTTTAATTAAGCCCTAGCCACTGACCTATTTGGAATATTCACCCGTTCGCGCCTCGTTCAGAAAGTAATCGATGGTTTTCGAAATCCGCAATTCCGAAAACTGTTTACCGGATCCTTTGAGTTGAATAAATGCTTTTTTCTATTTTTACGGACCCATCGGTAAATGTTAGTCCAAATATTTTATTACTTTAATCACAACCTCGGTGAATTCCTTATCCCCGAAAACAGTTCTTTCAATAGGTATGTTGGAATTCCTTTGTCGAATACAGGGATCCTCGTATAGACATCAATATACTGAATACCTATTAATTACATTCTTTCGTATGTTTGAAAGTTATGTTGTACTTGCTCAAGTCTTTGTCTCGGTTAGCTTTGGGCACATGTTACTAGTGATTTCAGTTCAGGACACAAGAGAAAATCAGGGACATCCGTGATTGGCACAAATCTAGCTGATTATGTCCGACCAAAAATAGGGTTTGGCTATCACTGAACTTATCCTCAGCTTCAATGTCCAAAAGGGGATCGTCCAGCAGTTCTTTAAAAAGTCCGAAGACAATTTTATCAAGAAACGGTACTAAAGGATGAAAGTGTCTCCTAGGCTAAATTATAGAAGTCTTCGCTTCGATATTGGCGAAGATACGAAAGTGTTCGTTTAACCACGACTTGTAAGATAGGAATCGGGAATCAGCCTGTTGCAGTCTACTTCTGAATAAAAGCTCTACCTTTCTTACATAAATAGGGATGCATTTACATAATTCATATATGTATTACTTCCTGTTTATCGCTCCAAACCCTTACCTACTTACTCCTTCCATTTCTTCAAGTTAATGTATTCTGAGTTCTCCGTGTTTTTTTTCGTTTGCACAGAACCTTTTGATCTATCCACTAATAGTGTAATTTCGATGGTAATCGGAAACGGTCTGATTCAACGTTTTTAGTTACAAATGAAATCGATTTCGGATAGCGTCGGACATGATTAGGTTGTGCCCACATCCTAACTCCCAGATTATTGCTTCCTGCCTCTGAATTATTGCTTACTATGTAGCTTTGGTAATTGCTCCAATATTCGGATAGCTCGTTAATTCATCTTGAAATATATATTATAGTATCTTAACATTTATTATGTGTTCATTAATATAAAAATTTATTCAATATATAATTACTAAATGTCGTCGACTGTTCCATGTAGGTAAACATCTTCACCAAGTTTTTTGGAAAAAACTTTGCATTAATTAGTAGAACGCGTAGTTTAAAACTTTATTCGATGTTAAGTTTCCAGAGCAACCGTTAAGACGTGTTACACAATTCTCTTAGCGGGTACAATCATGAATATAAACGTGAGTAGCTCTTTCATTTCAATTGGAGATTGCCCTCCGCGTCACTGCACTCACCTACAAAGTATCTTCCTCGATTAAGTAGCGCTATTAAACTGCGATCAGTATTCTGTGAATGGCACCAATCAGACAAGGCCAACCTCACGCTGCGTAATGGACGTAAAACGATAATTTTACGATCCTTATAAAACTCTTACAGGATTATTGCTATCGTGCGTGTAATATTCATGATCTGAATTTATATGTGGTAGTCCCTTTACGTTATATTTAGATTTTGCTGTTCAATTCACGCAACAGATATTTATATTCGCAATATCGTGTGAGTAAAGGCTCGGCTTCAATAAGCATATTTTCTGTAAGCATATTTTATCTAAAATTCATCGAATACTGCTCGTGTACTGTCGTCTACTATGAGCAAAATGCGTGCTGCATCCATTTGATATTTTTAGTTAAGACATTATTAAAATACTACGTTCCGAAATACCACTTTTATAAGATTTTGCATTAGCATTTTTTGGCGTTTTATATCCTTTCTACTTAGAACTCTAGGTTCTTTATTAGATCGTATTATTTCTGACTTCCACACGTTGTTATAACATGTAGGTTTGTACCTACTAAATATTATTAACATTTCCATCAGTAGGTACTAGTAGATGATTGCCAAAGTAAATATACATTTGCATCCACTCGTTACCCAACTCGGTAATTAGGTGCGTAAATTACCGAAGCCGCATGCACTGTGTGACCAATTGGTGAATTATGCGTAATACGAATCGTAAACATAATCTATGAACCTTAACTGACATTATTAACTGATTTGGGGCATCGATTTAGCTATATGTAGTAAATTTATTCGTACAATCCAAAGATCCTTAAGGGTTATAGAGTTTAGATGACAGTCGCTTCGCGAGAAACCGCAATTTCGTCATATCAAGATTGAAGAATCTTGTCTTACGGTTGCTAATGAGGGCACTACACTTCCTTAAAACAAAGCCGAGCCTGGCAATAGGAAACCGTTAAACTGAAGAAGAAGGGTCGGGGAAGCAATCTGGTATTCATTGAAGCCGCATTGTACACTCAAGTTGGCAAGCCGTTTTGTCTGTATAAGAAAATAATGGGATTTACTGAAACATTTGTATATACACCTATAGTACAAGACACCAACACTATATAAACTGAAGTTGTCGTGATCTACTTGTATATTCGTAGTGACAGGTTGCTAGTTGGTCGCACACGATCTCCATATCAGACCGTTTCCCCTGTTGACCCTCATAACTTACGCGGTTTGTAATGCATCTAATATACCTACCTAAACATATGATACTTAGGTATATTTTCGAATCACTATAAAAATATGGAAACATCTATTTATCATTCCGTATACAAACATTGATTAATACATGAACGAGGGGTAGCCTAATGAAACCCAAAAGTAGATAATATAATACTCGCCGCAATGTGCCAAAAGAAAAAATAAATCAGACGGAGTCGAGATAGACTTTGGTAGCCCGGGGAGTAATTAATCTGCTCCTTGAGGCCGGCCTTACCGCGGCCTTAGCATTTAGCGCCTCAAGTAAGGACGACTTGGCCTCACAAGCCTGATTGGCATCTTTAATATGCAAAGACGCGTGATTCTGACCCGCCCCCGCGGTCTCCGACCCGCACGTCTTCTGAGATGACAACCATTAAACTTTTCCGTCTAACTACCGATATAAACAAGCCCCAAACTTTATATTAGTACCCGTTATTCTGTTAGTTTAGTGTATCATTTAATTAATACTAATTTCCCGACGACGCGCTTAATGTGCGTAAGGAGCTGAAACGAGCTCCATTTTGAATCACTAGCTGGAAATATTATCCCTTTTAAGTAAAGCTACAATATAAGTATTGTGACCGACCTCGGAGAGGATTACTAACGTGAGTTTATCCTTTATCCGTGTCTTTTTATCTGAGTTTATATTAAGTGAAAGTCAAATGTAGACTCGTTGTTACTGTTACAACTATATTGCTATTCACAGGTTTTCTTTTCATAAAAGATGTTCATAACATTAATTCGTTATTATCTGCTCTTAACACAGAATTCGAGTGTATTTTTTATACAAAGATAAAATCGAATAGTGGCCGCAATATTATTTATGGCTGGGATTAAGTGTGTAGACTAGAGCTTAGTAAGTTAACGGCGACTTTCTGACAGTATTCTTTGGCACTTGAACTTTGTAATGGCCTTAATATTTCATTGATGTCTGTGAGTAATTAAATTATCTTTTTATTTATTGCCTAATTAGAAGCAGCGCAATTAGAGACTAACTATTTTGAATAAATTTTGTAATCCTATGCGTTATTTTATTTTACTTCACTCTGAAAAGGAACCAATTTTAGTTTTCTATGCCACTAAATATTCACGCCACACTAAAATTCTGTCGAGACCAAAACAAGGGCAACACAGTGTGAATTGATCCGAAATAGCTTGTCAGTTCCATGAATAATAAGGTTCATGCGACCTATAAGTATAATGTGCTAATATCAATGTAAATGCCTCCGCGATGGCTGTGGAGCACTCAATGTAATTGTTATGTAGCGAAATTCTCCGTCCTGAATGTAAACTGTTACTTCACACTTAATAGACTCACAAGAATGACTGCAAATTTACCTAAACAGACTACAGATTTCCCGGAAAATATCCTTAGCTTATGCAAAAAATCACTTTATCATCCCACGCGAAAAACTATTAGGTAGTTAGCATTTATTGCTTGTAACATCCTGGCCGACCGACAGCATACGGTCGGGCCATTGCAAACAGCTGACATTACGTAAACATGCCCAAAACAACCTTAGACAAAGAACATTTGCCGGTATAATTTTTTAAGTAGGTAGAGTATTTAAAGTTCCGTAATATTCTTGGAGGTATAAAAGTACGACGTCACGTTTTTAAATTCGCCCAGCGTGAAATCGCCACGTCCGCGTGGACTACATTCAAAGCGTAAAGCTTTGTTGTTTTTATAAAAAAGAGGCAGAAAGTCGACGAACCATATTTCTAGCTAGTGTGTGCGGTCCCCAGGAAAACTTTATTACAGACATAGCATGATAAATATGTGACTGGGTTGGTTAAAAACACTGTATGAATACTAACAGTCTTTATAGAGCTTATAGCTATGTACGCTGCAGCTTTCTTCCTCGAGTCTCGCGGAATCTTTGAGCTTTCTCACTCTTTTGTAAATGTTCCAAATTCTTTGCCCAGAGCTTCATATTTCTTTCGATGTTTCGAATTATTGCGTTGTCTATAACAACTGGCGTACCTACTAGTTCAATAACCCAACCATGATGTTCCTAACCTAAATATTTTCAGTTTTCCTAGAGTTGAATTATTTATTCAAATTGACCGTTCGTTTTACCTAACCTAAAAAACAGATTGCTTTAGACCACAGGCTTAGACCGAACACAATAGATCACAATACAAAGCTTACAGAAAATATGATTTCAGTATTTGGATATCGAAGCAAAGAGGTCAATATTTGTAAATCATTTGATTACGATTATGGAAATACGTGCGTCCCTTTCAACTGAATTCTATATTATGTAGGCGTACGCGGTGAAGTGTATAACTGTATACCTGACCTGTTTATATTGAATGGTTTCGTCCCCTCATTTGGTAAGCATTACCGCTGTGATTTTCTCTTTTAGGTGCGAACAATTTAATGTGATTGTCGAGCAATATTGTATTGTTTAACGTGTTAAGAGGGTCGGTGTCATGTCTTCGTGACGGGTGTGGGGCGTTAGAACTCGGCCAGGGCAGCATGTTTTTATCTTGGCGGTGCAGGCGTGGCGCAGGGGGTGGCGGCGGCCGCTGGCGGTCCTGCCCACGATTGTGTACTGTAGCTGCGCTCCACAGTCCTGCCCGCCGCCGGGCCGCGTCACGGCTCACCACACAAATCACTACGACGCACCCCTTTTAAACACTTTTTAAACCGTGATTTATTTTGCGACAGCATTATCCACACTGCTAATCCTCCTGTGAATTATTATTCTGAAACTTTGTTGTGGCTGCGGTTCAAGTAATCTAAAAGCTTCTAGTTTTTATGTCGTTTAGGGGAGACTTTTGTAATCAAGTTTAATCTCGATTATTTACATTACGCCCTTTTCCGGTAGCGATCGCTGTTAAAAGGTTATGGAAGCGCTTCATCGAGCAATAACGTGAATTTATTTTATAGCATTTGAATACTGCTCGAACCGGCCATTGTTTCGGGGAAATTGTTTTAATTACGTTAATTTTCATTTGGAGTTTGTAATCCGATTTTCACTCTATGTAATAGAGGTCGAAATTAATAGAGGTTGTGTAAAATCAAAAGTAGGTCCTCGTAATGTAAGGTCCGCATGAGGTGCCCTCGGTTCTTTGTTCGGGTCCTTTCATGCTGTGGCAGTGGTACTCCAGCCAACCCGCGCCTGTTCGTATTCCGTTCACGAACTTTCCGAATATATTATTTTGTAGGGTAAGTACAGACGTGGAGGAAACTGATTTAAGAGTTCCCATTCAATAGGGCTCTAAAAGTGCTCGGATAAATTCTCTCGGCCTACATGCGTGTCCTTCCAATCGTCCAAGAGTGCGGTTACTATTGTGCGATTGTTTATCAAATACTGCGTATTGATATTCTTATATAGCTTTTATACCGTAATAACTACATCTGCCCCGTCTCTTTTCATATTCCCTAAATTTTTCAGATATAGAAACAAAACGAAAAAGGTTATTGGATTCATAGCAAAGTAATTCAGTTATAAACATAGTTATGCAAAGTATATACATAATAACATGAATGGAATCAATATCAGTAGGTTTAGCGTCCTACAAATATCAAAATATCGTGCATGCCGCACAAAGTTTTGATAATCCCAAGCTATTCCATGCATACGTATCTAAAATTGAAAATTCCTGACATTGGCTTATTTTGCCGTGTTTCCGCAACTTTTATTTTTATTTCGACGAACTTGGTCGCTCGGTAGATACCAAATATCCATGCAACGGGCTTTCACGGTTACTATTGCAGATAAATATAAACAAAGAAGAAAAATATAGAACCAAAACGATCTAAACAATGTAGTAATGTAACAAGTTTATTCAGTTTCAGGTAGGTTTGTTTTTCGTTGATTTAGTAGATAAAACCGAAACTGTACATCTGCTGTAGAGTGTTCGTTTATACTCGAGCGAAAGCAGTGTCTCTGAATAGTTTCTTTTGAAAATTCAGTTAAAACGATGAAAGAGGATATGTCTGCGTTGCCTATAAATGAGTGTTTAGCATTTTTGCCATGTTTTTGTTTAGCGCCGGCGAGCGCGCTGTCGATCGGCTCTGCCAAACAAAAGAGAACAATTTGCATTTTAACCAACTGATAACTGGACCAGCTCGGCGTCGCGCCCTCTAATTTCCTCTGGACCCACCGGAGACAACGTAATTTTCTTTTTTTGCACTGACTTAAAGATAAAGAAATAATATTATCTTTTCCCATGACGCCGAGATAAAACTTTCCCGCCTTTCTAACTTTATTCCGTAGGCACGATTCATTATAGTCGCTTCATTACAATCAGACACCTGTAAAACATTCGTTATTGTTCCAACGGTTATTGTTTTGACCGCTCCTCGTTCGCCGGCGGCATATTCATGAGCGGAGAACACATGGCACAATAGCTGCGATACAATTCAAATGGCTACGGGGCGTAATATAATGTCGTATTATATTGATTGATCTAGATTCAAAGACTGAGTTCAACTTAGTCAAAGTCAAGCTCTCTACAATAACTTAACTTATGTTTGGAGAATAAAACTATCTAAATCTCGCTTTAACATGTGCTGATAACTTTGACAATAGTGGGTTTCGCTGCTCGTGAGACTTATGATAGTATCTACTGGGGCGGGCGGGTCGGGGGCGGGGTGGGACTCGTTTCAGGAATTTTGTAGGATTAGTTTGAATATCGTAGATCCAAGCCTTGTTGAGTAATCTGATGTAAAGGCCTGCTTTGTTATTTTGTTGTTGCATATTTCATTGTTTAATTTACATTCGAATTTTTTTTTCGTCCCAGCGGATATGAAAAGCATTGTGGCTTTAGGAGAACAATACCTTTTATTCTGATATCAGTAAAATGAAATATATCTTGGACAAAAGATACGTACGTAGTACCTACCTATTCAATGAAAGTTAAATACGGTAGAGTATTTTATTTAAAAGTAGTAGGTAGGTATACTAAAAGTAATATATTTTCGGAGTAATCCTAAAGTAATTACACTTAGGTAGAAAGATAACGTTAGGACGATAACGTCCTCTTACTTTTTTTATTAAAATATTACAAACAGTGGTCCGCAATAAATCACGGAGGAGCGTGCATTTATTCTGAACCGTAAATTAAAAAAGTTACCTACGCCAATTTTGAATGAGTTATTGTGCAATATTCAGTTTTGTTTTCTAGTACAAGTGGCACTGAAGCCTCCGATGTTGTGTGTATCGAGAGATAATTAAACGTCAACTATGATAACCAAAAAAAAAACACTTAATTTCGATACTTACTGAGTTAAATATTCGTTCGCTCTAAAAGTAAAACTCAGCTCAATAAATGTATTTGTTCACATTGAGGTTTCTATTTCCTAGTTATTAATATAAAACTTAATTGTCTGTGTGCGTTAATTAAAACCGTTAGTATGTACATAACAACAAAATATTTGCCAAAGGGTTTTGTTATTAATGTCGCTGATAAACCACTGTTAAATTTTGTGGGACATAGAAAACGTATTAGTTTCATAGATATTATGTGATCTACTCTAAAATTTACTACATTTTAGTGGGTATCTACTTACTGTACTTGCCGGTGTTAAACTGCGTTTAATTTCGGTCTACAATACAAATGGGTACACAAGTGTTAGAAACTTGTGTCGCCATTTGTTCCACGCTGC
The DNA here is from genome assembly GCA_916701695.1 of Agrochola macilenta. Taxonomy (NCBI): domain Eukaryota; kingdom Metazoa; phylum Arthropoda; class Insecta; order Lepidoptera; family Noctuidae; genus Agrochola; species Agrochola macilenta. The sequence continues at coordinate 10,245,206 of OU753559.1, read as the reverse complement.
TCACAGGAGAAATGAAAGATACCGCGATAGTAGAAATAAATGTGACACTTACACATTAGTGGGTATAATCTTGTGGGGTAAATAAGCCTCTAATCTTCCATTAGGTACAGTCTGAAGATTAAAACAGAATATATGCTTTGATTTAAAACTAAAACTAAAACTAGAGTATTTCAGCTGAGTTTATTTTAAAATTACAAGACGATGCTTCAACGTAGGGGCCTAGTTACTTGATATATTATCTAATCATTATTAAAATTTATGTTATGATAATACCTGGCGCACGGGTATCATACTCGTAATACAACATTGTAGGCTTCAGACAATTGCTTACCCTAATTTTAACGTTCGACTTTCTGGAAATTGAGACAGCATCCCGAATTTAAAAATCCTATCGGAAAGGAGTCAAATTAATTGGAAATTAAGTATATTGAACATTGAAAAACTATGAAACATTTTACAAAGACTTTTGTTGTGAAATGTGGATACTTGAGTGGACAAATGTGAAGATAGACTGTGATATCTGGCTTGGTGTGGTGTGACGGCGGCGTCCGATGTGATGGCTCGGATTGGTGTCGGTAGTGCATGTGCCAGAGAGACCCATGGCTAACTCTCCGGACCTGGGCCTGTTCGCCGCCAGCCTGCTCCGGCTTATCATAGGTAAGTCACTGATGAACATCATGCCGTCCCTGCCCCACTCACTTATTCGTGTCATTAGTGCGTGTGCGAGAGAGTCCCCTTGGCATCCCATGCCTAACTCTCTGAACATGGACCTGCTCGCAGCCAGCCTTCTCCGGTTTAACTGATGTCGCTGATTAACATCATGCCATCCCTGTCCTACTCTCTTATTTGTAGGAGCCATTGAGATGCTTCCTGGCCGTTCTCCGGAGATATTATACCAGTTGTAGGTACTAAGTAGTTACCCAGCCAACACTAATGAATTCACGTCGTGTGATAAATTACAAAAAATAAAGTGCTGGCAAGTGACGTTGAGTTTTTCCATTAGGAAATTCTCAGTAGCAGCCTTTTTTTTTTCTTTTTTTTGAGGGTGGGAAATTATCAAATAACTTCTCCCGCTCTGGGCGGAGCGAGAGGGCGTGTCAGATTCTTACTGACTAAAACCCACCCGTGTTCCTTCAGTTGCCTGTACAGTGCCAGGGACCACGGTATAATAATAATAATCATTTATTTAGTAACATACAAGGTTTTGTAGTAGAAGAGGGACTTACAAAGTATGCATTATTAATAACATGGTGTAGGTACAAGTAATTGTTGGGTGAATCGCTGCTCTCCTAGGTAGATCACTGAGTAATCTGTATTTATGTAGGTATCCCTTTCGGACTTTCCCGCGACCCCGGCAGGCATCGGTCCTAGCGGACCCCGTCTGTTGTGCTGACATCTCTTTGAGGCGTGCGTGGAACACAACGTGTGGTCGACCCGGGCCGGGTCCTTATCGGACGGCCGCCTACGATGGCCGAGAATCGGCCTCCGACTCCCGACGCCCAGGGCGTCTCCTGCGGCGGCTAGGGGCGTGAGGGCGCGACATTTGCCTCTCCCTCACGCGCTCCGTCTCCTCCTTCGCGAGCATTACTGCTTCGCAGAAGAAGGTGACAGCTTCCCACGCCTTCTCGCTCCGTACCATGACCTGGACCAGGGCCGGACGCGAGAGATTGTGGCATCTACAATCGCCTCATGCGAACTACGCATCAAAGACCTGACGTCACACAACATCCCACAAATCCTGCATCGCGCAATTAGAGTTTACCGCGCTATGGACATATAGACAATCTCACAACTTCAACCTCTGGGTAGTTGCCCGCCAGACATGACACCCGCCTTGTCGGAGGATCCCCCCTTTTCTATGGTGGATGAGTGAACTTTACACCCTGTTCCTCATGCCCCTAAAAGATCACTGCCGCCGATCGCCTCCACAAGGACACGGCGCTTCCCCGCCCAAGCCGGGCTGACCTCCACCGTATGCTCTACCGTGTCCTCCGGGCGATCCACACAGTGGTGATATCCGGGCGTTTCCTCCAGCCTTATGCGGAACAGGAACCTCCCGAAACAACCGTGTCCGGTGAGGACCTGCGTCAGGTGGAAGTCGAGGACGCCGTGGCGCCTCTCTAGCCACTCCTCAAAGAGGGGACTTATCGCCGCAATTGTGGCGTGCCCAGCACGGGGTTGCGACTATCGCACTCTCAATGACGCCATGAGATTCCGCCGGACCTCTGTCCGCTGTGCCGTGCCGTTACGCCCCGGCGCTCAGTAGCAGTTTGAAGTATCTATTTGTGCCTGGTTGAAGGCAACAGAGTCGTACCATGTAACATACTATATGGGATTTAAACATAATCGGCGTGTTGCGTGTACCACACACCTCTGCTTGCCCTGTTGGGGAAAAGAGGTGTGATGTTATGTTATGTTCACGCCAACTGTTATAATTTTGTCCTATTACAGAAGTATGTAGTCACGTCTAGTGATAATAGTGGAAGATTTTCGAATTCAATTTACGAGTCTTGCACGGTCATGTAGAAGTATGTGAGAAATGTTTTTTATCTTAGACCTAAAAGGAACATGAGAAACAACTTAGTCCCGAGAAAGAAAAATAAACTAGCCGTCTTTTCATTATTCGCCTTGATACTATTTCTAGACAAATGTGTTTGCTTTATCTTCATTGATATATATTATCTTTTTCTACATTAAACTGTCTTGGATCTCATTACTTTAATGTATCATCCGAGTTAGATAAATTAAATACTTACGTTATTTTTGCCATGTCACATTTTGTACGGTGTAGCAGAAAATCTATATTCAAATCACGACTATCTCTTTGGTAGCTTCCGGAAAAAACGGTGTTTTCTTGGAATAAGTTTCGTCAGAATCAGAACATGATCTAAATATTTCCAAGAAGTTTGCCTCAAGTATAGATCCTCATCGCACATGATGTCACAAAATGAGAGTTTTCGTTTCATTTTACTTTACGTGCGGATGCTGTGCGATAGATGCGGATATTACAGGATATATCACGGCTTTCAAGCAGGAACATAAGAAAACGTATCTGGTTAAATTCGTTACGTCATACCCTAAGAAATGACGCGAAAAACTAATGCCGACGCATATTGATGAGGGCTATAAATATGCAGGATTTCAAACAAACTGGGAAATATGGCGGGTTGAATCAATAGCCCGCACAAATTCCATTCTACATTATATACCAATGTGTGACATGTTTCTATGAATCCGATTTAATGTTGAAAATTGATAGCGCCACCACACATAATATTATCAACTGCTGTATATGTCGCAGAATCCGCTTTTTAGGGTTCCGTAGCCAAATGGCAAAAAACGGAACCCTTATGGATTCGTCATGTCTGTCTGTCTGTCCGTCCGTATGTCACAGCCACTTTTTTCCGAAACTATAAGAACTATACTGTTGAAACTTGGTAAGTACGTAGATGTATTCTGTGAATCGCATTAAGATTTTCACACAAAAATTTAAAAAAAAACAATAAATTTTGGGGGTTCCCCATACTTAGAAGTGAAACTCAATTTTTTTTTTCATCAAACTCATACGTGTGGGGTATCTATGGATAGGTCTTCAAAAATGATATTGAGGTTTCTAATATATTTTTTTTCTTAACTGAATGTAAGAAAAGAAAAATTGTCTCTGAGAGACATTTCCAAAGTGGTAAAATGTGTCCCTGTAACTTCTAAAATAAGAGAATGGTAAAACTAAAAAAAAAAATGATGTACCAATGTAATGATTACCATGTAAACTTCCACCGAAAATTGGTTTGAATGAGATCTAGTAAGTAGTTTTTTTTTAATACGTCATAAATCGTAAACCGCAATTTATTATTATGTTACTTGCTGCTACGGAACACTTCATGGGCGAGTCCGACTCGACCTTGGCCGCTTTTTTTTTAATTTACATAACCGCTAGCTGTTTTACAAAACAGTTCCGTTTTGTAATGGATTGCCATTGCGTTACGTATAACGAAACTGCTACCCACGTTTAGACGTAATGCAGAATGGCTTATCTGCAGTCACAATAAGCGTTTGGTGTGGCTTCTTATGAATCGGTCGCAGTAACTAAGCTAGGGCACCCAAACCAATTGCTTTAGGTTAGAACTGTGACCAACCGCTACTTCCAAGTTGGTCGCAGTTACTTGGCTATTTAGTATTTTTACCCCACTATAAATGTATGTATGTGGGTATGTATGTTTATCTGTTCCGTCATAACTTCTAAACTTCTCATTATAATTTGACAAATCGTTGAAATATCGTTGGAAGCGTCTTGATCGTCCGCTAGTTATAGGCTATGTGACGTCACAAAAAATATTGCGCCATTTAGAGGACATAAACCCATTAATTAAAAAAATGCCATGTTTGGAATCAAATCAAAAGGTTTATATTAAAACCCAAAAATAAAACCCTTACTAAACCCGTTTTAGTTTTTGTTTTCACTTAAGTAAGGGTCATTTTCACTCATATTACTGGTTTTATTTATTTCTGTTTCGGACGCCATTATTGTTGTTATGACACACAGACCCACAAACGACAAAATTAAGAACTAAAATCCACAATCTGACGTTTCATTGCACGTTGCTTTACATAACCTCTAATCGTTGATACGCTGAATGGTTAAATGAAAAACGTTAATGCAATTCTGCGTGTTAATTAAAGTTCAGTAAATATGGAAAATCGCTACACATCGTTCAGCTGTTTTATATAACGGTTATGTAAAATAGCGTTTTCGTCAATCCATCTGCGACATACACAAAACCAACATAATATCGACAAAAGTTTCACTGTAAACGGTATAAATCAATTTCAAATAGAGTACATGTTGTACGTAATAGTATTTCACAAAATAAACAATGGTACCCCCTAATGTACCTACTCGTGTTTCTGCGAAGGTAGTTGTATTATGTCTTTTGTGTCCTCAAAATGAGAGAGGAAATTGGTCCCAACGAAAATAAATCTTGCCCATAGCGATGGCTCTGTCACATTTGCTTTAATAAACGAGACAAAAGTATCAACATTTAAAATAGTGTTTTTCTCTCTTTTTGTGCTACTTAGAGTTGGGTACGTGACTGTTGCCATGTGTTCTAACAAAGCGTTATACAACGGTCATTATGAAGTTCTTCCCTGCTCGCTTTTGTTTTTACATTTACATGGTGGAAAGAAATGAACATGGAGGACAGATTGCTTTTCTGTCTTTATTTGTATACATGTAGGAAGGAGTATGTGAGGAATGAAGTTATTTTTCAATTTATCTCTTCATTCGGTTGAAGTATTGCAACGTTTACTTTAGAGTTAACTAACAAATACCTAGCTTTATCATGCTTTGTCTCAGTTGGAGAAATAACTTGACTTAAACTGTTATTTGAGAAATAAACCTGGAACAAAGTTGTGTAATTCCAACAAAATGAAAATAATAATTTGACTGTTATCAATTGATGAACAAACATTTCATTTAATAACTAGTGCGGCTAAGCCAATACATTGAACCCTTTGTTTAATTATTGTTAAATTGATTGCATTATTTGATATACCTACGTGAATAATTGTGTTTAATATGCATATAGAGCGTGTTCCTATTTACGAAACGTGTGTAGGTGATGACAGTGCAGAGACAGTTGCTTCGCTTCTTTGCTTTTACAAGTTTTAATCTTCCTAATGCGTTCGTCTACTGCGCACACTTCACAAAATGCTCGCCTCCGCTTATCTTAACCGGCTCTGCTTATGTTTAATATTTGTTTGAGCATTACGCTGGTTGGGTTCTCTAACTAATAATGGTCTATTTAGAAGCGAAACTATTATGAAAGTATATGTATAGTAAACTTTGGGGAGTAATATGACGATGAGTTCATAAATTTAATGTTCGGAAACTCTTCAGCAGAGATATAAATTGAAAAGCCAACACGTTGAAAACAAAATTACATTCTGAAAATAATTTTACTTTAAAAGCTCACGTTAATCCCTTAACAAAATATTTTTTATTCTAAAATGCAAAATAACGCATGAAGTTAAAATAAATAGTGGTGTTCATTCTCGCTATGAGTAAACTGGGTGCTGCAGCCCCGCGGTACTTGAGCAGCTGTTACCAGCACCGTGACTAATTCCCCTGCATCTACTGCCATTGTTGTCGCCGTCTAGGTGACAAAAACAACTGTTTCGCCTCATATCGCGGCTTACAATTTGACGTGGAACGTTTTATTCAGCCAACGGCATTTGTTCACGTTTTTCAACCTCTCAACATTATTTTATTCATGTTCCTTTCAGGTTTACCTTTGCCCCGCAGTGACACAAAAAGCTGTATTGCTGTTTTTTTGTGCTTTTTATCGTAACTTTCCTAAGGTTTGGATTATGGGTATATCTATAATTTACACTTTGCGTTACAGAAGGGATTTACAAATTCTGCTCAAATCCGACTTACCCGATAAATCCATTCGGTTTCGGTGCGAGCGATGCTTACAATGCTACGCTACGCCCACTTCCGCGCAGAACATTGACTACTTACGAGTACGACTTTGCATGTTGGAAACACTTGTAGCTTTAATTGGTCTAGGTTTAGTTCGAACTCGCTTTGTGACGCCACATAAACGATGTGATTTTGCAAAGCGAAGTATGTATGTTTACTGAAATTATGAACTTCCCTGTATAATACTCTGTTTAACGTTGGAATGAGTAGTTGTCATTTCGGAAATCAGTGGTAGAGAACTAATGACTATTGCGATTGAAACAATGCCAGCAGCATTATGCACAAATGACATTTATGCGTAATATTTGTGTATTTTTGTATTCGTTGTACCTACATCGTAAAGTTCAATAGAAGCAGTGTACAGGGCTATTTATTATCGTGTTCTCGTGTAATAACATGAATGTTACGGTTTAAGATAAGTTAGGGGGCACCATCGACATTTTGGATACATAATTGCAACAGTAAATTTACTTCATACAACGTCGAATGAAGTGTCAAACTCAGCGCCGCTCGAGAAACTTTAAAGTTAATTATTAACTTCTGAAGATAATTAATATCTGTGCTGTTGGTTGTGACAGCTTCACATGTCGGGGAAACAGTAGAGAGATAAACTAACACTGGACTGCGGAATGGACAGAAGTTTCATTCAAAAACTTCATGTATATTCTAACTTTAATTGCAGTTTATTCTCAAAATATTTAATATACTGCGTCCAAAATGTTCAAACGTATCTAAATGTGAGAATATATTTACCGTAACATTATTCGTGCCGTTATTCAGTAACAGTAAATAGTAATATAAAGGATAAACGTGATCGCAATAAAAGTGATGTATTTGTGGTTTTATTACCTTTTGTATCAAATTGACAAAATGGCGCGGCGTCGATCGGGAGTCAAATGATTGAATGCCGATTATGTATGAGGCTGTCTGCGGTTCTCGCTAACGGACTGCCGGATGTTGGTCACACTCTTGCTTCCATTGATGGATTACGGGTCACCACAATCAGCTTATAAGCTTATACCGGACCGGGTGGAGTTTAATGTGACGGCAGCCGGTACTGTTTGCTGAATGTCCGCTGGGCTTCTTCTGATTCAGAGGTGGAACGATCTATCAAAGCGATATTTAACATTTTAATCCAGATTTCCTAACGCAGTAGCTATTTCTTTTATAACCAAGTGCAAGGTTTTAAAACTGCTACCTGGAGATTCAGGGACTCACAAAGTCCATAAATTTCCATAATTAGCTCCCTAATCTATTAGGCCACTCCTACTAGTGGTGTCTTTGTGGCCCATTCTTCCCCGGCCATCTTTTCAGCCAGTATGACGGTCAAACTTTCAGAATTAAGAACGCCTTCGGGATCTTGCTTTAAAATGTCAATTTCAACTTCACCCAATAGATTTTTCCAATTTTTTAAACAAACGTTCCGTAAGGGACGAGTTGGCGCAGAACTACTTTATTCTCTTTAATTGAAACTTGGCAATATCTAAGTAGGGATTTTATTCTTTTCTGCATTATTAGTTTCTTAATAACAGTGTATTATTCCTTTGTAAAAGCCGTAATTATTCAGGCTGACGTTATCAATGGGGCGGATGAGTTTATTGTTGTTTGTCGGCGGCCGGCGAGCGGTTACTTTGAAAATTAAGATCTTTTATTATAAAGTATTATTGCTTTAAGCTTTTAGCGACTATTGTTTTGAAGGAAGTTCAATAAACCTTATGCAGCGTGGTCGTCTCGTTCTATACGACGCAATGCCATAATAATAGACAATGCACACGCTGTGGAATTGAAAACACGCTCAGTTTTCCACGATTACAACCGTTTTACGATACACTTGGAATCAATATCTTAAAAATTTCAAATTATAATCCCAAATATACCTAAATTTAAACTTTTCGCCCAAGAATGATAAAGGATCATCAAAATATTCATTATTACTTTCGCATCAGTAATAATGGAATGACCACAAACACAGAAATAATTTAAAGATTCAGACGAGGAACGCGGCGCGGGCGCGTCTTGCGTCATGGCCGCCGGGTCAAGAGGCTATGACGTGCACTCGACCTGCACCACCTCAACACGGCTTTTAAACTTTTTCGAAACCCTACAGAGGCTTTCATTAAGCCACGAATACTGCCACTAGTCTAGGCTGCGGTTTTCTTAATGTTCACATGTATTTAATTCAGGAAAATAAAACTAAAAATGTTCTTAATAATAATATCAGCCTGTTACTGTCCCACTGCAGGGCAAAGGCCTCTTCTCATACAGAGAAGGCACGAGCACTTGCTGTATGTTAATTACATAGTATACCTACAATGAAAAGCGTATTATGATTATATGCATAATCAAAACTTAAAATTAACGTATTCTCATTTAATAGGTACCTAATTAGGCTCAGAATCAGCACGTTATGAACGTCAAAAATTAAAACACCTAAACTCTTTATCACTCAAGTGTTTAAAAGCTGTGAAGAAGTGAGCTGTTTAGATTATAGATTAAGTTAGCTATGTCGATTGAAAATCATTTATATTTTATACCTTCTTAGATGAGCTGCTTAAGTAGCTCCAATCGGCAATGCTCACAGAACGAGTTCTAACTTTAGTCCAAGTCCAAACCTTCGATCTAGGTATTGTATTTTGAACTCTATTTCAAGCACGGTAAAGTACAACAAAAAACAAAATTGCTAACTTAGACTCAAATGTAGCGTCAGTTTTTGTAATTAGAACTTGAACTTGGTCGGAATAAAGTTCGAAATTCAAAAATGGCTCGATGGTTTTAACCTGGCTCTGAAATTCTAAAGATAAACCTTCAAAAGTAATAAAACCGTTTGAATTTTCCCTCTGATAATACCTTGGAGTATATCAAGTGACCTAGGCTTTTCTCAACCATGTTTGTGTCGGTTTTCAGTCTAACAAATACGACTGTATCAATATTCACTCGGAGCGTCTGCGATTTGACTTCCGCTCCCCAATTACTGGAACATACCGATAACCCTGGGATAGAACGGATGTTAGAGGTTTTTAAACTGGTTGCTGACTACCCATTTACCAATGCAGTATAAAGGGTGTTAGTTTAAACGAGGGACATACTTTAAGGGAATGTAGTAAGTACTCTTGAAAATTTACAGCTTTAACTATGGGACCAATCCTGACAAAAAAAAAAAACTAACAAGTGCAATACCAACGCCATCAAAATGTAGGGAACAGCAACGTTTTTTCTGACCCTGTGACATATGATTGGGACGAGATAACTTAAATTCATTCATTCGGATTATCTCTGAAAGAACAAAAAAATATCAGCTTTGTGTGCATGTAATATCCAAAAAAAAAAAATTGTAATGCCTTTTACGGCTATTTCAGCATTTGTGTATATACCTACCATATATGTTTGCGGAAAATCAATACAATTTTAATAAATACAATTCTATATTTATCTGCAACACATGCTAATCTGACTGAGCTTTCGATTACCTTCTTGCTAGTCACAGCAACCTGATAAGATCAAGTGATAAGACGCCACAGGTCACACACAAGGGCATCTAATTTTTGCCTATTGATGACCAGTCAATAGGGCTCAGATTAGTATAACCTTGTCTATAAAGGGACCTTAGTGGGTGGTTGCTGAAATAAAACCTGTCTACTCTTTGTTTAGGCAAATCGTCAAGAGCGTGACTCACAATTTTCAAGTAGACTGAAAAAATCGGAAACATTTTCTTGGTATTTTTAGGGTATTTACTCGTACATGTAATTCTTTACATGTTTTTATCCTAACCACGTTTGTAGATCTCAATAGGCAAAAATGCTCATATAAAACTTCTCGAAAGGATACCCAGTAATAGAATTTCCATATTTTTCCATAACAGCCATGGGCAAGGCTCCTATTATGTGTAACTCAATACTGTCCCGACATTGGCAAGTATGGGTGCACCATAATAAACACCCTCTGCCAAAACCGTCGGGATCAAAGGATACACGTTATGGAATTAGGTTTAAAAAAAATACACTGGCGGTTGCGATGAATTCGTTTAAATATCAGTAGGAAAGGACAAAAAAAGGACGTTTCACGTCCATTTTGAATAAAAATATTGTGCATGTAGAAAGAGAGAATGTAAATACATATAATTGCGGAAAAATAACCCGAATCTGATAAGTATTCTACATCGATACTTGATTTCTGACAAAATGAGTTTGTATTTGTAGAATTATTCGGCTCTAAGAACAGTAGAGACGAAATAATCCGCAAAGGTATTTATTTCTGCAAACGGAAGTTTTTTAATTTGCTGTTCAGCATGCCAGCAGTGGTTTGTACAATCTCATTTGTTCTTTGTTCTTTTTGAAAACAGGCCAGACTAGTTATATTGATTTTATCCTTTAAAGGCGGACTGGTTGAATGAGGGTCATATAGAAAAATATAACTTTAATATTGAGCTGATTAATCAATAAAATGAACGAAAAATGGATCATGACTATTATTTTATAATGATTTTCATTTATAATTATTTATAATTATTTTTATAATGTTACACGTTACCTATATTATGTATGCTTATGTAGAATATGAATTATCATGTCCGTATGTATGTCCTTCGTTCAATCAATCAAACTATTTGCGGGTCTTCGACCGAATACTGAATTACCTCACTGATTACGAGATATTAATAATATGTAGGTACGTCACGCTTCACTTACGAATTCTCTCTTATCATTCTGTCTATATTAAGGATTTTGAGTGACATGCTCATGAATAATTACGTGATCTATTGTAGTACACATGTTTGTTTGTCATTGGCGCTAATTATTAGCGTTAGTATTAACCACAGTATTAACGCTCATTAGGTGATGCTCACGCTGTCCCTTGTGGCCAAAGACAGTTCGGACATTTGTATACTAACTAAGGCTCTTCTCACATGGTTCTGCTCAGATCAAATGATTAATGAGAAGGTATTCAGTCGGTTTATGATTACTTTCAAAAGGATTAAAGCTGTTAATTAAATTGTACGTATCCGTTCATCACAAAATAAGTTTTGACCGTTTCACATGAGTTAATTTTAAAACTAAAAAGTTTTAAAAACAACAACCGCAAAAGTAATATTCGCTTTCTATTTGTAAACTAATTATTTTCAATGACTCCATTGGAAACAGCACTATGCACTGCTGCTTACCGTTGCCGCTTAGCAGTGGTCGGGAAAACTATAATTGAGTTTTTCTATCACAAAAATTCTCCGTTATTTTCTTCTGTAAGAGCCGCGAAAGCTCCAGCCTTCATAGCATTATGTTTTAACGCTTTGTCTGCGAATTCTTGATATTTGTGTATAAGTACTTAATTATAGCCTCAAATAAGAGGAATAGGGACGGAAATAACCTATTAATTAAATATCAAATTACATCAATTTCCTGGTAAAATTATCCATTAACAGTTTGAGGTAAAAAAACGAGCTTTACCTAGAAGGTATTTCCACAAAGAATATTTTCGTTTGTAAAAATAAATGCTCATTGTTGATGAACGGGTTCATGAACAGCAATGTGTTACTTACCTTTATTCGCATAATATCAGATTAATACCATGAAACAACATGGAGTTTCACTTTAGATACGTAAATGAAGAGGCAAACCGAGACAACAGAGTTGATCAGCACAATACTGCCGGGTACACAAAGGGCACGGACGCGGACTAACCGAGTGGCTGTAATTTGGACCCTTTGTGAGTCGAGGAGAGCGTCTGTGAGTGTGTGTGGCAATCGTCATCGAGCCCGAAGATGTGCGGCCTCTCTATTGCCTACATAATGCGAGATTTAATAAGTGCTGGCCGCACGCCTCCTCAGCCTCTCGCTCGCATACAGAATGCTGATACCCTTTGTACCACTCTCAAACTTCATTCCCCGAGATTATTCTTCCATGAAGTATAGTCGATATAACTTATTTTCATTGAATTATTTGTTACCCCTAGGGAGGTATCCCAGTTATATGGAGGTATACAAACAATTGTGTTTGGATTGCTCCAGTTCTATATTTTATCACTTCATATATACCTGTCGCGTTTTATAGAGTACAGGTAATTTATTCCCCCGGCTCCATTGAATCGGCAACGTGCATGAAAACATTTTATAGTTGTGTCCTCTCTCTCAATCTCTTCTGAATGTATAAATCATGTAATCTCGTGACCATTAACATACAAAAATATATCCTTGACTTCATGCATAATATAATGTAGCTAAGCATCCTGTTTTTCTGCCACGTACAGAAAACATTTTCCAAATTATATTACCAACCACGTGTATGAAATTGTTTCAAGAGTGTATTTACTTAAGATTATTATTCACGGATACAAGGGATCCCTCTTCTATTTACGGTAATGTTCAGGGCATCTAGGTAAATTGCGGCATTAGGCGCGCTGGTACTGGCTTGTGCGTGACGCTGCTGAAGAACACTGTGTAGCATTTAAGTGGCGCCTAAAGCCGGTATGCGTTTGGAATTAATTAGCAAATCTGGGCGCGAGATGCGACCGCAGCCGGCCGTCCGGCGCACTGCGGTCGGGCTGCGCGCGCCCGTCCACCTGTCCGGCCCACGCTTTCGCGTTCCACTGTTAATCCGATTACTATCATTCCTCTGTTTCTGACACAGAAAATAACGCTAATTGGCGTTTCGTAACGTACACTGCTGCTGAGGGATGCAACTTGCATTTTATTCAGAACTGCACAATAGTAGAGCAGCATCAAAGCCTGCGCCAGCGGCTTTATTAACAGAATGGACGCGCTGCAGTTCGCAGAGGATAATGTAATAATATACAGACTCTGTTGCCTCTAGTCGTTGGGATTCTATTTTTCTGCAAGGCTGACATTATAATATACGTGTTGGCTGTCTGTCATTTTGTTATAATTGTGGTGGAATATATTTTTTGCAGAATGCTGCGCTTGTGCAATTCACATTTGAGTATGACAACATTTATTTGAACAGAATGCGGTCCATATTTTGGTTTGCAAGTGGCAGTCTAGAAATGGCGCTAAAATCTTATTTGACGGGTGCAGTACGAACACTAATAAATGGTCAGCATTCACTAGTTTAGTGTTCGTACTCTCAGCTGGCGGTTTTTTTAATATTTCATGTGGTGCCTTCAAACAATATATTTGTCCAAGCTGCATGACTTTCTGCAGTACCTAGTGTGCGCTCCGCCCGTCTTCTTTATTTCGTAATAATATCATGTTTGTTGATTTTTATACGTGACCAATTATGTCAATATATCGCGCTTCATAGATTTTTCAAAAAAAATTACAGCCTTTTTCTGAAAACCTTTTTGAGAAGCATTTTCTTTCGAAAAAGTAAAATTTTGTGTTATTAGCCATTCATTACACATTTCTTTTGAAGTCAGAAATTAATTATAAACATTGACACAAATGATTTCCTTCTTTTCAAAACCAACTCTTTATCAGCACCATTTTTGTCCGTCAATACAAAGGGTATATTTGAGGCAAGAATTTGATGGTTAAAAATTATTTATTCCACGATCGTGAATTCGTGACCCACGTCAACTTAACAAAAGGGTCCAATTTCAGTAGTAGCCAAGTTGAGAATTATGAGTATTAAGTGGCTTAATGTCTTGTTCATAATTAGTTCTAGAATAATCTTTAGAAGCTTCTCAAGTATCATTAATATTAAAAAGATAGGTCGCAAAATGTTCACGCAAAAATTATAATATATATATCCTAGTTAAATTGCAAACTTGACTCTATTTACAAATTTTCTTTGCGCAAATTAATGTACTCTGGCTGCAGTTTTCGTAACTTGTAAGTTCACTGCACAAAAAGTTCTTGTCTTGTAGATAGATTTACGAGGCTAAAGTAAATTGCCAAATTGACTAATGTGCCCTGAACAAGTTCTGCCTGATTGCACTCATTTGTTTTAAAGTTTTCTTTTCTATTTTGTCTATGCGCTGATTTACGATTCGCTAATTGGAAAGCCTTCGTAAATAACCCCTTTTCACTCTAACTGGAAATCTGTAAACGTCCACTGTTGAACATAGGGAAAAACACACCGTGAAATATGATCAGTTACGCGAAAATGTTGCAAAAGATAACTAAGATACCAAAAAGATTGATGACAGATTGATTGTTAATAGAATAAAGAATATATATGTTACTGGCCGTCCTTTTCAAACCTAAGTTATTATTGAGCTTTTTATTTAGTTAAATGGCAAGTTAATTATTCCATCAATCGACAGATAACAAGCATAATGAAAGATAAATTAAGGTTACCCTTAGCGACACCCAGGAATCCCTATATCGGGAACCATCGACTTAAAAATTGTACCTAATCTTTTAAAAGGAATTTTAAATAATCTGCGACAATACTGTGAAAGTCTATTATTTTAACGATACGGCATAATGTTAGAGCGGCGAGTCTAGGCGCATGTAATTTATAGCCTATGATATCATGAAATGTGCACTATTCCAGTGCCATTTATTTCACTTCACACCAATTCATATTATTTCTTTCTGTGACTGCAGGATTTAATAATGCTTTAAAAGCAACAAAAACTTCTGGTTTATTTTTTCTACAGTTAGATTAAATATTATTTATACGGCAACAATTTTTGTTCTTTTTACATGAAAGCAATATAAGTTTCGCTTATTTCCCCTCTTCCTCTAATAGCTATTTATAAACGTTTCACGTAAGTATTTACTTGCTCGTTATCAAGGTTGTCAACACATCAATCATTCATGTAACGTGTAGGCAGTGAAAATAAATATGATTTCCTCTTTCAGAAAGTCCTTCTTACGTTTTTAGTAGCGACATCTGTTGAAGATTGTTGAAACTGAAAGAATTTTCCACCTCTCTGCAGCGCCATCTGTACTACATTTCTCAACCTATTGGTTTCATAATTCCACAACCACCCGCTAGATGGCTCTGTATGTATTCGTTTCAGAAAGCTACCCCGTGTAGCGCGCTACTTGACTGAAGTATCTTCCTATAGATGGCGCGTTGCCTGAAAACTTGAGTTTTACTCCTAATAGGAAAGATAGCGCTGCTGGTCTTTTCTATACTGGTGACAACATAGATGGCGTTAAATTTCATGTTTGAATGAAGAAGATAAGCCAGAATATAAAAAATCATAGTGTCGATAATATTAGTAAACGCTGATTTGGTGCTTTATTTGTAGGTAGGTATTTATAATTTATATTACGTTATGTTCCAAAAGTCGTGGTGTAGCAATTTTGCGCATTAACAGAGGGTCTTAATATCTGCTCGGTACAGAAATGAAATCTGAATAAATAATTACTATTTAATTTAAATTAATTAAATCGCTGCGGAGCCACCGTACTAATTGACAATTCATTAAAACTCCTTAGGCTTCTAAAGAAGGAAAAGCCACAGCCTGTATTTCGTTGTTTGACGGATTGGGAGGAAATGGTTGAAAGGTATTATCTCAGTGGGGTAGGCAGAAGTATTTCCTGGTGGAAATACTTCGCTAACAGATGCATTCTGTAACATAGTAGGTATGTAATTTCCGAAATAATATTCTGCTCGTAACGTCTTTTTGCCAAGCGAATAAATAATAGCAAGATTCCCCCATGAGTTTTTATTGAAGCAATCGAATAGTAGGCCTCTATACAAAAGCGAAAGTTAACGGCTTGTTCAAAGAATTACAGACCCAAGGGAAACATGAAATTGTAGAAATGCGTATCTATAAATAGTTAGAGTTCTGTTTCATGACCAAAGAATTTAATAAACGTTAAAAAAAAATCCAAACATTTCTTAATGTTGCAATATAAATAATATTCCACATAATTTAATGTTTCGTAACTCCTAGTCACTTCAATAAATTTATGAAGATTCTTGTGCTTATAGCTAGCTATATGCACAAGAATCTTCATAATTCAAATTAATTCGTTCATATAAATTAATCGTTCATATAAATTTCATAGGTATAAATTATAGCGAACGGAAACAAATAGATATTGATTAATTTACTTTATGATTTTCTACCATTTAGATTGAATTCCCGACCAAATATTGCATACCTACATCAAATGTTTAGACTTCAAAGAGTGTTCAATAACTCTGAAGATTATTTAATATTTACAACGCTTTACCTCTTTACATAGGTACACTATTCAGTGGAAGGAAACTGTAGCGGAATATTTACCGACTTATTCATGAGAGCAAGTAATCAATTATTGTTCTTTGTTTTCAGGTAAGCCTTTCAGCGAAAACTGAGCGACGCCGCGGATCCGATAAGTATAAGAAATATGTTCTTACCGTACTACCAAAATGAATAAAAAAAATTAGCAGATCATATTTTCGCTTTAAATTAAATTAAAAAGAAATCTATAGGGTTCGGAACCAATTTAAATTGCTGAAGCTTCTAACCGATGAAAGGCCTTTCAATCGTCATAATCGGTTCAAAGTTGGACCTAGTATCAATCAATAGCTATTGGTAAGATTTAGGAACCCAGTATAAGTATGTTATTAGGAAGCTGTCGAGCCTGATAGAAACAACACACAATACACCAACACATACGCACACAATTTCACGCAACACCATAAAATAGACAGTTTCGTGTCGCTACAACCAAAATGGCGGGTCCAATAAATACATAATGTATATGGCCGTATGGAGACTATTTGCTATAAAGGAACTGCCCTACAAGCTCCTGTACAAATATTCGAAGAGGCTGAGGCGATAACGAACGCCGTGACCGATTTCAATAAAACAATGTAGGTCGGCAGTCAGTAACTACGGACAGACCAAACTCTATCCTAAAAGAATTTTACGGTCTCGTCAGCATTATTGTTATCATTCTATGTAAATGTAATAGTATCGTAAAATATTTCTATAAGTCCCCGAAACAAATGGAATAAGAAAATGTAAAATTAAATTCTGTAAAGCAAAGTACGATTTTAAAAGTATTAATATTAGCCACATAAATCAAGTTACATTATACCTACCTATAAGAAGATTACAAAGTCATTATTCAGTCCAACTTTGATAAATGTGAGCAATTTCCAAATACAGACTGACTGTTAGACATCGGAGCGCAAAAGTTTTAGTATCATTCGTTCATATTGTTAAATAGAAGATTAATGTCAATCTCAATGTATACTAAGGCATTGTTTGTTTTTCTTAATGGAAACGACGACTACTAGATGTACCTTTTATATGTATTATGTTATTATAGAATGTACATTGAATTTAAGGTACTTGATATGTCTATAGCATATACACATCTAAATGTAATTGAAATGTCGAAAGCAGAAGTGGCCTGAAGTGGTAAATTGTATTGTTAATAATTAGGGACTACAATCAGTAAGCTGTCACCCTTTATTGTCATGCAAATCCCCATTGTAAAGCTGGGAGTTAATTTGCAGTAAATACCTCTATAAAGTTTGCGATTACATTAATGGAACAAATTGTTAAGCTAAACATCCCGTCCATTATGGAGCGGCCATTTTGTTTTTAGAATGTGATTTACTTAGTCAAGTCTTAACTCTTTGATGAGTATATAGCGTCACCAACAACTTCGATTGCGAATTCTGTGCTGCCAACATACATTTTATCTTGTGCAAATAAAATTCTCTTTTTGGTACATATCACACGTTGTAGTGTAACGCCACGGTCGATTTTATTATCAAACAATTCTATTCCAACAGCTATAAAGTTTTTTTGGATATTGTGTCTAGCCCCAACGACAGTTTTAGTTGTATTATAAAAAACTTTGATTTGCGTACCTACATAGCGAATACGTCAAAGCGAATATAGATTGTGGCAGAACACATTCGTGTATGAACCATATATCTTACATACGGGCACCTGGTCGTTGTCGTTTACTAACTGGGTCATGAAAAAATGTATTTTGCGTAAAAACTAAAAAATATTTATAGAATTGATCGAACAAACAATATTCCCACTTATTAGCATTCAATTCTGAAAAAAAAATCCCTTTGTTTGAAGATCTACAAAGCGCTTAGAAATGTTTTGGGCTTTGTTTAAATATTTCTTAACACGCGCTTTTAAAGGTAAACATAAAAACGTGTTCCTTAAAAACGTCTGGGTGTTAACCTAAATATGTTAGGTTTACAAAAAGCCTCGGGCTGGTCTAGAATCTGGCATGTTATATAGCATTTTTATCGTTAATATTTTGCATGGCTCAACGAAAAAAGTTTCACTTTTCAACGTTGGGCGACCTTTACATTTTCCTGCTTAATTTCCAAAGTACACAAACCGCGCGCCGCAATCGTGTTTACCCCACAATATTAAAACATTATTCTCCTTTAAAAGCATTTTCTAAATCGGGCAACGCGGCCCATTTGGCAGAAGTTGCATTTAAGATTGAATTTTCCATTACCTGAGCTTCCTCTGTATATAGCAATAAAAATCACGTATTTGTAATTCATCTTATATAGCGAAATAAAACTGTTTCTGGAATAACTCGTTGCCATTTCTATTTCGGTGTGTAGCCGGAGTTTTTGTTGGATGTATCGACATGCACGGTAATAAAGGCCAGCCCTAGCGTGTAGTGCTTACACAGCGCGTGGTTGACGGACGGGAACGCCGATTGTTGCGGCCGGATGCTGCTACCATTTCCGTGTCCAATGCCCACCATTCACCTGCCGAACGTTTAACATTGAACGCGACTCGTTATCGACCAGCTACCTCGGTAATTACCGTACAGGACATCATTATTTTCAGCACCTTTTAGTGTTGTTGTTACAGCCATTAGCCCTAATGCTAGAACCGAAAAAGTACGTATTTCTTATAAATAAGAAAGACTCGTCGGTCGGTTTTACTTTTGGTTTGTATTTTCCTTATTTATTACAAAGGCAATATTATGGTAATTAATAACGTTATTCGTTTCTTTGGCTGAGCTGGAACGTAACATTATCATTTTGCGGTACCAAGAATCTCTGTTCCCCGCAAATATTATTTCCACGAAGCGTCTCTGATATTTTGACGTGCGACGTTAGTTAAAAATGAGTTTTGGCTTTGTGTGAGGATTGCGGGCGGAATAATTATTTTTTGCGAAGCTCGAGGGCGCCGTCCGCGTCCGTGTTCCCATTTATCTAGAGCTAAATGCTTGCATTCAAGCGTCCGTTTCGGCGTGTGTTTGGTTTTAGGCTGCGGTACCCAGTCCACAGCGCTGACTACGTAGGTATTTGAATTATTTGTAATGACGTAAAGCATCGACGAGTTAATTAGCAGACAAAGCCGATTGTTTGTAACATGATTCCTACAACATTCGAAATGTCTATGAACGTAAAATATTCAAAGCTTTTAGTTCTCCGTTATACCTACCCACCTAATTTCAAACATTTAATATTCATTGTATTCAAATTATCAAAGGTCTGAAAGTTATAACAATATGCTGAGTAAAACTCAATTAAAAAACGAAATACTAAGAACTGAACGACAGCGTCTAATCACTCCTAATGTTCCACTTCGTTTTGTTTTCGTTCGTGTATGGTACCTTTAGACAAAGCTTTGTAGTGCATTTTTAGCTTGCCCTATACTGATGACCTGTAACTCCTGGTGAACTCGGCATGCCTGTGTTTCAGCGCTGGCAGCCTTTCTCGCATAATTACCGGAATGCATTGTGCGCGCGTGGCCGCAGTACGTGGCCCGTTTAGCGCTGGAAATTGCTCAAAACTAGTGAACTATAAAGGCGGAGAATATAAAGCATATGCCCGAAATTGGTCTGCTTTTCTATGTACTATTCATCACATGTCACCACCGTTATAACCCTTGACGAGAAAGCATAAATACATTGCGGTTTCAATGTGTTTTACACTTTTACCCTTTGCTGAGTGTATTACTTACTTACCTAGCTGTCTATTTTGTGTGACTGAGTTTCATGTCAACATTTCTTCTTCAAAGATTTTCTACGGTAAACGTTTTCACATTAATTCTAATGTGTGTTCTAACTTTGCATGCATTCAGTTCGTGTTCATTTTGCAATGTTCATGTTAAGATAGTGTTGTTACGTAGATACAAATTGATTCCGGAAAATCGTGCAAGCCCTGCCTAGAGCTTGTCTCAACGTATAATGGGAGTAAAAATAAATGAAAATCTTGAGTCGACATTAAAACGACGTGTATTATAAAGACGACAGTCGTCTCTGCCAGTGTAATTGCCACGTTCTTGTAAACAAACGCATGCTGCGTTGCGTGATGTAACGTTAGCGATGCGTATGTTTATAATTGAACAAAAAAAAAACACGAATCCGGCTACAATTACTTATCCTGGTAAATGTTATTTGAAAACGTAACTGTGATAGTTGTAGTAGAGTCAGACGGACGTGGTTTAGGCAGTAGCTAGGTATAATAGGTAAGCTTGGCGCAGTGTGGGCTCGCAGTGAACAGGCTCGGTTTGTGAGATGCGCTGAATAGTACCGACCGCAAGCGTAATTTCACTCGTCGAAATAGCGTTATTTCGCAGCATCATAAACCGTCACACGATTTCGGATAGATTTGCGGCGAGCGTATCGATCGAGTCGTCCGCGAGTTATGAGCGCGGCTGGCTTGTCTCAGATAACACTTGTCAGCTGTTTATGACGCACCATAACTGTCTCATCGTAATAGTTCGCGCTTTTGCATGCAAATTATAATATTTATATAATTTTATAACTAAGGTGACCGAGTTGCGTTAGTTTGTTTACACGCTCAATCATAATAACCTGAAATTATTTTTCTCTCGAGTGTTATGCTGATGATCGCGTTGATACGGGTGTTTCGAACACGCCTGTCTCATAATACATGTTTATACCCTTTCTGTGCTCCTTGCGGTTATTTAACTTTAATATTGTGGTAACATTTTCTAGTTAAACTTTATAATAGGTACCTATCTGTAAAACCTGTATGTAGTTGATGTTGTTGCTAGATTGTAGGTATCTGCATACATACAATTAGGTTCTGTTAGCTCTAAAGTTAAGAGCGTACGGAGAAGTAGGATTGGAAACAGTTAGAAAGTCTGTTGACATGGTTCCTCTTCAGCTAGTTGTATAACGCAAACCCACCTCGTTCATTTATGCAACTCAAATAAAACTAAGTTTCGTTGACGCTCCTGTACGCGACTTTATCTGCATATTTTAGACTACGGTGGTGCATGTCCAAGTTCTACGGACAAATTGAACTTGCTACGCGTCTGAAGATTTATTTTAAAAGTTATTTTCTGAATTCTGTTAAGATTTTTGAAAATAATTCCTCACAGGTATAAAAATTGTTTTTACTTTTATCAAACGCATACTGCTCATTTTGGGATTCCATAATAAGTCATTCTTATTCGAGGATCCCGTGAGTCTGAACATCACGTGGCGACGGGTGGGTGAAACATTTGCATACTAAATCGAGTGTATCATTTTTCAGTACCCCACTTAAGACTAATTGCTAACGCGGGGTTAAATACATAAAATATAAATACTGGTAGAATCCGAGTGGTCGTAACGGTGGACAGTTTACAAGTACGTTCGAGGGAGCGGCGGGAGCGTTGGGAGCGGTCGGCTCAAACCATTATTATGAGTTAGTGTGCTTATCAGTGACAGTTTTAAATTCCGTCTCAGTCAGCCGACGCTATATCTGACAACACGGCTGTTTTGTTAGTAAGTAGTAGGTATGCTAAAATAGGTAAGCACAAATACTGTGGAAAGAGCCTGCTAGAAGTAGGTTGTGGATGGTCACATTATTATTTGTGTATCTATTATGCTGTGATTAAGGAACTCCTAATAAGGCTTTGATTCAACCAATTAATATACCTATGATTAATAAATCAAATGATTAAACCACTGTAGTAATAATATCGCTTCAACGTAATATTTCAATTAAAACTATCGTCGATAAAGAACACAAACTGTAATACCTACCCAACTAAAAGTTGGAAACAGAATCGACCTAGGTACTTCTGCGATTCTCGCCAGAACAATTCTTACTATACTCTGTAGTTTCAATCCCTCTCTTGTTCATTCTCCACAGTGTTGTTTTGTATTCAGCGGTTTTTATGAGTTATAGGTTAAAATGTAGTTAAAGTCAGCTCTCGGCGGCTATTTTGCGAAAACGGAGTGTTCTGTCAGATTTATTTAGACTTTTTGGTATGTTATTCAAAAAATATTTAAAACGCCCTTCCGAATTTGAACTTTATGCAAATTCCTGGATTTATAGAGGGGTACTGGTTTTATGGTTTGAAATTTCTTGAATATTAAATTATATTTAAATGCTTTAAATATAATTTAATAGAGTCGTTTATAATTTGATTAGTGCAAATGGTTAGACAGAAAATCTTCTAAAATGAACACTTTCCTTTGTTAGTTTAGGTATATTCAAAGTCAGGATCATAAATGCTCCTGCACACTTTCAGTTTTCTTATCACTTGCAGTTATCAAACTCTGAACGCACCGTCATCACACTAAACAGAGGTAACTGATTCAGTTTCTTATAAGATTGCCAATCTCTTTCTGAAAAGGAAGCGTAAATTGTATTATTTTGTCTCATACAATTGCAATATTGTTCGACTGATGTTGTTAACGTGGTACTTGCGCCGCAATTTCAGCGTCTACGGGAACCGCTGCAATTTCCCTCTCGGAACATTTTATCCTTATATTGTATATGTCGTGTTGTCCTGTCGGATTAATCACGTTACAGCTTGCCAGACATTTATTTCGCTACGTTTTAAGATAAGTGCGGCGATTATTTGTGAGTGTTACATTAAGTGCTCACTCACAATAATTGTGGCTTCATAAATATACACGATTCAAAGCTGTCATAGCGAGGATAATTAAGTCGTTGACGTCAACATCGGATGCGAGTTTAAAACGTCTAACCAGAGACGAGTGCAAGTTCATGCAGAAAGGAATGAAAGCTTCCTTTCTGTCAAGTCAAGATGGCTGCATCGGGAAAACTGAAAAACTTATTCAAGAATGTTTGATCTGCCTTGTGATTGCATTTGGAATATAGGGATTCGATTTTACGAGAAGCGTCTCAATTTCCCGGCAGAAGAGAGCAATTTCCTTGCGTTTGTCGGTGTGTGCGGGTGCGACCCGTCGCGTCGTCGTCGATTACCGAGTACGTACGCTACGTAGCCCGGTTCCCCAGTTTCTCTAGTCCCGCGGATCCCTCGATGGACATGCTAGCTCACTCGAAGCTTACGTCCTTTATATTTTCTATACAATTTGTAGAGCACACGCGAGTTCGAGTACGTCTTGTTATACAACATTTTATTTGTATGAAGGAGGTATTATCGTAAAAGCGTAGTAGCGTTGCACTTTGTTTTCATCGAGCAATATTGCTTTAGCTCTCTTCAAAGTTTTTGTGGAAATAGAAAACATATGATTAAAAACCGGCCAAGTGCATGTTGGACCACGCACAATGAAGGGTTCCGTAGTTGGGAGGAATTTATCGCAAAAACAAACTTAACTTTGTAGTTGAAAAACATGTTCTCCCATACGGAATGTATTGGAGAAAATGTTTTTGCAACCGCAAATGTAAGTTAGTCGTTTATTACTCGTTAACTTGTAAAGCATACTTAGCTGTGATAGTTTTCCTTTTAATTTCGTTATATGTATATACTAGCCGTGAATTTTTTCACATATCTTTAAATCAACCATTTAGCTGGCAGGGGGGAACACTTGACTCTAACAAAAAATTGCACTTAAAAGCTTAATAGTTCGCAAATGGATCCCTGAATCCAAAAATGGTTTTCACAAACTCACCTGATTCACTGAACGACCTTTCCAACGACACCCCACGCCATAGGATATTTTTTAGTCCTGTAGGACTAAAAAATATCCCCGGGAGGAACACAAAAAAAAAACATGTTTTTATTTTACCTCTTTGTCGGCGTGATTAATATGTACTTGTATACCCATGCCAAATTACTGCTTTCTAGTACAAAGAGTCTCTGAGCTAAGCCGCGGACAGGCAGACGGACAGACAGATAGACGGACATGGCGAAACTATAAGGGTTCCTTGTTTACTACAGAACCCTAAAAAGCGTACATCCTCATTTACTTAATAATCTGCTTGTAGAAGTGATGAGGCCTGGCGGGGTGGAGATAAAACCGCACATTTTAATAAATAACGCGCGGCTTTTTGCGCTTGTCATCTTATTTCTATTTATCCATTTTGAAATGCAAAAGCTGGTAAAAACTCCGTTATATTTTGAGCACAGCTGTTCTGATGTCGGCACATAGTTTTCAAATGTCTCCGTAAGTTGTGTGATGATACCAGCAGGGTGGAAACTCGGTCACTCGAGCACGTCCTATGCTACTAAGCTGGAATTGTAAGCATAGTTTGTATGCACGTTTCCGGTATTTGTTACGTTTGAAATATCTTGGGACTTTCCAATTTAAGCGGCTGCGATAGATATGGAATTTAAAAAACTATGTGCTTGTGCCATTCAAGCTTTTGATACAGCGAGGAAGTTGAGCTTTTAGCAAGAAATAAACTTTCGTCGGTTAGTTTCGTGCAAAGAATGACCTTTTGTTTTCCTGTGGGTGTTGTTATAGGTTACTTTGGGATAAGGTCAACAGAATGGACAGCAGTTCTCGTATGTGCTAATAACAATATACTGTTAATACGGGTCTGTTTGCTAAGCAAATGTGACTATTATGACGATATTAACGCGACCCGTTATTGTAGCCTTAGCTAATTACGTCAGTAAACTATGTTACTGTATATTTCTTTAATATGTTATCTAAGCTAGTAGTATGATAAAGTAGATCTCTATCATTTATAAGCGTGTTACCTTCCTATTAAAGAGCTCCCTTTCGCTGAAAAGGATTAGTCGCGTGAAAGCGGTCATTAGCAAGCGCAACTACTGAGTTTAACCGCGACATAGTGGTGACCTCCGCCCTTAAAGAAACCCGCTTTATGCCTTGATGTTATCTTTTACTACTGCTCACTCATCAACCTGATATAATCTCTCAGATCATTCGTTATCACAATTTTAAATAACCACTCCATGTCGCATAATAATTTTAGTGTCCAGATCTATGTTTATTGCCTATTTTTGCAAGGTTATCAAGTTCTCTCTCGAGAAAAGCGAATATTACTAGTTAATAAAGTAGAATAGTACTTGCTCAGCAGATTTCAGCTCATGTAGCAAGTCTGGCGTGCTTAGATCATAAACAAGGCGTCGGCGCACACGACGTTACTTTTATGGAGATTGCTCTTCAGAAAAGAAATTCTGGAGATAGATATACAGTGTTAGCATGTAATGTAACATTCATTTTAATATTGAAGCACATTGTTAAACGTAGGTACGTGTCAAGGCTACATCCCTGCAAATAACGGCATTGTAAATTATTTGTATTTGTGTAGTAACTGACTACAATAATTCGATACATAAAAAAATATTTCCCTTAAAATGCCTTCAATTCTGGTTTACTTTCAGTAATACCCCAAATTGCCCATAAAGCACAAATAAGACAGATAACAGCTATAAAAAACATATGAACCGTAATCTTGTTTTATTGTGCACTGAGGTATGTAGAGGAACACAAATAAACAAAATAAAATATTTCAAGCAAACTGATTTATCAAAGTTTTTTCTCATCAGGTTTTACTCAGAAATGCTTTTAGCTACGCGCTACAAATTTTGAATGCCCACATTTAAATAAAAATAAGAGAAAGGAAACATACCAGAAAAGAAAAATTTAACAGAACTTGGCGACACGGAAACTCGTATAAAATGTGTGTCGGTAGGTCTCATTACAATTTGTAATACATGCATGCGATGTTTGAATGGGTATGAATTTCATAAAATACAAGTGAGCATCAGGCAGACATTTTCAGCTGGAGCTTTGTTTCAGCTGTTGACGTTCTTTCAGTTTCAATGTAAACCGAAAAGGGTGGGAATGGCGGTAGAAGTGCAATGCTGCGGGGTACACGCCGCCGCGTCGCTAATGTGTCGGAAATACTAGCTTTGGACAATGAGCTAAATTGAAAAATCACGCTCATACTCTGAACATTTTTATTTTATTTGCGACGTAGTATCGCACTTAGCAAAGTAAAAGTTAAAAATGAGTGAACTTTATACTCCAGTTTTTTTAATTATTCATATTTTTTACTGATGCAGGATATGCCACAAACATAGCTACCTACTGCTTGTTTATAAATTATCTTTCGACTGAACCAATAGTGTTCATCAGAAAGACAATTATAAATAAACAATTGCAATGAAAAACTGAACCTATTATGATATCGAACTTGCAATTATTATGGGATCGAATGTGGAGTTACAAGGAGAAAATATAAATAAGTGTTCGCGGAAACTCATATAGATACCTACCTACCTATGTGTTATACGTACTTGGCAATTAAAATAAATACTCTTTCTGGAAACATAAAACTGAAAGCTTTTAAAAATATTGCAACGCATTTTGCGGTTTCCTTTGTACAATTTTAATTTTTTTAAACCGCCGCCGTATCAAATATCTTTTAACGGTCGAAATTTTGTAATTTATGAAAATTGTTAACCAGTAAGTAACACGAACATCACGCGCATAAAAAATACTGACAAAATGTAAAAGAAAATTGTTTAAAACAACGACAGCTGGGACTGGGGACGTAATTTCGCGAACTTAGGTCACAAAAACAACTTTGGAGATAGAAATTAATGTATGATGCGAGCCGGACTGTCCTCGTTGAATTTAGATAATGTGATTATGATTTCATTTCATCTATTCAGTCTCCTCATAATTACCAGGGACCTGCATACCGAATTATAACTGGCATGATAATTGCTATTTAACAACACGTCAGATCAACGAGCTGTAATTTGTTTTCATACGTACGAGTAAATGATAAAATTACTGTGAAATTATCTGACATGACGATTTCAATTTATGTCTTTAATTGTCAGTGAATTAAAAATGTCGTTACGTTATCCTTGCTTGTCGAATATCCTACTTAAATTCAGATGGCTGATTGCTATGGAACACCGTATTGTTCACGGTTTGTGGTTTTTATGGCACGTCGGCATCCGCCGCTTCTACTTTATGATATCCTGGTACCTATTTTTATAGACTTCCTGAGTGAAGCCTTTACTGGAAATTGAAACGGTAACATGGTCATATACAATCGACGCATAAAATAAAGGACATTAAACATACGCAGATCCCTACATTTTTTCCAAGAAATAATTATTCCTACCAGCATTTCTTTACAAACGACTATTACATGTCTAACATGAACCACAATGGTGCCGATTCTCTTGTCGCAAATGCCTCTAAACTAGACTAAAAATCACTACAATTAAGTTTAATCCTGTCAAACGACGATTTCCCATTCTGAAATAGACTAAAGTGACACAACTTAACTATATTTTAGTTTGACAGCACTAAGATAGTACTGAGTTTTTAGTTTAGTGAAAATGGCAATTTTGCTATTCTGAATTTGACATTTTTCACCTAAAATTTTGATTGTAAAATACCAAACCAGACTAATTCTGAAAATTTTTAATCGCGATTAAAAAAGGTGTGGGCTAAAATAAGTTGTCATGAACTAAAATTCACACCAACATCTCGACTTCACGTGCAAAAACAGTACTGTGTTTATTTTTTCTTTTGCTTATTATCTCGAAAATGGTGCGTCCTATCGCAAAAATAATGAAAATTTCGACCCTTAAACCCCTAAACCTGAACATGTAGGTAATACTTTTTCATGTTTTCCATACAAAAAGTGAAAAATTCCATATAAAACACGTCGAGGCGAGGGGGTGCCCCCTGCGCGCCTCCGCTCTAAAAAAATCATGGGTGAGGGCAAACCACGTGTACCACGTGGATTCGCGATTGTCAAATTCTATTTTAGTTCTGTCAAAATTATTTTTTAGTTTAGAGAATTTTATTTGCAGAATAGCTCTAAGATTCTCATAGCCTAAAGTAAGGAATTTTAGTGATAGTTTAGTTAGTTTAGTTCGGTGTACAAGAGAATCGGCACCAATAGCTATAAGAAAGTACAAATAGTGCAACGTAAGTTCAACAAGTTCCTAATAAATTACTCCGGTAGGTTTAACTTATTAGAAATTAGAAGTTGCCATGTTTATCAGGAGATGAAAGACTGGCCGTCTCGCAAGTTTGTAAGTGTTGTACCAGGGAAGTAGGTCGTGCAGGCATTTGAAGGTGGAAGCAAACTGTCAGTAACTAGTGCACCGTTGTGATCCTTAACCTAGTTATGTAGTTGACCTTCTGCAAGTTTGACGCATGTAAACATGACATACCTACCTACGGTAAAGGATGATAATTTTGCTAATCCTTTTATCCACGACAGTTTATATCTTAGTAAGCGCAAATGTAATAATCTTGATCGGAAAATGGATTGGTGGAGGATGTAGCTTTTACTAGGTAGCTACACAGGCAGATTTTACATAAATCTGTCAACATAATTATTTAAATTGCTATTTACGACATCCGCGGAAAAAGAGCGGTTCATTTCTTGTCTGAAGCCTTACAGAAAGATATAAATAGGCCCGAGACACTATTTTGCTCAAGGTTCCAGGTCTGCGGATCGATTCCAGGAACGCGAAGCTCATTATTACTTTCATCAACATAGATTAATGTCTCCCTCTTAACGGTAATGAGGCACAGCCTGCGCCATTTGCCTCCCAGCTTCCTCAGTTTCAATCGCTACAGATACCTGTATAATGTACCGTATACATCACACGTGTGTAAACCGTGTACTGGTAAAACAACGCTTATATAGAAACAATGTATGTGTAAGCACGTATGCGCTAATGATATCCTAAAATTACTCCTTAAGTATTCAGCCGTTTAATTATAATTAATTAAGATATTTCAAGCTTTATTTAATTGTTTACATATGTACGTAACATACACAGTTCGCCATGGCAGTGCCGAAATTGTCCGGCATGTCGCATTGCTGCTCGTCAAAGCATACGTGATTGACGGACATACCCCGGTTCAAATTGGGGCAAAGGCAGCAATCTACCACCTCTACGTTCTGTTTGCTGTTCCAAATAATATGAAAGCTTTTCCTAGAAAACAGCTTTGATATTTCTTAACTAGAAAATCAATGATATATTATAATAGCTATTCTGCGTATATTAATCTAATAGAAAATTTGTGAAAAGCAACTGTTAGGTTCAATATTCAAAGACTCACTTTGTATTTTATTAATGGAATTTGTAGAAATAAAACTTTATTAATATCATCCACCAAAGTGAAACCAGGCTGGGAACAGAGCCGGAGCCATTCCCCTTCCCCAATATAGGCAATAGATTCAATACTGGAGTTTTACTTAGTGCACTCTATTTTCTAATTATGAATTTAGATAACTAACTTATTAAATTGGTTAACGATGAAACTGGTTTTAAGTAAACAAACGTAAATAATTTCTTTTCTGTTTTTCAACGTTCTAACGAAGACATAACAATATCCACTCTTCTTCGCCAGCCCCTGAAATTACAGCCGTAAAACCTAATGTAAATTAGTTCCTTTTTACATGATTGACCTACAAAAGGAAAATACGAAAACCCCTTTTAATTTCTTTTCTACAGTTTAGGTACTAAAAGTCTCTTGAATTAATTTGAAATTGTAATCTATGGCCTGCTCTCCTTTTTATTATTTGTACATAGATATGGCGTTATTACTCAGTATAATCCGTAAGTACGGTGAAATAGCCGGCTCTTGGCCGCGAGCCTATTTGGTTAACTAATTTGCGGTATTATAAATTACGAATTGTAAGTTACTAAACCTTGCAAAAGCGTCCTAATGTAAAGTTTAATGTTTCGAAAATTAGGAAAACGGGGAACTTTTAGTCTTTACCAGCGCTACGCACGGTATGTTCTGAAATCTTTTCCCTTTGTCGTGTCACGCAGGAAAAGTAGGGGGTGTGATGTTATACATATAGGTACTACCTCTGTATGTAGGTATGTATGCCTTGCTTGTATTACGAACACGTCGAGATGAGATGGTACTTGAAAAATTTCTGCTTTGCCTAGACTTTAGACGTCGATAAAAGAAGAAAATATAATATTTCCAGTAGAAGAATAGAAAAGAGTAATGACGTTCCGTTTTACCTACCGGTCGCTACCCTCCTGTTCATATCTGTGATTGTTATAGATATTGCTATTTGCGTTCCAGTCGGTATACAAGCTTATGATAGTTACAATCCATTTCGTTCAATGCTTTTGTTTGTAGATTGAGTTATTGTTTTGAAAGTACTCGTAGGTATTTCATTTACGATTCTTTGGTTCCGTATACTATAGTGTAGTGGCTGTCGCCAATATTGTAAACGACGAAGAAGTCGATGCGAAGAAGTACCTAATAGGTAAATGGTTGTCAAAACAAAAGCAAATGAAACAATACGCTACTCAAGTTGTTTGATAAAATCACTTAGACGTAGTTCTAGTAATAAAATAACTAATCTCTTTAATTTTCATGTTCACTGAGGCATTTTCTGTCGACCTTAATACGTCTAGACTTTAAACTTACAGGCGAGGTAATAGGCCACGTCGCGTACATTTTTCAGGCAAAAGTGCCGATGCGTGCGTGACGTAATATCCTCACATTAGGGGTGCTCGCGGCCTATCGCGCCACTTTCTTCCGTCATATTAAATTATCGCCAAATGTTGCGTCCCTGATTTATTCCCAGTATGTACGCACGTAGGTAGCGCACCGTCTCAATATCGTCGTTCAAACTACCGATCGTTTAAAGTTTCAAGTTCACATACCCTACACTAATATGACCGGCATTTACATGCGGGTAGTCGAGCCCAAGAATGTCTTGTTGATTTATCTGAAAGATATGTACATAAATAAACATCTTCCATTTCTGCAATGTGTACTCAGACCCATTTTATGCACACTACTTTTGTATCGTGCATTGAAATGGAATATACCACACAGAGCATTTGATACAATACTCACGTTTGGGACGTTTACACAGCGTAATCTGTACAGTTAATACAATTTGTCGGAGCTTTTACTTAGATAATTAATGAGAGAGTATTCGACGCTAGCACTGTTTGATCTTGTCTAATGAGTGCGGTTTTGAGTGTATGTAACACACTTAAGCGTAAGAAAGCCACTCGGTGTCGTGTAAACCCTCCTAGTTTATTTGTTATTTAGCACAAAAGCAAACGTATTTATGCTTATAAAGATATTATTAAACTAATTTCTGGAACAACGAATTAGTGGTTGTTTAGTAATTCTAGCAGAAAATGGCTTTTAATGTTCTTCATTATGTTTTAGTGTTGTTGTTTTCGAAAATAAAAGCAGTAATGTAACATTATGAATGCTTTGAATAGTAATACAGCTCAGAGGTATTTTACAATAACCTGATTTTTATGCTTATATTTTTCTCAACTTTGAGTATAAGCTTAAACTGGGTAGAAAATTATGCATAACACAACCAAATAAAACATACCTACTAGCCACGTCGTGTTTTATTTTAATTATTGTTAGGATTCCGTACATCAAAAGGAAAAAACGGAACACTTAAAAGATCACTTCGTTGTCCGTCTGTCTGTATGTCAGTCTGTCATGACTACTTTTATCAGGAACGCGTGGAGGTATCTAGTTGAAACTTATATCAAATAAGTAGGTCTACAGACCCTTGGAGCTCTAAAATAATCAAGGGTCTAAGTCAACACAATAAAAAATACGGTCATTTATGCAATATATTTTGTTAGATACTCGCAAATAAATCAAAACCTATAGGGTACTCTTCCCGTTGACCTAGAATCATGAAATAAAATCGAAAAATTTGTAGATATACCACATTAAAAAAAAGATTACAAACTTACATTTGCAGTTGGAGAATTGACCGTGGCGTATATCGATGTAAGGGAGAACATGTTTAACAAATAAAAAAACAAGTTTTTATTGTTTTTCATACAATTGTTCTTCAGTACAAAATTGAGGCAGCCCCGGTAAGTTATAAGGATTAACTACAATGTTAAGTTTGTTTTTGGGATAAATTCATCCCAACTACGGAACCCTTCATTGTGCGTGGTCCGACACGCACTATTCCTTGACAATATCTTTTCAATATTTGCATTTTCAATGAATGAATGAATGGATGATCATTTATTTGTCCAAAACATGAGTATGCACACACAAAGCATGCAAGATAAGATTATATACCTACAATTCTAATTTCAACTATTTATTAGTGGTTTTTTGGACAGGATAATAATTTAGATTTGTTAAAGTTGTAATAGCATTTGGTTTAAATAGGTTTTTATTTTTATTTATCTTTTATACAGATTCTTTTATATTTTGTGAATGTGAGAACATTATAGACTTAATAGACTGTAGATTTGCAGACCATTTTATATTTTGTTAAGTACGTGGTACTGGTTGACAGGCCTACACTGTCCTCCCATACCCATTAATACCTATTAATACTGTACTTTGAAAACATTGTTAAAGTCATTTATTTTTAAAAGAGTAACCGTGGAGATTCTTGCCGGCTCTTCTCCTTAGGAAACGACCAATTGGAACCGTGCTCCTAGCTTCTGTAAAATAAAATAATGTGATTTTGTGTGGTACACAGTTGTATAATAACAAACGCGTATGAAAATTCATCGTTATATAATATACATTCACATACCTACTATCTGGTGCCTGGAGAAAAAATATTAAAGGTCTTATATTTTCAAATAGCTATTATAAAAATATCACGTGTTTACACAGTATCGTATTAAAGTTCATACCTTCTACACTCTGTAACATTGAAGCAATATAAAAAATATTTACGATAAAAAATTGCTGATGCTCATAAAAATATAATTTACATGTTCAGAATTTATGGCCTCAGAATCGGTAAAGGTAAATAAATCTGTAATAAGACTTTGATGATATCAAAGAAAAATATACAGTATTGATGAGATTATATTCTCATTTCAGAGAAAGTATATGAGAGGTAGAAATGTCTGTAAAGTTCTAGAAACGTGTAAATCCAGTGGCTGTGATTTATCCGACTAGATATTTATTACCGAATTTCTTTTGAAAGTTCTCATTTGATAGCTATTACAATTAAGTGGCAATTAGATTTTAGCCTTATTGTGTTTCGTTCCGGGAAAATGTCTGCCATTATTCCTTCGGACGAGTTCTAAAACTTGCTCCTCCTCGAAGTTGTAACTACATATAATTTTCAAATCAGATATTATTCTTAATCTTAAGCTGAGCTCAGAAAATATACGTTGTAACATTCACATTTATATTCTAGAATGAAAATTAACATAATTGTAATATGCATATTCTGTCTTTATTCTAATATTTTCTTGCATATTTCTAACTATCACTTTCCTGATAAAATTACTCGAAGTAAATCAAAGTTAGTACGGATTTTGATATACTCGAACATAAAAGTAAAGGTAAATTGCAATAAAAAGCTAGTAAGGTAGGTAATATATTTTCACATAGGGTCCCCACAACTCCAAATAAGTACCTATTTACTTTAACGAAAATTATTACTAGATAGGTACCACCTTTAAAAAATATCAAAGGCACAAAGGTACAATGTATCAAAGGTACAAACAGCTACCGAGCTCCATAATTATTCCAATAAGGTACCTACATAGTTATAAATACATTTTTATCTTTAAAATGTCTAATTAACAATATTCAGTTCCACTGATTCATTCAAACTGGTAACTTCAAACTTTATGAAAAATAATAAAAAGGATTGATCTATTTTTAGATCATTTTATCTCGGTTGAGTTCCATTTCTCGATAAGGTAAAGAAATTAATGGCAAGCGATTATTCTTCAGGAACACGAGTATTTCAT
This sequence comes from Agrochola macilenta, assembly GCA_916701695.1. NCBI lineage: Eukaryota > Metazoa > Arthropoda > Insecta > Lepidoptera > Noctuidae > Agrochola > Agrochola macilenta. The sequence goes on along the minus strand of OU753559.1, from coordinate 10,210,996 downwards.
TTAAGTTTGGCTGTGCTCAGGACCACTGACACAATTAAGTACTTAGCGACGATGCGGGGAATGTCTGGCAAACGAGGTCCACAGAGGGCCTGTGCCTGCACGCGACTAAGTGCTCCCCTATATCTACTATATACAAAACGTTTACAATTCTGCGGCGACTAGCGCCATGGCGATGCATGCGCAAACAAACAGTTCTATTAACGAGTAGCCCGTGGCCCCAAAATGTCGCCCCCCTAAACTTTTTAGTTTTAAGTTTTAATTAAAGGCATAATAAGCAGACGAAAGCTTTTTGCTCATTAATCAAAAAGTTTTACCTCCAACATTCAAGGAGGCACGCGGAGTACTTTGGAATTTCACAATTCGTAACCCGTCGGTGCCACGGGTCGTTGTCGTTCAGTGTTTAGTGAAACGAGCCATATCACGTTATCGATGTTCTGATAATATGGAAGATGTCTTTAAATCGATAATATATTGTTTTAAGTTCCAACATACGAAATATAGTCGAAGAAGAATCACATTGTTTATAACATACGATAAATGTTGCCGCAGAATATCGAAACACGGAGTCCATAAGTCGTCTAGAATAAGTTTCCATGCCAAAGTCCTGGCAGTGTTTCACCGCGACCGATACGAGCCAATCCAATTTTCTATCCCCAACCGAAAATCCCGGGTGCGCTGCACACGGACCATTTTGCCCGTCGACGCTCGACTGACACTGGCAACATAGCCGACATGCATTGTACCCTCCATTCCCGCCTGACATTATACTGACAACACTACCGCCGCGTACCGCTATAGACTTGTTGCTCTGTTATTTGACTTGTTCGCGAACGTCCAATACATGCCATGTTTAGATACTTAACACGCATAGTGGCTAATAAAGTAATCCACTCTTTTGATACTGAAAAAATTGTTAGTTTGGCTACATGGAAGCATGATGTAACACGCAACAATGTCTCTCATCCTAACACCTTTTTATGACGTTAAAGTGTAAGCTAAGGTAAGGACCCATTACGATGGATTCATACGTAAACGTATCGTATCTTTATTCAGCAAACGGATACCTTAAAGAAGGGTACAAATCTTATTATCATGTCACACGTTAAAAATCCTTTCACGTTAGTCCGGTCGCCGGTCGCCGATCGACGGTCGCTGGGCGGGATGTATCGGCGAGACGGTTCCATAGATCACGTTTTATGTGTGACAAATAGTCTCGAGTTAGGCGAAATTGCTTTCCGATCCACTCTGACAAATAATGTCAGCCCACTGACGCGTGACCTTAGTCGTTCTCGTGACGATCACAATTTGCCTATACTCTGATTCCGGATTCGAGAAGGGATCGCATTTGTGTATGAGAATAACGGATGTGTCCGGTTCTTTATTTGCCGTAGGACCTCAACTACTTATAAAGTAGAACTCGGAAATACATTTTTTCTTCCAAAGCGTTGAAGTTTACCAACTTGTAAATAGCAAAAAGTTTCCTTATAGACTCACTTTTTCCTTGATATTGTTATGTCACAACTTAAATTAAAATACCGATGTATTTTTTGACACCGTGCAAAGTTATGAGTCTGAGGGGGTTGAGAAAGGAAATCATGTAATAGGGTGGAATAAGTACGTTAAAAGCGCTCACACTGAGGCCCGTGTGAAGTTTCAATTATGGAAATCCTGTGGAATGCCTTCGATGTGAGATGTGAGATGGCCCCATTTGTATTGCAATGAAACAGAGTAGGAATCATTTCAAGAAACAGTTAAAATATTGTCAAAATAATAAATCGCAAATACGTATCGATTTATAGTTAAGAGCCACGAACAAAAGGATTTTAAGAGTTTCTGGAAACAAACTGGTAGGATGAATCCTAGAACGGGCCTACCCGTGAGTGTTGATGGTGAGACGGATGCGGGACGCATAGCCAGCATTTTTAAAGAACATTTTGTGGTATCTTCCTCGTTGACAGATGCTAGGTGTACGGATGAAGCTAGAGTGCCAGCGGTGTTTCCTCTTGGGTTTACTGCTAAGGAGGTGAAGAAAGTGGTAGTAAGTTTGTCGAGAGGGAAGTCGCCGGGTCACAATGGGCTTGGTGTTGAGCATCTGTTAAATGCGGGACCTCACATTTACCGGGTTCTAGCAATGTTGTATGCGTTTTATATCCGTCATACCTATCTACCAATATAGCTTATGGAAAGCGTGGTGGTGCCTGTGGTTAAAAATAAAACAGGTGACATAGCGGACAAAACCAACTACAGGCCCATCTCTTTGGCCGCTATGGTTGGAAAGGTATTTGATGGTCTGCTTGAGCGCCGGCTTGGTGAGTATTTAAAGTGGAGTGATGCTCAGTTTGGTTTTAGGAAGGTGCTATCAACTGAGACTGCTATTCTGGCGCTTAAGCAGACGGTCAAGTACTACACAGATAGGAAAACGCCAGTATATGCTGCTTTCCTCGACCTCTCCAAGGCTTTTGACTTGGTTTGTTACGACAAACTTTGGTCGAAGCTTAAACTTCTAGAGGTACCCGAGAAGCTTATTAATATACTAAAATTTTGGTATAGCTCGCAGATAAACAGTGTGAGATGGGCGGGTGCTCACTCTGACAAATACGTCCTGAAGTGCGGTGTTAGACAGGGTGGACTAACGTCCCCGACCCTGTTTAATGTTTACATGAACCAGTTGATTGGTGAGCTCAGCGAGACCAACGTCGGTTGCTCGATTGATGGCACTATGGTGAATAATCTCAGCTACGCAGACGACATGGTCTTGCTGAGTCCATCAATCAGTGCGCTCAGGAAGTTGTTGGGTGTATGTGAGTCCTATGCTGTGTCACATGGACTCACATATAATGTTAAAAAAAGTGAGCTATTGATTTTCTCATCTAAGTCAAGCTCGTTGGATAATGTTCCTCCAGTGACGTTAAGCGGAAAGCCACTACAGAGAGTCAAACTGTTTAAGTACCTAGGGTATGTAGTCACGGAGGACTTATCTGACGATGCTGATATAGAGAGGGAGCGGAGGGCGTTGGCGGTTCCGCAAGTTTGCGCGTTCTAGTGGGGATGTTAAAGTCTCGCTTTTCAAGGCGTACTGCCAAACCTTCTACACGTGCAGCTTGTGGGTGAAATATACGCAGAGAGCCTACAACGTCCTGCGCGTACGGTATAATAATGGGTTCAGGATGTTGATGGGGCTTCCGCGCTTCTGCAGCGCTTCGCAGATGTTCGCGGAAGCCCGTGTTGACGACTTTCATGCCATTATAAGAAAGAGAACAGCGTCAATAATGGGTAGGTTGCGCGGAAGCTCCAACAGCATCCTGAAAACATTATTAGATAAAGTAGATAGTCCCTTTATAAGGCACTGGGTATGGAGGCATGTGCCAACCTGTGTTGGGCCACGTCAATTTTAATTGTTTTTAGTTTGTAAAAGTTTACTAACATAGTTCTTTTAAGTCATTGTTACTAATACTATATGGATTGTGTGTACTTGTATGTGTAGTCCGAATGAAAGAATATATTATTATATTATTATTATCTCCTTTATTTCATTTAAATACTTACAAATTACATTTTTAAATATTAGAATATAAAAAATTAAAGCATTTAAAAATATAAAAAATAGTAGCCCACCGGTATCGGGAACAGGGTCCAAGCTACCGGCGGTCAGTGCTCCAGAGAGAGGAACCTCCTGACAATGCGAGCCGTGTCCAGAAGTACCGCTTTCTGAATCAAACCCTTGATCCAGCTGCCCAACGAGAGCCTCCTTATTATTATTATATTTACCGTCCTGAAAATTGAGTTTTCCATCGTTGCCGTTTACTAGTATTGCGGTTTACATTTGGAATTCATTGTGTTCAGATGTTTTGAGTTTGCCATACCGAACATTGTTGTAGCGAATGTCGTCTGTGTTCACCTTTAAATTAGATTGTCGGTAGCGATCCAGCTATATAATAATACAATGCGGTCGCTAGGCCGCTCACTGAATTACAGTGGGTGCGTTGTCGCTGTCCTATTGTACCGCGGCCGAGCCCGGGATAATATACGAATCTTTTATTCAAGTGCCCTGGCCCCCGAACGCAACAAGAAAATAACACAAAGATGAAGTCAACATTCATTGTGCTGCTCTCAATAGGATTTTGACGGATTTGAAGGGGTCCAGAAACATTTAACGACTACAATACTTTCCTTAATGCTCTTTCTATTAAGAATTTTAAACAATGTTTGAACTTGCTACTTTCCTGAAAAATGTTATCTTAAAACATTCTTACTTGTTGTCATAGCGTCTCTCGTTTCTATGATAACGCCGGTCCTTTACAAAATGAATTCAAGATTCGATTTGTTTTCTTTTAGAAAAGTTTAATCAATACGGCAGGTCAGCGCCGGTAGCTACAGCACTTGTAGTTGTGTTCACTAACAGCAATATAGCTGATAATAGATTTCGGTCAATTGTTTTTGTTGTCCTGATCAACATTTATTGCCTTATTCGTATGCGGGACCAAATCTAAAAAGGTTCGGAAACGGACAATAAAATTTTATTTCGTTTTAAGAAGAACGAGCAGATATACAGATTTCTAAGCTTGTTACCATCAACGTTATTAAGAATTGTGTGATTCTTGTACAATGTCAACAAATTCATGGTCGTATTTCGAGGTTACTTGTATAACTAGTAATCTTAGTTTCATTACAATAGTTAGGATGGTTGTGGCGGAATGTTACAGTTGGTCTCCTATTGGTAGTAGTAACTCCAAGTTTATAGCGTTTCATAAACATGAACCGCCTTCGCCTTTTGACGGGGTTATGACCACCGGAGACAGGGGCTTGAGCCTTTGCCACGTAATTTACATTTAAATCGAGACTAAGCCACGAAAGCTTCACGTTTTATTATTTTTTATAATTAAGCAAGAGTTACGTCATTAATATTACTTTGTCGCTTTATATATTAAAATACCATCTGCATTTCAAAGTTCGACTTGGTGTTATGAGAATGTTATGGCTACTATTAGACTAGGATCTGTAAAGCAATCTCTGTAATTTTTTTTAAAGATGGTTTTACCAATCTTGAACAAAGAAGTAAGTACATAAGTTTATACAGTTTTTATTTATCTTTGTGCTTGTACGCTAGCTCGTGTATACAGTAGTAATAGTAAAATGTAGGCAACAATATTATGGTTGTCCTTTTTCTTGTACGTCTCCCGTCGGAAGTAGGTTGAGTACCTACGACTTAAAAGGTCGGCGATAAAACGAACAAGTGTCATTGCGTTCGTCGAGAACCTCCTGAATCCAGACGTAAGCAAATGTGGATAGCTGAAGTTTAATGAGCCGTGTGCTTACCCCGCATCTAACTCCGTACAAACTCCTATTTAGCTATCGATTTTTCCTTTACTTTAGAATTAAATAAGTGAAACACCATTTAAACTTCGTAAGTGCTCAATCTTTATACGAGGTATTATATTCTGTCCTGTGTGGCACCCGGACTGAGTCCCCTCACTCGGGGTTGTCTAGAATAATTACAAATGCAACTGTGTGTTTTAATTATCTGTTTGAGAGGGGAAAGGTCTGTCTCCTTGAGTGGAGAGGGATAAGAGGATTCCTTTATCTTTCAGAACCGGCACTGTAGTTACTCTGCTATTCAGAAACACTAGTACTCTCTCTCTGTATCAGCACCAAGAAACATAGAACAGCAAATGTTCAAATTGGTTTTCAATTCTGTTTGCAAACTTTTTATTGGAAAAGAAAGTCTTTAGTTTCTTTTAGTTAGGTATACATTAATAATAAAATTGAGCTTCTACTTTGAAAGTCCGCTACAGGTCCCCGAAAGGTCACCGGTCCACAGACCACAACGGTATTTGCACCTTTTAAATAACTTTTTAAACATTGCTTTGCGGCAAAACTTTGGTGGGATTTTATTTCGCATTTGGCACGCCTGTGGTGCTAATTTGAGATCTATAGTAGAATTGAATACGTGCCCGCATAGCCGGGTTATCTCTACATATAGTCGGTTAGAGATTTTCCAAGTTTATCTAAGAATAATATGAATACTGGGAAGGGTTCCTCGCCCGCATCTTCGAAGGTAATTTGTATGTAGTGAGTGAGATCACATTTTCCAGTAGAAACGTATCCTTATTTCCGCGAGTGTTGGTAAGTTCGCGTGGTTACCATTAATCATACATCGGCGCTATCTATCAATGACGTGCTGTGTGACTGTGTGACTAGCGGGCACGCCTACTGAGTACGCAATCAGCCCGCATACACCGCATACATTTAGCAAACTCATGTATACCATCATTTGCATTCAGTGTATTGAATAATTTACTTATGATATGGTACTACAAAATCGCGTGAACATTGATAATTCTATGTATATGGCATACGCGTATGGTTTTATTAGCGTACGTGATTTCAGAATACCTTAATGTGTTAATTAATTTGGCCCCCATTTATAACAATATTGTGTTGTGTACTTCCACGTGTTTATTAATTGTTTATTCACGTATTACGCTTCCTGATTTAGACATTTATGAGTAGATTTTTATACAGCATCACAATTTTCAGTGCATGGTCACCAGTCAAAGCCTTTTTATCAGTAGGTGCAGGCAATGACCGTATCATAACCGAGCACACACATAGTGCGAATGTTGGCTTATCTCCTCTTAGCACCGCAACGGCACCTTTTCCACTCCTCACACTATTAATTATTATTATCGTTACCCCGTGAGAGTAAACTCAAATAAATTTGGTCGTTAACTAGAATATACGAATATAGTGGTGAGCAGAGAAAGTGCCGCGCCTGCTGCCACGTCTTGCGGAGATAAAATGTATGGCCGGAGATATTAGATTGATACTGCCTAGTCAGCCGACCCACGCTTGTGGATACTACATACGCTGCATAGGCACAACGCTGCCCTCACCTACCCGCACAGAATATATTGTTATCAGCACAACTGCAATATCTATGTCAGTTTAAACTCCTATGTCCACATCCCCACTGGCTACATTGATAACTGACACATGTGCCCTATTGCTTGTTACTTGCACAGATTTACTAGCTTTGTAAATGTCACTGTGCAGGCTGACCACTCGCTTTTTGAAAACTGCGGACTGCTAACAAACAAGGATTTTTAGTATTTTAATTCAGGTCACAGAGCTTGTAGGGTAATCTTCAGTTTCGGTTCAACTACTGTTATTTCTAACGCTCAGAGTAGATTCGCACGATATACAGAGTGCCGCTTACCAGATGAGAGTATCACTCACAAGTACACAGAATGTATATCATTTACGCCTATTTCCCCCTTTCACGGCAGCAAAAAATATGGTACCTCTAGTTGATGGGGCCACTGATGTTTTTGCTCATATCATGACTAGAGAATCTGCACAACGAGAACTTATATAACAAGCAGCGCAACATAGTTTTCCCACTTCCAAAGACGCACAAATTAATTAAAAAGCAGGTTTTGATTTATTTAATTAATTACTTCCATATCTCTCGTTTCACGAACTTTTTACAACCTGAAAGTTTCGGGCTAAGAGTCCATGAATTCTTTACATTGAGTAGGTACCGGCAGCTTAAAAAATACAAAAGAGTATTGTATTTCTCAAGTACCATTTAGTTAATCTTTGGTACCTTTGAGGGCTTGGTTTTTTCCTTTTAACGGGTTACAAAGAGTAAGGTATTTGAAAAGTTAATTTTAAAACTTAATTTAATACCGTTGGATCCCATTAGGCGGTCTGTTTGCCGAGCATTGCGGCGGCGTGCTCGGGCCGGCTCGGGCGCGCTCGTCGGCTCCTCGCCGGCTCTTGCCTCCGCGACCAAGCTTATTATCCAGTAATGAAATTACTATTCATAGCACGTCTCAACAATTATCTCGTACTTGTCAACGTCATCAATATTTCATAAAACCGCGGACTTATTCCGTTGTTAGTGTTGTGAGCTATCAAAATATTGTTATCGCGGTACACAATGTCGTATTGTAATAACATTTCCGTCCGTGTGTGGTTATTATGTTGGTAAACGAGCATCTAAATTAAACTAGGATTCACAGTGAAGTGTAGGCATTGTATGCGGATTTTAGTTTATGATTGATTATACAGGGGCATTAGAATTCATAATTACTTTCATTCTAATTAATCCTGCGATATTTCGTTGAATTAGAAAACTCGGTTACTAACATGTCTACTATAATGTTTTTTTTTTCGATTCTAATATGAAAAGTTAAATCTGGACAGAATCGTTTAAGAGGAAAGCCTTGTAAAGATACGTCTATTACGAAAATATAAGTTCTATCATTCGTATCACGTGTTACGATCGACAAGCCTACTTTATGCGGTGTATAAGAAAAGTAAGTTATAATAGGTTACCGACAAGTAATACGATAACTGTGGGAACACAGTAATCCGGTAACAAATAATAATAATCTGTGCTAGTTATATTGATTTTACGTTTATAATAAAACCGCTACGCGGCTACGCCGTAGCCAAATTCGTAGCAATACTTGAATAGTCAAGTATTGCGTATCTAATACCTAACAATACTAAATATATTTAGGTACATATAATACCTATCCAATAATATGGTCGTATAATACCAATTCATTTTGTGGTATGGAAACCATTTGCAATATTTTACTAATAACCTTTATCCGGACATATAAGTGTTCGTTTTGGGTCTAAATTAATATTAACAGTATCGTTTCTTCATAAATGAACACTGAAATATTTATATTTAATATACATCCTCTTAAGACATAAAACAAAGACTTTTTCCTATCTGAATGAATCATTAACGTTAGTGTTTTAAATTAAAAACGTACTATTCTGTTTTACGTCAAACCAGTTAGTTATTGCTCGAATTCTTATTTCACTTGCATTTCGGAGAACACTATAAAACAAGAACTGTCTCAGAAACGTAGGAAATACTTTTATTAATTTCGAGGAAGACTTTTCAGCTACTCCATATTACGACGTAACGTTCCAAAGACATTGCTGAAATAGTGCAAAGATAATGGGCCGAGTAAATTAACGACGTACGCCATCTAGAATGAATCTGCAGCCTAAATAGTGCGCGGCTGTGGACGGCACGTAGCACAATATTCCGTTCAGTTCCGACATCGCCGCCTCACAGCGTCCAAACTACTTTGAGGTCATACACACAAAATAGTTATCAGGTCCCGCCGGCCAAAGCGGTATGCGGTGCCATAGAAATTTATATACTAGCATAATAGTGGCAGTCCCGTTTGAGAGAATCTATTCCGATGTCCGCACGCTGGCGATCGTATCTTTGTGTTCAATCGTGATCGATCCAATGGTCGGTTCAGCGAATTGTCGCACATATCTAATAAAGGAGAAAAATACACGCAGCGGTACTTTATGTTGCATTAACACACTGGAATTTCAACGATATTTGAAGGTAAGTTTTGTGAAAATTCCACACAAACGAACTCAATATTCCTCCTCGTACGCCTGTCGGATTCGCTTCGGAGATTATAGTCTGAGATATAAAAATAATTAATGATTAGCACTTTTATTTTTATACATACCAATAATTCGAATCGCTAGGTACGTAATGCCTAGGCAATAACCATATTATTGCGTCCTACGCACAACTTTATACCTTATGCTCTTTATTGGCCGGTATACAAAGCGGGTTTATGCCTGCACGTCAACGTGAGGAATTACGTAAGCCAAGTATCGGCCGTCGGCCAGGTCCTCGTATTAACGACCTGCTACTTCCCCACTTGGCTCCCGCCCTACACCACAAGCCTTGCGTGATTTCTCTTTGTTTTCTCAAGAATAACCGCAGCAGCCCAGGGGACGACAGAAACGAGTCACTGCTAAATTAGCTGCAAACTTTTTTATTTACACAATATACAAGGCCGCCCCAGAAAATATTCTTTAAGATTTTCATTATATAGGGTATTTGGTGGCGCGCACAAATTCTCGATATTATGAAGGTAGAAGCCGAAACACATTTGTGTGGTTAAGTTGTACATATAATATTACTTTGTGCGGCCACAGTTTTGGCTCCAGCTAATATACTCGTAGAGTGCGAAAGTGGAGCAATTGTGTGAGTTGAGTCATTAGTGAAGAACCCACTCGTATCCTTCAATGTTATATGAAAGAAAGAAGACAGCTTAACTCGTAACGTCGCCACACAATAGCGCCAGCTTGAGTCAATATAAAAGCGTCTTTATTTGCACAACACGGAAAAAGGCTTATACAAATATGGGAAAAATTTCAGTAAATATATTTACCATCACAAGTTAGGCACACTAAAGAAAATAAAAGAGTTGCTAAAAGGCTATTGTTGCCACAGCTTATTTATTATTGCGAAACATGATTTATTTTTATATTTACGTACATAGTAAATAACCTTTTGTTGTTTACTTAATGGGAACAAAATAATTACCTCTTAGTGGCAAGTTCCTTGACTTTATGTATCTACGTATTTATGTAGTTTATAATATGCAACAAATGTAGGTCAAGCTGGCTAGTATAGAACGCCTGTGGCTTGTCTGAAGCCTCTTAGCTAAATGCCATTGTCGATACAATACTCAATCATTGAAACCATTAACATTAAAATATTCAATCATGGCATTATTTCAAAGATTAATTAATATCCTCTAGTCAACGTCAAAAATCGTTGAAATTTATCTTAAATCTTCTGATGATCTTGTAAATATTATTATCATTGATGCATCGTTTCTAAGCATGTGAACCGCCTTAAATTCTCGCGATCACATCATTAAGTGAATCTACGGCAATCAATCAGCGCGCTCTGTCACTTCTGCCGAAAATTATGTAACAAATATGATAAAAATACGGTATGGTACGGTACGGTAAAAATAAGTAACTTATATGATTTCGTATTTATTGAAGCAGCCCAACATGGGACCCTCGTCAGCGTTATGGTACCCATGAATTAGTAACATCCATTTTGTCCCACTAAGCGCTCGACGCTTCCACTTTCCATGTCAAAAACCACCTGCTACCAACAAAAATGAGAAAAAGAACATTATTAATATTTTGCTGTGTTCATTTCAAGCAAGAATCAAAACCGAGATGATTATTTACAATTTCATTGACACGACGAGCTTTGATCATTGCTGTAGGTATTACGAACATTTTCCTTTATAAGCCAAGGGGACCAGGGAGTCGAGTGAGGTGAAACTTAGAAAAGGATCTGTAGTATGAGAGTTGCGAAAGTGCTTAGATTTATTTGTTATCCTATGCGTGTTCAGCTCGGAACAGTCTCATTTAAAACTGACTTTGGTAACTTTTCAATTTACTCTGAGATACTTTATCGCTGTGTTGTTGCTATAATGTTCCAACGATTCGGCTTGTTTTTAATACTGATATATAGCGTGTTTATAGATTATTCTCCCAAGTATACACTGCAGCATTTTGTTGTAACAAGCTACTTGCACTTAATCTTCCTTTCCAAGGTTAATGTTCTTGGCACCGTCATTGAGAATTTAAAGAATATTTTTTTAATTGTCGCAATTTTCTTACTTTTCCCCCAAGTCCCGTAATAAAATGAATTAGCACATATAAACAGACTACGTATCTATAAATCCGCGATATAACTAACTCGTTTACAAGTACCGTAAATATACCGAAAGTTTTGTGATTACTTAGGTTTGTAATTTAGGCGTGGCTGAATGTTTTGATTATAGCTGCGATACCCAAAATAAAAGTTCTACAAGCGAGTTTGAGCGTTTCAAGTATTATAATATTATTAAATTTCAACCACAATAATGAACACGGTTCCATTTCGGACATAGCAATGTTATCTTTCTGTTTATACTCTTGGAGTTTGTTGTTTGTAGTCTCTGCTTTCATGAAAATTTGTTGACCTTGTTAATTAATCGTTTTGTATGCAGACGGCACAAGGCTATCCTTAAGGCGATTGTTATTTGACGATCCCCACGGGATCCATATCAGAGAGTTTCCCTCAGTATCGGAGTTCGGGCAATTGATCATGTGTTGTGTGCGCGCGTGGATGTGTCGTGAGTCGTGACTCGTGATATAAACTAGGAAAGGCCATCGTAAGTACGTCCGGCGCGGGTCGGCGACATGTTTGACATGTCTGTTTATATACGTACCGCGGCGGCTCACTTCCTGACTAATGGAACGTCGCACTCGGCGGAACCTGGGCGGAACTGACTCCGTGATTAATGGCAATCTTATCAGATTCCAACACTATACATTTAACGGGCCGATCGCAACGGACTTAATCGCCAGACCGGCCGTCCGAAAGGTGCAAATTAATTACACAGATAGCTTTAACTCTCCGATACATTAATTTGTGCCTAATTGATTATTTGTAGCGATCCCTTTGATTAAAATCTCCTATAAAACATAATTAATTTCGTGATCGGAATTTATACGCAAACAGCTCGGAGTCGGGTGTAAGCAAATACCGCTAATATTATTCTATGATGTACGAGTATTTTGCATATTCAAAACGGCAGACATAAAATAATATTTGAAATACGAGGATAAGGAGTAATGTTCATGTTACTGCAAAAAAACCAGACAATGTCGCAAAGTTAGGAAGTTTGGTAGTTGTTACTTGGCAACTTATTTTTATAGTTATCGTGTCATCGTTAATGAAGATTTCGTGTCCATTCGTATTATCGGGGGCTGTTTTTATCATTGAAAAATATGTTGGTTGAGGTCGCGTCGGCCAGGCGGGGTGCACGCCGGGCTCGCGTCAGTTCGGATCGGGCTACTCGCCGACCGCCCGCCTCGCGCGACGCTGCCTCTCGCACTCACACTTCAATGATAATTAATTCCGTTCACTCGGAGTCGAGAATAAGACCGCATGTGCTTAGTGATTTAATATTATGAATAATAGTTGTTTACGTGTGCCACCGATTGTGTTTGTGTGTGATCATAATCATCGTTGACAGTTAAAGTGCGCCATGCGGTGAAGCGCCGTCGGTGCTACATGCACGCGTGGATATGGTGGACCCGCTGAAAATATTTTGGGTTTTAACAAATAGCACTTACTTAGGTATGACAGTATTTTTCTTCCAGCTATTTGCACGAAGCAAATAAAATCACGACGGATCACATCACCTCTTTAGTTTATTGCCAAAATGACTACTACTATCATATAAAACCAGTGGCACGATTTTTCCAATAATCTTATTTATTTTCTCATCCGTAGAGTAGGTGGTCATTTATGAGTTTTTTATGGTCCATTTGGCATTCGGCACGAAGGCGAGTTTTTGCACGTCGCCTCATGAATGCTACAATTTGAAATTGTACCTGTATACTAACCGGGAACCCTTCTTACGTACGAAGGTTATAGGCTGATAATACTATTCAACTTTTTTGGAAAATTCTTGACGGTTTACTTTTTGCTTCTCAATTCCGTATTCAATTAAATGAAGAGCAATATGGGTCGCAACAGATATAACAATAATTCTTTGCTCCATAATGCTAACCATTATGTCTTTGTTTTACAGTGGTAACATCTAAGATATTTACGGGATGCTATGTGGAATGTAAATGTAAAAAATATTTTTATTTTATGTGTTATCTGATAAAGCAAATTGATAAATCAAAATGTATTCTCATGATGCGTAGCCCTATTGTTTTAAGTCTCTCGGTCATTAAGCCCATTGTCGGCATTATACTTTGCATCTATAACCGCGCCTCATTACAGCGAAATTTGCTAACGTCAAAGTCCTCCGACCTTCCTGTATAAAATAACTACCTAATAAGGAAAAAAATATTCCAGATTTATTACACAAATTATTGGTGACTCCATTTTTTCTCGACGAAACTCGCATCGTCATATTTTGGTAAAAGGTATTTTCCAAGTTTGCGACAAAGTCTAAAAGTAGGCAGTTTTAATACAGATAGGTTCAAAGTTGCAAGTAAGGTTGACAAGAGCTCTGGAGACTAACAGCTTAATTAAATTTTAAAGTTTCTGTTTGTCGCTCACAGTACCTACATAAAATGATGATAATATAAATTGTACGCGGGCTGCACTGCACTGCTCGGCTCTCTTGTCTTTTTGATTGAGTTCATTTGTAAGTTTGTACAAAAGTACCTGTAAGTTCGATAACAATGTTCCGCTAGTTAGTTACACAGAGTGAAAATATTCGAAATTTCATTTAACACAAGTTCTCACGATGTTACTAAAGCTGCGTTACGTACTTGTTGCCATTGAAACTTCACGTATGTGTTATTGCGCTAAGTATATGAAATAAACTAATAACATGTGTGTACATATGAGAAAAGAGTTTGTGAGTGAAAGTAAACCGTATGCGTACTACATAAAGTGTATTTCTTCCCGTACACTGTAAACGCAACATCTGTGACATGATATAACTAAATAAGGGATGAGAAAAGGACATCTTATTCAATTAACGGAATATAGCAATCAACAGGAATAGTAGAAAATTAGTACGATATTTTCAGTATACTACAATTCAATTAATTAATTATTTTGTCGATCTCTTAGCAATTAGGAAGGTGTGTTCCTCACATGTCCTTTGCTTTCTTAGGTGAAGTTAATCACCCAATACTTACATTATGTTTTTGTTCGATTCGATAGTTACAAATTGATTGGTAGGTTTCATTTATTACGTGTCCTCATTTATTGAGCCAACTCGTTAATTCAATCCGGTGGGTACCTAATCAACTAATCAAATTTACAGATTAATAACTATTGGTTTATATAATCATTGCAAATTATAATGATTACGTTCGTGGGTCGTTTGTATCGTACCTACTGCGGGGTGGAAATGGGTAACGCAAAATTGCTATCAAAACAAGCTAATACGCTGATAGACAAGAGTCTACCCGAACAGGCTATCTGTAAATAGCTTTTAACAAAGTTTGTCTGCATATTCGCTTAGTACTTCTAAATTATGTACCGAAATGCGTGCATGAATGGATACTAAAACGATTTTCGCCATTATTTTGTACAACTCATTGAAAAGCTTTTATATATAAGTTCTTATAATCTATCTATTGTATATTGGGTGATGTCGGGCAGCAGCCAATACCCGCGTGGTTCGACCGGATTTTCGAGATTAATATGCGCTTGCCGCGGTTAGTCTGTGTTTGAGTTGCCACAATTCACACCTCCTTGCTTTGTTGCCAAGGTGAAGGTGGTTAAAATTTAGATTCCGGTTGCCATATCAATACCTACGACGAGGGCAGACGTTATGAAGTCTAAGAATAGTTCTTTCCTTTGAATATGAATATTGCCTAGTAACAAGTTGGCGAGGGTCGGTGGGCAACCAGTCCTAACTATACTGGAATCCGATCCCGACATAATTGGGTAAAATGTAGGCTGTAAATGACAGGCATCAAATATGGCACTGGAATTAGACGGGTTATTCGATGGTCAACCAACGACTCAACAATTCATCCGCATTGGCGTGCACTATAAGTCCAGCTGTAGACTGCGGCCGGCTAGTTAATTGATTCAGGCG
Source organism: Agrochola macilenta (assembly GCA_916701695.1). Classification (NCBI taxonomy): domain Eukaryota; kingdom Metazoa; phylum Arthropoda; class Insecta; order Lepidoptera; family Noctuidae; genus Agrochola; species Agrochola macilenta. The sequence goes on along the minus strand of OU753559.1, from coordinate 10,195,559 downwards.
TGAGTTTGCGGAGATCCATTATAAAATATAATACACGACGTATATTTAGTAACCTAATCCGCGTAACTGTTCTTAAATGGACACGTCTAGCGTCGTCGAGAGCAGTCTACTCTTGACGCTTGACGTGTCCACACGTCGGGTCCGGGTTCGCAACAAATCAATCGCCATCCAGAGGATGCTTCGATGAGAGGTGAAACACGTGTCGATTTCTTACAGGGTTCGTTATGACTCTTTAAGAACAGTTACGCGGAGTAGGTTACTAAATATGCGACAGGTAATAGACTATGTACAGTCAGGGAAATTAATTGTTTATCAAATTGACAGACTACGTCAAATATAACTTCACGCTTGTAATCCCCGAAGGGTTAGGCAAAGGTGCACATATAGTACACCCACATTTCGCCAGTTATGTTTAAGTCCCATGTAATAGGGGGCGAGCCTATTGCCATCAACCGGGCACAACTCTAGACTCCTGGGTGCTACTAAGAAATTCCTAATTCAAGAACCCAGTAACACTTTGCCTGACCTGGAAATCGAACCTAGGACCTCAAGCTCAGCAGTAGTGGTTGCGACCACTATACCAACGAGGCAGTCCTACGTCAATTTGTCGTGTTGTAGACATTTCATAGGACAATTTGTCAGAGAATGGCATTCTTGATTTGAATATATGGCCAGTTTAAGTTGGTAATTAATTCGATAAACAACAATTTCCCTTCACTTTACCAATTGTTGAAGTAAATGTAATACGAAGTAAGTAATAATATTAATATTATAATTGTGAAGCTATAGATCAAAGTGATTTTTTTGCATAGGGATCGTTTATGGGCCGGAGAGTAACAAAAGATACTTTTTATCACATCTATTCAAAAAGAGCTAGTTAATTCTTCGTAAACAGGGACTAAAATAGCTAAGGGATTCTGCTCTAGAATCCTTCGCTTGGCTCTGGATTCAAAGAACACTACTTGCACTCTCGCCTTTAAAATAGTTTTTTGCTCCCTAGGCAAACAATCTACTATTTTTATGCCAGAGCTAGTTCATTAATATTACTAATCCTAAAATTAACAAATATAACTCAGGCATACCAATCGCGTAATAATGTGTACCCTTATCAATCACCAGAACCTTAAGGATTAGACGTACCTAACATAAAAATCCATTAAAGTACGTAAATCCCTTTTACTTGATATGCGTAGGTACAGGAAAATGTTCATAAAATCTGGCTCCGTGTATAAGAATATTCTAGCTGCTATCTGGAGGGTTGAGTAAAGAAACCGTCTTTTTAAAAGAAATCATAATAAAGATCTTTACTTTAGGCAAAGTTACAAATTTTTTGGCAATGTAGGTTAGTACAATAACCATTAGTGATACCTACAAAAAGACAGACATTTAAAAATTTTGGAAACTCATTTCATTGCCCGATTCCTATGTCTTATTCAGAATTCAAATTCAAATTCAAATTTATTTATTTTGGGACAGCTAGATCCATAGGTTAGTATGTAGTAGTATGCTTACTTATGTACCGCAACTGATTAGAAGACATTCTCGTATCATCACCCGTATCGAAGCGTAGCTGTCATAATTGACTTTTATTTATTTACTTACTGCGCCCCGCGTTTTCACCCGCAGTCCTATGTTCTTCTCCAGGTCATGGTCTACCCATGTGCCAAATTTCATCCAAATCCGTTCAGCCCTTTTAGCGTGAAAGCGCAACAAACAAACAAATTCACTTTCGCATTTATAATATTAGTTAGGATTTAAACTTTTCGCACTAAAGAAAGGTACAAAGGCAGACTTAATGCCTTAGGCATTCTCTACCAGTCAATCAAGGGTGGTGAAGAGATATGGGTAGCAGGTGCTCCGTTTGAGAGGAACAATTAAAAAAAAAACAATATATCATAATGAATTATGAATAAAATAAGTACATAAATAGGTTATAAACTTATCCTCTTCTTTTCGTGTGGTTAGTGACTAACCACACGAAAAGGGGGCTTGGGCTTGCTGTGATAGCCTAGTGGTGTGACCGTCGGACTGCTAAGTCAAAGGTCCCGAGTTCGAACCCAAGGCACGCACCTCTAACTTTTCGGATTTATGTGCGTATTGTATAATTATCACCTGCTTCAAAAACGGTGAAGGAAAACATCGTGAGGAAACCGGCATGCCTGAGAGATATTTCTCTACGGCATGTGAAGCCAAGTCAGAGGCCCATGGGCGGCTTTAAAACTCTGACACCAGGCTAGTCACTAACCACACGAAAAGAAGAATAAACTTATAATACACATACATAATTACTATAGTACATACTTTTCATAATTTAGAAGCATTTATAATGTTTTTTAAACCTTTTGAAACTCAAACTTGAAGCATTTACATATTTCAATTAAACCATTTACAGGTACTTTTCAATTCTCAAGGAGTCGGTCAGTCAGAAATATAAAGCTCGTTGCCCATTGAAAAGCGTAGTAGGTACCTATAGATAAGAACGGAGGAGAAACTCACCACCAGGCCACTATTTTAAATTATTGTCACAAAATACTAGTTTCATCATTAACGCTGAATTTATAATTCTATTGAGAAATTAAAGAAAAGGGAATTGCAATAAGATGAAACAGCACTGGAACCATAGTTTGTTACAATATTAACGTTTTAGATACAGGTACCTACATAAATGTAAATACATATGTAATGTAACTTAAATATTATACACAAACTTAAATGTTTCGTCTTGCACAAGATTCTGCATCTGATCTGCAATTGAAGTGAACACCTGTAAATGATTACACATCAAACTGCAACTCTCCGATCATATTGAGTAGCAACGTTGTGCAACTCGTTTAGTCCTAACTAAATACAAGGTAATAAATGTTGTTCCTTTGATTGGCTTCTCAGAATATCGAAATCATATATCCAATTTAGAATTATAACTATTTGAAATGTTGTCTGTTATTAGAAATAGACTTCATGGTTCATTGAAACAGATTTTTGGCAATATAAAGTCAGTATGCACCAAACTAATCGACTAACTATGTAACTAAAAATATATCTTTGTAGGTATCTATGTTGAAACGTAGCCAGAAATGGCGCCTAAACTTTTCCCTTACGAATTATCAACCAATCTAATTGATTAATGTATGTATGTAATATGTATACAGAGTAAACAAAGCAATAACACTGCGACAAACAGCTTAGCATAAAAATAGCAACACGTCTCCATGCAAATAGGATGGTATTAGAAAAAACGGCATAAGTGATGCACCTGCGCTCAGACTGGGCGTCTGCGGGCGTCGACAGGCGTCGGGCAGGCCAGCCGGCGCCTTCGCAGAGACAATAACTCAATTCGCGGGGACCGGTGTGTGCACGAATGTAATCGACACAATCCAGCACAATGGCCAATCCACGACCATCCGAACCCACTTTTACTAATGCTTACTATTGAAAACCACTGTACACTTGCTAACGAGAAGGATCCGGACTGCGTGCGAGTTAGTTTATACCGGTTTATCCTGATTTATCTCCCTCTTTATTATGAAAAGGTGGTCGAAGTAATAGACATCTAATAATATATTTAATGAAAATTCTCTTTGAATAATAATATCGTTTCATTTTGGCTTACGGCGTAATATTTATCTACGGTCTGGATATAGAAGCATAATGAATTACTGGCGAATTTTATGAAGCATTGATTTGAAATTTAAATTTTAAATCTTGGTTCTATATTGAGATATTACTTATTACAATATCGAATTTTACGATGGCTAAGTAAGATAAATATTATTAAAGTTTGGGATTATGGCCAATTACGGGTTGTCGGCAGACGACCTTTTAGAGGACTACAACCTAGGTACGTACCTAGCCTTGTTGTAGAAATAGATCTAATGAGCTATGAATAACTAATATCCACTGTAGTTTGACTTTGGCCCAAAACCGCGGTAAAAGGTGATGTACAAACATTGACTGGTTACTTCTGGGTCGCCAGTTGTTCAACATGACGTCTTGTTCACCTCTCAAACAAAGGAATTTTATGTGATCTACGTTTGTAGCCATATGTTCATCCCGATTAGCCCCATATATAAATAATAAAACTAAGCTATAAAAAGGGAGAGCTATAAAAATTGCAATATGAAACGGGCAGTACGCGTTTGCACATACATATTGTTTGTTTGTGACAAAAAATATCGGCTCGTTGTGCGCCGCTACAAGAATCTATGAAAAATCAATTAAAATACAAACACAAAGCCTGGCATTGTTAACTTGTTTTGATACTGGGGGCCACTTCGTTTCTTTTAATTGCTGAAAAAACCCGATAGTAGAATACTTCGGTTTACAATCCTTTTATTGAAACAAATATTCAGACCATTACATAACACACGCGTGTGTTTATACCGAATTAGGAGAGAGTGATAAAAATATACTTGCAATAACGGAGAGAGGTACGATTATAGCTGCGTAAGACATACCGATATATCACAAACACATAAACGCAGTATTCGAGCAATCCGTACATTTCTAAGGAATGCCGCTGCCGCGCCCTCTGCCACGCAAACACGCGAAATTAGTTTTCTTACAGTAGTGATGCGAAAATATGCCTTTGGGAAAGTTACAGCTTGTAACACTATTGAAAATACGTGAAATATTTCTGATAACCCACGCGTTACACCTTGCCGCGTGTCCTTTGACGTATTAAAGTAATTGAGTATTCTGAGTGCGGTTGTAAATATAAATAAAATCCGTTAACAACATTACGCGGCGTAATGGTTTATGTCAATGCACGATTTCGCAATTAATTCGTATAAATGCGCTAATAAACGCAATCTAGTGAATCATCATTATGAAAACGTGTCAAGAGGCCGCCAGTGGCACGCGCCTCTGTATGCTAGATTTTTATGCGGTCCGGTCCCCCCTCGCGGCAGTACTGGAGTGCTGCACTTACAACACGTTGTTTATTTAATTCGCCCACGCGTACACAATGTTTACTATTGCCGCCCACTACATGAATTCCGAACGCCACGTAATTCAATATCCTTACGTCACATAATTATATTTGTACAAAACCTACCTTCGGTTTCAGCAGCAGGTACCTACAAGTAGGTAATTGGTTATATCGGTTTCCTTGAACTTAGGATGTTTGTCGTAAACTTGAACGTCTTGATGGCTATTCTGCGGCGCGAATTGTTGCAGCTCAGTAAACTTCCCCACACATTAATATCATGCTAGTGGGTGGATATTTTGGCTCAATAACTAATATTTAATGGAAGTTTCTAATATTTGAAAAGTTTCTCAATTTACTCAATTTATTTGTATCTATTTAAACTCGTGTTTATGTTGGTTTATAAAATACTCATGTTAACAGTTTTTATTGCTAAACACCGTATTAGTTCTGCCCATTGCGGAAAATAATATTTTCTATTTACTCCATCATAATATTTGCACTGGCTACCCGTGTATACCTAGTGTAGCAAAAATGTTTGTATGTATACGCAAAACAAGATTTTTTTTATTTTAGAAAAAGGCCGCTACGATTTTCGAACACGTCAACAGTAAATCGAAGATACCTAACGTCTGTATAACCTTCCAGGTTTGGAACATCTATTCCTCTCACAAACATAAACAGCCCATGGGACAAGTTAGAGCTTTTTCAGACAACTTACGAAACCTCAATTTATTCGGAATGCTAGGACTAGTTTCGGAACATGTCCAAAGTAAACGCTTATATATGCTAAAAACCGAAAGCCGTTGCGTTGGTTTTGTTTCTATAGCTCATACGGCTTTCTACCCCTAGCGCTAAATACATATTTTGAAATCAAATTCAAAGTACTAAATTGAATGTTCCAACTTAACTTCTAAACTAATGTTATAAAGAGAAAAATAAAACTATTGGACCGATTTAAACAAATCTTTCACCAGTCGAATACTATTTTATCACTGATTAACATAGGCTATAATTTATAAAGATAGTAATTAATAATTTGCTTATTCATTGTTAAATAATAATTAGTTAGTAGGTACGTAAATATTGTGTTCTACCATGGCTGCCAGCGCACCTACATTAAGGTGTTGTGCATAATTAATTCCTGGGCTTAGCTTATTAAATTTGCATCTATTGACAGGTTTAACAAACAAAGCGAGTATTCTTCGTAGCACTGTACGGGGTGTCAGGGACAACGACGCGAAGCCGGTTACCATGGATTCAGAACATGATTCTGAACCCCCTTTTTTTTTTTTTTGAGGTTGGCAAATTATCAAATAACTTCTGCCGCCGCCGATCGCCTCCGTGAGGACACGGCGGTGCTCCGTCCAAGCAGGGCAGACCTCCACCGTATGCTCCACCGTGTCCTCCGGGCGATCCACACAGTGGTGACACCCGGGCGTTTCCTCACGCCTTATACGGAACAGGAACCTCCCGAAACAGCCGTGTCCGGTGAGGACCTGCGTCAGGCGGAAGATGAGGACGCCGTGGTGCGTCTCTAGCCACTCCTCAAAGAGCGGACTTATCGCCACAATTGTGGCGTGTCCAATTCTGAACCCCCTGCGTTGAAATTTTTCGTCGGTTATTTAAAAAAAAAAACAGCTGCTCCATACATTTTGACCGCGTAGGTATTGCAGTTTTCTATGAAACAGCAGATTTTTTTTTAAATAACTGACGTAAAATTTCAACGCAGTGGGGTTCAGAATCATGTACTGAATCCATGGTAGCCGGCTTCGCATCGATGTCCCTGCCACCCTGTATAACAGTTCGGGATGTAAGTGTCAAACACAGATATATTATCATTACAATCCTTTGCAGGGGCGCCCACGGCGCTGCTTCGCCAAGAAATTTATAACATTTTTCATATTCTTCGCTCCTCATCTGAATATTATTCGATTGCTTTCCGTCTGTGAGGTATATTCCTTTAGGAAATTGTTTTTTCTCTCCTTGCCAGAAATATTGAATAGATCTTAACTTTCAAACAACAACTTTGATATTTTAAGCCGTTTTAAAATCATTCGATTTATCGTAACGGTACGTGGGGAAGTTTATTCTTACAGTTTGCCGATTTATTTAAAGTTATATCGACCTGAATCGAATATTGCGTAGTCGGAGCAGTTTGGGTTTATCGCGTACCTTCGTCGTGAAAATTTGAGAATACGGACCCTCGTAAATATGTCTTGTTTCTCCATTTACATTTGTATCGCCAATCTACAGATAGAGACCCGCGTCACGCTTCTGCCGGGACTCCTCGAACGATCCTGTGGCATATCGGGAATGACCGCGATCATACACGGACGACCGGCAGCATTCCTCGGGGAAATCAAAACCCGATTTGTGATATTCATCTGTGCTTTTTGTTGTTTAGACATACCTTCATACACCTATTTTATGATTCTATCAAAAAAGGAAAATAAATAACTACCTGAAAGTTTTTATTAGAACATAAGCAATTAAAGTTTGAAAAGGGAATTCATGGCTTCCATTTCAAGTTGTAAACTAATATATCTTGAAGGCTGTCCCAACTCTTAGCTTCTACCCAGTTTGTCTACTTGGGAAGTTCGGTTAGCCGGTAGTTCAGCTCAAAGACAATGACAAACTGTCGCGGCACACCTCGTCAATGAATCCAATTAAGGAATTTCACACTCATCCATTAAACTTGGCTGACCCGTTTTGAGAGTTGTAAAGCGTTAAATGTTGCGGTGGGTCGGTGAATAGAGACGGCGAGGCGGTGGTCACCCGCTCATCGAAACGAAATAATAATGTGGACGACCTAGCCAATGTTTACGTCGGGCCACCAATTACTTTACCCAAAGATTGATTTATATCTCGATATTTTGCCAATTATGTAAGTGCGAACGTGTCTCTACGTATGTTTGCATGGACACAGCTTTATGTCATGTGCAAAATCGCAAAGCTATACCGTTCGTAGTTTATTGTTTCCGAGACCATTACGATACACACCGTTTAACGCAAAAAGCGAACCGCTGAAACGATCGAAAGCTTCGCAAAAATCCCGTTCCTACTAATAATTGAAACGGGAATTGGAGTAATGAACGCTATGCATGTGTACCAGGGTTTATAAAAGAAAAAAAAAACGATCCACCTGCTTTTTATTTCAGAAATGTGAAGTAGTATTGCGTTTCTATTCTGAACAGTGCAAGATATAAAAAAATAGGTTTTCAAATGTGTCTACTTAAATGTTGAAATTCTAATAAGCTTTATAAAAAATACTCAATCTGGATTTATTTAGAAGCTTATTTCAAGTGCGTTTGTCTTCAAAATAAATCTCTATAAAATACAAGACTATCTAGAAAGCTATTCTCTTTTGAAGATCTCAAAAATACTCAGAGTTTATCGCACCGGAGAATAGATTTTAAAATTTAGCACTGGTTTTCAATCGGTTTCACTGAAAGAGAACAATCCCCATTTATCTTCCAAAGTAGTTCGGGGAGATCAGATAAGACGATTGCAGAAGGGACGTTGAATTTTTACGTATTCGAGGCGCGAAGTCGGAACCCCGTTGTTCTAATCGGACAAGACGGACGGGCGCAACCCGAACTCGTGCTTGTTAGCATCCCAACTAAATGCATTTAAGCCTTTAATTCCCTTATTAGAAAGGAAACCCTACTTTTAAAAATAGTCAAAGGACTGTTTCTTGTTGTTCGCATACACACGTCCATACGGATCAAAACGCTATTGACCCTTACTTGGTCAGTAAGTGGATCTGACCCGCAGCGTTCTCGCCTCTTAGAGCTACATGCCATAAACGAAATGGGTTTAATAAGGCATTCGTTGTAACAGGTTGCTAGTCCACTGCTCATAGCGTATTAAACCTTTTCTTTAGTCCATTTTCGTAACCATAGAAGCGAGCTTTATGCCCTTGAAGGGATTTCTGTGGCCTTACATGACCGAAAATTGGAGAGCAACCGATATGGTACAGATTGTCGTATCTACTTTGTTTCCATAATCTGGCACTCGACCTTCCGCCAGCGCTGGCGTCGTAAAGGCACGTCCCGCCACTCCGTGCACCTCTTGATAAAGAATTTCATTATCAGCACACCGCTGTATGAATGTGTCCTGCAGATAAGGTCCTCGGACAACTGTGCCCGGCTATTTTTAATGAACAAGCTCGCTTCATAGAATATTTAAATCGTTATCTTAGGACCGGTGAAATAATAAAGTCTCTAAATGCACACACCTTCCACAAACCGCTGGCTTAATTAGGACAGTGGGTTTAGTAGATTTTATCTCTTGCTGTTAAAACAAACTGATCTTCAATTTAGTTTTCATATTATTTGATTTATTACTAAGGCTATAAACCTATATTTATTTGTTACTGAGTCCCCTCTGTTTTGCATGAACTTTTGAGATTATGCAAATGTATTTGCAGCTTAGTTTTAGTAAATACAGTTTGATGTATATCCTTTTTGGGCACTAAAACTTTGAAATTGTAATTGTGAAACTCCTAACAACTATTATCCAGTAATATTTAAATAATTCGCGTACAAAGCCACAAGTTGTAAATACCCTTGTTTTTGTTTGTGCTGTAACAGTGTTCCACAATTATCTGTACACGGACCACTGCTCATTTGTAATGATTATTGTTAACAGCACAATACGTGTTACTTCAGCGTGGCATTAAGTAGTTATTGCTTATTGCCTTAAGTTATGTTTAGACAGGGAACATTAGACGCTCGTTTCAGTAGGCCCACAGCTTATATACTCATCACGTCGCTGAGTGAGCTGTGGGCTCGCGGCTGTTTGTCATGACACGGAATGGAGATGAAAACAGCTTCATAAACACTCACTTGTGTACACTACTCAAAAACTTAACGCGTACAACACGCGCTTAGCGCTTGTGTGAATGTGCCCTTAGGGCGCGTTGTATGAATACGTCCGCTGATGCCGCCGCGCGCCGTGCTGACGTACTCGTAGGTAACAGGATATAGTTTGTAGGAAGCTCGTTACGCCGCTGTACCGCTGCGTTTGATTGCTGTGCAAGGGGAATACTAATGTTGAAACTTATATGCGTTTGATCAAACGGATTCAGTTGTTACCAATTGAGAAACGAAGCTTATTCCTAATGCACTATTTTAAGATTCCTAAACTTGTTATTTGTATTGTAAGCTCCTCCACCATCAAGATAATGTTATAAGCTTTGCTTTACTTTTGCCGGAGGCGAGCACAATCGATTCCATAATTTTCATGTTTATTTGGGAACCAAAGAAAAACATGGGAGTTCCCACGGATGTTGTAAATCAACATGGGGAAGCAGAATAATGTGTTTCTCACAAGAGATCGGTACTGCTCTACATTATTCACGTTGGTAGAGCCTCGGTATAATAACAGTGTTAAGTCAATTAGTCCCTATTTGATTTAACATAATTTTCCTACACGGTCTACCTAAGCATATTTCCAAGTAGCTTACGCAAACACAAACAAGTCTATAAAAGTAAATTTCCAATAAAACGTACACTAAAGAGTAAAAATTATATTGATTTTATCGACTTGGGGTTATTTAATTATAACTGTGATGCCGGTTTCGTTTTATGCGTCCGTTGACAGAAAAGTTTGCTAACAAAATTGTCCCGACAAAGTTTGGTACAGACCGCCTCTCGCGTGTTTGTCAAAAAGTCGCTCTCGGCATCGTTAGACCGCTCTTAGCGTCCCTGATTAGTTTTTATAGCAGTCTAATTCAACTCCGCTTTGCAGGAAGGGAAAAGCGGTGTTTCATGGTCATCCTCTAAGCGGTAGTAAGGGATTACGCCTCGTGCACACTACCGCTTTAACGTAACGACTCTTCGACAAACTTCCCGAACATTCTAATTTAGTATTCAATTCAAAATTCAACGTTATGTTCTTTTATACTACAGCACACTGACTTTCCGGATTTATGGTAATAAAAACAGCTGTTCGAAACGACATATAACATTTGGGTGCTTTTATTAGTTACTGAATACTATCGTTTTGTGGCTAAGTAACTTTAAATAAATATTTATGAAGGAGTTAACTTGAACAAATTCAAATAATGCTCTAAAATACCTAGAAATAGACTTAGCACGGCAAAGTTTCTCATGGACTAAACAAATTAATTCAAGTTATGAGTTTAACCAATATTTGTAGTTACAGAATGTAATTTGATTTGTAATTTTGCATTAGTTGGATGTTCTGGAGGCTTTGTCACCAATTCGGAACAGATGAAGTCGGGCTAAGCGAAGGCAGGTCGGTAGAACCTCCATTGTTTTCCATGTCGCCAGCGGCTTTACGTCAATGAAGATAAGGGCTAGATTACTGGAGCTGGGTTTAAAAGCCTCCGTATGTTTGCTAATAAAGCCGCCGGACATTTTGCCCAGAGGGGTCCTAATTTATCATTGTTAGAGTGCGCCTCAAACGAAAGCAATTTCCGTCTAGAATTCGTATTTTTTTTAGTTACGATTTCTCTCGAGATCTCAGCTTAGAGTTCATTTGATGTCGTCCAATTAGGATTCTATTACAAAGCTTTTGCAAAGAACAAGATCAAATTCATTTTAAATTCGAATGTATATCTAAATGCATAGGTACTTCTTCAGATTAATTTTAACCCAAAACTACTTTTTTATTATTATTATTATAGTAAGATAAGACAATTTCCTTTTTAGATTTTGCGCTTTATAGAGATACTAATAGAAATAAATATTTGTTATAAAACTACACAAAGAATTTAGCAAGACTGTCTGTCAAAACGGAAATGAACATAGCGGAGAGCAGTTGAAAAATACACCGACACCATCTCGGGGCTGGGAAACGTGGAAATTAAAGGATTCTATTGTTTGGCTCCTTACAGTTATTCTCTCTTATACCTACTTGTCCCCATTTCGGAGATAAGATAAGATAATACTTTGTAAAGAAAATAATAAAGGGTGCTAATTCGATCGCGAGGCGCCTTAGTTCAGCTGACAAGCGCTAGTCTCACATTTTTTATATCTTTTATAAACAATTCGCTGTAAGGCACGTCAAGTGGCTGTCTGAACTGAACTCGTCTAATATTCACAAAATGCCAACATTGAAAGCAGTTTCAGAAGTTTAGTCTATCGAGTATATAAACACGTTCAATGCGAGTAGGCACGAAAATTCATAGAACTGTGCATAATTCACGTTGACGTACAGTTTCTCGCAAAGGTTTTTACTTTTTACTTATCTATTGGAGCGAGAGACCTCAGATGATAACCAGTGATTCGTGAACAAGTTCTTGTTCGCTGTTTGCCATTTCTTTTGCCATTACAGAATTATTTGGGCGTAATAATGGATTTTTTTTGGACAAATTGCTTTTACGGCGAAAGTAACATAATAAAATCCATTGAAAATAAACTCTGATTGACTACTTATCGATGTTGAAAATACTTTATAAAATGTTTCAATAGTTTGGTATTCAGAGCACACCCGCCCTATACGTAATGTCAGTTTCGCACTGAAAGCTTTCTTCTGTTCTCGCGCAATACATCATTTTATTTTATAGCCAAACAAGCGAGAACTATATTTCCACGTACGCCTAGATATTTCTCAATATTATTGTCGCGGCTTTTATATTTTACCTCTGTCCTTTATAGTAAAGTCGGTTTCTTTTCCAGTGACTAAATTCATCCGCATCGGGATCGCTGACAAGAATGACAACCCGCCGTACTTCGACAAGGAGCTGTACGAGGCGGAGGTCGACGAAAATGAGGACATTCAACACACCGTACTCACCGTCACCGCCAAGGATCACGATGAATGTGAGTACATAGCTTTTACATATACACAAGCTTAAAAACTCGTCAATAGAATACGACTATTTTTATAAAACTTGTGCCAATTCTTTCACGAAAACAAAAATAGCAAGTGGCGTGTTTATAGAATAAATATACGAGGCGACCCTAATACGAGGCAACACTGCAACAAGGAAAGAACATCTAAAACAAAACAAAAAGTCCCGCACATGGCCGCTATATTTTATGCCATCGGATCAAGTTCCGCTTAACTTTATACAAAGAAAATCACTCGCTGTATCCCGAAGATATTCCGCCTTACACATGGATTGTAATCGAATGGTATTAGCTTCGAGAAGAATAATATATAAGGCAGTAAAGATGATATGACGTACGTACGAACGTCTTCATAATATACCTCACCTGAGCGCTGTATACATAGATTAAGGGTTTCTTGTGCCCTTTATTGATATTGAATCGAGAAGTTGATTGTCCCGTAACTACAATGTAACAAAGCAGGCTTGATACATTTCCGAGAATTAAAATTCTGTGAAAATTATGTTGTGAACGTGCTTCGATAAAACAATAAAAATGACATTTCAATCATGCCAGTAGTTCACAACCTGCTCCCGAAAATTGTCAACATTTCCGCGCAATGGACAACCGACCTTTATTATTGACCTGATGAGTTTTAAACAGAAAAATTGAAAGGGTTTCGTAATTCAGCATGCTTATAAAACGGGTAAAGTAATTTTGCAATCGATAAAAAATTGTTAACATAATTGAAATCAGAGTCAATCTTTTTGAATGAATTTCGCTAAAAGCTTGGATTGACAAAGCATTTTGTACTTAGTATGTATTTTTCTTTAGCTATTGTTCACACGCTTTGTTCCGCTGACGCTTTGTCCGTTTTCTTTTAAGTCGATCTAAGAAATTGTTGACGTAGTTATTATTGTTATTAAAAAGTAAGCATTGTTGTAGTTTCCGGTCTGAAATTACTTCCTTATTAACTGATTTCATTATAAAAATGACTTTTTATGCCATTCACCTACCAAAGCTACTTGTTGGGAACGCTTATAAATATTATTTTATGTTCAAAGGGATTAACCGGGAAATAAAAATCGCGGCTACGCATACACCTACAACATTCAACACACCGATCTGTGTATTTTATATCTTATGACGACATTTTCAAGATATTAAAGACATAAATTTTACATTGGGATAAGCCGCATAAGCATTTTCTTTAATAAATAAAGCCGAGGAGGACATTCGTTTGAAAATATGATACCCCGTTTATTCCGTAAGCTTTACGTATTAATTATTATGTATTTAAGGATAAATGAAAATAATAAAACCAGTGATAAAATTCTGGGTACTACTTTTGCTCTTTTTCTTTTTTAAACGAGACAAGCTAAAAGAAATTACGAATGTCTTTATGTAGTTGTGCGAAGTGAGATCATACACAGGCTAACAAAATAAATATTATAACAAAATAAAAATAAGTGGGCCGATGGCGTAATTTTTTAAGTAAAAAGTATTGAAACATCCATTACCTACGTCACCGGATCGAGATCCAATGCTCCATATTTTTTCCATCAACCTGTTTGTGCTCAATCATTCTCTTTGTAAAACTATTCGAAAGAGGGGATAATGAGAAAATATCATATAACTCAGAGCGCAGCGCACATAATTTCCCTTATCCAAACGTTGACGCTGAATCGGTGTAGTTGTTATTTTGTAGTGCCAAGTAGATTCAACGTTATGAATATTGCTGGCATCGACAGTGCCATCGGGCGGCGCGGGCGGCGGAGCCAGTTCCGAGCACCGAACACGAAAGTTTCACACGAAGCCTACATACGACGTCACAGCCTAACAACAGTGTAGCGCTTTCGTTTGATCGATGAGTTCGCACAGTTGCTGTGATACATTATATCGGAGAATGTCGCCTTCGCTCAGCGCTGCTATACCGGGCCATCCCCGTGTCGCCCCTCTCATACGGCCCTTATTAAACTCACAACCTTTTCTGTACCTTTCCATAATGACATTACTGACGCAAATTGTCTGACTTGATTATATAATTAACTTAAGATGGGTAATGCTTTAAATTACTGGCAATCTGGTCATGATGAAAATTCTCTCGGCGAGCACAGGTAGTCGGGACTTGCTATTTTATATCACAAGGTAGACAGTTTTTGGAGGTTGGTACGAATTGAAAGTATAATAAAATTTTCTCTTACTACATCGTAAATCTTTTGGGGTTGCTGATGTCCAACCGTTTGTTTTCACCAAGTGCTACTCAATAATGAAATTGGATTTATTTTTTGTGAAAACAGTTTTGAAACTCTTTTATCTCTTCGGGCATTTTATAAATTAAAAAGGATTTTCCGTCTCGTAAAGACAAATAGCAAAAGAGCAGTTGAATCTTTAAAATCTGGAACTACTTTGTCCTCGTTTACTTTATTAAAATTATTCTGGAGTAGTTGTTAGAATTACTTCAGTTGGTACGTAGTATAATTGATCATAGAACAAGATCTCGTTTTGTAGAAGTTATAAATTCTTTTCATCGTTGGAAAACTTATGTAGCCGTAGTTCTACAAACGTTTAAGAGCTCTCTAACATTCAGTCGAAAAGTGTTTTCAATCTTTTATTACTTTCTTTTAAAGTATTTTTTTCATTTTCTTATGTCATTATCACCAACTGAATAATTTGCTTTAAATACCTACTTTTTTGTCTTAGTATCTACTTAGATTAACATCTACATGATTGTGATAAAAATAAAAAGATTTGGTTTGAACCTAAAAATAAATAGCTGTACTTGTTTGTTATCGTGAACAGATGAATAGGATATTATTAGTACCTTCTCGTTTCGGAATTATCTTCATGTACGGAAAAAGTAACAAAGAACTTATATACTTACTTTCAGCCCAAACGTCTGAATCCATATTAGATTTTCACAAATAAAAGAAAAAATCTTATCGTTATTTTCTTTCCGAAATTAACTTTGGCGAAAAGGCAAATAAACGTATGTGCTCAAACAAAAATGTAACTAAGCGTGTCTTTGATACACAAACTCGCGCAATATGTATTGTGTCGGGTGGTGCACATTTACTGCTGTGGCGCAACTCTGCCACAACTTGAGTTATTACTAAGAACAAATGACACCCGCTAAGCTCTCAATGCCATTGGACTATAAACAAAGTTACAATTGCATACGAGGTACGTACATTTCGAGTCTTGTATCAACTTCATGAGATACGTCACAATTTAGAAATGTAATCGTCTTGCAACCATGCGCGACTGTATTGTGTCGTATCGGAAACATCGCAGTCGTTCTGACGCAAAGACAAAGAGTGTGTAACATAACATCCCAGTTCAATGACTTACTTGTTACTGCTATCTAAAAAACATCAGGCTGCTCTCAATTCATAAAAACCAATTCAAACCAATTTAATTTTCTAAAATCGCTCTAGTTAGCGGTGTCAAAGTTGAAGTAACGACCTCGGTCGCACTTGGATAGAATTTCAATGTTTTAAAGGTCAATAAGTCGGCTTTAGTGGAAGTTCTTCATAAAAGTAAGATTTAAAAGGCGTAATTTGAAGATGTATTCTACGAAATTGTTATCTTTTAATCTATTAGGATCGCTTTTTGTACGCCGTCGTAGCATCGCGCTACGCCGTAGCAGTGTAGTAGCGCTGCATTATTTCGTAATAAAATCTCCGTCCCCAACAGATGTCGCCGAAACATACCGATTCAATCTTGTTTTTAAACTGGCTCCGTTTCTTTTCTCGAGAAAATTAAGTGTGAGGAAACATACAACTAGCACCCTCACCGCATGTTCATGACAAATTAGAATTGCAGCTGGACCAGAGTGTAATCGTTCTGGGTATTTTCCGGGTTGAAATATAGTCTCATTTTAAATAATGACTCTATTTGCGCCAGAGAACTGTAAATATTTTTAAAGATAACGCGTCAGGTTTATTGCGTATGTACGTGCTAGAGCAACTTGGTCGCCCCAGTAATAGCTAGCGTGTAAAAATATTTTTGTTTGCGAGACGGTGTGTTTGCCGTCTTTTAATAGAGCAGGAACTCGTAGCGAGAAACAGCTAGGTACCAGTGGACTTGTTTCTTTGTTACGCGAATTAATAGGTAATACGTTTATCAAGATTTAGATTGATTAAGGTAGCACCAACCTAAAGGAATAACTTTGTCTCCCTCTCCCGTTAATCAAGTGAACAATTTCAAGAGAACCGTACCCATCTGAGAAAGCTTTTCGAACAGTAACTTATTCTCGTTAAGTTAGTTTAGCAAACGTGGTTTACATTTCTCACATTGTTTAAGTGAACAAAGGTATGGTATTACAGTATGTATTTTGATACATTTCATATGACGTAGAGTTGTAAAATCGAATTCCGAAGGTCCGGCAAAAAAAAGCGACCGCTATTTTTACTCTTGAGTTAATGGAAATTTAGGCGGTAAGTAAAATGTCTCGAACAAAGCTGCCATCGGGCGTTTACAATAAAAAGTTGCCTAAACGATATTTTTGTTTGCGACAGGCTGAGCAACAGATGCCGTTAAATAATCAGTTAATATCTGCCCCACGGAGGATCAATTAGCCGCGCCATTACACCGTGGGTCTGGAAATAAGTGCCGTTATCTAGGACGAAACAGATCCTCCGACCCACACTGAATCCATTACGCTAAAGAATGAAGATTACGTTCGCTATCCATTTGATTGACCGCATTTAGTACCTATAAATTGAGCGAATCGAACGTAAAACTCAGGATGTATTGATAAATTCATTCGTTTGCGCGGTATGTATGCTTCGGATATGCATTTTTGATTTGTATGACTGAAACGCGAGGGGCTTCTTCCTATTAAACACACACACATACAACCACAGTGTCCGTATGGCGCACAAAAACTAAACTTTATTCTATTTGTATTCAAATGGAACGCTTTATTGAATAAAAAAAAAATGAATATAGTTATCGTAAGTTTTACGCATGAATAGATAACTTAACATTATTCTAGGCAGCTTAGTTTACCAAATCTGACAACATATTTTAATTTAACTAGCATAAACATTTTTAGGGTTTCGTACCTTAAGACGCACCACATATATGTCAGTGACCTTGAGTGGTTAGCTTGCGTGTTCTGTACTGAGTTCAGACAACGCGTCGTATGTCCAGCCAGTAATAGGAGTCGCCCATCAAGGAGTGCTGTCCCAAATTAGACGCATTATTCATTTATTATACATCAAACAAAAGGTATTTTAATAAAACCCGTACGAGTATACTAAAAGATCAATAATTAAATTATCTTTAAAATGGTGAAGGTTTCAGAAACATACGCTTGATAGCTTTTGCGTGATTCTCAGTTTTTTATCCGCGTTAGACACATAACTTTACAAATTAATTTCACTAAGTAATATAAAAATAATCTAAAATATTTATATATTATTAAGAAAATGCTCTAATTTAACATATTTTTTTTTTCTAAATCATCAACACTACTCGTTTAGACGTGTTATTCAGTATAAAATCATTAAAAGTCGGTGATCGTCGCCTTAAAAGGAAAAAACGGAACCGACGGACAACGAAGTGATCCTATAAGGATCCGTCTGTCCGTCCGTCTGTCTGTCTGCCAGTCCGTCAAGACAGAAATAATCATGCTTCTAAATCAACGCAATAAAAAAATACGACCATTTATGTGACATATTTTGATACTCGCAAATAAATCAAAACCTACCGGGTGCTTCCCATTGACCTAGAATCATGAAATTTGGCAGGAAGCAAGGTCTCACAGCACAAGTTAAGGAAAAAGTTAAAAAATCGTTAATTTATATCAATATCACATTTTTATAAAAATATGCGATTACAAGACGTATCGATATACGTCACGGTTAATGCTCCAACTGCAAATGAAGGTTTGTAATCGCATATTTTTTCAATTATGTGATATTGATATAAATTAAGGATTTTTGAACTTTTCCTTAAAACATGTTCTCCCATATGTCGATAAGTATGGGAGAACATGTTTTTCAACTACAAAGTTAAGTTTGTTTTGGATAAATTCATCCGAACTACCTTCTTTGTGTGTGATCCGACACGCCCTTGGCCGGTTTTTAGATAATAAAAAGCAAAAAATAATATATAAGTTTTCTAATATTTTTTCTGCCGTCAAAGTAATCAAATTATTAATTGTTACGCTTTCTGAAATAAAGTCTAAAATCCTCCATCAGTAGGCCCAAATCAATTACCCTCATTTGAGAATCTTTCTGTAGCTTTCGTTTTATAACTCACGAGAAACATAGTTATAGTCGACCACTTTTCGTAACAATTTTCAGTAAATTGAAAATTCACTAAGGTTGAAACTATCTAACTGTCACAAAGACAAATATACCTTGTCGTTTTATGACGTGCAAGTGCCATTCCACCTGAGGATGTTAAAGAAAGAAAGAAAAATAAGTTTATTTGTCACAGAAACACGCGAAAAAAAAAAGAAGATAATTAACTCGAGTAGATAACGACAACATAACGATATCAAAACGATAGCAATACAATAACGAGCACAAAACAGAAATAGCCGGCAGCTGCTGGCACGTCATTACTGTGACAAGAAGGCTTCCACTCAGCATGATGCTGTGCTATGGAGACCCACAGCACAGCGCTGATTTTCAGTGGTCAAAGCAAATACGAGGTCGACTACACCTACCAACCTAGTACCAACAGTCACCGCATGTTCATAGTTACAATTTGACATTAAGAGCACCTATATGTCGTACCAGAAAACGCAACTTTTTTAACTTAACGGCTGACCGTCTAAGCTGTACTTTGATCTTTTGGCGCGTAGCCCAAATCGGTTGTAACGCCGCCATTAAATACATTTCAAACAACATCATTATCAACAACGCCCCCCTGTCAACGTCATTCAACCGCCAAAAGATCCTTTGTATTACTGTACCTATGTATAATTTTACGAAATGTTAAGTTAATGTGAACGATAACATTTTGACAGCTCGTAATTTGTGATTCTATTTTCGGGGTCATATTGATTCACCATAATGAATGTCGAAGCTTTACTATGAGCCGGTAGCTCAAACCAAGTTGACTGATGACCCTAGTTATCGTCCCTCTCAGAACATTACACACAGATTTATATGAACACATGGACTACCTCATGCTTCCATAAATCTTTTAATTGTTCAATTATTTGAAATGGTTTGATTCTTTTAAATTATTTTTAACCTGAATTTAATGCTTGAAAGTACCTAAACACTATAGTCTTACAAAATAATTCTAAACATAATTTACCTAATGTTTAATCAGTAGTTCATCAAGAAGTTACAGCAACTGTCGTAAAAGGATTATCATTTTACTGCGTGGGACTTTAACTACGCGGAATTTACCGCATAAACTCCCAGCTCTAGTACTTACCTAAGGTTTACAGCACGAACCATCATGTTTTATTTTTATTACTGAAAGCCATTCGGCATTAGATGGGAAAGACGATCATAGTCTATACATATTATAAAATTAAAGTCGCTTTTGGGGTCTCAATGTTCTTCTAAACTACGCAATAGATTTGAATGAGGTTTTCGCTATATTTAGTAAGAAATTTCGATGTTTTGTCAAGCTGTAAAAACCCTGGGAAACAGGACAGGGTTGCAAGTATTATTAAAAGAAATAAAACATATTCAAGGTCGATGAACATTCTCATTTCTTAGACGAAACAGCGCTAGTAATAAAGCAATCACGGCGAGGCGGCGAGAAAGCACAAGGTGACTAATTAGACGTCATTCCCAAACTCTTATTACCGCACACGTTATTATTTGTGAACACAGACGGTAATGAGAAGCTCGCCGTTTGAGCTCTCTCTCGTCCACTGAGTAGGTACCAGAATTTATTAATATAAACGTCGGGAAATACGCTGCGCTCCTCGCGGTGTCTTGGTGCGCACGCGAGCTGCGTGTCACAGGTAATGAGTTATGAGGCATACAGACACTATCCGTGCCTCTAACTCCCACTAGATTGAACTATGTTCAGGTAATTACGCAAATAAATAACACAAATTACACCACATCGCGTAATCATTTACTTCGTCTACGCTCGTGATTCTACTAAATAAATTATGATGTCGACTAAATTAAAATCTAGGCCCCAAACCTCAACGTTATAAATAACGATGTGATCGTTAATTCGTCGTTTATTATCACAGTGCGTACTCTGGGGTCCATCTATAAATTACGTATTTTATGAGCTAACCTAACCTCAATTATGTCAATCTGAAATTAAATTATAGATTTGTTGTATTACCCAAATCTCATGGTTTATTGATGAAGCAGTATGAATCAATCTGGAATATTCATTGTTAATAATTAATACAGGCAATGGGCATACATATTGTAGGTGATACCTTGATCTCCTTGCGTCGCATCTTGCAAGTGCTAGTGGTTGGGAATATAAGAAAATACATATTTCAGATAAAGTAACAGTTCGCGTGTTTGTTAACACACGTCCAACCGGTTGTTACCGGTTGACAGGTAACACAATAACTCATTCCACTGTACCTCACAACTATTTTTATCTTCTACCTCGAATCTTATAATTGCTAAGAATAGAAGCAAGTACAGTGAGTTCTTTGTATTCGCTTTAGGAAGTATTATAAATCACAGTATAATTTTGAGTGTCGCATAAATCATAAGGTTACTTTATATCTGGAGTTAACTCGATCCTCGGATCTGGGAGTATCTTTTCGAATAGAAGTTATAAATCATCCGGCAGTTTGCACTATCGGGCGTGCGCGTTGCTCTAATTAATTCTGCAGCCAACGCATTAATAACGTGCTTTAATTGTAGACGTCTTTTGATACTCTCATCTTTAACTTGCGCGATGACATTCACAGAGAGCTCCGACCGTCGCCGACCGCCGCCGCTAATGGATGATAAAACCAACGTCAACGCGGCTAACAACGGAATAAATTAAGGAACCCTCTGAAATGCTTGATAAATTACAACGTGCCTCTAACCACTCGTATGTTTAAATAGTCGCTCGTTAAAAGCCCTACATATACCATTTTGATATAGTTCATATGCTAAAGTTCTTAATTCCTTTTCGTGGCGTAGTATATTACGGAGAGACCCAAATTTTAATAAATGAGGGCCTCGATGTTCTGGATCACTTTAATGAGCATACAGAGCGCCTTGCGAGAACTGAACAAATAGTAATCTGTCGAGTGTCGACTTAGCTAATTGATGAGCTGTAATTGCTGGGCCAGATATCGCTAACTGGTAGCGTTTGCCAGATGACACAGGCGTCGGTCAGGACACATTTGGGTCAACCTTAGCTGGAGGGTCACTCGTCTGGAGTGTAGTCCTCCATTTGCGTCCGCAGGGCCGCTCGAGCCACAGCGTCACGTTGAGTGATTGTCTCGCTAATTCGCCGTGACGTAAACGATCAGAGTCCGACACACCGACGCCCCGCTCACCCCCTGCTTGCCCTACATGCTTATTGCTCGAGACCGGTCAACGTCGCCCAGCAATAATGGAAAATCACTATCTATGTAGCCAACTTCACAGATTATGGAAACATGTAAGCCTTACTCAACTTGTTAACGAGAATCATAATTTAATTACCAAGTTACAGTAGCAGCAGAAGACAAAACTTTTCATCTGTATAAAAGTTTTTTAACATCAGACGAATTATTATTACCCTCTACTAAGCAGAAAGCAGATATTAAAATTGTGAAAGTGATCTTATATCAGAATAACTAACAAATCTCCATAAGGCTGTTATTTATATTTAAATTACGTATGAATATTAAAAAATTCCAAAGTTTCTCATCTCAGTCGCAAAAAGACATTTGCAAGTTAAGATGGGAAAGCATTATATTTTTAGTAAAATTAATTGGTCTCTTTTGCTACGTAGATTGGTCTTTAACAATATTAAGTCCTTAAAATGTTTACGAACGACTTAAAAGATATTTATAGAAGATTATTTTAAAAGGTACACCGTGTCCTGAATATAAAGTAGATTAAATCTAATAAGACAATGAAGGTAAATTGTGTTAGCTGAATCAGGGCAATATCGCCGTACTGGTGTCATCAATATGAGCCTGAATCATGGTCATAATGCTTGAGTGGTATTCCCTGGCGAGGTGTGTACGCATATCCGTGACACTTGACAAATTACATTATGATTTTGTTACGGAGTCAACTCAACACAGTTCCAACTTAATTTTCAAGTTGCGCGCGTTGATGTAAACGGAAAACTTATTTTTTTTCGTATCAACGTGAGTTAGCGGTGGGTACTTTGGGTAATGCGGTGAACTCGGGACAAGTTGTCCGCGAGTGACTCGCCCGTGCCGCCGCGCTTACGAGCTCTGGCGCTGTCAAGCTGTCTCAACTTGCCTTCCTACTTTATTTCTCACGCCTGCTATACTCCTCACTGATTAAGTGTCCCACTACTCCCGAGACATTGTTAATTTCTCACGCCTGCTATACTCCTCACTGATTAAGTGTCCCACTACTCCCGAGACATTGTTAATTTCTCACGCCTGCTATACTCCTCACTGATTAAGTGTCCCACTACTCCCGAGACATTGTTAATTTCTCACGCCTGCTATACTCCTCACTGATTAAGTGTCCCACTACTTCCGAGACATTGTTAGTTTCTCACGCCTGCTATACTCCTCACTGATTAAGTGTCCCACTACTCCCGAGACATTGTTAATTTCTCACGCCTGCTATACTCCTCACTGATTAAGTGTCCCACTACTCCCGAGACATTGTTAATTTCTCACGCCTGCTATACTCCTCACTGATTAAGTGTCCCACTACTCCCGAGACATTGTTAATTTCTCACGCCTGCTATACTCCTCACTGATTAAGTGTCCCACTACTCCCGAGACATTGTTAATTTCCTCAACTTCAGATGCGTGCTTGTGACTGCTAAACTGATTCAATAAATAAAATTAATTCCCGTCATTTCGAGCACGACGCCGAATAGTAGAGCCGTTTCAATAAAATGTATGTTACTCACTACGCTATTAAAAACATATTTCAAACTTCGTTTAAATTTATCATCGCTTTGAAATCGACTTATGTTCGTTTCCGAATATTGAGGCATAAAAGAGAGGCATTGAAATAACTTAAAAGCCATTACGTATGATTGAAAAAAAATTAAAGTGCTTTTAAAATTAAATGGCCACTCAACAGTATCGAGAGACATTTGGTTGTATTCACGTGGTTTTTTTTTACTGCCCGGCTATTTCCGGATTCGAAGGAAGCCTTTGTTCATGAACTCATACCAACACAACAACAACGCTCGAACAACGTTTGCCCCAGGCATAATTTTACCATACTCTTCTTGTAGCGCAGCAATCGCGAGCGATATAGCAATCGCGCAGGTAGACGAATGCGTAGCTATCTCGTAGCTTACTAGCAATGTGCTACGAGTATGCTACGCGGCTACAAATTGCTACGAAGTGAAGCGACTCCTAGGTAGTGGACCGCTAGAATACTAATTAACTTTTTGCAAACATAATAATACAGGCAATATTTACATTTTATGATGGGGAAATAAATGGTAATATTTTTTTGTCAGAAAAACTTTTAAATATTATGTTTCTGAAAATCCACATTACTTGAAAAAATATTTAACGTTTGGTTAAATATTTTTTTAAATATTGTGATTTTATTTTTCAAGCATCATTGAAATGTTTTTAATGTTGGCACATTCTTCTTCGTCACTCATTGTGCACATGATATTTTTGGAGCGCGTTATCCGAGCCTGCGGTGTGTACTCACGAGCTCATTGAGGGCTAAGCTCGAACGCCTCCTTGACAATGTGTGCTGATAACAATGTACATCAAGTAAATGGCTCCACGAGATTTTCACCGCAAAAATTATAATGAAAAGAGCTCCTAACCGGTACTTTATAAAGCGATATGACAAGTTATGTTTTTCTAAAATTTCTCCGCGATTATAACGAGAGGAAATATTATGTTATTTAAGTAAACTGGTTCCACGTAATCGGCTTACTACCAAGTCTTTCTTATTGTTTCGGAGTTTCCTTCTGTTCGAACGCACGGAAGCGTTGATGTGGGCGTAACTCCGTAATTCATATGTCTTTTATTATAGCTTACATTTACATAATATTACAATAGACCCTGTTTTACTTGCATACAATTTACGAACGGTTGTATAAGTAAAGAGACTGCTGCTGGAAGAGATTTCTTTAGAAATAAGCATCACCTTTGTACGTATTTTTCTGTTCCTTTCTTCTTGTCTATTTATATGTGTGTACACAAACTGTTAATTAAATAAATAAAGTTAAATCATATATACAATATACTGCAGTGTATCGCGAGTAGACTGGACTGTTTGTGTATGAATCGCTCCTGCAAGCTTTCCACATCGGTGTTGAGCGTGTAGCAGGGATTCGTTAAGTGTGTAGGATAAGTTTACTAACATAGTTGTTAAGAGGTATTGCTACTAACATATTGAGTCTTGTTACTTGTTAATTAAATATAAATAAATATATAAGTATGTCTTTATATTTTATCTAAACTATCTGGGCATGTTTGCTGTCTATTTTCAAGATTATTCTAGAAAGTGGGTTAGGAGTAATCGATGTGGATATTCAGTAACCGCAGGTAGGTAACTGAAATCCGTAGGGTCACCGGGATCAAACGATAGTGGCTGCACACAAATCCAGTAGGTAACTAGCTGTACCACAGATGGTGGAATGAGTAGGTATGTTTCAGTGTGAGGGTTGCCAAACCATGTTCTGTTATAGGCTAATTAGGCTTTGATAATTATAATAGGGCCGAACAGTAATAATACACGAGCGAAATATTATGTACTGGGTTTAATATTCCATTCAACTGCGTTTGGATTCCAGTTTCCCCGAAATAATTCCCCCTAAAACAAAAGAATTAAGTTACACTATAAATATAATCTGTTTATTATCAAAAACATTAATTTATGAGAATTGTATGCAGATTTTACCAAATCGTTAATATTTCGGTGGTTTTATGTTTAAAGTGGATAGCTGAATATTGTTTCTCGGTGGTTTCCATCAGAACGGCCATTAATCTCGCCGACCACAAAAATAGCGGGAAATACGAACGCTCCGAAACCGCAAACGTCCACGAAGTACGAAGAAAAACCATCACAAAAATAATATGATACTCCAGTGTTTTTCTCGCAATTTCCTCCTGACTTGCTCCACCCTTCTCTGAGAATTAAAAACGACACAAACTATTAATCATTCCGCTGCAATTTGTTATAATCAACTGAAGTAAACAAATTACTTAAGTACCTCGTGTTGATGGACTGGCAACCTATTTCACTATTTATACAACTCAACTGAAACTTGTGGGTGAACAAAAAGAAACCTCTTTTGGACACGCAATACTTTCAGGCTGGAATAGCCTAGATATAGATATAGGTCCATACAAGTAATATGATTAACCAAATAAAAAACTTTAGCGACTTAATAACTGGAGAGTTGTTCATAAAATACAAACAACTGTATTAACAAATCATCTAAATTAAAATAAGAATATCCTATAGATATTACTTACTTACAGAAATTAATTTATAGCTTGAAACATAATACCGTTCATTCGCCTCCCGCCTTCGGGAAAAATAGTGAAACGGAGCACATTCAATCATTTCTCTTGTAATGACATCCCTCCGATTTTTAACCCCCAGGGAGGAATCCTATTAATCTGTAATCTGGATTATCTTGAATACAATCATGCTCGAGATAAATACGTCATTAAAGGCGTCTTATGCTTATTTCAGTTTGGTGTAGAATAATCCTCTTAGCGTGGTGTGTAAACGTCGTACGTTATTCAATACTATAGTAAAAAATACAAGGAAGGTACGAGTCGTTACTTAGTCATGATTTCTTATGCTGCCGAGCTACTGAATACTAATAGCACCAGCGTTACATTCCCGCTTTTATCATTCATGAATACATCCGATTGATATATCCGATAAGCTTGTTTCACATGTATTAGGTAGGTAACTGTTTCAGTAGTAATCCTTTAAAGTTGTGCTACATTTGTTAAATCTCATGATACTTACAATCAAACAATAGGTTGAATTGATGCTTTGTGAAACTCGGAATATGTAAGTGTGGAAAAAAAAAACAAAAATAGCTCGTGACTTTGCCCACGTGAATCTTGTTCTTAACCATAATTTGTGATTCACCTTGAAAAATGAGCAATTTTTCGGGTAATATTTATAAACTCTGTGCCAAACGTTAAAATCGGATCAGAATTCTCCAATTCCATGAATTTCCAATCCAGCTAACGAGTTGCATTAACAACAGCTACGTAACTGTCCCTCAGTTTCGGAGAAATGTAAAGAGGGTGGGAATCAAAGTCTCTCATCTCCTTTCGCATTTGTCCGAAATGACCAATATGAAATGTTGGAATGTAATTAATACGTAAACTCAAACCAAAACTAACCGTTAACATGTAAATATTATGATTACGTCCCGAAATTAAATACTCGTATAATTCTGAACGTAAAATAAACATGTCTGGAAAATCGAACAATATCCTTTGAATTAAACTTTGACATAATTTAAACAGCCGAATGTTTAAGCTTATCTGTGTGGTCCTTACTCGGCTATACAATGTTTAGTATGTATTTATTATCGAGATGCTGAAACCTCGGGACCATTATCTCGGTAATTAGACTCACGGAACAGTCGATTAATTCAGGACCCAAGATTTAAGAACCCCCAGTTCGTCGAAAACTAATCGGATATTCCGGATTAAAAGCCATCGGTGACTTATTGGAATTCTTTGCCGAAGGGAAATATACAAATGTACTTTCAATGTTCATTAGTTGGGTGATAGGCGTAGCAGGGTGCTGATATCGAGGGTGTTATGTTCGTAAAAAGTTTATGACGGCGTATGGGAGTGCAATATTTTAGAAAGATGCTTCGGTATGGATGATTGGTTAAAATTTTCATAAAAATACCGCTATTTCATGGGATCTGTGCGGCGAGCGGCGTCGGCGGTTACGACTTAGGACTGTAGCGCGATAATTAGCCGCATCAATATGCACTGTGCGCTTTCTGCTCTTTCCGTCCACCATTTGAATATTTCCCCGCGGGCGAAGTTTGTGGCATGCTCGTTAGAAACGCCGGATAGAGTTTTATTCATGTCCGACATGATAACGACATGTTGTGGTTGCGCTCCCCCGCACCTCACACGGTCAGCTGAATGAATAACTCGCTTATTCCACAACAGACGTCATAATATTCAATTCCTATTTTAATGTTTCAAGGCTTGCACCGCGCTTTGGTTCAAAAGTTTCGTAATTTTAATAGCCATTGTTTGACAAAGTTTGGACAGTCCTAGTCGTTTGTAGTTATATGCTAACCTGTTTTGTAAAGCCCTCTCGTGAAATTCAGTATGTTAATTAACTAAAGTCATTCCCGTTAACCCGCAATAGTACTCGTATATAGCGTCCACAGACGCAATTTTTTAATGATTGTTTAATTATGAAATACCTATTCACAAAAAATATGAAATTGAAAAACTCTCTGTTCACGCGCAGTTGTCTTTCAACGTGGAAGTCCAACGGCAACAGTTTGGACAACGCCAATACGTTTGGTACTATTCCCGCTACTATTTTGATTTTAAACATGATGTTTCGAATTTATTGTCATTTAATGGGTTTTTTTTAATTCGGTTTTCGTTAACTTATTTTTCTATGCTAGTATTTTTATTTTGTTTAAGGGAACGCCCTCTGTTATTTACCATACTGTATAAACATAATTTTCTAATTTAAGCGGCACATGTCTACACAACACGAATACAAAAGAAAAAGGAATAAGAATATTTACGATACGAGGAATGTTAATGTGGAAATTATTAATACATGCGATTGTAATATTAGGGTCGGGAGGCAAGAGCGGACGCGAAAAGCACATTGTCGCACGATTACGAGTCCATGTCACTTCCATCTCTCGTTGGCCCGAAGATTTATGTCGTTGCAATAAAATCTCCTCGTTTGAATAAACATCTCCACGGTTGTGGGCTGTGACAAATTGCTCGCCGGGCCCGCCAACAGTCGAGACGAACATTAGCCGAAATAATTCTTTTTAACGGCGGCGAGTGGGCCCGACTTGCCGCCTAATTATTCATGTGCGACCGCTCCGATACGCCTTGCCAACTTGCCGCAGCTATGTTACGTCCTGTCGTGACGTCACCTTATTAATTAACTTATTGATTTATAACGAAGTCATTAAGTGAAAAAGTTGTAGGCAATTTGTTGTACCTAAGTACTGGGAACCATTTTCTACTATACATTATTTTTTTCTATAACCAATGACTTTAGCTCAGTCACAATATTTACCAAAAAACTTATTATGCGGGAAGCGCTTTTCTATAAAATACTTTCAGTAACATGATAATACAATAAAACACTTGATAACCAATCGCCAAATGCAATTTCAGCAGTTGGTTTCCGTGAAATTTTATTACATCCGTGTTAAACAATAAATCAATGTGTTTGAGCGCAACGCGCGGCGCCATGTTTGTTTTCTACGCACATCTCATCGTTTTATATATTTTCTCTCCCACAAATTCGTATTACTTTTCCTATTTTTCGTAATAAAAATAAAAGTTTTATACCTTATTTTATTTCTTTGATACCTGAAGTTACTGTATGCTATTATATTTTAACTTTAATTTCATATTGTGATCAACGAAAAAATTAAAGTCAGTTCGGAAAATTCCGTTTTCTTCTTAATCAATATCGGTGAACAATAACTTAAAAGAATTAATAAAGTTTAAACAAGAAATCGGTTGATTTGCCTTTGCCAAAGTTTGTGACTACAAAATTTTCCGTTCCTTTAAAGGCGGGTAGGTCGTTGATCGTCGAACAAAAACTAATTAAGCCGGCATGTGTAGAGTCGAAGAGTAATGAATACTGGAGGCAGATAGAGCTCACCTCCGGCGCTACGCTCTCTGAAAAAAGAACTTTAATTGAAGCAGCGCTTTTACTACGAATTAATTGAAATCTTGTAGCTAACTACCTCATCTCCCTTTTGTACATAGACTTCCTTACTCAAATGAATAAAGTTTAGAACTAATTCTAGAGTTTATAGTATTCTTCTATCTTAATAATGTCCATAAGATAGTGCGTAGTTTAATTAGTTAAGTTCGACTAGTACAGTTGGCGGCAGGTGATAGAGATTAGCAAACGGTAGGAGTCGATCGGGATATGAGTAATTCTACCGGTGTCGGTAATTGAGTCGGCGTCGTCGAATCGTTCATTTCCGCCGTCGGCCACGCGATCCCGACGGACTAATCATACAGCTCACCGTCCTGCGATCGAGTTAATTGCAATATGAAACTTTTACCTGTTATGAACTCCTACTGGTCAACTTTATTACTGCCACCAACACATTTATTTATACAATCAGAAACCATTTAAACAACTCAACATTATTAACATATGAAAGTTTACATTTAGCCGACACAAGAGATTGCGGATAGTCGTTTATTCTGGCACTTCCTGCTAACCGTTCGTTTACCTAACTTAATTGTACATTCAGCAGACATTACGCAGACAAGCACGAAAACAATAAAACAGAGCTGCAGCGTTAACCGCAGTGTTGTCGCAAAAACCATTCGGAGTACACCGTCACTTTAAGTAATGAATGGTGTAAACTGCTATAAACTACAACACCTGTTCCTGTGAGGTGCCGAGCAGCCGCGCGGGAATGCCGAGGAAAACGTGACGCGGCGGAATGTGACGGCGCACTCACACGACGTGATAACAGCCAAGATGGCATATTTGCTGATACCACGCCCGCGTCACGCGACCCACGCGCCACACTTTATTATCAGTTCCGCGGACTCAGCTCGCGATGTTCTCTCACGTCTCCATCCCAATTAACTCTCAATGCTCCAAACTTCTTCACTTGTTATTTCCATGAATTTTAATAACGTCTCAGAAAATAAGCTTTATTTTTTTTGGCACGCCATACTTTCCCCAAAATTGTTATTACTTACAATTGTACCGCACAGCAATATTTAGGTAAAGTGGAAAGATGCCAACTTTCAATAATAAGTACACTTTTACGAATATCTCGGTCTGAATGCGTTTGAGCTGCTCTAAACTGAATGCTGAAAATCCCGAAAGCAGGAAGTTGTCTTCTTTTACGATCGTTATTGCTTCTGCCTGCCGTCTTAGGACAGACATTCGCGTACATTTCGTCGAAATACATTTTCCGATAGCGGTAATTTATTATAATTTTAGCTCGGAAGTATGGATATAGCTTAGTGCTGTTATTGTATTGGTAAATATGCGGACTTTGTGGAGACCACAAGTATTATACCGAATTAAAATAAGCTCACGGTTCTATTTACGTACGTGATTTATATGATGCTGTTTTGTGCTCGACCTGTGTGGGACAAAGGATATTAATAGATACTAATCATATAGCTGTTATAGCGCAGTGTAATACCGTATCGCAGTGCGGTGATACGCTGATCCTTAGTATTAACATCGCTTTTGTAATTTGATGGTGTTCGGATAATCTGCACGAGCGTGCCGCGCGTGGCGGGGCAGCGCCGGCCCGCGTGGCCGGAGAGGCGCGCGCGCGTCGGACCCTGTCCGGGCCACTCGGATATTATTCCGGAACGAGCGGACCATCCATGCATATTCATGTGCTCGATCCAGAGGCGCGTATTAATTTGCATCCCGATCCGACACCGGCCTCGTTACATTGTCCATTTTCGTTTCTTTGCCATAAACCCTAGAACGTCGGACAGTCTCGGCGGTGGCTCAATGGATCGTGAAATCGGAACGGTCATACCGTCCGCTTTGAGTAATTTGTAAAACTCTATTTTAAATTCATTGCCCACAAAACGGTTCGCGTTTATACACGGAATTACTATTATGAATGCTTTTAACGTTTTATACAGATTAAGTTCTTAAATAAAATTACTTTCTCACTGATTTGCGCGTAGTGGTTTATGACAGCGGAAGGGTATCTAGGTTCCGAGGTTCAGTACAACTCCATTCGTATTGAAGTATCTACACTGATCATGGGATATCGAGGATTTATTGCTACGTTTAATAATAAATCTGATAAATTGTTTGTTCGCTTCGTTTTAAAACACTTGAGTTGTACGAGGGACATTGGTTTAAGTGTTCAATAAATCAGCAAACGTGGTGGTTTATGTGAGTCAGGAGATCGTGATTCGTGCGCTTTTGGAATTAAAACCGATGCGGCTGTGTTGAAGACCTTCCAGATTATTTACCAATTTGTTTCAATTGTGGATAGGAATGTTCTATTACAAGTCATGCTGGTTAATTAAAATTGCAGATAGTTTAAATAGATAATGGCAGGTACCCACAATTCATTGTTGACTATACAATTTTAACATAACACACACTACATTAAAACATTTGTCGAGGCTCATACATACGCGTGCGTAATTCAAATAGAGAAAATAAATATAAATCATTTTCTTTTCTATGAAAATGAAATGACATATAACGTATGAATACAAATGTGAACATTTGGAACTATAAAAGACTCGTGATCCAATATTTATTTAGTGTTCGCACACATCGTTCATTCTTTAGTGTTTTAATCTGTTATTTATATTTCTATGGTTTTAATTCATGAGCATCCCTTTGCGGATTAAACTACATAATTTACGTTACGTGATTAAAAGTGATCATAATCAAAATATAGGTACTACATAAAGTACAGACGGAACCATTTTAAATAATGTATTTTACTGGACAACTTTATTACCGTAATTATGGTTTTAGAATTTAAACGCGGACAATTGACGCCTCGTTTTATGTACCTTCTGCAAAATGCGCACAAAAGTGGCGTGTATTTTTGGATTATTCGTGAAATAACGAGATTTATCCTCGCGGGTAGATGTGCGCGAGTGGAACACGTGGCGCAAATTGTCCACTGGTACTGCTTATTGTTGTAACTGTAATACAGTCGGCGGCCATATTGTGCTGCACATTCATAACGCAGCCAGCCTGCATACAGTATTTTCTACGCAAAAATATTTTCAAAGCTCTTACCTACTTCCCCCTTTACCGTTATGAACGGCACAATCCTGAATTTTACAGTTTTGGACGGCAGACGTGTCCAATTAATCTCTTTTTATGTTCCCGTTCCAAATTATCATAGTAATGAGTTGCTTTGGAACGTATTCGTGGTTGGTCATAAACTAGTGTAATAATTGCGGCAGTTAGTGTTAGATTTGGTGTTGGTCGCGCAAGGCTACAGCCGCTATCGCAGCGTCCCACGCACGAGATAAAGCGACCGCGTCAACCGCGGCCGATGTAATCAAGATCACGCAATGGGACATAATGGCATTTAGCGTGAAATGTTTATACTAGCGTATTGCTTTGTACACGCTTCGTGTTAAATTTGCTTGAATTATACATTTTGTCCAGCGTTCAATTTAAATTTTAGCTTCAGACTTTGTTAAACAAAATTCATCTTTTATATTTTAGACATGTAAAATTTTGCATACGTTTCCTATATTTTTTAACAACTCATCCTATTCATATTAGTTTTATGATCTGCTAGTCCCATAAATGTATGTACATTGTACAAGCAATATAAGCAACAAAAATGTATTCAAACAACATAGGTACCTGTAGGTAATTATAATGTTATCTGTTAGGTATTATCATATTTCCAGAAGTATTTTAAGAAATAATTGCTTACGAGTACTTTCCATAAACGATAACCATAAAACGGACATTTACTTGACAAGTATTATGTCACGTTATATGTCTCACATTGTTTGTTTGAATGGGTTCCGTAGCTTTGAGGGAATTTGAATATTGGTCTTTCTGCCGTGTCAGCCAGACTCGCATTCCGGCGTTAATCCAATTTCTTGTGATTTGTTCCAGAAAAATACTTAGATATTTTCCATTTCACCGGCGATGCAAAGACCAGCAGAAGTAATCTAATATAGAACCTCTATTACTTGTTGAAAATTAGTTTTACTTTGTTGGGCAGTTGTGATAATAAAATCACTTAGTTGGTAAATGCAACCAAACCTGTTTGTTTTTGTTAATAATTGCTTTGTTTGAGCAAGAGCAGGTACCTAATCAAGTTCCACTATGTTGTTTGAATGCCTCGCGACGAAAACTTGTAAGTAGGCAACGATAGGTACTTGACAACTCAGTTTTTCTTCTTTGTGAGCTATTTTTCCTAGTGAGGCTGAATGGTCTGCTCCGATGCTCGGTAATTTCTTTGAGAGGTGCTGCGCTGGCATCGAATAGACTTCGACAGAAACTAATTAAAAGCGAACATCGCGCAATCTGGCGAACTCACACAGACACTAATACGATTGTCGATACCAGTTCGCGAAATGAATAAATATTTAAGAACAAAAGAACTGTTGTAATTTCTCATGTGTATGCAGACCACGTTCTGAATGTAATATTATCACAGAATGTCTGCTTAGTGAATAGGTGTGTAATTCTTGATAAAAGTAGCGTAGCAAGCTCAAATTATATTTGATCACATATCGTTCTGTGCAGGGCCGTCTTAACCATATTTGGAGCCGGGGTGCGAAAATCAGCCTGCGAACGAAAAAAAAAACAAAATTTGTGTGTTGTACATACTCGTACTCTACTTACAATAAAATTCGGTACATTTTCAAACATCGAATAAAATTTTTCTGGCTCATAGGTAACTTTATTATGCTATCGACTTTTTTTTAAATCTACATTCGTCAGTCAGGCAGACTAATCTTGTCGGAAAACGAAATGGGGCCCCCTTGCCCAGGAATAAACGTCGAAGTATTTTTTAGCAGGCTGCCTTAAAAAGATTAGGTTTTCTTGACTATTGACAAAGATTTACTTTGTCGTCAACAGAAGAGCTAGATCGAATAGAGGATGGTTGGGCGATCGAAGCGAGCTCGAAAATGTTTGCACCTCAGCCCGGATAGGTAAGGCTTTCTTTTGACTATTCGTAGTTACATAAATAGGAGTTGCTTTACTTCTGCTACTGTCGCAGGTGTTGTTAAATATATACGTAAAGATGTTGAAACATTTTGAAAGAATACAAATACAAAATAAGTAGGTACTTATGCCTAACGTTACGATCACTTACACGGCTATCGCAAATTTAATGGTAATTGTAACACAATACAAATAAAATCACTAGGTACGATTACATTTTTGCTGACACAATTTGTGTTAGTGACTATATAATAGATACTGGCTCTCAAGCGGGCGGCGATATGTCAGAGGGCGCGCGCGCACGCACTTGTAGCCACCTAGCCACAAGCTCTCTTTGAATTTGCCGCGTCTGTTGGAATATAGATTTAATCCTTGTTGTAATAAGATCAAAATTGACTTGTACAACGCAAGTCGTAAGGCAAATGTGCCGAAAGCTGCAGAAGGCGTGTTTTTGGTAAACAATATTGGTGTCTATATTTTTATAGGATGGTATAGTTAAAATTTGTCAAGTAATTTTTTTAAATTGTCTTTACGCATGGTATGTGTAGGTAGGTATAAGGCGATCGGCTTGCGCCCTCTAAGACTCTGCGCCTGGGTGCTACGCACCCCTTGCACCCCCGGATAAAGACGGCCCTGTCTGTAATTAGGAACGGTACCAGTTATCGGTATCAGTTATTTATTTATATAACAATTGCTTGCTGCACTTACAGTAAACACCAAAGCGCGCAGCAAGCCAACAACAACATTTACGTAAAAAACTTCATGCAAACATTTAACATATATTTACTGCTATTCATAAATATGTCAATATCGGGCTCCTGAGCAATCAGGGCGATCAGCAGATTGATCGCCTGGGTTGTGGGAGCATATCGAGCAGTATGGGTACGCACTGGCGGAGATCGCCGCAGCCGGTCCGGAGCAAACAATGAACAGCGAGCTGGAGTAGTCGCGTCATCGATCTTATTATTGAGCAATAAGTAGTAGTGCATCAAAAGCGCACACTTGCGTCTCAGTTCCAACGTGTTGATAACTACCATTCCCGCAACAAACAGAGACGGATACAAATAGGGGTAATACCCCTAATAATATTTTTATACGAGTATAGGTAGCGAGCAAATTTTCGTTGGACCCGTTCTATCATGAGCTTATATTTTTGCTCATGCGGATCCCATACCAGAGCATTATACTCAAGTTTACTACGCACAAACGAATAATAAAGAGTCAGTATAACATTCCTGTCTTTAAACCTACCTGCCTGGCTCATAACAAAACCAAGTGATTGGAAGGCCTTGCCACAGATATTATTGAGTTGCTGTTATTCGGGATAAGGCAAATTAAAAGACTTGAAATTGATCACTGATAAAATTGCGAGTTACAAATGAATGCGGTGTGATATCTGCTGTATCATGTAAGTACATAGGATATTGTCCATTTCATTGAAATGAATTCATTTCATAGAAGCGCTGCATTTCATAAATGTATATTTTTGGTAACGTTTCAGTCCAACTCTAATAGTTATTGCTTCAAAATCGTGAAAAAATACCATGCATGCAAATTCACGCACATCCTTTGTTGAACATTTTAACAGACAGACTTTCCAATTCTCTATGTGGATTTAGAGATAAAACATTTTTATAGAATATTCACCCTATGAAAATAGGTAGTCGTTTATACGTTGTATCATATAAATCTCATTGAAATGTTTTATGAATGTAGGGATTGTTTGTCACAATATGTTTGCCTAGGTTCAATTTATTTCTATTCGCATTCAGTGCATCGATCAAAACCATATTTTATGTTTCCATTTTGTTTTCAAAAATTGTGATAGTTTCGAGTTTCTATATACTTGTATACATGATGCGTATTATTGTGTTTCAACGATCATTGTGAGCTTGTTGAATATGCATCTGAAAACAAAATAATTGTCTCAAAAATCATGATTTATGTGGTCATTACCTACACCTTAAAACGAAGTGTGAAATTGTTGTTTTACTCGTAAAATATGAAGTGCTGAAAGATTTTTAATTGCGGAGTTGCTACTGTTTACTTATACTGTTAAAAAAATTCATGTTTCACATCTTAAAATTATAAAGTAAAATCTTTGAGGGAATGGAATTAATAAATCGTTTTAAGTTGCGAAGTATCGGATGTGCTGAGCTGGCAACAGTCAAAGTACGTAACGATACGTTAGTGCGGTCGCACGGTAACTTGCTCTCGTTAACAACTTAAGACCGACGTTCATTACGGTGTCGAGCTACACTTTGCCACAGACTATCTACGTCTACATTTTCAATATAGGTAAACAAACATAAACATTCTGATATACACATACAATATTATTCCTCGCACTTTTCAAAAGAAAACTAACGAATGTTTAACCACTCTTTAAAAATATTCAACGGCGAAGCTCTTTTCATGCATTTCATGTTACTTTGCGTACCATTCGGAATGCAAAACCACTCCGATACATGTAATTTTCGAATCTTGTTTGCTTAAAAATTCATATCCATCAAATGTATATCCATCCACTATCATGAAATACGTTGCAATGAGCTCGCTACGACTGTTCCTGCCTTGAATTTCAAATTTCTATTCTTGCGTGTCTAAACTGCGAAGTTTTCAGCGGAAAATTATAGTGGGAACAGTACCCGTGTGGTAAATCAGGAGAAATACGTAGCTCTGACTAAATGAATATACAAAGTAGGCAAGGGACAGCGCAACCTAGCGCAACAATGCATGTATATTTTTACACAAAAAGTGGGAACCACAAAGTTGTTAGATCTGTCTGAATTATTTCTGCGTGGCGCAATCAAGCTCGCGAGGGGCTTGCTTAGAGTCACATTGTTTCAGAAGACCTTTGCTCTGCCCTCTTACAAATTCACCGCTGTTTTTATCGTTTTATTAGCTTTGTTTTGGAAGTTTTCTTTTCGCATTCTCTTTAGATTTTTGTTGTCTTTGATGTGCGGCTGTTCGTTTCGCCTTTTTGCAACCACCTCTGTGCATTAAACAATGGTAGAATTTATTAGATATTTTATAAAAGATTTCTGTTTACAAACAACTTGTTTATTAAATCAATTCTAAGGAATTAAATAAACTACAATAATTTAAGATAAATTCTTGCTACATTGTAAACAGTTTTATTTATAGTCTAGGTTGGCATTTGATGTTACCGAGGAGTATTTTAACGAAGAAAGGTATTGGTTAGTTAATTCACCCATCTATATTCATCAGTTTTTACAGATAAAAAACTCACTTGTCTCTACGTGGGCATTTTATAATAACGTTTGCCTGTATAATATTAGAAAAGAGGCGCTAAATTCATCAGTCGATGAGGACACCTGTCCGAACAGATTACATTGATGGATGAAACCTTGCGAGCGCTTGGCGACAGTATTAATATCGATAACATACATTATACGCATATTTGATAGCGCTTTCATGCTTTGGGAATTCGGTGTCGGTCAACGAGATAATTCATATGAGGCCGAACGATTGTATCCGCAGTCAGATTCCAGACCGATAGGCGTAATGTGCGGCTCACAACGCTCACACATTGTTTCATGCCAAAAATTTATAACAGCATAAATTCGGACCGGCCTGAGCAAGATATTTTGTAAGTCCCGCGCATAATCCCGGCGTGCCCACCGTGCCACCGCGTCGCGATAAAAAGTGTGACGACATTTCCCCGCTACACTTGTTTTGAAAAGAATAATGCTGTATAATTTAGGATGAGAGGGGTAGATAAATGGGCAGCTTTATGAAGTTTCTCATTCAGCCACGTTTGTTTAGGTGCGCGTTTATATCTATGTTTGTGTCTCATAAGGTTTTTATCATCAGGCAAATTTACAGACACAAGATTGTTAGAAGTGCAGAAACACACTAAAACAGACACGAATAGAGCTACACACAGAGTACACAGATAGGGACAGGCTTTGCGTGTTTTCCTTTGTTGTTTGCCAGTGAACCGGCCGCAGTCCAACGCTCTGGATTAAATACACGATCAGAAAGTCATTAAATCTAACTTCGGGAAACTATTGTGGTTAATACAGTTCACAAACACATTGAGCTAAATTGGACAGAGTCGATAGCAATGTTGTTAGAGAATTATGCATAAAATATTATAGAATACGATAGTAATAATAAATAGGCAATGCACATCTTAATTACGAGGAGTTCAGCACGATTTTAGCACAGACAGAAGCCGTCCTGAACTCCCGTCCTTTGTATCCTGTCTCTTCAGATCCTGATAACTTCGAGAAATCTAATGAAATGGGAAAATAATATGATCTATCAAATTAAAAACAGGCTAAGTGCGTGTCGGACTACGAACAATGAATGGTTCCGTAGTTGGGATGAATTTATCCCAAGAACAAACTTAATATTGTAGTTGAAAAAAAGTTCTCCCATGCATTCCAACTGCAAATGTAATTTTGTACGCACAATATTGAGAGATTTGCCATGTTATTTTAAGACCATATACTTCTTATAAGTTTTCCTATAATGTATAGACAGAGATATGTGATATGTACATAGAGATTTGTGAATGTAATGTATAGAGTAAAGAACCGTTCTCTGTATTTTTTTCAAAATTTTAAGCTCAGTAGTTCCGGCGTTAAAGGAGGCGAATGGTAAATTTTCATAGTTTTTCTTAAAAATCTTTAAAAATATGCATTTAAAAAATATGAAAGAAAATATTTGAAATCCTCGCAATAAGCTCTTTCATTTGATATACTACACGGTACAGTTTGCAAAAGTAAAAAAAAAAACTTATTTGCCCTATAAAAGTGACCCCCATATTAAATTCATTTATTTACGTTACACGTCCGTATTTGGGTCACAGAAATACATATGTATACCAAATTTCAACTTAATCGGTCCATTAGATTCGGAGTAAAGCTGGCTGTGACAGAAAGACAGACAGACAGATAGCCAACCAGCCAGGCACACGAGTGATCCTATATGGGACCGTTTTTTCCTTTTGAGGTACGGAACCCTAAACATGATCCAATCTGGTTTATATTTTTAAATTCATTTACAAATTGAATTCTAGTAAACAGATTTCGAACAAAACTAATTATGAATTTAAACCACATAATACAAAGAGTTTTATTAGCATAGGACAAATTCAATCGATTCACGCATAGAAGCTTCGCAATACAAAAATAGAAGATCGATTCTTATCTGCTTACCTACTTATTTATACATTGTGTTAGCTTACAGAAACGAAGCGTTATTGTATTGTAATTAGCGTTTGTTTACCCGAGGAACACAATATTTCTTTATACCGCAGGATTATGTTTACGAGTGCGACAATAATATTAATGTTAAATGAATATTACGGTGTTTGCGCACACGCCTAAACACTTCAATTGTCGTGAATTATTCAGTGACGATGTGGCACTCGCACCTAGCGCGATGACCACCGTCGACGCCGCCTCACCACTGTAATGTGGGCTCACCAAAGCCAATTGTTTATTCCACCGTGGATATTACCCTGAATTGAATTCTGTGGTTCCCTAAGCGATTCATGTATAAAACATTTTTTATAAATATCTGCCCATCAGTGTTGCAGCATCCACTTCATACATAATGAGCATGAGAGATTCATGAAAAATTATTTAAAAGTTTTTCATTGAAAATTTTCGTATCATATTGCTCGTATTTTTTTTACTCAGAGTTGTTGAATATTGCAACAGGTTTAGTTTTGGCGTGTTCGTTTTAGATGAATAGTTAACTAGGCACTTAGGGCCGAGTGTCGTTGTATGTGGGTTCGGATTACCATCGTGTCAGATGGTTCCAAAGTTAAATGGAGTCACGTCGGCGTCGGTTTCGGGTGCCGTGCGTCAGTGTGCTCCTGATAACGCGGCCGTCAGGGCCAGCACACGCTGTTGGCCCACACATATTTAAACTTTTACAATAGTACAGCCCCAAAGCCTACATAAATCACGCGAGCCTTCCTTCACACAGCTCGTCTGAATTTAAATAGGTCCCTACACACATATTTTGTGATTTAGGTTCTACGTTGGCACCACTGGCTTTCATGTTGTATCTGATTTATCAAAATTCCTTTTTCGCTGACCCGCTGCTGGCACGTTGTTATATCATAAAAACTTACGAGAGAATTAATGAAGCGACACTAGCTTGTGTTAACGAACCGAGAAAACTTGGATAAATATTATGTAAATATATTTTCATCGAAATGTGCCTCCAGCAAGAAGAAACGGCACCCTTCCGGTATTCTTTGTCTTCACATTTTCTATCCTTTCATTACTTAATATTTCAACGTTAACATTAACGTAGAGGAGCGCGACATAAAAACATAAGCCACCGTAACAGCGCCCCTTCTGGCCTACTCCGCAGCTCTGCAATCCGACGAATAGGGAGAAAACGAGTACTAATGATTCGGCTTAGGCACATTATTTTAGAATGTAAATGTAAACGTACGGTTATTTGAAGTAGGCATATTTTCCGAAGTGGAGCTAGAGAGCAAATTACAAGACTGTTCCGAGCGCCTACCTCAGCTCCGAGCTATTTAGAGGACTATTAAAACTCCGCCGGGAGTCCTTCTGAGATTTACATGGGGAACGTGAATTATACGCACACAAAGTTCACTTCCAGCCTTATTAGTATTTCAGGTAATTACTCGTTTAGAATAATTCAGATATTCTGTATAAAAAAACTTTTCCATATACTTGTACTCGTATAGGCTCACTTTTATTGCATCAAGCTCACGTTTTTTCTTTTTTGTTTACTGTGAAAATAAAGTTTGCCACAAACAAAAAACAAGTATTTGCTATCTCCATAAACTAGATACACTTAAATACGGGTTATGATCTATTGTTTTATTCTATCTTTTTCGTCGGGGCCTGATCCCTGAAAGCGGGAAGTTTTAACAGAATGTGCCTTTTGTATCGGGTGGCGAAGACAATACTCATGAATAATGTATGAATGGTCCCGCCAGCGAGCCATCTGATCATCCGATAACATTGCCCTTGTATACATGGGACTGGCTAATCCTGTCTTCCGAATTTTAACAGGATTTGAGTGATGTTTCGAACATCCGCCAAATTTGCGGGATGCCTCCCAAAGCTTCCCGATATTACGAAGATATATTGACTCAATCTTTCAGCGGAATCAACAAACGCGTGGCTGCGATACTTTGTGAGATAAAGTCATCCAGTTAATCAACGTCGACTGTATTTCAAATATAGGACAAGACAGTAGCTCACGAGAAGTTAATTGACTGAGCTCAAAACTTAACTTGTTTATAACTAGCGTCTGTTTCCATCAAATACTATCTATCTGTTTCAAATAAAGCGTTCGCAAAGTTGCAAAACCTTTCCTTTATCTAACTTTCTTGGAAGCTGTTTAGATTGCAGAAAACTCTTCAACGTTTATCCAACATGGCGCTACGTAGAAACATATAAACGTGTTATTATAACTTATAATTCTTATGCAAAAGGTTATTTTTATTATCATGGTCGTATAATAAGACAGATTGGACAATACGCGTTGACTTCCATCTAAAGTTAAACGGTGTCGGTGTAATTGCGCCCGTGGGTACTGACTGTAAGGTAGTTCTACCTCATTCATACGTGTCGCGGTAACAGCATCCAGAGGTGATAACAATGGCGGACCGCCCCTGTACATACAATCTTCATATTACACGCACAAATAAAAGTTGCCATTATCGTTTTATTGTTATTGTGATGTGATGTATGAAAAATGTAATTCTCCCTTTTCGCACAGAATTGTACCTATGAGAAAATGAAGGCATTTTTATTGTATGTTCTTCTAAGGACATTATTTATTTTTGCTTTGTTTTTTTCTTTGTAGTATGTAGGTAATCATACTTATCAAGTATCAAAAAAAGTATTGCGGAGCTATAAATTCGGAGTTTTCAAATAACCAAGTTTATACAGAGTCTATTTCTTATTTACGTTGGTACCTATTTGAGTGCGGATCTGTAAACATTGGTACGGCTTTTTCACTGGTACCCTAACCGGCTGGCCGGCTTCCAGCGAATTATGTTCAATATAAACGAAGTTAATTAAATACCGTTCCGTTAGTTAGCTGTCAATACTTTGCTGGCTTTAACCATAGACCCGCGTTTGATAACACATCGCTCCCAAATGAGTTGGAATGTTTTTGAATCAAATACGCACTTTATGAATGGGATCTGATTTGCCTATAAATTGTGTATTCGGCCACAAATTAGATCGGCATGTATACCGGACGCAGTTACGCCTAAATACATCCAAAAAGTTTGGAGCTGCTGTGCGGAATAATTGGCTTTGAATAAAAGTTAACTCACTGAATTCGGAAAAAAAAAATCTAACATGAATTCAATCCGGAAACTGGAGCTGAGTGCGTATAGCTACTTGTGTAACGGCGAGTTAACAAACCATGGTCGTGTCCACCGCCGCCCCCTCAGACGGCGCGGATACTCCATAATGAGCCCGAGACAATCTTTTGTTGTCTGTTTGGACTC
Source organism: Agrochola macilenta (assembly GCA_916701695.1). Taxonomy (NCBI): domain Eukaryota; kingdom Metazoa; phylum Arthropoda; class Insecta; order Lepidoptera; family Noctuidae; genus Agrochola; species Agrochola macilenta. The sequence continues at coordinate 10,152,380 of OU753559.1, read as the reverse complement.
GGATAAATTGTGATAGATGATCTTCTGCGACTCCCAGATTTGGAGCTAGATCTATCCGTCTTCCAATTTATATCGAGGGGTTTGTTGTGAGCGCTTATCCGCCGCATACATTGAGCGTTTACCTATTACACAGACTTGTTTTATACTGCAGAAAAATGTCGTCGTTTTCCGCATTCATTTCTCGCCTAATGAAATGCGAGCATCAGGCTCGACTGCTGAAACTTTTTATTGTAAACCCCGGCCGACAGGCTTTTTCTTCTGTCCTCACGTCGCGCTTATGAAAAATAGTGCGCATTACCCGCTCTCTTTTGTAAAGAAGCCAGAGAACCAAGTGCGCTTAATGGAGCCTCGTATACTGTATTTATATAAAAATTAGAAATATCTAAACATTCTCAGCTTAAATGTTTAATATGTGCACAGCTGTGGTTTTCAGTGACACTTGAAATTACATAATAATTTCAAACTAAACTCTTTATTGTTATTTAACTCACATATAATTGCTTCACTTGTAATGTAAGTGATATAAACGAGAGCAATATGTGTGTTGTGCGTAGATAATGGTCATAAAACTGTAACTACCTAAATAATTCGCTTACAGTATTACACGTGTAAACACATCAGCTCTGTTATTAGACACATTAGTAATCACATTAGTCACGTACTTAATAATGGAGCTAGTTGCGGAACATTAGTAATTGCCAAAGCTATGCGGCCTATTTACGTTCGTTTCACCGAGGGTCATAACTCAGAATAAAATAGTAAGCATATTGTTATTAGCAGGGAGACGTGTGACAAAAGCAACGACACGAATACTTTGTCCTCGTCTGAGTGAATGATGGTCGGAGCCGTGCGTCTGAGCGTGTGCGTCTGCAGTAAAGCTGATCATGAAACTGTTCCAGCGTCTTCTTTAGACAAATGAGTAGGCCCGGGAGACGCGGCGAGGTCACGTTGCTCATTGCCGGTGACATTTGACCGAAGCCTCACTTCCACTAAAACACCTCACGCCGGCCGTCTCCCTGCAATTTCCGCCCTCCAAATGACACCCCTGGCCCCTGAGCCCCGTCCGTGAAAACATGCCGAGAAATCCCCACGTTTTACTTTTTATATCCCTGCTTATCTCGCTACATAACAATGTAGTCGGGCGCATGGCGGTTTTGATACAGCCGACACTCAATCTCTCGTTTATGGTGAAGAAGAAATTATTCTTGTGTATTCGTACCTGCAGCTACCTGTTTTCTCATGTAAATAAAAAACAGGTAAGCTTGCTACCATCTTATCAGGATAAATATGTTTTTAAAGTTTGCAACTAGGTTTAAAAAAAAAACTAATATTATCTTATCTAATATTATAAATGCGAAAGTGAGTTTGTTTGTTAGTTACGCTTTCACAGTGTAACAGTTGAACGGATTTGGATTAAAATTAGCACGTGGGTAGACCATGATCTGGATTGGAACATAGGATACTATTTTACTCGATATTCCCACGATATCGATTTATGCGGGTGAAACCGCGGGGCTGGGTTGGGGACTAGTTCCTTATAAATTATCTTGGTTACACTTAAATAAATAGACAATTCTTCCGGAGAATTTATGATAATGTAACATAAGTAAAATAATTATCCATGTGTGTTTCCATAATCGCTTCGGCATCACATACCCAAGCCATTATTAGAAAATCCAAACATACTCGTACTTCCTTCGATCCCTTGTTTTAACCGAAAACCTTATGTTAGAAATGTATGCTAAAATACAACATTATTGAGTTACCGTGGTAATCGTGACCCCGAGAGAGATTTGCCAACTCGCACCAACTTGATAACGCTATAACTCACAGTCGCTTCAGGATTTATTATCAATTGTAAACCGCATAATGTCTTCGATGTATAATTTACGGCTGTTACAATAGTAATTATGAAAATGATACCGCCCTGACCATATCTACGGTATATTATGAGGATTCAATAAACATTCGATCTTATCCCCCACGATCAATATATCCCCCCTTTTCAAATACCTTGCGGGGATGACAAATGTTTTTTTATTCTCTGGCGAATGTGTACTCTATTGGAACTTAAGAAAAAGACGGTAACCCAAGAAGTGGCTTTCTCGACCCAAATTCGTATAAGGACGTCCACGGGGGTGATTTACCGAGGCGACCGCCGTACTCGCCTTACTGAATACTATGTTCTATGAAAGAAAATCGTATATTTTGACGTGGCACGAGTCAAATTTACGACTTTCATTTATTCGCCATGACAAATGACAATTAAAAGTGGTCTTCGGACCGTTTGGCGAACCATGACGTTTTTATGTCCAACTCTAATCTGTTCCCTTTGGTAGAAAAGTTACGCTCGAACAATGTTACATCCTTCAATTTGTGGCCGTAATACGATTGAAAAGGCCGTCCCTATGAAGTGTTTCAGTCCATTTGCGTTTTATGAAAAAGATTTGCAGAAATGTTCGTTTGAATACATCTTTAAAATACCATTCAATGTAAACTACCAATTTATTAGTGATTGATTTTATGAAATAGTCATTCTAGATATTATAGTGTTATTCAATCAAGATTGAAACATCGTAAATTATTTTAATTCAATCAAGATTGAAACATCGTAAATTATTTTAATTCAATCAGCATTGAGTTTGTATACGTAACTGTTATCCTTAGCAAAAAAATGCTGAACAGCTAGGTTGGAAAAAAGTTTTCCCTGGCCTCGGGTTTCTCCGCTGAAATGAAATAAAATCACAGAGAAAAATTTCAACATTTTTTTGTGAATATTGCAACTTTATAACATTACCCGCTTTACTTTTTTTTTTTTATTACGCCTTTGGTTGGAATCTATAATATTCATAATTTCGACGAGAGTTATTCATAATAATCATAATAAAAACAAATGTACTTTTAATTCCGCGGTTTGAGGCAATCTCGCCATCTGGAGTGAAATAAACAAAAGTTATTCAAAAATAGAAACCGCTCATTAATAGGCTCGATGCTGTTGTAAGTAAAATTAAATTCTGGCGTAAAAGGAGGCAAAGGGTGCTACTTTATAGGCCAATTAGTCTGAGAATACGGTATGCGTTCATTACTCGGTGTAGACCGAGGTTTAGGAGCGAGTACGACATAATGTGTAGGTACGAATGGCGCACGCGGTGCCGGCGCTGTCGCCACCCAGACCACCATAACGCGCACTTAATTATATTAACTTTATTACACACATTATGGCTTGTGTTGCGCCATGATAGGACTCATTAACAAATAATACTGTTAACATTCACAGACGAAGCCCATTTGAGCAATATGATCCAAAAATATACCATTAACGTTAAGCTTAATTTATTAAAACCGACTTACAGGCTGCAAGGGATCGCAAATTGCATAATAACTGAGTGGATACATATTTACTTTGAATTCGTATTCGTTATTATACATACTTAAGTTGCTCTTGCATTTCGAAATGTAGATTCGAATGTCTGCGGTAGACTTAAGGGTTTTTAATAGTATTAAAAACTCCCACGCAGACAAGCACGACGCGACAGCGCAATGCGACTCTAGTAGAACAATTTCTATACAATGTGTTTTTTTTGACACCCCATTACTCTAGGGTATGATTGAGACCATATCAAAGAACCAACTGGCATATGAATTATTCTTCAATCATATTTTTTTTTGATTTCATACAAAATAATTCGACAAAGTCACGATTATTAATGTAAAACACCCTTACGTGAAATATGACAACGTCGCATTTTCTTAGCTTTAAATATGAATGATTAATTTGAATAAAAATGAATTACTTTACTACATTAAATGAATTACTTTACTAATTTACTACACTGCTGCGAAGTTTGGCAACGTCGCAAAAGTAAAGATTCGTCATACTGGTGACAATTTTTGCCCTAATTTAATTATGATTGATTATATTTTCGAAACTATGCATTTTTGGACCACCTATTCTAGGAGATTTTGTGTTTTTTTTACTTAAATAATATAACCCTAGAGTTATGGGTTATCAAAAACAACACATTGTATAAACTATATAAAAACATGGGAGCCTTTAAGGATATTCATTTACAAGTTGTTCAACCGCTTATTTATGCACTTACATTTACGAATTTAAACCCAACGAACGCCAAAGTTTTCAGATTTATACGAGTTTTTATTTACGTATTTAGGTATGCATTTCAGTAGGACTCAGTACGTTTCAAAACTTTCTGCCATGCAACCGTAACTTTACATCGTTTTAGCGTAATATTGGCAAACATTCATCATGTCATAATATTAATTTGAAAACATATTAGGTAATGGATACTAAAACTTTGAGTAAAAGCGATGTCTAAAAGAGTTTTAGTTGAAGAAGGCTTCAAATGTTTGAGGACTTAGGAAACTGCTACTTACATAACATAATTTTAATGCTTTTAAAATTGTTTTTTACCCTACTACGGCAAAGCCAAAAGGAAGGGTTATGATTTTAGCAGTCTATGTATGTAGGTTTGTATTAAAATGTGTTCCACCGTAGCGCCTAAACTACTGAACCAATTTTGATGAATGAGGTGGTAATAATGGACCGGGTGACATAGACTATATAAATTCGTCCTAAAAATATGTTGGACTTTACACGTAAATTACAAACCTCGAAAAATTAATTGAGATAATCATAACATGTTTGGTATCAAAAGAAAGGTATTTACGACCACATTACAAATATGTATATATATATCAAAGTAAATAATTTGTTTAAAACAAGCATAAGTGTGACTGCGCTACGTACGTAAAATTTATATATATTCTATTATACAATAAAAAGCACGATTAAAATAAAATGATAGCAATGCGCAGTTAATCAAATCTTATGTATACCACGTGGGTGCCAGAAGCACCTACAAAATTATAATGGCATGCGATCACGGCTTCACCTTGACCATTTTAGTACCTAAGTCTTGATTTCTATCTGAATTTTTTCTTATTTCGTATTTTTTAGATCGCTTTTATTATTCAGTAGTCGGGTTACAGGGTTTTTTTTTTTTTTTTAGTTACTGAAAATTCTGTTTACATTATAATGTAAACAGAATTTTACCTCTAATATAGTTATCCCGATTTATTTTATTTTGAAAAGTTCATCTTTCTTCGATGTTCTGTATCAGATGGAACTTTGTGGAACCCTAAAGTATTTTTTTTTTTAATAATGCCGTCTACAAACCTTTTCTTGTAACATAAAATGATAAGAATACTTTTCCGTGCCAAAAACTGTGCCAAAACATTCGATATCATTTATAAAGAAAATGTAATTAACTTCTCAATTAAAAGGAAAGATCGTGTTCCCCTGAAACGGTAAAATTTTCCCCAGGGGAGAAATATCGATGTCCTCTAGTCAATTCTCTGGACCATTAATCCGAGGAACCCGACACAATCCTGCTTTACTTCCCTGTGTTACTTTTGTTAAAATGCACTGAGGTTGATATATACGTAGGTAGAAACAATGCACCTATCTATAAAACCAAGGGAGGATTCAAACGAAACTATTTCAGTGTTTACCAAAACCTTTTTACATAAAAGAACTGTATAAGTAAGTAAACTTTGTTTTTGCAAGCTAACATACGAGTTCAGTATAAATATATACGATGATGGAGGATATGACCCACTCACCGGGAACTTTGTGGCAGGCTTTCACTGAGTTACAGCAGTTCGACCAATAGCAACGTTACTTACGCACTTACATTGCCTTTGAGACATAATGAGATAATACGCATCATCCGACCGACTGACTGCCAACCCAACTTGCCGTACAAAAATACTCCCAAATTACGACCACAAGCTGAAATGAAAGCAATCTTCTGACAATCATGACCCGCCCAGACCTTTCGTAGTTCCACAACTGCTTATCTACTAACCCTGACCATTACTAGTAATGGAAATCGAATTACTATTTAAGCAAGATAAACGGAAAACGTGCGGTTTGAGCGGTCATCGTTCTAACTTACAAAGTTACACACGAAAGCCTCAACTTTACGGGCGATAAACAAAGCGAAATGTTGCGATGTGGACACCGGAGTCCTGAGGTACACCTTTAAACGGTCTAATTCTTTAGTGACAAATGCCACTTCCCCACAACATGGTTATGCGCTGACATTAAAATCTCTGTTCCATAACAACATAAAGAGGCTTGCTGTCGATCTTGATTGAAGGTAATCACACCCCTGTGAATAGCCTTGATGTATGCGCAAATTTCTTAAATTTTATACGAAATCGTGTAATATAAACGGAAATCTCGGAAGCTCCTACAAATAATGAGCAGTTGTTGATATCGAGAAATGAATAACAAATCACATCTTATAAAACCGCCCGAAAGAATCAACGTCAAGTCAAGGGGAAACTCGTAAATCTGTTAAGATTTTCAAATATTCTTTTTATTTTATTTCTTCTACCCAATTTATGGAGTACCCACGCGTTCTCAAGAAAGCGCTATGATATTTCATGCTGTCATTTTGAGACCAACCGAGAAGCTTTATTAAAAGTTAACCTTCTACTTGCCACTTGACATTTAAACATATCTCGGTACAGTGAGTGTTATCCGAAGTGATAAGCCTTCCTTCCCTTTACTAGTATTGCTTAGACTAGAATACAAAATAACGGAACATAACGTAGCTAAGTATACTCGTACATATTACGTCGTCGACAGCACTAGAAATTGTCTGAAATTGGTGTTCTAACTTGGAAGTGTCTGTAGAGATAAGTTTCCTAGTGTTTCAGTATGTATTCGCTTTGCGGTAGAATATCGCGCAAGCTTAATATATCGCCTCTACTTGACTGACATATATATTTTTCCTTAACATCTCTGACAATAAAAAGGGAGAATTCATTCAAAGAATTATTGATCGTTGTGATCTGTAAATATGTACCCACGCGTACATAATTCTGTAAAGGGGTGAGGCGAGTGTATAAATATATAATGGTATTTATTTTGTTGCAGCGTCGCGTATTCGATACGAGATCACGAGCGGGAACATAGGCGGCGCGTTCGCCGTCAAGAACATGACCGGCGCCATCTACGTGGCAGGCGCGCTCGACTACGAAACTAGGAAACGGGTAAGCCTTCATCTACGTTTTGCATTTTAAAATACAATATCAATCCCCCGACGAACATGATATAAAGTCAACCCCAACAAGTAAAAAAACCTTTTTCAACTTCACGTTTTCACAGAATGGCATTAACAACGGTTCAATGGGCCTTGTTTAAAGAACCGTGAATCATACATTTAAATGGGCTGCTCTTCAATAAAAAGTAAATATTGAAAAATATGTACAAGCAAGCGCAAGCGCGCGGTGAGCCAGCGTGGTGATCATTGCTCGTGCCTTCTCTGTATGAGAGTGGGACAATAATAGGCTAGTATTATTATTATTATGTCCAATATTAAGACATATTCTACGTCTAAATTAATTACTGTTCGTTTTTCTAATTAAATTAAAGTAAGTAGGTACCTATATATGGTTGATGGACGCTTATAAGAATTTTTCAGCTCCGTCTAAAGCTAAATAACGTTTATCACAAAACGGTTTTGAAAGTTAATTTAGTCACCTCGGATTACGGATCCGTGTTAAGATAGATACAAAATACGTCAAAAATAACTGAGATTAATATTCATAAAGGGTGATAATAAAGCTTTAGAATGTGGGTGTTTTAAAACAATTGGCCGGTTTTATAGTGACGGATGGTTCCCGAGAGGGGCTGTAACCACGATAAAGTGGAAAATAAATAAATCGATATCAGAACGGTTTTGTTGAGTCGTGATGTGGGGAATTTATTATATGTATCGCCGAGTGATAGTGTGGTGGAGAATACTTATGCGAGCGTTATACAGGCAATGCCTTATTTGAAGTGTTGAATTACCGAGCAAACGAGCTAGTAGATATATACTTTGTACCAGAATGTTCGGTTTATACGGGTTATTCAAAAGTCCATTTCTGAAGAGTTCTTGTTTCTTTCGTGTTTGTGCCCAATAATGCTTTTAAAAGCTAAGATTACATAAAGACAAAGTGGGCCCGAGTTATACTACTTGAACAGGCTCGTCTGTTGTCACTACCTCGTGTCCAGTAAACTTACTAAGTAGTCTATTTAGTACTTATTAAACTTGGACTGATTTCAGTCGTTCTAATCCAGTGTTTAATTATGAACCAAAGTTTGAATAACCCACGTAAGTTTCGGCAAAACTGCTGAGGCTCTATTAATATAAAGCAAATCCAGTTAAGTAATTAGCGTAACTTAAAGTTGTGCGACAAGTAGGAGACCTAAGTTCGTCATCAACAATTATGTCACGTGTCGACAAAATCCCAAATTAAACAAGTGAGGGATAACTAAGTAAGCCAGCATAATTAAAGATAAACCACTCGTACAAACACGCAGGTGTAAAGTATATTATAATACATATATCTATGTGCATAAACACTACGCCCGGGGCCATGTATACAGAAACCGAAATAAATAAGTAGGTAAGGGTTTAATGCGAGTTCGAAAATGTCTTTCTTGTTTTACAAAAGAGATCCATATTTTTCAAAGGCCCAAATATCTATAACCTTATAATGTTGTGTAGTAATTAAAGTAGAAGTGGGCTGGATCAAAAGAGAATTAATCGCCCTTTGAACATAATTTTGTATTAAAATAAACGGGCGGCGTTAAACGGTAACAGTGTTTCGCTTACTTTTTGCCCCTTGGCGAGTTTCAATTTTAAAACATCGCGTCGTGGAGGCGGTCGCCGCTCGCCTATCAGAACGCCCTCTTTGTTACAGCCTCGAGAAAGTTTCCAGCAACTTTTCACGAGATAAATAATTTAATCTTTAATACCCATTTAAGCGAGCCGGCGCAGTTGTTACCAAAGACTGTATTGCTACCAAACTGCAGATTCTCACGGAGCTTTTATGGATGTAAACCAGTTTCCTCTCAACACTCCTTTTGCTTTTAAAGGTTCCAGACTTCGCTTAAATGTTCAGGAAGTACATTTTATTGTTATATATTTAGAAGGAAATAACGCTTCTCTGTTGAATAAAAGCAATGGGAAAGGGCGTGGGAAAATTGAATTTGCTTGTCATGTTGCGCTCTTAACGCGTTGTGTGACTTTGTTTCCGGTGTCGACGCAAGTTTATTTATTGAGCTCCTGGAAAGTCTGACCTGCATGGTATATAGGTGTTCCTAGTTGAAAATTGGAAATAAAACGAGTAAATCCATTGCTCGGGGTACATACATAAGCTGGATCCGGCGCTGCCCTGGCATCTGTGAAATACGGTTACGGACCAGGATTTTACTGGAAGCATTAGTCGAACCGAGCGTAGTGCTCACCTGCGCCTAGATTATTGCAGTTGTTAATAGGCACGAAATCATAAAGTCTACTTACCGTGCACTCAAATTCAAATTAGGTATCCACTAATTAACGTATAATGGAATTTTCTGGTTTTCCCAAATCATAATTAATATGCTCAAATGAATGAAGTACCAACTTGTATAAAGTGTGTGAGATGACTTTTGAAACAAACATTTTCCTCCCGAGTGAGGAAATTACTGAACGACACTGACAGATGACACCAATAACTCCCTCGGGTCGCAAACACGCTCACTCTATTTTCGAAGCCAAGTGTGGACTTGGTAAATTTTTGGTAACAATTTATATACGCGAACGTTTTCGTTAACAGTTTATTCAAAACTTTTTCCAAGAATCGGCTGAATCTCACCCTAATTTGTTAAGCTAACTAGACCCGTCAAATCATTTCAGACTTAATCATTATCTAAATTAAGGAAATGTTTCCTTCATTCCGTTATTACAAAGCTCCAAATAAAGTTAATTATTCCTGGGTTTAAATTACTTTTTCTAACTTTCTATTAAACTTTTTAAATTACCTTGTTAAATTGTAATTATAGAAGTCAAAGGATTTTCCTTAAATCAGTGAATGGAAAAAACGATGACTTAATTCGAAATGATAGCAAATGTCTAAAAGCAGCTACGTATCACTGCGTAATAAACAGATTATAATTAGGGAAAACCGAGAAGAAACTTTTTTAATTAAATAACATCGCTAGGTTGGAAAATATAGAATAAAAATGGGAAGTAATGTGTTAATATTAAATGGTAATAGTACGAGCTGAAGCTGGCTGCATCCGACAACCTGAAGGAGAACTACACGACCGTGGTGATCCACGTGAAAGACGTGAACGACAACCCGCCCGTGTTCGAGCGGCCCACGTATCGCACGCAGATCACGGAGGAAGACGATCGCAATCTGCCGAAACGAGTGCTGCAGGTCCGACTCAACATCACTAGCGCTGAGTTCGATTCTTTATTGAACGGATTCGACAACCTGCCAGCGATTGTTTCAAAAGAGAATCGAATGAAGCTCCGCGGTCCCTGGATTGACCCTCATAGATATCATTAGCTTGCATGGCATGGGGATTTCGTTTGCGACACTATTTTTTTTACTTCGTAGTTTTGTTTTTTTTTTTTTATGCTAGTGTCCTTGTTGTTTTGTTTTTGCATCCAACTTGATTATGGCGGCGGGCAGCAGTTCCAGAACCAAGAGGTGAATACTCGTTGCGTAATTGAACGTTTCTTTCAGATTTTTCAAGATTTGTCTTTTGTAGACTTACATTTTTTTTAAACTGTAGTCGTATTGACATTGGGTTTAACATAAAATATTTTAGTAAGCGATAAAATGAGCAAAAGTACCTTGTAAGACGTGGGTTTTTTTTTACAAATTTACTGCTCAAGCCCTTCAATTTCGTGTATCTATTGGTTAAACAAGCTTGCTTCGGTGAAATATCAGCAGTAGCAACTTATTGACGTCGCTAGCAGTTCCCCTAATCCGTTCCACGATAGATATTTAATCAACGATTGAACATCACTCGAAGTGAAGCTTCCCACCGAAACTAAAAGTCGCGTAATACCTCGTAAGGCGCGCCAACGTTTCTAAAACAACCACTCTGCGGTTATTAATATTTATTTACTCAGCTCCATCGGAAACTAAGCATTATTAAATATAATTTTATAGTCGACTTTTCTCATTTTTATAACGATAATGGCGAGAAGTTCGGCAGCTGGCCGCGAGTTGCCGAGAGAGCGTTTGAAATTTGTACTTTTCAATTATTGCACGAAGCCCGAAAGCAAAGTTCTTCGCGCGGCATAAATTAACTTCTTCATTGCGATTAATTCGCGGTGGCTTTTGGCGAAACATTTTCTCTGATGACTTTATTTACGCAAACAAATATTTATATAGCACAAGGTCTAATAAAAGCAGTGCGCAATACATATAAATCATTCTGTATCGATATGATATATTACACGTAGTCGCGGCATCCGTTAAAACTGCGGCTGTGGAATTGTACCGTGGCTTATCTGCAACAAAATGAACTTTTATGAAAGGGATCGAAAGTAATAAATCATAAACAACCACATATTTACATGTGTGCTCGAAACTTTCGTGAATAATTGACTTCGTTCACTTCTGTTGGAGGACACAGATATTTCTCTATTCCTTTTTTTTTGTTGAATCCTGTATTGTCAAAAATTAGGCCTTTGCTAGGCTGGATACGAACCTATGTCGTAGCGGCGTGCATGAGCATGGAGAGTGTATGTGTGCGTGTCGCAGTACGAGCTGACGCTGGTGGCGTCAGACGGGCGCAACGAGAATTCGACGCGCGTCGTGGTGCGCGTGCTCGACGTGAACGACCTGCCGCCCAAGTTCACGCGCAGCGCTTACGTCACACAGGCGCTCGAGGAGACCGGCCCCTTCCCACACCCCCTTATACAGGTTTTTTTAAGTTTTTTTTTTTTTGTTCTTTTATGTTTCTTCGTTGTCCAGGCCCAGTGGCCAGGTCCGCTTCCTCTGTCTGTAAAAATACTCTTATTGTCCAACGCAACTAACCTTCTTTAGCTGCCCCAAAAATGCCTTCACATAACCCAAATTGAAGTCGACATAAACATTCCATTCCTTTTACATAAAATTAAATTATTTTCTCGCATATTACAACAGTTCCCGCCGGCAGCTGTAAACACATTTCAAATATTGACTTGCAAATCTAAAGGGATTCCAGCTAGAAACAGCAAACGGTACTTAAACCGACTTTATTTTTGAGCTTAACTCAGTATCAGGGTTACGCTCATAAGCATAAAAAAGTCCATTTCATAGATAAAACCTGCCGACGCAGCATGTTAATACTGTGCGTGTAATTTGTGCGAGCCACCTCTCTTCACTTCGAAAACCATTAGGAAAGGTCGTTTCGATTGTAATGAAGCGATAAAAATGCCAGCTTTACATACTATCTTATACAAGCAGTCACAATTTGTTATTCCCACATACACCTTTCCGCGTTTTAAATTATTTTATGTTCTTTTAATTTAACGAGTTTATTTATTTTGGGGGTGCAAGGGTCTCCTATCGTAAATCGACTAACACCAACCTTCATATACGCCATCAAACTTTAGTGTTAACCCAACTCTGAATCCACAGGTTTCACAGGTAAGTAATATAGTACGTAGATCTATCAGAGAGCTTTTAGCGGAAGCTCATGCATCAGTACAGTTTATCCGCAGTAGTGTATATGTCGCAGCCAGTTTAATTAGCCTTTCAGTTAACAGCCTAGCTTTTGGTAGTAGCTCTCGCTGGCCGCTACCGCGGCACCTTTCGCTACGCCGCGCCGCGCTCGAGCGGGTCGCGCGAGTTTGGTCAAAATTCTAACCTATCCTAAGCCATTTATTTGGTCGAGGTGTCCTGGCCTAGTTACTGCAACCAATGCGGCTCGCGCGTGGTTGGTTATAGTTCCAACCTAACCAATAATGAATATCATTCAGGCCGCTAGTTAAACGGCACCGTTTAGTAAAAAGGCTACTAATTAAGCTAGTTTACTGCGACATATACATAGTTTCACGGCATGGATGGTATCTACGTATATGTACAAGACGCTTTTACTAGTTCGCAACTTCTTCGAGTCCTGTCAATAACATATGAGAACATGAACAACAGGAAAATATTTTTGCAAAATATTTGAAATTGCTTTTGCTCAACTTTGTCTCTGTGTTGTGTCTGAGGTGATGTTTCAAAGAATATTATACATTCTATTTTATTATTCAAATAATAATGAAAGTTTATTTTTGGTACTACTAATTGCTTGTCGTCAGACGGCCAACAAGAATTTGAGGTATTTTCTTCAAGTTTCATATAAACGACTAGAAAAAATGGGTAATTAACTATAGGTGGGTTTGCCCCAATTTACCTATATTATAAAGGTCCCTCTAAAAGCAATTAAAAAAAAATTGTCTTCTTTTTTTTTTTCTACGAAACAGTTTCGACGCAGGTTGCTTTGACTTTTATACTCAATCATGACAATTCACCGTTCTCTAAGTGTGGAGCCCTCGTCCCAAGTCGCTTGTAGTGACAAGCTTTTTTTATAATTGGAGTGAGATTCGCAAATGATCCGAGTAATTACGCAAACGTCGACCCTCTTCATTTCAGAAGCTCCAGCCAGTCTGACGTAATTGGACATTCCAGCTGCCATAAGTTTACGTATCCCAATTTTAAAGGGATCTATTTCTCCATCAAACACTCCATAAACAGTTACGCTTTGTCGTAACTTTGAACACATCTCTCAATGACCTCCTACGTGAATATTTATTTGCCATGTCCGTGTTATATAATAATAATAATAATAATTTATTTAGCAAAAAGAAGAAATACAATGCATGTTACGTTATTACGTTGTTATATGAAACGTTTATCGCTATTATTTCCTCTCTAATAATTCACTTCACTTCAACGTCAGCTCGTCAAATAGTGATAAAAGTCCTTGGGCTTTCTCGTTGGAATAAAGTTTGCGATGCTTCCGCTACGAGGGCCGATGCAAACAATCCGGGGTGTTGAGGCTCATAAACTTTGGAGAACTTCCGTGGTAGCTTCGCCACTATAAAATACATAGTAATTCACATTCAGCCTGAGATTAAAGTTTTTTGGACGTTTTATGATGGCATCATAAGGAAAATTCAGAGAATTGGAACGAGTCAACATACTATACTTCGCTGTAATGGGAAAGCTTTGTGGATCCGGAATCATTGAAAATTAGATAAATATATAGAGACAGTTATTAGTTCATATAAGTAGCTTATTATAACTTTCCACGAAGTATTAGTAGGTACTTTACTGGGAACGACCTTTTACTGACGATGTCGATCGGCGGTCGTTCGTCGTCGTAAATTAGATCAAATATTACTTTCTTCCTTTTGAAAAGGATAAAAGGCACGGGGGTTGGGGTTCACTATAAAAAGCCAGCTTTTTCGCTAGTTTCAAGTAATTAATCTTCGTGATCTTTAATTATTTCCAAGTTTTTATGGCTATAGGTACGAATAGATTGCGTAGATAAAAATATAAAATGCAATTTTACAATGCTACCCGTAGTTTATGATAGCCTATTGAATTTAATTTGTTGTCAATGTCAAGTGATTTGATTGACTGTTGTTATTTCATTTATAAATCACAGCGTTAGCATGAGTTTGACAACGTGTTAGATAATATTGTGTAAAATCAGCCTTTTTGAAACTGCGACAAGGAGTCAAACTATAAGCCTAAATATTCTCTATTTAAGCATATGTTTAAATTTGAAAGCATAATAAAGTGAATCATTAAGTGCACTGGGGACATTTCCATCAAATGACGCAAAATTTCCCAACTATTGTAGCTATATGATTCGATAATCAAACACAACACAGAGCCGGATGCAATTTCATATTGAACATACTAACATCACTAACTAGTACGGATTTATGTATGCTACTTGCTTGGTTTTCTTGATGTTTTGGTTAAACTAATCCCGACTGCATGAGGTAAGTTGAATTCCATATATATTCCTGAAATATCTTGCTGATATATAAACCTATTGTCACCTAAGACCAAGAGATTTACACCTTCTCTCTTTGAAACAGGTCACAGCCACGGATGGCGACAAAGACAGACAACAGAACATAGTTTACTTCCTCACCGGTCAGGGCATCGATCCAGACAATCCTGCGAATAGCAAATTCGACATCAATCGTACCACGGGAGAAATATTCGTCCTCAAAGTAAGTATTGCACTTAATATAAAAATAGCGTCATTTGTAAAGTAGTCTCGTTTAATAACAGGGTGCAGGTACTCTCGTACACTCGAACACCTGATGCCGATGCCATCGGAATGAGAGTAGCGAACTCGTGAACAGAGATGGCCGGCCAATAGGACGTGCGCTTTGCATGCACAATGCAATCACACATTTATTGCGTTCCATTTGCTCCGTAAGTTGGGCACAGATATTCCTGAAATGAGAAAAACTGAATTTCCTCTGAATGTTAATTACCTACTCTTCAGAAAATTGGAATACTTTTTTGTTTGGTCGCCGCGCTACCGAAAAGCGAAGGATACTTACAACTTTTAACTTTGCTGTGAGTTTAGGATCGGTTTGTTTGTAAATCACCAAGTAAACACTATCTCTGTATTTACCAAACCCTTTTAACAGCATTTATATAGGTATCACAAATGTGTGCTGTTATACATTCAATACATAGGACAATGTAATCACAATTAAAATAAGGTACTGCTGTAACAGTACTTATTTAATTAGTCCAATTAACACATGCTAATTAAATCTCAAAATGAACACAGTAACTTAGAAAATAATAGTGGCAATACTTGTGTGTAGGTATATAATTAGGTACAAAAGCCAAAAGCCGATATTTCGTGCTTAAGTCGGCATAATTTTGTAATTGCAAGTAAGTGTGCAACTTGTTATTTGTCCACAGCCGTTGGATCGAGATCAGCCTAATGGGCGACCGCAATGGAGGTTCACAGTGTTTGCACAAGACGAAGGAGGCGAAGGTCTCGTGGGATACGCAGATGTTCAAGTCAATCTTAAAGACATTAATGATAATGCTCCTATTTTCCCTCAAGGCGTATATTTCGGTAATGTCACAGAGAATGGCACAGCTGGTATGGTCGTTATGACTATGACAGCCATCGACTATGATGATCCCGCAGAAAGTAATAACGCTAAATTGTGGTATTCTATTGAGAAAAATGTTATCGAAGAAGAAACAGGCTCACCTATATTTGAAATTGAACCTGAAACTGGCGTGATAAAAACTGCAGTATGCTGTCTTGATCGCGAAAGGACGCCAGATTATTCGATACAGATAGTAGCATCCGATGGAGGAGGGTTAAAGGGAACTGGTACCGCGTCCATTAGAGTAAAGGACATTAACGATATGCCACCGCAATTCACCAAAGACGAATGGTTTACTGAGGTAGATGAAACAGATGGAACTAATTTGCCTGAAATGCCAATCTTGACAGTTACTGTTCATGATGAGGATGAAACAAATAAATTCCAGTATAAAGTTATTGAAAATAGTGGATATGGTGCTGATAAGTTTACTATGGTTAGAAATAATGACGGCACTGGTTCGTTAAAAATTGTACAGCCTTTAGATTATGAAGATCAATTACAAAGTAATGGCTTCAGATTTAGGATACAAGTTAATGATAAAGGAGAAGATAATGACAACGATAAATATCACGTAGCTTACTCGTGGGTAGTTGTTAAGCTTAGAGATATCAATGACAATAAACCACAATTTGAAAGAGCTAACATAGAAGTTTCAGTTTATGAGAATGCTGAAGTTGGTAAAAGCTTAGAAACCTTTAAAGCGACCGATCCAGATCAAGGAGGGAAGAGTAAAGTTTCATACGCTATCGACAGGTCATCCGACAGAAAACGTCAATTTTCGATCAATCAAGAAGGAACTGTAAGCATACAACGCTCATTAGACAGAGAAGATACTCCCAGACATCAAGTTAAGATTTTAGCTATTGATGATGGAGTACCACCGAGGACTGCGACAGCCACCCTGACGGTAATAGTCCAAGATATAAATGACAATGCTCCAACATTCCTAAAAGATTACAGGCCCGTTCTCACTGAACACATAACACCCAAAAAAGTGGCTGAAATCTTAGCTACAGATGATGATGACCGATCAAAAAGTAACGGACCGCCATTCCAGTTCAGACTTGATCCTGGCGCAGATGATATTATTCGAGCTTCTTTCAAAGTGGAACAAGATCAAAAAGGTGCCAATGGTGATGGAATGGCTATAGTGTCATCACTACGATCATTTGACAGAGAGCAACAGAAGGAATATCTTATTCCCATTATTATCAAAGATCATGGAAATCCTGCTATGACTGGAACTAGTACTCTAACTGTTGTAATTGGTGATGTAAACGATAATAAAATGCAACCTGGCTCTAAAGAAATACTTGTATATAGTTACCAAGGTCAAGCACCAGATACTGAAATTGGTCGAGTTTACGTGTATGATCTTGATGATTGGGATCTACCAGACAAAAAGTTCTTCTGGGAAAGTTCAGAACATCCAAATTTCACTTTAAACGAAGAAACTGGAATGATACAAATGAGACACAAGACCAGAGAAGGTAGATATCACCTAAAGTTCAAAGTTTACGATCGAAAACATACACAAACAGACGTACCTGCTAATGTCACAGTGTATGTTAAAGAAATATCACATGATGCTATAATCAGTTCTGGTTCAATCCGAATATCAGGAATATCTGATGAGGACTTTATTAGAGTCTGGAATTATAAAACTCTCAGTGTTTCAAGGAGCAAATTAGACATTTTCAAAGACAAATTGGCTGACTTACTTAACACCGAGCGTGAAAATATTGATATCTTCAGTGTTCAGCTCAGGAAGAAGCACCCTCCAGTGACTGATATTCGTTTTTCTGCTCACGGAGCTCATTATTATAAGCCTATCCGATTAAACGGCATTGTATTAATGCACCGAGAAGAAATAGAGAGGGCCGTAGGAATAAACATCACAATGGTTGGCATTGACGAATGTTTATATGAAAATCAAATGTGTGAGGGATCCTGCACAAACGTCTTGGATATTAGTAACTTGCCCTACATGGTTAATTCCAATAAAACTGCTCTTGTTGGTGTCCGAGTGGATGTGATCGCTGAGTGCACGTGTGGTGCCCGAAACTTCACTCAAGCAGAAACGTGCCGCAATTCTCCTTGCTACAACGGAGGCAGGTGTATTGAAGGCAAATATGGATTGACGTGTTCTTGTCCTCCTGGATATACAGGGCCAAGATGTCAGCAAACATCGAGGAGCTTCAGAGGCACTGGGTGGGCTTGGTATCCTGCTTTGGAAATGTGTGATAGTTCTCATTTAAGTTTTGAATTTATCACGAGAAAGTCGGAAGGTGTTTTGCTATACAATGGCCCGATTGTACCTCCCGAACCAGAAGAAATAATGGTATCTGATTTCATATCTGTGGAATTAGAAAGGGGCAATCCTCGGCTTCTTATCGATTTTGGTTCTGGCACTTTAGAACTAAGAGTTAAGACAAAGAAATCCTTGGATGATGGTGAATGGCATAGAATAGATATTTTCTGGGACACAGAAAATGTCAGAATGATTGTTGACTACTGTAAATCAGCTGACATTCAAGAAATGGAAGATGGAACTCCACCAGAGTTCGATGACTCCACCTGTCAAGCCACTGGAACAATACCTCCTTTCAATGAATATCTTAACGTTAATGCACCACTTCAAATTGGTGGCTTGTACATAGAACACTTTGATCCAACTCACTATCACTGGCAATACATGCCCATTGGCAAAGGATTTGATGGATGCATACGAAACTTGATCCACAACAGCAAATTATACGATTTAGCTCATCCTGGCCTATCCAGAAATTCCGTGGCAGGATGTCCTCAAACTGACGAGATTTGTAATCAAGCGGACACTACTTCACGGTGTTGGGAGCACGGCACCTGTGTCGGAAGTTTCTCTGAAGCCCGATGTCAGTGCCAGCCTGGTTGGACAGGACCTTCGTGTAACTTACCCACTACGCCTACCAGTTTTCGGCCTCAGAGCTACGTCAAATTCGCTCTAAGTTTTGAACCAGACAGGTTTAGTACACAAATTCAACTTCGGTTTAGAACACGCGAACCTCATGGCGAACTTTTTAGAGTGAGTGATCAACACAATCGAGAGTACGGCATACTAGAAGTGAAAGAGTCCCGATTACACTTCCGATATAATCTAAATTCGCTTCGAACTGAAGAACGTGATGTATGGCTGAACTCTGTCGCTGTCGACGATGGCCAATGGCATATAGCTCGTGTCAGCCGCTACGGTAGTGCTGCGATGCTTGAAATAGATGGCGGCGAAGGAAGAAGATATAACGAAACATTTTATTTCGACGGCCACCAGTGGCTGCTTGTGGATAAGCAAGAAGGTGTATATGCGGGTGGCAAAGCTGAATATACGGGTGTTAGAACCTTTGAAGTGTATGCTGACTTCCAGAAGGGTTGTCTAGACGACATCAGGTTGGAAGGCAAGCACTTGCCGCTGCCGCCAGCGATGAACGGCACGCAGTGGGGGCAGGCGACTATGGCCAGGAACCTCGACCGGAACTGCCCCTCGAACAGCCCGTGCATCAACGTGCATTGCACTGAGCCCTTCGTTTGCGTCGATCTCTGGAATGAATATGAGTGCACGTGAGTTTTTGTTACTTTATTAATTATCTTATTATTTACCATCGTATTGATCTCAACGAAGTCGTGTGATCCTAGGTTCAATCCCTAGGTCTTGAAAATTTAAAATGGATTTAAAATTTACAAATCTGATCTACATCGGTTTTGTAAATTTTGCCTACGCGTGTTAACCAATTGAATTGAGCCATGTAAATTGTATTAATTGGCCCATTCAAATAATTCTCCACAATTTAAAGTGATTTCCATTAAAACATATAATAGATAGATAGAGTAATAAATTTGAATCTACTAAAAATATGATAACAATGATTAATCCCATGATTATAATGTTTTATTTTTGTATCATTTATTTTGAAGCGCGCACTGAGTTTCGACGTATCATAATTTATTTAAATTTATTTACACATTATGTGCCTACGTATAACCTTTGATTGTTTTGAACACTTTTTTATTAATTAATATGCTGGATAATATTGTATTTATTTATATTCTTATACAGTACCCTTAATTAATCATTTATTTCGGTTTCGTATTCCTTTTTATGTACCTAACATGTAATACTATGTAATAATACTAATGCTTATAAATTAAAATATTATATTGGAATGATGTTTAGTTGCGGTGAGGGTTTGGTATTGTCTCCGGACGGCAAAGGATGTGTAGACAAGAACGAATGTCTGTACTTCCCGTGCCGCAATGGCGGCTCGTGCGTGAACCGCGAGCCTGGCTACCGCTGCCACTGCCCCGAAGGGTTCTGGGGCGAGAACTGCGAACTCGTACAAGAAGGCCGCACGCTCAAGCTCAGCATGGGCGCGCTCGCGGCGATCCTCGTCTGCCTCCTCATTATCATGAGTGAGCAATATCGTAGTCACGCTTGCGCGTGTCCCACTAGACGATCATCCCGACGCACTATCACTAACGCACTCACATCATCTCATAGACCTATATGTGTATATGTAGCCGTGTTTTAGCTCAATGTTATACAGTAGTGCATGCTATATGGGGTGGGGGCTCAGTGCGCGCGTGACACACCGTCACGCGGAGGTGAGGTACAGTACGCACGTGTGTAGGTGCCCCGGGGGCTCGGTGCGCGCGGGTGGCACGTGCGTGAACGTGGACGAGTGCGCGGGCGCGCCGTGCCGGCACGGCGGAACGTGTCTGGACCGCGAGCCGGCGCGGCGCTACGACTGCGTGTGCGCGCTCGGCTACACCGGACACGACTGCGAGCTCGAGCTGCTCGCCTCCGGCGTCATCATGCCCTCCAGAGATTTTATTATAGCTATCATTGTTTGTTTGTTCATGCTTTTAGGTGAGCACCACATTCTGTTTATTTGCATGCAATTACCGCTCCTGTAAATTTGTGCTATTAATCAACGTTTTGTATAACAAATGTTCACAATAACTTTTTATCACGTTTAATTAAATCCATGTGTGTTAAATGTTGTACGATTATAATTGTGAAACATTATTCACATTAACTTATTCAGATAGGAATGTAAGTTCAATCTATTAAGCCAAAACGTTTATTTTTTATGTGTTAAAATGTTTTGATGACCCAAATAAAATGAATACGCTTACAATTTGCATTTATAAAGTTTACAAAATATTACTGAAACGGTACGGATTAAAGTTATGTAATATAATCATACTGAATAGCGTAGTTCCGAATAGCATTCAATAAAAACATTTATTTGATAATTTCACTACAATTCAATTATAATTTAAATCATACAGTTTGGTATTTTTAAACGATGTCCAGTGAATGAAATAATTGCGTTAATGTAAGGAGGTAGGTGCCTTAACTCTCTACTCTATTCTGAAATGATCGTGCCGGTCCCTTCCTTTATTAAATACCTATCTTACGGAAATTGAAATAACTGAAACAGTCCCAAACATTAGAGCCCCATAGTGATCAATTTCCGGGTAACAAATCGTTGTGCGCCCTGTGGACATTAATATAAAAATTGTCGTTATAATTAATAGATTAGGACTAAAAAACAAATATTTAAAAAATGTAAAATTTATTTTATAACAGATATTACAAGAGCACATGAGACCTGATAATATTGTGGAGCTTTTACAATGACGAAGCATTAGATATCTAACTTGTACCTAACTTTTGTAATTATCCAATACTGTTTTTTCATAAAAATATATGATATTGTATTGAATTAAGGATGATTAATGGCAACGTAATAACATAACTATTCACTCCTACATTTTCCAAAAACATTTATTAAAGACTCTCAACCTAAGTAATTTGACTTGCTCAGAAAATACTTTAAACTTTCTTGTAAAGAAAATAACTTCATATCAAAGAATATTGCATTCTCGAGAGTAATTTATTTCAAAACCGTTTTAATATTTGCTGACATCGTCTCTGAATATGCAGCTTTTATATAAATTTAATTTTGATTTGATTTGTAGAATGAAAACTTTCTTAAATTCTAAATTGTTCTTAATTCTAAACTACAATTTTTTTTTCTCCTAAAATAAATCACAAGCACTTGAGAATTTAAATAAAGGTAATATAATCTGGACGTAAGTAGAGCTTAAAGAATGAAGATTTAACGTTTGATTTAAAGCTATAAAAAAGTACAACGAAAAGTAAAGTAAATGCTAGAATTTATTCATCTAGAAAGAGCAGGTACATTCTTAACAAGAAGCAAAGGGAATAACACGTTTACAAAAGGAATAGGAGCGACCCGAGCGATCCGAGCGACCGTGGCGGAGCGGCCGCGGCTTCAGGTCACTCCACTCCACCCCCAACTAACTTAACTAGAGAAATGCACATAACTCTGTGTATTTTTTTTTGTTTTTTAAATCATATTCATTCATTTCGTCGCGATTCATGACTCTAACTTGCTTTTGGAAATTGTTCAGAACATTCTATGCTACGTCATGGTAGTTTAGAAGTTCTGAGCTTTTGAATGACCATAAAACTGTATTCTCTCGTCACCAGTCCTGGTGTTAGTATTCGTGGTGTACAACCGTCGCCGGGAGGCCCACATCAAGTACCCTGGACCTGATGACGATGTTCGCGAGAATATCATCAACTATGACGACGAAGGAGGTGGTGAAGATGACATGACAGCCTTCGACATCACTCCGCTACAGATACCCATCGGTGGACCACTGCCTGATCACGCACCTACCAAGTTACCATGTAAGTGAATGTGATGGTACTAGAGATTCTTAATTCTTCGAATATTATACAATTATTGGTACCCAAGACTAGATCAGTCGTGAATTTTGTTCTGGCTGTTGATTTAACAGAAATTCACACGACGAGTCTTCAATTCTTGATTTAAGGATTAACTGCGACTTTATCTAGAAGATTAACCATTGTTCCAGCACTACCCTTCACATTTGCATAATATGTGATGTGTGCAATGGTTACAAATAAACGCCCCGTCATTTTGCCCGGGTGCCATAAGAGGCGATAAAGGGATTATAGCGTTCATCCGGAACCATATTTTGTTCCGAATGTCTGGGGAGATGACTGATTTATAGTAGAAGTTTGTAGCGCAGACGAAAATAAACTATTCGGATGTTATAATGAATTAGAACTTTATCAAATAACAATTTTATGCGAATGGTGTTTGCCCGAAACTCCTACTGTCCAAAATTTAAGGTTTTTTTTTCCAATTTCAAAGAGTGTCTTCCTGTTATTCTTAATTAGATCCCGTAATGGGCCTGGGCCTGGGAGTCGGTCCGATGGGCGTGGGCGTTGGCGTTCCCGCGGGCGTGGGCGTAGGCGTGCCCTTACCTGGCGAGACCAACGTAGGCATGTTCATCGAGGAGCACAAGAGGCGCGCCGACAGCGACCCCAACGCGCCGCCATTCGACGACCTGCGCAACTACGCGTACGAGGGCGGCGGCAGCACCGCCGGATCACTCTCCTCGCTCGCTTCCGGTGAGTTTTCCAATCCCATGCATCGCCACCCCTCGTAAAATTAGTTCCTCCAATACCACTTTAAAATTTATGACGGCGCCTTGCGGCGTTTCATTCACAATGTATGAAGCGAAAAATTGAAGCACCTCCAGTCTTCGTGTTCGAATAAATTATTCATATGAAATCCTAATGCGGCGCGCTTGTGTGCTAGGTACCGACGACGAGACGCACGAGTACGACTACCTTGGCGCGTGGGGGCCGCGGTTCAACAAGCTGGCCGACCTGTACGGGCCCGACCTGGACGAGCAGCTGTAGGCGCCCACACCCACCGCTCATTTAGTCAATTGTCTCCCACTATCGTACCACTAAGCCACTGTAACCCTGCTATCTCGGGGGCGACACTCGCTCACTCGCCCACTTTCATTTTGTACATAAACAAGCGCGGCGAGCAGCCGTCACGCGCCGTTACCGCGGTGTGACGCGCCCGTGACGCGCACGCCTCCCGCCTCACTTGTAACTCTTATCAATTTTATACGACTTTATTTATTGTGGTAGACATGTTAAGCTTAAGTAATCGTTTAAGATACCTATTTAATTGCGTAATTTTTATAAAGTTTAAACTACATCTTCACCAAATATTTGATATAAGTTTTTATTCGAATTAGCCATATTATGAGTCAGTATTTTATTGGAATTTACGGAGATAAAGAGATCTCTGCGGCAGGGCCGGACGTGAATCTGAACAGTGGGTGTTTGTAGATAGTGTGCTATAAATGTGAATAATTTATACGAGTATTTTGTAAGTCCACAGCTTTACGTGATATCACTTAATATGGCGGCCCTCCCGTAGAAATCGTTATAGAATAAAAGAATATGTTATATTTTAATAATGATAGATAACATAATACTTGAGGTGGTCCACTCGGACGTCGAGTTACATAATGCTCATTCGATATTATGTGAAGTTTAAACAATGGGGTTGTAAATAAAATAACACTCTTGAAACAACTACCCCCGATTTTAATTAAACGTGAAACTATTAATTTAACTTTAACGTGTAAGCGAACTGTACAGTAACCGGTGTTCCTCTCCTAATGTCTCCGTGTAGTGCTAGTTAAATAGTATTTGGAAACGACTACGGTCTACTCGTAACATTAGGTAACTAAAAGTAGTCATGGTCGCGGGAGTTTTCGTTTGCGTGTGAGCGTGAGAGAGTGTATTTATGTGCGTGTGAGAGCTGTAGGTATGCGTGTGAGTGCGTGCAAGCGACATTCGTCGAGCGTGAGTGAGTGCGTGCATCGCGTGCGTGCCGCGCCGCGTGTCTCGCGCGTGCGACGTGCATGTCGGCAGCCGGCGCGCGCTGGTGTGAGTGGGACTGTGCCAATTTCTTAGCATTATGGATGCAGCTAATGACGGTAGAGTTAAGTGTTTGCACTTTATTTATTCGTATGATTACATATAAATTTAGTCGCACCTAGGAAAATATCAATAACTTATTAAGAGTGTTGTGCTAGAATACTATTTCCATCGATCTTGATGTGAGATAGTTGTTGAAACCTGTAGAAGTCATTAATTTATAAATTAATTTTTAAGAATTTATAGTAAAATATAATAATAATAAAATGGTTTTAGAAACTGTCTCACTTCGACATCGAGTTATAATCAGTGTAAATTTTAGAATAATACTGAATTATGTTAAAATGACTGATTTTATTATGTGTTTGGAGCCTAAGATTTTGTAGACTCGGTTTAAATAGACTTCTAATAACTTACCTAATGTAAGTTCACCCTCTAGTTTGCACTAAAGACAAATAATTAATATTCAAGTACCTACATCAATATTAAAGCAATTCTCGTTAATTACTATTCATGTAAGTAGAATGTCATAGTTATTATTGTTTCATTGATATCATTACACTGCCAGTATCATACATATAGACGAATTACGATAGCGATTTGGGTCCGATTTTATATTTCTGTCTTATACAACGGTATATTGTAAGTTTTTGAACTATTTTATAAAGCAACGTTTAGTTCCCGCCAGTGCTGCGCACACACACGTCGCGCACTCTCTGGTTCTGTTCTCCTCCTCCAAGCTCTGCGCCGTCTCTAAGCGTGTACTTCACTTGTTTATTGTTCTTTGCATTGAGCATTTATTATTGTAAGCCACTACATCAGCAGGATAGAGCGACGTTCATAAATACAAACATTACAACCTGTCCATGTAGGATGAATTGCGGTGCCGGTAGTCAACTTTGAGCTTCAAAAGGTAAGTTTTCTCAAAGTTGGCTGTCGGTACAGATCTAAATTCAATTTGGAATGCTACGTCACTCCCGATCATAAAAATTTGGTGAGAGTGGGTAGTGTTTCGAGGAGCCCCGTGCAGGGGTGACGTCGCCGCCGCACGGCACACGGCACACGGCACACAATGCTCGTCCCGCGTACACTTAGACAGCAGAGCACACAACCCCAGTACAAATTACTAAAGTGCGATATCTCGCTAACGAACACCGATTTGTGTTTTATTTTAAACATTAATTATAATACCTACATATATAGTTATGTTTTGTTTCAACTGTGATTAATTAGTTGTACAACTCTGACAATTATAAAAGAATGAATAAAATAATATGAAAAATATTGCCGTTTTTTATTTTAAGCCCTACAGCCTAAATGTATGCTATAAGTGAATTAACATAAAAGTTTATACAATGTTGACTTGTTATATCATATTTCAATCTAAAGCTGCACTGGCCTGAGGTAGATAATGGTTTGATAAAAACGCTCTATTTTAGTTTTAAAACTACTATAATATTTACTTTTACATTTAAAATTTACTGAAATTCGGACTTTTTAACTTTGAAGTTACGAAGACACCACGAAAACTGTTTCTTAGGGCCACAGCAGACTAGCTACTTTTAGCAACGGCGATCGGCGATTTTTGAAAAAAATGCACATCCGATCGCCGTTGCTAAAAGTCGCTAGTCTGCTGTGGCCCTTACGATTTTACCCCGAAAGAAGAAGCGGCAAAACAAATTTCCCAACGGAACTCAAGATTTACATACCTAACTTAGTAAACAATGTAAGTTAGGCAGGTACTTACATTGTTTACTAAGTTAGGTATGTAAATCTAAGTATCTATTTCTAAAACAAATGACAGAGATTTCATCAGCCCGAATATGTATGTACAAAACTTAGCAATGTAACACGTGTTAGCAAATTAATATAACTGACAATTTAATCTGTAATTAAGTAATAGATATAAAAACAATTAGCGCTCCCTTTACAGGTGCAGATCGATTATTAGCGACACCAGGCAATTCAATCAAATAGCGTACATATGTACCTACCTACGTGTATAGTACAAACATTAATCTTACCCAAACCCATCGCAACCTGAACTAATACCTAGTAATCTAAATTAAACAGTGCTTGTGAAGGGACTGGATACACAGTAGGTACACACTAGTACAAATACTGAATACACATACACACATATGTGTGTTCATTACAGTACCTTCTAGGTAAGTACTTTGAATTGTCAATCCGATTCTTCCATTTTCTTGAAACAAGTGTAAAGGTAGTTTTACATTACCATAAGACAGTATTAGCATTAAATAGCTAGTGGTAGGTACACATGGGAGGCACGCTGTGTGCGTCAAACGTAGCCACATCTTGACGGTCGCCCACCACGGATCTGTGGCGCTGCAGGCCGCGCAACCACAAAACTATCGCTTTGCTGAACTAATAACCAAAGCTTGTTGACGGGACTAAATTAATTGGAACGACTTTTCCATGAATTCAAGTTAATTACGAATATTACGATCGCTACAGTTTGTTTACCACATTATTTTGGTCAGACTTCTGATAACCAGAGAATTTTGATACATGGTTAATAGCACACAGTGGGATCACGGGATTTAAATTTAATCAAAACACATTCGTAACACGCCGAGGCTAGTTCCTAAAATTATGCAAACGTATATTATTATAACGAGATTTACAGAATTATGTAAATACACACCTACTTTTATGCGAGGGTTGAACGTAACAGCCATAAACTTAGAAATATCAAACCCAAGCCCGATATAAACAAGTGGAGCTCTACTTTTATGATCTCTGGGATTACGATCATGCCTAACCTATTCAACCCGACCTAACAACCTAAGCAATTATCATGTGCGGCCTCCGGGCATAGTAGGTGTCAATAGGCGAACACCGGCCCGGATAATGTACTTGTACATACTACATACGGGGCGCTGTACCTACCCACCCCCAGCTGTGATGTAGTTATTGTTGGCCGAGACAATTGGGCCGCAGGGCGTCGGAGCATCACGTTTATGTCCTGCCCATTGTTGTTTCTGGATAGATTTACCGGACACTTCCAAAGGCTTACTGATGGTTTCTGAAACTTCCTTCCTAAGTCATATAAGTTATACGCATACTCTGCTTAGAATAGTAGGGACATTAAGGAAAGACTAAGTATTATCTAATATTGTTAAGTAATGTTGTTTGTATGTACCGACCTTTTTTGTATTATAGGTGTTTATTCTAAGCTCGGAAGCTCTTTTTTATTAGGTAGGTAGTAGTACCTAATAAAAATGAACTTTCGTAGGAAGAAAATTGCCGCTATTAGGTACACGTAGGTATCTACGTGCGTACACGTCTGTGTCTCGCCTCTAGCGAGTCTGCCATTTACGACGTTTTAGACTCGCTTGACTATCTAGTCAAACTGGTCAAATCACGTCTTACAATACAATTTTTAAAGCACAACAAAATGTTTTTGGCAAACGTAAATTCAAAAGGTTTGGCAATGGCCCCGTCCTGCTTCCTTTCTAAGATAACGATACACATTATATGCAACGATATACGTTGTAGAACAGATATCTTTCGCATAATAAAGCCCAAACTTAACGACTAATCCGGAACTTTGGAAAACTGCCTTACAAACTACCTCTCTTGCAAAATTTTCATTACGCAAGAAGTAACTTTACCATGTAAGATATAAGATACCGTTTGACGCAAGGCATACTTATAGATGCATCTTTTATTAACCGACATTTATGCAAGCGGCTGTCGATAGGTAGGTACGTGCAACGGCCCTTGGCTCATAACTCATTCGGGTCAGGCGCTACGACATTAAGTAATCTAAGTTTACAGTAAACGGGATGTCAGTAAGGCAATTAAGATAAACGGGTTACTATTGTGCTCTCAGGCGATGGACTAACCACAACTCCGCGGCTAAGCTATCAATTACTGCCTGCACTAATATTACAAACTTAGAACCCTATAGTTATCGCGTTTTAGCGTGGCTATAGCGGTCATTGCCCTCTCTAATATAGAGATATTAATATTATTATTATTGAGATATTTATAAACCAAACATAGTTTTTATTGTTTGGGTTCTTACGGAGAGCCGTAAGAACCCAAACAATAAAAACTATGTTTGGTTTTTCGTTATTGGAACATGTTCAACATCACGATAGATATTGATTCAGGACGTTAACGGATTTTATTTCAGTTTTTTTAATAAAATGTGATAAAAAAGTAGCTGGGTCAATGACCGCTATTGCCATGCTAAAATGCGACAACTATAGCTCGTTCATAAAAACTTGAAACACATAAACGAAGCATTGTCTCTTCAAGCTTAGAGACCGTATAACGATAGAAGAAAATAGAATTACAGACGGTTTCAGTAAAATAACATTTGTTAATGGGGTTAATCTTTAAACGTTTTTCTGTTGAACAAAGGGTGAATGGCAGTTTCGAGGCACATAACGGTCTTACATACCTTTCTACTGCAGTGATGTGGAATTTCTGTATTGTGAGATAAATTTTTATTGACTGATTGTTCATCTGTTTCGCTTTTATTTAACCATGGAAAGCAGTCATGCTCTACATAAGTAAAATGTTGTATTTGTATAATGGGGTTTATTTCAACCGACAACAGTCATACATACATACGTATATTTGACGTTATTCTAACAGTCACTTTTTATTTTAATTTATTTTACAACTAACTATTATATATATATTATGTACAAGAACGTAAAGAAAAAAAATAAGAAAAAATAAAATAAAGGGAAGAGCTCATTGGGCATAAAAAAATTCGTCCGCATCGCTGTCAGCGGGAAAAGTGCCCAGAAGGCTGGCAGCATTGCCACGTTGGATGTTGGATGCCAATGCTGATTCTTTGGCCTAAGAATTGGCCAGCCCTCTAATCACGTGAAGAGTCGACAAACCGCTTGGCGATGTCCCGAAATATTCGATGAGCACTCGGACCCCACGGCCCTAGAGTTTCAACCCCAAACGGCTCAAAAATATAGCTACCAATAAGGTTATTATATTTGCGCCATTTGAGGTTTTCTGCACCTGCAGTAGCCGCCCCGGCACAACCCGCCGTGCTAGGAAGATGGGATGGCGCAAGGGTGTCGACACAGGTTGCATCCCACACCAAAGGCCTACCCAACTTCCAAGGCATAATAGTCATTCCGTCTGGCCTCTTCCAATCGTCGCGTGCCAAGCCATTGGGTTCTAAAACAGCTGGCACCCCGGTGACAAGAGCCCGACGGATGATGTCATTAATGCTTGCGTGCCAACCGACCAGCGCTCTTGCTGCAGGAAAGGCCATGGTGTGCGAGGCGGTCGACTGCATGACCGCATTGACAGCGATGTGGAGCCCCGCAAGAAGCGCCCAGACGCAGACTTGTAGCGAGCCGAAAAGTGGTGTCACCCAGCATTGTGCCTATGTTGGGTGACGGTAGCGCCTGAAGCCAGAGGCCCGACTCCCATTCTCCCACAGCCAGCAGGAGGGCACGCTCAGCAGTATTGGTGGGCGTATTAAAGAGGTTATTCCGTACCAACCTGCAGAGCGACTCATCCCACTGTCTCTGGGAAGACGGTTTCTCGGGCTTCTCCGTATCCGGACAAGCCACTTTCCAGGCGTTCATCGCATCAGTCAAACACGGTACTTCAGAGTCAACCTGAGAAGCGGCTAAGATCATTCCGGTTCACTTTTCGGTGCTGTGGACCGAGGACAGGAATAGCCGGTAAGCTTACACTAGAAATTTTGCGGACGCCGAGCCCACCAAAGCGAATGGGTAGTGTGGCTTGCAGCCACGCGCGGTCGTCCAATGCCACATTTATAATTGATGTCAGAGTACTTCGAATAATTTGATCAATTTTGTCTAAAAGGTGTGGCTTTTTACATAGAGAGGAAGAGCGGAGAAAATACATCAAATTTGAACCGAAACAGCAGTATCTGATAAGGGTGGTAAGTTAATTTTAGAAAGTCTATCCGAAATATCGTTAAAATGTTTAATTTTTTCGTCAACGAAAGGTGAAAAACTGTCTTCTAAAATTGGGAAACCTAGGAGGTGCAGTAAACTTTTTTCCAAAATTTTGCTACCTGGGGTAATTGAATTAAATTTCTGAATGGTCAATTGTCTGCCAGTATTGTCACAAAGGTAAATTTCGCATTTTGAGAAGTTGAGGTCGAGGCCGATAGATTGGAACTGCTGCTTTAGAAATTGGAGATCTTTTAGAACACTATCTACGTCACCTCCTAGAGTCACATTATCTAAATATCACACATTAAATTTTGAATTTAGTTGTTGTATTATGGGGTGAATAGCTAAACAGAAAATGACTGGCCCGAGAGGATCATCTTATTGTATTTGTATTAAAAAAAGATTTTTAAAAGAAATTTTTATTTATCTCCACAAATTACATTATACTAGATAAGTTGACAGGTATTTTGTCAAAATTTTGTCATTTGAGGGACATCTGGAGTCTAACTAAGCCTAGGCCTGTTTTTTAGAACTCCAGGCAACTTTTACTATGTGTTATAATGGTGTTCCCATTATAACACATAGTAAACGATGTCAATGTGGTACAATTTGTGTGTGTATGTGAGCGCGTGTGAGTGCGGGGGTGAATCTGTGTGTATACATTATTGTACATACAATATTTCATAAATATATAATATAATTAATTATGTACATGTTCACAGAAAATTAAATAAACTTGTATTTCCCCGAAGGGTTAGGCAGAAGTGTACAACCACATTTCGCCAGTTATGTTTAAGTCCCATGTTATATCCCGGCGAGCCTATTGTCATCAATCGGGCCATCAATCCAGACTCCGAGCTGCTACTGAGAAATTCCAGATGGAAAACCCAATAACACTTTGTCCGACCCGGGAATCGAACCCGGGACCTCATGTTGAGCAGGAGCACTTGCGACCACTAAACCAACGAGGCAGTCAATATAAATGTTATATTATACGGAGAAAACTACCAAGCACTTGTCTCACCATCTCCGCGGAGCTTCCCGTTGGTAGAAGCCATTCAGACACTGTGACACAAGCCGCAAGAATAAAATATACTATCTCAAAGACTTTTTTTTTCGTTTCAGCGTAGCTTCGATTTAGTAACTGTTTGATTATTTTGTTTGTACATTAAATTTTTTGATGATTGATGATTTTATTTATTTTATTCAAAATAGCTAATTATTGTATATCAAAATTACCTAGAGACAATCCTACTAAGAACAAATAATAATTTCAAGTAATTCCAGCTAAGAATAGTAAATATAATAGGTAGGTACATATATTATTTCATACTTAATTCCATATTGGAACTCACTGGAAATTAAGAAGAAGGTATTTCAAGTGTGCATCATCATTTCTAAAAGTAGACAAATTACTAATAGATAAATCAAATATGTGTGTGACATCGGGGCTTGTGAACCAGAAGATGGTAACAGACAAACAACGACCGACCGATAAATCCTCCAATTACGAATCCCTAGAAATGAGAATTTGTCGACTAGCGCGCCATTGTTGAAGTTATTTATAGAATAAACGTCAAAGGAAGAGCAACGGAAGCCAGTTTAAATGACGACGGAATTGAAGTCACCCTCAAGCCGTCTACAACATTTTGCTGTGTACAACGAAAAAACCTTAACCCTTATTTTATTATGAAATGAATACAGATGGGACACTCCGCATTTTAAGTATGAGGCTACAAGTAGGTACGCGGCGGGCTCGACTTGTCGAATTCAGTGGGCGTAACATAGTCAGAAGATATAAAAGTTACGCGATAGAAAGAGAGGCAACTTCTAGGTGAATATAACTGTAGGTAATTAGTGCTGTGCGACCTGAATTGCACGTTATAGTGTCGTAGTTTAGGGGTATGAGGAACAGAGTGTAAAGTTCAATCTTCCTCTATAGAAAAGGGAGGATCCTCCGACCAGACGGGGGTCATGTCTGGCGGGCAACTGCCCAGAGGTTGAAGTCGGAAGCTTGTATATAATTATGTCAATCGCGCGGTAAACTTTAATTGTGCGATGCAGGATTTGTGTGACGTCAGGATGTTGTGTGACGTCAGGTCTTTGATGCGTAGTTCGCATGTGGCGATGTAGATGCCGCCACAGTAGCAATTAAGAGTCGCTTTTTTTTAAATGATTTTGCTGAGTGTCCTATCTGTATTAATCTAAGGTTATATCTAAATGTCGGTACGGTAACTATCTTGTCTGTGAAGTTTCATAAACTAATTTAAGATATCATTGTAAAAGGTATTACGAAAATAATGTAAAATATAATAGCTCCTACACACTATGCCGGCGGCATGGTGGCCGGCCCTGCCGCGCGCCGGGCAAGCCTCGGCGCGCCCGGCCCCGCCGCACAAAGCCGCACAAAGGATCGCAAAGGAAATGAAGGCGCAAAAGCCGGAGGTACGCGCCGCGCGGCAAAACCGGCTATGCCGCCGGCATAGTGTGAAGGGCCATTATGAGATGATACGGTAGATCAGGGGTATCATATTAACCAGTAACTAGGTTGTAGAGATCAAATAGACAGTAAGCAGTCGCTCCATGTAAAATACTGGTACCTATTCAGCTGCATCCGGTTAGACTGGAAGCCGACCCCAACATAGTTGGGAAAACGTTAGTCAGATGATACAGTAGATCAAGAAGATAACGTTTTCAAGAAAACTGTATATTGCTCTTGAATAACTTCACTACCTACCTACATAAAAAAGGAGTGTCTAAAACACCTACCTATAATTAAATGTATAGATAGGTTGAAAATAGACAACACATAAAAGCATGTCCTAATAAGTTAGATGTTCGCTTTCAGCGGAAAACGTTCAACATACCAACGGACAAATAAATCACGATTATATAGGATGCAGATAGGTGCAAGAGAAATGCTACTTACGATGTGGGTACGGTCAGCAAACAAAATTCGATGAACATTTTAGGTTAATAAAACTTATCTAATTAAAACGTGAAATTTTCTTTAAAAATAGTGACTGATAAAAAACATAATAGCTCCCGCACACTATGCTGGCGGCCCTGCCGCCGGGCAAGCTGGGGTGCGCTCGGCCCTGCCGCACAAAGCCGCACAAAGCCGCACAAAGGATCGCAAAGGAATTGAAGGAGCAAAAACCCCGGGTACGTGCCGCCGGCATAGTGTTAGGAGCCATAAGGAGCTATTAGGTAAGTACATGTCATGCTGAAACGCAATGAATCGAATCATTTTGTATGTATCAATTTAGGTAATATGTAAAACTTACAGTGTTGCTCATTGTACCTACATACTCGTAAGAGCATATTTTACGGCATATTTTTTGCGATATGAGCCACGAACTGTTCCCTAGCTGTACCCCCAAGTAGAAAAACCAATAGACGGAAAATGGGGCATAATAAATATGACTAAGAAAGTGGTCTAGGTACCAACTTAGGGATGTCATAACCAGCCTGGGTCCAACCAAAATTCAAACAAAATATAGAGGATCTAGGTACGAGCCCTATACATACCTAAGTTATACGAAATATACTGTGTTGACACATTGAATGAAAATGACAAAAATACACGAATTTATTTAGTAAACGAGCCTAAAGTTTGTGACATCGATGATTGTTAATTACAAATTTTAGTGGAAATAACGCTGTTAGTCCTTGAACAATAAATTATTGGAACTATAACGTTCAGGGTTGGTCTGCCAGCGTCGGGGAATAAGTACCTACTGAACCACGAACTCATTACAATGCGATGTTTTGAACAAAGGCGACAAGCGCTGAGTACATAATTGTTAACAAATTCTTGCTTGACGACTGAGTGGTTGGAGTAATCACCACCGCCGCCGCCGCCGAGACAAAATGTTTTATTGACAAAGCTTCATTATATACCTGCCTACAGCTATCTATAAATAAACAATGTTGAGTCGAAGTTGAAAGTCAAAGTCTAATGAATATACGATCATTTTCAAAACTACGAGACTTCGGCAAGTTTACTACGAAGCTTATGTCACTAAGCTCATGTTTATAGGTTTCGAATAAGGAAGTTTTACGAAGTAGTAGGTAATAAAGATTCAATTTTTTGTCGATAATGTAGTGATCGCTATTATTCGGCAACAAAAATACCTATGTAGGTGTAGGTAGAAGTATCTAAAGAAAATACATAACACGTTGTAAAACATAATGTTTTTCTTCTAAAATAGTATTCATAATATAAGTACATTCTTTTGTTAGCAATCGTGTGTAGAATATTTAGTGCTACCCTCATTTGGTAAATATTCGATAGTTTATGTGTAGATACTGGCGCAGATCAATATTCGTGCACGTTGCCAGAATGACGATCAAGACGTAATCATGTTACCAGCCAATACCCAGGTGAATGGACTTTTCCTTAAACATTACAATAAATGTATAATGTTAGACGTATTAAAATACTTTGTTTCAGATCAGCCGAGTCAGGTGTACCCTACATAGTATATATAGGTGAATATAATAGGTACCTATAGGCCATGATTGTTTAATATACAGGTGAAATTGAATTCATGGGCATCTTTTTAAGGGGTCATTGTACTCATCATTATGATCAACTTTCACCACGGGACCACATACATGTTCGCATATCTCGTCAATATGTAGGGAAGAACAGATTCTTTTTTTTCGCGATTTTAGGGTTGGTCAGTTTCAACCTGTATACAGGATGGCAGGGACATCGACGTGAAAACTAAAACCATGGATTCAGTACATGATTCTGAACACCGTTGCGTTAAAATTTTCGTCGGTTATTAAAAATCATGTACTGAATCCATGGTAACAGTTTTCACGTCGATGTCCCTGCCACCCTGTATAGGTAGGTATAATCAAAGACTTTGAAAATTGAGTTTGAACATTGGATTTCAAACATAATTTCTGAGAACAGCAAGCTTAGACCCTTTTGTTTACAATAAGTTAGGTAGAGCCAACCACCCCTTCAGGATGAAAGAAAATTCCAATAAGTATGCCTTCTGCATGTTTGTAACTGCTGCTTTTGATCAAATTGTTTCCTCAATTACAGATTAATTTTGCCAGCGACCCTGCATCACTACATCGCACGGTTTTATGACTTGATAAAACATAGATATGAGATTTCTTTATAAAAATGTATAGATACATAATTCTCTAAAAGTCTAAATGATGGTGAAAACCGTCTCAAAATCCATGGGGAAGTTGAGGAGAACAACGCAGCCACAAAGAGAGACTTGAAAATCGACCTTAATTCATAATACCTATGTATAGATATAGATACATAATAATGCTCAATGTTCGAGACATAGTAGAAAAACCATCTCATGGGTTTAAATTTTTATCGTGTGTGAAAAAGCACTAAAAAGGACGCGAGTTATGAATGGTATAAAGTTCTTGACAGCTTCTGAAGAAAGTTGCGCGTTACATTTGAAAAATGATTAAAATAGCTCGATATACGCTCAAACAATAAAACAAATTAGGTACACACTTTGATAAGATAATATCGCGCCTGTATTCCTCGAGGGAAAGGATACCTACATTTCGCCAGGTATGTTGTTCCATATAGGTACGTACGGCAACCTACCTATGTCATATGTCATTAACCGGTAGCAAGACAAGACTCCAGCACGCTGATACTGCATGAGGAATCTCTAAACCTGAGGCTCGAACGTACGACTCTGCAGTCGCTCTTTCGACTAACTTCCAACCAACGAATGAATGAATAGATGAATGTATGAATGAAATGCACCGATCCCAGGCGGTTTAACCAGATTCGATAAATCGAATGCACCCCAAGATTTGCACTAGCCCCTGGACGCCTGGACCCTCATGTCATGTTGCATGGTACTACAGAGGCCATTGCATATCATGGAGTAGAACGTGACCTTAGGATATGGAGGGATTTGCGAGCCATACCGGAAATGCATCCTGGAGTAGGCAATGGACTAATGAAGAGACGGGTGATATTTATCTATGGTTGGGCATCTTTTAACGACGTCGCCGCCAGATTGGTTCATGTCCACCCTGTGTCCAGTTTCACCGGTGCAAACAAAATATACAATGTAAACAAATTACAATGTTAACTTCAGGCCTTCAGCAATAAAACCAGGCATTATCGTTAAAAATTACTCTGCATATTGTCCATTAGGAACAGAGATAATTTAGAAATCATTTACGGAAACCTAATCGGGAAACGTATCATTCGGGAACCATCTGCCAAAGGACGATTCATCGATGAATCGTCCTTTGTAGGTAACAATGCATGTATCTGCGTCGCCGGAAATTTAACTAATTAATTAGTAGGAGAATTGAATTCGATAAACCTTTGGAATCTATACTATATTCTTATACGAGTACAGTGAGAGACCGAATTTTGTGAGTTTGTGCATAAGTTTGTATGTGGAGGGTAATCTCCGGAACCACAGCTTACATTAGATTTTTTTTTTCACTATTTGAAAGGTACATTATTCCAGATGGACATCATCATCATCATCATCATTTCAGCCGAAAGACGTCCACTGCTGGCCATAAGCCTCCCCCAAGCACCGCCATTTCGACCGATTCTGTGCTTCCAGCATCCAGCGGTTTCCTGCGGCCTTCACAAGGTCATCGGTCCATCTTGTGGGAGGCCTTATAACGCTACGCCTTCCGGTATGCGGTCGCCACTCCAGAACCTTTCGGCACCATCGGCCATCTGTTCTGCGAGCAATGTACCCTGCCCATTAAAGCCCGCTTAAGTTTGGCAATTCTTCGGACTATGTTGGTTACCCTGGTTCTCATGCGGATTTCTTCAATTCTGTTTCAAGCAAGTAGGGAAATTCTAAGCATAGCCCTCTCCATTGCCCTTTGGGTGACTTTTAGCCTTCTAATAAGGCCCATTGTGAGTGAGCACGTTTCAGTGAGCACGTTTCAGTGAGCACGTTTCAGTGCAATAGGTCATCACTGGCAACACGCACTGGTCAAAGATTTTCTAAAGACACTGCGGTATGTGGGTTGAGAAGATATTGCGTAGCTTCCCGAACGCTGCCCAGCCGAGTCGGATTCGAAGATTGACCTCTTTCTTAAGGTTGGACCTACCTAGCTGGACAGTTTGTCCTAGGTAACATACTCGTCCACAACTTCGATAGTAGCGTCTCCGATCTTTATGAGAGTGGGTGCTACATGGGCATTTCACTTTTTAGGGTTTAGTTTCCGCACTTAGTCCGTCAAGTGGACCATTATGCGTGGGCCCACCTCCATCCAGAAGTTAATTAAAGCTCCTGGTCTATTTAGAACGTCTGTGAAAGATCTGGGTGACCCGAGGGTTTCTGTTCAACTCTGGGTACCGCCTGTGCATTCAAAGAGCATGTGAGCAACGGTTTCCTCAGCCTCCATGCACGCCCTGCACAGAGTACTGTCCGTTATGCCTATTGTGTGGAAGTGTTTGTTTAGCAAGCAGTGTCCCGTGATGATCCCCACCACCAGGCGCAGGTGGTTCCTGTCCAGGCGTAATAAACGCCTGGTCAGCCCGCTATCCAAGAATGGCATAGCTTCCTTGGACTGCCTGCAGCATGGCACTACATGGGCATTTGACATGACCTTTGTCTTGTCCATGTTCATTTTAAGACCCACTCTTTCGGAGGCTCTACTGAGGTCAGCCATGATAACTATGTCGTCGCCAAACAGAAGGTTAGTGAAATACTCGCCATTGATGTTGATGCCTAGCCCTTTCCAGTCCAGAACCTTGAAGACATCCTCCATTGCAGCGGTGAAACGTTTCGGAGAGATAACTTCTCCGTGTCTTACACGACGTTTGGCCCTCGAGTATGGCGGAATCGAACAGCTTCTGGAGGGCCTTAAGAACAGGTTTTCCAACGGCCTTTAGGAGTTCGGCAGTAATCCGTCATCACACGGCGCCTTGTTGTTTTTAAGCTGCTTCAGAGCCATCCTAATCTCGTACAAGCTGACGTCCGGGATGTCGTTGGTATAGTGTCGGGTCAATCTAACTCTTGGGTCGTTTGCCAGATTCGTAACGGGGATACTGGTTGACGTGTCCATAGAAACTCTCCATCTCTCTCAATAGCTCAGGTTTGGCGGATACGATTCTGCCATCATCGGTCTTCAGTTTCGCAAGCTGGCTCTGCCCAATAGACGGATCTCTTGCTAAAATCTTGGAGCCCTTGTTCCGCTCTACCGCGTCCTTAATACGGTTCGTATTATAATGGTGAAGGTCGCTTTTCAAGAACTTCGAGATCTGTCTATTGTATTTGAGCGCATCGTCTGAAGACTGCAGGATCATCTCGCGACTCTCCTCCATGAGCTGTAAGTAGCATCAGAGAGCTTCTTGTTTCGATCTGTACGATGGGTCTTGAAGATCTTGGATCCGACCGTATGGACAGTTTCCACGAACCCATTGTTTTAATCGTCCACGGAGCTCCCTAGGCACTCGAAACGATTCAAAAGTTTGAACTGAAAGGTCTCGGGGTTTTGACTTGGATCGGTGCTGGGTGAAGCGTAGACTTCATCATCTTTCTAGCTTGATATTTAAGTTAAATGTTTCTCTTACCATGCGGTGATCACTTCCGGTTTTCACCGCGTTGACAGAGACGTCATTGAATACTTGCTTCTTCGTCGACATAATAAAATCAATCTCATTTTTTGTTGCACCGTGGGGGCTCCGCCAGGTCCACTTTCTGTATTCACGTTTTCTGAAGAAGGAGTTCATCATAAAGAGGCCTTCCTTCTCCATATCTTGCCAGTAGGTGACCCCGGTGGTTCCGACGTCAAACTCAAAATTGCCCCACCATCGTTTCATTTGCCCAGTTTCGCGTTGAAGTCCCCCATGACAACGGTGAAGTGGGTTTTAGCTATGCATGGCTCAGGAAATATCCTCATACATAGTCTCCACCTCATCGTCGGGGTGTGACGCGGTCGGGGCGTAAACCTGTAGGACCTTCAGCGAATACGGGACTTATGGACGATAAACCCGAAACCAACTTGAGACTGCTGGTCACCCTACCGGAAATAGAGCAAATTCCCGGATTTGAGGATTATCGAGTCCTCGCTCTCTCTTCGGACTCCAAATAACCCTACTATACCCCATCGTAACCTGCTCAATTCTTCTTCGAGTTCGATTATCTTCTCGTCGGTCCGGAGTGTAAGCGTATTGTATGTTGCCAAGTCCAGTTCCCGGTGATTGTGGTAGCTGGATCACTTCCGGGGATTCGTCGCACCCCTTGCCTTAACGTGGCCTTGACAACGCAACGCAACGCGTGTGGCTTTACCGTAGCCAAGGGTAGGTGGGCCGCCGGGCACTAGGGGCCATTTCTTTTTGGTGCTTGTCATTGGCGATCGCGGTATGGTGTTAAAAATGCATAGAGAACGCTGCTGTCAATTCTCTAGTAAGTCCCTTAGTCGCCTTTTACGACACTCATGGAAATAAATAGGGTACCTAGTGCTATTCCTTGAGTCCGGCACCACACGGACTTGGCTATATATACAAAAAGAAATACTTAATAATACTAATTAATTACTATCTTGAATTCATGCAAACCTAGTGCTTTTTGTTAGGTTACTGCTCAGAACTGTGCACTACGTGTCGTAAACAGAATACCGTCTTCACATATAAATTATTGCACCCGTGCGAAGCCGAGGTGGGTCGCTAGTTCTGTTATAAAACGTTAGCGCTACTAAAGTATGGAAAGTTACGTTATGGCGATCTCGAAGCAGAATAAAGAAATAAAGTTCCAGAAGAGTTGAAGTCGAATGATAAAACTACGAATTTATGTTAAGAGACAAAACATTCTTCGACGCACATACTGCTTTACAAAGGTAAGGTGTTATCGATTGAAAGAAACACAGTCAAGTTTAAAGCCGAGAATCCTACTATTGATTCGTAATATGATAATCAACTAAAATTTTAATAAAGAAGGATTTTTGCACACCGTATTGCTGGCATTAAGATGCTTAATCAGCTTAAACGTTTCAATAATCACTTGACGATAAAAGTCTTGTTACGAACCTTCGTAAGTACTTAGCTCATTTTAATAAGAAAGATCTCGTCTCTCTTGACATCTGCTGAATTCACTGAACAAGAAAAAGTTAAAAACAGTTTGCGAAGCTGCGCAGGTAATCTTAATGTACAGACAAAAGAAAACGATTTAGCCTAACGGCCCGTCTGCTATAATATTCTTTCGACGTAAAAGAAAAATACATTTTAATCGCAATAACCTTATGACAGCACAATGCATATAAAGTTTACAAGTACGAGTAGGTACGTATTCGTAATAAAAATTCATGTAGGCCGATTCCACACACGCCTGCCGAACCCGTTTACTGTCAAAATTGCATTTTTTTCATTGAATAATGTAATCTCAGTTACCCGCGGTATAAAACGGATTGAAAAGGCTTTGCACTACAGCATGAAAACAATAGAGTCAGAACAGTGTGCACTGTGCACAATGTGCGGCGTGCCAGCATGGCCGACAGTGGCCGGCCGACGCTACTTGTGAATACTAGTGATTTTAATTTGATTGCATACAAGTGAAATTATATTGAAATTTAGAAAACCGTCGACACAAACATTTCCTCATTTCTCTTTGGGGCCATTCAAGTATTACGTAAGCACCGAAGGGGTCTTTGCTTTGTTTATTTTTGATGATATGGGGGACGGGGTGTCTGGATGGTGATTACGTCAGCAATATTTATTTATTTACTTTTTCAGATTTTTCTGCAAAATTTAGTAGATTCTGATTTTAATTTATGGTAACACTGCTTATCTATGTTTGAAAGCAAAAAGCATGTTCAGGGATTCCACAAAATAATTATTGATATTGCTTTCTCGCTCTTACGCGTTGTTTTATTGTTAACACGTTCAGTGCCGGGAGCTCTCCTGGAGGGTTCACCTAGTCTCGCATATGGGATACAAGAGCGAGCGAAGCGAACTCGGGACTTGGGGCACCCCGAGTCGGACAGGTGAGGCTTGAAGGCATCCCCTTCGTGGTAATTTTTTTTAAACCACTCGGAAATAGGAACTCCGCCAAGCGGGGCTGCGTCGACTTCGTCTTACTTCAAAAAATTATATTTACCATGTAACGGTATTTTTTTTATATTTGTCCTTAACCTTCGAAACTCAAACGTTTCGAAGGACAAGGACAAATATATTTAAAAAAAATACCTTGAAAACGTACGTGTCTCCTGTGCCCCAAGTCCCGAGCTCGCTTCACTCGCTCTTGCATCTTAAGTAGTTTTTTTTTTAAACTTAACTAAAAGTGAATAATTTTTATTTAAAAAATATATCTTATGCGGCAAAAAAAAATTGTTGTAGAGGATTCTGGAAACCCTCTAGAACCCCCAAATAACCTCACATTCTTTCTAGCGAGGCGGCACGTTTCTAAACTTCAACTTCGGGAGGCATTTGCACTGAACATGAAATATAATAATAAAAAAAACGAAATTATTTAAATGGGCGTTGAATTCTTCTATAGTCTATAAATTCCTTATTTTTAGACATGAGAATCAAAAAACCCTGCACAGATTAAAAAAATATATACCAATGTTTACGTAAGCATAGGATAAGAGCTTTGCTTACTTTTGCTAACAAGGGAGGGGGTGGTTAAACAATACTAAAAGTCTGCTTACGTAATACTTG
Organism: Agrochola macilenta; assembly: GCA_916701695.1. Classification (NCBI taxonomy): domain Eukaryota; kingdom Metazoa; phylum Arthropoda; class Insecta; order Lepidoptera; family Noctuidae; genus Agrochola; species Agrochola macilenta. The sequence goes on along the minus strand of OU753559.1, from coordinate 10,109,963 downwards.
AATGGCCCCTTTCCTACTCCATCACCAGACCCTGTTCATCATCTACCTATATACGAGTACCTATAACCTATTCATTGAGACCATTCCAATGATCCTAAACACCATACCTGTGCTGTAAATTGGTAAGGGAGTTGGGTATCCTGAAAATTCCAGGTGATGCTGCAGCATCAGTTCAAGTTTACTACTACTGTTTACTTTTCTTCTAATATCATTGAAGTAACAGAATACCAAATTTCAAATCGATCAGACCTGTGGAAGACGCTCACATCCATTCATCAACCAGAAAAAAGCTGATAATCTTCAAAGGGCTGAACCGATGTTGATAAAAAAATGTCTAAGAACCATCGCTAGAAAATCTTCTTTCAAATAAAAAACCGCATTCAAATCGGTTCACCCGTTTAAGATCTACCGTGCCACAGACAGAGACAAACAGACACACACACATAGCGGTCATACTTATAACACCCGTCTTTTTGCGTCGGGGGTTAAAAACAAATGTCTATCACCAACACTTTTAGGATGAAGACTTCATAAATATTTATTGTCAAGCCAAACCATTGACATTTTGTAGGCGCTTGTATACTTAACCGCAAATAACTTGTAGGGTACCTAAATATTTTCGTCGAAAAATACTCTCACATTTATATTTTCGGGAAGTTTTAATTTTGATGGAACAAAAATGTAGTCAATAGCTTTCAATTTTGTTATACTCGTAACTAGGTATATGAAACAATACCTACGACTTGAAATTTAATACTACCACGGTTCTCGGAAATCGAACGTTATGATTTTACTACCTACCTTTAGTTTGACGGCTTGGTTATACCCACAATTTCATTGTAGGTACCTACCTACCTATTATGTTATCAGGACCCCGTTTGAACTATATCTAGAAACATAGTTATTGGTATTAGGTATACCTATACCGAATACCAATAACTATGTAAACTGTATGTAAAATACAAACTAGAAATTACATAAATGAATGAAGATATGTACCTACATACCTTCATTCATTTATGTAATTTATTTTATTTCGATTCAGGTTCCTACCCCAAATAAATGAATGGCATTGTTGGCTTCTTACCTTGAATAAGTTTCTAATTGAGTTCTCTTATGTTTCAACAATTCCGATGAATAATTTTGAGTATAAAAGAACTTCGTCAGAACGGTAACTTTCAATGAAATCCTGAATGAAAATTGTTGTGAATTTTTTACTTTAAAAGCTATTCTTAAATAAAACAGAGTAACTGTTTAGCATTTTTTAAAGTGAAGGTAGGTACCTAGGTATAGTAGAATTATGCAAACGTGGCGTGTGTGTAGCTTTGCAAGTGAGATGACGTGCACAGTGCACAAACAGCTCCGGAGAACGTGAGACGACGACGCCGCACCGATACGCCACAAATCTACACTTACGCCAATATTTATCTTGAATTTATTAATCAAATTCTAAATTCAGGTTCGCAAAAACCTTTTAGCTATAACGTACCTATTTAAATCAGTGTATCGGAGTCCAAAGCTTTGTACTGTACCAAAAAGGATCTTGTAAACATGACGCGGGCAGCGGGTTGGTGACCACAGAGCGCTCTCGCACCGGTGACTTTGAACGGCAGTACAAGTCACAGCACTAGCTCACTACGACGTACATTTTAATGGCTTTAAATTTTCAAAAATTGTTTGGAGTACAGGTAAAACGTCCTTAAGTAATCAATCGTACTATCAACTGTTGCACTACACAGTTGCTTATTAACTAAAGGATTTCTTTATCTAAGAATAAGAAGGAAGCTAAGGTCGATTGCCCAATTGGCTTGTGGTCACGGTCTGTTCCCGCACGGAACAAATATTTGTAAGGCCATAAGATAGATACCATGTTCCGAGTCGGGGTGTTTGTGAATGTGTCAGATTTATTTCTGTAAAAGTATGCAGCTACTATAGGCACTGGAGAAGTCCTACGTCGAGCAGCGATATTCTTTTTTGAAATATGTAGTCTATGTATCCTTACACTACAGTAATTGTTTCAAAAAGTAATATAGTTGTTTTGATACTTAATAACATCTGTGCCAAATAATTCCTTCAAATGTTTTCCAACTGTTAAAAGGTTTCTTCTGATATTTTGGCTCGATAGTTCGCGTTAACACGTTGCCGTCGTTGGTTATCACGCTCCGCAGATGAAACGAAACGCTTGAAGCAAATTTCATCTCTATTTTTACCCTCCGAAATACTTACATACCTATGCGAATACACAAACATTCTATTTTCTCTCTTTACTTTCTACTTTCGCTTAGATTAGAACGGAAGGAATCTGTACAAATCCCATATGTACGAGCAGAGCGCTTACTGCGAGCGCCTCGCGATGAAAAGTACAGACACACACATACGCCTACAATCCAACATAGATACTACACATGTGAGTATACGTAGGCACCGACTCTCCGAAAAGAACCTTCAATGCAATTTATAAATATAACTGCAGATTCAGGGAGACGGAAGGAACGAATGCCGAGCGAAATGGACTTCGCTAAATAAAGCTAGCCTCATCAAAACGATGTGGAAGTTATGGTTCGATGAGCTGATACATTTAGGTAATATAATAGACCTCTGTTCTGAAGTAGGCTTTTATGATTTTATTACAACTGTAGCCTAGTATAATAAACTAGCTATTCTTTACAACACGCCCTTAAAGTTCCAAGAAAGTCTACGAGTATCGGCCCTTCTGGTATACCTAAACAAGCCAAAACAGCAGCTATGCATCCCCCGAGGCTAGCCGAAGTTTCGAGAATCTTATTGATATGTTTCCCTCAATAAGCCTTCGCCGTGTATTTATCTTAAAGCCTGTGAAAGTTATTATAGTCAATAGCGGCCGTAGCTCCGAGCATTACCACCAAGACTTGTAGTAGTTTACTTAAGATACCTCGCTGTAATTAATATACAGAGCCAGTTAGGTACATTTGCTTAACATGCAAACCACAGATTACAATGTTAAACAGTAGCGAGATCAAAGTGAAATCAAATGAATGGTTAACAATGGTATGCAATTACGTCATATACGGGGTGCAGTAGGTGATATACGTCAGTTTCAGTTGAATCATGTCACAGTGGATTTAATACGGTTGTGTAGTCAGCAAGCCAGTTACGCGTAGTTTTTAGGAGCTACGGACAGATCACGGCACAGTTTCAATTCAACAAAGGGATTCTCTATATTTGCGTCACATATACCTACGTAGGTACTATTGTGCACAATAGGTATCTTCAATGGATGCCAGCTTCATATTGTACCTGTGTAGTGTGTAGTTGTAGCCTTATGTGATCCTTTCACATTATTATTATCTACGGATACGTCGAAATTGTTGTGTATCGATCAAATGGACTCAAAGATATCATATAATAGATCTATCTGTCTTGTTAAAAGTTATCTTAACCTGGAGAATTATTCCCAGAAAATTACTGTAGATTGCAACGTCAAACCTTTACTTGTGGCATTAGGTTGGTATACATAAAATAATAATATGGTTTAATATTATTAATATTCAGCCCGGGTGACTACTTATATGCGGCACTATTTTACATCAAACCTTTTTAATACACTCTCTGTTACCCGCGACTTCGTTTGCATACTTTGACCTCCCATTTGACCCCTCAGAGGATGAATTTCTAAAAATCCTAGACGGATGACTGCGTTGTTTATGAAGCCTAGGTATATGCAAAATTTTAACCTTTTAGGCTTTGCACATAGTTTTAGAGATTTTGTGTGGAGTTAATGGCATTTGTTTTGATAGGTATTACGGCATCGTATAGGTACAATACATGATTTACGTTACAGGATACGTCATTTATATCAATAGCAAGACATGGTAGGATTTAATTGGAGGTATGTTATACGCATTAATGTATTCTCGCAGTCAGTTTGTAGTAATTGACGATCGACAATTAAGCTAATGAATGGGAATTTATCTGTGCAATTTGTCGAGCAACGTTCACGGATAGATAGGTCTCAATAAGACGATGTTGTGAAATGCTTGCTGCAATGTGTTTATACAAGTCTAGAGTTAGGTAACTTTTAATTAGTACGTTTTAAATTTATGCTATTTGGACTCGGAACTTCTTTGTGTAAATCGCTGTGGAAGATTAAAATTTACTGTGAACGTTTTCTGGTTCATTAAAATTAGTTGTCATAAAGGATCAAACGGTATGATTTAGATCACGTCGGTTTGCTCATAAGTATTTTAAACAAATACGTAGGTGCACTAGATACTGTCGAAAGTACAAGGCACGATGTTTCTGTATATTCATAATTAAGTAATGAAATATACAAAAACACACAAAACACAGTAGAGTAAAAATTTGAAAACATGTAAACATTTACATTGCCATAAACTGGAAGCTGGAAGAAAAAAGCTTATATTTTGACAAGCGCCAAATTCGGTATAAGGTGAAAAATATGTAAAAGTGCTTTCGTCGACTAAAATGTTGTCTCCGAAACTCTCGCGTCAAAAATGCGTTATTACGCGCTCCGGGATTTTATTGTATCCGTTCCCGAATTGATACCGACGCCATCAAATAGGTATTAGATACCTGAAGTGCTGTAACCTTTCCCCTCCTACTTGTTACATACAAATCATCTGTTACGGACTTTTGGTAAAACAATGCACTAACACGTTTCAGCTGAATGTTCGTTCCAGTTGAGTGAACTAACGCGGCGTCACACGCAGTTATTGCACTAAATCGGGATATCGGCGCGCAACAAATCAGACAAATGTTCACTCTACATGGCACAGTTTTCAGAACTAAGTTTGTGTTATTCCAGGAAAGGAGATGCGAAGTTTAACGGTAAATCACACTTAGTTGAGACAACAAGCATCCGAGGAGGTTGCGAGTGCCGGAGCGCCGCCCGCCCGCGTCCACACCACATCAACACTCGGCTAGGCATTGAACTGAAGTATGCACATGGAAAGTTTGCACCTACTTCCTTTACTGTTCAGAATATTCTAAGTCATACATAAAAGGCGACTTGGAAAGCTGGATTTAGTTAGGTACTCTTTGTTCGCTCAAACTCGAGTAAACTCAACTCTGGTCTGTAAATATACGTCGGTATAATTTTTGATATATGAGGAGGGAACTTATACTTGAATACTGAGCAGTTTCGAACTCAAATAGTTATAATTTCTCATAATAAAAACGATTTGGTATCGCGACTATACGTATATATAGAATACAATACTTATAAATATAGAATATAATAAAGCTAAAGTGTTTGTTTGTTTTAACGCACCAATTTCTAGAACTACAAGTAGGATTTGAAAAAAAAAATGCATTGTTAGTCCATCTCTTAAGGAAGGCTATTAGCACACTACAACCCTTAGGAGCCGAGCGAGGCAAGTAAAACCGCGAGCACATCTAGTATCTAATATTACGAGAAAATCCTCGACCTTCGATCTATGTTCGCACTTGTAACTTTCGTAATTCGAGTGGGCTTTATACGGTGTTTACCCACTACGAAGCGTTTTTCGTGGAAGGTGAAACTTTCTACATAAACAGCTGGTAGAAGGGCTACTTAGCGGCTTCGGCTGCGGCGTGGAGGTACGCTAGTTATAGTTAAGTTTTCAATACCGGTTATGGCTAAATACCTATTATTATTGCTATAAGAAATGGTTATATACCTTGTGTGGCATTTGTAGATTTTCCCATGTATTCAGGTAGGGTATAAAACAATGTATATTAGGCAACCCTATCATATAACGGCTCGATCGACCTTGGCGGCTATGTACGTACCGTTAAAACCCTTGAATATGCCTCAAACCATACTTTCATTATTCCGTCTTGCAGCGTTCAGTCTTTCTCTATAAAACTGTGTCAGATTTGTTTACCAAAGTCGTCTAATCTCATAAGACTTTAAGTCGTAGTTGTCAACTTGCGTTTATTTATCAGTCTTAACCGACCGACGATAAAGGGTTAACCGCAGATTACAAAACAGATAAAAACATAAGCTCTCCGACCGAGATACAACTGAGATGTCCAATATCTAGATGCGACTGTAGCACTAAACAAAATAACCACTCCAGCGTTGCTGGGAAATACCCAAACACTCCCGCACCACAATTTACCGAGAGGCAGCGGTGCAGCGGCGGAGTCATTGAAGAGGTACAGTGAATTAAATGCGCCACAGAAATAAGATAGATGCCTGTACTGCACAGGCACGTGTTCTGTTTATCGAGTTCCGCACAACGTACGACCGTATTTAAACGTAAACTTTGTATGTTACCACTTTAAATCATTAGGAATTTTAGATTCAACTGTTCTGCGAAAGATAATTTGCTAGTAGTTTAGTCAGTTAGGGTTTGTGTTCTAAAATACTTAGAAGGAAAATTTGACCCGCTCAAAGGTACACATTACGAGCAATATGGATATGTTATAATTAGTGGTTTTATAAGATGCCTTATAGATTGGTTAGATGCTTAGAAGATGTTCTTCTAAGAAATTTTGAGTGATCATGCCAATTTCAACTCATCTTGCGGCCCAACGAGCTTTGCAGTGTGGCTCACCGAGTTTACGATCACCGTTATAAGAGGCTTAATTAGGCCTCTAATTACTAACGAGTAAATTATAACATCAATCGGATTTTGGTTTAGTTGTTCAGGGGTACTTATGCTTTCAAGATGTTAAAAAATATATAAAGTATTGAACTTACAGGGGTCAGTTAGACACATAATCCTTACCTGCTGTCTAATCAGAGGCTAGTAGTAGGTACCTACCTAAATATATAAGTAAGTAGTAGTAGACACAGACAGCCCATGTCTTCGATTTAACAAAAAAATAAATCATGTATGTAAAGTATTATTCCTTAAATTAAATTTAAACATTACCCAAAAATAATTCGACCCTTTAGAAAGGTCATTGCCTACGGGCAACGTGACGTACCATATAATATATGCGTCCCAAGAAAAAAGGCTGAAAATCGCTCCCCCTGACACGTTTATCATGAAAATTCCCATGAATCATATGAAACTACCGGACAGATTTTAATCACGTTTTCACTGATGTATGGTTGGTGTCCCGACTGTCTCTCGTGGGTTTTATTAGGGGGTCGCATCTCTTTGTTCTATCATATAACAGCTTTCGGAAAAATAATATGAATTTTTAGAGGCTCTCTATCGAAACTGCTTAAAAGTAGATCAGCGAAGGCAAGTTATTACCTCCTTAATTGGCCAAACTATCCATACAAAAAAAATAAAAAAACAGAAACAATACTAACATTTAAAACTAAGTATTAAGATAATGTATAGTTTGCAGGAAATAAACGGCATTTCCTTTTTTTTATTTATTTATTTTGTATAATTGGCCCCTAGTATGAATGTGGATGGCTATAAGGTATAGGAATACCAACAAACCGGCCAAGTGCGTGTCGGACCACGCACAATGAAGGGTTCCGTAGTTGGGATAAATTTATCCCAAGAACGAACTTAACATTGTAGTTGAAAAACATGTTCATGGAGATCATGATCTCCCATACATTCTGTTCTCAAACCGCAAATTTAAGTTGGTTGATTATTACTCGTTAACCTGTATAGCCTACTTCTGCTTAGCTCTGATAGTTTTCCTTTTAATTTCGTTATATATACTACTGCTGTGATTTTTTTCACAAATTCATGTATAACCATTTAGCTGGCAGTGGGGGACACTTGACTCTAACAAAGAATTTCAGTTAAAAGCTTAATATTTCGAAAACGGATCCCTGGATCCAAAAATGGTTTTCACAAACTCATACGAGGGGTGTTCAATAAATAGTGAGAATGCGATACATTCTCCTTGGAAAGAAAAAAATAAATACTGGCAGGCATAGCCCAGACATTAGTTAAGATGATAATAAAAAAAGCAATTAATTCTCTTTTGTTTTTTAAAAGTAGAAGTCTATTGTTTGCGTCGTTTCGGAACGTGTTCTTAAAAATGGATAAAATTGAAGTTCGCGTGGTAATAAAATATCACTGCTTGAAAAATTTTACTACGGAGGAGGTAAATGTCTTGATTTACCTGCTCCGTAGTAAAATTTTTCAAGCGAGAGATTGAGAGCAACATTAGGGGTTCATGCTCCTCCATATTCTACGGTTGCGCGTTGGTGTGCTGAGTTCAAGCGAGGAAGAACTTCCACTAACGACGACCCACGAACGGGACGCCCCATATCGGCAGTGACTGAACAAATGATTAAAAAAGTTGAACATATTGTCTTGGCGGATCGTCGTGTTACTGTTCGTTTTATAGCTGAATAAGTAAAGATTTCGATAGGAAGTGTCCATAATATTATAAACGACCATTTGGGTATGAAAAAAGTGTCAGCGCGCTGGGTGCCCAGAATGCTTTCTGACGCGCAGAAACAAACTCGACTGAGAATTTCACAAAGCTGTTTGGATTTGTTACAACAAGATCCTGACCGATTTTTGGCTCGATTCATAACTATGGACGAAACATGGCTTCACCATTATGACCCGGAAACGAAACAACAGTCCATGACTTGGAAGCGACCGTCATCTCCAACTCCAAAGAAATTTAAGGCGATTCCATCCGCCGGAAAGATCATGGGCTCTCTTTTCTGGGACAGCCAAGGGGTGGTAATGATCGAATATCTTAATCATGGAGCCACTATTACGGGGACTATGTATGCAGGACAAGTAACAAAGTTGCGTGAGGAAATACGCAAGAAACGGCGTGGCAAAGTCGCTAAAGTTGTTTTGTTTCACCAAGATAACGCCCCTGCGCACAAGTCCAGAGTTGCGATGGCTGCCATTCAAGAAGCTGGCTTCGAATTGATGGAACATCCTCCATATTCACCGGACCTTGCTCCTAGTGATTTCTACCTATTTCCGCGCTTAAAGGAAAATCTCAGGGGCCAGAAATTCGAAGATGATGACGGAGTAGTCGCCGCCGTAAATGATTTTTTAAGGGATCAGGACGAAGATTTTTTTAGAAAGTGAATTTTAGGATTAGAGAAAAGATATACAAAGTGTATAAACCTGAAAGGTGACTACGTCGAAAAATAAAATAACATATAATAAAAGATAATTGCGTCTTACTCATTCTCACTATTTATTGAACACCCCTCGTATTTTTGAACGACCTTTCTAACGATACCCCACAACATGGGGAAGACGAGAAAAAAAAAACCGTCCCCACTTTACGTGTAGGGGAGGTACCCTAAAAAATATATTTTTCTTGATTTTATCACTTTGTCGGCATGATTAATATGTATACATATGCCAAATTACAGCTTTGTAGTACTAACCGTCTCTGAGCTAAGCCGCGGGCAGACAAGCGGACAGAGAGACAGACGGACATGGCGAAACTATAAAGGTTCCTTGTTTACTACGGAACCCTAAAAAACGATGGATGAAGGACTGTGTTAAAGATGATATTGCTAGTAAGGGGGTGACTGCCGAGATGACGACTAATAGAGATGTATGGGAGAAAAAGACATATTGGGCTGACCATAAATAAATTGGGATCAAGGCGAGAGAAAGATGATAATGATGATGAATTTTTTCTTACGTATTGTGACGTAGCAAATAATGAGAACATCAAAATAAAGAGGTCATTGAAATCAGTATTTTAACTCCAGCTTAGTCTCATAACCTATGATCTACCAGATAACTTTGTTACTGGTGAAAGCAGCTTTTTTCTTTCTTTTTAAATCACTTTGATCACCTATGTTTACCTTTATGGAATCACTGGTCCCCAAGTCACAGGCTATAAACCTAGTTTGGGAGCCAGGAGATAATACCCAATGCGCCGCAAGTACCATACTACTGTACTTGTAACATATTTAATATTTTTTTACTGAAAATAAAAATTATTAAATAAAAATTATTATTAAATAATAATGCCGCTACCTCTAGATATTTAGGGTTCAGCTTACAAGTACAACACCCACGGGATCAAATTCCATGCCCTATTTTTATCCCCGAAACAACCTCAAACTCAAACTCAAAGCATTTATTTCAATTAAACCATTTACAGGCACTTTTGAATTGTCAAGGAATCGGTCAGTCAGAAATATGAAGCTAGTTGCCCATTCCAAAGCGTAGTAGGTAGGTACCTATGGAGAAGAACGGGCAAGAAACTCCACGGACACTCTTTTAAATAAATTGTTACAAAGTATTTGTTACATCATTCATGTTGAAATTAAACATGTGAGAACAATGTAGAAAGACGTGCACGTTAGAAGCGTCCGTAATAAAAATATAAAACAAAGAACAATTCAAAAATCATTCAATTCAATTAATTCAAAAATTTCAATCAGCCAAGGCAGCTAAGAGTTGACCAGTCCCAACTGACGGCGCCCGTTCACGAACATGACGCATGGATTAGCACCATTCAGCTCAACCATTTTGAAGGGAGCTAAATGATCCAACACACGCGCCACCGACGGCCAGAAACTAGTTAAAACATAATTTAAAACATGTAGGCATGTTGTTAATAATTTCGGGAAACAATAAATAAAGTTCCTTTATAAATATGGGAGCGCAAAACAATCAGGAACACCTATTACGGCTTGTGTACTAATAGATTAACGTTAACAACATTATGAGAACAATTTCAATCAACTATTTACTAACTCAGGAATTAGTTATTGATTTTCGTTCAGTTATTCAGTTGTTCGTTAACGTTTATTGTTTAACATGGACTTCGTACAGACCGCAACATAGATATGATTACCTACACGGGTCATTGCCGTAATTGCCAAAGATCACCACATTTCGCAAACAGATTGGTGATTGCGAAAAAATTTATCACACTTCTGACAATATTATACCCAAATAAATGTGCCTACAATTTGTTAACCACAAAGAATGCGTACTAAAAATGATAAACATACCATTGTATAATGAACGGTCGCAAAGTAAGTAAAAAGCGTTTATCAAGCAGTTGCGACCACTCGGTAGTTTAATTAAATTTTTAATTTATTGTGAAGGAGGCCGCGTGTGGCGCGCCCGCCGCTCGCAATTTGCTCCCCATCGTTATCTAATATAAGAACATCCTATCTGTGTACTTAGAAATGAAATATGTGCAAAGAAAACTTATTTGAAGTCAGTGTCATAATACCGATTGCGAAGAAGTATTGCAGTATGTACCTACTTACGTTTCTACTCTCAAACAATATTTAGGTTTTGCCTTAACTTACGAATAACGTCAAACCTTATTAAATCTTAGCTTAATAACCATCTAAGTTAAGCTTTAATCATTATTAGTAGGTAGCGTCCTTGGGCCAAAAAATCACTTCAATTTCAGTTTCAAGCGTACTCTTCCAAATACACAAAAGATATTCAATTAATTTAAAATTTTAAAATATTTTAGAACACGCTATGAAGCTATTAACTAGTTTTTCATTTCTTATTTGATCAGTGTGCTAGGAATAATTAATTATTATGTACTACGTTGAAAGCAAGGAAGGATTGTACCTTCCTTCAAAATCCATGATCAGTTGATCACTCTTAGGTTAATTTAGAAAGTTAGGATAGGTAAGCCTTGACACGGCGTGGCATTCACTTGCAGAGTGTGCTGCTTGGGAGGAGCCGCACCCTCGTTTCGGAAGTGGGAAGCGACCTGTCGCTGCCGGCTGTAATTCGTTCCATGGTCTGCGGCGCAGCGTGTTGAGACGCAGTGATCTCCTTCTGCGAAAATATCATGTCGCAGAAAGAGGCAGCGGAAAGGGAGAGGGAGATTTCTAGTACTCCTCCGGCCCACAGCAGGCGCACCGGGCGTCGGCGGAGGGCAGATAATGTCCTCTTCCGGCCCCCTTAAATGGCTCCAGGGACGGTGGACTCGGGGACATCCACCGCCCCCTATCATATAAGACCGGAGGTGGTGGCGCGTAATTTTCCACACGCACTCCTCTTAGATGTCGCGGGGGGAGTCAAACATCTCACTCCCCTCGCTTGACCGGACGGACCCCGCAGAGGCGGGCTGGACCAGTCGCTGGCTGCGTTGAAGAGTGCTTAATTGCCCCCGTAGCCTCCGGTGCAAGTGTGCGATTGAACACGGGGTGGTTTTAGTCCGCCTTCCCCAGGACGGAGGACATCCATAAGGATTACCACCAGGTTACAAAAAAAAAAAAAGTTATGTAAGCCTTACCGAAGTAGCTGTTTTCTTTGATCTTTTTGATTTGACTTTCATAGCATCATGTCTTACAATATTTGCTGTGAGGGCGGGCTGCAGATATTGACAGGCATAATTTTAACACTAGAAATGCAAATGAAATCAACCATATTTCAGATTGTCTAAAGTACACACTTCTTTTAAGGAGTACTGTAAATAATAATAGATATTCTTCAAATAAATGAGAAGAAATTTAAAACATGCATTAAACGCACACTACGTATATAGTGTAGAGCGCCCGTACCGAAATCAAAACTGGTTGTAATCCAGGTTCGGCCCAAACTGCACAAGTGGCTGACAAGGTGGTCTGTGATTATCAGCTCGAACAGCTTGCCTACCTCGTCTAGCAACACTATGGGCCGATAAGCGGACGGTGGCCTTCCTGAGTAAGACCAATCGACCTGCTTTACAGTGAGTGGGAAACTGACCCCGCTCAAGGAACGATGAGAAGGGTCAGTGGACCCCCACTGAACCTTCAGTTTCTTAAGGGTGAAGACTAAAGCGCTGCCAGGTACCCCATCGGGCTCCAGAGCAGTATTCTTAGTCCGCATAACGACCGCCCTCATCTTAAGTTGTGTCACGCTTTCGCTCTCCTCTTCTTCAGACTTTGTGGCTGTGGGCAGAGCCATGTGCGGTGTGCTCTGTTCTCGCAGGAAAGAGAGCTTGACCACTTCGTCTTCCAGAAACTGCATTCTTCCCTGGCTCGCGTGTTCGACTCACTGACGGCCAGCCAGAGAGCATCCTTTGCCGCACGGTTCCTCCGGTACCGCGTGTATGGGCCTCTGGTATCCACACACGCGACGCGCAACTGCTCAATCTCTGTCTACCGCCAGTGCAGTCGGGCTCATGCAGCTCAGTCTGCATGAGCCCGACTGTGGACGCGTGGTATGGATGTGTCGCAGATTTGCATCATCGCTCGCTGAATCACTACGCCTCCTCTTCGACGTTAATGGGACCGACTGTCGCTGACTCTCAGACCCAAGCCTGGATGACAGCAGCTTCTTCTAAAGCCCCCTGTCAATGCGCTTAAATACCCAACGTGGACCGTTTCTTTGCAGGGCCGATTTGCTGCGACCACCCGCGCTCTGGGTGTAGACATCGAATGGTATGTATCGCTGGTCCGACAATGCCTTTACCACCACCACAACACACCTCCGCGGACGCGTTGCGCGAGAACCGGGCTAGCAAACAACACGTCCACTATCGAGCTCTTTCGCAAGCCGTGTAGACCGAGCCCCGATTTAAACGGCCAGGCCCGTCGTGATAGCCCACTCCTCCAATACTTCATCTCGAGGACCGGTGATCGGCGAACTTCAAGCTACAGACTTGGAGTTGAGATCGCCGAGTAGCAACGAAGGGCTAGGTTTATACCAGCCCACGACGGCTCCCAACTCGACAAGGAAACTCTCGAAGTCGGCGAGACTCGACCTGACAACAGGAATCGCAGTATGTTGTTGCCTATAACGAGAAAGGACAAGCGGTTGCCCATTCCCTTAACTTAATCCCTTAGATGCCTATTATGGCTCCCTAGGGATAGGAGGGTGGCCCTTTATTTTCCGGGAATCATAAACCATACTGTACAATGCACAGTAAGGTTTATGATTACAGTATATTGTTCAGTTCCCTGTAATCATCAATCTGTCAGAACTCTGACAAGCGTGGCAATTATAACAATTTCACACTCGTATATTGTAGCAGCGATAGGTAAGATTAGGCTAACCTAACTTGTTACCAACAAGAGACATTGTAATTTTTATAGTCCATTTGCTCTATAATTAGGATGAAATTATGTGACCTTTAAGTAATTAACCTTTCGTTAATTTAGGTAGCGAAATTAATGCACGTAGGTACTTTCCTACATTAATTTGGTCGGCAACAAAAAAATTGAGCATCATTATAATAGCTTTCAAGAAAAGCTATTAAGTTGTTTATTATTAGGAAAAACGATAGATACATAATACCATTAAGACCCCTAGTTAATCAGAATTAATTTTGAGGATACCTATTTTCTTCCTCAATTTCACATTTATTTACTTATCTTGTATTCGTAATTTAGTTTCTTACTGGAAAAATACTGTTGATATTTGCGCGGGTGGGTGGTTCAAGTTTAGGTTAACCCCTATTTATGTTGATTATTATCTGTTTTCAAAAACGTCAAGTAACATTAAAATAAAAAGTATTGGAAAAGACTCAACACAAACCCAGTGTAACTGGTACTATATTATTCTTTCTTACATCTTAAGGTACGTGCCCTAAAAGTTAGCTCTGAACTTTTGATTTAAACATAAAGTTTATGTCTGTTCGATGTTGCTAGACATAATTCAGTGTTTCGAGAATTTCTCGAAGAATATGTTGTAGATAGGTAGTTGGTACTTATTGTTAATAGCTTGTTAAGGTATTTTTATCCACAAAAATAAGCTGAATAATTAAACTTGTGATGTTAAAGTTATTGAATAGGTACCTGTAAATGTGGCCTGATTATTTAGGAGAATGACGTGTACGTTCATAATAATTGGAGGCTTCTCTTTACGTGTTACTATTAAAATGCAATATTGCACTCCGCCAGGTTATCGCACATTTTCTACATAGTCTTAGGGAAAAAGGCATTCCATGTTCCTGTCGTGTCAAGTCGGTACGAAAATCTCGCATTTTTTAAATATTAAAGTGAGAATAGCCATTATACCATTTTGTAGAAAATGCCCGCACTTTTAGTGTATAAAACGCCCGTTACGGCAAACAAAGTACCGCTACTCTCACCCTAGTGTAATTCCCGAGTTACTAACACTTTTAACTAACCTACTACTTTACAATCTGTAATAATTTTCAATGGCGCATTAAATGTTATTCTAGAAATTTATGGAAGCGACCATTTTTCATGAATCCCCGAAATACTTTTCCAATTTCGATTAAATCACAGCGAGATAGCTTCTCAATTTGATGTAAGCAGGACCAAGACTATGAATAAGGTCAAGATCGTAGCTGAGAAATATGTTCCGTAGAGAGCGGGTTTGTGGCTTCAAAACTTGGCTCGTTGTAAAATATTTTATAGTAAAACTTTGATGTCCTCATGGTCATGTGTATTCGATTGTTTTGACATTTTGTGAATTCATGTGAGAATGACGGCCCCAAATGTAAGTTCATTTATTTCCCACAAACTCAAATTACGTCAATCTAAAAGAAAACACATCAGTTAAAGCCCTTTACCTATGTTACAGTTTATCATTCATTTTTAATTATAAAGATTTTTTATTTTATTTATACAAATCTTTATGTACTACCTATTTACGGAACAGAAAAAGTAAGAGGTATGTTTCTTGTAACAACGAGCGCGGGCGCCAACTACATACTGTAATTTTACAGGGCGTAGCAGTTGCCAGTCATAAAATCGATTCGTAGAAAATAATACGAAAAGCACGCAGCAGCGAAATAGCTACGGCGTAGGTCGATCAATTTGCGTTGAAGCCCGCTTGCAATTATCTTTAATATCAAGACAAGGTAAAGCCCTTTGCATAATTTAATTCCACTACCCACGTTACCCTATACTTAAAATATTTTATCTATATACAGGGCACAGGTATTTATAATATATATGATACAGAAAAGAGCAAAAGGATCTTTCTCGTAGCATAGAGCGCCAACTACACAAGGTAACATAACAAACCCTTACAAACGTAGTTGAAAATCTGTAAAAAATTATACGAAAAACCAGCAGTAGTTTGAAAAGCTTCGTAGAAATGGTTACTAAATAGCTACGGCGTAGCCGCGTAGGTCGGTCCATTTGCGATGTAGCCCGCTTGCTACGCTACGCTTGCATTGATAGTGTTTTTGACCACATTGAACTTTGTTAACTCGCTGGTCACGTCTCTTATTAATCGAGGTTTAACCTTTAGGTATCGGTACTATTAGCCAATAATTGAGGGAAATAAGGTCAGGTGGCACTGTGACAGTCGATAGTCTCTTTGTGAAATGCCGATAGTCCGTTGGTTGAACCGCAATGGGCCGCTATGGTTGCCTTGCGTAAGGCTCGCATTGAGTGGAGCATGAGTGAGACCGAGCAGTGGGAAAATTATAAGCTAAATATCAACAAGGAAAATAAAAACGAGTGAAACATACAGTAATCGCATATGATGTGTAACATCTGACATCTCACTTTGGTACTAAGCAACATTTAGGTAATAAGGAACATTAAAAGGGCGGGGCCTCGTCAAGGTCGTTTCTGCCGGCCAACTCTAGCACTGCGCACCGCTCATTGGTCAAATCAAATAGATAATAACGCGCTTCCCGGGCTTCCTGTTACACACTTCCGTCCCTTTTCCCGAAATCACTCCCTCAGATTACAGAAAGGCGAGAGGAAAGATGTTACACATCAAAACTCGCCTAAGATTATGAAATCCTTTCCTTTCCAGATGACCTGTTTTGCAAGTCTACGGAGCGAGAAACTGCTACTGCAGCTGATCTACGAATAAATAATTAAAAATAATAGGTAACTACTTACCTAATTTATTTCTTCTTATTCTTATAAGCTATGTATTCTTAACGTGCCCCTCTAGTGTTGAGTGGGTGCCGGGTCTTCGGAGTCAGTACCTACTACCTAGGTACTTACATTTTGTTTGTCTTTTGTACTCCATGGATGCAATGAACGTATCATTTTGTGAGCAGGTCTAGGGTTAGGTAGGTAAGTAGGTACCTTGTGGTTTTAGGGGACAGGAGTTAAACATAGCCCTGCCTTCTACCTAAATGGCGGGTATTTCCCCACGAAAGAAATTCACCTCTGGACAATTTTACTATAGCCCAATATACTGGGTGATTGGAAGATGGGTGCAAAGCGTTAAGGCGAAGATAGTACAGACAATTTAGAACCATTTAAGCCATGGTTGATGCGTTCAATATAATAATGCGTTCCGGGTTAACCCGGGTTCCGGGTAAACATTCCTGATGCGCTACAGAAACGGAACAGCCCCATCAATATGGGGCTGTTCCGTTTCTGTAGCGCATCAGGAATGTTTGCTGATGCTCGTGTCGATTGTTTTTATGCTACGGTGCGAAAAAAATGCGCGTCCCTGGTGCGCCGGGTGCGGGCCAGCCCCAACAATATACTGCAGTGTATCGCGAGTAGACTGGACTGTTTGTGTATGAATCGCTGCTGCAAGCTTTCCACATCGGTGTTGAGCGTGTAGCAGGGATTCGTTAAGTGTGTAGGATAAGTTTACTAACATAGTTGTTAAGAGGTATTGCTACTAACATATTGAGTCTTGTTACTTGTTAATTAAATATAAATAAATAAATAAATTAGTTACTAAAGTAACAAAGTCGTGTTTCTTTAGTCAGGGTCAGTCAGTCTGTGTTGAAGCCGTTACATCTTTTACTTATTAGTCTAACTACTGCCCTTGTGATATGATTTTGTATTTTTTTTTATTGTGATAAAACAACACAAAACAAACATCAACAAGAAGTAAATCAAACTATCAACAATATAATAAACTGGCTAAATGAAAACAACTTAAAAGTAAATTTATCTGAAACTAAATTCATTCAATATGCAAACTATAAACAAAACCCCCCAAAATGAATTTAAACCATAGTAACGAAATAATTACTTAACAAAGAAAATAGTATAAAATTTTTAGGTCTAACATTAGATGAAAATTGTAATTGGGAAATACATATTGAAAACCTATGTAAAAAATTAACAGATTTGTATACGCACTAAGAGAACTACGTAAAACAGCGAATGAAGAAGCTGCACTCAACGCCTATGACGGCTACGTAGCGTCTGTATTGAGGTACGGCTTACTCCTATGGGGTAACTCGTCACATATCCAAAGAGCATTCATAGTGCAAAAAAAATGCTTGAGAGCAATAACTGAGGCGCCTCCATATGAGAGTTGTAGACCAATTTTTCAAAAGTTGAAGGTTTTAACGCTAGCTTCTATTTATATTTTAGAAATAGCCATATTTGTTAGGAAAAATTCACACTTCTTCTCCACAGTAACCGAAAACAATAGATTTACAAAAAAGGGACCCCACCAAGCTAAAAAAACAATTTTGTAACAGCGCTCTGCACTACAGAAACAGCTACCTTATATCCATAAAAAATTACAACCATATTCCAAAAGTAATAAGAGAACTACCATTTAATTACTACAAAAGAAATCTAAAAACATGGCTTCTCCAAAATATTTTTTATACACTGAAAGAATTTTTTGACTAAAGGGTACATTATAGATTTATTTAGTTTTATAATACCTACAAATATTGTTGCTGTTGTGTTTTATCTTAATTTTATATTTTAATAGAGTCTAAATGTATCTTTATGTCCATAGTCTTAGTTTTTTGTATTGTTATTAGAGTTTATGTAGTAATAAGTTAGTTTTTTATGACCATGTTCCTAAATGTAAATATTTGTATGCCGCTTTTAGAGGCGGATGTGTCTTGAACATAATTTATTATACCTAATAAACTTGTACGTACCATATCCGACGAATAAATGTCTTTGTCTTTGTCTTTTGTGAGTGGACGTTGTCGCGTTGACTCACAATTAACCGAATTCAGTTGTAGTCCTTTGCGTTCCTGGCGCGGCGGTCTCGACATAGATAGCAATCGCTATACGACCGAATTCGGTCGCAAAGTCGAAAAGACACGTGCGACGTGCTTGACAAGCGCGTGATTTTTTCGTGGTTGTCAAGCAACTTTGACTGTCGAGGGACGCCATTAGGACTTTGCGACCGTATTCGGTCGTATAGCGATCGCTGCACGTGTTGTTTGCGTTAGTTTTGGAAATTTTTGTTTCACCGTGCGTGTCTAATCGTAGCCTTGTGCTCCTGCACGATTTGAATTGTGTTGAGTTGACATTTAGCGCGGCCCTACGCCGTTTTTCTTGATCGTTTTTATGTATGGTAGAGCAGACGGCAATGGATCCTTGGCGCGACGGATGTATCAAGAACGCTATCCGAATCACAGGGTACCGAATGTGGGATCGTGCGGTCCATGGCCCTTTACGGGGCACCGGTGTGGGCGCGTTCATTAAGGCTGCGACCAGCCCAGCGATTGAACGCGTCCCAAAGGGTCATGGCCATTAGGCTGGTCAGAGGATACCGCACGGTCTCCCGTGAGGCGGCGAGCCTCCTTGCCGGACTACCGCCATGGGATCTGGAGGCAAAAGTCCTCGCGCACATGTGGGAGTTGCGCGAGGAGGCGAAACGCCGGGGTGTAACTCCGCTGCCGCGAGAAATCACGGCACAGCGGACAGAGCTCCGGCGGGATCTCATGGCGGCATGGAGAGTACGATTGTCGCAACCCAGCGCTGGGCACGCCACAATTGCGGCGGTAAGGCCCCTCTTTGAGGAGTGGCTAGAGAGGCGCCACGGCGTCCTCACCTTCCGCCTGAGGCAGGTCCTCACCGGACACGGTTGTTTCGGGAGGTTCCTGTTCAGGATAAAGCGGGAGTAAACGCCCGGGTGTTACCATTGTGTGGATCGCCCGGAGGAGGAGCATACGGTGGAGGTCTGCCCGGCTTGGGCGGGGCACCGCCGTGTCCTCACGGAGGCGATCGGCAGCGGCGATCTCTCGCGTCCAGCCCTGGTTCCGGCCATGGTCCGGAGCGAGAGTGCATGGGAAGCCGTCACTTCCTTCTGCGAAGCAGTAATGCTCGCGAAGGAGGAGGCGGAGCGCGCGAGTGAAATGCAAGATGCGCGCCCTCGCGCCCCTAGTCGCCGCAGGAGACGCCCCGGGCGTCGGGAGTCGCGAGCCGACTTCCGGCCACCGTAGGCGCGGGCTTGCGGACGGTGGGCGATGGGTAGCTCGCCGTCCGATTAGGACCAGGCCCGGGTCGACGGCGCGTTGTGTTCCACGCGCGCCTCAAAGACATGTCAGCACCAACTGACGGGGTCCGTAAGGGCCAATGCCTGCCAGGGTTGCGAGTTTGTCCGAAAGGGATATCGCGGCTCCGGCACACAGGCAACGGAAGGAACACGG
This sequence comes from Agrochola macilenta, assembly GCA_916701695.1. NCBI lineage: Eukaryota > Metazoa > Arthropoda > Insecta > Lepidoptera > Noctuidae > Agrochola > Agrochola macilenta. The sequence goes on along the minus strand of OU753559.1, from coordinate 10,089,848 downwards.
GTGGGTTTTAGTCAGTAAAAGTCTGACACTCCCTCTCGCTCCGCCCAGAGCGAGTCATTTGATGATTACCCACCCAAAAAAAAAAAAGCGAGTGTTTTACAACACGTTTCGTCGACTTGCCCAAGATGGGTTTCACCGCGTGGAACCTGGAGTCAACCCGGGCAGACACGTACCTGATGACGAAGAAGACATTTTGGCAGCATTTCAAGCAGATCCTACTACCAGTACCAGAGCAGTAGCTCGAAATCTAAACATTTCACAATGGAAGGTGTGGCATACAATGTACCAAAATGACAAGTAGGTATCCGTTCCATGGCAGGGGTGAGCAAGGTCTGGAAGAGCAAGATCTCCAAAGAAGAATACAGTTCTGCCGTTTGCTCCTCAACAGAGACATCGAAGACGCGTGGTTCCTGAAATCAATCTTGTGAAAGCAAATTTTCTAGGGAAGGCATTACAAACTTTCACAATCTCCATGAATGGGCCAACAAAGAAAACAATTCACATTTTAAGAAGCAGGTATCCTTTCAGAGGAAATTCTCTGTCAATGTATGGGCTGGAGTAATTGGCAGAACGTAGTTTGGTCCCCACTTCTAACCGGATACTTTGACTGGCGAAAATTATTTGCAATTTCTACAAAACGATTTATTAGTGCTGGTAAAGGAAACCGGTGCCTCGATATTCATCATCATCATCTTTCAGCAAGACGGCTGTCCAGCGCAATGGACGTTTAATGTAAGGAAACACTTAAATAATTGCTTTCCTGACAGCTGGATCGGCAGCGATGGACCCATCCCTTGGCCCGTTGGCTCACCAGATCTGACCCCACTGGACTTTTTCGTGTGGGGCCGGGCCAAGGAACTGGTGTATACGAACGTAGAAATAAACACGAGAGAAGAATTGATAGGGAGAATTCAGCGTTTGAAACCATGAAGCTGGAGATGATGTTGAAAATAACAACAACAGAAGTGAGAAGACGGAGCCGTGCTTGTGTTAGGAATCACAACAGAGATTTTGACCATGAAAAATAAATAATTTCAATTCAAATGTTGTTTTAATTAGTCTGTCAAAAATTTTAAATTTCTCCCTCAAATTGGTTTGTAGGTCCTAACTTCAATAATTTGTAAGATATCCGCGTACATAATACCTCAGAAGAAAGAGCGATTATCAAGTATGTTTTCAAAAAGGTTTGAACAAAAAACACAACCTCCGTTTTTTTTTATAAGGTTTACAAAAAGTATTCATATTTTTTTTTATGAATTTTAGAAATCTGTAAAGAAAATGTCTAATCACACAGAGGCCTAAAACATGTTTTGATATATTACTTACACGTTACTAAAATGTATTAAAATAAAAATGAATTAATTTATCTTTCAATTTGGCCTTAAATAAGCAGTTTACATAAGCAGTTTACTTAAAAGATTGGGAATTTTCGAAAAAAAAACAAAAATCAGGTTGCAAAAAAAATGGTAAGTCTTCGTCTAAGACAACCATGGCTTAAATGGTTCTAAATTGTCTGTATTATCTTCGCCTTAACGCTTTGCACCCATCTTCCAATCACCCTGTATACCATGATGATACCTAAATGAAGTACCTATATCTGCGTATAGCGCCACCTATCATGTTACGCTTGGACTACAACAGCGGCAAGAGAACATTATGTAGGTGTTTATAAACCGACGACGTGCCCACAAACTTTTCTGTGTACCTATCAGCGGTAGCTCTGCTCGTTGACAAAAACCCTTCAAAAACCTGTTTCACAGGCAAGTCAGTGGTAGAAATCACGAATAAAAAATTCACACTGGCCAATATCGGCTTTCCGGCGTATTACGCTTAATTATCTATGACCTTTTAAAGATGGGATGGCGAGATGGGTATATTCGCCATATTTCGTAATTTCTACCTAAGTATTTTTTTATTTTTTTTTAAATACCAATGGTCTTATGTAGAAGACAACACACAGGAAAGACTGGAAAGCTATGAGACCTTTGCCGAGTAGTGCGACGATAGGTCAAATAAAAAAACTATTTGAATAGAAATAATAGGTAGACTATTGACACAATATAATACAGAAACAATACAAAAATAATGACCTACTAGGTTAATAAGCTGAAAATCCACAAAAAAGGGTAGTTTCTACGTATCTCCAATAATTATATTCCGATTCCCTATCCATTTGCATAATTTTTTTAGACATAATATAACATAGCATACTTTTGTTTATCCTAATTATATTTACGCATAACATTATTTTTGCATAATAGCTTACGCATAATTTTTTTTAGCATAATTTCTCTAATCATAATAATGTTCAAGCATAACATTCTAAAGCATAATTTTGTTTACGCATAATGATATTTAAACATATTTTTTCAGCTTAAAAAATACGCATAATAATTAACTTCTAAAATGTAACCATGCATGAAATGAAATGAAATGAAATTGTTTGAAATGAAATTGTTTATTCTGTAAATAGGATATCGGAATCACTTTTACACGTCATATAAAAAAATATTAAAAACAGCAGGCATGCTAGTAACACTATGCGAATTAAAATTATGCCAAAACAAATTAGCCTTAAAGATAATTATGTCAACATAAACTGTATGCCAAATAAAAATATGGCAAAAAAAATTATGCCAAAACAGTTATGCCAAAGTATATTAGGAAAAAGAACATTATGCGAAAAAAAGGGATCCCTTATATTCCTCTGAAATTAAATGAAATGAAATTGTTTATTCTGTAAATAGGATACAGGAACCACTTTTACACGGCATATTAAAAAAAAAAAAAAAAAAAAATGCTATATGAGTTCGGCGTTTCCTATCCCACTACTCTGAGAAGAAAGGCCGAAACAAACTCAGAGGTCACAGTCTCTTTTAAAGTCCAGACATAATCTTGTTCAAGCCATATGAGGACCATGTAGATTAGTGTCTGAAATGGTATTTTGAGAAAAGAACCACACAGATTTGAGTGGACCTGTCCAGTCAGTGCAAGCATTTGTCAGTAATCGTGGAGCTCAACTCAGAACATAAGGAGCTCAACTCGACGAACAATAGGTACCAAAGAAAGGACATTTGGGTAGGCCGCATAAACTACTCAAACCGCCAGACCATTATTAAAACTATCTGAGAAAGAAAATAAAAAAATGAGTAGAGAAAACAAAAAAAAATATTAAAAATTAAAATATCCACATAGTCCTCACATTCACAATAGGTAATTAAAAAATATAATACTTTACAAAGTAATCCTGTCATTTTGAATGTAATAATCAATAATATGAATGTTTAAATAAAACTGGTATATTTTGATGATTTTACTAAATAATTCAAATGTCAAGTTTTATGGTTTTATCACAAGGCTGCCTGGCCACACCACCCACCACCGCTTCAGTGGACAGGGAGTTGCGAACTTAAAAAATCATACAAAACCAGGAACCGGAGCGGCGAAACGGAGCGGGGAAAAGGAGCGGGGAAGCGGACCGGAGAAACGGAGAGAGGATGAAGAAAAAAACCAGCCGCGGAGTATTGCAGCCACGGGGCCCGGGGGAGGGGGAGTAGTGTGCCACCGGCCAGTGCGTGCGTCGGCTGGGCGAGAATATAATGTGGCCTCTTTGTTTCGACTTAGGGGAGACCGGGTACAAAAGTAAACCTTTGTACTTTGACACTGGTTTCTAGTTAGTTATCATATTTTTGATAATATGAATATAGCCACTTATAAACTTCGATTATGCTCTACTTTGTATCTAAATTTATCTCATTATTTGCTGTTTATTGGAATTACAGAGATAAAAAAAGGCCTCTCCTCCATGAACTGTAAAGTAGCATCGGAAAGCTTCTGGTTTCGATTCGTACGACAGGTCTTAAAGATCTTAGACCCGATTGTATGGACAGTTTTCATTATAATCGCCCTCGGAGCTCCCTAGAAACTCGAAACGATTCTGAAGTTCGAGCTGAAAGCTTTCGGGGTTTTGGATTTGGATCGGTGCTGGACGGAGCGTAGACGTCATCAGTCCTTAAGACCCTTACCATACGGTGATCACTCTGGTTTTCAACGCGTTGATCACAGTATCATTATTTAATATTTTGCTTCTTTGTCAACATAATGAAGTCAATTTCATTTTTAGTTGCACCATCAGGGCTCTGCCAGGTTCACTTTCTAAAGAAGGAGCTCATCATAAAGAGGCCTTCCTTCTCCATAAAACTGGCCAGTAGGTGACAACGACTGTCGTTACTTTTGTACCCGATCTCCCCTACAATTATTTATTTTTGCATTATGTCATGTCATCCTTTTTGTCACTGTCACTTTGCACAGTCCGCAACTCCGCTCCGCTACTTCGCACGCATAGTCCGTAACTCCGCTCCGCAGACTCGCTCCGCATCAATGGACAGACACAGTCCGCAACTCCGCCCCGCTACCTCGCTCCACACACTCGTAACTCCTCTCCGCTGCCTCGCTCCGCTTCAATGAACAGGCAGCCTTAGCAGAGCGAGCAGCTCAATCCCAAGCTTTTTTATCTTCTAAATAATCAGAAATTTTATAGTAGGTACCCTTTTTTACAAAGTTTGGTTTTAATACAATTTTTAAATCGTTTAATGGGTAAGTTTCGAATGTCAATGGGAAGTTTGTTGTAAAAGCGTATACCCATGAACGAGTTGCCTACTCTGTGGAGACGAGTGCGATGTACAACAAGGTTGTGTTTATTCCTGGTATTTATACTATGAATATCGGACATTTTCTTAAAATTTGATATTTTTTTGTGTACATACAAAAGGTTTTCAAAATATATTGTGAGGCTACAGTCAGAATATTTACTTCTTTGAATTTTTCTCGAAGGGAATCTCTCGAACCTAGGTTATAAATGGCTCGAACAGCCCTTTTCTGTAGAACAAAGATAGAGTTAATGTCCGAACAGGTTCCCCAGAGAAGAATCCCATATGACATAAGACTATGAAAGTAACTAAAATAAACAATTCTGGCTGTATCGACGTCAGTTATCTGTCTAATTTTTTTAACAGCATAGGCGGCCGAACTTAGCCTTCCCGACAATTTTTCTATGTGTGATTCCAAGAAAAACTGTCGACTCAACAGGGTCCAGCTCTATTCCATTTACTTGAACATTGGTAGTTAGCTGCCTGACATTTGGCGTTGAAAATTTAATGAGTTTAGTCTTTTTTTCGTTAAAGAGAAGATTATTTACATTAAACCATTGCACAACTTTAGAGAGTGCATCGTTAACTTGTTCAAAGTTGACTAACTGACGTTTGATTTAAAAAATAAGGGAAGTGTCATCTGCGAATAATACGATCTTGTGATTATCCCTTATGTGGCAAGGTAAGTCATTTATATAAATTAAAAATAAGAAAGGACTTAGAATTGAACCTTGCGGAATGCCCATGGTGACCGTAGATCCTGCAGATCTCTTGCCATTAACATCGACCCTCTGAATTCTGTTGTTCAGGTAAGAAGTCAGAAGGTCGAGAGCCTTGTCCCTCATACCATAGTGGTACAGTTTCCTGATGAGTGTATCATGATGTACGCAATCGAAGGCCTTGGACAAGTCGCAGAAAATGCCAAGACAATCTTGCGACTCCTCCCAGGCCTGGAATATGCTCTTCAGTAATTCCACGCCCGCGTCTGTAGTTGAACGACCCTTTGTAAAACCAAACTGTTTTAGATGTAGTAAATTATGTGCATTGAAATGTTCTAACATTTGTTTCAAAATTAATTTCTCAAAAATTTTGCATGTAGGTAATATCGAAATAGGCCGAAAATTCGTAGGATCAGTTGTGCTGCCAGACTTGAACAGTGGAATCATTTTGCTAAGTTTCATCAGATCAGGAAATCTCTTTTTCTCCAAATCAAATAAACATACACAATTACACAGTAGGTACCTAACTAGAAACTGGGATAATGACATAATTGATAGGCAAGCTTGTTCACGGTATACTTACCCATGACGTGATAATTAATTAATCGCTCTTAATGAGATGGATACCTATAGATTAGATCGACGCGAGCTAATCGGTCGTCAATCCGTCATAATACCTACATTACCTACTAGTAAAGTTATAAGTACCTAAGTACCTACCTATTTAGCTATAAAAATAAGTAGGTATAAAAAACCACCGACTTCCAAAAAAACCGGCCAACTGCTTGTTGGACCACGCACATTGAAGGGTTCGTAGTTGGAATTAATTTATCACAAAACATATCATTGTAGATGAAAAACATGTCCTCCCATAGGTACATACATGGTTAAACGTCACGGTCTCAGAGTAATTATTACTCTGAGGCTTAGCTCTGAGGTCACGGTCAATTCAACTGCAAATGTCAGTTAGTACCACAGAGTACTTTTAAATATAGGTAATTAGTACCTACCTAAGTAATCGCAAAAGATATTTTTTATATGATGAAATCTTTGTAGTTATTTAACATATATTTGTGGTGTAATACTCTTAAATTATGTACAGTCAGCATCAAAAGTCAATGAACACATTTAGATTTTCAAAATCGCTGTATAGTGAAGTGCTAATAGTGAATACGGTGTACAGCGATTTTGAAAATCTAAATGTGTTCATTAACTTTTGATGCTGACTGTACCTATTAATCATTAGTGTGGTGATAAATAAAATTTATATTTTTTTCAAGATGTTAGATCAAGATCCATTAAGTATTGTTATTACATCTATCAAGTAAATATAAGTATTGTTATTACATCTATCTATCTATACACAATGACGTTTAAATATCATTGTCTATACATATCAAATGCTTTGTCCTGAATGACTGACTGACTGACGGATCAACGCACAGCCTAAACCGCTGATCGTAGAGACCTGAAACTTGGAGGGTGTATTTTTTGTATGACGTAGGCATCCGATAAGCAAGGATTTTTCGAAATTCTACCCCTAAGGGGGTGAAAAAGGCGGGCAAAGTTTGTATGGGACGCCGTGATTCCTTGGTCCAATCTACTTCAAATTTTGCATAAACATTCTTTAACAGAATTAATGGAAGACCTGTTTCGTATTTTATTGAAATTCATCCCCTAACGGGGTGAAATAGGGGTAGAAAGTTATTTTGGGAGTGATTTGCTTCGAAGTTGATATCAATACTCCTTAGTGCTTTTGATTTAAATTACATTTTATTTTGACACATGTTTGAAAAGTTAATCCGATTTTATTCAAAAAAGGTTGAACTCACTTAAAGGCTTGGTGCTTGCAATGCAAATACTCTTTAAAATTGGAATGTCTCGAAAGTCACCGTACTATACATATTAGTACCGCATTTGAAGGTTTCTAAGCTTTACAGAGGTCGGTATTTATTCCTAGGATTCCCCTAACACCATTAAATTACCCCTTCGAATTCAAGAGAGTGCAGTTTCCCATCAAAGTATGCTTCGCAATGACTATAAACAAAGCTCAAGGTCAAACTCTTAAGGTAGCGGGAGTAGACTTAAGGGAAAGCTGCTTCTCCCACGGCCAGTTGTATGTGGCATGCTCCAGACTCGAGTAAGCGCACAGAGTAGCCTGGTGATTCTAGCACCCGAAAGAAAAAGAAACAATATTGTTTACAAAGAAATACTGCGGTAGGTGTAGTATTTCGATTTCATTGTAAAAAGATAATCCACCCGTGTAACTTTCGCCAGATCATAGGCCGAGCTTCGTGTTCATAAAATAAGTAAGAACCTATATCTTTTTTTTTTTCAAGTTTTTTAAACCTTTATATCCCTACACTATAATAAAGATTGTTATATTTTATAATTATTCAAACATTTTAACATAATAATTTATAAGTTATAACAAAATTAATAACGTAAAACCAATAAAAAATCCTATTAGAACCATTTTCGACTTCTACGCGGACGAAGTCGCGGGCAAAAGCTAGTCACTATATATCGGTTATTAGTCGAATAATTGTATAATATTATCTCATTTACCCGATAATGCAGCCATATGTATGTAGATAATTTTGGGGTTCTTAATTAAAATATATTTTTTCTATTTCCTTAAAATATTTTTCCATTTGTATATATTTATATCCATCAAGTTAATTGTTTATATTTTTCAATAAAATACTGGTGTGCTGGATGAGATATTAAATAGCTTGTAAAGTAATTAACAATCAGTTATACAACACTTAATTCAATAATGAATGTGTTATACCAGCATTCATAACGATTCTAGTTCAATAACTGCATTCATAACGATTCGAGTTCAATAACACTTACATGCGACTAATCGATTTAGCATGCTATTACAGACATTAAAAGATACTTTTCAGTAAATATGCTTTTATTCGGCGAATTTGCTCTAAAATAGTAATTTTTAGAGAGCATTAGAATTTCTTTATTTTGCTTAAATACTTATAAGAAGTTACACATATTTTGCTAACTTACTATTTCAGCATCCAAAAAATACCATAGGTATAATAAAATTGTATACACTTCAATTGTTAGTATTGAGATCATGAAGTAAAAAAGAAACGATTTGCAGTCTAGCTTCATAAACATGAAACTTGGGAATCGACAACTCTAATAGCGCTGTTACTGCACTCACATAGGTATAAATGAAAAGTTGACTATTGAATAAATGCAGTATAAGAATATCGAGTAAACGTTTATACAGCACTTAAAAAGCGAAAAATGCAGGAAAGTCGAATAAACGCTTTTACACTACATTGTGGTTACTACGTAGCAACCACTCAACATTTATTCGATCTATAGCCGAATAACTCATTCATTATTCGACTGTTTTGCTAGTTGGGAAAGGGCCATTTTGTATCTACAATCAGTGCAGCAGCGACGGTCGGCCTACACGAGAGATTATGGTCCCGGTCCTGGCGGCCTCCTAAATCTTAAGAAGTCACACGGTCAAAATTAGTTCAGTAAGAAGCAGTTTAGAGTTGGAGGCTGAGGATGAAAACTTTCGAGTTCGCTTCAATCTACATTCTCCATCTTTCTGCATAAGTCGACAAAGGAACTCCTATTTATATGACTTTTCAACAAAAAAAACCTTATCTACACAAGGCGGTGAGCTAAAATTGTCGATATTATTATATTCTTCGAACTCTCAAACTTTTCTGCATAAGTCGACAAAGCAACTCCTACTCGTATTTCCGTAAGGATGTTCAGAAAAAATACATATTTATTATTATACTCGGCAATGTTTTGAAAAGTAAAAAAAAAACCCATACGTATCAGAAATAGGCCGCAACACTGATAGAAGTTATTATAAAATTTATTTGAAAAATCAAGGCATTTGATTGGAATAAAAACACGGAACTGTAGATTTTGGTTGTTTATTTCTCAGGAAGCAAATGATTCACAGCATTGGTGGGATACAGAGGTCTGACAATACCGGGCCGAAACATTCAATTTCCTAGATGTTTGATTTTACTAGCAATAGGTACAACAGCTTAGAATATATAAGTACCCAAATATAAAAACGTGGGAAAACAATGTTACATAGCTGTAGAATAGTATAATTTATTTAGTAAAGCGAGTTTTTTTTCATATTTTTTTTTTATAAACTACACACCTTACTAAATCACAATTTCTAATTATGTCAAAAATTATGTATCACATTTATAACATTCTGTACAAAGTAAAAAAATATTTTCATACTCCACTAGTACAAAGTAAAGCTGCATAGACATTTCCGACCAGTATAATATTATTGTTGCCTATGTAGAAAACGAACTTTTAGTTACACATTTACCGATTTCACTGAAACTGTACTTTTGTCACGTTGAAAACAATTGAGCAGACGCAAACGGTAAGATAATCCACTTTAATATCACACTCAATTGAACATTCCAACATGATATGCAGTATGTAGTGCTATCATGTTGTTGCATCAACGGTAGCACACTGGGGCTAGGCTACAGGCATACTTATAAAGTTACAAATATTAAGTTACTCTTGCTATGTTTAATCTATACTTCAACTTGTTTTAAATATCATAATAAAATGTTAAGATATAAATAACACAAAAGTTACGTTATGTGGACTTACAACCTTCATAAGGAGTGACATTCATGTATCTTACAAAATAATAGTCCCTTACGGTTCTGTTAACAGTTACACTATTAAATTAATCACATAGCACACAAATATTCCCTTTGCATTTCACCAGCTGTGCGTTGAAGGCACAAAACTCTGCAAACATATGTGATGTGTGTAAATACAAGAGAATACAGTCGTCCAAGTGATGAATGAACAACATCAACAAACGTGTCGGCAAGCTGCGTATCACTCGGCCACAGCGAAAACACCCAGCACCCACCCATGCGCGTCACTCATCTGACTTGATTAAAAAACATTACTTTTTTTATAATTATGCAAAAACAATTATACAACCCTTCTAATTTGAACTTTTCTTAAAAAAACTGGGACTTTTAAAATGCAAATTGTGATTTGTGACAGTGATCATAGAGAAACAATCGAATATACTCTATAGGGACACTCAAATTATTACAACGTAATTTACAAATATAGTCAATCTCTAAATATTAACTAATTTATATAAACTGAATTATTTACAAAATATGAACACATCGGATGCGACATGCCACCTCTCTTACATATTTGTAACTATTTACAATCACTATTATTATAAACATTAATTAAGAGCATTGCATTTTCGTGAGCTTGATCAAAATAATCCCTTGTTCAACTCATAAGTATAAAATGGTTTATTATTACTAGGCACATTCACATCAACGTGTGGCCAGTCACAATATTACTTCAGCTGCTTCTCAACCATTGAACAAACAGTCCTGTATAATGAAAGTGGCCGACGCTCGACTTAGAGCGAACATCGATTTTGCATTAGCTTTTTAAAGCCCAATAATTTGCTAGTATTAGAGATCAGTCTTGGGACAAAGGAAACAAATTCAGTACTTTTGTATATAATTCGTCACATTTCGACTTTGAACTGTATATTAAATAGTTTAGAAGTTAGCATCATATTTACAAGTTCTGATGATTTGGACAAAAAATATGTATTATATGAAAGTTGTAGGAGAAATTGAAGTCAGAGCAAAGAATTTTAGGGAATTCCATAGCATCTCAAGTAGATGTATGAGATGCAATAAGCAGCACAACAATTATGTTATGAATGATTGAAGATAGATTTGGTTTATCCTAACATTATTCACACTTGCTTTTGATTATAATATTAACAATTAAAACAAACACTAGAGTACCTCTACTATTATGTTATTATACTAGCTTATAAACCATGTCACTTAATGAAATCTCTTAACTAATCATCTTAATCCAATTTTTCAACTCATACAAATTTCAATTTGTACTAATGTAGATGTACTAAATTGTCATGTGCATTATTGTATAACTTAGAAAGTCAGTTTCATGCTGATCTCCTACTTAAAATACTTTTTTTTTGCTTCTGATCACAATTCCAAATCATTAGAATCATGAATTAAGTTTTTTTTTTGTTTTTTTTTTAAATATTTATTCATTCATTGTGAACTTTATAAAGTATTTGAAAGGTTGTTTTAAGGTGCCAATTACTTTGCTGACACCGAATAGAGACTCTTGGATAACTGGTTTAAAAAAAAACTATTTATAGCATTTATGGGACTTATTCACTGTATCATTCTACCACCTAAATAAAATTTAACACTTCGTACTGACTAAACATGAAAATTATATTATACACCAATATATGGCACTCATTTTGAAATAACATGTTACATGTTAACCTATTGACCGCCCCAGTCGGATTAATAAGAGAAGTGATTTCGTGCCCGTGCCGCCTATGTTATGTATTTTATTATGTACACACAGTAAAATACATAGGCACATAGCATAGGGATACATAGGCAGAGGCGGCTTTACCTATCGTGTAGGGCGTGCAGTGAACACGGGTGCAGGGTCTTAGGGGGCGCCGAGCGCCGCTCGCGACGACTTTTTAATTAAATCCCAAACAAGACCAAAACATGTTCTGTAAAAAGGCAGTTTGTATTTGGGGGCCTCTACGCTAAATATAAACGTGCAAAAATTTCGAGCTCGCTCTTGCAACCTCAGCATTCTCTTTTTTCTTATAATTCTCTACGTAAATCGACAATGTAATTCCTATTTATGTGGTCAAAAGAAAAACTGATCTATCCGGGGCGGGGGGTTAAATTTTCGAGCTCGCTACGCTCGCTCTTGCAATTGAAATTTTCGAAATATTCTGTATAGATCTTCGATCAATAATGCACTAGATTCCCGGTAAGCTCTTCAAAAACGGAACGAAAAATAAGAGCACAGATTCGGTTGTGGTCTTATTTCAAATTAGTATGGTCTAATCATAGCCAACGTTAAGACGTCAAAATGACGCAGTACGCGTTCAAAAAAATTGTAAATAACCACCGTAACACCAAGATTATGGAAGGGTAATTTTTTTTTCGGTAAGTTTATTATCAGTAAGTGTTTTTCATAAAATAAAAACAGAATTAAATAGTAAATATAAATCAATTAGCAAATATTGTGATTGATTGACCAATGTTTGTGACACCTACCAACTATTGTAACAAACATCGACTGTTCTGGAACAGGGAATGCATAGTGTAGTATTGTTATTTCATATTTTATTTCTGTTTGTAAATTTCCTAGCGACCCATTTCGCTGTGTAGAATGGGTATCTACTGTCGCGAAAGAAAGAGGAAAAGAAATATATAGCCTTATAAAAAATCGATAATTTGTTCGATTCATTTTAATAGATTGGACATCACTGGAAACACGCAAAGGTAGATTACTAAAAACAGTACAACAGTAACAATAAGTATTTTTGAACTTATATAAAATTTACTTTTTATTTTCAAGCGACATGACATTATATATGTCGCAAATTCGTTGCCGAGTTGACTAATCGGGACGCCAGCGCCGTCTAGCGGCGGCGCTTGACAGAGTCTACAACGTGGCGCTCGGATCGGCCGCCAGCCCGGGCTCTAAGTGCGGTTAGCTAAGCTCGGTTTCCAAGTGTTAGACACTTGGAAACCCACACACACGAGTAAAGGCTCTTAGTGAAAAACATGATTGTGTGGAAAACGATGCTACATGGCTCTGGTTGATGATTTTTGCTGTGATTAATCAAAGTTTGTTTAGTTCAATGAGAAGTAGAAGTATTGTTTTGTTAAAACAATAAAGTGTTGGTGATTAAAATATGCCTAATAACGACAGAGGCACATACCATCCTCCGACATATATTTGTTCCTCCGACGACAGAAAGATTTAATTTTGCCATTGTAATTAAATATTTGTTTCTCCGACGACAGAAATATTTAATTTTGCCATTTTAATTAAAGTTTCTGTATTTCATAGAAAGAAATATATAAACACATTTCGACTCCACTCATTCCTTGTCCAAGCGGCGAACCACTGTCATAAATTTTTATTGATTTTATTAGCACTTTGTAATTCGAACTTTAAAACAAGCCTGTAAGGTTAAATTTGTTTTGATGTATGTTTGACTTTATTGTTTTTTGTACATAGCTTTGTGAATACAACTTTAAGCATTGCATTTAAGGTTGAATTTACATTAATGTATATTTATTTAAACTAGAAGTACGTAAAAACAATTGGCGACAGTTTTAAGAGGATTTTTGTATGGGATAGTGTATCTAGTGCATTATTGATCGAAGGTATAGATCAACAAAATAATTCATGTTTCTGTATAAATTTTCAAAAGTATTTTTTACAATGCAGAGTGTAAGAATTTTCGAGCTCGCTACGCTCGCTCTGCCATCTATTCTTCTGATCCTCTAGCTTTTTTTTTGTCGACAAAGTATCCCCTATTTCTTTATCAATGGTCAACAGAAAGCCTAACCTTTTCGAGGCAGTGAACTAAGTATTTCAACGTTCATTCCTGGTCGGGGGGCCCTCGACAGGCTTAGTCCGCCACTGCTAGAAGGGCACCAGGGTATTGATAGCACACGGGCGCAACATGGGCTAGAGCCGCCTCTGTACATAGAGTTAGTTTTTGGTTTTTTATGTCATTGCACGACCCTATTCTTCGTAGATAATGTATTTGTTGATTTATGCTCTAGGCGCTGGGGTAACGGCAATTGATATAAAACCAAGCAGCCAATAGGTTAACTATTTGTAATTTTAAGATAGTAAAATTGATCCACTGAAATTGTTTGTACCAATTATTTCTTTGATTTTAAGTTTACGATAAAAAAGGCCTTAATTTAAAGTTTTTGAAGCTGCCAATTAAAACATAACTATGACATAGACGCTGCTGTGTTATGTGGAATTCCCTTAAAATTCTACACAAGAACTGTATGCATAGTAGATGTTTACAAATAATTGCACTTTCAATTTTTTATGATTCGAAAATTTTAAATGTATTCGAAATCATTTAATCTTTCTCATCCAGGCAGATTGAACGAATTGATTCTAAATTAATAGTTATATGAAATAGTCAATTAAATCAAATATTAAATTGTCATTACAAAAGCTTTTTTTTGTAATAAAATAACAAACACATTATTATTTTACAATAGTTCAATCAATAATTAATTCCAAAAAATCACTCCACCTTAACATAAATAAATTAAATTATAAACCTTTTTTCATGTAGTTTTTTACACTTGATCACCTTTATGTTGTGTCGTTTTTTGTTTTAGGGTCAGCGCAGACAAAGCAGCAAAATGCTCAAGCAGTTTTTCATTGATTAATTTATTCACAACAAAAATAGAGTCCAGAAAAAACTGCAAGAGACAGAGACATGTGGCGTGTGTTCGCATATGTTTCTACAAGGCTGCGAAGGATTTTGCTGCTGTCTGTGCTAACCCTTAGACCGTTTGCGCACTGCATCCTATCCGAATCCTAATTCAAGAGAATCCGAATTCAAAATCCAATATCAATCTGAATTCGGAATGTTCTAGATTCAATTCGATGGACAGAATTCGGATCTAGTGCGCAACCCCCATACAAATATTATATGGCTACTCCGGACCGACATATCTCAGATACTACGACGATGGACAATTTGTTCGCGACGATAGAACGTATACAAAATCTGCAATAACGCACACGTAGGATAAATCTGCTGGATATTTCTCCCATTTAATTGCGGCAATTGCTCTCCGGCGGACAACTAGCCCATCGTCTGCTCTGCCGCTAATCGGATTCATTGCAACGCTCATAGACGAAGATATTTCACTTCAGCAGCAGCAGCTTCATGGCTATGCTCGCCAAAACAATCGCCAAACAAGCGAGAATGTTTCGATGACACGACTTAAAATGGACGTAAAAGAAATTCACGGGATTGACTTTTTTCCACTACTGAAAGAAGATGCAAATTAATGGAAAAACAAAAATAAAATATTATAGTAGCCAACAGCGATACATATAGTAACATTCTGTACGTATCGCAGTTGGTTGCCTAAATAAAGAAAATAACAAAAATAAAATCGTTGCACCTTTTTTCTAAGTGTCGCTTACTTCGCGTACTTTGCATGAAATTATAAATGTTTATATTTTTATTTTGCTATAAGTTTTGTGTGACTACTAAGTATAAATAGTGATTTATTAATCAGGTTTCGTCTAAGGGCGTATTCAACCAAACTTTTATACCTAGCATAAGTCTTATCCGGCGAATAAAGTCTCGACGCGACGTCAAGTTTATTCCACGGATATAGCAGCGCAATTTTTTTTTCCAATACATTCATGTTAATTTTATCAGATATTCTAATGCCATTAATCAAATAAAATCATTGGAATGTCATCAAATCCTACTAAAATACATCGAAAGTGCAATTACTCTTAAACATTACAGATAATTCATCCCGCTAATAAATTAGTCCGATAAGCGCTCGTAATATTAACGTCATAGATCTACCTAATATCTCATTCTACATCAAAAGAAATCCTTCGGGTTTCACGTTCCAAGGGTTCACATGACGCCGGGTACCGACAGTAGCCGTACGGGCCGACCGGGGTCGATATTTACAATTTTTGACCTCACACTTTGGTACTAATCTGGACAGATCACACAAGGACGTCGCGAAGAGTTCCTCCGGCTACCTACTTGTCGGCGGGCTCGGGCGGCGCGCCGCCGAAGTCCAGCTGGTAGCCGCCCGCGCGCGTCATCTCCTCCATGCTGGGCTCCTTGCACTCGTGGCCCGCGTGGCCCGCCGCGCCGCAGTTCCAGCACGACAGCTTGGGCGGCGCGTACAGCACGGACACGAAGCCGGCGTAGGGCGCGGGCGCCGGGTAGGGCGGCGGCTCGCCGTTGGCGAAGGGCGGCGGCGGCTGGCGGTAGGCCGGCGGCGGCGTGGGGTAGGCGAAGGGGCGCGGGTACTGCAGGAAGGGCACGGGCGGCGGCGCGGGCGGCGCGGCGCGGCGCGGCGGCGGCGCGGGCGTGTCGGGCGGCGACGACGCGGCGCTGGAGCCGCTGTCGGACGACGAGCGCGCGCCGCAGTACGGGCCCGTCAGCCGCCGCACGCCGTTCAGCTTCTCCAGCGATCTGTATTGCTGCTGATGGACCACGCTCAGTTCACGTAACCGCTCGTCGCCCATATTATGACGCATCTGTAAAGGTTTAATACTATTATAAGCATGTCGTTCGCACACTGAGCGCCGTCACGCGTTTGCGATGATTTATTTCCATTTCAATTTGCATTGTGTGTATTAAATTACCAATGCTTATAAAAGATCATGTAGGTACTTGTACAAGCGTTTGACTGGCGCTAATAGATTGGAGGGGCGATGTTTTGTGATCGCGATTTAGCAAGTGTCCGACTAGGCTGCTTCCATGCAACTATATTCAATCTTTGAATAGGTAAAGACATAGTGAAAATCAATGAGAACGCGAACCTTGTCTCGCTGGAAAGCAGCCTACGTGTTCACTGGCTCATTGCACAGAAACGCATAATATCGCACATAAATAAACTGGTTAACGAAAATGAACACACATATAAACTGATCAAAAGAGATCCATCCAGGCGATGCAAAATTAAGTATTATCTATTCTACATGCGACAACTTGCGTTGCTGTTTTAAATAAACACAACATAGTGGGAACGACTCTTTGAGGATAAAGATCGCGCGACACTTTGCGGCTAGACTCGCCTCATGTGAAAACAGCATTAATGCAGGAGGCTGTTTGTGGCGAAGTAGTTCTGCTGCAAACACGGCGAAGGGGCCGCGTTGGTGCGGAGAGTGACCCACCTCGGCGACTGACAGGCTCTCGAAGTTGGCGGCAAGTTGGTGCGGCAGCGGCTGGTCGGGAACGCCGGGCGGCGGCGAACGATCGCGCGACACGCGGCGGCGCGAGCGCGGCGACGCGGCGCGGCTGTCGCCCGGCGACGACACCAGCGGCGACGTTGGCGCGGCACTAACCGCCGTGTAATTTATTACCTGCAACGAGTTCAACTAAACTCAAGAGAGATTTCAACTAAATAATACTTTGTTATAGCAACTATAAATATTTTTTTTAGTTTGGTCAGTCTAATTTATCCCAGCTCTTATGAGCGTATATTAAATGTAAGTAGATAGACGTTATAATCGACGCAATACTGCACACAATGCAACAATAACGATTATTATACAATTTAGCTCCGATTTGCCTCTTGGTTAGGATTACGACCATGAAGTAGGTAGGTACTTATCAAATGGGGTGACAATAACATTGTATGAGCTAAAAATCTGCATAAATTCACCGTAAAGATTATCATATTACGTCCGGGCGGAAATCGCGAATTGGAATAACAGCCAGCGTCAGTTTCACAGCATTGTTTTTATTTTACTTTATGCACCTATGAAATTGAGTACCCCTACCTATGTTTGGATTTTAAAAGGGAAAGAAAATTGTGCCCATGTGGGTGACAACTAAATTAAAAGTTGTTTTGACGACTAGGTCATATCGGCCATTGTGTGTCTACCTAAATGATGTGAGATAGAGAAATAATGGCATAACAGCTATTACTTAAGAGCTCACTTATAAAAACTGTTGAAATATAATCACATACAATAGATTCTTTGTTTTATAATGTCGAAATAGTCATAAAATATTCGACACATTCATTCTGTTTCAAAATAGCAAGTTAATGAAGAAGTTAAATAAACATTTTACCTCAAGCGGTGGATTTATAGGTGATACTATGATATTTGCAGGCCAAGCGTTGTGTCCCATGTATTCTCCCATATTGTACTGTGGAAGTGGTAGGCCCGGCGGCAGGTGTGCAACTTCACTCAACATGGGCACTACTCCGCCGGCTCCCGTCAGGACTGGCGGAGAACTGAGTTCAGGCACTGTATCTGTATTTTGAGGCTGAAATATAATGGACTTTATTTAAACATTACATAAAAGTAATCACAATGCATATTTATTCTTAAAGTTTTCATTCTACAATCATGCTAAAATATTAAAATGCAATGTATCTCATTCTTACTAAGGTATTAGTGTAATGTTCTTTTTTTATTACATATTGGAGTATGTAAATGTTGACATATGATGATAAATGATAAAATGCAATAATATGAAACATTAACTGAAAGATACCATGAGAAAATAGGAAATTGATATTAATTATTTACATTGAGTAATTTTAATGGTAATGAAAACATCCATGAGTGAATATACTTGTTATGATACACAGCCTTACTTCCAGGAGTGTTGAAATAAGGAAATATAAATTAGTTTGTCTATTCCTAAAAGTAAGCATTGAAAGATGTTTACTATTCTATTGTAATTAATAAACTTGTGCATACAATCAATAATTTGTTTATGAGCACAACAAACATCTATAAGTTAGCGTAATCACTATGTATGGTAAATGATAATGATGATAAATTTCTGTAAATTATTTTAAAAACATATCAAAAATAAATTATTTACTTTGTGAAGAAACACACAAGGTCCTGGTCACAGTCTCTTTTAAAGTCCAGACATAATCTTGCTCAGGCCTTATGAGGACCATGCAGATAAGTGTCTGAGACAATCTTTTGAGGAGAACCACACAAATAGTTGACCAGCCCATTCAGTGCACGCATTTATCAGGTTTCATAAATTGTAACACCTACATTCTCAATTCTAAGAAATGAGAATATTTTAGCCTACTATGGTTTGAGTTAAATGTGCAAAACAAAGTCTCACTTGGACAGAAAAATTAACTTTAGATCAAAAATAAAACCGGGGCTTTGTTTGTGAATAACTTTCAATTTTAGACACTAAAAATAAATGCCAAAGTTGACACTATCAACATTATCATACATAAATTTTATTCTCAATCAATAACCTTGACTAGAAGAGTGATATTTAGATTCCCATTTTGTATATTTAAATAAATCAAACTATGAATATCGCAAATAAGAATGAAATTCTAATTTAAATATAGTCCCACTACAAACATGATAACAAAATGCTACAAGTAGACTTGTTTTGGTCATGGAATAACTAAGGCAGCTTTGTACTTCTGAGAGTACTATGGTGGTGTAAGAATATGATAACACTGACCTGCACCCCAGGTGTTTTGACAAACACAATACCAGGCGGTGGCCCCAAGCTAGACAAGTTAGGCGGTGGGATTGACATGTTGGCTGTGATATTTGACTGTGTATGGCATGCACTCACTGGGACTGCATTTATATGCTCTTGTGCTTCAGGAAATTGTATCCTCTGATCTTCCATTTTTAATTTGTCTAATATTTCACCAAAATGTGACTTTTGATCAAATGTAAACGCTGGATGATGTAACGCCATCGTATACAGAAGTAGAATTTCTTCCAGGAGATCGCCGTACAAGCCCTTCAACAAGCCACTCTGCTCCAAACTGACCATGGCATTGTACAATGTGGTAGCACACGCGAAATTACACGAGCGTAACAACGACACATACAAGGCCATTTTCCGTCGCGTCCTGGGGTCTGTGTTAGCGCCTCCGATGTCCGCAGCCAGGTCTGTGGGGTTGTTGGCTCTTAGTTCGGCACCACGCAACTCCTGAAAGTCCCGCTTACCTAGCTCCTCTAGGTATGTGCCAATGAAACGTAGTTCAAATGGCAAACACATATTTAATAACGTACACATCGCGTCTATGCGTTTATAGCTTTCCAATTCTTTAAACCATGATACCACGTCCTCTTTGCAAACCATTTCCAGAACACATTGAAATTTTATGTAAAGAATCAACCGGTCCCCTGCAGCCGAAGCGCGTCCGTTGCTTATAATTTTTGGCACACGCAATTATCGTGACAATGTGATGGTTGTAATCCAAGAATATTCAATTGTAACATTAGTAATTTTAAGCTACACAGCCGTATTTTACAAGTACTGTATATTGGTTAAGCAACTACAGGCAATGCTAGTAGTTTAGTCTCGTCTATAGTTTATGGAATAGGCAAGCCAAAGACAAAAGCATGCTTATAGACAAAGGTGCTACGTACAGAAGACAAAGTAAAGAATGAAAAAAAAACAACTTTACTGCGAAGAGATAGAGTGTATAGTCCTATCGCAAACAAATTTTATTAATTATGACAGTTGCGGAGATGCCTTTCCGTCTATGGAAAAGTTGTTTCTGAAAAGACGAACATTGAAAGTACAAAAAAAAAGTGCGCTTAATAAAAGAGAGATTCATTCATACTGTCATTGCTTTTTGTATCCCAGGCAGCGTAACACGTGCTCGGCTCTTATTCGAAGATTATTCTCAAGCTGCTCAATCCCCAAACCCCTCAAATAGTCTAAGGTAAACTTAGACGATCAAACTGCATAGATGACATAATCAGTCGATCTGACTTTAATATTGTCACCAATTTGACATCGACAGCGCTAGAAGCTACGTACCTTATCTACCATGAGTTTTGGACATCCAGATAACTTGAATCCCTGGCCACTCGGGTGTTGTTGGCAATGAGTGCGCTGAACTGCGCTGATTCGTAATTCTGGGCCCACATTGTCGCGATAAGGCGAACTAAACTACGCGCGCTCTCTCTCGCACACCGCTCGACGTCTCGCTAAGCACAGAGAGCGTTATCGCGAAAATAGATATAGGATCATTTCGTTGTTTGTCTGGCAAGTCAAGACCCTTTTCTCAGGAACGAGTGGAGGTAAATATCAAATACGTAGGCCTACGATCCCTTGGAGTCAATGCAATAAAAAACACGGCCATTTATTAAAACTTATAATGGTGCCGATTCACTTGTCACAAATACCTCTAAACTAGACTAAAAATCACCAAAATTTAGTTTATTCCTGTCAAACAACGTTTTCCCATTCTGAAATAGACTAAAGTGACACAACATAACCGTATTTTAATTTGACAGCACTAAAATGGCTATTTTGCTATTCTGAATTTGACGTTTTTCGTGCAAAAACAGTACTGTTTTTATTTTTTCTGTGTGTCCTATCGCAAAAATAATGAAAATTTCGAACCCAATTTTTTTTTTTTTTTAGGGTGGGAAATTATCACATAACTCCTCCCGCTCTAGGCGGAGCGAGAGGGCGTATCCACAGGGCGTATCAGACTCTTACTGACTAAAACCCAATCAATCAATCAATCTTTATTTGTGAACACAGGTATTACATTAAAGGTCTTATGTATACATATATACCAATGAAATTGGTGTACAAATATATTGTGTTTTTAATAATAAGTCTGAATCTATACAATACGAATGATCGAGTAAATAATGTCAATTAATCAGTTATAATTTTATTTTTACATGCATGTCAATGTTAAATTATATTAAAGGGCTAGTAATGTCATATTTCATCATGTTATAAATAATGTCAATTATATGTATTATTATTAATAAATAATTCCACAATTATAATTTATTTTTACATGCATGTCAATGGTAAATTATATTAAAGGGTGTCATATTTTATCAATCAAAAATTCTTCTATAGAGTAATACGTCTTATCTATTAGAAATAAATACAATTTACTTTTGAATTTGCGGACATTATCTTCACTCCTTATACATTTTGGTAACTGATTATGATTATAGACCTTTGGAGCCATTACAAAAATACTGTTTCTGTATAGTGCAATACTAGATCCAACTGTCTGTAACCGATCACAACGGCGCTGACTAGTGCCCACCCGTGTTCCTTCAGTTGCCTGTACGTTGCCAGGGGCCACGGTTTCTGTTTCGGACGTTTCCGCGACCCCGGCAGGCATCGGTTCTAGCAGACCCCTTCCGTAGTGCTGACATCTCTTTGAGGCGCGCGTGGAACACAACACGCTGTCGACCCGGGACCCGGAAATCACGGGGTAGAGCAAAACAGTGGAGTCACGAGTGTCATAATCGATTTTAGTTGTGTCAAAATTATTTTTAAATTAAGAGATTTGTTGTTACAGAATAGCTTTCAAATTCTCATAGCCAAAAGTAAGGAATTTTAGTGATAGTTTAGTTAGTTTAGTTCGGTGTACACACGGCTACACATCAAGCAAGCTATACATTTCCAGTTTATACTGATCTCGCATTGTATAAGATTTCCGAACAAATCGAGGTCAGCTTATACCGGAAATGTATAGCTTGATGTGTAGCCGTGTGTACAAGAGAATCGGCGCCAATGAACTTCCCGTTGACTAGGAATCATGAAATTTGGCAAGAAGCACAAGTACCCGTAAAAGAAAATCTCCGATATTCGCTAATTTGTAGTTTTATCACTATTATAATATGTTTTACGGTAAACGAAGCGATTACAAACTTACATTTGCAGTTGGGGAATTGACCGTGATGTATGCGTGGGAGAACATTTTTTCAACAACAGAGTTTTAGTTGATTTTATTACAAAATATAAATAAACGAGGTATGATTGTACTTACAGGTCAACATATAAGAGTCTGACATGGTGACATTTGGAACTAAATATTTTACCTAATGCAGACCTATGACGATGGCACTACTTTGCCGACAAGTGCTTATAGTTTTTGATTTGAGTCACCCACAAGTAGCGTTTCTTGTTGCACATTTCTTTTATCTACATTTATTTCCCATTCGAAGTGACCTAAGTGTGGTAGTGGCGCCCTCATTTTTTCCACGCTCTTTTTTGCCAAGCTGTAATATAATTTATATGTACATGTATATAAAAAAAAACAATTAAAACCTTTGTTCAGTTTGTTCTTGGGATACATTCATTCCAACTACGGAAACCTTAATTGTGTGTGGTCCGACACGCACTTGGCCGGTTTTTATTTTCATATTTCTCGGAAGTGTATCCGAACAGGTTTTTACTTCTTAAAAAGTGTTCCATTCATGAATATGAAATAAACATGATGTGTTGCTACATGAATCCTACTGAGAAAAAGAGAACCAGGGATACGTATTATTTGTATCAAGAAAGAGAAAGCAATAACTTATCACTTCAAAATACTATAGATTTTGTTTTACCTGCTCTAGAACGCTTTATAGTTACTCGGCATTTTTTGACAAAAGGGTCGAAAAATATTACAATCACCAAATTTGCAAAGACTTTTGTGTTTATTGGGAAAATTATTACAGAGCTTACAAAATGGCTCCTGCGGAAGATGTTGAAATGAAAAATGTGGAAAGTCCTGCAGCAGCTAGTGATGCAGAAACGCCCGAAGTAAAGAAAGATGCAGATGTGCTTGCTGTTCAAGATTTGAGGGAGCATGTAAGACAAATAGATAAAGCTGTTACTTCCAAGGAACCGAGGTTTGCTATGCGAGTATTGAGATCTCTTCCCAGTACCAGAAGGAAGTTAAATGGCAACGTCTTACGTGCTATTTTCAACCAACTTTATCCATCAAGTGCTGACAAAGAAGTATTGATTGCGTTTGTGGAGAACCCGCTACCTGGCGCTGTCGACATCGAGCCGCCTCGCTCTCGCAGTGCGCCCAAGCAACCTGTTCCAGAAGTCGACGTGTACTTGCACCTGTTGGTGCTGCTGCGCCTGCTCGACACAAACAAGTTGGCAGAAGCTACCGAGTGCTCACAGCAGCTGATGAATAAGGTCTTAGCTCAAAACAGAAGAACTCTTGATTTGATTGCTGCAAAATGCTACTTTTACCATTCAAGAGTGTTTGAACTAACTGATAAATTAGATCTTATTAGAGGATTACTTCATGCAAGACTTCGTACTTCTACTCTGCGTAATGACTATGAAGGCCAAGCAGTACTCATAAACTGTCTTCTGCGTAACTATTTGCATTATTCTTTGTATGATCAAGCAGATAAACTTGTCAGCAAGTCAGTTTTCCCTGAAAATGCAAGTAATAATGAGTGGGCAAGATTCTTGTATTACCTTGGAAGAATCAAGGCTGCTCGTTTGGAGTACAGCGATGCTCACAAACACTTGGTGCAAGCCTTGAGGAAGGCTCCTCAGACTGCTGCTGTTGGATTCCGTCAAACTGTCCAGAAGTTGGCTATTGTGGTTGAGTTACTGTTGGGAGATATTCCTGAAAGAGCTATATTTAGACAAGCTCCTCTGCGCAAAGCATTGGCACCTTATTTCCAACTTACCCAAGCAGTAAGACTTGGAAACTTGCAGAGATTTGGGGAAGTCCTTGAGAGCTTTGGGCCCCAGTTCCGTAGTGATCACACTTTCACATTGATTCTTCGCCTCAGACAGAATGTAATCAAAACTGCCATCCGCTCGATTGGACTTTCATACTCACGTATCTCTCCTAAAGATATAGCTAGGAAACTAGGCCTGGACTCGGCTGAAGATGCAGAATTTATTGTGGCTAAAGCTATCCGAGATGGAGTTATTGAGGCTACACTTGATCCCGAAAAGGGATACATGAGTAATAAGGAGAGTTCTGACCTCTATTGCACAAGGGAGCCACAGCTTGCCTTCCACCAACGCATATCATTTTGTTTGGACTTGCACAACCAGAGTGTCAAGGCTATGAGGTACCCACCAAAATCATATGGGAAGGAATTGGAGAGTGCTGAAGAGAGACGTGAGAGAGAACAACAGGATTTGGAGCTGGCTAAGGAGATGGCAGAAGAGGATGATGATGGCTTCCCTTAAATCTCTCCTTCTCATGTGTTATTTGCTAATATTGATGCATTAGATGTATAATTGTGCATTAACCCTAATAATTATAATAAAATAACAACTATGTTTTATTGTTAGAATTATTTTAATCACATTTTAGCATGATTTGGTAAATTAATGAGCCCTAGTTTGTAGCAGAGGCATCCTAATTCTTAAGTCCCAGTTAAAATCAATGTTTTTAAACATAAACAATGAAAGTATACATAACAGTATTGATTTATTAGTAGTAGTATTGATTGTTTATTGAAGATTAGGGTTTTTTTTTTTCTCATAAAATATTTTGTAACAAAACAAATATTTTATGTTAAAAGAAAAAAAGTTTTTATTTGTAAAAAGACAAATATCTTTAAATATAAGGTAGTGTCCCCGTAGGCGTGTGCTATGTTTGGCCAATAATCACATATACAGCTTCATTAAATAAAGTTAAATGTAAAAGTATTTTAGTATGCAATTCTAATAACGCATGCATTTTTGTTATAGTTCAGAGTCAATTTCACTTCATAACGTGCCTGCCTATTTATTTTGAACTTCGCACTATCCCAACATACAGGTGGCAGATAAAAATAAAACGTAAAAAAAAAATTTGGTCGCTCGTATCGTGGGGTATCAGAATATTTTTTTTTATTTATGTCCGTCGATTTCTCCGTCATTGTAGACCGATTTTGAAAATTCTTTTTTTGTTTGAAAGGGTATGCTCCCGGATTGGTCCCATATAAATTTTATTAACTTTGCTTGGATAGTTTTTAAGTAAGTTTCAATAATACGTATTTTTCCCACAATACTGTGGATGAGTCACAGGAAGTTATCATCAAACTTCCTGTGACTGTTATTTACATAGCAGGTATTCGAATTTGTATGTTTTATTATACCATGGTGTGGGGTAGGTACCACAACTAAAAGTGAAAAAAAAAACTTTTTAAGGAAGTCGGTGGCAAAATACGAACATTTTTAACCAAAGACACCGACTTCCGAAATTAAAGTTATTTTTCACTTTGTAGTGTTTTTTTCGGAAGCCGGTTGTTTTTTTTTTGTTAAATGAATTTATTTGTTCTGAATTTTTGAGAATTTTCTACCTACTTTAAAAAAATCCAAAAACAAAAGAGTTTTTTTTTGCAACTGAGTCTTCATGAGTAGTACTTAAATGCATAAAATAATAGTTATGAAAAAGGTGAAAAATTTATGTAGATTGACTTCTTTCAACTTTAAATAAAAAATCTAATCAGGTCTTCATGGTTCCTAAGTAGGCCCCAAGAATGCGCCAGACTCTCAGCTTTCATAAAGTAAAAGTAGTACTCAATGTGCCAACTTAAAAAAAAAAAAAAAAATTGGCTCAATATTTGGTCAGGTCAGGTCGTCAGGGCGAAAAATCTGAAAATAAAACATAATTTGAAAACTATGAAAAGTCGCGGAACATTACGTATATGGGGGCGATTCGGATACCCCTCGATACGAGAGACCGAATTACTAAATATTTCTTTTGGACGTCAATGTTCCGGCCACCTGTATTACAAAGCTAAACTTCCGCACCGTATTGATAGTTACAGTAACCGCTGAACAAGTTGTATTGTACTAGATTCTAAATTATTGTACTCAATGGACTGACAGTGCGGTTAATCAAACAAAACGACACCATACACACCAACGGCATAATTATATAGTAGCGTTTTTTTTTTTGGGTGGGAGTTTATACACACACAACAACTTCTCCCGCTCCGCGGAGCGGGACAAGTTATTTGATAATTTGCCGTTGGTGTATGTGGTGTCGTTTTGTTTGATTAACCGCACTGTCAGTTCATTGAGTAGCCTCTCCCTCAAGCGTTCCGCGGCCTTCGCGAGCATTACTGCTTCGCAGAAGAAGGTGACGGCTTCCTACGCCCTCTCGCTCCGCACCATGGCCTGGACCAGGGCCGCACGCGAGAGATCACTGCCGCCGATCGCCTCCACAAGGACACGGCGGCGGTGCCCCGCCCAAGCCGGGCAGACCCTCCACCGTGTCCTCCGGGCGATCCACACAGGGGTGACACCCGGGCGTTTCCTCCCGCCTTGTGCGGAACAGGAACCTCCCGAAACAACCGTGTCCGAGGAGGACCTGCGTCAGGCGGAAGGTGAGGACGCCGTGGCGCGTCTCTAGCCACTCCTCAAAGAGGGGAATTATCGCCGCAATTGTGGCGTGCCCAATTATATTGTATTCTTCTTCTTGTAAAACTACTTGTAGTTTGTTCGTATACTGATCCCGGGAACGTTCTTAACGGCTAGCCACCTAGTTTATCTACCTAGGTGGGTTAGGCACCTATAGAAAAGTGCTCCGAAATATATAAGTAAGTATCTACTAGTCTACTATAAAATTGGTCGCAAATCATATTTTGATCAACATACAACCTGACACCTTAGAGTATATAACACTAAGCCTGACACTGAAAAACTTTTTTTTACGAGAACGTTAGCCGAGAGCGCCTTAGACTGTTCTAGTTCTAGCTTAGAGCATTTTAAATGTTCTAAGAGTTCTAGTCATAGATGTATTATTAAAACTAGGTTCTAGTGGTTGCTATTGCTACTCTGTTGCAAGCCGATTAGCTGAGCGCAGTTGCGCTTAGCGTAAGGTTAGATTTTCCTAGGTCGGACTTATTATAACTTCGTGGGCATACACGTAGTTACCTATAGTTACCACCTCCGAATCCTCCGAAATCGCTGTCTGAACACAATATGTGGAATCGGTATCCTAGCAACGTAAGACGTCAACTGCATTGATTATACAAACTAAACGTAAAATATCATTAATATTTTGCATTGTTGTTCAAATTGTTTTGCGGTATAGGTTATATCTTGTGTACAGTTGGCAGAAAAATCGGCAAAATGGAGTTCACAGCGGCTAATATGGAAAGTCTCGTGAATCTGTTGAGACCACCTGAACCAGAAATTCTTCAAGGAGACGATTTGCCATCTGCAGGTACCAATTCTAGGTTTCATCTACCTACTTAATTTTAACCCGACTGCGCGACAGCAGCGATAGGCATATATTTAGGGTTCCGTAACCAAATGGCTTAAATGGAACCCTTATAATCTCGTTATGTCTGTCTGTCTGTACGGATGTTACACAGTAATTTTTAACTCTGAGAATATCCTAACCTATCCAAAGATTGAAATCTTTGATCCTATCGGTGAAAATTGGAAAGGTGTACCTACCTAATCTGTGCACCGCTAAACAATGGTGTAGGTAGGTACGTACTAGTGTAATTCAATGCACATGAGCGCGAGGGAGTGGTTTTGTTGGATCTCATACTTAATTAAAAATATTTCTTATGATGTTACTAAATGACGATGCTACTAAGTCCAGTTTTTGAGATATGGGATATTTTCGTTACAACCGCAGAAATAACTTTGTTTTTCATAGTTTTTTCTATAAATACTACGAACTATAAACTTATTTTTGAGGTCGATAAAATAAATACCTACTGTGCATGTGTAAATATTTATCCCAACTACTGAACCCTTCACTGAGCGTGGTTCGACTTGTTTTTGGAGTACCTACCTAATCTGCGTTCGCAAATTATTTGCCAAACATGTAAACAAACACGAGTTTTTCACTGAGACAAACATCAACTTTATGGACGTGTAAATAAGGTTGATTTTAGACCGACTAGTACTGTTGAAAAAGTCGTAAAAAATATGTAGTTGTGGCGCATACTGAACCTTATGTGTAGGCATTACAGTTGTTTTTCCTAAAACTCGTGTTTGTTTACATGTTTGGCATATGAATTGCGAACGCAGCATAGACACGCATCGTGTCATTTGCATAAGAACCTTGGCATAACCTTGGGACTTGCGACTTTCTTCCTGCTATCTACTTACCTATCATAATCTGCCTAGCCTTTTCCCAACTATGTTGGGGTCAGCTTCCAGTCTAACCGGATGCAGCTTAATACCAGCATTTTACATAAGTAGAGCGACTATTTGACCTCCACAACCTAGCTACTCGGTAATACGATACCCCTTCTTAAGACTTTCGGGCTTCTGACTACCCGTACCGTAACGACTGTCAAAGATCAACAAATAAAGAAGTGGTCAACGGCTTAACGTGCTTTCCGAGGCGGAGGGGTCTTGATAGGTAATGGATGGTCATCCATCCACGGACCGACCTCGGCAAGCGTAGCTTAACCAGCGTTCGACTCTGCGGCTGTTATTATTTAGCCACGAGGTCCTCTCCTTCCTGTTATCTAATTATGCAGGTAGGTAGGTACCTAATCAGACTCGGAGCACACACGTTTCAGGATTTTCCGGTGCCTTTCTTGTTTTGTAGCAAGTACCTACCAATCAACCTTAAAGTGTGCATACTCGTAGTACCGACCCGCAACATACTCTCCGAATAACAAGTAGAGATATTTTTAAACATTCCAAAATTCTATCAATGTTTTTATTATTTCTTAGGGTTTGACATAAGTTCGACAAGAGACAAAATTCCACCATCCGAAAATGCGCAGACTCCAAAAACGATTGAAGAATATGAGGAGCAGGAAGCAAAACAGATGGAGAACTTAGGAAAGGCTGGTACAGGCTTAGGAGGACTTAAGACTCCTGAGTATACTATGAACTATCAACAGTCTGTCTCCGCTGAAGATGTTTATCTTCAGGTAAATACAAACTTATCTACAGTTACCAATAAAAATAGAAATTATAATATTATAAATGCGAAAGTAACTCTAAGCTGTAACTCTATCTGTCTGTCTGGTAAATATCCGTTCAGCTGTAAAGGCTTGAAAAGGTGACCTTAATAATTTATATAATTTCCGAGCTCCATGCAGGCGAAGCCGTGGGCAAAAGCTAGTATCCAATAATTGTACTCATTACTGTACAAAGTAAGTACGTGCCTGAAAGCTGAAAAAGAAATGAGTGCCTCTACAAACCGGTTCCTTGGTTGGACAGCGAGTATCGGCAAACGTAGTGTCGGATTAAAATGCATCCCATCAAGATAATTATTAGGTAGGTACCGTTCTGAGAGCAGTGGTAGGTCTTCTTCTTTTCGTGTGGTTAGTGACTAACCTGGTGTCAGAGTTTTAAAGCCGCCCATGGGCCTCTGACTTGGCTTCACATGCCGTCGAGAAATATCTCTCAGGCATGCCGGTTTCCTCACGATGTTTTCCTTCACCGTTTTTGAAGCAAGTGATAATTATAGGTGTATACGCAAATCCGAAAAGTCAGAGGTGCATGCCTTGGGTTCGAACTCGTGACCTAGGCTTTGGCAGTCTGACGGTCACACCACTAGGCTATCACTGCTTTCACTGCTGTGGTAGGTAAAGACTAGATACGGAAGGCTGAACTGTTTGCTCTGGGGCTATAATAGGAGAGATCCTCTGATATCTGGCAGTTGACTGCGATTGGTTAATCAACAATCCGATTAGTCCTACTGAAGAGACGCTCTACGATCTTAATAATAGTACTACTACTACCTAGATAGGTAGGTACCTATCGTTACTATTAATAACGAGGTATTCAACAATAAACAAAAGTTTAAAATAGCAAAGCGTGTTTTAGGCAAAAACAAGCAATTAAATATTTAAAAACGGTCTAGCAAAAACTTAATGCATTTACATAAATCATTCTGCACGGTAAACATATTAACCGTATATAAGTAGGTTCATAGTTAGGTACCTACATGAATAGTGTTTTTTTGGTTGTTACAGATTGGCCCAAAAACACCAGGGTCAGCTAGCTGCGAGAATCTTATCGTCCGAATAAAAATGCCAGGAGATAAGAAAGAAAATGTGGACTTGGTTGTAGATACCAGCACTATCACGGTGACATCTTCGCAATATTCTTTGAAGCTGCCCCTTCCACACGAGGTCAACCCTGATCGATCTAATGCTAACTGGGATGGGAACTCGGAGACATTAGTTCTTACCCTTAAGTTGGATAGGGAGTTGGATTTTGTTAATTTTTGAAGTACCTACCTATTAATTTTACATTATATCTGTAAGTAGGTACTTATAAAATTATGGTTGCCGTTGTGTTTAGGATTACCCGACCAGTTTCGATCTATAGCGATTTCAAAAGTCAATTTATGTTTATTGCACTAATAATGCCTTGGAAAATGTTTTTCATCAGCACTTCATCCATCACCATCAGTTCCTTTAAGTACCTACAAGTCTATTAATTTGTAAACACGCACCTACCTCTACCCCCACATAGGTTGTAATAATATTAAATTAAAAACATTATGAAACATCACGATGCATTTAATTGGAATTAGTGTTATCAGGGTCGGACTGGGCCGGAAGGGCCCGGATGGCTTACCACAATCCCGGGGCTCGAGACTAGATGATGTTAGATGGGATACTATCGGAAAATACTGAGATACACAAATTGAGATAAACAAAATATAAAATGTAATTATCAACGATGTAATAAATTATTAGGTACGGACCTAACCGGAATAGCACATCAGGTTACCCACTACCTACCAGTATAGGACCTCACTTAATAGGCGAGTTTCATATAACTCGATTTTTCTATTTCATTTCTCTCTAATTGTATGAACGAACTATCTGATCTAGTTTTACATTTAGGTCGCAAGAGCTGGGACCCAGCCTGCGCGGGCCTCCTATCCTATGGTTGCCACAAGCCAGGCCCGTGGGGGGCCCGCGCAGGCTGGGGCCCGGCTGGCAAATGCCACCTCGACTATATGGCCAGTCCGACGCTGAGTGTTATTGTTAGGTTAGTAACGAATCAATTGAAATAGGTAGCCTATTTCAATTGATTCGTTTACAAACCTTATCGTAAACAAGCATATAGGAGGCCTAGCATTATAATAAATAAGTGCCTACTGATGTTATTAAATATCCAACAACGTAACGTGTGATCGTCTCGGTTCATAAAAGTACTAGTAGCCTAATCACAATGGGACTGCGATTCAAGGCTTTAATTTAGTTGCACTCGATAACGCTGTCGCCAAGCAATGCCGATCTTATAAAATGATGGAGATAGGTAGATACTGTTATATGTTTAATTTTTTACAGACGCTTCCTCTTCTGTCAGAACCCTTAAATAGCTTTTGGATGGAGGGTGTGGGATTCTTACATCAGCACAAATCCAAAGGAGGCTTTGTTAAAGTACGTTACTTATGGTGAACCCGCAGTTGCAGCCCGCGGAATTAAAATTATCTTACGTTTATTGCAATTTCGTTTTTTGGTCAGTTGATCAGGTTGTATCTTGATCAAAATATGATTCGCGACTATAACAGGTATGTATTTATAATCATTGGAATCATTAATACATCTCTCTAAGTTAGATTTGTTACATATGAACTTTTCTACAAGACATCTGTTCGCGTTCGTTGTTCTGCAGATTCACCTTAAGCTCTTAGCTTAGTATAATAGGCCTCTACCAGAAATAGAGCAGACAAAAGGCAAACATAGCGTTCACTGTTTTCATGGCTGTTCCATAGAACAGAAACAACAGAACATATTCTGCTTAGGAATAGGGATTATACTTAACAAAAAAAAAAAAATTTTGTCCGTCTTTGAGATTATAAAAAAATATTGGACACGTATTTTTTCTTTTTTATCTTAATCTAAAGATTACGGCGATACATTGAGGTAAAATGTGCCATGACGTCACGAGTATGTAGATTTATATCATACATAGTAGTGACGTAGCGACCCCCACTCCCCAACCTAAAATGTGTTTTATCTATGTAATTTTTTATTAATATGATGAAGCAAAAAATACGTGTCTAATTTTTTTTTATTATCTGACTGACGGACTAATTAGATTTTTTTTTTGTTTACCTAGGCATCATCTCTATTCCAGCTACCGACATGTTCATTATTTGAGATGAAAACAACAGACCATGTATTGTGTAGCCTACCTAAGCAAAAAAATACGTAGGTACTACGTATACAGTTAAAGCTTGTGCAGACCAGCGCGACTTGTCGCGCGACGCGACACCGGTTATTGTTATACTGTGAAGTTTTCTTAGAAATTGTATTGTT
Organism: Agrochola macilenta; assembly: GCA_916701695.1. Classification (NCBI taxonomy): domain Eukaryota; kingdom Metazoa; phylum Arthropoda; class Insecta; order Lepidoptera; family Noctuidae; genus Agrochola; species Agrochola macilenta. Next base: position 10,056,883 of record OU753559.1, on the reverse strand, counting down.
CGTGTCGCGTCGCGCGACAAGTCGCGCTGGTCTGCACAAGCCTTTATACTGTAATATAAGTACCGATATTACGGTAGGTCACGATTATAAAAAGCAAGATTCAGATAGTAAAGCAAGGTTCGTGTGGAACCTTGACCTGCACATCGTAGTTAATCACCTCAGATAATTAAAAATAGGTATACCTGGGAAAACACTTCCGATTTAAGAATCATTATTCATCAATCCATCATAAATCACTGTTATCTAATTATTATTTTTGATCTACTCCTAAATTCATTTATTCACTGACAGACAACGCAAATCTAAACCGCTGGATCTAGAAGCATTAAATGTTGGCATAAAATTTCCTTGTACCAATAACGAAAGTGAGCACTAAGGAAGGATTTTTTTAAATTCATCCCCTAAAGAGTTAAATATGGGGATGAAAGGTCGTCTTTTTAGGCCGATGGTAAAATCCGCCGGGCACAGCTTCTAAAGTATAAATGAACGTTTAAGCATCGATACATTGGCATACATGGTCAGCCAGTGGCCTAAGAAGACAAAGGTATGGGCCGGTATCCACCAGACATCATGCTTTTGATGATTGCATTCAGAAGGACGTCTGACTGATTTTTCGAGTTAATAGAGCGGATGTTTGCTGTACTTATACCCGACCCACAAAAAGTATAGAGAATCTATTCCAGTTTTCAACCGCCTCGTTGGTGTAGTGGTCGTAAGCGCTACTGCTGATAATGAGGTCCTGGTTTCGATTCCCAAGTCGTTCAAAGTGATAACACTTTGAACGACTCGGTTTTGCCATCTGGAATTTCTCAGTAGCAGCTCGAAGTCTGGATTTGTGCCCGGTTGATGGCAATAGCGTCGCCCCCTATTATGGAACTTAACACGTTCAGTGCCGGGAGCCGCTGCGGAGGGCTCATTTTAAATTTAGGTTTTTCTTAGCGAACACAGCATTATAAACCGAGAAAATAAAATCTGACGTATATTTTAACAAGATTGATGTAATGGGTGTTCACGTGTTCAGAAATGGAAATGAAACAACTCAAAACTCACTTATACGATTTATATTCCCAATTTTGTATCACGAACAATCTCGCTCAAAACGTCTCACCGCCAAAAAGTACCGTCGCCCCAGGAAGTCAAATTACTACCCCTTTTTATTATTGTGAAATATTCGAAGCACTTACATAAATTGACATACTTATAACAAAATTCATAAGAATGAAAGCTATAGGTTCATAAACTACATTTATATAAATGAGTATGATTTACAGTACTAATTTCAAGTTAATATAATGAATGTTCGGAGACAAGGGAAAAGTTATTAATATTTGAGATGACCACAACATTTAGTGTCTCTATGAGTTGATAGATGGCGCTAGTAAGTCTGTTATGTAGATTGTAATATTAGATCTTCATGGCGGATGTTATACTAGTTGCTTTCAATACCGGTAGATGGCATTGGTTGTTTATTGTTGACGATGCGAGAGTAGATTGAGGGTTCCTGGGGCTCACAGATGCACAGTTGGCGGATAACCGTTACACTCGGCCATCCTGCTATTGTCGTGGTCCCCCACGGCGTTGGGCTCCAGCTCCTTCAGCAATGGCAGTGACACCAGAATCCAGTTTTGGCAGTACCTGGGAACAGAACAAGCACACAGTATATTTGATATACGAGTACTTAAGTAATTACGAAATGTGTTCGTTTTTTCTTTTATATCTAAATATATGAGTACTCAATCTAGGTTACGTTTTTATGTTGATAAATTCATCACATAGATATTTCTTTCACAAGAGACCGAACAATATACTCTATGATCAGATGGTCTATGTTATGTTATCCTTGCATATTTATAAATTAATGGGCAGCTTCTGGCAATTTTTATTTTTATTTTTATGCAGTAATTTAGATACACTTAGTTGTTTCCTAGAATTTGTATGAAATTTCCAATATTATTATTTACACACAGATTTAATTTTCCCCTCCCATGGCATAGCGAAGTGCACTGATCTGTCTGGAGTTTCACAAAGGTTAACCAGAAAGACATTCACACAGATCTAACAGCAGCACAATCACACAGATTCATCTGCGGTGTCAGTGGGACAAGGCTATTCACACAGACCTATCTGTCATAATTATATAACACACAGTATAGCAGGATGGATATTCACATAGATCTATTTGCCGTATCACATAGTTTATCAGGATTTATTCCCGCAGCACCATCACACAGATTCATCTGCAGTGTCACTCAGTGTGGGACAGGACAGATGTTCACACAGGTCTATCTGTCATATATATCACACAGTATAGCAGGATAGATATTCACATAGATCTGTCCACCATATCACACAGTTTAGCAGGACAGATATACACACAGATCTATCTGTATTACATAGATTAGCAATTATATTTTGTTTAGGTATCAATTTAGATTCTATTCTAGAATTGACAACAACATACACGAATCTGTATGAAGTTTTAAATTTTGTGTTCTGTTGTTTGTGCAACCCTTTTTTTTTTAAACTTCTTACTACTTAATGAATCCTTGAATCCATCCTTATGGTGGGTTGAATGTTGAAGGTGGAATAATACAATTATTTATAATAATAAGTAGGTACTTATTTACTTTTAAATTATCAGGGATTACTATTCATTTTGATTTGAACAAAATATAATAACAGTAATTAGCAAATGTAAGGGTATAGGTAAGGTACAGTAGGTACAAACAAATCATATTATGAATACCAATCTAATATCTAGTGCAAACAAATTATAATATGATAAACTTAACTCTCTAATAAATCTATTAAATCATCTCTATCTATTTCGTGGTCAGAATCTGTAGAGCTGTCTGGCACTGATGACTTATAAGGGCGAAGTGAATCACCAGGAACTACTGCACTAAACTTTTTGTATCCTTTAACCCCTTGAATACTATTTATTGTATATCGGTCAATAGTATGGTCTATTTTAGTGACCTTGTACGGTCCACTAAACACACTACCTAACTTTTTAGTGACCCCGACCGTATTATCACGAGATAAACCTCCCTTCCACAAAACCAATTCGCCTACATTATATTTCCTACATTTCTTATGCCTCTTGTCGTATCGACCTTTCATTATTGCCATATTATTATCAATGCGCAGTTTCGCGTTGCGTCTACGTTCAACTAACTGCTCTTGAGGGTCAATGGTCTTAGCGACGTTTGTAGGGTAAGCAGGTAATAAGGAATTGTCATGCGAGAACATAAGACTAAACGGGGAGAATCCTGTAACAGCATGAGGACTGTTGTTTATACCCCAGACTACATCCGAAAGTTTTTCATCCCATGTGCATTCGCTTTCAGCAGTAGTGTTTAGGCCGTTTACAATAGTTCTGTTTACTCGTTCGACCTGACCATTCGAGCGTGGACAAGCAATGGCATTTAATATATGTTTGAACTGTCTATTTATGGAAAATTCTTTAAAATACCGACTTGTAAAAGCGACACCTCTATCCGTAACTATTCTATGAGGATTGCCAAAAGTAGATATTATTTCCTTCAAATTTTGAATAGTTTCTATAGAACCAGTGCCTTTAACAGCTCGAGCAAATACAAATTTCGTAAAAGAATCAATAATTACGAGTATGTAGGAGTAACCACGGCGTGTTTTCAAAAATGGGCCCAAATGATCTATATGTAAAGTATGCATCGGTATTGCTACTTTCTCAATGGGATGCAGCTCACCCTCTTTTTTTCCATAATTTCCTTTAGCATAGGCACAGTGTAAGCAGGAATTTACATATTTTCGTATAAACCGAGTCATACCAGAGAACCAAAACTTTGATTTTATTGTTTGTTCGCACTTTTCGAAGCCTATGTGCCCCACTTGGTCATGATATTTTTGTAACAATGACCACTTTGACAGTTTAGGTATTACGAATCTGTCTCCGTGTAAAGTTTTCCGAAACAAACATCCGTTAATAATGGTATAATTTTTTTTAATATCCGGATTATCCGTACTAGCATTAATCTGTCGAATAATACTTTGTACCGTATCGTCTTGCAACTGCAGCGTGAGGCGCCAGTCAGCTTCATCAATGCGAAGTATATAAACGCTTTCAACTGGGTTACGACTGAGTGCGTCAACGTGTTTCATACGTTGGCCAGGGCGATATTCGATTTCAATATCAAAATCCTGGATCGTTAACCACCATCGGGCTATACGTGGAATCAGATCTTTTTTAGTCAGTGTGGTTCTTAATGCCGCACAGTCAGTAATTACCTTTATTGGGGTACCTGTTACGTAAATACGAAAGCGTTTTAAAGATTCAACTACGGCGAGAGTTTCTAACTCATAACTATGATAGTGCATTTCTTCCCTACTAGTAACGCGACTAAAGTAAGCAACAGGTTTTAGATCACCATTATTTTGATATTGAAGTAAAATACCGCCTAACCCTAAACTACTAGCATCAGTATGGATTTCTGTTTTAGCATGCGGGTCATAAATTGCTAAAACAGGTCGCTCAGTCAACATAGTTTTTAAAAGATTAAAAGAATATTCTTGTTCTGAACTCCATATCCAGGCTACGTCCTTTTTTGTTAAGCAGGTCAAAGGACGGGCAATTTCAGCGAACCCTCTTACAAATTTACGGAAATACGATGCTAAACCGATAAATTGGCGCAGTTCATGTACGTTTCGCGGTTGTCTAAAATTAATAACACTACTAATCTTTGCTTTCCCCGGGCGTACAGACCCTTCAGTAACTTCATGACCCAAGTAATTTACGCTGGTTTTCAAAAAAGAGCACTTTTTTAAATTTAGTTTTAAATTGGCTCGAGAAAGAAGTTTTAAAACATCCTCCAATAGTTCTATACCTTGTTCTATTGTAACAGTGGGTAATGTGACGTCATCAAGATATGTAGCTATTTTATTATCAAGGGACCCTAATGCTTTTCGAATTAACCGTGAGAAAACCGCCGGAGCGTTTGCCAAACCAAACGGCATTTTTAAAAATTCATACTGTCCAGTCGACGTTATGAAGGCGGTTCTATGAATTGAATTTTCCGCCATTTTAACTTGGTAGTAACTTTGCGCCATATCTAGAACCGTGAAGTATACTTTACCCGATAGTCGATTGATCTGATCATCAATGTGTGGAAGAGGGAATCGATCCTTTACAGTACGTGCGTTGAGAGCGCGGTAGTCGATACATAACCGATAGTCGCCTCCCTTTTTCTTAACTAGAATTGCAGGACTCGCGTATTCGGAGTTCGATTCTCGCACTATTCCAGCGGATAAAAGGTCATTCACCTTTTCCTGTACAATTTCATTTTCTTTGTAGGATAATCGATATGGCTTACAAAACACAGGCGTTTCTGATGTGGTAGAAATATGCATTTCAATTAAATCCGTACAACCAAGTTCACTGCTACATTCAGCAAAACAATTGGGATATTTATTTAGTAAGTGTAATAATAATTTAGAATGGTTCTCTTCTATATCGCCGATATCTAGATCAGACAACACAAGTGTTTTGTTTGACTGAGCATAATCATTAGCGGCACTACTTTGAGTAACAAAAGCTACGTCGCTTTGCGTAAACAAATCTGCGCGCGCAATTAGTCGACCGGCGGACCATTGCAAACAAGAATTACCTAAATTAATTACGCGTATTTTTAAAATTGGTGTATAATTTAAGACTAACTCTGGTATATAGTACGATTCATTACCCATAGAATATAATCGTGGGCGGGTAACAAGTATTTCACTTGACGTCAATTCGTATGATGTGTAGACGCGTACCTCTGCGTTCGAACCCGGCAGGACTCCGACATTGCCGAACAAGAATAAGGGTACTTTAGACACGAAATCCTGACTAGACAAACGCATACTTGATAAAGGGCAAAAATATTCACTGTTTGCTATTAATGTCACAGATTTAGAGGTTATAATTAAATTTACATTTGGCTGATTAATAATAGGTTGCCCCACAATTAAATCGATGTCGTTGAGATTTGCATTTGTTATCTCGGCACACGTTTGTAAACTGATGTTATCTATAACTATGTTTAAGAATGCTTTTCCTAAAGAATTTACAAGTACACCTCCAAAGCCTCTCATTACTACATTCGATGGTAAGATACATAATCGCGATTTTTCGATCGCTTTTGATGTGATTATATTTACTTTACTGCCTGTATCAATATAACCAATTGCTTCAAAACCATCAATATACATTTGTTTTCGGTATAAATCTGAAATAATTTCTGTGGTGACGTGATAAACCTGCCGTACCTGTTGGTTTCTTTGCGGAGGCGCCGCCACCAGCGTGTCGCGCGTGCTTCCCCCAGCCGCATACCAGCAGGTGTTGGCAGCATGTCCCGCACGCTGGCAGACCTGGCAGCGCGTGGCGGGTGCAGCTCGACAATCCCGCGCTTCGTGCCCCGGTCGCCGACAGTTGTAGCACACCTTCGGAGCAGGGTTCCCCATTGCAGAGCCCCGCTGCCACGTCGACTTGCCGGGCTTCTGGTCGGAGGGTCGTCTGGTTTTTTCAGCCCTCGGTTCAACATAATTTTCAAGCGAAGAAAGGAATCCATAATATAATTCTTCAGCAGTCCTGTAGCCGCACGCTTTCGCGTTGGCACGCAGTTCGACCGGTAACCCCCGGATGAGGCACGACATTGCGTCCTCCCCATCGAGCCCACACTTTTTCATTAGGGATATTTTATCGTGGTAGTATCGGGTCATGGTCTCGTTTCCTTTTTGGCGTGCCAGCATTTCTTCTAGACGGTCAACGAAATCGGTGGTGCGTGGAAACGCCTTTACCAGCCAGTCCTTCCAAGTGTCCCACGTGGCGCTATAGTCCTCTAGATCGTCGTACCAGTCGCGAGCTGCGCCGCGTAGCCGGGTTTGCATCACGAAAACCCTGTCCTTCTCTTCCCAGTTATATATTTCACCTAGCTGGTCTATCTTGTGCAGCCATCCTTTCACATTAATATTTTTCTTCGCAGGATCGAATTTGGGAATGATCTCTGTGTCCAGGTGTGTTATCCTTGGTCTTTTGTTGGTAGGTAGCTGACTAAAAGTTGATTGCGAAGAAAAAAAATCGGGACTTTTTTTTCCATGGCGTCCACCATTTTCTTGTGACTCGACGCTAGGCGAGCGTCTCCCCAAGCCGCGGATATATGGGCCGTGGAATTCTTCCATCCCACTTCTGAACTGTAATGGGTGTTCACGTGTTCAGAAATGGAAATGAAACAACTCAAAACTCACTTATACGATTTATATTCCCAATTTTGTATCACGAACAATCTCGCTCAAAACGTCTCACCGCCAAAAAGTACCGTCGCCCCAGGAAGTCAAATTACTACCCCTTTTTATTATTGTGAAATATTCGAAGCACTTACATAAATTGACATACTTATAACAAAATTCATAAGAATGAAAGCTATAGGTTCATAAACTACATTTATATAAATGAGTATGATTTACAGTACTAATTTCAAGTTAATATAATGAATGTTCGGAGACAAGGGAAAAGTTATTAATATTTGAGATGACCACAACATTTAGTGTCTCTATGAGTTGATAGATGGCGCTAGTAAGTCTGTTATGTAGATTGTAATATTAGATCTTCATGGCGGATGTTATACTAGTTGCTTTCAATACCGGTAGATGGCATTGGTTGTTTATTGTTGACGATGCGAGAGTAGATTGAGGGTTCCTGGGGCTCACAGATGCACAGTTGGCGGATAACCGTTACATTGATTAGTCTAGGCGTTGTTTTTAAAAGCCAAGCTTTTTTTTTCAAACTTTTTGTTCATTGTTACAAATATTCACAAAAAAATTAAAAGGTTGGAAACTACGTATAGCGACAAGACTCCCTGAAAACACTATTTCACTTCGTTATAACACGGTTTTAAACCTAATGCCGTTGACCGTCCGCGATGGTTAACTTTAACGTAAATGTAATGCCGGCAACCCTCCAGAAGGGTTCGCTTCCAATATATATGGTGGTATGGCGTCAGAGTTCTATGAAAAGTGGGTAGAGTCGAAAGTGTTAAATATAAAAGTGGGTGTACTATAGATACACCTCTGCCTTATCCTTCGGGGAAACAAGGCTTGATGTTGTGTTATGTGTATACCAGCTTTATGACAAAACAACATCTCATAATAGCACCATCACACATATAATGCATATCAACACAAATGAGTCCTCAAGAGTAAACATATCACTGCTCAGATATAACCTCGTGCAATAAAGATAGCAAAGTTATGTCATTGCAATTGTGGCCGTTAACCGGTTGAATGCTATAATTACAGAAACAATTTAAAGCCATTGTGTCTCTCCGGTACATTAAACGAAGGGTTAATTGGAACTACGTAATATTATCATCTGGAAGTTCTCAGGTAAAGCTTTATACGGAAAATAGACGTAGATATGCCTGGTACCTACTGCACATTCTAGACGATGCTAAGGGCGCTAAGATTTTCACCTGTAGTACCTACTGAAAAACAAGCCATGTCTTAGACTACTCGACAGCAGGGTACTCCCATAAGAATTGATCAACAGCAACATGAAAAACTGAATTCTTCATTCAGAGGTACAAAGTAGGGCTTCAGTTTTAGCATTGAAAACGCAAAAGAAGTGTTACTGAAAGGACTAGTTTTTTTTTTTGTTAAATGATTATAAATTGTTTTAAATGAAAAGAACGCCAATTTTTGATACTTAGTTTCCTTCGGGACATTTTTCAAAAAATCTTAAAATCCTCAAAAACGAAAACAGGTGTACCCCTTTCGGAGACATAGTGCTGTGGATTTCCTAATTCCTCTGATTTTAAGTGCTTTAATGAAATAAAGTAATTTTCAATGAGATGGAACGTCATGGGACCATGAGCTCTGAGGATTTTTTCAATGAGTCGAATCGACATTATGTTATTAGTTTACTTAGTACTTCAGTATCTGCTAAAGGTCATGTGCATATGTACCTACAATACCTGTGCACCTGTATATGTATCTATGCATAGGTAGGTATTTATTTTATTTCAGTTAAAGACTCAACGTAAGTATCTGAATCATGTACCTATTTTAATACTATGCATAATCTTAGTTACTTGTGTCCGTTACATTTTACATTACATACAAATATCTACATTCGTTCAAGATTCGTTTCGTTTTCTGCCTCATCGACTCTTGCTCATGCATCGTTAAACTGCCGTTCAGCGACTTATTATTTTCAAATGTCACATAACTAGCTGAATATCACAGATTCACTTGCATCCTCTTTAACACCAACCCACTAGTAGAGGATCCGTCCTAGGAACGATTTTCATTTAATGGATGAAAAGTATTTTAAAACAAATTTTGTATGTTAGAAAATATATCACGAGTGGGTTGGCTAAAACATTCCTGACCAGCCAGTGCAAGAATTCATAAAAGACTTTTTGTTAAACTATTACGGCTATTTTCTAATATAAAATTAGGCTTTAAACTATTCTTAGAAAAGGCAATGCTCATTTGCGCATTTACGCATTTATGTGTAAAAAGGCAAATAAATATACCACAAAGTGCATTTCATCCAAATTAGCATGCTTGTATGCTAATTTGGATGAAATGCACTTTGTGGTATATTTATTTGCCTTTTTACACATAAATGCGTAAATGCGCAAATGAGCATTGCCTTTTCTGGGCAGAACACATGTCATATTAAAACAGTGCTCGGTTGCTTATAGGCATGTCTCCTGCCGTGACCTTTCCTCCTTGTATCATACAACTACCCACCGCAGATAAAGACTTAATTATTTCAGTTCTATGGTTCAGCCATCCAAAAACAATGAAAAAGATCTACATGGTCGAAGGTTTTCGGTATAAAGGTCAATGTTTCTGTTTATTCCCAAAGATACACACCGGAAGAGTACACAAATATACATTGAATACAAATAAATTATCATAGCTGGTAAGGTCATATGCACTGGTACAAAATTCTCTGCCACCGTGAGTTCCGCACTTCCGTAGTCACAAGAATGGAATGTATTTGGTAGGAGACATGTTAACAATATATGTATTACGAAATGAAAATACTAATAATATGTAGGTAAAGTACTGTATTCATACTTAGATAAAGTAAATTTAGAGTTCCTTCACAATTTTAGTAATATTAGAAGGTCAATGGTCCATACAAACAAAATAATTGTATGGTAAGGTGGGTCAAATTAATGAGGTAGACCCAAAGCTAATTGGGCACTTACAAAAGCATAATTCGTGGACAGACCAAATGAATAGAATTCCAACAACATCGACATAATGAATTATATTATAATTATTGTTATACCTAAAGCGTACCAGTAAGAAACAGATAATTAACTCCATCTAACGCTATGTACAGATGAAATTCATGAAACTCTTTCAACCGTACTCGGTTTCCTCAATTAGTCTTTCAGAAGCTGGTGTTTTATGACCTGTACGTAATTAGTGTTTAAACTTAATAACATGTCAACATTTAATCAAAAGAACCCTGTTGAACATAATCTGCAATCGTGCATGCCTTGTCAGTCATTTTTTGTATTAGTTAGCTGCGAAACGTTTATCAAGGATCATTTATTTTGTAGTTGTCGGCGTGTTCAGTGTGGAACTATAGACTTGTGGTTATTTCAATTGAAGCGTTCGCGACGCGCGGCTGTGATTGCCACACATTTATTAAACCATCAAAATTCTCAAGAGATTGTAATCATATAAACATATTTGTCGTGAGAATGTTTTCAGTCACCTTTGTTAAGAGGAGCAGTCTCGTGTGATCAACCCTCGGAGTGTGATGTAGACAAATCTGTATTACAAAAATCTTATTATTAAAAGCAGTGCCATTATTAACTTCGGAAAGTAAGTACTAAACTAGTGAATTCTTACCATAACGCTGTAGTTTATTTAAAAAACAGAGCTGTTAATTTGTAATGCATAGTAACTTTAATTAAATTGAAATTAACGCATATCGTTGTTATCTCAAACGCAATAATGAAAATGGCGTTTTCTTATTCGATCATATTCTTTCTTACATTACACTTTAGTACGACTAGAAGTTATGAAGTGACATAATTTTGATGAACGTCGGCACAATGAATCGGTCGTTGGTGCTCTACTTAGCAAAATCGCGGACCACATCTAAATTAAATTGGCAATGATTTATTAAAGTGCAACAGTTCATTGCCTTTGAAATTGTTTAATTAAGACCATTTTGAACGAATTAAAGTTAATGTGTGAAGAAGTGGAAAGTTTTGAGTAGTATTAGTTGTTATATTGAAATTCACGGTTTGATTGATTTAGAAAAAATGTACCGTGATGAAGTGTTGTTGCTATATTAAAACGTTAACCATAACTTATTTAATTTTATAGCATGTACATACGGGGCGCACTGTTCATCCAAGTTTTGCTCTTATTAAATATAGCTGTTGAGTTGGAAACATTAAAAGCTTGGACTAACAAACGTAAGTGTATTTTTTTGTAACTTGAATTTTGTATTGATAGCAGAATTTTAAAGAAATGGATTGTAATTTTATTTAAATATAGTTATAATACTTCAATTAATTTAGCACGTCCTTGAGAAACTATAACACGTATCTACCATGAACGATTATGAAGTCAATTTTTATAATTTGGCGTCAATGTTTTCGAATCGGTATACTTACAAAGTTTGTTATGAAAATTTCAGAAGCGTTCCCACCACATTTAATACCTGACAATGCCTTACACCCTCGGCGGTCGGTAGTGCGAAGAAAAATAGTGCTTTATCATAACTTCTTCCGAACCAAAGTACGACCCAGTGCTGCAAACATGCTGTTAATGGTACGTATATGTGAACACGTGCAACGATTGCGTAAACTTACTGAAACCCTATTATTAAAAATGTTGAGCAGAATGGAAAAATTGCTAAAATACCTACAGTCAGAACATTATGTCATTACAGTTACAGATAGGTAGGTACAGTCAGACTCTAAAAGATTTGTACTTAAATCGACAGTAATTCATTTGATTGCCTACAATTTGTGTCCCTTAATACTGTATTAATGTGTAACCGCAACTAAGTACCCAATGTTCAATATGTTTTGTAGCTACACATTAGTACGTCCGTCGTGAGATACTTCGGCCACATTGCTTGCAAAGGTACCAACAACATGGAATCGTCTAATAGTGACTGGAAAAATAGCGGGCAAAACACCTAGAGGCCGAAGCCCAAAAAGGTGGTCGGATCAAATATCCGAGCTATTGGCGATACCAATCAGCGCTGCACTCCACCAGGCCACTGATCGTAACAGATGGAAAAAGACCGTTGACAATTTTATACGGAGTCACGATTCCCTGCAGTGAGAGAGCGATTGAGAATAATTTTTGTTGATGTCATCTTTTTGAGGCTCACTGTACCTACCGTTCTGTAACTGTAATGACAGAATGTTCAGAAAAAAGGAGGATCAGTATCGAAAGAAAGAATTAGATAAACTAAACTATACGAGTAATATAGCATAGAATCTTTAGATACAACGTTATCTTTCAACTTTTAGCCCCAACAGAATGTCGAATACTTCTTTTTTAGAGCTCCGTTTTGAGAGCAGTTGTGATGAAATCATTTACAGAAAGTAAAGCGCCTGCCTGGGTTCGAACCCACGATTTACAACTTGTAAGTCGAGGCCGTTACCACTGGACCATTACTACTCTGCCTATCAAAAGTTCAAAACACATTTAAGAGGTCTTCTCTCAAGTAGTTTAATTTAACCCTATCCCGGCTCGATTGGCAAACAAATTGGCGCTCGGGCGCCGCGTTACATATTGAAACACTTTTGCCAAATCACTTATTATGCCTATACCTACTTACTACCGTTTGTGTTTATTTCAAGAATAGTATAGGTTTTATCATTGTGAGTTTGATGTTTTTCTCATCGTGTTTTTTTTTTAATGTCAACTCTTGTTTGTATTTAGGTACATAATTGCACCTTTACTAATCGATTATTTTGTAACGTCATATCGCGATATTTGAGTCAGAGTGAAATTTGCAATATGGCTTTAAGTTTAGCACACTTTTAACGGAAAGAATACTACATTCGACGTAAATTTTTCTTGTCACTTTGCCGTATGGTTTTCAGACATGGCACGCAGGCGCAGCGCGGCAGGCGCAAGATTACGCAGAGAAATGTATGTTCCTCAGACATAATGACGTCAGAGAAAACACGGTGCCACATCTCGGCACCTGCGGCCAGAATTTGTTTGTAGCCGCACAGAAAACTCCATGGTACGCTAATAATTGTTTCTGTATAATTTCATTGTTCTTCGGGCCTCCAAAATGCTTTAATTACCTTTTAAAACAAGTTTTTGTCTGTAAAAAAAACTTAGAAACAATTGGTATTTACATTCTTTTGAAGACGTTGGCGTGAATCTTTGTTAATTTAATTGGTTCTGAACTTTTAATCAAATAATTGACTATTATTTATTTTAATTGTAGTCAGTTTATTTAATCAACTTTTTATTTTGGTAATATTTTATGAAATCTACTACTATCCTCTACTTTGATATGTTGTTTTCCCCGAAAATTGCAGAAGTGCTAGTGTTGAAACGGAACTAGCCTATAAATGAGCAATATTTGTGTATACATATATTTACGTACCTATATATTTGAAATCACTGTCTCAAACCGGTTCTTACGATTTCCATAAAAGTTGCAATATAGGGGTTTACGAATAATCGATCTAGCTCGGTCTCATATTGGGAAGATTCGTTTTCTTCGTATTTTCACATTTTTGAAAGTGAAAAGAAATTGAAAGTTTAGAACAAGATGGCTGCCTAGATGACGATGATAATGACATGGCAGCATGGAATTAGTATGTACTATACATGGAATTAGTATGAACTATCCTCGACTATTAAATGAGCATTCTCTATCAGATCTCCAGAGCAGATATCCAGAGCAGAGCCCGGTCGTCCAGGTACTGTTTACCTATTAATATAGTGTAAACAACATAACTGTGTAAACAAAGCCCTTTTAATTGTTTAAGTACCTAAAAAAACTATATCCATACTTAATACAAAAAATGCGAAAATAATTATGTCGAGAGAACGTATTTCAATGAGATTTGACACACTGGTAGACCATAACCTGGGTTAGGACATAGCCTATCTCCTAATCCAGGTTTGACATAGGCTTTGTACAGTCACGAGCACCAATATGTATCCATTTAGCAAAATTCAAAAGCCATTTTCGGATGGAATAACGACTGCAACTTTGAGATAAGACCTGTTTCATATTAGTGTGGGTTCCAAAATACTATGTTCGTAACAACATAAAATTACCATAACCACAGTAGGAGAAAACTACTTTTTAAAGTTGCTAAGTGTATACATATTGGTGCTCGTGACTGTACACATAGAGTACTTTTTATACCAGTAGGTAGGTATGTTCCCGTCGGATAATTTCCGGCCTCAACGCGGGTGAAGCCGTGGGAAAAACCTAGTAAGTAGTTAATAAAATCAATAGGTAAAGAAATCAATACACGAGCTGGTAAATATCGAAGCAGTAACTATAGGTAGGTAAACACAGATTAGCCGTTGCTAAGTTTTGATTTAATTAGTTTCAGTCACATTCAGAACTAATTTTACTTCACAGGTTGTAAATAATGTCAAATTAATTAGCTACAAAATCCATCAGAGATGTGAAACCCGTTCATAAGTTTGAAGTTTTCAAGGATTTAATTAATCGCACACGTTGATTATGGAATGAAAAAGATGAATAATAATTGTGTTTTTTTTTTCATTATAAAAACGTCTTAATTTCCTAGTCCCGGCGGCGGTCACAGCCCACTCACGATTGTCTTTATACTTCTGTTTTATAATAGTTAATTCGTGAATGGATGATTACACATAATAGTTGCAGGAAGATTGCCGTTTTATACCGGCACAAACATCCACAAGTTAATTATTGTGACTTAGTTGGTACGATATAATTTGATCTGTCTTACCTACTTGATGGAATAATTCGCTGAGTTTGAGTTAGCGTGAGATACACATCGCTTTGCAGACGTGATTCCACGTTATTCATGTCTAGTCGTATAATATAGTTTTATTAGGAGATTCTTATGCAAATAACAAATACGATTAGACTGAGTTATTTGTAGACGACGTGGTTCAAATTAACAAGCAACAAGCAGTTTTAAACATAATAAAAAATCTGTTTGTTACTAAGTGATTGTATTGTTATACAAAAACTCAATGCCAAGATTTTGGTAAGACTAAATAGCCGCTTTATCTAAATAATTAAAAAAAATTGTCTGAGCCATCTAAATACAACTAGTAGTTCTGCGAACAGAAGACCTCGCGAGCACAATTTTTTTTCTTTTTGCAACAATTAATATAGGTACCAGTTATTTAAAACGGGAGATTTACCATGTTTTTGTTTTAAAAAACATGGTTAATAAGTCGTTCTAAATAACTTTAGTAGTGAAAATAACCATGTCAGTTTAAAATCCTATTATTTATTAAATATATTATTTATTTTATTTTATTTTATCATATTATTAATAAAATCTAACGATAATTAAACAGACATAAACTAACCCACAACTAACCAGCTACTATCTGTTAAACATGAGACTTTACTTTTGAAGCTACTTTACACCTAAAAAAACTTCAGTCACACAAACTGTTCAACAAGACCTAACCATTTGGCCAGTGACAACAACAACGTGATCTAGCGGTGCACACCATCTACAACGTTTTAGAGACTTCTGAAAATTAGTTCTAGAATTTTCTAGTTTTGTGATGAGAAGGTGGTCCCAGGTGCTCCATCAATCCCTACCTGGTAGTTAAAGGTCCGATTCAACAGGTAGTAATCTTAAAGTGAGCAATTTACTGAATTTTGAGAAGTTATTCTGCTCATCACGCCGAAGATCCTCATCAGATCTTCGATAAAATTTTATGAGACCGTCCGATTTTTTGCTTTTAATTTTTATGTGAAAGGTTAACCTTTCACATAAAAATTAAAAGCAAAAAATCCTTTTTAAAAATAACCTAACCTATTTAAATGTACTAAAAAGAAGAAATTTTAAAAAAAGCTTGTCGCGAAATTGCAAAAAATAAATAAACGCGCGACAAGCTTTTATGATCATATAAATTGTGTATAATGAGGTTATAAGTTGAAAGTTAAAATTTTAAAAGATTTTTAGAGCTTTTAAATAAAAGCTTTTTTTTTTTTAAGTTTTTTTTGCTTTTAATTGATTTTTTACTTTTTAGTTATTTCTAATTATTCTCGGCAAGCCCTTTCATTTGATACCCATATTGCAGAAGTGCATAAAAAATAACTATTCCGCCATCTTGGATGTTCCGCCATATTAGATTTAGAATGAAGTCACATAATTTTTCGAGTTACTCTCAACAAGCCCTTTCATTTGATACCCATATTGCAGAAGTGTATAAAAAATAACTATTCCGCCATCTTGGATGGTCCGCCATATTGGATTTAGAATGACGTCACATTATTTTTCGAGTTACTCTCAACAAGCCCTTTCATTTGATACCCATATTGCAGAAGTGCATAAAAAATAACTATTTCGCCATCTTGGATGTTCCGCCATATTGGATTTAGAATGACGTCACACAGCTTATCGTGTATTGTCATCCAAACTAAACGTGTATACAAAATTTCAGCTCAATCGGTTGAAGATATCTGCTTCAAAATTGAGTAGCAAGATTTCACGCGAACAAACATACATACATACATTGCAAGTTAAATAAAAGCTTTTAAAAAAGAACCATCGTAATCGGATCTCATAGGCGCAGATTTCTAGTAGCCCCCTTTTTGCCCCTTTTTGGAAGTACAAGAAACAGAGACGCTTCGCTCGCTCGGTCAATAATGATGTTAGATAGGTAAGCTAACAAAAATGTAATTCAAGTACATATGGAAGTTAAAAAAAAAAAGAAGTTATGGAGAAACTTGACTTTATGAAAGCAGGAAAAAGATTGTCAAAAGAATTTTCATTTTACAATGACAATTTCTTGTTACATCGTATCCACGCCACCTACAATAGTTTAGGATGTCCAATATTCATAATACCCATTTTACTTTACAGGTTCTTCGCAATTAAAACGTGGTTCCTCGAGTATCAAAACTTCACGTATGGCAACCCCACTTATAACTTAAAGACGATTGGCCACTACACCCAGATGGTGTGGGCCACCAGTCATAAGGTGGGCTGCGGGATGGCTTACTGCAAAGGGGGCCCATGGGGCCACTTCTATAACTACGTGTGCCATTACTGTCCAGGGTGAGTACAGCATATGGAATTGAAATACTGTGTCAAGTTGAAGGTTAATTCTCTAACTTCTTCGAGTAAAAAAACTTCTTCCTTTTTGAAAAAGCGACGTCAATTTCTATTATAATCCTCTTTAGAACCTTTGAAAAGGTAAAGCCGATTGTGTAGTGTAGTGTAAATAAATACCTTTAGATTTAGGTTATTTTTTTAAATTATGCTTTCCTGCGGTGTTGCTGCAGGAAACTGCTAGGAGTTTCTTTAGATTCACAAAATAATAGCTAATGGAACAACTTATAGCCTTTTTTGTGATAACAGCAAGAAGTTCGGGCCAGATGTTGTCTCCTTAAATAATATCAAAACCATATTCGTATTTCCAGAATAATTTACATCTCAATTCTGTTGTAGAAGATGTACTTATATACATTGCTCTGTTGCCTACTACATTATTATCTTTAATGTGGTCTGCACTTCCTCCATTATACTGCACAAATATGTTTGTACCTACATTTGTGTCGAAGTCCATTACAGTTGATTTGTCCTCTCTTCCAAGTTCATCTTCATCAACATGCTACGTCCACTATTGAACATAGTTACTACAACATGATTATTACAACTTACTGACATTAGCAATTATATAATTGGCACAATCGAAATTTCTCAAAATATTTTTTTTTTCAGCGGCAACTACCACAGCATAACACAGTACCCTTACAAAACCGGGGAGCCGTGTGAAGAGTGTCCTGACCACTGCTTGTCCAGGTCCTTATGCACCAACGCCTGCCATAAGATGGACTTCTACTCCAACTGTCCGGACCTGGTCACCGTCTCCAAAGACGTGTGCCGCCAAGGTGTATGTAACGCTACCTGTAACTGTGCCACTGATAAAATACACAGGAACTATCCTTGGAGATAATACACCTACTTAGGACTGTATCCAGCTGTGAATATAGCACATATGTAACCCCTTGTTACAAAACAAGGTTTTTCTTTAGGTCAGGTTTTAACCACTGAGCTAGTTTATGAATTAAGAACCCAATAGTTATGGAAATACAGTTCTTTGTACAAAACGGACAATTTAGTCTTAAGATGTATTTTTTTTCGCTCGTAATACACTTGCCTAAACTTGCACAGAGTTGTGCAAGTAGCTTGTATGCTATTGAACCATAACAACTTCTGATTGGTGAATGTCACGATGGCAAGCAAGCTACTTGCTTATTTACCACGGGCTTTAAGCTCAGAGGTTTTGGCTAGAACTAAAGTAAGCTCTCGTTTTGTAATAATACGGTAGAGTTTTAGAAATAATGTCACTGTAATTCATACCTTAACTCAACTACCTTCCTAAAGCTCGATATGTTTTAAGCCCGGATACTGTAGGTACATCTACTGCCAGCGTTGACACTAAAGTTACTTAAGTATTCATTTGTTTAGGTAAGCTTTTATTATAATCATTTGTAAATAAATGTTAAAATATAGATTTGTTTTATTTTTCGCCTTTTCGCCTTTCTAAAAGAAAAGTTCAAGCTGGTGTAACCTAAGATAAACGACTTAAAATGTGAAGCAAAAACTACTATATCTACGTGATATCGGGCTTGCTCTGCAGCGCAAGATTGTTAAATCATTTGTTACTAACGACATAATAGGTTATCTGATTTCTCAAATCTAGCGAAAATATGTATGCCCACTCTATTGCTCTAATATACTATACCCTTGTATTTAACCGCAATCATCGAGTCCAAGACATTTATGTGTGTGGAACACATAAATGTGTTAGAATTTGTCCAGTCTGGACTTGAGAAATTTCGTTGGCGTCTGCGCTATCGAAATCAATACATACTCTCTCTCTATGCCCTGTGAATATTGTAAAGCCAATCGAACCGCCAAAACTTTTTCATTCACATATTAATTTAAATGATTGGAATTGATTCGTATTTTCCGGTATTTTTGTTTGTTATGAAGGGTTCAAGGGTTCACAACTCTTGCGCAGCAGGTGAGTCAACAGGTGGGGTGGTTGCCGGTGCGGAACGAACCTCGATGTTCCAACGTCCCTTTCTTTTGAATACTGAGTGTTTTAAAGATTATCTAATAACGGGGCGTAGGAAGTTCGTAATTTTGCTGTTCGTCTGATAATGTGATTTTGGTATTGGTAAATTTTTGCAAGAGTTCTGAAAAAAACTGTCTATGCTTCTGTATAATTCAACTTACACTAGCGCAGGAGTCACGGCATAATGTCATTAAAAAAACAAACTAGAAACGTGCTTATGTGTATTATGTAAATAAAACTACCTACTTGTAGATGATTACTTATCGTGAATTTTATTGGCATCAATTTGTATTCAGTCATGTTCCCGACTGACCGAGCAACATGTTTCCCACCCCCACCACGAGTCCGACCCAATTGTAATGCAGCGGCGGGCGCGGGTCCGGCGCGCACGCATTGTGAGCGCGCACCCGCTCCCGCCACCACCTGCCGCCGCGCGACATGGTCGCCAGCCGGGCGCTGCACGCCTCATCGCCTCCCGCGCCGCGCAAGTCGCTGCGCCGCCTCGCCTCCACGCGCGGCTTCAAACCCCGCGCTGCCAACGAATACGGCTGGATACGTGTCTTCGAAGGCCTCGAACCGTTCGCCATCGATGCACCCAGCAAACTCATCAAGGTCACTCTCAATACCACTGTAGAAGAAGTAAACAAACACCTCGGCTTTAACGATGAGCTATCGCTCTGGCTGCAAATCGGTGGGGCGAACGCACGGCGATTGGAACAGGATGAATTTCCTTTGCGGATCCAGGAGCAGTATTTGGCCACATGTGGTTGGAAGTCACAGGCTCGAAGGTTGCGGCTGGCAGTGGATCCAGAGCTGCGACACTCCTTGCGATGGTGTGCAGGACCCGCTCCACGCTCTGGAGGAGTACTGCGGTCTGGTACAGTGTATGTGCTGAAAGGGCACGTATTTCCGCAGTGGAAGCCGAGACCTGCTTACGTAATTGGATCCAGACTGCATTCTTATGGTTTGTAACAGTTTAATACATAAGCTTTAATGATTTACCTATTTACCGAGCTCTAGAATAATCCTTCGAAAAACTTTTCAGGTACAACGTGGGAAATGCTGGAACTAAGTGGCGGCAGCATTGAGTTATGTCAACCCAAGGCTCAGAGACTGGTGCTCTGCGTGAAGCCGCGTTGTCAAGGCAACATAGTATCCGGAGACAACAGCATGAATCACCTCTTCCTCGGATTCAGTACCATTTGGGAGCGAAACATGTGGTTCTGCTGGTTAAAAGAGGTACGTACTGCTAACAGGCGTGTACAATAATATTTATTACCCTGACATGAAGGGCGCGTGGAGAAAACTAATCAGTTCATAAAGTTAAACATGTGTAGGCAAATTGGTTTACCACGGTTGGTAAGCAATAGTTTAAGCAGTGTAATTGGAGCAAATCTTACGTGGTTTAATGTTTAGTTCCGTCGCGCGCTCCACAGCGTGCAGATATGAGCTCTTAGCAGATCATTGAGGATTTGATTCCGGTACACTTCTCAAACTAACGAACCGTCAAGTTAACAGCGGTAAATTGTTAGAAATCTAAAGCTTATCAAGTTTTTGACGTTTCAATGTGCAATTTGACGTCAATCACATTAGGGTTGTGTAACTGCGAATTATAGTATGCATGTTGCTGTGATATAACATACAATTATTACTATAGAAAATCTTTGCATAATTATGGCTCTTGTAGGTATACTCACAGTTACTGGGTTACTGTCGGTGCAATAATAAACTTGTTCTATTCAATAACTTGCAAGAAAATCTTGCTTGTTGAAAATTACTTCATAAAGTAGCAATTATTACGTGTGTCATTATTCATGAACATGTGGTAGGTACATAAAAAAATTGTTATCATCTGATTAATTCGAAAGATAAGGTTCGTACACGAAAGAAAATTTGATAGTCATTGTGAAGGTATGAAAAGTGTGTTAATTAAAAATAGTGTGCACTACACCCTGAAAGAAATGTCACGGTCGAGATGTGCAGAGTGTGGCTGCGTCTGCGCCACCCGTGCCGGTGATAGTGGCCTGCGCGTACGCGCACGCTTCACAAGTAAAAAGTCACTCGCAGCGGTCGCACTAAGCTCACCCTCAGTGCACAATTCGCTTTCATTACCTTTGCAACGTAACTTATTTGTAAACAATACTGGTGGCTTTGATAAATAGTAGTTCGACTTCAAGTGAACTTATATCAGTCAAATAAGTAAAACCATATTTTGCAGTTCTGGCAAATAATTCAATGATCACGGTTTCTAGAAATCAGTATTAATCAAGGACAAAACACCATTTATGCAAGCGACAGCGACGTGAATGGAATAATCAACTGTACAGGAGCCATTCTGTAGTCTTTGGGAATAACAATGCTCGAAGGAGTTCGTCGGCCCCATCGTGGTTACATACCGAGACAGACGAACACTGTCTTACTGCAGTTGCTTTTAAAATGTCATTTGATGTAGCGACAAAGATACGTTTACCACAAAGATCTTCAGTTCTATTGTTTGTGTTGTGCGCCAGTGTTAGTTGACTGTGATGGTAGAAAGAAAAACAATGAAGTGTGAAGAAGAGGAGGTCGACAGTTTGGATGTGTTCTCACAACCGACCCCAGACGACATATTCCTGGACAGCTTGGAACCTAACACGTTGAGGGAAAAATTTGAACTTTCGGTTGGTTAATGTTCATGCTTCGTAAACATAAACTTTCTCACAATTAATTACTTTGTAATGTAGACAATCACTCTCATATATCGTAATTGTGTTCATTATTTTTATTATCTTTATCACTACTCGTTTTCACTAACCTTACTACATCACACGCAAGCCTTAGCTGTTACAGTATGTGCTGTGTGCTGAAAACTTACAAATATTCCAAAAACGTTGACTTCAAATGTTCATGAAAACATGTGTTCTGAAAATGGACATAATAATTTATCTTTAACATTTTTCGGATCAAGCCAGGAACCAAATCTTATGTTGTTCTAGGGCACACAAAGCACGCAGCCCCCAAATGTCCTGGACCTCAGTGGGGGTGGTCGAGCGTCTCTCGGCGCGGCGCTGGCCCAGCATGCTGCTGGCGCGTTCACGGTGCGAGTGCTGCGGCTGCGCAGCAACGCGCTCGCAGCACTGCCGGCCCAAGCCTGGACCCTACAGGCTCTCACACACCTCGACATCAGCGACAACAGGATCACAGAACTACCCCCGGAAATATGCCAGTTGACACAGTGAGTCTTGCTAGGTTCTTCCATTTATTTGAATGACTTACTTAAAAAAAAACTCAAGCATCAAAACGGTCATGTTACAAAAGAAGGTATTATAAAGAAAATATGGCACCACAAATTTGCCAAAACAACGACCAAGCCTACACTACTGAGTACTAGATACTAAATTCGACTTTTCATAGGTTCCCTATTTATGAAAAGTCGAATTTGGTGATTGTTATTGACTTGAAACTAATGAAATTCTAGTATCAATAGCCGCATTGTAGAAACATGACAGTTTATGACTTTTATGAGAGTCAGTTACCTATGCATTAACCCGATCCAGAAACCATACTCTCAAGATTTAATGTTCTCATAACAGTGATTCAAAGTTGCGTCTAGCAACAGAGCAGTCATTATAAATATATAATATTTCTGAAATAGCTGGCAAATCAACTAAAGACTATCTTTTAGAATTGACTAGGAATTTCACCTATAGGCACTTAAGTGTTTAAGTGCCTATAGGTGAAATTCCTAGATATATCCTATGAACAAAAGGTTATAGAAATAAAAAAAATCAGCAAGAAGCCACTGATCGGTAATAAAACGTAGAGTCGATTCAACACACTTCTGAAATTCCAGAATTAGCTGAGAGAAGTTTAAACTAGTTATAGGTAGGTATGTAAAATTGCATGTTATAATATTAGTCCGGTCATTTAAGCCGAAAAAAATTGCACTGTACTGATTTTTTGGGCTGTCTGATTTTTTGGGATAGATACCAATAGTGTAAAACCAAGTCTGCAACTTCGAAAGACCACAATATCAACAACCGATCCTATTAATATCCCAAAAAGCAGTACAGTGCATTTTTTTTACGATGGTACGCTATTTTTGTGTCTACAGTGACTGGCCAACATAGCTTCTAAGCTTAATTGATAGGATTAAATATCAAAGCAAAGAGCTATTTATTTTTTATCGGTATAACTATCTCGACTCAACCCAATATTGTTCAAACATTATCTGCTATCTGAATGTATTACAGCTCAAACCTTATAATAGAATATTATTTATTGTTGCTACAGGATATTTTACAAATATAGCAGGCCAAAATTAAAAATGTGTCTATAACATTTCGAATTTTCGCGAAAATCCAAGGGATATGGCGAAATCACGGATAATTAGAAAATGGTGAAAACGTTTCTGCGAGCAACTTGGAAGTATAAGCTCAACGGCCGCTGCCGCGGCACCGTTCGCTTCGCTCGCTCTGCTCGCGCGCTGTTGGTCGCTGTTCTAACCTATTTCGACCAAGTTGCTCGTAGAAATGTTTTCACCATTTTCTAATTATCCGTGTTTTCGCAATATCCGGGTTTCCGCAAAAATTCGAATTATCAAATCATCCAACGACATTTAATAAATAACATTAGGCCTGTATTCCACGAAGGGTTAGGCAGAAGTGAACTGTAACACCAAAATTTCTCCAGTTATAGTTATGGTCCTAAAATTCTCTTAAAATCCAAACACCTTACCAAACTCGTACGTTTGTAAATCGTAATCGATCTGACTCCTAAAACAAAATCTTGAACATCATTTCAGCATCTTTAGAAAGCGAACACAACTGATATTCTACATCAATCCTACGTTCGTTTAATACAAAAACAATACACGAGGCATCACGCTAAACGCAATCATTTTAGATGTTGGTTGACTGAAGCAGAGTATACATAGTGTTCACGTTTGGGTATGCGATCATTACTAGTACCATTCAGTAACGCTCGGCTGGCGGAGCGTGGCATTCGCGGCACCTCTCGCATCAATCTTAGCCTTCGGCCTTTTGTTTCGATATCTATGTACTTTAGTTTCAAAAGGCAATAACATTGACTTAAAGAAATTATTGTTCCTTATAATCTGAGCTCAGAAAATTGTGCCCATCAATGAGGAAAATGGTTTTCTTCTAGCCCGAGATTATTCAAGAAGGAAAGAATTTGATTCGTCGTAATGTTTTCTAATAATCGAAGATTTTTTTGTTTATGCCTTATTTCATGTCTTTTCATTTTTCTTCGAATCGAATGCCTTGATAACTCCGTATCTAGAAAAAGTTCAAATCCTATTTTATGCAATATACCATTTATCAGACGTTTTGCATGCAGAGCTGTCATACTTCGAACCTTACTTTACGAAGTATCTGTTTATGTATGCCTAGGCCATATTTTGATTGTTGACGATTTAGAGTTAAATCTGCATCCGTCCTAAGTAGACGTTTATCGATCATCGGAAACAATTGCCAGGTTTCTTGTATTTGTGCTGTCCAAGTAAGCAGTCATCATTATGTTAGTGTAAGACACGGAGTTTCCGTTGTGTGCTAATTTTTTAAAGTGAGTGCTTGCGTACGCGCCGCGGGGCGGGGCTATCTACATCTGCTCGCCGGACCGTGCGCGTTACGTTCACTTTGCTTCGCCGTACCGCAACCCCTGTTAGCTAATCTATACGGCACACTCGTTCCAAATACTTATCGATATTCAATTGTTTAGAAGGATTTTCTTTTGTTTGATCTATTATATGCTTTCAGAATCATTTTCAGACAGTTTTATCTTTCCTGTAGTAATAAATTAGTGTAGATGGTGATGACCAGGGTAGTCCCCCGAGGTAGGTATATTTTTGTTATCACGAAATAAATAAAACAAAGTCCCCGTGCCGCGTCTGTCTTTATGAACAACTATGATTTTCATACGCTTTTCACCAATCTACGGAGTAATTAATGAGGAAGGTTTTATTTTAGCGTGCGCATAAACGAATAGAGGTATATGAAAACACAGATATTTTGTAACCTGGATTAACACATAGGGTACTTTTGATACCGGTAGTACGTTCCCGTGAGCTATTTTCCGACATCCACGCGGGTCAAGCCACGGGCAAAAGCTTGGTATCTATTAAACATTATTGTCAGAATCCTCCAAAAAGTCATTTAGTCTTCTACGTGTATACTTCTACATACCCTTTACATCATTCTACAGACAGCTCAGTATACTGAATCTCTGTACTCGAAATCAAATCCATCTCCCCAAGATTTAGCAGTATTCAGTATGCACTTACCTAAATCGTCATTCCTATAAATAGATATCCCATCAATTAGCTGAAATAACATCTAAACAGGGAATGTCGAGGTAAGGCTAATAAAAACAGATACTTAATAACAATTATTTGATCGTATCAACCAGCGTTTGTGAGTCATTTGAAGTATTTATTCGTCCTTTACCATTTCCGTACATTCTACTGTACCTAATAAAGATTCCGTATATTTATGTTTTGTTGTATTCGCAATTAAAGTTCTTTGTAGAACGACAATGGTGCCTAATAGGTAGTTAACTTCGTGATAACTTGTGAACATTGAACATAATATTATATTATGCACACATCTATTAGAAAAGTTTTTATAGGCAATTTTATATTGATTGGTTGCTTGTGGTTTGAATAAATTGTTGTATGCTCATGACAAGTACATGGCACTATTATTGAAGTAATATAAATGGCATGTATGTTTTTGTGAAGTGATTTATATCTGGTTCAGTGGTTGGATATTTCTCCACCTGTGTTTAGCATTATGTCGCGGCCAGAACCACTTCTCTGTCTTCAGGCAAACATTCTTGACGGTCATTATAAAAACAATATGTCAAACTATCTACCAAAGCTCAACTCAATTTCTTAACGTAGACATTATAATCTTCAAAAATAAAATCCAATGAAAGGAAATCTTTATACTCGTATGAAGAAACATGATGAATGTTTGGTAGTTAAGGTTTGGTATTGCATAGATTCATTGATAGATAGAGGCACAACAATGCTTGCATGTAACATCAATGGTGGTTGGAGTCGGTCGGAGTCGAGTCAAGTTGCTTTAGCTGCGTGGTCAGCGGGGCGACGCCGGCACAACCGCGGTCACTCTGAGCACACACTCACCTTACGTTAGCAGCATTTTTTGTTTTTATTATTTTAAAGAATAATTATATGTTTTTGATTGCAACACGAATACTTTAACGGTGCAACGTTCATACTTTATGATGTATTGGTGGAACAGTGAGTGTGTTTTAACTTGGTTCTGTAGTTTGTTCTACAGTGACGATACGTCTTTATAATTTGATTTTACCTGCTTACTGGTAAGTCATTATTTTTGTCAAAATATCCAAAAGGAATGCGAATATCGATTTTCTCATGTCATCTTCATTTTCGGTCAACTCTAACATATTCTTTTAAATAGGTATAGGGCACCTATTTTCCAATGTCCTTAATATAATACCGCTAATGAAACCACAATTAAGTACCGGTCAACTGCCCTAACTTCGCCTGGCATCCAATGTTTGCCTATAATGAAAAAGATGTATTAACTTGTTCATTTTACTTGTATGGCAATTGAAACTTAAAGCTCTCTTTGAAAACTCAAAGTTTCGATTGCCATACAAGTAACATGAAAAAGATATTACATATTTTTCATTATAGGCAAACTTAGGACGTCAGGCGAAGTTAGGGAAGTTGACGGTACTTATAATTACTTAGGTATTTATCTATAGAGAAAAACAAAAACAAAACGACCACATTAGTAGGTACTTACGGCCTTTCATCTCTGACGAAAATTCAAAACACCATGCAATTTTCTTCACCTAAGAATTTCATGTTACCGCTAAGTCAGACTACCGTAAAGTCCTTTTTATGTCGGCCAACAGTTATGAACTTGTACATAATAATTGTTTACCCAGTAATTAGCACGTGTCGCTCTCGTTGCTCCATAAGACCACATTGTCATGTCACCTCGAGATGACAATCATTGCGTGGTAATCATTTAATAAGAAATGTGTTTAAAAAGTTAAAAGGCATGTAACTTAGACGGGGTTTTAATAACTTGTTGGCTTGTGAAATAATAGAGTTGTACAGCAAAGGGTGTAGACGAAATTGTATAGGAAACCCAAACAAAAATGAGTTGCAATAATATCGGTACATTTAGCTTTGTCTAAAGCACTTTAGAATTATATACCAAGCTCATTATTACACTTTTATAGAGTAATAATAAGTAATTATCAATAAACAAATTATACCTAATTCGTATGTAAATAATGAAAGTTAAAATGCGTTGATGTCTTTTACGGGTCACGTTGTGGGTCAACAAAATTTGAAGTTATAATATCAAGTTGTTTGAAAAAAGTGTAAACTGCAAATTGATGAAGATAGTGTAACCGAGCTGATATTTTACAGCTTAGAGAAGCGCATTCATAATTTCAGGGCAAAACCTAACTAGTAGGTTATGTCCGTAGTTTCAAAAACTAAAACCATGGCTGGTGTTAAAACGTAAACAGAATCAATCAAATTTCAACACCAAGATTAGATAACAAACTTTTTATAATGAAGGCATTGTTTAGAATACTTTATAGCATACACAAAGAAGAACGTTCGAGATGTTCCTTGATTACCATCTATTAAATATGAACATATTTCAATAGGATACGACTTTAATCAGATTTCCTGGTAAACATAAGTACAAAATTTATATTAATACGAGTATTAAGTCATGTGTAAATTATTGAGAAATCTATCCTTCGATAGTATAAGAGGAAATCGTGGAAACCATTTTTGTTAAGTTAATAATAACTAATTAAACATACGAAACAATACTTTCCTCACAAGTGTAGCGCTACTTAAATATGTTTAAGAATTATTAGTAAAAAAGCTTCTAATTGCATCGGTCACGGTGTCCGAACTAGTGGGCCACACATTAACATGCGTGGTCTTAGTTAAAGAGCTGCGAAATTGTGAAAATCTATTGTTGAATCTATATGATGCAACGATATTATTGTTATAATAATATAGTGCATTAAAATTATAAGAAATCCAATCATAAGATACATGGTTCTCCTCTTTCTGCTGTCATTCAACTTATAAGCATGGCTTGATATGCTAGGTGAATTGATCGGAAATATGTTGTAGTTTCAGGTTTTTGATATTTGACTGTATTTTGATATTTGAATATATTTGGGTGCTGATCGGAGTCTAACTTTTTTTACGGCTAACCTACCTAATCAATAATGAATTTGATAAAGAAATAGTCATTAAATAATCCTTGGGAAAGGATTAGAAATACTATGATTTTCTCTTCGATCAATTGATCGAAGGATTTTCTGATGTTTTTTATACTTTGTTCTCCTCACAGTGAATGGCTGCGTGTGCGTTTACAAACACAAGTCGCACATTCCTCTAGTATAGGGATACCGGAGGAACAGCAATTCAGTTTTATTCAAAAACCTACTTCAGCTTTCTAAATAATTTATAATGATCCCAAAATAGCGTCTCGCAGTAGCTACAACCACTTTGAACATGACACGTCCAAAATATTAATATTTTACTATAGTAATTAATAGCATTACTTTCTACTTGGCAGTTGTATTGTTTTTGTTTGATTCTCTTAGACTTATCCACAGTCCGTCCGTCACGTCTCGATACAATATCTGTTACGTCGTTGGATAACAAATAGGTAGAGTTGTTGTGTCGGCTCGGTATCTAACATTCATTTACATATGCTAATTTGCAGGTTTTTTTTTTTCAACTCTATGTCTACATGCATTTTTGTACAATTTATATACTCTATATAGGTACTTGTTGCATTGTGAATTTGTTCCGTTTGGAGTAAGATTCCCTATATCTATCTTATTAAAAAAAAAAAAATAAGGTAGGTTTGGTAGGTATTGTATTTGTTGAGAAACGTTATAGCTGTTGAAGACTCGGTCTACACTCAATTCCCAAAAATTTATCAAACTCAAACTCAAAGCATTTATTTCAAATAAACCAATTACAGGTACTTTTGAATTGTCAAGGGGTCGGTCAGTCAGAAATATGAAGCTAGTTGCCCATTCCAACGCGTAGTAGGTTCCTATGGAGAAGAACGGGCAAGAAAATCCACGGACACTCTTTTAAATCAGAATATTTTTACAAAAATATTGGTTACATCATCCATGTTGTAATTATACATGTGAGAACAATGTAGAAAGACGTGCACGTTAAAAGCGTCCGTAATAAAAATAAAAACAATTCAAAAATTAAAATAAGCTGTGACAGCTAAGAGATGACCAGTCCCCACTGATGGCGCCCCTTCACGAATATACACATATAAATACATATCATTTTGTTAATGCCGCATTTTGTTACCATGATAATTATTTGTTTTCTCTAATCCTCAGATTAGAAGAACTTCAAGTAAGCGACAACGAACTACGATCTATAGACTGCGTGCTTCGACTGCCCCGACTAAGAACACTCGTAGCCAACCGGAACCTGATCACCAGTTTTGGGGTAAATCTACCTTTACGAGCTTTGATCTGAATACTTTTGTGATGCGTATGATTGTCCCACTTCTGGGCAAAGGACTCCCATAATACGTGTTTTTTATTTTTTTTATTACCTACCACATATTTTATACATATGATAGCTATTTTCTTGTTAAATATACCTAAGGCTAAAACCTAAATAGCCATTGTTTGTTTTTTTGCAAAGGTATCAAAGGAATTCGCCAATTTATCACATTGGAACTTCTTTGATTTATACCATTACCTACTATCTATTTAATAACAAGAAATTTATCTAATAGTGTAACTGTCCACATTTCAGCCCAGTAACAAACCACAAATGGCGCCCGACGACGAAAATAAATCAGAATACCGCGCCCCCCTCACCACCGTGGACCTGCGACACAACAAGCTCAAAGGAAGCATCATACTTGGAAACTATGAGGTATGTAACAATACCTACTGTTTTATAAATATTTAGGTAACTGAATCAGTTCGGATGTCCATTTATAGCGGAGGCCATGGTCAGCATGCCGTAGATTCTATCAGTACTTGTAATTTTTACATTTAAGTTATTTATCGAGTAACATCTAACCTAGAAAACATACCTGGTGTAAAATGTTGCTCACATTTTCACATACACACGCTAAACCGTTTTCTACTCATGAATTAGGTATGAGATTGAGCGCAATCATTGTAATTCAATCATCGGCATTAACTTCGATTTCAGCTTATGATATTGTAGCAATCTTGATTGTATACAGTAGCACATTATAACAGAGGTTCAAGCAGTGAAAGTCAATTAAAAGTCAATTACTTACGTATTTTCATGAATCCAAGTACCTACAAATTAAGACACTGATTGACGTTTAAGCGAACGTTAAAACGTTTTAAGCTAAACCCTCTACCATCGAGAAGTTGCAGGCCATGCCCATATCCTGTTTTTAAACCAAGTTTATATGTCCTGTTCCAGCACCTAGTATCTCTGGACCTGTCCCACAACAGCGTAGAAGTGCTAGTCGTGTCAGCGTTGCGCGGGCTCCGTGAGTTGTATGCAGCACACAACACGTTGCAGCACCTCGCGCTGCATGGTGCTATGCTTAGGACATTGCGCGCACCACATAACCGTGAGTTATTTAAAAGAATTTTAAGAATTTGATTTTTTTTTGTAACCTAGAAAAAACAGTTTAATCTGATTAGTGTATAGGTGCGAGGATATTAGCAGCGTACCAGCGTACACCAACCTAAACTGTACACTAAAATCCTGCGTTCAAAATAATAATCGTTTTTTTTTTTCTTTTCAGAACTAGAAACCCTAACAACAACAGTACCACCGATCAATCTAGTCGAAATCGACGTGTCACACAACAAACTGACGTCACTACCGCAGTGGCTCAGCGGCTGCTCCGACCTCACCACGCTGCACGCCAGCAACAACCAACTCACCTCGCTGCCAGAGCACCTATTTTGCAGCGAACTTTCCAGTCTAAGCAGCCTTCACCTCGCCCACAACAAAATATCCTGCATACCTTCCATGCCAAGACTGAGGTCACCTTTACGAGAATTACTCCTCCATGACAACTGCATACAGTCCTTACCAGAAAACTTCTTCTCTGCCTGTGATAGAATGTGCGTCTTAAATCTCACAAACAACAGGCTCAGCCGCCTACCCCACGCGAAAGGACCATCCTCACATTGTTTAGAACGACTCTACCTAACAGCAAACTGTCTCACCGATGAAGTAGCAGACGTTATAATAGCCTTCAGAGGATTAAAGATATTGCACATTGCGTACAACTGTTTGACGATCCTACCAGAAACATGCATCAACTTTTGGCCAGATATTGAAGAGCTCGTTCTATCTGGGAACTGCCTTTCGAGACTTCCAGAAAACTTACCACAGCTTAACAATATCAAAGTAGTTAGAGCTCATTCGAACAGATTACGCTCTGTTCCAATGTTTGCGTGCAGTGCATCTGTAAAAATATTAGATTTCGCTCACAACGAACTGGATAGTATAGATTTACGACTTCTTGCCCCAAAGCAGTTAAAGTTTTTAGATATATCATGTAACACAAAGTTACAAGTGGATCCCTCGCAGTTTAGTGCCTACAGGTGTCAACGTCCTCTTAGTTTAGTTGATGTCACCGGACGACATTCTTTACCTTGGACACAAAAAAGTGGTTACCACGAAGAGTTAAATGGTTCAACACCTTGGACCACAGGATTTTCCGAATGCCCAAATAAGTCGTTACAATTATGTTGTGCTCAAATTCGTCTTCCGGCCTTCTGCAACAGGGAAGGTTTATTTGCAATAATTGATGGTGAAACTGATATCGAAGTGCCAACAATTTTACAAACGTGCATACCCGGACTCGTGCTTGAGGAGAAATCTATAAAGGAAACAGTAAATGAGTACATGAAATATGTTGTCTTATCCGCACATAGGGAATTAAAAGAAAAAGGGCAGAGGAAAGGTGCTTGTTTAATTTTGTGTCACTTATCGCCCATAACTGCGCAAGAAAACGGATTTGGTCACACAGCCCGGAAGTATAGCCTGAGACTTGCCAATGTAGGGGATACTAAAGCAGTTCTAAGCAGACGAAACGGACCCCTAAGTTTGGGTATTGAAAATAATAAACGACTAGGATATTCGACGAGGTATCCTAATATCGTGCCTGATCCTGACGTCATACAAACTGTCATAAAAGAAGACGATGAGTTTTTAATATTAGGGAATGGTAAATTTTGGAATGCCGTCAGTATGGAAACTGCCGTGTCTGAAGTTCGAGCCGAGCGTAATCCTGTGCTTGCGGCCAAAAGATTACAGGATCTGGCACAAAGCTACGGCGTGGAGGACTGTATATCCGTGTTAATTATTCGCTTTGATTCGGCTCGCTCGGACGTCGACTTGCTAATGCGAGAGCTACGGGAGACTATAAACAGTAATAAGTCAGTGTGTCGGTCGGATTGTTGCTGCTCACGTTTGGAACCATGTTGTCACTCGGTGACACCACCGAAGCCGAGCAGTGATCGATCATCCCCAAGCGGCCAAAGTGATCGCCCGCCCAGTGAAGCGGTCAGTCACCAACACTATGCCAGCGTAAGATCACAAGCCAAAGCGTCCGAACGCAGGAGTTGTCGCGGGGGCGTCGCTCGCGCCATACGTGTCCGAGTCGAAGAAGATAAGGAGGAAGACCACAGACACGAGGATGTCTCCAACCCCGAGGAACAATTCAAATGTTGGGAGTACATGCTCGAGCAAAACACACAGATGTTATTTGATAAGGAATTGGATAACCTGTCGAAAGGGATCAAGTCGAATGTCAGTAGTCTTAGAAACTTGAAAGGGTTGTCGGGAAGTAGTCCACAGTTACATTTAACTGGAAAGCAATCAAAAGGTGTGCCGTTCTTGTCAAAACATTTTGGTAGCGCGAGATCGTTCGGTACTGCGTTGAAGCCAGATTTTCGTTTCGGTTCCGGGAGGTTACCAAACGGGGGTCCAAACGCAGCATATTTCGGATCACTCCAGCGGCTGATGCCTTATCATCTGGAATACGACTTTGCTGTGATACAGGAGAAATCAACACAAGATTCTTTAGACCTCGAGGGTCGCATGCAACAGTACTGGGGAGTGGCCACGACGGAACTATAAATATTTAGTAGACCATAGGTACTGATAGTTCATAAGTTGTAAATAAAACTTTATTGTAATTACATGTACAATTATTTATATAGATACCATTCATCTGTCGACTAGATTTTTTGCACAAAGTATTATAATCACTATGGACTTGCCTATATCAGCTATTATTACTTATATTACATTAATTCTATGTACAATATTGTGATAATTTCTGTCGAATGTTAAATAAATATTGCGTTACATCTACGTAAATCATATTTTCCTTTGTATCATTATTTTAATAATGTACATACATATAATATAATTGGTACTCTTACATCTTAACATTTATTAATGACTCTAGAATCATATTTTATTTACAACAATGTACCTTGCTGGTTTAAGGCGTTTAATCATTATCTTGTGCTCGTACTTTATGTACAGATATTTATTATTTTACAAATCCAAGCGAACGGCACAATCACAAAGATACGACATTTTTTTTTTTTTTTTTTAACTTAACATCAATGTAGGGATCTCACCCACTTATACATGTGTAGGTAAGTACTGGAGTAACTTTAAAATGAGAGACAAACAAATTCGGGGGTTTATTGTATGCAGTGTCAATGTAAGTTAAATATCTTCTTATATACAAAATTGCAAGTCTTGTGGAACATCGAACAACGACAATTACACTCACATCAATGTGCAACCACCACCACATTAAAGTCATTCAAGTTCAGTGCGTTTCAGCGTGCCCTGCTAAAGCGACGTCGCATTAGCAGTCTTCAATTTGACTGACAATGAGAGTTCAAACAACTGTGGTGATCTGTGCTAGAGTTGCAGGTCATCAAACTTTCACTAACTTTCATAAACGTCCAGTGCGTGGAATGTTCAGTGTGGTGCAGTCACAGCTCGCGCTTGACGACCAGCTCGAGTGGTTGCTGCGCGAGCATGTGCGGGTAGGAGGCGCGGGGCGTGGGGGGCGGCGGCGGTGGCGCGGGCGGGGTGGGCTGCGCGTGCGCCGGCGGTGGCCGCCGCTAGGGGAAAGCGCGCGGCGAGTAGTGGTGCGCCTCACCCAGCCATGAGTCCGGCGACGGCGGGAAGTCCGGATACCCGCCCGCCGCCGGAGAGGATGAACTGCTCAGATCTGATGCGCCACCCGCGCCGCCTGTCCCGCCTATGCCAGCACCACTCATCGCTTGACCTGATAAATAGGTACGAAACTTTTAATCAGTACAAATTCAAGAGAGCTCTGGCAGCAGACTTACAACAATGTTATAATGTCTGATGATGCGATGACGAGATCGCCTAGTCGTAGTTACGAAAAGCGTCACTATTATGGCTCGTAGCAGCTGCAACGGGCGTTGGTACACCCGCGTAGCAGTGACTCACCATCCGTACTAGTCGGAGAACCTTCTGCGTGGTAACTACCAATGAACTTTTATCACGTCACTTATCTTACCTATGTTGGTGTAAACAAGATGGTCAGGCGGGTAGTGGTAGTGAGGATGTGGCGGTGAGTGCGCGCGTAGGTATGGCGGCGTAGCCGCGTAGCGGGCCCCCCCTGCCGCCGCGCCCCCACCTGCAGGGGAGCCCTCCTCGCCACCCAGCGCCACGGTACTGTAGCTGTCGTTGCTTAGTTCTGAAATAACAGTACGACTGATGTAGTCCAGAAAATAGGTGGAAAATGTGAATGTATTTAATCAGCATTTTTCATTTAAACTGCGTATTGCAGTTTGTAGTTACTGCTGGTAGCCTGCTAGCCTAAAATCAATAGCATTTATTAAAAGAAAATGCATTCAGAGGAGTTACACAATGTCACTTTTAAAGTTTTGTCAGATTCAGGATCTCAGACAGGTACAAAAATGAAAAGGAAAACAATATTTACCGTGATGACTAAACGAGTCCAAGTCGATCTTGAGCTCATCCTTATCCAGCAGCCTGTCATGTCGAGGAGACCCACTTCCACTCTTCATAGACCTGAAGTATTGAGACCAACGCGTGCGCCCCGCGTCTTTCTTTAGCCGCTTTTCTTTTGCTCGTCTGTTGGGTAAAATGTATAGATGAAAATAAATCTGTATTACATTGTAAGCTGCAGCACTTCATAAAGTAGCCTACTAAAGAAAATTTGGTAAGAAAATAATGTTTAGTTTCATAGAAACACGTAGGTTAACACAAATAAAATAAAAAAAGTTTTGGGATGAGTTCTAAACTTCTAAGTTCTGGTGCTGAGCACTACTAGTAGGCTACTTATTTTTTAAGAATATGGAATCGCTGAGCAATTGGATCATAACTAAAGACTATAGCATTTTTGGCTTCACCAAAAGCATAAATAAATCCATTAATGTTGGAAAAAGTTTAAAGATGAGTAAAAACTTCCAAGGGAGCCATAGAAACATTATATTTCTATAGTAAAAAGAAAAACCGCTTGATGATTTTTATAACACTTCCTATAACCCTGTTTATTTTAAAGTATGGGCACTTTGAATAGTTCTAAACGTTAATAACGCAAACCTAAACGCAAACTCGTTCTACTAAATTATGATTTAATTTTATAAAAATGGCAAGGAAATACTTTTTGAAACACCTCTTTGTTCCTCACAAAAAAGATGTTACCTGGCTGAATTCGTCAAAAATATTCGCAAATAGCCATTTGTCAAAAATAAAACGACAACAAAAAAAAATACTTTATGGAATCCACAGCATTTTTTGCAAGAAAATTGCCAGCATTTTTAATATGCTCAAAGAAAACCTTCAAATTATAAACTTTTTAATTCTTAAAACAGACAAGATCCATCAGACTTTAAAATAAAAATAAAGTTTTGTTTTAATCAACCAGTTTTTTTTTTATTAGGTTCGTATTTATTTAATTAAAAAAAAACGTAATTTCAATGATGATTTGATGAAAACCAAGCAATGATTTCTGCGCCTTGTTTATTGGTAATTGTTGCATTTGTTGCAAGAAACCAAAACGAGAAGGTGGCGTGTATCACAGTCCCGTACCTACTAGAATAGACACATAATTAATTAAAAATAATAATTATGTAATAAGCAAAAATATTATTAGTGTTTCTTTCCCCTTTTTATTGTAAAAGTAAGTGATAAAGATATTAATAAATCAAAATAGTTGCACTCGTCAAAAACCAATAACTAATATTTTAACTCTAAAACAAATGTCACAAGCTATGATATTATACCGATGCAAAAACGACAGAAGCATAGCCTTCGTAAAAAGCTTTCCCCAAACAATAGTTCAGCGGAAACATTACTACAACCCTGTTTACTTTCAACGATACGCACTTCGAATAATGACTGAACCTTGATTTAATAACGCAAACTCGTTATAACGCTTCGATTACTTTCGATTTAAACAAATAATCGTATATTCGATGTATAAACAAAACACCCCGTCGCATGTTTTGCGTGTGTTGTTATTAGCGCAGCGGCGGGGCGCCGGCTTTCAACAAAGAGCTTGATTAATTAAAGTACCTCCGCCCATTCCGCTGGGAGGGAAGCGCGTGCTGCGATGTACCTCATGCGGATTATTGATACATTGTCCTGAATTGCCTTCTTCGTCATTTGTATAAGTTAATGGTCCAATCTAAATAAGTCCCCCTATTGAAAATTCTTTAATAAATCGTCACTGAATTTTGCGACATTTAGGTATACGATTTTTTTTCGATGCGCTCCAGTGTTCTTAATCAAGAACAAAAAAAAAACAAAAAAAATAATAATGATTAATTTTATAAAACTGCAAAGAAACACTTTTTGGGAAACCTCTTTGAACGTCACTAATAAAACGTAAGCTGGCCGATGTCTAAAAAAAATTCGGCATACAGCCATTTGACAACAAAAAGACGATAGAAAGAAAAAAAAACTTAATGGCATCCACAATATTTTTTTGCAAAAAGATTGCCAGCTCTACAAATAAACTGAAAGAAAACCTCACAATTATAAACTTTTTTACTCTAAAATGAGGCGTGTAATACATTTCGAAATTCAAAAATGATTCATATTTTAATGTAATTTTTTTTTTTGTTGATTTTATGAAAATGTACGCATCTGGAGGCCACATTAAGAAGTAACGTTTCTGTTTATACTCGTAGTTTATTGGTAAAATATTTTAATGGTTATGATAAGTAACAACAAGAACATTAACGGTCAGCGTGTCTCTTGATAAACTTACAGAAAACCCATGAAAATTACCAAACATTACGGTACTAGCTGAATACTAGGTATAGTATTCAGCTCTAAGTAAAAAGGCATGCCAATAAAATGCGAAACGCTAACAACATGTTTAACATGAGCACGTATTGTAGTTATATCGAGCACATAAAGTAAAGAAGTCGAGCATTGTGATATCGCGTTCACGTTTACGAGGCGAGGCCGATGTGCAGGGCGTGACCACCGGCGTGACCGCTGCCGTGACTGTGGCCAGTCGCGCGCGACACAACATAGTTCCGCGACTATGCTCCCAAACACACCAACAAACATTGCCGTAGATACACAATACGCAAATATCCGAAGGACATGCTTTTGAAAGGAGACCTTTATGACGGGATACGACAGAATCAGCGGACAAGTCAGTACCTATCGATTGTCATGAGAATGTCAGAGAATACGGTCAAAACATTCATGTAGTTGGAATCGTGAAAACTGCTGAAAACTTTCCTTACAATAATGCATGCTGTAGTTGAAAGCACTGTGTTAGCTTTACTTACGAGTATATGAAAGGTAGACAAGTTCGACTGAAAAAAGAGAATATAAAAATATCGAGAAGGATAATGTTGATGGTTAATAAATACTAATCAACTCCTTTGTATACCTACCCCTTATTACTTTAACTTCTATTACTTTAAATAATAGTTTCAATCCAGTTGGAACTTTCGAATTTGTAGGTCAACAAGAATATAGTCGCAAGCCTAACTTCAAAGCTAGTCACGCGTCGGGATTTCTCTTAAATGCTATGTAGATCAATTGCATGGGTGTAACCTGCTGCATAGAATGGCTCATGGCCACAAAATCTTATAAATGCATAGCATTTTACTTGGTTTGTAGAGTTGACTGTTAGTAAATGCGATAAGTCACAAGACGTCCTCCTGCACTCATCGACTTACCTCAATCGTACCAACAATAAAAAAATCGTAGATCATCAGCCATATTATATAAAGACATACATAGTCATTGTTCTTCAGTTACCGTTGTTAAAATTCCCTGTGGTACTAAAGTTACTAAAGAAATGAGGCATTTGCTCGAAACCTAGATTAATTTTACTGAACATTTTAATGTTTAGCTCTGCATGCCCATAAAAGCCCTAATCTCTCTTTACGTCTTGTTAATTCACTTGACCATTTCAAAATCATTTCGTTAACTCGAACTACTAGGAAGGTGCCCCTGCGCAGCTAACATTGATTACAGATATCGAATGTTTCGGTATTCGGTACGGTTAAAGAGGCGTTACTTAGCTTTGCATGTCTAATTTTTCAACGTCATAAAAGAAATAAATGTCAGTTACGCCGAATTTAACCCGGTTTATAGTGCCACAAAGTCTACACGACTACTATTAAAATTGCATTAATGTATTTAGTGGCACCGCACCCTTCCCGTATCTATAACATCTATATCTATCATCATAATTATGTACAATTTTGCAACTATTATCCGACCGTAATCTAACCTATTTTGCTTCTTACTGGAGAGCAAAATTTTCGGCCTAGGTTATACGTGTATACTGATAAACCAAAGTTAAGTTGTTCTTACATCTTCTTCTTTTCGTGTGGTTAGTAACTAACCTAGTGTCAGAGTTTTAAAGCCACCCATGGGCCTCTGACTTGGCTCCACATGCCGTCAAGAAATATCTCTCAGGCATGCCGGTTTCCTCACGATGTTTTCCTTCACCGTTTTTGAAGCAAGTGATAATTATACAATACGCACATAAATCCGAAAAGGCTTGGGTTCGAACTCGAGATCTATGACTTGGCAGTCCGACGGTCACACCACTAGGCTATCACTGCTATACATGATGCTGTTGTTCTTAGATGATTTTCATCAACACAATCATCCTTCCTCGTTCTCTACAACAAACAAAACAGCAGCAAACCAACTGACCTGTTCTGAAACCAGACTTGCACCACCCTCATATCCAGGCCCGTATCATGAGCCAGTTGTTCCCTCACATGCCGCGCCGGCTTCGGACTACTGCTGTACGCGTTCTTCAGGGTCTCTAGCTGCTTCGCCGTGATCGTTGTCCGCGGCCTCTTGCTCGCAGCGTCGCCGTCTAAGGAACCCTCGCCGCCTGGACATTGCACATTAGAAGTGATTTTGATGTAGATTTTGCCATTTTCTTTTCCTAAGGAGTGAATAATTGTTTATAGAAGAGGGAAAAGTAGCAGTTATTTGTTCTATCTACTCCATGATGTTTTGAAATAGGGAAACAGAACTATATTTCAATAACTCAAATAACACTACGCTAACATGCTGCAGCTACAAATATAGTGAAGTTGGAATTTATAAGATACATTGAGAAAATAAAGTACTTGCTTAGTTTAATTTAAACGATTGCATACCTTTCGCTCTCGCCGCTTCATAGTCAGGTTTACAGACAAGCTTCCCATCTTCCATGAGATAGAACTCGTCGCCAGTATTGAGCGTCCTTGCGCAGGCGGCGCAGGCGAAGCATCGGAGATGGTAGACGTGCGACTGCGCGCGCCGCACCACTTGTGTGGGGGGGATGCCCTGACCGCAGCCAGCGCACTTGGTGCCGAACCGCCTAGGACAACAGCCGCAATCACAACAACATTATCAACGTGACAGACGCTATTACATACAGCAAACTACTAAAGGGCATCAAAATATTTGCAATTTAAAAAAATAACAGACTTTGTGGTTCAATATTTTTTGTTCGCTGGATTGTGTGATACATCTAGGTTTCCTGATCCTAATTTTTTTTTACTTACAACAGTAGCAGCAGCCTTGGGCAAATATGGCCTAGCTATTATTTTATTATAGACACCTATAGGCCTACTTAAACCAAGCTAATGCCGTAAAACGCTAACAACTACTAACAGAGCAAATTAATGCCGTCATTTAACTTGTCTTTCTTCTTCTTCACTGTCAGGCCTCTCGCCCAAGCAGATAATAAAACACCCGGTAAAAGAGGCTTACTTGAAGAAATCATCGGTGCAGTAAAGCTGGTTGTTCCTTGCGAAGCATTTACCGGAGAGCATCGCGCGGCACTCCACGCACCGCAGACAGCCGGCGTGCCAGGTGCGGTCCGACACCTTCAGCACGTAGCGGTCCACGATCATCTCGTGACAGCCGCCGCATTTCGGGATACTGGCTGCAACACACATTGAGTTGTTAAACACTGACAGGATTAGGTACATGCTAGTAGTTTATCCGCGACACGTCCACGTGGGTTTCGAAAAGTCCTATTTAGACTTCAACACAATATCATTTCATCCATTGAGTCGATATAAAAAAGTTTTCCATTATCCTTCCCCAGTGTTCCAGATATCAATAACTTTTATCACATTCGGTTCAGAGCAGTATATCTGTGAAAACGTAACATAATACTTATAAACAATAAAAGTAATTTCAAAAACTAAAACTCGACTACTGAAATATCACGCTCTAAAAAGTATGAAACAAGAAAATTTGATGAATTAAAATATTTTCTTGTTTCATACTTTTTAGATAAATTATTTTGTTGTTATACTTTCAAGAAAAATATTTTCAGAGCCGCTTTATTTTTTTTTATATAATTGGTTTTATTGTATAATAGGTATTAATTTTCGACGCGCCGTACGTAGCACTGTCTCACTTATGCTTGTTTTAACAATTTAAACATATTTATTTACTTAGACAATATGATATATATATATATATATTTGTAATGTGCTCGTTAAGCCCTTTAATTTGATACACAACATGGCATAATAAAAAATCTTTTTTAATTAGTTCATGACTTTATGTCTTCTAGAGGGCGCCATATTGATTTAATGTGACGTCACATAACCTATAAACCAGCAGACGATCAAGACGCTTCTAACGATACCTCATGTGTCAAATTATGATCAGTAGTTTAGAAGTTGTTAGGTAACAGATGAACATACATACATACATACCTGTCACAACCCTCCTTTTTGCTTCGCCGTAGTCGGGTAAATAGATACACTCGTATGAAACGTCAGTTTGGATAATTGCAACGAGAGAACGAAATTATGAGTATAAGTTTTGGTCTGCATGCGTGTTTCTAAAATAAGCAATTGCAATCTTACCTAATTAAGCATTTCTTCATTATGTTATAATAAAACATCTGTTTTTATTACTGTTAACATTTATTCTATTCTTATTTGATTAAATTATTATTATTTAGTCACTTTTAAAGATTAAATTATAAAACCGCTATATTAAGTCTCAACAATACA